>OY783218.1:7228151-9628151 GCA_963678705.1 Panorpa germanica
ATTAGAAATAAGAGCACAGAGATTTTTTAACTATTTCGTTCTCAAATTCGCACACACACTTTATTGCATTGCAAAGAATTAAATTTCTAAGATGAATAAGAAAAACGGCGACAAGAATGAACTTGAAATTTCTGTCAAACTACTAGGATTACAGCGAGACATTAAATCATCTGGTTAGGTCTAATTTGTAATCAATACAGATATTGTGTGCTGAATTTAAGACAAGATTATTTACAACGAATTTTATTATACAAAAATGTACTTCTCAGGTTTGTATTCCAAATGTATACCAGCATATTCATGCCCAGGTGCAGCTGTCCCCAGCCCAGACAATCAGACCCACCATACAGCAGAGTGATTTATATGCACATGTTTTAAATATAGATTCCATATTAGACATTGAATTTACAAGAAAAGTAATGGATTATAAGGCATAAACAAAACAAAACTTATTTTTACTCCTGGTACAGATGATAAAGCCATTTTCTATCCATAAGCAATAAAAAGAGAATTATACGACTCTATAATAAACTTCTCCTTCGAACTGCAATGGCCATTTATTATTGTTATTCATATCACGTGGTATTTGATTATATCTTTTGCTAATCAGTGTGAGAATATTGCATAGCAGCTACTTGAATACTTTTCCAGTAGCCGTAATGCTTCTGAGACAAACTTGTTACTGTAGATGGAGGTACTGTACATTTAACATTTACATGAAGGGCATATATTAAATAATATAAGAGGACACTATTAAATAGTTAGTAAGGGGCTCTTTCACCACTTCTGGTCCAAATAGAAAGTGCTTAAAGATAGTACAAAATCATTGCAATGGACTGTATTTGTACATACATATTTCTGATTAAGCCGGCTCCAAACGATGCGGAGAACGTTTGATTCAAATGCTAACCTCCAACGTGTGAGTCAAATATTGCAAGATTGACATGGCAAGTTTCCTACTACACGGTGGAACGAATGTTTGATCCGAATGATTTATTTATTTTATTAATTTGACATTATTGACACTGACGCTATATAACAAAAACTTTCAAGTAAATAAAGAAACTTTCATGTATAAAACCTTCCTTTGTTGGACGAGTTGTGCAGCAGTGCATCACATGTGGATCAAGTGTACGGTGGGAGTAGAAAAATCTCTTTTGACGCGGGTCAAAAGACCAACAACAGCCCGAACTTCTTCCAACGTGAACGTCGGATTCACTTAGTTCCAAGATCGATCACACGATGCGTCCAACGTTGGATGGTGTTCGTAGCATCGTTTGATACCGGCCAGGATAGACACTAATTTCTTACGGAATTATAGAATTACAGTTAACAGTAATATTAAAAGCAGTGTATTTACACTACGCTGAAATTGGTCAGTGCGCCCGCCATTAAGTTCGCCTCTGTCTATCAGAACGTGCAGTAAACGTGGTACTACCACTCTACTATTACTCATATGATTCATTACAGAAAGAAACGCCATGATATACAACTAATAATAATAAATAATAATCAAGAGTTGTTTATTAATGCTGATGTGTTTATAATACTCTAATTTAGATTACGACCAAGTAGAAGTATGTTTAGATCTTAGTCTATTGCAGTGTGTTTTGAATTAAATCATTTTATTTAGTGGGTGTAATATATTATGAATTTTTAACAAAGCTTTATGCAAAAATATAGAACAGTATTATGTACAAATGCCAAATAGCCACAGTTGTATGACAGATGTAGAACTGTATAACCTTAACAACACCTTAGTAAAGTGCAAACTATGTACTTTTATGACAGTCATAGCCAATATGCGGTTTAATATTATGGCAAACTACATAATGTAATTGTTACTATATAGTAAATGACAAACTTTAGCATTTTTCTGTCAGAAATTTCGTTTTCGCATTAACCTGTAGAAAGTGTGTACTCTTTTAACCCACAATGCAGAACTTTGTGTACCAGTGACATAACTAGTACTTCAGTTAAAATAATACACAAATAAAAAAACAGAATAGAAATTTGCATTATATTTATAAAATTATGACCTTTTCATACCTTACCTAATCAAATCATATTTTTAGCAAATTTAAACTAAGTAACATAAGGTGAATGTTAAATGTAAAATACTTGGAACTATTCAAAGAAGACTTTTAAATAATAGTAATAATATTTTGAAAACAAATTGAAAATATATTTAGAAGTTGTTGTTTTTTCCTCAAAATTATAATCAACATTGTCATATTAGAAAACATATGTACGAGTAATTAGATCTTACGAAAAATACGGATAAGCTAAGAAACCATTAGAAACTTGGTTTTCTTTATAAATATGTAACAAGTTTGTAGAGAACTTAAGAGAAATAAACCGATTAAGTCAATGAAGAATATGTATTAGAAAAAAACAACAAAAACTTCGAAGAACATGGAGAAACCTGTTGAGCGGGATAATCTACTTTTAAAGGAAATAAGGCTATGAAACTGAAGTGTCTAAGTACTTACAAGAATTAATACAGATAGCAAAATACAGTATTATATTATTAATTTAGGTACATTAAATAAAACTTACATATTCCTCAGAAGGACGACGTTTTATAGGAAGAACACAAAAAAAATCCACAGTGGCACTTCTTAAATTTATTGTGTATTTAAGTTAAACTTAAATACACAATATCCATATACTAGTAATAATTAAGTCAGAAACAAAATAAGTTAGTTTCAGTTTATAAAAGAATCGCGATCACACACAAAAGAAACATTCACTGAAAACTTGCTATTGAAGCAACACGTAGAAATAATACACAAATAATGATCAAAATGTATTTCTACAACAGTAATTCACAAAACAATTGTTCATAAATAATTAACCTCATATTTATGAACTTTAATTATAATAATAATACACAATTTTATTTAAAGTTTGCACATAAATACATATAAACACGATTTATTTTTTAACAGCAAGACAAACATAAACTTCTACAAAACAGAATTCAACTCGACTCAACTGATGCAACTGACGCACATGCGTCATGATTAATCTTCGGATTTTATACTGACTTCGGCCATCATCGAATCGTTTATAAAAGTATTACACCTTTAGTGACATCTAGTATTTAAATTCTGCATTAAAGTAATAATGGTAAACAACTCATTTTGACAGATTAAATATTAATAAATATTGTTATTAACAATATATAATAGAATTTAAAATATAAATAATGACTATACACTTAATGTGTCTTACTGCAGATGGTGGTTTACCGATTTTTACACGAAAAAAAGGCGATGGAGAAAATGTAATGTTTCCTAGATAAATAAAGCAATGTCAATAATGTTATTATATATTTTATTTCATTTTTAATAACTGTTTAACTACTTGCAGCTATCATTTTCAGTAATTGCATCTTTGAATGGTGTTCATTTATTTTGCAAGTCGCAATCATTTTATTTGCAAAGTACATCCACGCAGGATGGCCTTGTAGTATGGAAGGAATTTGAAGGAAGGTTTGCAATGCATCAATCTATAGCTTCAATATTATAAACGATATAACAACGGTATTTAACTCTTTATTATTTCAGTATTGTTCTGATTATTGTTGCACCCTCGGCCTCTGAAGCTTTACTTCTCACGTTTCTGCAAACAGTGTACTGTACGTTGATTCTTCACATTGGATCCGATCAATTAAAGAACATTAAGAGCGTAGAGCGATTAAAACGTGATCTTAGAGTAATACTACATATTTTATATAAACATATATCATCCATTTTGACTTACTTTAAGATATTTATAGCCCTGCTTTGCTGTACTGGATCAACTTTTAGAAACACTAGACTCAGACTTTATCTATACAGAATGTTTATTATGTCCTGATCCATCACCTTTATTGACAGCACTTGAAACATACAGTGAATATTTAGGATCTCCTTTTAGCTGCTTACTAGTTCACGGAAGAGTAGCTGTTGCCACAGAAGCCTGGTGGGCATTGCATATTGTTGAACGAAAACTTCTTTCTATTATATCTCTTCTTGAACGCCATGACGATACTGCAAGAGATATGCCGGTGTTTCTGCCGTATAAAAGTTCAAATGTTAGTTACCACATCAATGAAATAAAGATACAAAAATATGTAATAATTTTATACATTTTTAGGTTGCATTTAGATTAGTATGGTCGTCTATTACTTCGGCAGCGTTAGTTTTGTCTTTATGTGGGCCAACACCTCCATTAATAGAAATCCCAAATTTAGTATCAAATTGTCTGCAGAAAGCTCAAGAATCTCTAGTAGAGGCATTGTCGTGTATTCCAAGAAACTTCCCAATGCATATCCAGCTGGATGCTGGTATTTTAGGGTATAAGCTTTTTTATATTTATTTATTTTTCGTCGACTTATTTCCGATGCTGAGTCCTATCATATTGTTGGCAGTTTTTATAGGGTATATTAAGAACTACACCACTGCCTAATAAGTTTATGATATTTGTGAACTCTCACATTATCAATTACACTTTAGCTACAAAAAAACCCAGAAAATATAGCTCTGATCTGGAAATCGAACCCGAGGACACGCTTTTGCCTTCATCAAATTACAGTAAATTTAGAATCCTATATATTCTTTGATTTTCAGGATCCTTTTAATAAACCAGCGAATTGGAAAGTATATGATTTCAAGAAGTCCGCAGCAATCAGGGTTAAAACGTTCTGTGAGCGGTGCTCATAGGCTAGACGTATTAAGAGCCTTTTATTTACAAGCCGTAACAACGGCAAAAGCAACTAGAGACATTGACGAAGAAGTAAAAACCGAAGATTCGAAATCCGTGGAAGGTATTCCAATTTCACAATGTCCACCAAATTACATTTAATAACAAAATATCTTCAAATGTATTATTTTTAGAAACGGATACTATCAAATCAATCACACGTGATTTTCAAACATCTGCAGATGTTATATGGGATGGTTTCGAGAGTTATTGGTGCAGCGAATATCACAAATGCCATTGTCTGGCATCGGGACAGAGCCTTCTTTGTGTGCTTTATAGTTCAGTTGTTCCTACGCATACAATGAGGTACAAACCAATTATTGTTAAACATTATATATTTTCTCTGTTAAAATACATTTTTTTATTTCAGAATTATAACACAGCGAACACTAAAGCTTTTTTTGTCTGATAAACAGATATACTGGTAAATTATTATATGTATATTTGTAATATTGTGCTTTTAATAAATAATATTTTTATAAATATTTATGCTAGATTATATATTGATATTGAAGTATGATTTTGTTTGAGCTTTCAAATACAAATATTCGTAAAACAAAAAATGTATTACAAACTCATCGAAACTCATTTTTATATAAAATCATTCTTCAAGTTATTTAATGCATTGTTATTATTATTAAGCTATATCTAAGTTTTTGGAAAATATTTTGTACACATATTTATATATTTTTATTTAAGTAACAAATATATCTTTTTCATTAATACATATTTTATTTTCCTTATCAATAATTATTGTCTTATTACATAAAAATTTTACGTTCCTAAATTACTAATAAATTAAATAAATTTTTTATCAGGTATTTATTTAATACACATAAAAGTAACATTCACATCCGCTATATAAATACTACGTTTATGTTACTTTCATGTTTACTGGATATAAATGTTATTTACTGAACGTAAAATTTTATATTAAGTAAATGTTATTGTCTGGTATTTTAATAAATCTATAATTTCAATAGTTGTAACCTTCATTTTGTATAACAATTGTTTATATGGCTAAGCAGTTTACGAAAATAACAACTTTAAAATCAAATTTATAATATGTGTGAATGAGATCATATGCTGTTCGCTGGTGCAGTAAATAGAACTTATTATTATAGTATCTAAGATTTTATCACTCAAAAATTTGATTAAAATTAAAATTGTTATCTAAATATACTGCACGTCAATCTATTTAGAGTTGAAAGGGTTATAAATATTTGCTTCAGACTCTTGATTGACCTTATATATTATATATCTATAGGGAGAAAGGTTTGTGCTAAATAGACTCCCGCTATAATTTACTTAAAATTGAACTAAAAATATAGAAAGACAATTGGCATGCTAAATAACAGATAACGTATTCATCACATTACGAACAGTAATAAATTAAATCTAGATTCAAATATAAAAAAATAATAATAAAAAATATATCTTACATAAATTATATATTATATAAAAAAAATTGTTTAAAAATATAATTTAAAACTAATAGAAATTTACTAAAAAATTTAAATTTCGGGATATAAAATATTTTCAATACTGGTGTATGATCCAAATATAAATCCTAATATTCCAAATATCAGAATACCGATATCTTTATAAAGCATCCAATTATTTTTACCAAGACCGTCAGGCCAAAAGGTGATGATTTCTATGATCGGTGGAAAAATTAGGGCTAGAGTTGAGCTACTTACAGCGCCAACCAATGAAATTACAGCAGCAAGATTAGGAATCATAGCGGCAAGAACAACTGAAGAATAAACATAAAAATGAAGAATCAATTTATAAACCAAATGTTAAATTTGTTAAAATATACTTACATGTAAATACAACAAGTGCAGATCTAAAAGCATACTCTCCTAATTGTTTTGCTCTGTCAGTACTTAGTCTGGAACTTACATATGGCCATAATATACCTAAAGGTACATAAAACTGTAGACAATATGATAGAAATATGGCCAACGCCATTGAAACTCTGACCGATTGTGCAAGTCTAAAATAGAATATTGGGAGACATTAAATTACGTAAATTTATTAAGGAAAATATATAAAATCTGTATTATTACTCACATGTCATTTGGGGGAAGATTTAAAGTAATGCTACCGACTTTAACTGCGTCTCCGTATTTAAGATATCCAAAGAATCCCACCGCTGTGTAGAGACAAGCAACTACGACCATTCCAGTATTTAAAACGCCGGTCAAACCACCAAAATCTTGTGGAGTACGCATATTGTTTTCTAAAGGAAGAACCTAGAATATATAAGAAATGAATAGATCTGGTGCTTTCCGTATTCTCTTACCAGAGAATAAAACTTACTACACCAATTCCTTCGAAAGCGTAAATAGCAGTCCCAAAATACAAAGGTAGTTGACCCCAAGATGAGAAAGAATTTACAGTTGATGTATGCGGTAGATCTTGCAGCAGATAGAAAAATGTTACAGCTAATCCAGTAATGGTTAAAATTGCAGCAAATAATGACACCGGTGTCAGATATTTCAAATTTTTAACCCAATTTAAAACTATCATAGGCAGCACCATACATAACAGATAAACACGAACGTCGAGTTTTACAAAGTAATGCCCTATAACTTCTTGAAGATTCGCTGCTACAAACACAAAATATACGCAGCAGAATCCAAGTTGAGTAATGCATAAAAATATATTGATTACAATTCTGAAATAAAATGTAAAAATATAATTCAATTTAATAAACTATATTAGTTTAATATTGTTATTAATTCACTTACTTCATGTTCTTAGCAAATTTTCTTAGATTTATTGGACCCGTTTGAAATGCCATAAATACTACATCAGCGAAATCTAAAGAAGGAACCTGAAAAATACATGAATATTATTATGAATATCATTTTATTTTTTCTGTCTGAATTTTATGTAGATATTTACTTGGCATCTTCGACAAAGTTCATGAGCACATCTCACTAGCATGTGCATGCAATGCGTGCATATGGCGCCCATCATTAGCGTTCCAAAAAGTCCTAAAAAAATACAATAATTAAAACAATAGATATATACTAACTTAGAAACTTATGACTGGATACAATTGAATTTGCTGTCTTCTAATTCTTTAGTTAAGGATAATTATAAATGTATCAGAGAGATTTCTGCACTCACCTACAAAGAGTCCTGCATTTCGAAAAGCATCCGGCATGGCCAGTATCCCTGTGCCGATGTTGCCCTTTAATAAATGTATCATCGTATCCATGTTAGACGTAGGATGTTCCAGAGCGCCCCTGCTCAACATGGGATCATATTCCTCTCCAGCGTTAATACTTTTTAATTCTGAGGGTGGATCTACATGACTGTTAACATCTACTAGAGTATTTTCTGGAGAACAACGAAGATCCGGTCGAGGAGGAGGATCTTGAGTAACTGACTCTGCATCTGATCCTCCAGATAATAGCAATGGTTGACGTTCCTCATTCATTTTGGTTGGCTGAAATAAATTCATTAAAATTATTAATTAAATGAATATACATCTGCTTTATCCGTAAATCTTTTGTTACTTTAATGTTAACCCATCACCAGACAACATATGACAATTACCTTTTCCATAATATAGATACAGGTCATTAAAGTATCCCCTATTTTTCTAACTTTAACGCTTTGCGCTAAAAGCAGCCTGCCATCTGTATAAACAGGACGTTTTAAAACGTTTCGACAGGTAAGAAATTTTGCTTGAGCGTATTTCAGGCAATTGGTACAAATTGGTGGCTATATAATATACAAATGTTGAAGGTGGAAAATTGGGAGACATCTTAAATTATTGTTTCAAAGATCTTCTTGTAATTATTATTACTTACATAATTATATTTTGACTAGACCACACCTGGTACATACCCTCTAAACACAAAACATAATAATATGTATTATTTAACATAACATTTTTTTTACATAATATTCGATTACATTGTCATTAAATAAATGCAGATTATATGTAAGATATGTAAGATTATATAATCCTATGTAAAAAGTTTTATTAACTTTAGAAAGATAATATGCTAAAGAAATCTTAACGATATGTAACTGTGTTAGCAAAATGTCTTGTTGGTTGATCTTGCAGTTCGTTTATTTATTTCAAACTGAACTCTTCATGAATTATAACATGAAAATTGAAGTCAGCTTTACGAAAACGAAATTTCATCGAACTATTGTCCGTTTAAACAGAACATTTTGTTTGTAGAATGAAGTCCGAATAAACAGTTTCAGCTGTGCTGTTCGTTCGAAATTAATATAACTTCGAAATGAAAAGCATGTTGTGTATTGTGCAGTCAAAAAATACATTGTGAAACGTGACAAGAGCAAAAAAAAAAAACTCTCACTCAAAGTTAGCAATCTTATAATATGTGCTTATAAATATTTTTAACAAATATTATGCAATGTAGTTTTTAAAAATAAACTTAGTCAATTCTATATTAGGCTAACAGTATACTGTGAAGCGAGATTATGTGCTAAAAAACAAACATCAACATATATGCATATCGCAATTACATAATAATGATGATAAATATATGCAAGTAAAGAGACGAGGATAAAAATTAGTCTTGACCTTGCGCTAGTTGAGAATGATATTAATAAGCACATTACAAAATAAAAATGAGTATCTAATTGCACTTTGTCAGTTAAAATAACTTTTAAAATTTAATTACGATTGATTTTTAAATAATTGCATTTTAAAACAAAGTGGAATAATCTAGAAAGATTCTGTTCTACTCAGTTATGTGCTTTAAGGTTTATTTAATATAAAACATATTACCGAATGTATTAAATAATATTTTGTGACCTATTTCATTGCAATTACAATCATATATTGACCATTTTTCGAAATAACAGAATCATAAATCTACGTAAAAAGATTTTTTCAAGGATTAAAAAATCTTAAAAAGCCTTTTAGACTAATACTCATTATTGGTGTTTACCGATGTATATATAAAGTTTATCTAACAAAACAAACAATTTCTTTCTTTCTTAAGATTATAAATGAAGGATTTATTTAGGATTTTAAAATCTTTAGCTTTTAGAATAGGTGTAACATAAGAATATATTACCGACAACATACCGATGTAAAAGTAAAATACACTTAGGTCCGTTTGCTGTGCTCATAGTTATCGCAAAAGTTAGTTAACATTGTCTATTTATATCTTATTTTATGACTCTAGCAATCATTAAAAAGATAAGATGATTCTAATAGTAATAAAATAAGTAACTGAACAATCTTTTTATATAAAAGATAACTTCTTTATGATAAATAAACCTTAAATATATGTAACTTGTTTGAGCAGGATTCTTTATAATATTTAATAATAATTTAATTTAAATTAATTATTAAAGTGGTTTAACGGGAAAGGATGAATAATGATAGTCTGAATGACACCATGGAAATAACGCGGAAAGAATTAAACAATTATGAAATTATTAAAGAATTAATCTACTTAAATGGGCTTGTGTCCTCATTTTAGTGGTCGATTTTTCAATTGTTGATTGAAATTGATGTTAATAAATGTGTATTGGCGTGTCTATTTTATTAAATTTCTAAATGTTGACGGAGATATAGCAATTAAAAATTTGAATTGTAGTTTTAGCGCTAGAGGTGGTCGGCCATATTTTTATGACGTGAAATGCATTTTAACGTCAGTTATTTGTTGAGTAGGTAGAGTGGTGTGGTAATGTTTTGTAGCTGTTGGTACTCAAACAATCATGTCAAGTCAAAGAATAATAAGTTTTTATTTTATTTAACCCTGATAAGGCAGACATAATATTGAAATTTTATTATTCCTTGAAATAACTGTAAATAATATTTGATATTTTGATATATAAATACATATAGCAGAGATTTATGAGCTGTAAGGTTGGTAGCCTTACACAAGGCTTGTGATGTCACATGCACTTGGAATGTCTACAACGTTGAATCCCTTTAAGAATTAAAGAGACAAAATGACTTTTTTAATTGTTAATATCTCTTAACATATAAGGAGTTATTAAAAAATAATTGAACACTTGAGGTTTTAGTAACCCACTTTATCAATATATAGTACACTTTTATAGAAATTAAGACATAGGACACAAGCCCATTGGAGACCGAGATGAAAGTTTGAAAGTTCTAATAAGATTATTTATATTTTAATTCACATAAAGTAAAATGTGTGTTTCAACTTTGACTAAAACATAGGTGTGATTGCTTAGAATTTGGTTATGAATTTCATGTTTTGTAAAATTTAATATTTTGGACCAAGTCTCAAGTACAGCCTCCAAAATCTCTGATTCTATTCTATTACCGCGAACGCCCATATGTAAATATTTAGATGTCGATATCGTTTAACCTTAATCACGCATGAAATATTCTTTTTATTATTTAAGATAATACCATGGAAATTTCCTAGCTGGAGTTATGACATCATGTGTATGAATGCATATAAAGTACCCCGTTAAAAGTCAAACAATGGGATCAAAGTTAACAAAAGCGATGATTATTTTAATCATATAATATATGTATACTAGGAAAGTTTTAAACGGGAAAACAATGTTGATTAACTTATTAAAAATAACGATTCAATTCCAGGAGATTGATAAATATAAAGAATGGATAAAATAATGGAAAATACCATCTGATGAGAGAAAACGGAATTAATTATCTGATGAATTAAAATCTGATGAGATCCGGAGGGAAAGGCAAAGGTTAAAGAGCAGACAGCGAAATAATTAGCGCTGATTAAAACCAGTATAAATTAAGTAAACGGTTATCAGAAAAGAAATGGTATGTGGAGTAAAGCGATATGGGGTCAATCACACAACAGAAAAATGTTTCGCATGGCCTTGTGCTTACGTTAGCAATTTACATTATATCGCTACGCGTGTATTTGTACAAAAACTAAGATAACAAATACCCTTTTTATAAAACACTGTATTGTGTAATAGAACTATGACGTTTGGTACAGTCATTTTAAATTGTTCTATTTCAATTAAGTAAAAATTACATTAAAAATAAAAACTAGCCTGTTTATTTATGTATAGACAACCCGCAAAACATGAAAGATGAGTCTTAATTTATATATATTTAATCTAAAAGGAACCTATTTTACAATCCTTAAAAAGTGTTCTTAAAATTTTATAAACCTTAAAAGAGTCTTCTTAGAAGATTTATGTTTATGGTAATGGTATCCTTATTTTCAAGAAGTCGAAAGAAAGTCACAAAACGTTGTTTATTTTGTAAAATTGTTTATGTCACAAGTAAACATAACTTTTAGCGGAATCTCTAGATTCGATTTGTTTGATTAGAGTCATTGCTCACAAAACTCAAGAATACGGGCACATTGTACTCGATTTCAAATAAATTAATAAAGCTTGAATGCTCTATTTTATTTAATAAGAAAAGCGGATATAATTTGTAAGTGTATTGAAATAAAATTTGTTGAACTATTCATAAAGATTAACTCAAACCATATTTTTAACTTTTGTCACGTAAGTAGCGGACAATGATATGCAAACAAACATGTTCAAGTCGTTAAAAGAAATCTTAAAGAAAAAACAATTCTTAGAGCAGTAACTTGTTTTACATATTGTAAACATATTTATATGTAAAATATTTGTTTTACATATTGTAATAGAGTTAGAAATTATACGGGTAGTGTCCTTCTACAAATTTAATTTTCGATAATGTCCAAAAAATTTAGTCGACTTAGCCTAGATAGTGAATTTTAACATCGGTAAATATTTCATTAAAAAAACGTTAACGTCGGGCTTTCATTTCTTCCTGTAGGTACAGATTTAAATTATTCACATGCGTAATATTTCAGGTCGGGATCGAATCTACTACCTTCAACATCATAAATAACAAGACTACTACATTATAAATATACGAACAAAAATGTATCCATGCACAATTCAAAAATAAAATTAAAAATTACTTACAACAACTTTAACATTAGTTGGTTCCTCCAAAGACACGGTTCCATAATTTTTAGACATTTTTAAAAACTCAGCAAAAGCTCACCGAATATTACACAATAAGCATTAAGCACAGGAAACATTCACTAAAATTATTTATTAATTTTATTTATGCTATAAAATATATACACTTTATACAGGGACGAAAATGTAGCAACACTAATGACTATTCGATTAAAATAATAGTCGAACTATACTCGTATATATTATTAATTAAAGCAATGACATAAAACAGCAAAATAAAAAATTTAGAGATACAATTCTATGGAAAATTAATATCTGATTTATATGTTTATGATTGCATCTGGTGTTGATTAATATGCTAGGGTTCTGCCGTCTGTAACAAGCTCTGCCGCTGTTCTGTCTGGTTGTGACTATGCCCATCTGATTTTACTCGTTTTAATGTGATATATTTACAGAGAGTAACAACAGTTCTATGTTTGTAAAAAATATATAACAAAATGCACAAACACAAAGATAAAATCCAATGTTATTTAATATGTATACTTATTTAATATTTATGGCATAGTAGCTATATTTTCTTTTTGGTTTAAACACCTGCAAAAATCTTAATATATTATTTTACTCGTAATTTACATTTCGAAAGAAGAGTGTAAGAAAATAGTGTTCAAACTCTGCCCTGGAATACTGGTATCAAAATGACTCACTCTTATGATAACTGGAATACTACAATATGTATTTATTAATATAATGTATAATCATTAAAAATGAGAGAATTTGGTCATTTTAAAATGTAATTAGTTGTAGTTTATAATTAATTATATCCTGAATTAGGAGGCTCTAAAATTAAATACTAAACCAATTATAGAATTTACGATATTATATCTAATGGACCACTGATAAGAAATTGATATTTTTTATTTGACCGTTATTATCTTACAATGTCAATGTTTTTGGATGGCAAAATAGAATAACATATTAATAAAAAATTGCATTCTCATATAGACACCTACTATTTCAAATTTTGGCACTATAAACAATAATATATTTTCCTAACAAAGATATTTAATTAGAAATTGATGAAATCATGCTTATTGCTCTGAGGTTAAAACATACCTTTAGTGGTATAAGTTGTGTTGAATCAGTCATTTATATGGTGATTATAAGAAAAAAAAATGTTAATAAAGCAATGAAATTAACAAAATGATAAGTATAATGACTCCGAACACCTGTTTTTGACAACTAAAAACTAGGGATTCAATATAAAAATAAATAAAAAGTAAACAAAATAAATACCTATTAAAATAATTATGAGTTGCTAATAATTTATCACAAAATTATATCACTAGCTTTATTAATTACTGCTATACCTATTTAATTAAATCACAATATATTTGTATAAATGTCAGCAAGTGACGCTGACAGATGGATTCAAGGATTGTCTAATTTAAATCTAGTTGTTAATGGAGATCAAGAGATGGCGTTATGATATTCGGAACTTTGAATTTATAAAATAGATGGCTGTAGTCATCATATTAAAAATAACATTTTTGGAAGAAACATTTTTATTTAAAGTTATTGATGTTCTACTGTCTTCGGGTTCGATTACCAGACCAGAGTTATATTTTATGATACATAACATGGATACACTTGCAGTTTTATCTTGGAATATTTTGATTTTAGACATGTAAACAAGATCCTAAGATATGGCCTCGAATGTGGGTTACAATAGTCTACTGTTACTATGTAAATATATTTCAATCCAGTATTGAAACATTGTACAATGTTAGCCACAATACCAAATATCACGAAATTTGGATAATCATAAATTATGGTAGAAGTATATTACTTCTCTCAATATGTTAGAAGTAATACTACTGAAAACATATAACAATAATTTCATCGTTGTCATGGTCTATATATAATTTATTTCTTTAGTTACTTGTTACAAATAATTAGTTAATATATACTAAGTATTTGGTGTTACAGTACATATTTGACTAAAAATATTTCAACATTAATAACGAAGATTCACATAAATAAAATGACATTATTATAATACCTAATACTTGAAATTATTATAAATTTATGGGGTCCTCTCTATTAGCCCATTTAGACCTGGTTGAAGTAATTCATCAATAATACCTGACACCATTTCTTTAAGGATAACTCCTAGTGCTGGCCAATCCCTGAAATCATTATGCATTATTATTAAATGAATACAAATCTGTATAAATATTAAAATGAAACACATACCTCTGTTCAGGTTTTGCACACATTTCTGTGTAATATTTGAGCTTTGGTTCCGTCCCACTAGTCCTTAATGTCACAAGCAATCCATTTTCGAAATTAAAAGTAATCATTTGCGAACTTTTACTGCTCGGTAGTTTTGCCTTAAAATCTGGTTGACTACTGTCGTATCCAGTTGTCAAATCTCTCACAGAAGTTATAGGATATTTTTCATTCAATATATGTTTAGGATACTGTAACAAAGTATATTTTACTAAGTAAGTTTCAAATATTTATAATTCCAAGTTTTAATTAAGTACCGTATTCTCCCCATCAAAGTTTCGAAGACGATGGAAGATTTTGTTGATAATTGGTTGATCATAACAGAGATAGTAAGAATTGTCCGAGACGTGGTATCCATAGATTTCATGAAGTTTAGTTAACTGTTGGGATAAGGTAGTTCCTTGCTTTTCTAAGTAACAAACTAGTGTAGCTAACATTGCTGCTGCACTAACACCATCCTTATCTAGTACATTACAGCCCCACATAAATCCTATAGCTTCTTCAAACGCAAATATTACTTGTTTATTATTTGCTAACAAATCAACAGCTTCATTACCTGAAAATATAAAATAATATATGATGCATAGAAGTTCTAAAAATTTATATTGAATAAGTGTTGTTATTTACCCATCCATTTAAATCCTGTTAACGTCTCTATGAAATTAAAACCTTCAATCCTAGCTATTGATTGTAACATCTTTGAACTTACTGTACTTGCTAACATATAAATATCGCCTACGTTACAATCAGGATGCAACATTTTATAAACTTTGAAGGACCACCATCCAATCAGTGCTCCTAGTTCATTACCAGTGAAAACTTTCCATTCACCAGAACTGAAAAATGAAACTATTATTCTTGTGCTTGATTATACAATCTGCATCAACGAGTGTTACTCACCTTTGTTTTTCTGCGCAAGCAAGTCTGTCAGCATCAGGATCGTTCGCAAGAATTATATTACTCTTGTGTTCATTTGCAGTATGAATGGAAAGATCTAAGCTGGATTTACCTTCCTCTGGATTAGGAAATTTAACAGTAGGGAAATCTGGATCGGGGTCTTGTTGTTCCTGTTATATAGGTGTAATCATTACTCTAGTTAACGTAACAGTTAAAGTAATAATCAGACATGTGCACAAATGCTTTTCAAAAGTATTTACAAAAATACGCAAAATACACAAAATAAAAAATAAATTTCGTGTTAGTATTTAAATACAAAATGCGTATTATAAAAATACTTTTGAGAAAATAGAATACTCTTAATAATTATGAGAATTTACATAAAATATATATGTTATTTATGTTATGGATTTTAATACCACTATTTGTTTAAATAATTTATCTTTCATTTTTCGTCGATGGAATTATTTTTATTTTGTAGAAGGATAAAATATTTATATCTTGTTAGGGTAGTTTAGAGATTAAAGCAGACAAGTGTTACGGTTAGTAGGTAAAATAATATATATATCCATGTATATATATTTCAGTAAGGAGTGATTATCTTGTAGTAAAACAAATAATGAACGAGAAAATATGATAAACAAATTTAGGTAAACGAAAATCAAATGTCTTATGGTGGGGGTAACAGGAAGGATAACAAAATAATATGCATATCTATCATTTTAAATTAAAATTATTAAGACAATTGTGCAGATACTTTTAGATTATAGATGGTACTAAGGTTGGTGGGTTTTAAGTTTATATTAAAAAAATAATGTTTACTGATTAACACTATGAAGAAACAAAAATGAAAAAAGTATTTTGCATTTTCCAAATAGGAAATAGGTTTGCAAAAATTTTCAAATAAAATAAAAAATTCTATACTCTTAAAAGATATTTAAATACAAAATAGAAAATAGATATTTATTATTTTGTATTTGCATTTTGAGTATATGTATTTGAAAAACGCAAATCTCTGGTAATAATATTGCCATGTATCTTACTTGAACAGATATCAAAGTGTTCAGCTTTGCAGCTGCGAATGCTCTGACTACATATGGATATCCAACACCATGCATAGCAGTATAAGTAAATTCTATTTTACTAGAAGCATTTATTGATTTCAATTCTTCTGGAATTATAGATGAAAGGCTATTGTAGTAGTGACTTATAGAATCCTCCAGTGGATCCATTAGAAGAGAACTACTTTCCAAAATGCTAGTATCCCAAGAGGTTTCAAATGGTCTGAAAATTATCGATACATACTATTAAAATTTCTTGAATAAATAATTATTGTCTATAAAATAAATAATTACACTTACTCTAAATTATCTATAATTGATTGTTGAATATTTTTATCATGAGGTGTTGTAATTTGTGCGCCATTACTCCAGTAAACCTGTAAGTAAATAAAATATACATTTTAATGGTTTTATTTACAAAGCTTTCCTTGAACGGGCTTGTGTCCTATGTCTTAATTTCTATAAAAGTCTACTATATATTGATGAAGCGGGTTACTAGAACCTCAAATGTTCAATTATTTTTTAATAACTCCTTATATGTTAAGAGATATTAATAATTAAAACATTTTGTCATTTTGTCTCTTTAGTTATTAAAGGGATTCAACGTTGTACAACATTCCAAATGCATATAACATCAGAACCGCTTGTTACTATCTTTTTTATACAACATAGCGTAAAAAAGATATATTCTTGACAAAACTCTGACAAGTTTACGTATATGAATTTATATATCAAAATATCAAATATTATTTACAGCTATTTCAAGAAACAATATAATTTCAATATTATGTCTGCCTTAGCAGGGTTAAATAAAATAAAAACTTATTATTCTTTGACATGACTTGATTATTTTGACTAACATTACCACAGCACTGACCTAATCAACAAATACTTGACGTATAAAATGCATTTCACGTCATACAATTGGCCGACTATTTCTAGCGCTAAAACTACAATTCAAATTTTTAATTGCTATATCTCCGTCAACATTTAGATATTCAATAAAATAGACACACCAATACACATTTATTAACATCAATTTCAATCAACAATTGAAAAATCGACCATTAAAAATTGAGGACACAAGCCCATTCAACATTAAAGATGTAACCAATTACCTTGTACCCATTATCTTCTTTAGGATTATGTGAAGCAGTGACCATAACTCCAGCAAGGAGGCCCAGCCTCTTCACGACGTGTGGAACAAAAGGAGTTGGTACTGTCGTAGAATATAAGTACACCGGAATTTCAGCATGCAAAAAGATAGCAGCTGTTAATTCAGCGAATCTGGAAAATCAATTTATGCATATTTATAAAATGAGTCAATAAAATATTTTTTTCTAAATGTTACTATAAATACCTCTTGCTGTTATATCTTCCATCGTAACCCACGGCAATGCCTTTATTAAGATCGTTTGGGAAATGAGATTGTACATACTTAAGGATACCTTGTGCGCTTTGTAGAACGACTAGATCGTTCATGGCGTTAAAACCGGCTTGCATCACACCACGGAGTCCTGCTGTACCAAATACTAAACGATTCAGTAGGAGCCTAGCCAAAGTTGACCAGTCTTCTGCAGATACCAACGATGTAATTTGCTTCCTAGTGCATTCATTCTGAAATAATTACAGTTAAAATTCTTAATGTTTTCAATAGAAGTAGATATTATGTTACTATGGTTGCGTCTTACAAATTGTAGGCGGTTACAACAAATATAAGAATGGATTAAAGTTACAGTGGTGTAAGTCACATATTGTTTCTTTTCCGGGAAGTAATATAATAAAACAATAAACTTATATGGATCTGGTTTCTGATCTAATTCATTTTTTTATTGTTAAAAAGTGAATTACCCTTTTTAACTTTAATTCGTACATACACAAATTTTGAAGACAGAATCGAAACATTAATTTCTTATCTCCCTTAACCCCAATCGGCGGTCTCATCTTCTTTTTTGTATATTTGTAGGCTAGGTAGTACATCTTAAAGAAGACATAGTGTTATCACAATACTTTAATTTATTATGTTGATAAATATTTAACATTTTAGTTTCCGATAGCGAGCCGATAATAAACGATTCAAGTTAAAATTTAATGGAAATTTCCATAAAAAATGTTGATGTTTTCCAAATCTATTACTTTACTACTTTTAGTCTAAATTAATTATAAGAAATGTTGTATATGAATAATTTGTAGGTTATAAATATAAGTTACTGTCAATAAGTAATACTTAAATATTCGTAATTGTTTTGATTTCATTTAAATAATCATGCTTAAAGGACCAAACTCGCTATAACCATACCGAGCGCGAGCTCCGGGCTATATGTAGGTTAGTTTATAATTTAAAGTTTCACGGAGGAGTTGTAGTCGTAGAAAAAAGTATATCCCGATATTAGGGTACAGAGAACAAGACATAGGAAAAGGAACGAACGATAAGGAGAAAAGCAGAAGTATTAAACGTAAAGAAGAGACAAGAGGAATCATTAGTTTATAATAATATCATATATGTTTAAATAACTTATTTTTACCAGGTGATAGGTGTAGAAATGAGTGGAAACAAGAGATACGACTTATGGAATAATTGTCGAAGATATTCATTGAAGAAGAGGACACAGAGGAGCTGAAAGGGACGGCAGGGCGGTTGGAGAGAACGACTTAGGAAAGAGCAGATAAGGGGGGCGAAAAGTAGTGATGTTATTGCGAAGAACACAGAAGAAAAGTTAGTGAAGGACGATGTTAAAGTGAGGTTAGGTAGAATAATTTTAAATATGCGCATTTTAATTATTAATATCTCGCCCAGTAAACAATTTGGTGAAGTGTCCTATTTGGTGAAGTTCGAGTCACTCGTACAATTCTATTCTAACGCTTTACAAGTTCTCTACCTGTCACAGATTTTGTGTTAGTTTTTCATAATAATATTCTTTCTTTTTCCAACATCATTCATTAAGTATTTCTGTTTCTTTCCCACATGGGTATATTTTTATTATCCGGTCATAAATCATAAACCTACTCCGCTTTTAATTCAGCAGTGAACCGTCGTTGAAATGTCTGTAGCTCATAAAAAGGACCTTTCCTTTGAACGACTGAATAGAAAACGAACACGTTCCAGACAAAAAGTTCATGATATGTAATAGAAATTAAGTCGAATTTACTCCAAAATGTTTACTGGGCGCTTCAAAGCTGATTAAAACATATAAAATTTTGTAATTAAACTAAACACACTTATATTAACATCATATTTGTAGTAAAGTTACATTTACTAGTGAAGTTTAAGTCTAAATAAACATAACTTTAAGTAAATTAAAAAAACGTAGTAGAGGTTAAGAAAAACGTTAGCTATAATTCAAAATAAAGTATACATATTACTTTCTGCGTAAAACACAGTAAATAAAAGATAAATATTAAGATACCTTATCCCATTTAAACCACTCGTTTATTTTCACATCTAATTTCTTGTTTCCGGTTTGGATTTCTAATTGAGGCGTCATAATGCAATCTGAAAAAATAGAAATATAAAATTAAGTTTAAAATACAAGTATTCTCACACAGCGGTATTACCATCACAATTTAGGTTAAAAACTTGACATAGGTCACACCGATAACAAATTACGTATTTGTAAAACTAAGTGATTACAAATGTAAACGTATTTATTTTAAGCACAGTGGCCATGAATACTATGTTATATTGGTACTGGTATGTTTGGTATGTTAATTAAATTGTTTATATTTATAATGACGTAATTTGATGTAGTGTCAATGACGTGTTGTTTATTGTAATATACATTAAAATCTACCTTAGGAAACGTTGTATGTAGTAGTTGAATTTGTAATGAGAGAACACGGTGTACGGTTAACACAACTGTGTGACAGCCTTAGCGATAATATTGCGTGAATATCGCGACGTACTGCCTTTATATGTCCTTGCTAGGAACATACTAACACTCGTGCTTACTTTTATCTATTTTTGTATCAATTTTGTGATAAACTTATCACTGTACTTCATTGACGGAAAATGTTCCGATGTGGAATTTATAACGTGTATCATTATTTAGTAGGACTTGTTGTTAGATGATGAAACTTAAATTAAACAAACCGATTTGAAAAAAGCCAGAGTGTTTATTTATATCTATGCCATAGTTTTATTCTCTTTAAACCGCATTTTAATTTGTTAATAACTTTATTATTAATTGAATTTAACGCTCTATTTCCGATGCCGAATAGGATTGTGTCCTATGTCTTAATTTCTATAAAAGTGTACAATATATTGATAAAGTGGGTTACTAGAACCTCAAATGTTCAATTAATTTTTAATAACTCCTTATATGTTAAGAAATATTAACAATTAAAAAAGTCATTTTGCCTCTTTAATTATTAAAGGGATTCAACGTTGTACAAATTCCAAATGCATATGACATCACAATCGCTGCCAACCTTACAGCTCATAAATCTCTGCTATGTGTATTTATATATCAAAATATCAAATATTATTTACAACTATTTCATGGAACAATAACATTCCAATATTATGTCTGCCTTAGCAGGGTTAAATTAAATAAAAACCTATTATTCTTTGACTTGGCTTGATTATTTGATTACCTACAGCTACAAAACATTACCACTGCACTGACCTACTCAACAAATAACAGACCTTAAAATGCATTTCACGTCATACAAATATGGCCGACCATTTCTAGCGCTAAAACTACAATTCAAACTTTTAATTGCTATATCTCCGTCAATATTTAGATATTTAATAAAATAGACACGCCAATACACATTTATTAACATCAATCTCAATCAACAATTGAAAAATCGACCACTAAAAAATGAGGACACAAGCCCATTCTTTCATCGACAATCTTTTACAGCAGATTTCAGCAACTGTTGTAGTTTCATATATGTACAATGTACTACTTTGTGCACTTCATCGCTGCTGAAAAGTTTTTATGATTATGACAACACATAACCAAATTAAGTTCGATAACAATCAAACCCTGAAAATATAGCGCTGGTTCAGGTATTGAACATCAGATGTCATTCATTATCAAATCTTTAAAATCACGAACCTTTTCTGATGGAACATTATGTTCATTCTCATTCTCAGTTTCACTTTTTAAATATCTTAATATATATAAATTACGTGTCACTGTGTTGTCCGCTATGGACTCCTAAACTACTTAACCGATTTTAATGAAATTTGTACACCGTGTCCAGTTTGATCCAACTTGAAAGATAGGATAGCTTACATCTCAATTTATTTATCTTATTGCTAATTATTTGTCTATTAATTATCTGTATATGATATATGACATCGGGCGACGATGATGGCGACATCTGTTGACTAGATTGAGTAAATATTCTGTTGAGTAAATCGAAATCTGTTGACTAGATTGAGTAAATATTCAATAGATGGCGCTACGTTAGGCACAGCAACGCGTGGCCGGGACAGCTAGTATATTTATATTTATTAAATTAGAAAAGGATAATTAAATTGCTTATGCTGTTTTTTGTAGTAATTCTAATATAATTTTATTTGTGTTATTCTTTACAGGATTGTTAGTATGCTCATTTGATTAATAAAGATATTTTTTAAGTTGTACGTTGCAATAAAAGGGATCCCTGGTCAGGGGTGGCCTTAGATTTTGCGAGGCCCCGGGCAGCAGATCTTTGCGAGGCTCCGGGGTGGCAAATCTGTGTGAGGCCCGGAGCGGCAGATCTTTGCGAGGCACTTGTTCTTTGTATAATTTATGTAAATTGTTAAGTAAGTATTTTTGATGATAATTGACGAGAAATAAAATTTTATATTAAAAGATTTATAAAAGTTAACAAAGCCGACAAATATTAATGATGATAAACTAAGGCACATGGATGCTTTAAAAGATATACGCAGTGATTCTAGTGGGATTTCTAAAGAGCAAGGCGCGAGATTCAAATAGATATATAGTAATGAATTTTTCTACTTGGGTTGTTGCGCAAGAATGCGAGGCCCGGCTTATCCTGCTTGCAACCCCCTAAGGCCGCCTCTGATAAAGATATTATTCAAGTTGTACGTTGAAATAAAAGCGATTCCTGCTTTAGACCATAGTGACAAGAAACACCATAACCGAGTAAAATAAAACCTTAAAAAAACTAATGTGTAAGCGCTATTTGCCCCTCAGTTCATCGCTGTGACTTCAATTTGGATCCGACCCATGACATCATGCTAGGGAACATATGTGCCTATTCTCAGAATGCTGATGCAGTGACTTGGACCAGCGGATACACTATTACACGTGGCTGAGAGCAACGACATAAGATAACGAATTCGTCATTAGACCTTCGACACATACAGATCGGTTGAGACACCTGACATTATACATATTCGATTGGAATTGATTTTTAATAAATAACTGTTATATAATTATTGATCTTTAATTGAGAGAACAAATGAAATATTTATAAAAAATAATCTTAAATAAATATTGTAATTGTTAAGAATGGAATATTCAGCGGAAGAATACAAAAATAAAGGTTTTTCAGAAAATGTTTTAGTCTAAGTAACGTCCGTCTACATATCGACTGTATCAAAACGCATTGGCTTTTTGTACGACCAATAAAAACCGTAGTGGTTGCTGCATACGCCACCTCTCCACTTATAAGAGTGGCGTATTGATAAACAGTAAAATAGAAATTATCTCTAATGATAAAATGTGCTAATACGAAACAACTACAATACACCCCAACGCAAGTAGTCTGCTCCAGTGTGAGATGTACAAAAGTCTGCAAATATCGCAATGTTTGTTAAATATAATCTTATTAATATCTAATCCGAGTTAAATTTAATTTAATTCCACTTGAGATTAGTTATAGATATGTGTCAATATGTTTGATCGGCTATAGATATTACGTTATATGACAAAACAAACACATAATCAATACAACTTTTATATGAAATAATATAATAATAATATTTAAATTGAACACCAGTACCTTAAAGAACAATGCTTTGTTATCAAAATAATGCGGCAGTGATTATGAATACAGAAGTTGAATAAAAAGCACTTAACAGTCGCGAGATTGCTCGGTTTTATTTAGTTCCCTCCTGTCAACTTGCCGGCTAACACTAAACACAGCTGGAATGAACACACGTTAAAATAATTCACTAAAATAGTATTTAAAATGTGTTGAAACTGTGTTAACATTAATTAGGCAACCAGGTATGATTTTGAGGTTATTTTAAATTATTGGAAGCCTTTGTCACAGTGTTTTTCGTTCTGAATTGTGAATTTTTATACAGTTTGTTTCACAGCGTTTTCAATATTGATTAAATGTATACTGCAGGGTACTTCGCTGTATAGTGTGTTCATTTGTGAAATAATAACAAGAGGTAAACACTAGTTCTGTCAAAATATTATTGTGACAATCACAACACTGGTTATAGTATGAATTTATTGTTTCATTTCTTTTAGTTATTATATTTAATTTAAAAGTAATTGAGTTAATGTGATTTGATCGATTCGACAGTTTTTATATATAATTATTCTTTATTAATGTAGTAGTTGCATACGGTGCAGGCGTTTAAAATATTCATAAATAAAATTATGCAAAATAATACGTGTAATTTGAAATAATACAAACTTTGTTTAAATTTTATATTAAATATATAAAATAATTGAGTGTTGATATAAAAATAGATGGAACAATATGGTATGTATACATATAATGAAGATAAATAATAATAAACAGTATTGGTCGTTCTATTACACGCAGAGAAAGACTCAGAATAATTATATTTTTGATATATTGCAAGACACAGAGGTCGAGAATGGGCTTGTGTCCTCATTTTTAGTGGTCGATTTTTCAATTGTTGATTGAAATTGATATTATTAAATGTGTATTGGCGTGTTTATTTTATTAAATATCTAAATATTGACGGAGATATAGCAATTAAAAGTTTGAATTGTAGTTTTAGCGCTAGAGATGGTCGGCCATATTTGTATGACGTGAAATGCATTTTAACGTCAGTTACTTGTTGAGTAGGTCAGTGATGTGGTAATGTTTTGTAGTTGTTGGTAGTCAAATAATCAAATCAAATCAAAGAATAATAAGTTTTTATTTTATTTAACCCTGCTAAGACAGACATAATATTGAAATTTTTTTGTTCCTTGAAATAGCTATAAATAATATTTGATATTTTAATATATAAATACATATAGCAGAGATTCATGATCTGTAAGGTTGGCAACCTTACACAAGGATTGTGATGTCACATGTATTTGGAATGTGTACAACGTTGAATCCCTTTAATAATTAAAGAGACAAAATGACTTTTTTAATTGTTAATATCTCTGAACATATAAGAAGTGATTAAAAAATAATTAAACATTTGAGGTTCTAGTAACCCACTTTATAAAGTGTATATATAGTACACTTTCATAGAAATTAAGACATAGGACACAAGCCCATTATGTCTTCGGGTTCGATTCTCGAACTACCGCTTTATAATCTGGGTTTGCTTGTATCGTTCAACTGATTTGTATAATCATAAATGCAATGGATATGTGTGACATATTTGAATCCTCGAAATTTTTGTCCTTTTAATAAGTCATAATAAATCATCTTGATGTTTTGCCGCATATAATCTCTACCCTTCTAATCATTCTCTATCTCTGTTATGCAATAGAGTGTAAAAGAGATGGTATACTAAAACTATGCATACGTTACAGCTCTAAGCAACAGATAATGTTTTGATATTATTAGCAAAATGTACTCTATGGTATCTAAACACCGTTACATAGAAAGAATCTTTCAACAAGCGGTGTCATTTTAAATCAACAGAAAAATGAAATAATTTTGTGAGCTGTGGTAATATTTTTATTTTAATCTAAAGTACAAACTCTGAGGTTACTAATATAGGGTAGCCCCAAAAAAATGATTTCAAATATCCCTGATAATTCCAGGTTTTCCAGCAAAAGTTTTTCGTACTTTTCCATGATATAGAAAATTTATTCGTATCACTTAAATATTTAAAGTTTTGATTATATTGTAATTACCAATAATTAAATCTGGTATTAAACTAAAAAAAAATATATATTTATTTCTGATTTTTTTTTTTTTCTCATTGCCTTAGTTAATAAAAAGTAACTTAAATTGAGTAAGACAAAAATCAGCTAATGACTAGTGCAAACTAGAATAAATTAACTCTTAATATTTAATAAATAAAATTATTGAAGATTTTTTAATTGATCATTAATAACTTGAATTTCAACTAAAAGTTTAGCTTTTTTTTACGCTAATTTTTTTTTCATTAGCTACACGTCTTGTTTTTTAATTTTCTGATTCATTTCATTTTGAATTTTTTTTTTTTTTTTTTAATATTTATTTTATTTGTGCATCAACTTTTAGAAGTTATTAGCACTTATACAATTATTTATAATACATAATTCGTAATTTATATTTTACAATTTATAAATATATTTAAAATAAAGAAATTAAGTTTGTTTTGTTTATATATTCAATAAGGTTTTTCAAATTTTCTTTGCTTTTATTATCAGCCTATATTCTTGAGGTATATTGTATTCTTGTCTGAGCGATGAGTATTTTGAGCAATGGAAAATAATATGCTTTACTGTTAGTAGGTTATTGCATTGTTCACATATTGGATGCGTTCTTTTTTAAATAAGTAGGTATGAGTATAATTTGTATGGCCTATCATGATTCTACATATTACTACTTCCAGCTTTAAATGAATTTTAAATGAAATATAAAATACTATTTATGAAATAGTTACCGCAATCAAATTCCCTGATATTTTTTGAAATTCCCTGATAATTCCCGGATTTCCAGGTTTTCCAGGTCTGTGGCCACCCTGTAATAGGACAGAATATCTGCCAAATGTTACCACAATGACGGTTGTATGCTGGTGTGAAATTTGAAATGTCACTGCCTTGATCTTTTTTAAAATTTCTTTAACGTTGGCCTATTTCCGATACTGAGTACTATCACTATGTATTATGTTAAACTTTAGTAACTAATAAAACGTAACGTTGGTAAAATATATTACTTTAAATAATACATGAGTTTATGTTTTGTTTTTACCGAGTGAATTTATTCAGTTATGAAAAAAAGGCAAAACTAGTGTAAAACTATATATGTAAATACAGAGTAGCATTGTGATGCTGTTGAACTCATGAAAAAAAAAAACGTTTTAAGTTTTCATAATAAACTTACACACAAAATAGTACACACAGATTAAAACCTAAAAACAGCTGTAATGCTTGTAATCAATCTCGTTATCAAACGATACTTATCGTTGTATTTATTTTCCGTCAACGATGGTTTGAAAAGCGCACGTTATCGTTTTTATCGTTTCGTAGCAAAACAAACCAAAACCATTTTATTACCGTATTCTTAGTACGGCATTTAAATTATTACTGCAGCAGTAGTACGGACGTCGGGCATCGGGCGTCGGGCTGTAGCATAGGATCCAGATCACCCGCATGATATGCTGCAACCTTCAATTTAAAAGTCAAATAGATACAGGGTCACCCGAGAACTAGACACCATGATAAATAGTACTGGCATTAAGCCATGCCCTATATTAAGGGTCAGATAACTGGGATAAATTACTACAAAAGAGTTAAAAATGAAATACTTGCTGCAAGGTATTAGTAAGCTAGGCCGAATCTGTACGAACCGAATGAGAATGCAACTGTGTTGTTTGTGAGAGAACGCACGTGTATATGAGTGAGGTAACACACACGGCACGAACAAAACTAAACTGATTTGATATTGGTTTTGAGCGAGTATGTTTCTTGGCCGCAGTGCAATTACGTTGCATGCTTTTGATGGTGATATCATGAGCAGAGATGTGCACAAATACTATTCAAAAGTATTTAAATACATACATACAAATACCTCATAATACGACACAATAAAATCCCCTACTATGCAATTGTTAAAACTTCTATAGAGTCACGAAACACGGCTCGACATAGCTCATTTTCCGTTTTCGTTGGAAACTTAGTTGCGCGACTAATTTGCGACCCGTGTACAGACGGCCTTACAATAAAAATGATTGAGGTGTATTATGAGCCTACACTGTCTCTCTACTAATAAATCTTGATACACTCTTATATACTCTTACACATATATATATATATATATCTTATATATATCTCACTACACTCTTCGCGCTATATCTCGAGAACGGTTGATCATACGAAAAAATGTATAAGACCAAAGTTGTAGAAAATTCTATGCTCTACAACTTTGCTAATAACTCTGAATGTCTTTTAGAGCATTCGAAACAAGATATCTACAAAAAACGATTTTTGTAACGTTTGAAAAACACGACTATGTACACGCGATACTATGAGATATTTGAGAGACTTATAAAATATCAAAATAAAGATTTACACATGTTTTTAGCTTACTACCTTTCATTCCGAGATGTACCTCTTTTTTCGTCTTAAATAATTGGGCTGTCATACTTGTTTACATTCAGTAACAATATCACGTGACATCGTTTTTGTGTCAGGCTAATCATAGTAATTAGTACTCTTACATTCTTACAAAATTGGTTATTTTAATAAATATATAAATCTGATAAAATAACACAAAGAAATATCCAACACAAAAACGAATTTATTTAAAAATGTTTCTTTACGCCTTCATTTACTCAGTCAGTCAAATATATTAACAATAAAATAGTGAAACAACAATACAATGTGTAGGCGATAGATATAGAATTAAAATCAATATCACTAAACAAATTTTTATATAAAAAAAAAAAAACAATTTAAAAAGTCATAAAAATTATAAATGTATTTTATAAATAAAATAGTGTTTGCTGATAAATTTTCATTAGAGAAAATTAAAAGTAGAGTTAATTAGAGTTGATTAATTTGGTGAGGCTGTAAAGACCGTATGTACGTTAATTTTGATGTAATTAAATAACTAATTAAGCGATAGTCGTGCTTGGATATTGACTGGTGCAGATTTGTAAGTGAGAGCGGGAGCTTGTATAGACTAGGCGAACACTGGTTGTAAGACACTTAACAAAATTGCGCTACAAAAATTTTTCGTATCTTAGTATGTCGAATAGCCTGATTACAATTTGAGTAAGATTTTCGAAGCACGTTCTAAGCCACAGGTAGAAAATATATTGTTTACTAATATTTAATCCATGCACGTGTTTTTACGTTCCAAATACGGAACCTTGAATCGAATCTTGATATCCAGGGCCCTCTGAAATGTAGGTCTTTCTGATTTGGGTGGTTCTGTCCTTCTCTATATCCCGGCTACACTTTAAAATTATTTATATGAAATGAAAATACTAAATCCTCTTTTGTTTTCTTACTAAAAAATCACACCCTCAAATAATAAAGAAGCAAGAAAATGAAAAGTAGATGTATAAAGAAGGGTAGTCGATGGGGTTGTTTACCAGATACGGTTTCGCTTATGAAAAAACTTTTCCTATTACGCAAAAAGTTACCTCCTGTTTGATGTAAAAAACTTTGTAAAAATTACATCTTAATCAATAGCTTACATGTGATGGCAATTGTGAAAGTGATCTAAGTCATATTTTCAGATTTCTTCAGAGCTCTTATAAGATTTGTAGATTATAAATCAATGTCTTTTCAAATGTAAAATAATTTAGGCCATTGCAAAATATATCACAAAAGAGGTAAAATGAATTATATTCCATTACATCTTAGACTTAATATTTTTTACAAACTTTCTTTTTACTTTTCTTTGGTATTTTAGAATATTTCGCGTCATTCTTTATTTGTTGTTCTAAATAACAATTTAGCTGACATGCCAAATTTAATTGTGTTAAGTGACAATTTCATTTATTTTTGGGACTGCTTATCTACAGTTTTAAACGAAATTTTGACAAGGACGTAACGAAATTAACGGGAATCTAACAATTGCTTTTGTTTATTGCTGTTAACCAAATAAATATAATTGCAGTTACCAATTTTGAAACGTTATTTATAACAATGGTAACGAAATTGACAAAGTTTTGATTTTAGAAGTTATGACTGAATAAAATGATGTTTTGAAAGAAATTGTGCAATTCAAAAACTGTCCCATATATATTTAAAAAAATGTTGTTTACAAAAGTATATGCTACAAGAAAAACGGTTTTAACTGGCTTTATATTATGGTACACCACAAACATAATAGGAACATATACCTTTGTCCCTCTCGCACACATTTTGAACACACTTTTAATCTATAGGAAATATAGGCTATTCACTCTTTATATAACGAGCATGCTCGCTTCGTGGCCGTGTCTTTAATATTAAGGGCCCCAATATATAAATTCTCTTTTATTTTTCCAAAAACATTCTTTGAATTTGAACAGAAACTAACACAATATGTTTGATTTTGAGTCGCATTTCTACATTCGGTACTGAATGGGAGTAATTGGGTAAATATTTTGACAAATTTTTGTAGTTCCTTTTTTGAGTGTAGTTTATATTTATGTTTTCTCGTCTGTTTTATAAAATTAACATATCTTTAAAGGTCTTATACACGCTGGAATATGTTATAAACTCCTACTATGTTAACAATATTTATGGTGTCGTGGCTTTTATATATGAACACCGCTGCCTAATAAGTTTACGATTATGTATGTACATAATCAATCTCAAAATATTTGTTATACTATTTTTCACATATATTTAAAAGTTAGTTTTATTATTTCGATTTTAAAATTATTTTAACAAAGATGTGAAGCCCAACATATTCGAGTGTGTTTTAGAAACAAAGACAATTTATCAAATGAACAAACTCTAAGTATAATATAATATATATGTAGTTGTATAGGTTTCGTATAGTACATTATACTCATAGTAAAGTTAAACAATAAATTGATAAAAGCTTATGCAGTATGTGCGTAGGCCTACAGGCTATACACCGCAATCTACATCTACATCTACATCTATAGAGTAACGGCTGGTAGTACGTCACCGTCACCGTCAGCGTCTGCCGTCAGTATTTTAGCCGGCTCCAGTGTACGTAGACGTGCTGGGTGGGGTGGGTGGTACATTGTAGCTACAAAACAACTCTAGAATTATATATAGCAGTTTATTAACGAAATCATCTGTTGTGTGGCAGTCGCAGTGCGATATATCAATTAATTATTTCAACATAACCTTCAATTAAATTTTGATATTGTAACAGGTTGACGACGGCCAGCATTCAGTGAGGAACCACTAGTACTCAAGACCTGAACAATTGTTTTTGTGTAGTTACAAATATTAAGGACATATTGCGGTCAATATAATATGATATAGAGGACGAATGATATTATCAAAGAAAGGAGCTGTCGCCATTCCAAGTGAGTTAATTGTTTATTAATTAATTGTTTACGGTTTTTTGTTTTGTGAAATGTTTATATATTTTGTAAATAATTGAATTCTTGAGTAATGGAACACCTGTTATTCATAACATATGTGAACATTTTGCCATGTGATTACATAGAAGTTTATAATTCTTGTTGATTTTAATTGTTTATTTCAATTGAAGTTATTTTATTGTTTAATAAACATTATTTTTATTGTTATTTTACTATTATTGGTCATGTTTTATGTGTGGTATTTACGTTATCTATTGGGGCCCTTAATATTAAAGACACGGCTACGAACCGAGCATGCTCGTGGTCGTATAACAAATAAATGTGACGAACTTCATATCCTACTTTAAATAATTTTTAAATAAAAATAATAAAACGTAATTTTTATATTTGTTTTAAATATGCCCGGCCCCGGTTTGTGTCGATTCGATTAGCGTTATTGTCTAAGAATTTAAGTAATTTTGATCTTTTCATGAAATATGTAGTTATTCGGGTACCAATTAAGACAATACTTGTCATCTATAAAATACGGGACTTAGTAAGGGGGGTGGGGGGAGAGGGTGGCTAGTATTAAGTATCATTCCCACTTACTACTTTAATTTTATTTTGTATTTAATTTAAATTGTTTAGCATATGACAATACGCGTAGTCATTCACAATACCATTTTTAATTTAATTTATTTTTTAAGTTTTCTTAATTTTTTTTAAAACCTTACAAGGTCCAATGTTTTAAATTAAAAATATTAAATTAAGAAAAACTATATTATATTATAACTTCCAAAATATGAGAATCTGTCAAAATGCAGTAGGATTTACTTTTAAAAGAAGTTCAATGCCAGTTTTTGAAAAATATTGAAGTGAAAACAATTTCTATTACTAATTGTTATTAAAAATAACAATTTTAATTATTTCACATATAATTTTGTCGAACTGTCAAAATTTATATTACTAACGATGCATACGCACCAACTAATTTAACTAAACTTAAATTAAAACACAAATGTGAAAAGGCATGTATAAGCGAAAACCTGAAATCTAGATTACAATAGTAAATAAAAGCAGTAAATTAAATATCAAAACAGAGAGAGGGAATGAGGCTTAAAGCTATGTAATTTTCATTTTCCTTTTAGATCTCAACACTGAAAAAATATTTGAATGAATTTCTTTTCTTCGTACCATTTGTTTCTGTTTGCATACTATTTTTTATTTTCAAACATAAAAAAACTGGAGGAAGTGGGGAAGCTACAAAAGGTTACGTGTGGGTAGAAAGTGGTGGGTGGTGGGGGGATGGTTATAAAGACGCAATATCGAGACCACTTAGTTTACGAATGATCTTTGTTGAAATATATATTATTATATATAGTATAATTAATTCGATTTACGTTGTCTACCTTTTTTTTTTATATATTAATTGTGTATGCCTTTCGGCTTTACAATCTACAGTATTATATTTCTAATACATTTCATTCCTATATACATTCCAAACTTAAAAACTAAACTTAAAATAAACTTAAAATCTTCTCGACTTTTACTACTTCCAAAAGTGCTTTCTGCTTCTTCTTCTTTTGACCCTCTCTATTATCCTCCACCAGATTATTTATTCTCCTGTTTTTCCTTTTCTTCTTACTATTTCCGCCATCCACCTCTTTCCTTCACTGCCTCCCTTTAATAGCTGTCCAATATTCCTTTCGCTTGCTACTTTTTCCTTACACTCAAACTTAATGTGCTCCAGTGTTTCGTCCTCCGCTCCACACATTCTACACTTTCTTTCCTCACTCTTTTCCCAGTATCTGTTTCCTTTTTCCTCATTTCCCAATCTAAACCTTGCTGTTCTTCTTATGTGTTTTATGTCCTTTTCTATAAGGTACTGAGGCACATTATTTTCCCATAACCTCTTATATCTTTTATTGTAGTTACTTTTTTCTATTTTTCCCATTCTCTCCTGCTGTTGTGTCTCCTTATCCCTTCTCCTTAGCTCCTCTGCCACACTTGCGCCACCTTCTCTTCTCCTCTCTGCCTCCTCGATCGCCATTCCATTCCTTTCAAAGTATTCTTTTCTCTTTTTTGGACCTCCTTTCCCCCCATTCTTTATGTAATCCTCTCTTATTTTCTTTAAGATTTTGCTTTCCGCTCTGTTCAATTTCTCCTCGTATTTTACCGCTCTTTCCCCTGTTTTAATTCGTATCTTGTCCCTCTTTAGCTCCTCCATCACCATGTATCCTGGCGTGCACCTGTCCAGCCCTAGAACCCATTTCATATATCTTACCTGTATTCTTTCCAACTTTTCTTGTTCCTTCCACCCCCAAACCTCTGCTCCATACGACATCATACTGGCTATCAGTCTCTCGTATATCCATATTCTCTTTTGTATGTCCCCCCCAAATACCTTTTCCCCTAGTCCCCATACCCGTCGCATTGCTTGCTCTGCCTTCTTTGCCACCTCCCTTATATGCGCCTCTTCTCCATTATTCTTTTTAAAAGTGTAGCCCAGATATTTAAATTCTTCAACTTCCTCAATGTCCTCTGTCTTGTATTTCCACCTTTTAAGTCTCCTTTTTCCACCCCCTTTTTTAAATACCATAATTTTTGTCTTTTCCACGTTTAACTCTAGTCCTTTCCTGTCTATATACCTCCCTAGCCGGTGTGCCATCTCCTGCAGTTCTCCTTCCCTTTTTGCCAACAGGACTATATCGTCAGCGTATGCTAAAGTCCATATCTTGTAGTGCCTTCCTATTAGCACCCCCCCGTCTTGTCCTCTTTCCATTACCCCCTCCAAGTCTGCTGTATATATCGCAAATAAAATGGGGCTCAGAGGACAACCTTGCCTCAACCCCTTGTCTGTCCAGAATTCTTCTGATTCTTCACCCCCAACTCTTATTCTCATTCTTGTTTCTTCGTAAATTTCTTCAATACATTTCATTATGTCCTCATCTATTTTTTTTCTTTCTCATGTACTTCCACAATTTCTGTCTGTCGACCATGTCAAACGCCGCTTTAAGGTCGATGAACATTGCATATATCTGTCCTCCTTTTTCACTTAGCGTTGTCTACCTTCGGTTGCTATGAACGGCGCTAATTGGAGCCCAAGTATAATATTATTAAATCATTAACGGAATTTTTCTTTTACAGTATTTTTTTCCAAATATATCGCAATTCGCTCTTTTTATATTCTCGTTGCTGCACTGTTTGTTTCTTACGTCCTAAAGAGGCCTCTGTTCTCTATACAGTCTTAGACATTCTTACCGGTTTGTCATACTTGTACATGTATGTTGGTCGAGCCGTTTATCCCACCAATAAACATTTAAGCATGTTGGTCAAGTCAGTTATCCAACAGCTTCGAATGTGTATGAGGCCTTTCACACTTGTGTTTTATATTTATGTAAATGTATATGTTTGGGGCTCATAAATTGTTTATTCAACGGGCCGGTGCACTCTTTCTGTACACAGCATTGTTTACCAATGAACACAAGGCATTAAAAGAGCTGCCTAATTAAATTTACCGACTTACTAATTCTCCAGGTGTTAAAATAATCTAAGAATTTGTTGTGTTCTTGATAAGGACTTATTTGCGGCATCAGATAATAATTACAACACATTAGTGCCACGGTGTAGCTGCAAGATTCAAGTTCAGTTCTGCTCGAGTGTTTAAATAATTAATTGTTGTTTTATTTGCTGAATCACTAATTAAGCAACATAATATGGTAAATATCTTTATGGTAACAATTAATTGAAATTGTTTATTTATTTCGTAATGAGGTTATGAACCCTTTCTTAATTTCTATACAGTTGGCAATTAGGATCGCAAATGTACAATTATTTTTTAATAAATATTAATATCATAGGAGATATTAACAATTCAAATATTCATTTTTATCTCTTTAATTGTTAAAGGAAACAAAAATTATAAAAAATAAAATCTATGAATGGGCTTGTGTCCTCATTTTTTAGTGGTCGATTTTTCAATTGTTGATTGAAATTGATGTTAATAAATGTGTATTGGCGTGTCTATTTTATTAAATATCTAAATGTTGACGGAGATATAGCAATTAAAAATTTGAATTGTAGTTTTAGCGCTAGAAATGGTCGCTCATATTTGTATGACATGAAATGCATTTTAACGTCAGTTATTTGTTGAGTAGGTCAGTGTTGTGGTAACGTTTTGTAGCTGTTGGTACTCAAATAATCAAGTCAAGTCAAAGAATAATAAGTTTTTACTTTATTTAACCCTGCTAAGGCAGACATAATATTGAAATTTTATTGTTCCTTGAAATAACTGTAAATAATATTTGATATTTTGATATATAAATACATATAGCAGAGATTTATGATCTGTAAGGTTGGTAACCTTACACAAGGATTGTGATGTCACATGCATTTGGAGTTTGTATAACGTTGAATCCCTTTAATAATTAAAGAGACAAAATGACTTTTTTAATTGTTAATATCTCCTAACATATAAGGAGTTATTAAAAAATAATTGAACATTTGAGGTTCTAGTAACCCACTTTATCAATATATAGTACACTTTTATAGAAATTAAGACATAGGACACAAGCCCATTGTCATCTCTTTTTTTCCATAGTCTATAAAAAATGTATAACAGTGTCAGTGATATGATAGTTATTACTTACAACTGGGTCTAATACATACCGCCTTACAAATAAACCTGTTATAAAATTTATACCTAATATAAATCCCTTACGGACAGGCGTATTATCAATTTATACCTGGTATAAATTTTAAAACAGGTTTATTTGTAAGGCGGATATAGTTTTGATATTATAAATGTTTCGAACAAAGAACGTAAAATCGATTCCATCAGTATTTTAATAATCGTTAGCTAAGCGAGCCTATGTATTTATTTGCCCCAAAAATCGACGCTCCTGTGTATGCTACAAATTAGTTTTAGTAATTTCCATTCTACTAATTGTGGCGCTGCTATAAAAGGAACTTTATAGATAATGAAAATGCTAATTTGATTGTGTCTTTATACTCGTGTGTACAATACTTCCGCACGGTACATGACGGGGTGAGGGGGCAGGCGTCGGGAGTTGGGACAATAGGTCTATCAATTTCACTAACAATGGTTAAGTAACGAGAAATGACATAAGTTTATGACGTCATGCTAGTAACCAACAATGTGGACTAATAGGTATTGTTGTTTATTTAGTTAATTATCTATTTTAAAGTATTTTAACAGTATTATTAATTTATTACATTTAACTACACCAGTAGATTCGTTAGCTGTTTTAACATTATACGTTATCGTTAACATATAACACATGTAGTCGTTAATAGTATCGTTTAGTTATCAATAACGTTGCGAATTTAGCAACATTTGTAATATCAAATCACTCAATAAGTTCGTAGGATGACATATAGATGGCGATACTATTGACTAATCCATATGATTTTTAAATAGTATCAAGTACCAACCTTTAAACGATATATGTCAAAATTTCATGACACTTTGACCACTAGTTTACAAGTTACAGTGGTTTTTGTTATGGCTTGACCAGTGTTATTCAGACTTAGTATTTTTTCCTATTAAAAAGCAATGCATTATCAACACACAATATTTAGATTTTTCTATTGTTTTGAAAATTACAGAAGTAGCGTATTTCTTATAACAATATTTCATGTTATGCATACACGTTAACCGTGTTATACGGGTTCTACTGTGTTTATTATTTTATTATAGAGCAAATAGCTAATCCAATTTGATGCATTCATTATTTTTATTAAATTTGAGAGGCTTCGTATACATCCAAACTGCACACATTGCTACGAGCACCTTTGGAATTTTTTTTTGGAAAATTGAAACACCTAAAGATGTTTTTAACTACCATGACCACAATTTTTCAAATATTTCTAATTTTTTTTTGTATCGGCAACCTAAATAGCACTGCTATCCACCACAACCATTAAAACTCCCAGAATGCTAGTAGTTTTTACACAAAAATCAATCGAAATTATTTTTTTCCCTAAAATTTTTAAAGATTTTTACTTTCAGTCCATTTTAACTCATCATGGTGTAAAAAAAAAAGTATGAACACTACTATGGCAAGTTTTTTAAAAATTGGCGCAACTCTTCAGGATTCCAAAATAGTATAATACTCCAGGAAAACTAGCAATAAAAAAAAATTATGCATACTATTTCTAAACAAGAACCAAATTTCATAAATTGTTGTTGTTGATAGTTATCTCTTTTACAATACCCAAAATAGGTTTTTTATAGTTCTAGTGACAAAATCACGTATCTATCAACTATTTATTATTTCATCTAGTTAACACCTGAGGCGTCCTCCTCTTCAGTCAGCTGAAGATACCTTTATAATAAATGATCATTTTTCGTTCCAGGAAATGGAAGTGGGTGTTGTAAGAATAGCAGAAGATAGCGATTTCACAAAGCTGAAATTTCTAATCGACAATGACGACGACTGGCGCTTGGAATACAGCAAATACGACACACGCGTCTTCAGCAAACCGATGAAGAGATGTGACTTCAACATGATAAAGATTCGTACGGTGTTTACTGATGTTCCTCCAGGAGTCATGTACGATGTCCTGCACGATCCAGACTATCGCATGGTGTGGGACACACACATGATGGAGTCCATAGACATCGGATGTCTTAATATCAACAACGACGTGGGGTATTACTCCAGTAAGTAGACTTGTTTATGACCCTCGTCTTGTAGGGTCGTCATAAAGACTGCCTTTGTATTATCCAGTGACGGCTCGTTAACTCCATAAAAGATATCCAGCACTTCCTTCGTTTTTCTTCAACGTTTTAGTCAATAGAGTCAAATGCATTTGATACAAGTGCGGATGATTACTTAGACCGCCCCCATACGGATCGACTGATTGCAAACCTTAGCCCCGAATCTGCCCGAGCCGAGTGAGATTGCAAATGTGTGTTAGTGAGAGAACGCACTTGTATACGAGTGAGAGAAAACACACGGCACGAACAAAACTAAACTGGTTTTGAGCGACTCTGTTTCTCGGTCGTACGGCTTGCTCGATTGCATGCTTTTGATGGTGACATCATGAACAGAGATGTGTATAAATACTATTCAAAAGTATTTAAATACATACATACATACAATACGACACAACATAAAATCCCCTATTATGTTATTGTTAAAAATTCTATAGAGTCACGAAACACGGCTCGACTAGTTTGCAATCAGTCGGCTCGTATGCAGAGGGCCTTAAGGATGACGTATCTGTGTTTCGTTAAATAAATCGTTGCATGAATGTACCCATGTCTTGTGTTTGGTGGATTATCTTGTAAGACGTTAGCCGCCACTGGTTTTCCTTTTGCTTTCAGTGTTTGTTACAAGAAATAAATACTATACATTTTCTTTTGTTTTATAGTATCATGTCCAGCCCCAATAAGAAACAGAGATTTCGTAGTGCAGAGATCCTGGCTCGATACAGGACCTGAGATGATGATTATTAACCATTCCGTCTATCACAAGGACTATCCTCCCAGAAAAGGATTTGTCAGGTATGTTTAAAAAATGAATACACGTCACAAAAGTTGTACGTAAAAAAATAAGTTTAAAAGTATGTGAAGTAGCAAATACTACAAAAAACCGTGTACTCATGAATTTTAAATAAACCCAGAAAAAACCCAGCACCTTTTACTCTGTAGGAAATTAGTTGATGAGAGTATAACTGATTATCTAGTCAGAATTTCTTCCTTTTTCGATACATTATCCAAAAAAAAAACCCAGATAACGAGGTATTTTCAAGAAAGAAATCTATCTAAGAACCCAGATCTGGGTGGAAAAATTCAGAAGTGTGAGCTCTGGTTATGTAAGCAGCAAAACTCTAAAAATTAAAACATTTTTTATAAATTCCAGAGCGATATCTCATATTACAGGATTCGTAATCCGCTCTGACGGCTACGAGGGTTGCAAATTGGGCTACGTGACCCAGTGCGACCCCCAAGGCACGTTGCCGTCATGGTTGGTGAACAAGGTAACTAACACCATGGCGCCTAAATTGCTGAAAGGACTAAGAAAGGCTGCACTGGAATACGTAGCCTGGAAGGATAAACAAGTTCGTCCAGATTTTAAACCATGGAGCAATCCAGAGCAAGTCTCCTGCAATAGGATATCGATGGGGGACTGCATTTGCGAATGTTCCCCTCCCGTTGTAAGTGGCCTATCACTTAGTAGATTATTACTTATTTTGATTTTTCTGCGAGTACTACTATTTGCTTTTGCACGTTTGTTTGTAAACTTTTAATAAAAATAAAATATATTTTATTAGAAACTTTTTAGATTTATATTATTTGTATTATAGTGCAGGCGCCAAGAGACATTCTGTTTGCAAGGATTAGGTTTTAAGGATTAATGAAGTAAAAACAATAATTTTCGTCTTTTTGTAATTTTAGAACCATTGAAACCACCCATTTGAAATGAATTTTCAAACCTAATAATAAAATAAATCAAATCTAAATTAAAAGATAAAGTGCAGTAACTTCGATAATTTGGCACCCTCAATAGTCCGGCATCGATTAAGCCATTTTCCTAATTTAAAAAAGAACTGCCATCTGTTTTAGGGCTAGGACTAATTCCGCTCGTTTTTTTTACGGGGTTTTAATTCTGTATACGAAACTAGCACACATATGAGTTTCTATGCAGTACTTGACTCGACCATTGTCTTGTCTTCTTCTAATGCATGTTCAAAGAGATGCACAGACATTTTATAAAATATAAAGACGTACTGCATACTGCGTTCAAAGAGATGCGCCGAGAATCAACATACAGTACGGATTTATTCCGTACTGCGTGTGTTCACGTTTAACTCTATGTTCTACAAAAGAAAAAGATAAAGACAAAGTCTCTCTGAATTTCGTAGGCATCTATAACCTGTGGTGTGTGCATGTTAGAGAATTAGCGTTCTTTTTATGCGCTGAATTATTCCTCAATGGGGTCTAGCCCTTGAGTGGATTTGAATTGACAACAGTGTGATATTCTATGAAATAATTATTGAAAACTTGAACTAAATTTTGTACTCTATGTTTTTCCTTAAGCTCCGCATACTTTTTCTGATATTTAAATAATTTGCACAGGTTCAGATTATGAGAAAACACATAAAATATACGAGTATGTTGAAATCGCTCATATTTTAATCTAGATGTATCTATTTGATAATTCGACAAATTCAATAATCCCGACAGAGCCGAATTAACGAGACTCTACTGTACTAGGTTTCGTTTAAGTAAAATGTTGCAAATGCTAAGTTGCTCAGAATAATCAAACGATTTTAAACGTATAATTAGGTCTTTCTAATTTTCGTAACTTATTTTTTTTCCCAATAGACTGCAAAATATAAAGTATGTACGTATAAGTATTATTAATTCGTAAATTATTAATTAAGAAAATGTGTAAAGTTATTAATGATAATTTGAGTAAGTGCCAGAGAAATCCGTCATGAAACCGTGTTTAAAAAATCTGGATTTAAATTTGAATTTTCGTTGTAAAAGAGTGTAGTCAGATAATTTTGTTTATCTTGAAAATAATAACACTCACAAAAAAATTGTAAAAAGCTTTTTTGTAGGTAACAATATTATCTACAACTTTTACAAATAACTTTTTCTTGTAACTTTTATTATAAGAAAGTTATAAGCATTTAACGGCGGATTTCCTTGACTTAAAAAGTTTATGTTATTTCTATGTGAAATTGAAAAATGTTTTTATTTGTTTCAGGGTGTGGATAAAAATTCCTTTAAAGTATCAACCATAAGCCTTCCCGAAGCAATTAAACCCAAGAAGAAGAAAGATAAACATCGGAAGGGAGTCTTATCCGATACAGACTGAAACATTTATAGATGTCACAAAATAACTTCTAGTTAAGAACTACTATTAAAAAAACTATGAAACCAAATATTCTAATCGACATTATTCTAATAAAATACAAATATTAAATATTTATTAATATATTTCAATTGATACACTATGGGCACATTATGAGTATGTAGGCAGACATATATTGTATATCGATAGTTGTATATTTATCAACGGAGGATCTATTTTCTTACATTAAATTAAATTAGTAGAGGTACATAGATGAAATCTTAAGTTTATCATAATCTTTTTTTTTTAATCTTTATTTATTTATAGTGCATCAACTATTGAGTTATTAGCACTTAAACTAATATATATTACATTTTTATCAACATTTTATAGGACATAATCTATACAATTTATAATTTTCTATTTTATCAGCTTATTTCATTTATTCTATTTAAATTCTTCAATCTATGCTTCTTTCCATTATCCATCTTTTTCTATTTCAACTATGATGACACCCATTGCATTCTCTGGTTCTTTCTTCTATTAGCATTTTTTCTTTGTCTAATATTGTATACTTCTACTCTTCTGTTCTTTCAACTAAAATTCATTTCTTTTTATAAAGCAGTTTTCCTTCTTTTTCGTTTTTATTCCTCTGTCTATTTTCTTTATCGATTATTTCTTTTTGTTATCGTGTTTTCTTTGTTCATATTCATGATTATGGTTGCACATAACCAATTAAATCTGATTGTTACCAAACCCAGATAATATAACACTGGCCCGGGAATCGAACCCGGAGAGATAGTAGTCAGAGTCAAGCATCAATGCTCTCGACTATTTGTGTCTCATCATAATCTTGGTGATACAGCCATTTCTATAGGCCGTCTTCCTCTTTCAATTTATCACACCTATCCTCATTAGATGTTCTTCCACTTATTATTTCCACCTCGATCTAGGTCTTCCTCTCACTGTTGGATTCCTCTGCAGAAATTTTTCTCGATATCTCCCATTTATTTCCATATTTGTTCTTAATCTCCACTCTTCGTTTTCTGCCAAATAATACTTTCGCAAAATGGCAATCACTTTTAAAACAACCACCTTTGTATTGATACAAATTCGTAAAACACCAAAATCTGAACGCAAACAGGGATTTGATCTGATAGTACGACATTATGAAGACCTTACTTTATTTAGGTTAGAGTTATTTGTTTGTAATCAGATCCTAGAAATAGTAACTGCTGTTTGAATCATGCACCAATGATACCTTTCTCTTAAAAGTATGCTTTAGTGTAATGTACAACTATCAATCTAAGCCTAACGCAATGTAACGCACGTATGTAAAATACGCTGTACAATTAATGCATGAATGAAATCGAATCTGATTGTATAAATATAACTAAGAAATCTGAAGAGTAATAAAATGATACAAGGTCTGAAAGGTGTAAAAGGTTCTTACTCTTTACGTTTGTGAACATTTTTAGATAATGCAGAAAATGTTATCAGTCTGAAAGCATGGTTCTGTTTCAAAATATAATTATTACTTATATTATTGATAGAATGATCTTTTATTGGATTAACAGAAACTTTGGATGGACTAAAGTTTAACAAAACTTCATTTTACTAAGTCACACTTAACTTTAAACATTACATCAGAGTGCTAAACTAATGTTTGATTACTGTATTGATAAACATTATAATAAAACCTCTACTAAAAAGTAGTACATCGCAAGTAAATCGTTGCAGTGTGAGAGGGCGCTCATTGTGTACTGATATAGTCGTAAATTGATGTGTTGTCAAAAAGAAATGATGTAAAAAAATAGATCCTCAGTATTTTGTTATTAAATAGTCAAAATATATAAATAGTCTTTGAATTATAAGTTTAGTAACAACCGAAAAATTACTCAAAGACTTACTTTGCATTATTTTAACGGTCACGGTTGACCATTATAAGACAAGGAAGGTCTCGAGTAATGATTTGAAATTAAACAATGCCTATGTTTCCACTAATCTAAGAGAATTCATATAGAAAAATGATAGGGTTGTAGTCAATGAGATCGGTCATCGAATCGTTCATCTTAGGTAGTAGTTAAATCTGAATTTAAATTTTAATTTTGAAGATGAAGAGAGCTTCCATTTGGCCGCCATTTTGTGAAAATAAGAATGTAGTTATTATTATTTTGTTTATCTTAAAGACTATAACTTCCATTAAAATTTTATTAATAACAAAATTACAAGTTACAACAAAAACAAAGCTTAAATTAAGTGGTACAATCTAAAGTTTCTTTATTGTATCACTTAAACTAAGATTTATTTTTGCTTCTAGCACCATAATTGTAAAAGTTATAGCAAGAAGTTGTATAAATAATATAATAATATCATTATCTATAAAAAAGGTCTTCACATTTTTCTTGTAGGACTTACAGTTTTCATGATAAACAAAAAAAAGTGATTACACTGTTATGATCAAGATGTGTGCAAAATGGGGACGGGGGGTGCTTGGTGATTTGGTGCTTATCGAAAATGCACGGTTGACCACTTTTTAATGACGGATTTCCCCGGTTGTTAATTATTTTACGAGTTATTATAAATTCTATTAATTACTATTATAATTATACCTACTTCATTTCGTGCATTACTTAAAGAGAAAACCATTTGTAATTTAAAGACTACTTATATTAAGAAACTGCACTTAAGTATTAATTAGGTAATAAGAATTTTTGAAATTTACAAATGATATATTGATATAGAAATTTAAAATATTAAATATTGTTAAAATACGAATATAAAAAATATAAAAAATAGTTGATGTTGAAATTTAAATAAGTAAACGCGGTGTTTACTGCGTAATGGGTTATCTAGATAATGCGTCACGCTATTCTCAAACATTTATTTTATAAAAACTTTATTATTTTATAAAAAGGTAGTTTAGCTACACCGTGTTATATGATTCAGTTACAACGTGACGTAATAACTGGACAACCACAAAACTTCATACGAATTTACTAGTTGATGATTTATATATTGTTACAGTATATCTTTGCTAATTTTATATATCAAAATAAAAAGCGATAAAGTGGATGGTATAATTCTAATTACGAGAGTTCGACGGCGACTCATAATTAAAATAAGTTTTACCGAATATTTCTACGATATAATGGAGTAGCACTTTCTCACTCATTTTTCTTTAATGTATATAACAATTCAGCTACAATCTCTTTTAAAAATAAGTCACCGCCCAACTCTAGCAATTTCAACGAGAAGAAAAATCTATTGCGAAGTTTTGACCTAAGCGAAAAATAAACACCATCAGCGAGTCAAATAAAATCAAATAAGTAAAGTAACATTTTCACTCACTGTTTTAATTTTGTTTTTAATTTTGTATTTAATTTAAATTGTATAACATAGGTGAATGCGTAGTCATTCCCTGTACCATCTTTCATTTAGAGTTTAACGTTTTCTTTGTTTTTTAGAACCTTACAAGGTCCATTGTTTCTAATTAAAAATACTAAATTAAGAAAAGACTATATTATATTATAACCTCTAAAATGTGACAATCTGTCAAAATGTAGTAGGATTTATTTTTAAAAAAAGTTCAGAAGTTTATCGAAAATAAAGAAACAATTTCTATTACTAATTGTTATTAAAAACAGTAATTTTAAATATTCCACAATCAATTTTGTACAACTGTCGAACTGTCAAAATTTATATTACTAACGACGCATTCGCTCCAACTAAATTAACTAAACTCAAATTAAAACACGAATGTTACAAGGAATGCCTACTCTGAAAATCTGAAATCTAGATTAAAATAATAAATAAAAACGTAAATTAAATATTGAAACAGTGAGTGGGAATGAGGCTTAACGAAACAAAAACGTATCCATAAAAGAAACTACATTCCAATATAATACTAGTATATTAAAATCTTGCAATTTATGTTGTATTTTCGTATAAATTATTGTTTGCATTAATTAAAATTAATCGTTCTATTAAGAAATGTAAATATTTACTTTATATAATGTTTATGTTAAACATTGTTTTAATGGATTCATCATTTGGAATCCTGTTTAAACTTGTCACGCGTTATCTTAATGTTGTGAATAATTATTTATTTGTATTTATAGCAACAATTTCGAGTTGTACTGGTTTTATTTACTATTCAAGGTTTATTCATCATGCATCGTACACATTATTGCGACTTAAACATGCGACATCCAACATATGTTGTCCACACTGGTGTAACATGTAACTTACTATAACGGCATCTTTTACAAATCGTATACAAATATAAAACCATCGATATCATCAATCGTTATGTTTTGATATATAACTATCGCAATGCCATCTATTAATTATTGTTCTAACTATTTATAATGTTAAAACCGTTACAATATAAAGCTCAAAATAATCAAACTTAAGCTATTACTTAAATTTTACTGTTTACTTAATCAATGTACGAGGCTCGTACATTCAATTTGTCAATTTTACTCTACGGCAGCGATTTATTGATTTTAGGTGCTAAGTAGTTTTTTTTGACAATCTTTACAAATTTTTTAAGTCTTCAAATAATAAAGAAATTTCTAATTAGTTTTTCAGATATACTAGAGCAAGAATAGGCTAATAGGGTACATTTATATACGTATAATCAAAATATTTTGTAATTCTCAATGAAAACTTAAATTTTGTCTATTACTTTTTATTTTTGTGTTTTATAGTATGTACTCGTATATTTCTTATTTAAGTCACTCTAAAGCCAATACGTTTAAGTAAAAAAAAAATTGAGAAAATTAATGTTTTTTCGTACATTCGAGAACATAATGATATTTACATGCTAAATATGGAGTTAATCCTTTAATAATTAAAAATAATATTACTTGTTCTATTCAAATTTATAAAAATCAAAAAATATAGAGAAATGGACTTAACCGCATTGACTTCTAGGCGACTTATTAATGACTGTAGAGACCACTGGAACATTTAATTAAATATACGAGGGTAGTTTGATAAAAAAAAGAAGAAATAATAAAATTGGAAAAGCGCTGTACTAAATGTATCGTGCGGAATGGCCGGAAAAATATCTTTTATTGAGCGGTATTTTAAGAACAAGTCATTGAACTATCAATCTACCCATGTATATAGCATACCTAGTATATCTGATTAAATTATAAGATGCATTTAGTAATTTTTAATTAAAAATATGAATAGATTTGTTCACTTAGATTAACGTAAGGCGTTTTGTATTCAACAACCAATTTTATTCTCGTTTTACATTATTTTCTATTCTTTTGCCAACATTACTGTTGTCTCTCGAGGTCATCTATAGATTAAGTCACACAAATTTCATGATTTTCCGACTCCCTTGTCCCTCCCTTGTATGACGTCACTAATTTTAAAAACAAGTTTATTTATACTTGTTACTTTTATTTCCTTTATGTTGAAATTCGTATTAAATGTGACGTCACGAAGGTTATTACCCCATTTATATTAGCAATTTTGTACGCCGGTCATAAATCAAACGAGTGCGCTTGCGCAGTAACTGAAAAACTTGCTTCAAAGAATAGTACAAAAATGCAGGTGTAAACGACCAACCAATTTGGCAAACTTTTCTTTGAATGATTTAAGACCGGCGTCGGTTTTTTAGCGCTAATATTAATACAGTGTATGACACCTTCCCCCTCTTGTCACTATTTGTGGGCAGTTCCTCTCCCTTTCCGTGTGACGTAGTTAATGGATACATTCTGTACATTTTATCGGAAATAAAATGACGCCCTGTATACTGGCAGATGGCAAAAGAAGATGAAAACGAATGCAGCATGCAATGACGCACTATTACATTTAATAAAGCTGTGAGATTTGCTACAAATACACGAACGTGAACAAACCTATTCAACTGCCTTCAAATTTTAATATTTATTGCTATAATATAATATAATAAAAACATGTGATTACATATACTTATGTAAAAAATATAATACTTTCAAAATTCTGTGTTATTAAAATTTTATATCTAAAAGATTGTAATGAATTTCTTCCAAATAATGTATACTTCTATCTATTTCTCTAGTACCATATCTAGTCTGTATCCCTAAAAACAGTTTGAAAGCTTTTACATAGATTGTTTACAGAGAAGCTAACTTAATATACAAATACTGTACTATTTTGTTTTTCAGAAATAGAATTTATTAATATATACAACAAAAAATAGGGGTAAAATATATTTATAAAATATTAAGAGTTCCAAAACACCTACACCAATACCTAATACTACAAATTTTATCTAAGCTTATCTTACAATAAGACATAGAGCTTCTAGTTCTAGTATATTTATATTCTTAACTTACTAAAGTTAGGCGCACACTGATGATAAAACTATCCTAATACAAAATTAGTATTCATTTTTGCATATTTGCAATTTGAAAATGCATATTTGTTACGTTTTTTACATATTTTTAATTTAATTGGTTAATTTTAGGTATTAACGACTTGATTTATATATTGACTACAATATAGTTTAGGGTTTTACCCCGTGTTCACGACATTTGATAGCGAAAATATCATCAATATCAAACTACCAATGTATGTGTGTTTTACTGTTAAAGAGCTATTACATCAATAAGCGTTATCTCTGTTGTTTAATCTTTTCAAATGGTACTGTCTCAATCTTGCTCCAACAAATACTAGTATATTTCGAGATAGTTTCTTCTTCAGCGTGCGATTTGATTATTATGCAATATTTCTTCAAACACATGACGTTAAGTGAATTGTTTCCTTCTCAGGTTTCTATTTAAATAAAATAATGTTATAAAAATAACCAAGTAGTAGTAGGAAGCCATCCATATTATTACAACCAATAAAAAACATTTTCATAAAATCAGCAAAAACTGTGTTTTTATCAATTCCTTAATTCAATTCTAATGGAGTATCTCCACTGGTGCAAGGTCAAATATTTTAATAGAATATTAATATAAAATAAAGCTATACTACGTCTTGTTGAAACATAAAATATAGTTGTTGTGAAGCCAATTTAGACCAGTGGAAAATTTTCAATTGAAATTTTGTCAAGACCAACGAACTAACGAAAAATGTAACTGAAGTATTTTATTTAGTTTTTTATGTTCGACTTAAACAAAAATGAGAACTCAAAAATAAAAGATTTATAAACTTAGGTTTAGACTTATTCCAGAGAAGGAAGGAAGGCCAAAGTTGAATGGAAAAATTGAGGTAGGTACCAATAATTTTTGCTAATACTTTTATAATTAATAATATTATTTATTATAGGTATTTATATTCTTATTGTTTTTCTATATGTTTGGTTAAATAATTCCAAGCCGCCCTACTCTGTTTTTCTATTAATATAATGTCAATTTCAGAAAACTTTCCTAATCCAAATGATTCTATTTAAAGAATAGTTTTGCATAGTTCCTAATATTAAAATATAACATGTAATTATCATTTAGCCAAGTAAATGCTTTATTAAACTTATTGGTTGCCCACGATTTCCAAATGTTATGGTAATTGAATGTACACAGATTATTAATAAACCAACTCCCCTTAATGAATCGAATAAACAGCTCTTAATATTTTGAAGATGTGAATTATTTACTAAATTTATTAGAACTTTTAAAAATAATGATTTTATACACAGTGGCAATAAAGTTATGATTTGTATAGGAAATAGTTTTTTTTTATTAACTAATTTACAAACTATTAACTGTATATTTTGATATATAATTATCGCAAGGCCATCTATTAATTATTGTTCTAACTATTTATAATGTTAAAACCGTTACAATATAAAGCTCAAAATAATCAAACTTAAGCTATTACTTAAATGTTACTGTTTACTTAATCAATGTACATTCAATTTGTCAATTTTACTCTATGGCAGCGATTTATTGATTTTAGGTGCTAAGTAGTTTTTTTTTGGACAATCTTTACAAATTTTTTATGTCTTTAAATAATAAAGAAATTTCTAATTAGTTTATCAGATATACTAGAGCAAAAATAGGCTAATGGGGTACATTTATATACGTATAATCAAAATATTTTGAAATTCTCAATGAAAACTTAAATTTTGTCTAGTAGTTTATTTTTGTGTTTTATAATATGTACTTTTCTTATTTAAGTCAGTCTAAAGCTAATGCGTTTAAGTCAAAAAAAATCGAGAAAATTTATGTTTTTTCGTACATTCGAGAACATAATGACATTTACAAGCTAAATATGGAGTTAATCTTTTAATAATTAAAAATATTATTACTTGTTCTATTCAAATTTATAAAAATCAGAAAATATAGAGAAATGGACTTAACTGCATTGACTTCTAGGCGGCTCATTCATAGAAATAGTTATTTTCTATTAACTAATTTACAAACTATATTAACTGGATGATATTAAGAAAATAAATGACAATGGAATATTGTTTTGCGAGTTGTGGATCCAGTGATCCACTTCCTCCTACTTTATAAATTAGAGTTTGTCGGTATTTGCACAGGGAGTCTCATATATATTTGAGATTTCAGCAAAGTGGTGTCAATTTGGAAATAGTTATATGTATTTTCTTATAAAAATATATTTAATTAGGTATTCCGTAGTAGCGGTTATTACATTTTCATTATCTAATTTTTATATTACACTATATTGCATTGTCATTAACAAAAAGTGTGTACAGAAAATTTAAGCTAGATGATCAGGAAATACCCCAGTAAACATTTTGGAGTCACTTTGACATCATATTGAAGATGCGTCATGATTTTTTTGTCATGAAAAAGTTCATTTATAGTTCAGTTTCTCACATTTTTTCATATAAAATGTCTACTTTATCGCCTACAAATGGCGACATTACTGGCAATGTAATTACTCCACCTGTTGGAGTACAAATGAAGATAAAGTTGATGCGAACTATAATTGAAGTGAAATAGTGACAGAAACGTCACTAAATAGGGCACTTCACCAAATTGTTTACTGGGACTCGTAGTTTAAAAATATTTTGCAAAGTTTTGACCCTAGCGACAAAGAACTCGAGTAGAATTTTATCTTAGTAAGGCCAGACTTAGTAATAAACCAGACGGTTTATATCACACTGCAAGCGCATTTAAGCGAATTTTGACCGGAGCGCTACTACGCTTTACCTATCCGAACCCTGTAAATGTAATGAACTCGCACAGTGCAAGCAACAAATCAATACGGGCGTTACGTAGCTCTCATACTGGAAGGGTATATCAGCGAATTTTAACCAAGCCTATACATGCTCCAACGCTAAACCTATCCCTACCTCGTCAATGCAATCAGCCGGCTCAGACTGGAAGCGATAAGGAAGGAACTTCAATAATCTCTTTCATAACAGTGGTGTATCGATGAAAATTTAAGTATAAGTTTGCCCTTATGATAAATTATGTTAGTGCAAGACAACTCCAATACACCCCCTACAGTACACAAGTTTAAGTTGGCGTACTGTCGTATCGGTACGTGGTATGTATGTATTGTGACACAACACATGCAAAGAACAAGTTCTAGCCGGTCAACCAAGTCGCCGATTTACGTCCGAATTCGCCGTCGCTTAAATACGCTTGCAGTGTGCGAGGGTCTTACACGGGATCAATGAGTTAAATAAAGGCGTATAAAAATAAGAATCACCCGCCTGTGACAGTGCTATTTTGCAATAATATATCGAGTTGCTCAACCGCCTTGTTTACGCGTTTTCAAGATTGCACTTATCTTAACCTATAGACTCATAATAAAATAGGCTCATTGTAAAAAAATAAATCCTACTGCATTTTGACAGATTGTCACATTTTGGAAGTTACAACAAAATATAGTGTTTTTTAAATTTAGAAACATTAGACTTTATAAGGTTCTAAAAAAACAAGAATCACGTAAGTTAAATTCTCATTTAAAAATGGTGCAGTGAATAATTGCGCATATTCCCATATGCTATACAACTTAAATTAAAACCGTGAGTGAGAATGATACGTATTGATATATCTGCATAATCATATTCTGTATAAAACCTTGTACCACTTCTGTAAAACTACATCCTCTAATTATTAGATACATATTGATTGAATAATATAAATAATTCAACTAATTCCTTAGCACCAATGGATATTAACACAATATATTCGCATATATTAGCAACCGAGCTTAAAGTATCAACGACACATTTGCAGTCAGTTCACTCTGGATGTTATAATGTGAAACAATATCAGGTACACGTGCGGTGCAGCCACCTGTTGATAAATACACAAAAACAATAAATTTAGGAAAACAAATAAAAATTCAAAATTAATATTAATTAATAATGTAAATTCTAAAGTGAATTGTAGATGATTTTATTTCTTATTAATATAAAGCATAAAATTTAGTAAAAATGTAAAAAATATATATGTAGGTAAGTTTGAAATTTTTATTATCAAAATCTAAAGTTTTTTTAAATAATAACATAACAACTTGCAGCAACCTTGTAGGTATGCGATAAAATGCACTGCAATGAATTGCTTCGGCGATAAATAATTACTTGCGATAATCCAACAGTGGTGGGTTTAGGCTTAAAATTGTAAAGGTATTTATAATTCAAAGTCAATTTGAGAAGCAATAAAATTTATAATTATAATTCTATATATATTTATAATTAATAATTCTAAATGAGATAAAAATTTTTTTTCTTTTTTTCTTGTGTAGTCATGAGCAGGACCACCTTCTGGTGCCGGCTTATCGTTGAATTTTGGGACACCCTGTATATATATATATATATATATATATATATATATATATATATTTTATATGACTGCAATTACAATTTAAGAAGAATTATCAGAATGGTCCTAGGACGACATCTAATTAAAATCCGCTCCTATAAACCAGACTAGAAAAGAGAAAATCTCTCTTCAAACCATATCTCGTCTAAAGCTTTAATTGCAATTGTTGAGCAGGCGTAAGAAAATAAACATATAAATTAAAAAATTAATGACATTTTTAAGTAATTAAATGTTCTGTTTCTTTTTTAATAGTTGAATGTAAATTAAACGTCAATGTCACAATAAATATGCCATCCATGTTTGATGTGTTTATGGGTGAGGAAGATGACGATGATGGACAGATCCATTGGCGTCCACAGACTCGCGTCCACCACTAAGTATGTGAACCATATTTTAATTTCTATAAAAGGTGCATATGTTGATAAAGTTGGTTATTAATACCTGAAATATCCTAATATTTTTTAACAAGTCGCAATATTACAGAAGATATTAATAATTAAAGAGATCCAAAGTTATAAAAAAATAAATCTAGTTGTGATGTCACATCCAAAGATTTTCCAGTTATTTTATACAACAGAGACACATACAGGTGTGTGTGTGATAGATCATTTACTACTGAAAGCTGGGGCTGTGAATCTCATCAAATTCTATAATATAATTGTTGTAAAAATAGAAAAATAATCTCGGTTACTTATTTCTCTTGTGTCGTCATACGCAGAACTAATAGAAACGGCGAAACTAAAATTAAAATTTAATTAGCTATATTTCAGTCAACTTTTGAACATTTAAAAAAATAGAAACACTTATGTTCTACATATTAGGGATGTAACGAATGATCGATTTCCTACATTCGAATATCGGCTTTTTAAATATGGCGCCAAATCTTGGCATATGGCATCAAAGCTTTTATTCCTGAAGTTTATTATTCCTTTACTCCAGTTTAATTACGAAATGCTTTACTTAGTAATATAATATAAATCCTATCATTTGTGTTCTCAGCAAAGATATCATTTATAAATATAAATAAAGTAGATTACTGTAATTAAAAATTTTGTAATTAACTTAACTCCATTGTGTGTTTAAAAAGTTGAAAGTTTATTTTGGTTATTATAAAATTGTTATTTTATATTGCAAGTTCAAATAGTAACTAAAATAAAAATATTGTAAACCACCGAATCAGTTCTGTGTTGTTATTTTAAAAATTAATTTCACTTTTCGTTGTCAAATACGAGGCGTGTTTTTTAAGTAAGTACCGTTTTGGAATTAAAAAAAGACGTGCAAAGATATCGCAATAATTTTATTTTTACATGAAAGCCTGTACCTTAATCTACTTTTCTACATAATTTCCGTGAATATTGAGGCACTTGTCATAACGTGGCACCAGTTTTTGAATACCCTCCTCATAAAATTCTGCTGCCTGACTTGTTAACCACTGTATCACAACTGTTTTGACTTCGTTATCGTCTTGAAGACGCTGCGGCCATCTTTAAATGCTCTCACCCATTTCCTTACCATTCCATCACTCATAATGTTTTGTCCGTAAACTTCACAGATCTCACGATGAATATCGATCGGTTTTACGCCTTTAGCACTAAGAAATAGTACAGCCCGTACTTCACAATCGGCGGGACTCACGATTGTCGGAGGCATCTTAAACACTCAGTAAACAACGTATACAATGAAGAATCAGACTGTAATGGCGTCAGTGCGTAGACAAGAGATGTAGGTAACCAGCGCGCATGCGCAGAACGCCGACCGTAGCGCTGCAAAGGCGGAATCGCAAAACGGTACTTACTTAAAAAACATGCCTCGTACATTCGCTTAAAATTCGCATAATCTATTGCGAATGCGAATGCGAATATTAAAAAAGACGCAAATATTCGTTACATTCCTAATACATATACTAATCCTAAAGAAAAACAGATTTTACAAAAGATCGTCGCGTAGAGATCTTGAGGACGCTCATGGACAGAGGACACTCTGTCTTGAACTCCTGGATGATTAATTTATGTTCTTTATGTACTGGAAGTTATTGACTTTGTAGCTTTATTGATAATAAAACCCTAGAACACTAACAAATATCGTATCACTAGACTGTGTATGATAGTAAAAATTAATTCATTATATTAATTGCTTATTAAAGCGTGGGTGGTAGGTGGTAGACCCTATCTATCCTCTAAATACAAAACGTAAACTCATGTATTACTTAAAACATGGGTCGCCAAAATGCGGCCCGTCGAATAGTGGTTTAAAATACAAATGTAGCAGATCAAAACTAAAATTGATTTTACGATATACTAACTATGCTAACTATTATGTTGTAATGGCATTTAGTTCATTTTTGCATGACCTCCAAAGTGTGACCAGACGTGATAAGGGGGGGAGGGGGCGGTGTTGTCAAACTGCGTGATGTCACAACTAATCTATACTTTGGCTTCCAAATCACAAAATAAGACTAAATATTGTTTTTTTTTTTGAAATGTGTAACGTGACAACAGGGAGGGGATCTATAACATATGAGAGAGAGCGAAAATAATGGTCATTACTTATTACTTACTATATGATGAACATTACATAACTTCACTCTACGCTATACGTAGTCTTGCGTAGTTCTCTACCTTACCATCCTCTCCTGACCAAACCCCCAAAGACTATAGATTTCAAAGTTTTTCACCATCTTATGTACTGCTCTCAGTTCTAGTGTACTCGTACTCCCTCACACTAGGATATTCTCCTATCAGTTAGATATGTGACACTTTATGGCCCATAATTAGCAAGACCATAATTAAAATTACTCTCGTTAAGCTGATAATATAATCTAAGCCCAATTATATATTACGCACACAATTGTGTGAAGATAGCCGCATAATGGAACTAATGATCGATTTTATTGCCTAGTTATGTTGCCGGATATACAGTATGACGGAAATCAAAAGCTTCATTGACAGCAAATAGATTTAATTTACGTTTGTATAGTATGTAATGTCTAAAATCTTATTACAGTGCTCCCACGCCTGGGTTTCTTCACCCAGTTCTGGGTTTTTTTATTGTCATATGACTTAATAGGTTTTCTTCGTTAAAATATCTCAGTATGCAGATTTTTACTTACAAGTATTAATGTAATTTTTGATACAATTTATTTGCGTGAGTGGCAAAAAAAAAAGATAATTTAAGACAGGCTGGAAGCAAATGTGGCTACAAACAATTGATTTCATATAAGAGCTAAAAAAGACGGGTAAAGTATGCTAAGTTTTCTTGGGTTTATTTTAAATTTATGAATGTAAGCATTCTAGTTATTTATGGTTAAAAGGACAAGAATTTAATATTTAGATCTGAAATTAAAATTACTTCTCGCTAAATACAGACTGCAGGCCGGTGTGAAATGAAAAGTATTGGTGGTATATGTTAAATAAGATGGCATAAGATTAAATAAGGTGGTAAATTAAAACAAGGTTACACGGCATATGTCACTCTCTCAAAGAAATGAGCAAAAAAACGTTGCAAACCAAAACTGTAACAATTATTTAATTTTTAGATCGAATACGCCTGGAATATATGCAATATATTAAACCTGTTTTAAACTGGAACTAACTACTAGTGACATCTGCCTTTATCAGTAGAGTGAATTGCATTAGCACACTTTGTCATGAGAGAAAGTTTCTATTTTAATATGTATCATTAAAAAAGTATGTATTTTATACATCCGTATTCATATTATGGTTCATACGAATGTAGATCAAAGTACCGCAAAGTATACAGGTGTTGCACGTATCCGCACAAGCCTTGAGACATGCAATACCCGTATGAAGTGAAGGCGGCACTTTAATCTACATACGTATGAACTGAGGATTATTTCACTAAAGTAGTGTATCGATTAATATTAAAGTAGAAATTTAATGAAATGTTGTAAGAAATATTAATGTAGATTAATATTTAAATCCGAAAAGGCAAACAATTAATAATATAATAAATAAGTAGAAATTTCATCTTGTTATAAAGAGTACTAATACGAAACAACTCGAATACAGCATTCTCTACCGTTACTACCTTCTTGTGGTTGTTACAACAATAACCTATTACAAAAATGTTTCGAAATCAAAAATAAAGCACTCTATAGATTCTACTTGCGTATGCAGCAATAAGTCTGAGTATTTTTTGTTTAAAGTCGCCTGTTGAATAATATAATTTATGGCAGTAGTCATATAGGTTGCGTGTAATTTAGGCGCGCGGTTATATGGAGTGAATAATGACGTCACATATTCAATAAAACGTGGAAAACCAACCCCGCGCTTAATAGTAGTGAAAATTCCTTCAGAAAAGCAACAACCTCTAATAATATAGATAATTTATCCACCGTAGTAACGAATCGATTTTTATTTTATACCGTGTTTGTAATTGTGTTAAAAATGTGATATTTAAAAATAGTATTTAAAAAATAATTAAAAAGCAATTAAATAATTAATGAAATTGTGCTTAAATAATTAATTAAAAGCGTTAATAAGTTATTCGAATTTTTAAGGGTAAATTTTTATTATTAATTATATATTTTGTCGTCTCCGATTTTGTCAATGGGCTTGTGTCCTCATTTTTTAGTGGTCGATTTTTCAATTGTTCATTGAAATTGATGTTAATAAATGTGTATTGGTGTGTCTATTTTATTAAATATCTAAATGTTGACGGAGATATAGCAATTAAAATTTGAATTGTAGTTTTAGCGCTAGAAATGGTCGGCCATATTTGTATGACGTGAAATGCATTTTAACGTCACTTATTTGTTGAGTAGGTCAGTGCTGTGGTAATATTTTGTAGCTGTTGGTAGTCGAAATAATCAAGTCAAATCAAAGAATAATAAGTTTTTTTTTTTATTTAACCCTGCTAAGGCAAACATAATATTGAAATTTGATTGTTCCTTGAAATAGCTGTAAATAATATTTAATATTTTGATATATAAATACATATAGCAGAGATTTATGAGCTGTAAGGTTGGTAACCTTACACAAGGATTGTGATGAGAGACAAAATGACTTTTTTAATTGTTAATACCTCTTAACATATAATGAGTTATTAAAAAATAATGGAACATTTGAGGTTCAAGTAACCCACTTTATCAATATATATTACACTTTTATAGAAATTAAGACATAGGACACAAGCGCATTTAGAATTAATTGTTAGGAAACTTGATTGTACAAATTATCAAATTGTGATTCATATTTCAAAATTAACTTTCAACCTTTTCGCAAATATTTAAAAATCTTTCACTGGTAATATAAATATAAAATCTTTCCTCTCTCTCTCTCTTACACATATTTCTACCTTGTCCTATAAAATAATAATACAATATATTTGCAATATTTTTTAAAAATCATTTAAGCCCGGTAAACACAGTTACGAATATTTAAAGTTTAGTTAACATACATAAGTTTACTTTTTACATAAAGCTTGTCAGATTATATATATACACAATGTAATCTTACATAACAAAAGTTATCTTTCAACATACATTTATGTTTTCTATCATAAATAAAGGTTTTTATGTAAGATTATATAATGTTACATATTAATAAAAGATTTTTAATATCTTTAGTATTTCTTTAATGCAAATGTAACAGAATGATGTTAAACTTCGGTAAATAATAAAATGTAACGTTAGGTAAAAGAATATTACGTCAAATAATACATGAATTTACGTTTTGTGTTTACCAGATTCTTTTAGTCGTGAGACTGATTGCCTAAATTCGCTATCAGTACACTATTTTGTGCTAATTAAATTCTCTTAAGAATTTTACTTCTTTTGAGATTTTTTCAGTAGGGTGTAGTTGTAATATCCCTCTTTATCATGCAAGAAAGTTTCTATTTTAATGTTTATTAATACACCACTCTATATATTTATACGTTTCGACATCAAAGTGCCGCGAAGGGATCTATTTCATATCGGACAGATCTAAACAATCTAGGATGCATGCAGTTCCGTAAATAACGTGGGCAGTGCCAATGCTATGAGGTACAGTAGTGTATTCATAAATATTATCTAATAAATAAATCACATGATAAAGTGTACTGACGGTGTAATAACTCGAATACACCCTACCCAAAAAGTCGTCGTCGCAAATAGTACGCTACAGTGTGAGACCGACCTAAATCGAAAGTCATGAATTGATGTTCTAGTATCTAATTCACGAATTTCACTTAATTGACAATCTGAAGATAAATTTAAATTACTGACATTTCTCTACATTTAAATACAAAGACTCAAATCTTTAAAATACAGACAGATAAGAATGAATTATGGTTGCAAGAAGTATTTAGCTATTATTTACTTTATGTTAATTAAATATGCAGATAATAATAAGTGAAAAACACAACCTTCAACTATTCCGGTATAATTTATGTTAATTGTTTGAGTTCTATATACTATATTGATTTCCAAATAATAACAACAAGTTTCTAACACATACGTTTATGTGTAGTGCTACTCCAAAGAATATTTTCCAAGTGCTTTGGTAAAGTTAATAGTAAAGCTAGTGATATTAAGTGACAGGCAAGTAAACTTAAATTAGATAACTGGTTTTTTTATTTACTTATTTATTTGCCTAGACTTTTATTCGTCATAGCACCCATCAAACTATTTTACAAATTTCTAAATATTTAAATAATTCACTAATTAAATTTGAATCACTTAACAAATATTTAGTATTAACAGGAAAAGTTTTAATCACATCTAATATTTCACTATTGAATTTCGATCTTTGTAAACTATAATTTATGCATTCATTATATCTATCATCAGATTTAATATTAATTTTGTACAATGATTACTTTTTTGCGGGACTCATTTCTGAACCATCTTTTCTTACTTAAATATGAATAAAACATATAATAATCTTTTCCTTTTAGCTAACTTTTGTTAATAGAATCTTGATTTCTCAAATTGAAGTTTAATTTTTTGATTATATTAAAAATTTCATATGTAGGTAATTTCACTTTCATCTCAATTTCCAAATTTATAGATTCCTTTGCCAATTTATCCGCAATTTCGTTTCCTCCTATTCCACATACATTTTATGGTATTATTTTTAGCTATTAAGTTGAAATACAGCTCCTTAATTTAAATACTCGTACTCTTATGATATATGTATAGGAATGCATTTGTACTTTCTCTGTACTCTTTACTTATATTTTACTCTTATGACTTCCCGCTAAACAGAGTTATATACTGTTACGTAAATGATTTTACCTACTTGGTGATTATTTTTCAACTTTTTGAAAAATAAGTCTACCTTTTTGCATATTAAAATAATAACAAAACTACTTAAGAGGACCACTTTTAAAATTGTAAGAAAAATATATTACTAGGATTTGATTAAGTAAAATTTTACAGAAAAGTAAAGTTTATATTAATTTGTTTGTTTGCATTTAATAATTATAAATCATTATAAAGTATCAATAAGTAGAAGCATCGCAACAGAGTGGCGTGGCTAGTAGCAGTAGTAGCTAGTAGCGTGTTAGTCTCCCTCTTTAAGGAAAATATGCAGTTAGGAATAATGCATATCTTTCTAAATAATATCTGATTTCCTAAATATGTATCACATTGTTCCAGATCAAGATATACCGCCTACCGTCATCGTCATCGTCATCAATACTCTGACCCACGGCCCACGGCTTATCTCCCAAACACCTTATCACTGATGCCGACTGATAATACTCATACCTCAGTGAATTAATACAGTGTTGTACATAAAACCAATAGTAATTAAAAAACTAGTGTAATTAAAAATGACGCCAAAATCAAAACTACCAAATGGAGAAACACCAGAACAAGCGGATGTAGAAATAATGCTGGAACAATATGGCTCTAAATTGAACAACATGGAAACAATAACGATCTCTCCACCTCCGCCAAAGATCTGGAAAAAGAAACTACTGAATATCTTCGACTCGTTGATTTCATTGCTTATCGTCGTTCCTTTAGTGGTAGGCCACTGGCATGGCACCTGGCTGTTGATGGATGACTTCCAAGAATATTTCCCGTTCCTGAACTGCTTCTTCCTGGGTGGCACTTTGCACGTGGGGTTCGCTTTACTAAGAGGCTTGTTGGAGAAGGAGTTCAGTAAAGATAACTCCTTGTTTCATAAAATAAAACAGCAGATTTTCTGCAAGATGTATACGTACGTCTTCTCCATAAGCTGCAACATGCACTGGAGGGGAGGTTGGGGAGTGATGGATGGGATTATTGGGATTGGGATTCCACAAGCACTTGGTGTTGTGGTGGTTGGAATAGTTCTACTGCTCCTGCTGAAATCTATACGAAATTTGGTGGCGCCGCCTTATGTGATTCTCACGGACAGTCCAGATTTTCTATTCACATTTCCAACGAGATTTCGAACCGAGGTGAGTCTATAATTATTTACTTATATAGAAATTTAAAATTTCCTATAAATTAAAGTCAGTAGTATGATTCACTTGCTATCAAATTCTGAGTATTTCAAACCAAATTCCAACCCGGTAAACACAATTACATACGAGTATCTTCTTCTTCTTCAGTGGCCCGACAGCCATGAGTGGGCCCTGGCCTGCTCAAAAAAAATGTCCGAATGATTTAATTACTTGAGATTTCGTAACAAGGTTTTTTACGGGGTGGAGTTGTTAACACCACGCCCAACCCCCAGCCTGGAGGACCAGTCCCCTGATATAATCCCCAGGGGCAGGGTGCCCGGCTATACCCCCAGGCACTGGGTACCCATTTTAGTCGCCTCTTACGACATGCATGAGCAACATTGGGACTATTCTTTCACACCCGGTCACCACACGGGAATTATAACCAAAACCCAGATAATATCCGGCCCGGGGATCGAACCCGAGGACATAGTAGTCAGAGTTAAGCATCAATGCTCTCGCCTACTGTGCCGTTACATACGAGTATATTTAAGTTTATTTGAAATAAAAAAGTTTACCTGTTACATAACATACTTTAGGTTAATATAATATAAGCTTACATTACAAAACTTATTTTTTAAGATAAATTTATGTTTTCTGACATAAATAAAGCAAGATTATATAAAATTACATATTAAATTAATACATTAACAAAAGACTTTTAATGCCTTTTGCATTTATTTAATGACTATGTAACATAATCATGCTGTTAAAACGAAAACGAAAACGTTAGGTAAAATGTAGCACGTCAAATATTACATGAGTTTACGTTTTGTGTTTAGGTGCACCAAGGATCGGAAAATCTGTATCTATAAACTCGCAAAACTCGAAAAGTAGTCGTTCGATAGACTTGAAATATTGAAACAATGCGCGTGTTTTCAAAAACCATTCATTTCTTTCGTTTATTTCCTGCTGATCGTCGTTTGTGCTTGTTTGTGTATTTTATTTATTTTCCCGTTCATTTCATATCAGACCGAGCCAAAGCGTTGCGAAGTATTACAGAGTACAACTTAGCACATGGGCTGAAAAGTCCCGGACCTAACACACAGATGGCGCTAGTTTTATTGCAGTCAGTATAGTATTTCAGTTAAAACTAACCTTCAAAAGACAGCTGTTAAAATTTCATGAGTTTCTATTCAGTAGTTTGTGAGTTATTGTGCTAAGAGTGACGCTACTTTTGTTATTTTCGCACGAATGAAGAGGTTATCGGTGAAACTGAGGCCTATTTTGAGGCAAAAGATAAATCGTTGTACAAAAGTGGTATTGAAATCTTAGAGCGACGCTGGAATGATTGCGTTGCTCTTGATGGAGATTACGTTGATGAATAAAGCTAATTTTGAACCAAAAAAACTGTGTTTTCTTTGTTAGGCCCGGGACTTTTCAACCCATGTGTTATATAAAGCTTCTTATATAATCTAGTTCTAAAAAAACCTTGAATAACAATAAAAAAGGATAACGAAATTAAATTTTCATATCGTTATCAAATTACATAATAAATAAAAACGGGGTTTCAGTCTGTGTAAACGAGTATAACTCTAAGAAACCCGTTATTTTAGCGTTACAAAAATACAAATTGAATCGTAATTGTTAAGGTATCGAATTTTTCGGTTTCTGAAATTTTCTGGGATACATTTTCCAAAACCTTACCACTATTAACAATTCTTTAAACGTCTTAGATTATTTATTTAGACAACCAGTTATAGGGATACTTCTTAAACGTACCCTACATTTATAGTGCTTTCTATTCAAGCAAAAATGTTGCCTTTATTTTTCTTTATTTTAAAATTTTCTTATAACTAGAATGTAGGAGGAAGTGGATCCATGGATCCACTAATCACAAGCCAATAGTTCAGTGACACAAAATTTACTTAATATCATTAGGTTGATAGCGTATAAATTGTAATAGTTAATTTGAAAAGTATATATAACTAAAAATAAATCCATAGAGATATAAGAATAGAGTACGCTAAGTGTACGGCCGCGTGTAAGAGGAAGCGATAGATGCAAAACGAGAGATCCTAGAAAACGAGTGTCCTATCTGTTTCTTCCTAACCGAATCGCTGCTGCTGGCTTGGTTGATTGGCGGTATGGTAGAGGGTAAACAAGCAAGCAGACGCTATTGTTAAAATAAAAATAAAGATAAAAAAAATTGTAAATAGTTAGTGTAGCATACAGTAAATTTTAAATAATATATTCAAAGCATTTTAACGTCCAGATAATGAATAAAGACACCGACAGCGCCCAACTATTATAGTTATATTTTCGTTAGCGCGGCATTCTATCACAGTACTCGGCTCGAAAGAGACACAGAGAACATTCGTGGCTATCTCTCTCTTTGCCTATATTACAGTATTCAGCCTCTTGCGCACTCTAGTCTTATATCTCTATGAATAAATCAGAGACTCCGTAAGTTGATAAAAACGGAATCTATAAAATAATAAATTCGCCTGCGATTCCGAACATACAACTATAATTACACCATTATCGCTGAGTATGTTTATGCTCCAGATAAGATAGGAGGAGTACAATAGAACTGAAGCCGAAGCTGTATGAGATAGACCGGCACGGTATTTGCGGTTCAACTGGGCTTTGATTAATCCAAACATCAACACACAGAGTACCTCCTTAATTGAAAAATTACACCATTGAGCAATTAACATATAGAAGAGGTACCTATAGCCCAGAACGCATTGTCAGTCATTCGGTTCAGTTGACGCTGATAAGAGCCAGCACAAAAATAAACTCAAAATTATTAAAAGAATCTTTTTGGAATAGATGAAACTAATGGTACATGTTTATAAAGTTTTGCATCGGTTTAAATATTAATGATAATGGTGACAATAACATTGCATTGATTCGCTGAAGTTCTTTTCGATTATCTATCACGATAAGAAGCGTTATCGCACTAAAAGAAATCTCTATAAAGCGAAAAGTTTCGTTATTTGCAACATTGTTTTCGATAGAAGCTGCCAGGCAAGAACAACTTCTATAAACCAGTTATTATGTGCTATATTGTTAGATGCAAAATAATAAGTGATAGTTCAATGTTGTTTAGAAGTATATAGCAGAAAAAGTGCAAAAATAATGCAAAGGTAGTGAAGGTATTAATCTTAAATAAATAAAAAGTATTTTTAAAAATAAATCAAGAATGCGTGGAAGTACCGCCGGCATTACCGATGACTTTAGAGGCGGCTCGAGAGTCCATAACGCGTTTCTAAACGTCCTGGACATATCCTTCGCCAGCGTGATCGTAGCACCTGCAGTAGTAGGCTATTGGAGAGGAACATGGAATCTGATGGCCCACTACGTGTACCCTGACGACCACTTCTTGAGCAGTTTATCCTCACTAGTTATTGGATTCACTGGGTTGTTTTTCTTTTGTGTTTTCCAAGATCAGTTAAAGTATGTTTTCCACCCGGATAAGAAACGACTGACGTATTACTTTACCTCGCGATTGTATACGTACTGTTATGGATTTTGTTGTGTGAATTCTTGGAGGGGCGCTTGGCAGTTGCTTGATATGTACACGGAAATGCAGATTATGCCGGTGTTCTTGACGACGCTGGTTAGCACTGTGGCTATAGCTGCTATGAAATCTTTGAAAAACGTGTCTGCTCCTCCGTTTTGCGTTGTTATTGACCGAGCAGAAGAGTATTTTGATGTCCAAACTAGGTTTAAACTATCGGTAAGTAGACATGTAAATCATTCATAAATAGTAATCGAGGACCGCAGAAATTACCTAAAAATATCGATTCAAATTATCAATATATATTATCACCCAGTAAACATTTTGGAGTCACTTTGACATCATATTGAAGATGCGTCATGATTTTTTTGTCAGAAAAGAGTTCATTTATAGTTCAGTTTCTCACATGTTTTCATATAAAATGTCTACTTTATCGGCTACAGATGGCGAAATTACTCCACCTGTCGAAATACAAATGAAGATAAAGTTGCTGCGAACTATAATTGAAGTGAAATAGTGATAGAAACGTCACTAAATAGGGCACTTCACCAAATTGTTTACTGGGCAATAACCTAACGATTTTTAGAGTTATGTACAACGACTGCACTCCCTTCATTATTTGTTAACAAAATGACATTTTCATTTTATTGTTGTTATTTTTTTGTAATTCGAGGTTTTCCTTTAGATCTACGTTATATAAAAAAACATAAACGTAGACTATCATTCCTACTCACTATTTTAATTTAGTATTTAATTTACTTCCAATTTAGTTAATTCAATGTTTCTAAATTAAAAATACTATATTATATTATAACCTCTAAAATGTGACAATCTTTATTTTTAAAAGAAGTTCGATGTCAATTTTTCTAAAATAAAGATATTAAAACAATATATTACTAATTGTTATTGAAAACAGCAATTTTAATAATTACATATTCAATTTTGTCCAACTGTCGAACTGTCAAAAATTGCGTGCGTACCAACTAAAAATTAACTAAACTCAAATTAAAACAATGTTACGAAAAATACATATTCTGAATTAAATACCAAAACAGTGAGTGGAAATGAGGCTTCATATTCTTTAAGGCTAAACTACGCATAACTGTAAAAAAGTATCGTTAAGTTTTAAAAAAAATAAAATTTGAATCGTTATTTTTAAGTTATATACTAAGATTATTATTAAGGTAATATCTTTTAGCTATTATCTTTTCGTGTACATATTTCTTTTGCTGCACTACCATTATTGTTATATTGATCCCCTGAACGTGTATTTAAGGTTTATCTAACATAACAAATGCTACAATACAACATATACAACATTTTATGACCCATTTTACTGTTTTTTAAAAAATAATTCTACCCATTTGCGCATTAACAAACTCATAAAAACTACTTAAGAATACTTTTTTAAGGAATAGTTACAAAATAAAAAAGGAAGACTCTTTTAGATTAAAAATTGCTAAGTTTTGAAGATGTTAGCTTATGTGTTACACAGCAGAAAACACTGTAGGAAGATTGGGACAATAGATAATATAAATAACATATACCTGTTACATAATGTCCTGCGATTTCCGTGAAATTGACGCATTTGACTTCGTATGTAATAAGAATGCTCTATTACATTTCCATTTAAGAATAATTTCATAAATTTCATAACTTCTAGCAGATTTTGTATCAAACTAAATTTCTAAGAATTTTGGCCTTTTTGAACTATTATTTCTAATTCTTTTTTATTCAATATACTCCTAGTATTGGCCCAGTCATTTAAGCTTAAATTAGGTAAGAATCTCGGAATTCGAGATACCCAGCTGTAAGTCTGTAAATACTTGTATATTGACACCCTAAAGTTGTCTCAAAACCTACATATGGTTTATACACCCTACCATATGTAGGTTTTGAGGATTTGAATGACTGGGCTATATGTACTTTGCATAATTTCTTATTCTTTAGAGAATTCTATAGATGGACCAACAATACATGGAGTACTATCATTAAGGAATTGTAAAATGTTATCTTTATGTTTCTATCTTTTATTTTAGAACGGATTTAAACAATTCTAATAAACTTAACTGGGTTTTATTTATTAAAGTATCACATTTATGTAAGGTGGTAACATCCAAGCTTATGTTTTGCGCGATAATATAGCTTCTTTGATTCGCTGAAGTTGTTTCCGATTATCTTTACGATAAGAAGTGTTATCACTATAAAAAAAATCTCTATAAAACAAAAAGTTTCATTAATTTGCAAAATTGTTAATGATAGAAGCTGCCAAGCAAGAACAATTTCGGTGAATCAATTACAAAGTGCAATATTGTTAAAAGCAAAATAATCAGTGATAATTGAAAGTTGTGCAAAAGTATATAGCATAAAATAGTGCAAAAATAATGTAAAGGTAGTGCTTATAATAATTTTAAATAAATATGGAAGAGTAGTTCTAGATAACATCCATTTGAAATCTGCAATTTTGAAATTTACATGATACCGGAATTTTTCATGTGAGGCAAAAACTTATTATATTATATATTTGAGTGCATCAACTTTCGATAGTTATTAGCACTTAAAACAATATATACATTTATAAACATTTGTAGTACATAATTTAAAATGTATAAATACGAGTATCGGTATTTAAAATATAAAGATTAAATTAGATTCATTGATAGACAATAAGGTTTTTAAGACTTTCTCTGCTTATAGTCTTCAGACATATAACAGGTTTGTCTATGTGATGAATATGCTTTACTGTTAGTGAGCTGTTACATTGTTCATATAGCACTCTTTTTGATAATTGCTTTTGTTTATTTTATATCTATTGATATTTATCATTTACTGTATAAAATAATTTCTTAATTATTTCACATTTCTTATAAATTATTACACTTTTAATTTATTGAATAAATAAAAATTACTCATGCATGAATTTGCATAAATCCGGCTAATAATCGGGAAGTCGTGATAAAGTGTACTAATGTAATCGTTCACACGTAGTCTATTCCAGTGTAAGATAAGTTAAATGTCTATTTAACTTATTTAACGTCGTAGAAAAACAAAATATGCAGCCCTATGTTGCATCATTTTATTTTAAAAATATTATTGCAAGCTGAATTGGTCCTATACCATATATAGCTAATTCAGCTAACGCTTGATTTACTTTTAAATTAAAATAATACAATTCAGGGTCAATTCAGTGTTAATATTCAGTGTTCGATATTCTTTAGCAGTAAATAGTGCAAAAATAATGCAAAACTATTGCTGACAAACAAAGACTATTTAAAAATTAAAAAAATCAAGAATGCGTGGAAGTACCACCGCCATTACCGATGATGACTTCAAAGGTGGCTCTAAAGTCCACAACGCCTTTCTAAACATCCTGGACATATCCTTCGCCAGCGTGATCGTAGCACCTGCAGTTGTTGGCTACTGGAGAGGAACATGGAATCTAATGGCCCACTACGTGTACCCTGACGACCACTTCTTAAGCAGTTTATCCTCAGTAGTCATTGGATTCACTGGATTGTTTTTCTTTTGTGTTTTCCAAGATCCGTTAAAGTATATTTTCCACCCGGATAAGAAACGACTGACGTATTACTTTACCTCGCGATTGTATACGTACTTTTGTGGATTCTGTGGCGTGAATTCTTGGCGTGGCGCTTGGCAGTTGTTGGATATGTACACGGAACAGGAGATCATGCCCGTGTTTCTGACGACCCTCTTTAGCGCCGTTGCTTTAGCCGCTATAAAAACTCTGATAAACGTGTCTGCTCCTCCGTTTTGCATTATTGTAGACCACGTGGAAGAGCATTTTGATGTACAAACTAGGTTTAAACTATCGGTAAGTAAACAGCAATTAAAATAATAGCAGTAATTAACGAAAATCATCAAATCATAAGTATCATTATAAGTAGTAAGTAATCTTTAGCATAAAATTTCTATTGCTTCCATAAGATACTTCTAACCTCTAACGTTTATTAAAAATACTTATCTGTTATTTTAAAATGTACATTATTGGTAAATAGGCGTCATTTTTTCTAGTAGTGATAATGTAACTACACTGTAAATAAATTGATTGAAAAACCTTTAGACGCCTCTTTCTTAGGCTAATAGCACACAAAAAATCGCACAGTAAAATCTGCAGTTTGTTACAAATTTGCAGTGCGGAGTAATCTCCGAACGACTCTTGTTCGCAGTAAGCTCTAGCTTAAGAAAGAGACATCTAAAGTTTCTTTAATCACATTTTTTTATAGTGTTCACTGTTTACAGTTAAAAGTATTTCAGACCTCCGTATTGTCAGTAATGTCTACTCTTATACTTATTAAAAGTCTATATATCTATAAACTAGAAATATTTTGTTTAGACAGTTGAGAGAATTCGTCTATTAGGCTGTGCCGTAAAATTGCAAAAGATCTTCTAATTCAGTAAAGTATCACTCCCACTCACTGTTTTGATTTTGTATTTAATTTAAATTGTATAGCACATGAGAATATCCAATGATTCTAAATCAGAAATACTAAATTATAAAAAACTATACTATATTATAACCTCTAAAATGAGTCCTGTGAAATCTGTCAAATTCAGTAGGATTGGTCAAAAATAAATAAATAAAAACAATTTCTTCTACAAACAGCAATTTTAATTATTCCACATTCAATTGTGTCCAAATATCGAACTGTCCAAATTTATATTACTATTTAAATTAAACAAACTCAAATTAAAACACGAATGTGACAAGGAATGTCTTCTGAAAATTTGAAATCATGATTAAAAGATTAAATAAAAACGCAAATTAAATATCAAAACAGTTACTGCGTTGGTTGGTTCCTGTAGAATCGGTTTATATTTTTAATTTTCTACTTGAAGCTGAGAAAGTTTTCTTTTCGGTTTCATGCCATACTTGTTATTTAACAGATGCGATTGATTTCTAGTATGTCAAAATAAATAATTCAAGCATCTAATCTGAAATATGGAAGTTATGTTATATACGCGAACAAAATATTTTCCATGTCATAACATTCCGATTCTAACAAGAGATCTATCTATGTTCTCAATTGATAGAACTTGTTGCGATACAAGCATAATGTGTAAAGTAAATATAAACAAGGATAGAACACGATTGAAATATTTACAATTACACGTTTACTACTAAACCACTCCAAAGCAAAGAGTGAGGTTATGTCATGGAAATTTCCATTAATAAATTTTTATTTGATTATCGTTCCTGTCACCATAGACTGTCGTCAGAGACTCTTGACACACGAGTTCAGTTCTAGTAGCAGACCAGGCTGACTAATTGGTCTATACGCGACGTCTTATTGTCAGTCCGATTGGAATATGGATGGGAATCATATAATATCCTTTATGCAACAAACTGACGGATGCCTGAAGCTTTAGAAATGTCTCATAATTAATTGATTTCTGCGGAAAACAAACAAATAACATTTATTTACTATAAGAGGTCATTTACGAGCACTAGAGCAATAGAGAGATTCATTAGATAACGAAGTGGTATTTAGTAACAGATAACGGTATTGTTTGTTTGATTGCAATTGATTTCATCGAGTCATTATTTAGGTGCATGTTAAATGAATTCGATAGGCTGTGTTCACATATGCGTGCTGTTTGCAATGCGATTATTCGGCGAACCACCTGTCCACACTTGCTTTTAAAACATGGCAAATAATCAACACCTAAACATGAAACTTTTGTTTAAATAAAATAAGAGTTTCCGTTCCCATTATTAAATACAATAATTAATATTAAATAAAGATAGTAATTATTACAAAATAATGTATATTCAGTAACGTAGCGTGCCTTAGACGGGCCTCGTATCAAAATTTGGTGGGGGGCCCAAGTGGGTAAAGATTTTTCACAAAAGGAACAAAAACGCTCGCATTGAACTAAAATAATAATATATTGATTACACCTTATTACTTACATTTATTAATCCTATAAGTTAACTTAATTATAATAAGAATTAAGCTAATTGCGGCCGAAGATCTTAAGTGAGATTGTGGATAACTTTGTACGAATTTTTGCTTACACAAGCTTGTTCCGTATCATTGATACGGCGGTAGCTACGTCACTGTGTATATTACTGACTCATAACACATGATTTCACAAGTTCAAAATTACATTTAAGATTAAAACCTTAAACTAAAACTAAAAACAGTGTGTGGGAATGGGCCTTTAGTTATTACATTTACTTTAACTTTAAAAAAAATTGAATTATTATAAATTAATTATAGGTAATAAACCTTAAGATATGTTTATACTGAGCATTGTAGGTGATGTTTTAATGTCATAGACGTCAACGCATGTGCAACGTATGATACCTCGAACATGGCCGAAGCAAATATTCGGACGTTTCAACTGTTCTTCTTACCGACACTAAATCAAAAATTATCGTCTGCGTGTGGATGGATTCCAATTTTGTGTCCCCATATACGTTTTCGCGCACAAAAACTGCATATTCGAACCCAAGCAAGTGTGTATGTACCCTACGTTAGAACGGGCGCACACCGCAAACTAGATTATTTTAAAATAAAATTAATAACGTTGCCTAACACAATTACGTGTATGTAAGGTTTATCTAACATAACGTAAACGATTTTATGTAACATTTAAAAAATAGATCTACTCTTTTGCGTATTAGTATGCTCATAAAACTTGTTTACCATTTTAACGAGTATAACAAATTCTATAAAATAATAGCTTTAGATTAAATATTACTAGGTTTTGCTTGAGTAAAATATTCATGAATGTAAGATAACACCCCAGTAAACAATTTGGTGAAGTGCCCTATTTGGTGAAGTTCGAGTCACTCGTACAATTCTATTCTAACGCTTTACAAGTTCTCTACCTGTCACAGATTTTGTGTTAGTTATTCTTTCTAGTATTCTTTCTTTTTCCAACATCATTCATTAAGTATTTTTGTTTCTTTCCCACATGGATATATTTTTTTTAAGTTCAAAGTGAGAGAGAAACGAGATGCGTTAGACAAGTAAAATATATTTTTCACCGTTACACTTGTATACTTGTATAATATTTCGTTCAGTACAGATATTTAAAGTATATGCTATTCTTTTTCAACAAATATTTCTTTAATGGTAATAGACAGACGCTATCTCCCTCAATCCCCGAATAGAATGTATATAAACGAAGAAAGTACCTAGCGATGGTAAGACAGAGGTTTTAAACCTAACGCAGACCTGCCGATCGTGGATTTTTGAATCACCAAAACAATGTAAAAAACTAATATAACGAGTATTGTTGAAGATGAATAATATTCATTAAAAAAATCACGATCCGTACTAAAGATTACATCTATTTATTTCTTCATTTAAATATTTATATTTTGCAGAGTCTAAAAAGTAAAATTCCATTAAGTTTTATACCCCTGCTAGTATCAAGTTTATAACTCCGGTCATAAATCATAAACCGACTCCGCTTTTAATTCAGCAGTGAACCGTCGTTGCAATGTCTGTAGCTCATAAAAAGGGCCTTTCCTATGAACGACTGAATAGAAAACGAACACGTTCCCGAACACAAAAAATTCATGATATGTAATAGAAATTAAGTAGAATTTACTCCAAAATGTTTACTGGGACCCTATGTTACCTGCTGTTTAGAATCATTACTGATTTTCAGTGAAGTGCTCTACTTTACAGCGGTACAATTGAATATCTATGAGAGATACAAAAAAAATGGTGTATACACAAATTGTAGAAAATTAAAGCCTCTATCATATTGATTTCAAGATGGAGACTTAAATAATCAAAATTGAGACTGCTAAATAAAATGTTGGGAATTAGTTCACCAAATTAGTAAAAAAAAGTTTATTTAACCGCTTTTCGTGACATAACCCTTTCGTTCACGCAGTCGGCTCTTCTCATATTAAATCAAATACGTAATTGTATTTTAATAGATTTGTCAATTCCAACCATGGCTTAGGCTTGTCAATGAACAGTACAATATAAATATTTATCTAACTGATTATTTGTGAAAATAAGTAGGTACTTATTTTGTTGACAAATCATAAAATCTCGCCACTCTGTTTTTATGTGGCCTCATGTTCAACAGCACGTGGCTGGGAAGGGGGGCTCGCTCAGTACGAAACCTTCGCAGTGTACGCACTTTTCAAGTGCGTACAATTAAATTACAAATAGCATAAAGATGTTGCGTAGATGGGCATAGATAACACATCGGGAGAAAATTACACAAAATGATTCAATAGATCCTTAAAATTCTGTAAATCGGGAAATTTTACCTTCACTTTATCTAAATGAAATCAAACTATTTGTGCAATATCTGTGATAACAGGGTTCTTCAGAAAAGTACCTAATCTTATTTTTGAAAATGTTAAATATTTAATTACTTGACGAATGTAAGTGATAATTAGTTAATTAATGACATTATGTATAGTATATATAAAACGTAACGGTAAAATTACCACAAATGGGGTAAATAGCAGTACTCTACAAATTTTAAATAAACTTAGATTGCGACTGAAATAAACCAAGAAAAATCTAACACCCTTTATTGTTATTTTGGTGAAAAGCAAAATTCAGTATAACTGTTGTTCATGCAATAAAAATTTCCACCCAGAAGACAATCAAAAACCCCAAATATAGTTCGCCCAAAAAAAGCGTTTTCTTTTATTTTTGTCCAGCTTCAACTGTTTTGAAATAAAGCTTCCTAAGACATTTTGATAAGAAATACAATAGAAATTTTAAAAATACCGTGTGTTATATATATTATGACGATGCTACAATTTAAGCCGTAAGCGTATGCAAAACAACATATGTTGAACTGGTATTTAGTAAAAATAAGAAAAAAACATTTATTTGATGCAAGCTTTTCTCAGCGTCAAGTTCAGGGGCTCATCGTGCAAACCTTAGAGATATATATATATATATATATATATATATATATATATGGACAGTGAATGTGTGTCCAAAATGTGTGCGAGAGAGAAAGGTATATGTTCCCATTTGTTCTCTATCCGCGTGCGTCGAAAGTAACAGTTGTCAAGTCAGAGCTGTCTAGATATAATACGTAGTATTTTATCTTCCTAATTATATTTTGTGAAAATTGTTTATCCTTTACATTTAATTAACTATCACCGTCGTCCCCGTGCAATGTTGACGGTATTTATGGTATTCATAAGGAACATCCGTCAAGAACCCTCAATTTTTTTCATTCCACAAAATGGAAGAGGATGAAGCCACGGTCCATAAGGTTTTGGTATAAATATGAATCGTGAAAGACTACAAATGGCGAAACCACTCTATCTGTCGGAATACAAATGAAGATAAAGTTAATGCGAACTATAATGGGCTTGTGTCCTCATTTTTTAGTGGTCGATTTTTCAATTGTTTATTGAAATTGATGTTAATAAATGTGTATTGGTGTGTCTATTGTATTAAATATCTAAATATTGACGGAGATATAGCAATTAAAAGTGTTTTAGCGCTAGAAATGGTCGGCCATATTTTTATGACGTGAAATGCATTTTAACGTCAGTTATTTGTTGAGTAGGTCAGTGCTGTGGTAATGTTCTGTAGCTGTTGGTAGTCAAATAATCAAGTCAAATCAAAGAATAATAAGTTTTTATCTTAGTTAACCCTGCCCTCCTTGAAATAGCTGTAAATAATATTTGATATTTTAATATATAAATACATATAGGAGAGATTTATGAGCTGTAAGGTTTGTAACTTTACACAAGGATTGTGATGTCACATGCATTTGAATTGTGTACAACGTTAATCCCTTAAATAATTAAAGAGACAAAATGACTTTTTTAATTGTTAATATCTCTTAACATATAATGAGTTATTAAAAAAATAATTAAACATTTGAGGTTCTAGTAACCCACTTTATCAATATATAGTACAATTTTATAGAAATTAAGACATAGGACATAAGCCCATTGAAGTGCAATAGTGATAGAAACGTCAGAAAAAGGAGCACTTCACCAAATTGTGTACTTGGTATCCCGTCCATTGCGGGTGGTGCTCTAGGGCGCATCACTAAATGGACTTCATCACTAAATATACGCAAATGCATTAAACAGCTGAAGTAACCTAGAACTTAAGAATACTGAACAAATCAGCAGCGAGTGCTCATTAATTAGTTTTATGAGGCACTTAGAGTAAAATTCTTTGACATGGAATAAGCCGTTTTGGGCGACCTCTGTTGGGATATTATATCTTCTATGAACTAAAATTCTCGGCGACTTAACATCAGAAGAGAAGAAAGGATGAAGGGAGTACACTTCAAAATGTTTACACTTCACTCCCTTCGGCGGCTTATCCTACGTCAATGGATTTTACTCTAAGTGATAGTACCCTGGAGCTGCGTATTAAATCGATCGTTATCAATATTTCTAACGTTAAAGTGGTAGTTCATTAAATTATGTCAGTCGATATTTCGAATCACCATGTACCCGATAATTCTGCGTCCACCACCTACCTCAATGGCGTGCGCAATGAGCATGGGATGTCGGATGGGAGTCGTAGGTGTGCGTAACTGCGTACGCATTAAAAGCCCGCGGGAGGTCGTGTCCATAGCGATTATAACACAATGCGAATAAAAATTATCTGATAAGACAATACCACAATCCGCTGTGTACACAGTTCGCTAGATACCGTAAAAGCGCCCAAAATATAGTAAAAAAAAAAATGAATGACTGTCATTAGATGTTATACAGCAGGCGTCAGTGTTTAAGGCCATTTATGATCGTGTTTTTTGTAAATGCAGTAGAAATGATGTTTCTTCTAAAATTAGAATGATTTTAGAAATGTTGACGCCACATAATCTTTTATTACTTAAGTAACTAGCTTTAAAAAACAATCAAAACAACAGTACTGTGTATTTTAGGAGATTAAGAACATCATCTGATCTCTGATTTTATGAAACGTTAAACCCACCCCGCCCCACCAGCCCCTTCTTTTGTCTGGTGCACGAGTTGCTAGGTTTAAATGTAATTAAAAAATCTGCGGGTGAGAGATCACATAGAAAAATAATAACATAAATTCCTTGGTTAAAAAACACGTGATTGTAAAAACAAAATATCACAATAACAAAAACATTCATGAAACATTTATGATCCTTTATTATGAAAGAACGTGACACTCTGAAAATTAAAGACTCGCTAAACATACCCTGTGACGTATGTAATATTACTTAATATACAACGTTTTGTGACCTGCTTTTCAACATTTTTAAAAGTAAGTCTACCGTTTTGCTCATTAACGTAACCATTCAAGCAAAACAATGGCTTGACAAGTCTTGACAATTCGAACTCGGTATTTTTTCCAACTAAAAATACCATTACAATAAAGCACAACTAAAACTATTGCAACTTTTAAAGTAATGGTCGGAACGTCATGAAATTTAATACCATATCATTTGCATGTTATTATCTATCGAGCAGCAAGGGCGTTTTCCGATTAGATGCCTCTTAGATAATTAGATTCATAATAATCTTATTTTTTAATTTACCATATTAACAAAAAATTGGCATTTGTTTTCAAACAATTGTCTTTTACACAAATACTTTTAAAAAATAATTCTCTATGCATTTCTTTAGATATTACAATTGGGTTGTGAAGCATATTTAATTTATATAAAGCTGTACAGCATATTGATAAAGTTGGCTGTCAAAATCTGGAATATTCATTTATTTTTATTCAATTCGCAATATTATAAAAGTTATCAACGATTAAAATAATCATTTTTGACCCTTTAATAATGAAGAGGTAAAAATTTATATCTCCTTATATCTCCTCCATTTTTAATACCAGATTGATCACCTATTCGGGGGCCCATTGTGCAATCTGACATCCTTTGAAATCCGCTACTTTGAACATCTTCCAATTTGTATGCTGTCTTATTCTAATCCATGAATTTCTTTACAGAGTTCCCGAGAAACATCCCTGTACGTGCTCGATTGTCTGTTCTCAGTATTCGTGGTGGGGTCTCTCGTGGTGTTCGTTTGGAGGGGCGCGTGGGTGCTCCTCGATCTGACGATCTACCCTGATGACCCCGAGTGGTCTGCTTGGGGGTCACTGGTAAGAACTTTTAAAATAGTCATAATAAAACAGAATCTAGAGGGCAAATCTCCGGGCCCCTGGAAACAACGATTTTACCATTTATCACACGATTCATAGAGCTAAGCCTTTTATAGCGCCCAAGTTGGAAGACGAGTCGCCGTCTGTATTTAATTTGTTGTATTAAACTAAACAAATAATTTGTTCATATAAATATTAAAATTACTACATGTTACACAATTTGTGAACACTTTGGAGACAGTGTGAATTAAAAGGATTTGTTTTACGAGAAAGTTTGTAATTTTCCACAAACTTGACAGATCTTTGGTCAAATAGTATAATGACGTTTGTCTACGTAGCTTATCAAGTCACGGTTGTTGCCATCTAACACTATCACAATATAGCTAGTCTCTTTCCATCAGTGTTAAATCAATAAATACAACGTATAAAGTTATAACAATAAGAACTCTAGAATTTTGGAAAATCGAAATATTTTTTTGCGACATTCAACTTTTTTAGAAGGGTGCATTAGTACACTTTATCTTGAGATGAAGTTATCAAAACACCATTGTCGTGAAATTATCCGTTTATACGTCCGTGTTCATTTTATGATTCATACGTATGTTGATCAAAGTGCCGCATTCCATTTATACGGCTATAGTATGTTTTCAAGTCCTAGTCGACTTCGTAGAACATAGTGTAAAATGAAAACCTTTAAATCTCCTTACTCTCGTTATTCGGATCTCATATTCGAACAAAATATTTAAAAAAAAAAAAAACCGTAAAGCAAGATTCCCACTGACTGTTTTTAGTTTTAATTTAAGGTTTTAACCTTAAATTAAATTTGGAACTTATGAAATCATGCCCCATGCGTCTGTAATATACATTATTTTGTAATAATTACTATCTTTATTTAGTATAACTTATTGTATTGAATATAATTAATTTTATTTCTTTATATTTCTCAAGCTGAAATTTACACTTTAGGTTAAAACCTTAAATTTAAACTAAAACTCAGTGAGTGGGAATGAGGTTTTACACATATTAAAACCTATTTATACTACAATTTAAATATTATATTCATAATTATTATATCTACATAAAAACTTCTAAGACATTTGGCATCTCCATACTTTTTCCCGAATTTTGTTAGAGCCCGGAAAAGCTGGAAAAAGCATTAGGTACATTTTGCTCTGTAACTTTTATTCCGAAATAGACAGAAAGTTAAGATTTTGCATATCTACTGATTTTGAAAATATTTCGCTGTTTATAAATTCAAAAATTGAAACCAGATGCGTTAAGAAAGTTAGGAACGGTAAAGAATTTCTTTAAAGAAATTTGATTCGATTTTGAGGTACGCTAACTTTGGTACCTAATTTACAAATCGGATAAAACAGTCTCAAGTTTACACAAAAAAATGATAATATATTTTTCATTAATTGAAAATATTTCTTATTTTTCTATTTAATATGAAATGACAAAATGCGAACCTGTTAAGATGCTGGGACAATCACCGTTAAATCAGGACGTATGGTAATAATAATTAGTTAATCTGTTAAATACTTTAAAGACAGCCTTTTCGCAATTGTGCGCGTCTGTATATTCTTATGTCCTGTACTAAATATGTAGGCTATCTTTCAAATAGGCAGAGATATGCACAAATAGTTTTCAAAAGTATTTAAGTACAAAATAGTCCAGGCTCCCAGACGAAACTCCTCTGCGAGCCTGGTCTATTTTGTATTTAAATACTTTTGAAAACTATTTGTGCACATCTCTGCAAATAGGCTTGCATCTACTGTCCGCGCATTCAAAATATATTTTAACATTAAACAAACATTTTTACTACATCTATCAAACCATTTGTTTTATTTACATTTCAAGATGCTCTGGAAAACATTGTATTAGCATTCAACCATTGCAAACTGATATTTTTATTCTTTCCCTTTCAGTATTTTGTCCTACATCTCACTAAAATAATTTGTCACACCCTCCTCATGCCGCTAACAGTGGACTATGTCATTAAATTCAATTATTAAAAAAACATTCATACAATTTTCATTATCAAAGCCATAAAACTGTTTAAGCAAATGTGCAAATTATGGAAATGCGTAATTTTTATTCAAATTGTTGTTCATCCAAGACGCGTTGTAGATTCGAGACGCCCGCGCAAATGTTATGATTATGTTTTTGTTGACAGACGACAGAGTCAAACACAAAATAATGATTAATTCATTAAAGCTTTGTGGTAATTATAATTACAAGATGGTGGTGTAGCGCCAGAGGACAGACACACGCTGATGCCAATGCCGATGCCGAATTATTACAAATCTGGAGACTTCATGTTAATCACGGCTGTATAATTAATAATCCGCCTGCAAACTGATAAAGAGATGGAAATCTTTGAAGTTGTTTCTGAGAAATAACATATTTTAATCTTTAAATAAATTTTGGATTTTTAATCAGAGACGTTAAGAGCATGTTCGCAACGAACGTTTTACGAGCCGAACTTCACGTGACCGGCTCCGGTTGGGGTCGGTAATAGAGAACGAAGAAGGACGGCACAAATCGAATGAACTTCTTTCTTTATGCATCGCATCACACATACGCAGATCGCAGACAAATACATATGATTTTTAGATAGTACAACCTTCAAACGATATGTGCCAAAATTTCATAACATTCCGACCATTAATTTAACAGTAACAGTGGTTTTAGTAACGCTACTTTTGTGATTTTTAAAACAATGTAAAAATCTGAATTTCGTGTATTGATAAAGAATTGCTTTTTAATGTTATTTAATAGATTTGTCAATAGTGGTGACACCTATATGTCATCCTACGAACTTATTGAGTGTTGTGTTCATAAAATATTTTAACAAGTGTTCTGTTTATTGGCACCGGAAGAAGCTACGTGTTACATTAATTCCTGACTTTCGTTCGCTACTAATATGATGAAAAATCTTCTACATTATTCAAAAAATCGCGGATGAAATTTGGAATAAAGAAGAAAACGTTTCCGTTACAATATTAGTGGGTGAAAGTCAGGAATACGGCCTTAATATAATGACTTTTTTCTACGTGAAAATTGCTCCCGTTTTTCCTCGTTCTAAATTTTTGGTCAGAATATATGAGTAGAGTATTCCATTATAAAATGGCTATTGGTATAAAGGTCTGTGGATCTAGAAACAAAAATAAATTAAAAACAGCTAATGTTCTGAAGAAAAAAGAAGATCTCCGTTATGAACCCTCAATTTTGTTTGAAAAATAGGAATGTCTACAAGAGGGTCTCCACGATTTTGATCTCCGCAGGCCACATTGAGATATTGCAATTTCTACTCAGACAGGATTAATTGATTGATGTATTTTATATTTAGCATAAATTATTGTTTGTAGACAACATAATGTCAACATAATTATCAGTCAAATTAAAACTGAAAAACTAGGTTGTGACCCTATTCTCAAAAAACAGTTGTACGCCCCTGACAATCAATAGGTTCATAGTAGGATGTAGTCGTCCATGTAATAATTGAATGGGAAGTCTTACACTCGCTTAGCGCGTCTTATTCTTAAACCGGGACCGGAATACTAATGAATTGTTACCAAGGTCAATCAAATTGTCAACAAATTAGCGCGTTAAGTGCTCTGTACTGTATCAGGATAAATTTACGAGTACGGAGGACCAAGATTCAAGTACAGATGATTTACCGTGTATGGTCCCTTTGTGACCGAATTAACTTGATAAAAGTTTCAATGATATTATTAATAATAATTGCAAAACGTTGCTCTTTTATTATATTTAATTTAGGAAGTGCGAAATAAATCTAATTCTAATTGAAGGTAATGGTAAAATTCTATTTGAATCAAATTAGACGCGTTTATTCAAGCAGTGGCAGTGGTTCGATGTCCACCGACGGGAAAAACCTGGAATTTTAATTACGACCGTGAACACCACCTTTTAAACACATCCTGCCTTCGATATCCACATCCACGGTCGATATAAGAGGCCATGCATAAATTACGTTACACATTTACATAAAATATTCGAAAACGTCACTAATGACGACATTACTTTCGGTCACGCCAAGCTCACAACGACCCATCTGAAGAGTTGGGTCGTAGTGGTCGTTGTTGAACATTTCGGCGCAAAACATAACACAAAACTTAAAGATGACGATGACAGAAAAAATTACTTTATATGATTCGGAAAGTGATATTTTATTGGATTTTATTTTTTTATATAATTAAGTTAAATAAGCTTTAATAAAATTAATTTTAATTCAAATTTGACTGCTATTTATACACTTTTCCTCATACCATAACCTAACTTAATAAATAAACAATGTTCATTATCATTTAGAATATATTTCTTTTATGATTTTTTTTTTCTTTGTAGATATAGATTTTGCTACAAAGCTATTTAATCAAATATCGGAGTATGTTATAACTCCACCCCCCCCCCTGCTGTGACGTCACACATTTTAAAAATTTAACTGTAGGATGTTATTAAAACAACGCATTAATTTTTTCGAAAGTCAAAGAATTTAGAAGTACTTTTTTAATTAAGTTTTTGAAAGAAATGATCTTAGGTCTCACGGAGATTTTTGGGAACAAGTAACCCCATTTTTTAAATTTGTTTACGAAAAATTTGCAAAATTAGGCGAGGCTCTAATTCAAATATTTTAGATTACATATGGCGTCGCAAAGATTCCCTTCCCTCCGTTGTCTCTCAATTTTCTGAGATATGAACTAGATATCCTTGCGGCACTAACTCGTGCTTAAAATAAGTTGTGCTGTGTAAATATTCGTTACAATGAGAAATTATTGTGTCTCACATTGTTTTATAATGTATATAGGAGCGAATAAAATAAAATTCACCATCATATCGTCATATATACACCTCTTATAACCTCTTTTAAGTATAAGTCACCGTCGAGCTCTCTTAATTTGAACTATAATGAACATTAAAATAGAAACTCTATCATGATAAAGTGCTAATGCGATTGCACCCTACTGCAAAAATAGCTTAAAAAGGTTTTGCACAAAAATGTCATGCCCATTGTGTTCAAATGAATCCATAATTGGATGTTGTTAATAGATTTAATTTTGAATTCGTATTTTTGCAAGATGTTTCAGAATTAATTATGAATATTTTTCAGGCTCTAGGATACGGTATCGTAGCTATTTCGTTCAGCCTGCAACCCGTCATGCGATGGGCTTGCACTCGCCTGCAGGGTGCGTGGAGGGTCATCATCGCAGACTTATTTCTATTCTTCAGCTTCGTGGGTACCGTCAATGTTTGGAGAAGTGTTTGGCAGCTACTGGATTTATATTTCTTAAAAGGTAAGTTGTATACTACAAACAAAGATGATATTCCTAATTTGAATCGAATAGATTAAACCATTGATAACAAATGGTTTCCAAATTACGTTATTTACCGAAAGTTTAACATAACGAAATTGGTTTTTAAAAAGAAACCTAAATAAGAGGCCTATCTATTGATTGAGAAGGAGATATCTAAAAATTTAAAAAGACGTGAGATAAAGGGGGAGGAGACACATCTACTCTAAAGTTCGACTTCCAAAAAACAAAAATATGTTTTAAAAATGAGCGGCGTCACAACAAGGTGTGACGTGAAAAATTATGTAGAAACTTGAACAGGAATAAAAGAGTTTTCCATGTTTCACTATCATTCATTCCGTCTCCTCATTCACTCCCGCCACTGGATCTAGTTAAACATGAACAACTCTTTTATTCCTATTCAAGATAAATGAGTAAGTGAGTAAGTGAGAAAGTTCAGACCAGGATGGGGAAAGTGAATGCAATATTTATATGTATATAGTTTAGCATATATAGTCAAAATCACGATAGATCGGCGTTGACTTATACTTAAAAGAGGTTATAAGAGGGGTATAAATTTATAATACGATACTGAATTTTGTCTTATTCGTTTCTATATACATAATAGAAAAATAAATGAGTCAGTGCTTTTTAGTTATATAAGCAGTTTATACCCCACAACTTGTTTTAAATATGAGTCACCGCCGAACTCTCGTAACTTCAACCATAGTTAAGAAAAACTAAAGTAAAACATATTATATAAAAGTAGTTCTGCGACGAGACGAAGCACTATGTGACACATTTATTAATTACACTATTTGAAATTCTAATGAATGAATAATAAAATAGAATCAATAAAACGTAATAAACATAAGTGTAAAAAGTAATGGTCATTAAATGATGCATACGAACGGTATGTTGACGTAATACGACGGACGGCTAGAAACTCATAAAACGAAAGCTGAAAACATAAACAAAAGATGCACTTTATGTTTATTTAAATTTAATAGCTGTTGTAATATAAATTTAATTAAGTGAACTGGACTTGTCAACTCATAAAACATATTGGTCATAAAAAATTCAATGACATTACATATAGTGTAACACATCAGACTGTGAATTCAGTAATTCATTTATCATTATCTTAATCAAAATATCTCAGCACTGATGCTTAACGTCCAACTGGTGTGTCTTTGGGTGCGCTCTCTGAACCACACTTATATTTTCTTGATTTGGGTAAAAAAGAAATGGACATAATTAAAAAATATAAGTTATACATTAAAAGACTTAATTAAGAGTATACATTTGGAAGACATATGGAAAATAATTAAAGGTACAGTTCTTCTTTAAAGAAGAAAATCTTCCTCCAGGATAGACATAACATATATTTCAAAAGAAGCAGGAAATGCAATGGGAGACATCGCAGTGGAAGCGATTCCAGTATCAGATCATATATGCAGTTATTGTTAAAATAAAAACAAATGAACCCACAAAGATACAAGGAAAAGGGTATTGAAAGATGAATAATGAAGTTATTAAAGAAACACTGATAAAGTAATTTAAAAGAGAATGGGAAAAGCTGAGAAATAGGAAAACAAAAGTCAATTCTACCTATCCTCATATTTATAAATTACTAGCTGTCCCGGCCACGCGTTGCTGTGCCTAACGTTTTTGTCATATTACATTACATAGCGCCATCTATTGAATATTTACTCAATCTAGTCAACAGAATATTTACTCAATCTAGTCAACAGATGTCGCCATCATCGTCGCCAGATGTCATCGTTTGGAGCTAACAGATAATTAATAGACAAATAATTTGCAATAAGATAATATTGCAATCATAAATTGAGATGTAAGCTATCCTATCTTTCAAGTTGGATGCACACGGTGTACAAATTTGATTAAAATCGGTTAAGTAGTTTAGGAGTCCATCACGGACGAACAACGTGACACGTAATTTATATATATTAGATAAACTAAATTTTGCAAATGTTTGTAAATGTATATATTGTTAACTAGTGAAAGTTGATGCACTCAAATAAATATTAAAAATATATATATACAGGGTGTTTAGTAGCAAGGTGCAAAGCCTTAAGGGGATGATAGTTCACACTATTTAGAACATTTTGAGACATACATATCCTAGCCGAAGTCTTCTTATTTATTTTTTGCTGCTTTTTTATGTTATTTTTATAAAAATCTAATTTCTGACAACGAAAATGCCAACAGTGACCAATTTAAGTTAGTATGTTAATTGTTTAGTTTTTTGGGGTTTGTCAAATGTGTACCTAATCTAATAGACCAAGTTTCAAGCATCTGCGTTATTTAAAGAAAATACTAGCCGCTTTTGAAGTTGTAAAACAATTTAAAACTGCTGCAGTTTATGGCATTTAGAAAAATAAATAAAATAGCCTCGATCGTTCAAACTTTTTGAAAACATGTTGGGTTATTGGCCTTTCTTTTAAGGTATCATTTAAGCTGATATCTTACCAATTCTCAGAATTAGAGCTAAAACTAGAACGAGAGAACTAGATAATTTTTTAATTTTAACACACTTTAAAACCACAGTACATGATTATTGTGTGAAAAACAATCCTTCTAGAAGGAAAACATCTTTTTCTCGGTACTGGGGTACAAGGTTTAGAAGGATATCTCGACGAAGAATTTAGTTCTGTAGATTTTTGTATGTGTATGTGACTAACAGCGCACGCCGTGGTATATATTTGTACTTTTCAGACGGCTTTTATTAATGACAGTTACAAAAAATAAATAATAATAAAATCGCAAAAGTATAATTCCCTCTTACTGTTTTAGTTTTAAGTTTTTATTTTAAATGTACTTATTTGAATACACCTTATTTAATGTTAATCTTTTTTGTTAATTTTTATCTTTATATTTAACAAGCTCAACTTACATTTACGGTTAAAACTAAAACCAATAATGGGGAATGATACTTTATAGTTAATTGTATCAATATTTAATGTCTAATTATATTTCTGTAGAAGATCGAGTTCTGAGTGACTGGGTGACTCACAGCTGCTGCATTCTGCTGCTTGTCCTACTAAATTGCAGCAACTCCGTCCTCGTCAGGGGAGTTTACATCGACGCCGAAGAACCAGCGGGAAAATGTGTAGTGTTCCCAGTTTATTACTTACGATTATTCTTCCAAAAAGAAAGATCGAAAAAAATTATAAAAAAAGCTAAAAATATTAGAGATCTTGAAGGAGATAAATTTAATTCGGTTCCTTTATTCGAAAAAGATAAAGAAAGTAACAGTATTATTATCACTAATTTACAAGATGTGTAAATTTTAAACAAATTATATATAAATATGAACTCAATATGAACGAAGAACAAATAATGTTAAAATAAGTGTTTTAAAATAATGTGAATGTGACTCGATAATTTTAAAAGTGAAATAAGCTAAAATTAAATGGTACAGAGACGCTATCTATGCAAGACTTTCTTCTTCTTCTTCTTCTAAAACAACGTGCTTTATCAATATGTTATGTATATGTATGTGTGTATGTTTAGAAAGAGATGTATGTATGCACAAATAGTAAATTCTTTAAACTCTACTTCAATGAAACAATATATGTGTAGCACTTGTTGCAGGACAATCAGGCGCTGAAAATTAACGTATGCATATTTATAGTTACAAGTTGTAACAAGTCTTTCTAAAGACAAAATTATTAATGTTGCCTTTATTTGTTAATTGGAAGCTACAATTTCCAGTGCGTGATCACACTTACATCTACATACAGCATCTACAGTGTTTAAAAAATCAAAAACACATGATATTTTATTATGAAACAAATAACACTCAAACTTTAATCTTGAATAACTCGGAGATAATACATAAATTTAATAATTAAATTTACACAAAGATATATATTTTATATTTATATCTTCAAGTCCTATCGATTTTAATAGCGCTTATCATCTTAACCGTTTGGTACTGCCTTAGAGAACTGAGTAAATCGTATTCTCCTGGATTTTTTCCACCCAGATCTGGGTTTCTTTCATAAAAATATCTCTTTTGGTAATTCATCAGAAAAAAAAGTAAATTCAGATAGGTTGGAAGTCAATTGTGACTACACATAATTGATTTTCGCTTGATCGCAAATAAATGTGCTAGGTTTTTCTGGGTTTACTTCAAATTTGTGAACGCGCACTGGTACATCAGGGATGTAAATGAAATTCAACTAATCGCTACGTAATTTTATTACAATTACCAACGGAACGGAAAAGGAAATCAAAATAAAAGTCATGTTCAATTAGTGAATTAATTTTAATAAATAAATTTGATAACATGCAGTGATTCTAATGAAAGGAATCCTGCAAATTTCTATTCATTAGATGATCATAGAATTGTGCATATATACGCGTGTGTATGTATATGTTTGTGCCATGTAAACTGTATTATATAAGTATGGTCTAATTTATTTACCTAGTCCTTTTGTTAGACAATTAATTTAAAAACAAATTACAATTAAGCATGTATGTCAATTAATGTACTTGTACCAGATAATGCGGATGCAAAAGCAAAAGCAGATGAACATCAGGATGTTGTTGACATAATTTAAATGATTTAACCATTTCAAATTAAATAATAAAAATTATTGCAAATTATTATTAATTGCTCATGTGTTTTATTCATATTACATAACTTACAACCTGTCTTTTATTACTAGTGATACTATATCACAGGTGTCTGCCAATGACGGAACGAACTTTATAAAAAAAGTGACAAAGTTTACGACGGTGTAAACAAAGTCCCAAAACTATAAAATGTAACAGAGAAAGATATATCTTGTTTCTTTTTCTGTGTTCAGAATTTTATCTGACTAAAATAAATATTTTCAAATGAGAAAGAGACAACATATATATCTCCATTTAATTGTATGATGTTGGAAAGAGAATATTCTTATGAAAAAATTCTGACAATTTTTTTTCATAGGTGACATCTATCTGAAATCTTAATGTAAAGATTTGAATTTTTACTGGAACTTCATCTAGGTATGCTATTTCACCCAAATGTTTACTGGGGTACGATCAAAATCACATTAACAGTGGTAACTTTGAAGGTTCCTTTGCCAAATTCGTTTTCTTCAGAGGAGAAAAGATTTCTATTTCTGTTCTCCATTTTTTTTTTTTATATATTTATTTACTTACTTGCCTTGACTTTCTTTCGTCATAGCCACCATCAAACATTTTTTATACATCTTTTATAATTTATAATTCAATTTTTCAAATTTCTAACTTAACAAAAATTTAGTATCAACAGGAAAAGTTTTAATCACATCTAATATATCACTATTCAATTTTGATCTTTCTAAACTATAATGTTCTCCACTTAAAAAAACGATTCTGTTTTCGCCTTCCAAACACAAAATATTAACTCAAGTATTATTTAACAAAATATTTTTTACCTAACCTTACATTTCATTATTTTCTGAATTTTAATTAATAACTCTGTTACATAAACATTAAATAAATACAAAAGATTTACAATTGTAAGCTTAAATTAATTTAAAAAATTGTTATGTAACAGGTAAAAATGTATCTGTTAAATACATGTAAATGTGTTTAGAGGTTGTTTACTAATTGTATTTACAAAATGTCAAAATAAACATCGTTAAAAAATGATCGATAGTTTTTTGGCAAATATTCTAAAGACGTAATCCTTGACGCATTTCCCAAAATAGAACTAATTATAAATATATTAAATTAAAACTTTTACACTTGTTATATAAATAATTTACATATTTGATAAAACATCAATTAAAAATGGCGACTACAAACCAAATGAAATACGTATAATTTATGAAAATAAATTATTGATAAAATTATGACGTATACAAATAAATATAACGATGACAAAATCAAATAATACGATTATGTGTTATTGAAGTTGCATTACAAAGGTCACAGGCGCTAAAAAATACAGGGGTGGTTCAGATTGTCAATTCATTCGAATTACCAAAGATGTTTATATATCAACTATATTGCATATAGTTGCCTATGCATTAGATTGATATAAAGGCTATATAGTATTTTGTAGGATTTAAAACAAAACGAAAAATAACAATTATTCGATAAGGGGCTAAATAAATACCATTAGTGCAAAGCACTCACGCAAACGAGGCATTAGTCCACAAAATGACATGACGAAACAAGCGAAGGTGAGGAGTCACAAGATTTCGTGACGTCACATTTAATCTAAAATTCGGTAAGTAATGTGTTACAAGGGGGAGTTTCAGAAAACTGTGAAGCTTACAAGATGATCAAACAAAATTCTCAGAAAGGTCGAATTAGGTTAGAATGAAAACTGAACTGAGCTATCAAAACCTCAAATATTCAATTATTTTTATTCAATTTGCAATATTATAAAAGTTATTAACGGTTGAAATAATCATTCTTGTTCCTTTAATAATTAAAGAGGTAAAAATTTCCTTTCTTACTTTTTCTCCACTACTATTTGTTTACCGTTACCACCGCTGTTAAAGAAGATAAATGTAAAAGAGATGCAGAATTAAACGTCAAAGCAATAACAGTTGTTGCGGCAATCCGTTATATTCTATTGATTTCGTGACGTCAATAATTATTAAGCATTAAACGGTATTCAAACTTTAAATAGATATATCTTCGTCAATTTTTTGATATTTAATAAAATAAAAACCGCATTATATATTTATTAATATATGTTTCAAGAAAGAAATAAAAAATCAGTTCGCAACTCAATTAAATTCTCAGTAAGAACAAATCAGTAATTTAACTTTTGAGCATAAAGTTCTCACATAGTTTAAATGTAACCAAATGGTTGGCTATACCTTTAACATCATTTGAAAATGATATGACACACATAATCAAATCAAAGGTTAATCTACATCTACAGTGAATCGAACTTTGATTTGATAATTTGTAGACGCGCTCAGGGCGACCCCACAAAACTCTCCGCAGCTATTTAAGGAACATAACATTAATTAAATCACAATTATTAATTATTATCATTTTTAATCAATCTACGTCTAAAATCGGCATCAGCCACCGCAAAGAACCAGGCGATTTGTGAATCAGACAGGGTGTCCTTGAAATCATCGTCTACGATCAAATCAGTAATGTCAATATCTGATAACGGGAATAATTTGAGTGTCTGGTCGTGAATTATACAATCAGATACGCATCAAGAATTTACAATTAGTGCAGATTTTTAACAAGTACAACGAGAGGCCTTGAAAGATTAAATTATTAACGGAAAAATTATAAATAATTGTTGGTTGCATCATATGTCTATTTGTATAAATTTTTGGATAGCTTACAGTATGACTTTTAGTGATATCTTGCAAAATATATGCAGTCTGCATGGACCCGGATCCATGATAACGTCTTTCATTTCCTAGCAATCAATATTTTAGACCCACTGCGCTACTCCTTGTAATATTGAAAGTCATTAGTCAATTTTACATAAGATGCATTTATTACTAGTGCTATAGATGTATCGATATTATCGACATAGACAAACTATTCGTACATCGATATCTAAAATAAAGAACATTCGAGAAAATATTCGGATGCCAGTTTGTCGATTTCGTAATTGTTTAGACGGTTTTATTTTGCGGTTTGGGTATGGGTATGGGGATCCTTCCTCGGAAGCTGCAGTAAAGATCAACATCAGATCAGTTTTAAATAGAATTTCAAAGTGAGAAGACTAACTTGAATTGCATTAGACTTTGTACAGACTAATAGTAACCATCCGTCTCTTGTTAAAAAGTCTACACAGTTAAGTTAAGATAGTGTTGTAAAATAAATAGAGGCTGAAATGGGCGCTCCTGAGGCAGGACCTCTAGTGTCTGTGGAATTTGAAGTATTTGGAAATGTTCAAGGTTTGAACTTTTTATGATTTATATAGATAAAACAATATTAATTGAACATACTAAATTTTAAGTATAAAAAGTTAATAGTCATCGTTAATAAAACAAGATGTCCAGCAGCAAAGTTGATATTTTTATAAAAATATAAGCAACAGTATTTTTCGTAAATGAAATTATTATTTGTTTTAAAAGATGCTGGATCTGTTATATAGTCTTTCGCTAAAGAAACACAATTCAGGATTTATTTATTTTTAATACTTATACTGTAAACAATTTATATAAAAATTATAAAGCATTTTATATAACATTTACATTATATTATTATATTAAGGTGAAACGATACTTAGCCATTTTTTCTTGCGAAATATAGATGACAATACTGTTGTAAGTTTATTCGAAGGCGGATGTTACACCTGACATCAATGTTGTAAAAAGAGGTCGGATTGTCGTTCTAGAAGGAGATTACTCAGCTTGCTAATACATCACGCAGTGTTGCTAGTTACTGGAAGTAGATTCTTCAGTTTGACGATCATCCACCTTCTTGAATTACTCACGTTGATAAGAATTAAGTCTCTTCAGATGATTAATAGGATTCTTGTTTGACGGTGTATTGTTGCAATTTGAGAATACTTGAGCGGCCTAAAGTATAACCTCGTTGCAACATACGACGGTTGAACAATTAGTATCTTTTAAATACTATTAATACAAACACTTTTATTAAAATATATCATTTATTCGTTGTAATATTATATCTGCTTACTTAATTACAATAGTATTTTATTAGATTAACGAAGATGACAGATATAAAACAAAATGTAATTCTAGTGTTATAATTTGATTAATAGTTAAAATGTGCTCACTATTGAATACTTAGATGTTACAATTGGAGTATTGTACGAACGAAGTACAATTAGTAAACACTTGGTTGAGACTCAGGAGAAGACTGGCTTTTTGACTCCAGTACAAAACGGTATATTAACAATTTATTTGTTAACTTTACATCATACAATACTAGTTCAGTGTTGCCAAAAATTAAATAACAATATAAAATATCCACAGACCAGAGTCAATGTTTACAAGCGCTAACTTTAAACAATTATTTGTTACAATATTAATACTAAAATTAAAGATAACGTAATATAATTCTTATAAAATAAATAACATTTATATTAAAAATAGGAAGGATAAGTACGACTTATGCGTACTTACAACACCCTTCAACCCTAAAAAAGGAACGCATATTAAACAAACATATGCGTTTCTTTCCAAGAAAAAGAAAAAGGAAGATAGGACGATGTCGTACTATCGCAACACCCCCTTCCAAAAAAAAAGGGACACGTATAAAAACAAAATATACGAGTTACAATTCTGGAAAAAAAACAAAAAGAGAAGCAAAGTGTCGACAACGATTCTGATCCCATCGTATAGAGTTAACACTGCTCCACAAAACAATCATCCCTGACAAAATCCATCTAACACGTCAAGGTTTTGTTCATTGGTACAAAATCTCTTCAATCTATTCCTATTAACTACCGTATACTTTCTAGGTGAAAAAAAGAATTGACCCTTCTATCAAAATTTAATTTAAATTTTGGTTTATTACTAGTAAATTTATTTGTAACTAAATCAATCGTAGAAGAATATTCTGCACCACTAAATTGGTCTAGTATGTCATGTACGAGAGGCAAAGTATAAACATCACTTGTCGTCTGTTCATTAAGTTTACGATAGTCGATTACAACGCAAAATTGTTTGTTCCCCGACACATCTGCTTTTTTAGGTACCATTAACAGAGGTGCGTTAAACTGTGAGTCGCATTTTTCAATAATGTTGTTAGCCAACAGTTCTTGAATATGCTTCTCAACAATTTCTTTATGCGCATGAGATAATCTATGCGGCTTAATGTTTACAGGGTTAGGTGAGTTACTCAGTGCACTCGCACAAGATAACTTATCTACCGGGAAAAAAAATATGTTATTAAAATTATTACAGATTTCCATTAAATCTGTTAAGTATTTTGAATTAACATTTGAAAAATCTATATTATTAAATAAAAGATGTCGTAAGGATCTTTTAGGATCGTTAGGATTTCTTTTCAAAAAATGGTAAAAATTAAATTTATTTATTGGAATAATATCTGGTTTAAAATTGTCAAGTATTACATCTTTTGCTGAGGAATTAGTTATTGATATATAAAAAGTATTATTAACAGGATTAATTAATGCGTTGGCTAAAAAAACTTCAGGTAGCAATTCCTTGGCTACACAAACTCCTACCGTAGAACCCGACATAGGAATTAATTTCCTAGTACGTGCTGGAACTATGATAATACTGTTTATGTTCAATAATGGTAATTCAAATATTTTGCCATGCTGTGAGAATTGTACGCTGTTTGTTTCCAAATTAATTACTGCTTTAAATGTACGTAAAATATCTAATCCTATGATTCCATCATGCTTAATGGGGAAATCCTCTGACACAACCTGAAAAGTATGTTTCGACCTAGAACTATCTAAAATTATAGAAGTTTTTAGTGAACCTAAAGTATAAGGCGTGCCTTCAGAGATTCCCTTTAATAACACTTTAGATGTACTATCTATTTTGATATTATTTTTTAAAATATTTTGTTTAATTAAAGAAATTTGAGAACCAGTGTCCAATAAAAATGATACAGTCTTTGCTTTGGCTGCGACTATTCTGAATTGAACAGTGTCAGCTGTTTGCTTGTCAATAACATTTTCATTGTTACAGTTAAAATTTGTTATATCATTGGTATTTTGTATTTCTTTAATCTCAATATTTTTATTTAAACTATTAAATTTACGTAAATGGTGATTATAAAAAGAACGTGAATTTTGTTTTGTATTTTTAGTAAAAGATACTTGAGGACCATCAGATTCAAGATGTCTCGATCTTTTACAATAAACAGAAGGTTTTGAAAATACCGTATCTCTCCTACAAATATTAATTTGCGCGACAGGATATACCGTATCCGCATTTTCCTTCTTGATAAAACAATATTTCTCTAAATGACCATTTTTTTTACAATAGTTACAAAAAAAAGTTTTAAATTTTGTTTCGACTTCGTTAGCAAATTGTTCACTTGAAACTGGTTCACTACTAGAAATAGAATGACTTGAATCTGTTTTAAATTCAACATGCCTTCTTCTTTCTAGAGTGCGCCACCGTGTTTCAAGAAAATTCGTAAAATCATTTAGGGTTGGTAATTCAGAAGTATTTCTGTTTTCCCATTCCTTTAATGTGTTAAAATCTAACTTGGTCTTTAAAAAATGTATAAAAATAAAATCTGAATGATTAGAATATATTCCCAACTCGGTTAATGCTCTAATCGATTCATTAATTTCGTCTAAAAAATTTTTGATATTAGTTTCTGATTCTAAACGTATAACATTGTAGTTTATTAAATTGTTCAAACAGGTTTCAATAAGTGCTACCTTATTGTCATAACGTTTACAAAGGATGTTCCAAACAATTTCATAATTATCGTTTGTTAAAGGATAATTCTTTATGAGTTTGAGTGGTTCTCCTGTCAAATTTAATTTTAAATAATGCATTTTTTCAATGTTTGATAGTTTGCTATTATTACGAATTAAATTTGTAAATAATTCCATGAAACTTTGCCAATTAGTATATTCTCCATCAAAAACGGTTAGTTGCATTGGACTTAAGTTTAAATTTTTTATTGAATCTATGCTTTTTGAGTCGTCTACAATATGTGTATCATTCTCAAATGTTTGCTTATAATTCAACAAGTAAATAAGAGTGTCGTCATAAATACTTTCAACTTCCATAGACTTACTAACGATAGCCGTAGCTTCTTCATTTTTTAGAATTGGAAGCAGTGCTTCTACGATACTATTATATTTGACCCAAGCCTTTTCTAAGTTTTTGATTTTTAATTCAACTATTGTTAAGGATGTTGATTGGACTTCTAAATTTTTTGAAAACTCATTAATTAGATTGATTGTATTCTCAACTAATGTGAGGGAATGAACGTTCGGTGCCATTGTACTTAATTAAAGTTATATATAATATACAGACTAAAGATTATTTTGTACCAATAAACGACTCTCCGAAAAATAGGATTCTGACAAGGAAAAATTGTTAGCGAAAACAGTAACTCACAGGAAATTTCCGATGGGGCTCAGACACCGCAGTTGTAACAGGAAGGTAGTCTCTCTGATTGAACAGACTGCTATCTAACTGCTTCAGCTCTTTACTTCTCCTTTTCAAAATTCCCTCTCGTTCAAAAAAAGATGTTGTTCTAAAAAAATATTAACATAAATTAGTATAATTGTGGAAACAATTATAAAAAAATATTATAGTAAATATGCAAAAGTATTGGATATAATACTAAAAAAAATTAATAGCTTCAATGACAAACAATGATGCTACAAAAATACTTAGGTTATAGCAAATATTCAAAAGTATTGAATATAATACTAAAAAAATTAATAGCTTCAATGACAAACAATGATGCTACAAAAAAAGTTAGGTTATAGCAAATATTCAAAAGTATTGAATATAATACTAAAAAAAATATCAATAGCCTCATTAACAACGTTGCTACTAAAAAAATGCTTGGATTATAGTAAATATTCAAAAGTACTGAATATAATACTAAAAAAAAATGATAGCCTCGTTAAAAATAATGCTATTAATAAAAAAAATACAATTATCAATTTATAATAATAATTATATACAAAAAGAAAGATACTGTCTTATTATACTTAAAGATTTTCTTATCAGTGATTATGATCTATAAACAGCTGTGTGCGAAATTCTGCACGCGACCAACATCGATTTAGATTATTCCAAGTGTTCTAGAAGCATCCATCCATTCCCGTGGCGGCAAAAGATTTCTTTTTCCAGGTTCAGCGGGCTGTAATTTTGCATCCGCCGGACTTGTAGAAAATTATGTGAAATACAGATGAATTGACGTTCTATCTCGTACTCTTCGGCAATTTTGGAAATAATCGATCGGCGTAGTGGTATCCAGATTTAATTGATTCGCATCCAGGTGTAGAATATATAGAAAAAAAATTTTTTGGGCGTACCTCTTGGATATTTATGTGTAGGAATATCTCTTCGAGACCCCACCTGACACCATTTGTTGTGAGTATGATTCGAGGGCGGATGTTACACCTGACATCAATGTTGTAAAAAGAGGTCGGATTGTCGTTCTAAAAGGAGATTACTCAGCTTGCTAATACATCACGCAGTGTTGCTAGTTTCTGGAAGTAGATTCTTCAGTTTGACGATCATCCACCTTCTTGAATTACTCACGTTGATAAGAATTAAGTTTCTTAAGATGATTAATAGGATTCTTGTTTGACGGTGTATTGTTGCAATTTGAGAATACTTGAGCGGCCTAAAGTATAACCTCGTTGCAACATACGACGGTTGAACAATTAGTATCTTTTAAATACTATTAATACAAACACTTTTATTAAAATATATCATTTATTCGTTGTAATATTATATCTGCTTACTTAATTACAATAGTATTTTATTAGATTAACGAAGATGACAGATATAAAACAAAATGTAATTCTAGTGTTATAATTTGATTAATAGTTAAAATGTGCTCACTATTGAATACTTAGATGTTACAATTGGAGTATTGTACGAACGAAGTACAATTAGTAAACACTTGGTTGAGACTCAGGAGAAGACTGGCTTTTTGACTCCAGTACAAAACGGTATATTAACAATTTATTTGTTAACTTTACATCATACAATACTAGTTCAGTGTTGCCAAAAATTAAATAACAATATAAAATATCCACAGACCAGAGTCAATGTTTACAAGCGCTAACTTTAAACAATTATTTGTTACAATATTAATACTAAAATTAAAGATAACGTAATATAATTCTTATAAAATAAATAACATTTATATTAAAAATAGGAAGGATAAGTACGACTTATGCGTACTTACAACAATACTATACAGTAGGTTAATTATTATCAAAAAAAACCATGTTTTTATGTTTAAATCGTTTTATGTAAGTAACTATAAACGCGAATCAAAATCAAAAGCTAGATGAATAACATATCTACATTTAAAGCTTTCTTCCACTGACTTTTTAATGAGTTGGAACCGCAAACATAAGTATTGGAAATGAATATATTGTGCGAATCGAATATAGTGCGTATTTATTTTTACCACGCACTCAGTCTTTCTTTTAATCTTTTTTTTTAATAAATACAATGCTGTAACCTTGAAGTGTTTGATACTATTTTGTTTTTTAGAAAATATATACCAGGAAGCCTAGCAAATTCGTTTTTCTTTCTGCATACCGAGGTGTACGAATACTTTTTACACTCACTGTATGTAGCTATATTTTCTAGTTAAATTCCAATTTAACGAATGTTCTATATATTTTTAAGTCTGCGTAAGTTTGAGAACCAAAATAAAGATTATAAAATTTATGACAAACCCTTAGAAATATTACCAGTCATATAACAATTGGAATTTAACTAGAAAATACAGCAATATTCATTTTCAAAACTTATTTTGCATAAAATACATAGTAACCCAGTAAACATTTTGGAGTAAATTCTACTTAATTTCTATTACGTATCATGAATTTTTTGTCTGGAACGTGTTCGTTTTCTATTCAGTCGTTCAAAGGAAAGGTCCTTTTTATGAGCTACAGACATTGCAACGACGGTTCACTGCTGAATTAAAAGCGGAGTAGGTTTATGATTTATGACCGGATAATAAAAATATACCCATGTGGGAAAGAAACAGAAATACTTAATGAATGATGTTGGAAAAAGAAAGAATATTATTATGAAAAACTAACACAAAATCTGTGACAGGTAGAGAACTTGTAAAGCGTTAGAATAGAATTGTACGAGTGACTCGAACTTCACCAAATAGGACACTTCACCAAATTGTTTACTGGGAAACATAACATACGTTTACTTCCATGTTAATAACCTACAAGATTACAGCATTTTTACGTGAATCAAGTAAATAGATTTATTAATCGATAGATCCGTTAATTAAATAACACCGTGCAACGAGTATAATTATCGGTGTTAAATGTTATTGTAATGTTGCACCTTGTACCTCAGGTAGCGTCGAAGTGCAAAATAATAACTGATAAAAATGATGTGTTTTGGTAAACTGAGCCATGTTTATGCATTCCAGGTAATCAGTTACTGTTCCCTTCCAGCAACAATAATTCAATAACTTTATAAATAAATTCTTAAATTCCACTATTTATAAAACATTAGCATTATTTAAATACCGCACAAACGATAAATAAAATCAGCAAGAGAGTCACTTTAAAGAATTGATAATTAAACATCATTAGTAAATTAATATAAAACTAGAGTTTATCCCCGTCGTAATACGTAATTACATTTCATATTTAACTCTATTTTTAAATTGAAATAATAAACTCGCACACATATAAATTGACTAATAAAATATATTTTTTTATCAAAATAAAAAATATTTTCAATTTATGCGTTATTTGACCAACTTTTTTTCAAAATTTGGGATTTTTTTTTTCGATTCGTAAATAAGTTACCAAGGTTAGCCTATATACAAAATTTCAACTGTCTAGCACAATTTTTACTCTAGGCAAATACTGCCCCCGTGCCCCCAAATAAAATTTTGAATTTTTTTTTATTAATAATATACTTAATTATTTTAGAATCCAGAATATGAACTTTCTCCAAAGTTCCCTACCAAGCACCCGAATTTCTTCAATTTTTGAATTTCTAATTTTTGAGAAATGTCAGCATTGAATACCTTAATACACAAGCAAAATTTCAACTTTCTATCTTTTACGATTTAATTACGATTTACGACTTAATTTTCAAAAACTTCACTGGAACCGTTTTCGAGATGCCATACAAAATTCGAACCAAACATATAAACATATAAGAATATAAATAAACACTTGGAACATTATAATATAAGATTCTGAAGCATACCTAAAAATATAAAGAGTTGGGCTCATGCTTAAAAAAAGTTGACCCGTATAAATCTGCAATAGAATGGTGAATTTCATATCTCTTTCAATCCTATAAACATTACAGTAAAATAAGTGAAACATTTCTTGTTCATTGTCTAGTAGATTTATACGACTCAACTGTTTTTAAACATAGAGATTCCCCTATATTTACAACGCCCTCATAAAAAGTAAAAAATATCGAATTTATTGTTTTCGGGTGTGCTGGTGAATTAATTTTATAAAGTCTTTAAATTTGGCGATGATAGCTATTTAAAATTTTAATTTCTGTTTTAACCTTAATTTTGAATTATGTTAAGACCAAAAGAAATTAGTATATTTATCTTCGTAGAATAATAATGGGCTTGTGTCCTATGTCTTAATTTCTACAAAAGTGTACTATATATTGATAAAGTGGGTTACTAGAACCTCAAATGTTCAATTATTTTTTAATAACTCCTTATATGTTAAGAGATATTAACCATTAATAAAATCATTTTGTCACTTTAATTATTAAAGGGATTCAACGTTGTACACATTCCAAGTGACACATTGCATGTGACATCACAATCCTTGTGTAAGGTTACCAACCTTAAAGCTCATAAATCTCTGCTATATGTATTTATATATCAAAATATCAAATATTATTTACAGCTATTTCAAGGAACAATCAAATTTCAATACTATGTCTGCCTTAGCAGGGTTAAATACAAGAAAAACTTATTATTCTTTGATTTGACTTGATTATTTGACTACCAACAGCTACAGAACATTACTACAGCACTGACCTACTCAACAAATAACTGACGTTATAATGCATTTCACGTTATACAAATATGGCCGACCATTTCTAGCGCTAAAACTACAATTCAAACTTTTAATTGCTATATCTCCGTCAATATTTAGATATTTAATAAAATAGACACGCCAATACACATTATTAACATCAATTTCAATCAACAATTGAAAAATCGACCACTAAAAATTTTAAAAGTTTGATCTTGATTAAAAATATGCAATTCGCTATTAAATAAAGGTTTTTCCATATTATTTTCATATATATATCTGATTTACATTATAAGATGAAAATAACTGTGCATTGCAAAAGATCTGATATGATGTTCATTCAAAACGCACGCATTTCTCACGATAATTAGTAATAGATAAAAAATTGATTAATTATTGATTTTATTTAGGTGTCTACTTTACGAAATATTGCCGAGACATGTGTGCGGAACATGGAATCGGAGGATGGGTGAAGAATTCCAAGAAAGGGACCATCCTTGGAAAGATGCAAGGCACCAAATCACAAGTCGATGTAATGTAAGTAACCCAGTCATATAAGGATTCAATCTCAGAATAAAATATGTTAAACTATAAACTTATATAAATGTTCGATTTGACAATTTATAAGTTGTTTCAAAAATCTCATAGAATCTCGCGTACAACTAAATGTCATTTACAACATAGGAAACAAGATATGTACAAAGAACTGATCTTTGAAAATTTTTGAGCTAACTTATAAAATGTCAAAACACAGCCTGTGTATGTTTGTGCTCGTAAAACTCGAAAAATAGTCGGTCGATTGACTTGAAATTTGGACACAACGTTGCATTCGATTACGCGCCTGTTGTCTTTTATTTACTTTCTCATTCATTTCATATCAGACTGAGCCACAGAAATGCGTCGCCGGGTTTAGCTAGTATTTTATAAAACCTTATATATTTTATTTCTATTTCGAGGAGCGTTTGACAAGTATTATACAGTAAGGCTTACTATCTAAATAATTACACAACATCAAAACAGGTTACCAAGTCCATATTAAGAGATTATCATTCAATGTCTTCATATTAATACTGAATACAACTTACATGGCCAAGTATTTAGCAATCAATTCAATTAGAACATGATCTAATAAATATCAGAGTTGGCAACACTAACACTGTTTACAAAATTCAAATTGATAAATAAACCGTTAAATTAATATTAAAGGTTAAGTTCCATTCACAGTGCCGCATTTGCCATAAGCTTTTGCAAGAACGCAAAATAGTAAATAATAAAACATTTTTCTTATGAATATAGGAATTTATGTGAATATAATCACTGTAAACCAAATGAAATGTTACGACTTCATTTTTAACCCCTGTCTTGGAGGGCCCGGTTGTCCTAGCCCCATTACGTCGCTGTTGTTGACCCTAAACATATATTAACTAGAGTAGAATAACAGGTTAAGGTTTATTTTCAAAAATCTAGAACATCAAATTAGATCACTATTTATTTTGGCAATCAAATAATTTAGAAGAAATTTCTATTAATATACTAATTTAAATCGTCCGATTAATTAGAGATTAACAAATAAACTAACGATTGTACTAATTAGCTAATTATTTATTTCATGTTCTTTTAGTAAATCCTATTTTATAACTGATGCTATGTACCACGTAATAATATTATCAAACAGCTTTCTTTTATTGAATAACACTGAATTAAAATATTCTTAAGAATCAAAAAATTGTTGGAGATATAGATATACACAGTAAAAATTAGACATTCAAAATAAAAACTAAAAATTTATAAGTAACTCTTATTAGGCTTAACTTAATAAGGAGACATTACAAACTGTCTATGAAGATATTCAGCAATATTTATATAATGTAGAAGAGGCTTGTACAAAATAATATCTAAAATAAAATAATTCAAATATTTTAAACCGTTGCATGAGACGCCCCTTCATATAAAATGTATCGTTAATAACATTGTGCAACAAGAAACATTTGCAAAGTCCTTACCGGCATTAATCAAGATGCAGTATTTCAATTGTCTTATCCAATCTTGTCTTAGTGCCAAATAGCTAATTATTAATAGCCGGCTAACAGATTTAATGTACGCCAGAAACTTCAATCACTTTCATGTGTTAACAGAACACCTAATAGCAATTATCCAGTTTTCTATTAAGGAAAACCAATTTCAAAACTATTATATACTGATAAAAGTTGGTTGGTTATCAATATCATAAATGTACAAATATTTTTTAGTTAATCGCAGTATTATAAAAGATATTAAAAATTAAAATAAATCATTTTTGTTTTGTAAATTATTTAAAGTACAAAAGTTATAAAAAATATAACAGAAACTTTGCCTGCATTGTTCTTCGCATACTATTGTCGGTTATCTTCTACAAAAGAGATAAACGTTTATTTAATTTTCGATTGAAATAAATTTTAATATACTCGTTTATATTAAATATCCAGAAGTTGACGGAATTAAAGCTAGAATTTCAACATCTTTCAGTTAATATATTAAATAGATACATAAATAATCGTATAATTTGTTTTAACTTGAACTATTAATTGCTAATATCTTTTATAATTATGTGTTTCATTTTTAAAAATAGCTGAGAGCATGAAATATAACTTTATGAATATAAAACTTTAATTATATAGAATTTAAGAATTACAGATACAATTACGTTAAATGTAAAATCAAAAAGAAATGATTTGCAGTTTATTTATTTCATAAAATAGGAAAATTGCTATCTAAATTGCTTTTATAGATTTAAAAATGATCCACTCAGTAATTTTACATGTTGCATTGATCTCAATGGTCGTACCGATTTATCATCCTAATGCATAATAAATAACAAATACTAGATATACTACAGTTATCATAAAAATAGTTTTTATTTACAACAACGCAATAAAACCATGAGCAAAGACAGGAAACATAATATCAAATATATCTATAATAAATAATAGGCAACATATTTTAAAAATGATTCATATCTTGCAAAACTGCTGGATACTGTACATCGGTGCTGTGTACCAAACTCTAAATACGTATTGATATCTGTTATAAAACGGAAAGTCAATGATAAATAATGCATTGATTGCAATAAATCATCTACAATTAGGTCAATTTTACACATTGTTGACCTATCAATGTGTATTCTGAATTAAAATCCTAACTTTAAATTTAGGCTATTAAAATACAATAGTACAATACTTTCTTCGTTTGTACTGAAGTGTTATTTTTCTGTTTTAGGACTGAATGGTTAAGCAACACAGGCTCTCCTGGCTCCAAAATTGAACGCTGTGAATTAACTAACTGGCAAAATTTGGCAAGAACAGAATTTCGTGAATTTTCAATTAGATTCTAATTTACAACTTTTAATTATAATGACTAAATTTCATAAGTATGAATGTATCTTTTTTTAATATTTAATATAATTGTTTTGTTATAGTTCAAAGGTTACAATGTATAAGTAAATAAAAACAAGTAAAACAATTTTTAGTTTCAAAACATAACCTAAAAATCCAATATCTAAAACAATATTATCTTGTCGTACGTTAAATGTGTGCATGTCTTACCTTTATTTGTTTTCTATGACAAACACAAAACAAGCTTGATACACATAAACATTTACTGTTATAAACAAATAAATTTATTTAATAAATGTGACACTGCAATTGACATTTAAATGCACTCATGAATGTATAGTCGGAAATTGAACAGCTGAAAATAAAATGGCGTACGGCGGGAAAATTATAAACAAGGATTGAAATGTGATACACAGGGTCCTATTTTTAAACATTTTATAATCTATTCTTCACTATTAAAAGATACAAATCGGTACAGATTAAAGGCATGTGTAAATTTCAATTACTTGTTATTAATACCTAAAAAATAATTTGCTTTTTTGTTTTATTACTAGTAAATATTTGTTATTATTTACTAAATTTTTAGCCCCTCACACAAAAAGAAATAAAGTAGAAAAAGCGAAAGCTGTCGCATTGTAAAACTGCCTTTAAGATTATTCTTAAGATAAAAAATATTACGTTTTTAAACTTTACAATCAATCAATTTAACAACAAATAGCTAATAGTTTTTGATTTGATAATAAAACAAAATGTTAAAATATTATCACTATATAATATGACAACTTCCATCTGTATACCAATGCAAAATAACTGTACAAATTAATCTTCCTAGATTTATTATGAAAAAATGTTTGTATAAAAAAATTGTTTACAAAAAATGCTTTGAAAGGAATTTGGAAACTGTAGAAAAAAACAAAATATTTCTAATATGCAAATATATTAGCGTGTAAAAATGAACCGACTATGCAGGATAACTTACTTCACATAATCAATATTATTACATTGATTATTTAGAATAATTTTTGACCAAACATATTTATTTTGGTAAGAAATTTTGGTTGCAAATCTAGAAGATGTTATATTTTTGTCTGAATTGTAAGATTTAAGAAAAGAATGAGATATTTTTAATTTCAACAGTTAGCAAAATAGAAAAAATCAATATTGTTCTAATTTTTCTTTGAAGAACAAGCACTCGTAACTTATTACCGAAAACACTTACTCACATATAACAATACAGACACACACTTTTTTTAATTCATATTTTATTATAATTATATTAACATCAGCTCAGCGCAACCAAACTTCTCTCACTCATAATTAGTTTTAGTTATTTTAGTCATTATATCAATATATAGTCTGTTTATTTTAAATTTTTTTATTATTTTTTTGCTTACACACTCTCAGAGCATACACTTGTCATTCAAGACCATAACGTCACATTTTTTCCCACTCAAAAAATCATTCACACTAGTCCTGCATGTCCTCCGGGACTTCATGTGGATTGAGAATTCCTGGAACGGACATTTGCACTCGACGTTTTTCCTCTTGTGCAGCTCGAAGAGCAGCATCACGTTCTTCTAAGAAAAGATCACTGTCGTCTTCACCTGTGTATTCCTACAGACGAATAACAAATAGTTGTGTTACTTATTGTGCATTTACAAATACATTTATATGAAAGGTTTATTGTATGCGCAGATAATAAAGAGCAAAAAATAACTTACCCTGATTTGAACTAAGAAGTCTCGTAAATGTTCCTTAAATGCTGGTATATCTTGGTCTAAGTTAAACAATCCTTGGACAAATATTTTAATTTGGTTGTCACTCAGATGTGGAAAAGCCGTTCTTAAAAGCGTCGCAACGAACTCCTACAATAAACAAATATTCAAGTTATTTCAGTTTATAATAATACACGTATGTATAAAAATAATGTAATTAATTCATCATACCTGCACATACAACCCGTTTTCGGGCATTGGACCCAGGGGAACAGTAATTCTTCCAGTCTCAATGAGAGAAAACATATATGCTAAAATTGTAGCGTGCATCGTAAGTCCAGCAGTATGTGAAGTATCCGTAACTACAGAAAATACATGTTGTAAAATATCTGTAAAATAAGTTTGATAAAAGCTTTGCGCTGCCTGAGGATGCTGCTCCACGTTTTGTAAAAGTTGATAAAGAATTTGTAAGCCTGTATCAGCCACATTGCGCATTGTATGTTTGAAAGCCCAAATAATAGAGTCAAGTACAAGTTTAAATTGACCAGACGGTATACTTAAGAATGCTTTAAAACAATGATTATTGACACTCTGCAACAGTAAGAAAAAGTTCGTTCGATGCTCTGGATACTCCTCGAAATCTTTGTTAATCATATCTAGAGTGCATTCAAAAACTGCGTCAAATATTTTCGGTACTTCAGACGTAATATGACTCTCCAATTTATTAACAATTGTTGCCATCGTGCTTAACACTTCAGGTTCTCTAGCTGCAGGAACGGCCGTGCGATGATAATCCAACAAAACAGCATCTAATAATGGTGGAATAAAGTTCTCGAGGACAAGTTGATGATCATTCGATCTTGAAACCCAATCAGATATTAATTTTAACGTCTCCTTCTTTACAATTCTCATGTTCTTAATAAGCGGTTGCTTCGTTACAAGTTCACCGTTTAGTGAAATTGCTTGACTTATATTTTCCGACATTACTTTATAAACATTTAACATGTCTAAATAAATACGGCCAAGCTGGGCCATGTACGGATGACCTAGAGCTTTACAAGCTCTTACATTCGTTTTCAGAATTAGCCCTAATTGCTTCACTGCATCATTATCCTTCAAGACATCGACATTCTTCGACGCCTGGGAAATAATATCATCCCACACTTGATTGGGCAACATCATGTATTTTTCAATTAACTGGTCTTGCGCTATTTGATCACATTGTGCGGAGATCATGTATCCAACAGCTTCATAAAACGTATGTACCTGCAGAATTTGTAAATCACAGATTATAGTACTGATAGTAGCCAAAATCTCTTCAATAAACGGACATGATTCTCCAGCTTGAGTACTGACGAAATGACGGCGGCATTTCAAAGCAATTTTAATAAATGTATCACAAGCCATGTCTTGAACTCCATCATGTGTTTCATGCATGAACTCGAAGAGCTTATTTACTACTGTCTTTAGGAACTTCCAGTGCGCTCGTAGAAATCTTGGATATTGCCCAACCACGTACATTATATTTGAGGCTATAATTGCCTTGTTGTCTTTTCCTTTTTTCTGCTCGCAAAGCCCGAGTAGATCTTTAATTACAGTGACGAGGAATCTTTTTTCATCTTCTTCGTGCATCGCTCCTGATATTGAACCTATTGCCCAGCAAAGAGTATTTAAATTTTTCCAAGACCATTCTGTTCCATTTACTTGATTTTGTAATTTCTCCGTCATAACTCTCTCAGTGTCGACGTAGTCAAGATGTGTTAAGTAAACCAAAGTTTCCCTCATGTTCTTATACAGATTAATACTGTCTGTATCTTTCATGAACTCTCTTACAACTTCTCCGTTTTCATTTTCAACAACCAACACTTCTTCTGGTTTGGCCATTCGAGAAATCATAATATATCTCACTTTCGTAAGAACTTCACAATAAAATTGTCTTCTGGGTGGCATTTGCGAGTGTCCTTTAGATAAATATAACGGATTGGTAAATGGTGTTTCCTTGTATAAGTCTGCAGCCAATCCATTCCAATATTCCAGACATATTTTAAATATTTCAACTTCTTCTACTTCCGAAATAAGTACTAAATATTGTAAAGGTTTAAGAAGCATTTCCTTCATTCCTTTCTTTTCAATTAATGTTCCATGTTCTTTTAGGAAAGTACACAGAAACAAAGCTAGATTTTGTATAAAATTTTGTTCCTGATCCATGCCTCCTGCATACGCCTCTTTCATATTCATTGTCAATGATAACATTTGTTCCAGTTGTTGCATGGTGTTAGAAAATAATACCACAAACATGTCGTCATAATTATTAACAGTTACGCCAGCTATTTCTGTTAAACATTTTAAAGTAACATTTCGGAACATAGGTACATTCAAGAATTTAAATATAAGTGTGTGAATAAGCTTAGTCTCAAATATATATCCAAGAGGGATCCAGTTCAAAAAACGAAGCAATGTTTCCAATGTAGCTCCGACAAGTGGTGCGTTTTGTGATGTCTCCAGGACAAATTGACACAACTGAAATATTTGACTAAATTCCGAGCACATGGAGTCCTTCAAATGTTTTGCTTTCGTTTGTGTAAGTTGGCCAGAACTGAAATCAAAAACTTCTTCACTAAGCAGTTTTAGAATTATCATATTATTCTGGCATAAACTTTCGTTCGTTTTCGATGCCCCTACAATATCTCCTATAAATGACTCCCAATTTTTAGGCCATTCTCGCTTCAACACTTGAACAAGTATCATATTCAGTTTATTTAAATATACTTTATTTGTTTCCATTGTTGCTGGGTCAGATGATGTCTTTATAATGAGACCCACAATATACTTTTTAATACCTTCACATTGATTACGTGGTAGAACTTTCCAGCGTGTCTTTATAACCTGTTCCAGTATTTGCAAAGCATAATACTTCGTCTGTTGGTTCTGTGAAAACTCCAAAATTGCATCAACACGAGTCCAGGCATCGGGATGTTCTTTCAAATTTGTAAGTACCTCCTGTGCTAGTCGTTGTGGTTCTCCTACTCCAGTGTACATACATCCTACAATGTTGTCCAACAAAGTGACGTCAAGCTTTTGATTAAAATCAAGGAGCTTCGAAGCCTGTTCACTTAAAGTTGCCATGATGATCATATAACAGTTTATTTAAGGTTAACTACAATCTTGCTTTCTTACTTTGCTTGTTTCAACGACATAAGTAACCCTTAACAGCCATACTGCAAATAAAATAGACAAAATTACTACATGTCAAAAACCGATTGAAAGTAGGATCCTTAACACTAGAGCGCGCGAGTTTATATACTTAGTGACCTAACCCTCACTGCGCATTTAATAATACAAAGTACAAATAATGTGATTTCTAAACAACAGTAATATCAAAATATAAACAATTTGTAATAAACATTAAATAATGGAATGTTAAACTAGTAAGTTATGGAAATTTTATTTTAAAAGCAAAACTCCACCCCGGGTGCATAAATACACATGCATTTTTACCAGCAATCCTTAACAGCCTGCACAATATTTCACACAATATTAATAGATATAAACAGTGCACTATAATAAGAGATACAAATTAAACTAAAAAATATTTATTAAAGCGTTGGAAATGTTTTACACTAAAGTTTTTCAGCCGCGGCGCAGTCAGACAAACGCACTCACACAGGCAATCAACCGTTGTGTTTAAATGGTAACTAGAAAGAAAATGACTCTGGCTTGTTGGTAACATAACATAAACTCCGTGAATGGAGGAGCAAATAAATAATAAGAATTGAAAACTAGCGCGAGTTATAAAAAATGTGAATGAAATAAAGTAATATATATAATTCATTTACACAAACACAAAAGTAAACATAATTAATAAACAAAAAAAAAAACAACTGTATTAAAACTTAATTGTAATATCTTCATGTTTTATATAAACAATAAACATGTTCTGAGTAAAATTTACAATATTGTTAAAACTAAAATACATGGTATATTGGGTTGGGGTCTTTGGCATATTTTTATTTTGTAAACATTAAAAACCTGCTCATTCAGGAATAAATCACAATTAATCAATATGTAATATATACTCTTTGGTACAATATACATTACAAAACATATATCTATATTTAAAATTATGCGTATCATTTATTTGTTCGATGTGACTTTTAATTGTAATTTTAATATTGTTATTTCGTTTTCACTAATCACTAATGGAATTACTATGTTTGCTATGGGCAACTGTTGAATTGTGTCTGGTTTTCCTTGATCCTTCACTGTCCAGTTCTAGACAAGGTGTCGCTGAATTAGAGAGAGCAACCGTCTTATTAAAGTCAATAGTAGCGTATCCAGCAGCTGCCCTTCTTGGGCTTTCTGGAGGTAAAGCTAGTGCACCAGGTGTTGGAGATGTTTGACCTGCATTTGTAGAATCCGTCTTATTACTTTCTAAATCCAGTACTATATAGCTCAACTCCTGAGCTGGTACAGTTGTTTGTGGAATAGAAGTGCAAATGTCAGGTAAATCACCTCCTGAGGCATCTGGCTTTATAAATCGAGATATGAGACTGGAATCAATCTTAATATCAACTGGATCCAAATTTTCATAATTATGTGTCTCTTCAACTTCCTTGTAGAAGTACATTTGATTTTGCATAACTTGTTTACGGGCGACTTGTTGTGGCATAGTATGGGCGATTATTACATCAGCTGGACGAACGCTTTCTCCTGGTGTTACATTCATATACACACGACATCCTTCTGCTTCCGGATCCAATAAAGCGTATGGTTCGCTTAAACTGGGCGAATGAGGTGGATTTGGTTCAATATTCATATAACAGGCCTGCACATTTAGCGGTGGAGGTTTGTGCTTTTGTAAAAGATGTATTTTAGCATCTCCAGAGGCAGCATCCGAAACAAATGAATCCACCTGCAAAGACTGAGGCTGACCTTGAAAACTGTTACTATTAAATTCTGATAGAGCTGCAGCATTTGTATATGAATGTGGAAAACCAAACTTTTTATTATTATTATTTTCTCTATGTGGAAACTCTGTCATTTGATACAAATTACTTACGCCATGACTAGATGCTGACGGTAATGGATTTAAAGAGGTTACTTCTAATATATTAGCACTTCCTGGAGAACTTGGGGACACTATTTCCGGACTCATAGGGCCACTACCTACAGAATTCAATCGGAGATTAACAGAAAATCTTTGGTTCTGACGAGATGCTGGAACAGGATCTAAATAATTATCATCTGATATTTGACTAGGTTCCTGGTTAACAGAATGGTTTCCTAAAAATATACTTTGGCTTGATACGTTTTGCTGTACTCCGTTGGGATATAATATTTGACTGCTTCTATTAGACGAGGCCTCCGTTCGACTGTTGGGTCTCACATTTCGAACTGCCACTGCAGGTCCATTAGATGCAGTTGGCACAGGGTATTCTGCTGAAGGCAAAACGTCATCAGAAGGTATAACTCTCACTTGAATATAATCTTGCAATGTGTGGAATAAATGTTCAGCTCTGCGACACTTAAATGCATATATTCCTTGACCAGTTGCACATCGACGCCCGGATTCGAAACTAAATATTTCAGCATCAAAACCATACCTTCGAAGAGATTTTAAGGGCCATGTAGTAGGTTCTTTACCTCGTCTATATAATGTTAATTCAGAATCTGTAACCTCTAGCTGCCCAGACCAAAGAGGCGCGCCCCTGTCATCTATGTTAACGACCCGAAATACATTAGGGTGTACGTCATTTATATCACTCTTACTTTGCAAACAACCCATGTTGAAAAATTAAACTTAGAGTGCACCGCACTTCTAAATTTTATAACTGACATATCAAATTAATATATTCGTTTATAAACATTGTTTTATATTGAAAAACTATTGAGACATAACTGACGTTTCTTTATTCAATCGTAATCAAAGGCAATCGCCATTAATTAAATAATATTGCCATAAGTAACTTCGTAGCAGGCAAAACTATTTTTACCGTTACCAAAGAACTGTCATGCAGTTACCAATAGAATTATTAATTCTGACATAATGACACATTATTATTTATGCTAAAGGAACAACGAGAGAAAACTCTGGAGAAAACGAGAGTTATTGTCAATTTAATGGTGGTTGTTATTTAACAGTTTGCATTTTTTTACTGTTTATAGCTTTCAATACTTTTAATTGAGATTTTTATATTATAAATACTATCCCAAAATGTCAGAAGAAGTTAAACAATTGATGGAAATGGGGTTTTCTCAAGCAAAATCGTAAGTTGTTATATTTTTTATGCTTCTAAACATTTGTTATATATTCGTATATATTTCAGTGAAAGAGCAATAGCCGTTACTAATAATAAAGGAGTAGAACAAGCAATGGAATGGCTTCTTGCACATTCAGATGAACCTGACGTAGAAGCTCCTCAAACAAGTGAACAAAGTGAGGTTATCGGCAGTGATGCTGGTTCTCCCGAAGCAAAATCTCTTAGATGTGATGATTGTGGCAAATTGTTCAAGACACAGTTAGAAGTTGAATACCATGCTTCTAAGACTTCACATAGTAATTTCTCGGAGTCAACAGAAGAGAAAAAGCCTCTTACTGAAGAAGAGAAAAAAGAACAATTAGCGAAATTAGAGGAGCGGATGAAACAGAAACGTAAAGAACGCGAAGAATTGGAGAAGGTATGTTTTATTTAACAATTCCTTTCGTTTACGAAATATTACTTTATTAAATTGTTATATTTCACAGGAAGAAGCGCGAGAAAAAGAAAAACTTAGAATAAGGTCTGGCAAAGACATGTTGGAGGCAAAGAAAAAGCTTGAAGATGTAGAAATTATGAAAATGGTCGAAGATAGGAAACGTGAAAAAGAAGAGGATAGGAAAGCCAGAGAGCGGGTGCGTGCTCAAATAGAAGCTGATAAGGCCGCCAGGAGAATGAAAGCTGCTGGGTAGGATTTATTTTAATATTAATCCTTATATTGCATATAATGATATTATTCTTTTATACTACCTCATCTATATATATGTCACATTTCCTAAAACACTTCATAATTATATAGAATAGATCCAAACACTGCAGCTACTATACCTCCAGTAGAACCAGTTATTCCATCCGTAGCAGCAGCAGCTCCTTCTAAGGACTACTCATCCACACGTCTACAGATTCGACTTCCGGATGGGACAGCACTTACACAAACTTTTGCCGCTAAAGAACAACTCTCTGCGGTTAGACTGTTCATTCAAATAAACAAAATGAACGACGATCAGGACTTCGATATTATGACAACATTTCCCAGAAAAGTCTTTACGCGTGATGATTATGAAAAACCATTAGATATATTAGGTAAACGATGAATTACATTCTTTCTTTGACTATTTCATGTTAATGTGGATCTTTTTTCAGGTCTAGTCCCTTCAGCCGTAGTGATAGTAACGAAAGGTTCAAGCTACTAAATGCGGAATTCGTTTAAGAAATTTCTATTGTATTTTGAAAGATCGAAATTCCATATTTTGTACTATAAAAATTAATAGAAAATTTAAATACAATTTTCTTAATATTCCTTAGTTGTTTGATTTATGTATTTAAATTATTGGTAAGTTAATATATTTTTTTAGTGAAACTAGATATTTTGAATTTATTGTAATGTCTTAATACTTTGAAAGAACTTTTTTTTATGTAAAATTAACTCATAAAATTTTTATAGCTACATATTTAAAACAATGTGGCTTTATTAACGGCAATTAACCCTGAAAATGGATGGCACTGAAGCGTTATGTCTATACTCAGCCGTTGGGGCAAGTGAAGTATTTATAACTTTTGTTATAATTATTATAAAGCCTCAATGAATAGGAGGGTCGCGGTGGTGTGCGCAGAAGGGTCTGGTCGTGACTGCCTGGAGCCGCCATCGGAGTAGATCTTGGTGGTAGTAGCAAATACGAATGATTTTATTTAAATTTAGTCCGATAACTTCTCGATCTTCGATCAGCTATCAGCCGACCTTAACTGAATAGCTAAATAAATAATAATAGTTTTGCGCTTTTTATATTTTAGTGCGGTCCTATTCCTTTAATTATGTACAACAATAATTCATTTTAATAAATATCAATTATTTTTATTTCAGAAAGGAAGTTTAAGGTTCTATATTATGTATCAGGCAGCGTTGTCCATAATTGTGTAAATGGATTAGTAATCACTAATCGTGAATAGTAATTTACTTGTTGGGAAACAAATATAAATAATAATTATTTTTATTTTCAATGGGCTTGTGTCCTATGTCTTAATTTCTATCAAAGTGTACTATATATTGATAAAGTGGGTTACTAGAACCTCAAATGTTCAATTATTTTTTAATAACTCCTTATATGTTAGGAGATATTAACAATTAAAAAAGTCATTTTGTCTCTTTAATTATTAAAGGGATTCAACGTTGTACAAACTCCAAATGCATGTGACATCACAATCCTTGTGTAAGGTTACCAACCTTACAGATCATAAATCTCTGCTATATATATTTATATATCAAAATATCAAATATTATTTACAGTTATTTCAAGGAACAATAAAATTTCAATATTATGTCTGCCTTAACAGGGTTAAATAAAGTAAAAACTTATTATTCTTTGACTTGACTGGATTGTTTGAGTACCAACAGCTACAAAACATTACCACAACACTGACCTACTCAACAAATAACTGACATTAAAATGCATTTCATGTCATACAAATATGGGTGACCATTTCTAGCGCTAAAACTACAATTCAAATTTTTAATTGCTATATCTCCGTCAATATTTAGATATTTAATAAAATAGACACGCCAATACACATTTATTAACATCAATTTCAATCAACAATTGAAAAATCGACCACTAAAAAATGAGGACACAAGCCCATTACTGAAATAATATTGTTTACCAGTTTATTCACACAACCGTGTAATGCTGTCACATCCGTTATCAATACTTTATACTCTATTTGACTCATAGTAAACTAGAGTACTCATTTAGTTCATCTATTTTAATTTTTTTGATTGAGGTAGTTACTGACCGAAAAATGATTACGCCTGGAACATATGCAATCCATTTTCCATGTGTGTTTAAATATAGTCGTAGAAAATTATTTACAATTGAACTACCTCCTAATATAATACTGGTATAAGCTGATTTTCCTCGACATATTTAACAATTTTAGCAAACGTTTTTTCATCTCGAAAAATGCTGAAAATCTTCTTTTGCAAAAATTAAAAACACAATATTTTCATCAATGGGCTTGTGTCCTCATTTTTTAGTGGTCGATTTTTCAATTGTTGATTGAAATTGATGTTAATAAATGTGTATTGGCGTGTCTATTTTATTAAATATCTAAATGTTGACGGAGATATAGCAATTAAAAGTTTGAATTGTAGTTTTAGCGCTAGAAATATTTTTATAACGTGAAATGCATTTTAACGTCAGTTATTTGTTGAGTAGGTCAGTGCTGTGGTAATGTTTTTATTTTATTTAACCCTGCTAAGGCAGACATAATATTGAAATTTGATTGTTCCTTGAAATAGCTGTAAATAATGTTGAATCCCTTTAATAATTAAAGAGACAAAATGATTTTTTTAATTGTTAATATTTCTTAACATATAAGGAGTTATTAAAAATATTTGGACATTTGAGGTTCTAGTAACCCACTTTATCAATATATAGTACACTTTTATAGAAATTAAGACATAGGACACAAGCCCATTTCGTTTCTTTTCTGAAGTAACTGTATATCGGTTTGTATTTAAGAAAACAAAGAAAAATTGTTATTTTAATGTATTTATTCATATATGTATATAAAAGCTAACCTTTGTGCGAAATAAATTTTAAATACATGCAACTCGTATGTATATTATAATTTTCCTAAAAAATATTTACATCAGTCAAAAAAACATTTATTAAATAGTCCATAATTGGTTTAGTCATAGCAAGTTTCAAATTAAAAGGTAAAATGTATTTTATGTACAATTTCTAAGATCTGAAATAAATATTATTAACATTTCAGATCCTTTATTAAACTTATTACGTCTTTTCCAATCGTTGCACGTTTCATCTATAATTGACATATTTATTTAGCTATAATTAAATCTATAAAGTAAACCATTGAATCATTTTAACTAAGTGATAAAATCTTGCAAGATTCCATCCAGACTCCTCCCGTTTTATAAATCGGTTTGGAGGCAGAGGTACAGTATTAGGATAAATAACAGGTTTATTTATATCACAATTGGTTATAATGTTACCATACTCCGATTGTACTCCCTGTTTGACACCATCACAATCAGTGAGTTGTAACTTTTTATCAAAACAAATTCTAATTTCAAATATGTAGGCTAAACCAGTTTCCTTGTCATGTACACATTCCAATGCAGGGTTTTTGTTTAAGACACTCTTTAATCCTTTGTATAGATCCAGGACATTGTTTGTAGTATTCGGATATATTCCAGCCTTCGCGAGGACGTTCTCCATTGCATAGGATTGCAGCCATTGTAATCCTTGTCCAAAATATTTATTTTCTGAATCTAATTGTGGCAGCACAGCTGCACATGTTCCATGTTTTGTCCATTCGTGTTTCCATAGTGAATCTAGTGGAGTGTCTGTAAAGAAAAACATGAAACTATTAGTTACATATAAAAAGAAAAGCTTTACTATATTAGTACATATAAGAAAAAGTACTTTCAAAGGACTTTATCCAAAAATGTGTTACAGTGGTTACGGCGAATCAGGCGTTCTTATCATTGACAAACAATAATGTGTAAAAAACCCTTACCCGCTAAAATATCATATAACGGGTTAAGGGTTTTTTACGCATCGTCGTTGCCTACCTCCAGCGCATCAGCGGTAGCAGCAGGATGAACTCCAGTTGGACTAATGTCAACAGCAACGAGCAGTACTATGTAGAAAACCCTTAACCCACGTTCAAATATATATGGGTTAAGGGTTTTTTACTGAGCATCGCTGTCTGAAAGCAAATGTAATCAATCCCCTTATAAGCAGGCAACAACTTTTACATTATATGTATACAAAATATTAGTAGGGTGCCATTGCTCATTAGAAACTGCCAAGACTTAGATGGCGTGTAGAACACAAACCACGACAGAAGAATAGGTTAATAAGTGGCAGCGAATATTGTAAATGTACTACATGAAATAACTATTTTTTAGCTATACCTTTTTCAATATTTATCCAGTATTGTTCCAGTTGTTTTTCCAATGGAAGTAATTGATTGATGTCAAATTTCCAGCTTGAATTGCAGAACTGTGGTCCAATAGTTCCTAATTTTGTCGGCCAAATTCCATGCACTGTCCATATATCCCGGGAAGGTAGAGAACATTTATGTTTCTGCTGTTGTTCCCGCCATTGTAGACAAACTGTGGTTGGCCAGTGCTGGGTGAATATCAGAACGTCCCACTCATGGTCTCCTAGTGTACCTGCATTTTCATCATCATCGTAATAGTCACTGTAATAGAACAATAAAATATACTAAAGTTTAAAAAAAATGTGCTGCTAATTCTATTACAAATATTTTTTTTATTTCTATTCGTTTGTGAGCGTAAAAAAAAGAATGTAGCCTTGCTTGCTGAGTATGAAGAATCAGTGCTTACCTAGCAGGAAAAAAATGCGTATTATTTCAATTTCAATGCGTAAGTAATTGGGATTTAAATTAATAATAGATAGGTTCATCACACTGCTATTATGTAATTAATTGGTTTGAGTCTATGTTATCAAAAATATTTGATAACAAAGGAAAAAGTATTACTATAATATTGATATTTATAATAAGAATAAGGTGAATCATAAAAGAAACAATTGAGTAATTTTCTAGTATTATATAGCTGAGTTTTTTATATAATTATTAATCCTTATTAAACAATTAACTAAATTATATTCATTTCATTCTCACAAAAATAATTCTTAAAAATACTAATGTTAATATATATTTATAAAATGAATGTGTAGATTATATTTATACTGATGATAAAATATATAAACAAACATATTTAAAGTAGTTTATGCTACACATATTATCTTAACCCATGACCTATTATAAACAATCTTATTTTTATTTTGAAAATAAAGACTTACCTAGTATACACTGAACCAATTAATATAATAGAAAGAATTGCACAAATTTTATACATTTTTGACTGTTAAAAAAAGAAATGATGTACTAGAAATAGATAACGTCAGCTTTTAATTTCCATTGTTAAAATGGCTGTTGTATTGAAACTTCAATTTGATTGTGGACTTCGGAGTGAAAAATTAGGTAGAGGGGAGTGAGGTACAGATGATGCTTAATGTAGTAGGGGGAGCTAGCACTGCGCATTGCGCTATCTGTGTTGCATTTTGTAATCATTGATCGGTCGGTAAGATAGACTGATATTTATGTAGTGGTAATATTTAATAATATTTTTAATAATACCAAGAATTACGTGCAACTTCTAAAAACTGAAAACCATAGCATTTCATTGCAACATTTAGAATTCACGAAATGTTTATCATCAAAGAAGGAAATGGAATTTCGCGGTTTCTAAAAATTTGCTCACTGATGCCTTTATAACCAGTGTCAATTTCTTAGGCACGTGCTATAGAAGCTTCTAGTAAACTTTTAGAATAGGGCACTGAATCAAAAGGTTATCGAGGGATACAAATCCATTCATTAAATATTTAGCTCTGGAATAGTTTACAAAAGAAAGTATATAACATTACAGTAATATAAATAATTAGAATATAATAATTCATGGATTGGTTCAATCTGCTGTCATTTTAGCAGAGTTTCACAAAATTTAGATTCACCTTGTCTTCTTTTTGCGGCATTTATCTTCTGTAAACTGAATTGTAAACTTGCATGTAATGGGTTTGTGTTCTATGTCTTAATTTCTATAAAACTCTACTATATATTAATAAAGTTGGCTAGAACCTCAAATTTCAGCAGATATTAACAATTAAAAAAGTCAATTTGTCTCTTTAATTATTAAAGAGATTCAACGTTGTACACATTCCAACTGCATGTGACATCACAATCCTTGTGTAAGGTTACCAACCTTACAGATCATAAATCTCTGCTATATGAATTTATATATCAAAATATCAAATATTATTTACAGCTATTTTAAGGAACAATAAAATTCCAATATTGTGTCTGCCGTAACAGGGTTAAATAAAATAAAAACTTATTATTCTTTGACTTGACTTGATTATTTCGACTACCAACAGCTATAAAACATTACCACAGCACTGACCTACTCAACAAATAAATGACGTTAAAATGCATGTCACGTCATACAAATATGGCCGACCATTTCTAGCGCTAAAACTACAATTCAAACTTTTAATTGCTATATCTCCATCAATATTTAGATATTTAATAAAATAGACACGCCAATACACATTTATTAACATCAATTTCAATCAACAATTGAAAAATCGACCACTAAAAAATGAGGACACAAGCCCATTGCCATCTAATATTACATCACACTCAAATGAGGAGAACAGAGTTCCTAAACTGCAACAAGAAGGGAGGGAGTGGTAGTCATGAGCTATCTATTCTAAAATTCCAAAAAATAAAATAAACATGATCGAAAAACAAAATAAGATTAAAAGAAATTAAATTTATTTTAATGTGTGACGTCACAATTGAGGCGTGACATTAAATTTGTGTGATTTAATTTATGAAATAGTAAAAATTCGAAATACTGTATTTGTTTATAAAAAAAATATTTCTGCATATAATAATATTGAATTTGATTCTACTGAATTGTGAGTAGATACAATTAAATTCGCCGAGGACGAATTGTGACTAAATACAAATGAATTATAGACCGCTTTCGTCAAGGTCTCCAAATTTTGCACGCACTCTTTGTAGATGTCAAGGCAATAACAATTTGTTAAAAAAATCTCGATATTCAATTTCTTCGAATTAATGTATAAAATAATGAAGGCAATAAAAATAGAAAAGTAATTTATCACACACTTTAATTAATAATGCCTGGCTCAGATTTGTTTATAATCTTTTACAAAATATATAGATTTGAATTTAAAGCCACATGCTTTTATTATTAAACTATGTGATAAATTATTTAAATCTCTTTCCCAGTAAACAATTTGGTGAAGTTCGAGTCACTCGTACAATTCTATTCTAACGCTTTACAAGTTCTCTACCTGTCACAGATTTTATGTTAGTTATTCTTTCTAGTATTCTTTCTTTTTCCAACATTATTGAAAAAATCACGATCCGTACTAAAGATTACATCTATTTATTTCTTCATTTAAATATTTATATTTTGCAAACTCTAAAAAGTAGAATTCCATTAAGTTTTATACCCCTGCTAGTATCAAGTTTATAACTCCGGTCATAAATCATAAACCCACTCCGCTTTTAATTCAGCAGTGAACCGTCGTTGCAATGTCTGTAGGTCATAAAAAGGGCCTATCCTATGAACGACTGAATAGAAAACGAACACGTTCTAGACAAAAAATTCATTATATGTAATAGAAATTAAGTAGAATTTACTCCAAAATGTTTACTGGGTTATTATAAATCATTAATTATTTAAATAAGTAAATGCTTATTTTATAAAAAAAAATATATTTATTTTTCGGTGAAGAGAAGAAATAAAAAATTTGCATGGCCGAGTATTTAAAAGGGATGAAAGGGATAATGATTACATTTTATTTTATGCAATATACATTTCATGACATAGATTCCACTAATCTATAGTGAATTTCATTTGACGGAATTACTATTGAAACAATAGATGGGGATGAGGTAGACCATGGAAGAAGAATTGTAAATGTTAAAAAAGCAGTGAATGAGAAACTGATGACTACATGGCAAAACAGATGGGATATAACGGAAAAAGGAAGAACAACTTATCACCACATTAAGAATGTCAAGTTTGTAAAGCAAAATAAGTGGTTTCAACCTGAACTGTATTTATCCTTTTAGTAAGCGGCCATGGATCTATTAAAGCAAAGTTAGTCCAGCTTGGAGTTGAGAGTAATGATAGGTGCAGATGTGGTGAACGGGAAACACTGATACATATATTAAAAGAATGCCCAGACTACTATGAAGCGAGAGTGAAATTTCAAGATAGAATAAAAGTCAGAGAAATTGGAAGTCTAGAGTATCTAGTAAATGAAGAGATTATGTATCGATATTATAATGAGTATGCGAAGGAGATTTTTGAAACTAGAAAAATGCTATTGAAGAATTATGAAGTAAGAAGAAGAAGAGATGCAGAGACAGTAATAGGAAGTGAAGGAGAAGAATTAGAGCAAGGGAATTGGGATAATTTCACGGCGGATGAGATTGAACAATAAATTAGATAAAATGAGTTATAATAAGTTACTTTGTACATCTTTTATTTGTTCTTATATAATAATGTAATTGAAATGTAAAAAATTAAGGGGGATAGAATAAGTGGAAAAAGCAGCACATATGGGCGGAAGCTCAGGAGGTGCTATTAAATTTAATACATGAAAAAAAATAAAAAAAATGTTATTTTCAATATTCAGCTCTGATTGTTCTTACTTGCAGACGCATACGATTGGTTGTATTAATTTTGATTGTAATTTTCACTTTTTCAACAGTTACTACAGCGCCGGCCCAAACATTTATTGCATTTTGGGGGATATGTGGCTTTAGCGCCTTCAAAAGTATGCTCAAATAACATAGGTACCTTGCCCGCCATTTGGAGCGGCCCTGTATATAAACAACATGTAAACTTAGAAAATATTTATAACCGAAGAGATTATGTAAAAACTAATTATATAATATTAAAAATCTACACATACTCGCTAAACATAGTTAAAAAGATTAAATTTTACATAACATTTTTTAGGTTAATATAATGTAAGGTTACCTAACCAAAATTATTTTCCAACAAACATTTAAGCCACTGTTCCTAGTTTTAATTTAAGGTTTTAACGTTAAATGTCATTTTGAACTTGTGAAATCATGCGTCAGTAATATACATTATTTTGTAATAATTACTGTCTTTATTTAATATAAATTATTGTATTTAATATAATTAATTTTATTTCTTTATATTTTAAAGCTGAAACTTACATTTTAGGTTAAAACCTTAAATTAACACTAAAACTCAGTGAGTGGGAATGGAGCTTTATATTTTCTAACATTATTTATACATAATATTTTATATTAAACTAGCTGTCCCGGCCACGCGTTGCTGTGACTAACGTTTTTGTCATATTACATTACATAGCGCCATCTATTGAATATTTACTCAATCTAGTCAACAGAATATTTACTCAATCTAGTCAACAGATGTCGCCATCATCGTCGCCAGATGTCATAATTAATTAATTTGCAATAAGATAATATTGCAATCATAAATTGAGATGTAAGCTATCCTATCTTTCAAGTTGGATCAAACTGCACACGGTGTACAAATTTGATTAAAATCGGTTAAGTAGTTTAGGAGTCCATCGCGGAGGAACAACGTGACACGTAATTTATATATATATTAAGATTAATATATGAAAGTTTTTTGTAATTATTTATTAACTATGTAACAGAATTATGAACTAATAAATACTATAAAATAATAAAACTAGTAAAAAATATTACGTTATGTGTTTAATGAGTAAAAATTTAATTAACTAGCATAACAAATCAACACGTATCTATAAAATAAGAAAGCATATGGTGTTGTAGCACTTGCGTGTCATAGTACAATAAATGGTAACATAGTAAAAATGACATCCTAATCGATAGCGTATAGATATCTTAATATAGATGTTTAGATGAGCCTATCGGGACCACCCTCGAAAAGGCTTTCAAATTTATCATCTGTGAAAAATAATATACACTATAAATAAAATAAAATACATATAATTAAAAAGCTTAAACGTTAAATATATTTAAAAGGTAAATTCAATTGTGTTTTAATTTTAATTTAAATTAGATAGCATATGGTATAATATGCATAATCATTTCTTCTCCACAAGTTGTAATTTAAATTTTAGTTTTAGGTTTCATTTTAGAGATATACATACTTTATACTTTCTAAATTAAAAAATAAATTTATATCCTTGATTATAACCTATATTATTTCAACTAAATTGTAACCTACAAACTGTGACGATCTGTCAAAATATTGGCACTAGAAATACTACAAAAAAAGTGATAAATTAAAAGAATACGTTCACAAACGATATTGTCAAAATGGATATTACTGACGTACGACGCAATAGCACTGTAGTATAATCTGTAATAATGCAATTTATGATTAAATTATTGAATTAGAAATTAAAACAGAAGCTGGGAAAGGAGCATTAATCATTTTTATTCACTCGCACATGTTATTTATTGTATCAGTCACTGAATTTGGTAACAATTATTAAAACACACAACGAATGTCACAAATAGTGTAGATGTTGTCAACACATTGAATGCACTCCAACAGATGCCGGGAAATAAACCAACCAGAGCACCTGATGAAGTACAATAGACATGTGACAGAATTCCGTTAACGATGTTCATCTTCTTCTTCTTCTTTACGTCTGTCATTAATAAATATTCACTATTCACCACTAGAGACCACCGCTCGCTGTTACTCAGCCGCCGCTTTTGATGATTTCAATTCGAATAATCCAATGACACTAAAAATTCAATGACGAGATACAGCGCTCAGAGAGACTATCGTGTAGTTCTGAATGACGAGTGCGCTCTCTCTCTAAATCGAGGCGTTGATTGGTGCCAGTGGTGGGGTTTTATGACTGTTACCACCTTTTTCCCACTTTTCCTGAAGGTTTATCCACCCTCTGCGCGCGCTACTTCAGGTACCTGACTGCCTTAATACATAGTCGAGGTCCCTGTGTAACGCGGGCAGTGAGGGGAATCATTGTTGCGGGTTTACTTCCAAAATCAACAGGTGATTGAGAAAAAAAAACTATAAAAATTATTAGTTCATGAAACCTAGAGACATAGGTGAATATATAATTAAAATATTTAGGCGTCAAATAGTCTAGTCATATTACATTCAAATTTAAAATCAACTCACATATTATTAGTTATACTAGTTTCTATTTTTAAGTACTCCTTTCACCAGAAGCGGATTTAACAGTCTTCTAAAGTATCACGTAATGCGTCCATCTTTCCATCTTTAAACTTGGTTCTAATGACACCAAATTTGGTTTCCCATATATGCAATTTTACTTACGTTTTAAAAGGCCCATTATTTTTTTCTGCGCCCGGGCCTCTATAGAATTTAGTGCAGTGATGACTTTCGCACCACTTTTGCTGTCACATTGGGTGTGCAATTATTGTCCAAGAACTGAAAACGGTTTCTAAATAAGGTTAAGTACTGATATAAACGTAATGACTGGTTCAAAAACCGGTATTTTAAAAGTATATTTGTATTAATTTCTTTTGATAAATATAATTGCTAAATATTTTTAATGGTACAATGGTCCTTTTTAACAGGCTAGTTTCAATGAAAGACAAAAACTCAAATTTGGTTTTGATTTGAACAAAATGATCAAAGTAACAACTGGAATAATTGTTATATTTGTAAAAAACGTAAACTAAACTAAGGGGCCTATTTTGTAACAGCTTACCTGACGTCTTCTAACTTCTGACGATTTTTTAAAGGCCTATATTTTTTAAACTAAGCTATGTAAGTTTACGCAAAACTATCAGAAGACCTTAAATAAAGTGCAAAATGGATTCCATAACTTGAAACTGGCATAAGTAGCCAAATTTGTAAATTATAGACCTTTGAAAAATCGTCAGAAATTAACAAACGTCAGGTAGGCAGTTACAAAATAGGCTTCTAAGGTTATTGAAACAGTTTTTCAGTATTTAATGGTCTTGTTTTTACAGTATGAATACTAAGCGGTAGGTGATTTTAATGTTTTCACCTTAGCACACTTAGCAATAATTGTTCATTTTAACCTCTTAAACCTTTAAATTTAAAAAAACTGTAAGAAAACAAATTATGAATTGCCCCTGTGCAGGTCGGCCCAATTCAATTTTATCTGCTCACAGATTTCAAATTACTATTGATGTACCTTTCAAATTGCCCAAAAATGTATTTATTTAGACATTGAAAATTCGGTGTGCCTTCTCCAAATATTTAAGCGTCATATTAAGAAGACCACAGAGAACTATGGCAACTATTTTGAGCTAGGGGAGTGAGTATCCACTAAGAAATAAAGAGATACTTCTCTACGCCTCTGAAAATATTACGAATATAAAGATAATATGTATAAAACCAATACGATGACACAGTTACCATGAATTTCTCAGAAATGCAAACCTAAAACTCATGGAAATCCTTTTAGTGGGTTTGTTTACTTACTAAATGCAAATATTTTTAGTATTCCTCATTACAGAACAAAACAATTGTTTCCCAATTTTGTATGATAATGATAACATATTTCTCTGAAGTCTTATCAGTTAATTCATGTTTCAGTTTGTGAAACGAACGTATTCATGGGGAAACCGTATCAAAATATTCGGTAATATTTCTATTTTCATTTTAGTATCCTGTGTGCAAACCATACAGTTGTTAGAACCTTAGTCGTGCGAGTTTTTGTTTTAACTATACTCATAATTTGACTTATTAAAACGTATATTAAAGAGTATTCTTGTACTATTCCTCAATTTTATTATTAATTATTATTGTAGTTCAGAAATACTCTTTTAAAAGTGATTCGTAAAATGTTTCACTTATATAAATCAGATCTGTTCGATCACGATCATTGTTCGCAAGACTCAGGAATAGAGCCCCAGAGCACATTTACGGACGTTGTTCTAGTGTCAGCAAACGCACACAAGCATAATATTTAACAAATACAAAGTTAAGCAGAGTCCCGATTGAATTTATAAAGCACTTCGTCCGGTACATAGGTATTTCGTATATGCGTATATGCTTTACATGCAACTCACATAGCCAGTCAGGACAACGAATATATTTTATTTTATTTTATTAACATTGTGCGTGTGTGTGTTTCTGTGGTTCTTACAGACTTCGCAAAGCAGTCAGCAGGCAGCTCGTGGTTGAAATAAAAATCCTCCCGTCTTCAATAACCCCCCTCTTCACCGCCTCACCAATAAAACTTCGTTTTCGCCAAATATGTGGCCCAAGGCCTCTGACGTCATTCAAAGAGCGAGAGTCGACTGTCTGCGACCTTGGGACCGTTTTTGCAAATATATTGGCACACACACGCGCTTGTATTCATATAGCAATGACCGGTCAAAACGCGAAGTAGAGGACACACCAAATACATTGAACGAAACCCAAGCAAGCACAAAGGAACACTGTGAGAGAGCGGTATCACACGGTAGAAGGAGCTAACATTGCAAACAAGCAAAAAGATTAAACAAAAGAATATTGTGAAAGTAAAATTTATTGTTAACAAAGTTGACTAGTGCGATGCAATCATGGCGCTGGCTGGTGTTTGTGTTTCCATGCAAGGGGCACAAAGGAATATCATGCCGAAGTAGGTGTTCGTCGATTTAAAATATTGTGTTCATTTTTTTTGTTGTTTAAAGTCGGCCAACAGTTTTTATAATGTCGAGGTCTCCCTATATACATTTGTCCCATTTTTTCAGATGATACATCCCTTTCTTAACATCTACATACGATTTCAAAGTGATAGCTTTTTTTTGATAACACTCTTTTCATGGTACTTCTTTTTTCTTTAAATAGCGTATTGTAATATTAAATATATTGTAGAACATGGTCGCGTATATCTCTTGTTCATTAAACATATCTTAAAAAGAGAAAACTGTTTAAAAGTTGACTTAAAAAATTATCATCCTTAGCTAACAAAACAATAGAGATTGAAATATTATTTGAATAGCTTCAATGAGAGTAACACTAACAATTTTGTACAAGTACAAAGACAGTCTTGTTTTAAATGCGTTCTGAATATCTGAATGTAGTGCCATGAGACATATTTTTCTCTAGTGTGCTCCCAGCTTTATTAAACTATGTGAGTTATATTTCACACAATCAAATAAAGAAGGATGCCTATTTTTGTTCAGATTTAGGGCGAATTAAGCCTAAACTATTAATATATTTCTTTTCATGATTCAAAAGAGTCAAAAAGAACTTTCTAATAATCTATAAATAAGGTCATTTTATGATTCTAATAGCTGTACTTTATATTATATTTAGATAGCATTTGTAGTAATAATAACAAATTATGTACCCAATTTATCAACTCAAACCCAATTACAATTTAATTTTTTCTCGAAAATAAAAACATTTTCTTCATTGTTTTACGGCGCTTTCAATTTTTAAATCATATTCTCCGAAAATAATAATTAATTTTGTATAATAGTTAAATGAGTAATTACAAAATTATAGTACAGTAAAATCACTTTAATCCGGCATTCTACAATTAAGCAAATTTAGCAATTCATTTTGTACCGGCATGTATTTTTTTGAAACCCACCGTACTTGTAAGAAGCACAAAATATTCTTTCGGAAATAATATATCTAGGTATACACATCAAATAAATGTTTTAATCGTTTGCATTTTTATCTAGTGACTTATCTTTGGTATTTCCGTAAAATCTATATTGACGTATCGCTAATCCGGATTAAAGAGAGATTACTGCTTAACAATTTCACATGTGGTAATGTACAAATCATTTATTTTATGGGCCACTTTATTGTTAGTACCCCCTGTACATAACTGATGTATTTTTTTAATTCAATTTGTTTAACGTCGGCCTATTTCCGATGCTGAGTCCTATCATAGAACGTCCACTGTGTCGTCCAAAACTGATACAACGTTTTTCTGAAATTTGAACTTGAAACGCAACGAAATATTTTTGCCGAATACTTCCCCATTGAATTATTTTCCGTTCAATTGATATTTAAGTAATACAATTAACTGACTCGGCAAATACATTCAGCAATAGATTTGTTATTTAATAATTTGTTTAAATATGAATAATTTTTGGTCAAACTTTTATATAACTAATAAATAATGAAATATATAAGTTTATAGGATGCTATAAAACCTTCAATCAAGCAATATGAACATTTTGATCAAAGTCAGCGTGTATTTAATTTCAATGAATCAATGAGTCAAATAAAATAACCTAGCCCAAATTGTGACGTGTAATCTCGGCTGATGTGCTAATGGGCGGAACGCAGCACAACGAGAACTGTTCATGAGTTATCAAGTAAAAACATGACGAAAACATTTTCAAATATTGCATTAACGATAATGAGAATAGAAACTTCATTTTACTTAGAAAATGTACAAGGTGATTGATTATTATACTGAGTATAGCAAATGGAGAACCTGCATATCACAGTTCTGGGAATGCAACATCTAACGTGCTGAAAAATTGACATAAGACTGTCTAAACGTATCAACTACATAAACATAACTTCCTTAATACTATAGTGGGCTGGCTTAGTTTAAATAACTTGATCAAGCCAATATATATGGGCGAATATTTAACCTAGGATAACTTTGATTAAAAATAGAATGACAAATCAGATGCTTCAGTAAAAATACATCTAAATTAGTAGTCCAAGTCTATTGACCATAAGAAGATATTACGGGGCCATTTGAAGCTCTCAATATAAAACATAAAACAGGGCCATGGTCAGCTGGTTGCTACCAACAGAAAACGATATAAAGAATAATTCAAGGGAACGCACTCCATTTCTTGTTGCTACCAAAAAAAATACTGAATACCATACACTGGTGGAGATACTCTTTATGTATTTTGTACTGTAACGAATAGAATAACTCAAGGACAAATTCGTAATGAAATGACAAAAGAAATCAAAAAGCCACTTATAAGAGTTCCCACATTCAATAAGTATTTTAACGACTTTATTAGATTCGTTATTCTCAATAAGCTGACTTAAAAATGTCACCATGCGGGCTGGGGCTGGTCTGCATTGTCGGTTGCTTAATTAATCATTAGCCTTTGTTATTTGAATTAATACTAAATTTCATGAATCTTTTCAACATTTCTATATTAGTAACAGAGCCGTATTCTGATGGAGGCGGTCGAAAATTATGACTAGATACAATACATTTCGCGTGAGATCTTAAGAACGCCCTGCCCGAACATAGACACATTGAATTTATACTAAACACAATTGATTTCGCATTGTGCTAAAAATTGAAAGGCCTGACTCAGTTTTATTTTGTTTGTGAACAAAATTATCCAGTATCTAAACAATATTGATTAATAAAGTTAAACAAATCATTAACGCAACTATCAACGGCGTTTTCCTGTACATAGCTACTTTTTAAATAAAATTTGTAAAGTACTTAAGTACCCTTTTTTTAATTTTCTATTTACCATACCACGTTTTATCTATTCTAATATTTAAGGAAGAGAAAATTTAGTTACTTGGCCACGTGGTCACAAAATAATAGAGTATATTGCAGCGGTATTAGCCGTTTAAATATTTTTACTTAAAATAAAATCTTTGCAAATTTAAAATGGCTGTTATGACGTATGTTTCGCACAATTTAAAACTAACCTAAAATAAAAACTAAAAGTATTTCTACTTAAAGAAAATCTTTTATATATCTTAAACTAAATATAACGAATATTTTAAGATATACTCACATAATTAAAAATAATTATACACTTTGCTTTAAATTAAGACACTAATTTTATTTTACTTTTAATTATAATATAAAAAAAAACTGACGTGGGGTTTAACACAGAATTATGCACAAATATCAAAGCACGTTGGACCATATTCCCAGCAGGTTGAAACTTGTCTGGATAAAAGCTGAATAAGAACTGAATATGTGAAACCACAAGCGTTGGAACAAAAAGGACCAAGAGAATATATGTTGTTAGTGTGTGAGTGAGGTCTGCATCTGCGTTCAGCACCCCGACCCCGAGAACCGCCACCACGCAACTACAAAGTTCGATGCATTTCGCGAATAAGTACTTCACTGGTAAATCCCAATCCGAATCCGAAACCGAATGACGATTCCAACAAAGAGGCCACTAAGTTTTAGCAGGAAATTATGTCTAGTCGAATTGGTACTTAATTTTTTTTAAGTATTAAATAGCATTTATATATTATCTTACACGTCATATAGTTTATTGTATTAGTAATAATTATTATTTTAGTTGTGTATAAATCGGTTATCATTATTCGTTAATCATATATTTATTTAATGAATCATCTAGAGCAAAGTAATTATAGACATTGTCAAAACAAAGCAGCATTGTAACAGTAAACCCCCCTTTAACACGGGTTCCTGTAGTGCGAATTTATTCAGCGCAAATAAAATATCACATGACTCATATTCTCCAAAAACGATTTCTTGTAAAATATCCCACTGTCAAAAAAATGGGGTGCATATATTGTATATTAATAATAAATAATACGAACGTGGATTAATAAGAGAAGTTAACATTACCATCTTTCAAACGACACCATACAAAATTTCACCGCTGCCTAATAAGTTTATGATAAGCTTAGAAAATATAACTCAGATTCGGATAACCGAACCCGAAGACATATATATCATCGTTAAAATCATTACTCTCGTCCACTGTGTACTAAAATAATAAAACTTATTAGGCAGCAGTGTAGTTCTTATATACGAGTCTTAAGGCGTCCGCACATGAGGCGACTGGTTGCAAACCTTAGCGCCGAATCTACCCGAACCGAATGAGAATGGAACTGTGTTGTTAGTGAGAGAACGAACGTGTATACGAGTGAGAGGAAACACACGGCACGAACGAAACTAAACTGGTAGTCGAGCCGTGTTTCGTGACTCTATAGAATTTTTAACAAAGGGGATTTTATTGTGTCGTATTTGTATGTATTTAAATACTTTTGAATAGTCTTTGTGCACATGTCTGCTCATGATGTCACCATCAAAAGCATGTCCTGCGACACACAAACACAGCCGCCCAAAACATGCTCAAAACCAGTTCAATGGAGAAGTAAATAAAAGACACACACACACAAACACAGACGACAATCAACTGGAAAGAAGCGAAAGAAATTAATTTGATTTTCAAAAACACGAGCGTTGTGTCAAAATTTCAAGCCAATCGACCGACTACTTTTCGAGTTTTGCAAGCACAAACATACGCAGGCTAAATTTCTATATATATAGAAGATAATTTCGTATAAAATTAATACACAAATATGTCTAAAATACAATTAATTTTTAATCAAAATTATGACCCTTATGCATACCTGTCATAAGAGTCATTATCTAGCAATGATTTAACTCCGCTAAACATAACCTACAAATGTTTTAGGCTTAAATATATTTGATAATTATTATAAAATTGATGAACCGTTTAAGAAACAGTGGTCTACGTAATATTAGCTTCACGAAACACAAGGACACAATGTGCAAATTTTATTAGGTAATTTTCTATACTTTCATTTAATACATACATATTTTAATGGCCTTACTTAAATTTGCAATATATATTGAGATTCAAGGATTTGTTAAAATACGACTAACAGTGTCGTATATGTCCAATAAGACGGACGGACGACTACAGGACCTTGGTACCAGTTAAACAATATATTCTCAGCTTAAGATTCGTATAAGATTTGCTAGTTCTCCTTACTAATCACTAATAATAATTAAATATTATTAAAACATAAATCTTTTCAAATCATTATTGTTTTAAAATGTAAAACAATTATAGAGTGTATCAATAAGAGCTGACTACTTTCAATTTCACGTAATTCTGCTTAATGGCCATTTTGGCGTTTGAAATTTGCCATATATAATCTAGACAACATGGAAAATTTATCTACAGAATCATTTTCTCGTTTCCAGATTCCGATTGCATTTTATCCAGTGTAACTTTGTTGCAGATTCTATACTTATCTGTACAGTTATATCTGTCAGTATATATCTGTCTCTGTTACACTTTAATGACTTATTTGCAACTTCATTCAATACTAGTAAGGTAGTGAGGCCAGGTGAAGTGATTTTGCCATTTGTAGTTCATATCACTGACATTTCTTTGAACGAGTGAAATCAAATTGAATTGTTTCATGACAAAAACATCATACGCATCTTCAATATGATGTCAAAGTGACTGCAAAATATTTACTAGGTTATGTCAGCCTATTTGCTATTTCTTTAATTTGTTTATAGAACAAGGGTGGTCAAAACTTTGCAATCGAATTTTAAACAATTTTCTAAAGGTAAACGTCACTATGTTTTGTATCTTATTTTTATATTTTTACGTTTAAAATCAAGGAGGATGAGTATTTCTTTTTTTGGAGCTGAACTCGGTATATATATATCTAGGCGAATTGAATACTGAACCAGAGAGAGAGAGAGAGAGAGAGAGATAGTGAGATGGGAATCATGTGTACACACATATCCGAGTAAAGACAGACGCTTAAGCACTGAATATGGGAAAGTGTCTAAACCTTAATGAGCTATAGTGCTTAAATTTTGCGCGCACATTTATTTAAAAATATATAAATATACTAGCTGTCCCGGCCACGCGTTGCTGTGACTAACGTTTTTGTCATATTACATTACATAGCGCCATCTATTGAATATTTACTCAATCTAGTCAACAGAATATTTACTCAATCTAGTCAACAGATGTCGCCATCATCGTCGCCAGATGTCATATGTCATATACAGATAATTAATAGACAATTAATAGATATTGCAATCATAAATTGAGATGTAAGCTATCCTATCTTTCAAGTTGGATCAAACTGCACCCAGTGTACAAATTTGATTAAAATCGGTTAAGTAGTTTAGGCGTCCATCGCGGAGGAACAACGTGACACGTAATTTATATATATTAAGAAGATTAAGAAGATATAAATTTCAAGAGCACGAGTTTTGTAAATATGTAACTACTTAATACTTCTTAGAAAAAGATAGCAATAAGACCTGGACGATTTCTTAGAATACAACGCAAAAGCTACGTATGATAATTGGTAAAGATTTTTAGGTTGTTGTTAGTTTTTACAGTTGTGACTGGGATTGATTGCAAATATGAGGATTGTAAATGATGAGGGATGACCGGAGGCTTCTTATCATATTTATTTAATAGAAGTTGCCACGCTGTATTATAATTTTCGGGCATCACTTCTAAAGACGTGATAATATCTAGGGCATCATCCGATAATAAATCTATTAGTTGAGAAAATTTAATGGAACAGTCATAGCTTTCTTTGGAATGTACCAATTTGGTAAACAAAGACTTGAATTGCGACCATTCGGCAATATCTCCACTAAAGATTTTAATGTTAGTTTGGAATAAATTGTCTAAATTATTTTGTCCACCACAAATTGATAAATTCCTTTCTTCATTGGACTCTTCTGAATACTCAATAGCTTCGTTCATTAACGCCAAAAGTTCAATATATTTTACTATAAACTCTTTGACCTCAGCATCTATCTGACTTATTTCTGGGTAGTCTTCAGAAATGTATAATAATTGTCTGTCTAAGGCGATGGCTTTAAATTGAGCTAAAAGCGGAGTGACTAAGGAATGTCGGAATTTGACTTCGCTTAACTGATATGTGGTTGGATCATATGAAATAATTGACTGAGATTGCTGAATATAAATGTCTAGTTTCTTCATTATGGATGCGCTTTGAAATTTCAATCTCTTAGCCAGTGCCATTGTAAAACGGGAAATGTAAATATGGAAATAAAATTTGAAAGATAATTTTATAATTTGCTACAATGGCTTTAGAAATATTCAAAACGAATAATAATTTGTACAAAAGATATGAAAACAAATAGCGCTGAATAAAGGAAACAACAATTCTTTACAAACAGAAATTTAAAGTTTTCTAAATATTTATTAAAACAAAAGATTGAGTATAAATTCCAAATAAAACGTTGCATGAAGGTCACATAAACTATGATGGTTGTATCTGAATTAGAACTTAGTAATTTTATATTTAACAATAAATCTAATTATCAAAATGAATATTATTTTCGGCAATATGTGAATGACTTTGAATTATTTATGACAATTTGCTTAATAATTAAAGGTACAAATTCGATCAGGAAGTAACTGTTATTTGGCAATAATAAATGTCTGTATAGATTGGTTTTGAAAAGGGTTTCAAAACTATGTGCAATTTTAAATAAGGAAATTTTGACAACGCTTTTCCAATATAAAAATAAAAGCGACCTTTGGTCTGGCTGCGGAGATTGATTATTTTTAAAATTTGTAATAGATTAAACGTATGACTTTAGATCTATTTTAACATTTGGATAAATACTTGAGGATTGGTTTGATAGGCATTCAAACCAACGGTATTTTAGTAAGGTAATTTTTGACAAAATATTTGCCAAGTTAAAATAATGTGACCAATTTGGTCTGGCCATGGGGATTGATTATTTTTAAAATAATAATGGATTAAACGTAGAACATTGGATCTATTTTAACATTAGGATAAATACTTGAGGATTGGTTTGATAGGCGTTCAAACCAACGGTAAAGGTAATTTTTGACAAAATGTTTGTCAAGTTAAATATAATGTAACCAATTTGGTCTGGCCACATGGTGGATTATTTATAAATTGCTCATAGATTCTAGGTACGACCTTATATCTATTTTCACAATTATAAATACTTGGGGATTGGTTTGATAGGGGTTCAAAGACAACGGAAATTATACAACATGGAAATTCTTGACAAAATAGGTGTGATCAATTTGGTTTGGTCACAATGGTTGACTCATAATAACGAATACGTACGACGTAAAACTCATCAAAACCAATTAATGGAATATTCCAAAACAACATAAATGGTACAATTTATAAGGCTAAAATGATATGGAATAAATATAAGGGAAGCATATAAAGAAAAATTCCATGTCACTTACTAATTTGAACGCTTGATTCATGATGAGACTTCCTCGTGCTGATAGTAGAACGCTGGATGCGGATGTAAGGCCTCGATGTAGCTTGCTTGTATGGATGGTGTTTTCCAAGTTCTTGAAGATAATTTTCTTTCGAATAATTCTGTTTAAATTCTCCGTTTGTAAGACGATGAATTTACCCGACGCTCGAAGGACCATGTTTTGTTGTAGAAGTTTTAATTTGAGAAGAAATACCTTCGCTGAACTTTGTTGTTTACGATTTAGTAAAAAGTACTTGGTTTTATTTTTTAACACTTTTATATTACACGCACTATTGAATAATAGAATACATATAATAATATAAAACGATGATTCTTTAATTAATTCAATTTGCCCTTGTTGCTGGCTTGAGAGCTATAGATAGAGTGATTTTAAAACAAAGGAGCAAATCAAAATTATATTAAATAACAGAAAATATAATAATAGCATAAAAGAAATGAATAAATAATCAAAATAATACAAATATTTCATTTAAACTAAAAATACAAAAAATATATTACATTAAAGGGGGATTTTGTTTTACCAATAATATTAAAATAATTTTAAAAATTCATTCCAATTGTTGTTATATTCCGTTATTAAAAGAAAACAATTAAAAAAATTAAAATGAAGTAAAAGTCGAAATTTAGAAGGAATTTAATTAAAATAAAGATATAAAAGAAATACGAAATACGTATTCGCAAAAACCCAAATAATCTTGAAACACTATTTAAAGATACAAGGCAAATAATAGAGGTCTTATTCGCAAACATACGTGTGTGTGTGTCTATCTATGTATTAGTGCATGTGTGTGCTACACCTAACTAAACTATCATATAGCGGTTTCGCGAAGGTCCTTCACCCAGCAAAGTGTGCGACCTCCACAAGATATTGTTGTTCCACTCTATCTACAGTATTTCTTATATTATTTCCATCTCGCTCATTTATTGTGTATATTTGCAAATATATGGTCCATTCAAAATATATTGACTGATACTACTTAATTGCCAAGGTTGCATATTATTAATGATAAATTGAAACCATATGGTTTCGAATAAGTCTGTCACAGGTAAGTTGCAAATCTTATGATTAAGGAGGATTCGGGGCGCTATGGAAACTAAAATTTCTTAAGATAAAACAAATAACAATTAACCAGAACTGATTTATCAGTAAATATTTGAGTATAGAGAAAATTTGATGATGTGGGCCAGAGTACTATTACTTAGGGCCGGTTTTATGGTTTTTTATTTACTTTGCGGATTATGAAACCCGGAGTTAGTTTAGTTCAATACTTATTTTTGTAACGGGTTTTATCATACAAATTTAATTCCGTGTTAGTTAGTAGAGACGTAAACCATATTTTATGAAATTCGAATATTTGTTTACAGTTGTAAACCCACGGGAATGCCAGATTCAGTTTAATTATTGTTTTAAAACATTTTAAAAATGACGGATTTCTCAACTTAGTACTATATTTGTATAATAGCTGATCTTCCTCATCATCTGTTATTGATAATTGATTATGGTCACTCACAAAATTCATAATAAACAATTTAATTTAATATTATAACCTAAAATATTATAATAATGAGAGCTAAACTGAGATAGCATGATATTTTATCTCTGTTGCACACTTATTCCGGGTTATCATATTTAAACCTTGATTTATGACGGGATATCTTACTCCGCGATTTTAGTTCCGAGTTAGCGTTAATCCTTGATGATAAAACACATTTTTCGTTTAATTCGAGGGTTAGCTATTTAGTTCGGTAGTAAGACGAACCATAAAACCGGGCCTTAGAGTAAAATTATTTGACATGGAATAACCCTTGTTGGTATATTATATTTTCTATGAACTAAAATTGTCGCCGTCTCAACATCTGCCATCTTCTTGTTATTATTTCCAGTTAACCGGAATATTCGTGTCAAAATTTCAATAAATAAGGTTATTCGCAAAACGTTTTCAGCCCCTGAATAAATGTGCGTCCCATTGCTTTGCTAGAAGCCATAAAAGCATTTCGACTATTAATTGAATTGAACATACCCATTGTTTATTGGTTCCAATAAATCTAATATCTGTCTCGCCTGACGCATGCAGCATATTGTACTGGTTCGAACGTCGACTGTTCGGCGGTCCATATAGATGACACAAGCAGCTATTTAAGACGATTATATCTTAGTAGTTAGTACGAGTTCGCTCTCGGTATCGATACAGTTCCTGAACGAGTTCATCTGTAAATTATAAAATATGTATAAACATTAAAATCAAATGTAGCCAAAAGACGGTTTGTGAAATATTTGTTATGTAAAAATCATAGAAGCTATTTTACGCACAGAATATATTGTGTTGAAATGATATTAATTCAATAAACAGTTTATAATAATGGGCTTGTGTCCTATGTCTTAATTTCTATAAAACTGTATTATATATATTTATATTTTTTAATATTTATTTTTAAGTACAGTAACATTTTATTTCCATTGACTTGAATGGCCAACTTACTTCTTATTTCTTAGAAACAAATGCAATTCAGTGATTGCCATCCTATATTCAACATTAACAAATTCCACACTCATTGTGTTTTTTCTGTTTTGTTCCATTTTATTGTCTTATTTTACTTCACTTTAAATTTAAACAATTTATTTTTGTTTATAAAATAAACAACTAACAATGATTTCTAGCAGTATATCGCTTTACTGGAGTAATCAAAAAAAGATGTTTACCCATCAGTGGTCGGATCGAGACTCAAATGTTCAATTATTTTTTAATAAGGGGGCGTCCATAAATTACGTGAGATGTTTAAGGGGGGGAGGGGGTCGAGTCAAATCTCATCTAATCTTCCGTTGGAGAGAGGGGGGGTCTCGGCAAATATCACGCAATTTTTTTTCTGATTGAAACAAAAAAAAATTATACTATTTTGGTCCATTTAATCTAGATTGTACATGCTTAAGGCCTGTCTCAGTATGGGACCGTATTTAAGCGAATTTCTGCCGGACGTATACGGGCTACTACGCTTTACCTATGCGAACCATGTAAATGTAATGAGATCGCTCTAGAGCTCTCAGACAGCACGCTACAAAGCCGTCCGAATACGGGCGGCACTACCTCGCACAGTAGAACCGAATAAAGGCGAATTTTATCCAAGCGTTACCACTACTACAACGATACCCTATCCGAACCTTTGTAAATGCAAAAAGCCGCCTCAGACTGGAGGGGATACCTCCTAAGATCGCTTGTTGTTACGGTCAGAACGAAGATCAGAACGAAGTTGAAGGAGCAGATGATTTTACTGAAAATCATATGGACATGTTGGTTCCAATAGTCTCTCTTGAGACCGCGCATGATTCTCCATGGACTGAATTAGAGTAGATATTCTTTTTTTAATCACAGTAATGACGATTTAAGTATTCTATTGTTAAATTTTTATTACACTTATAATTAAACTCTCAGCAATATTGATTACTAGTCTTAACTAGTCGTAAATAAAAGCACGAAGCAAATTTCTTTTTTCTTTTTACAATAACAATCCAACGCGTTTACGTAAGAAACCCACATTTTGAAAAATCTCACGTGAGATTGGGGGATGGGGGAGGGGGTTGAATAAAATCTCACGACATCTCACCAGGGGGGGAGGGAGTGACAGAAAATTTAAAAAAACACCTCACGTAATTTATGGACGCCCCCTAATTCCTTTTATGTTACACGTGACATCACGTCCGCTAAGTTGCTATCTCTTTTATACAAGAGAGCGTAAAAGAGATAGCATATTCAACTCAGAACATTTATCCATAGAAAAAATAACTGAGCTACCCTTAATAGTACAGACATGTTACGTCATAAATATGGCCGACATCTGTAGCGCTAAAACTATAATTTTAATCTTTAATTGCTATATCTCCGTCAACATTTAGATATTTATTAAAATAAAAACGCCAATATACATTTATTAACATCAATTAAAATCGACCCCTAAAAAAGAGTACACAAACCCGTTTGCATTCTGTTTAAATCCAGATACAAGGTGGTAGATAAGTTTTCAAATACAATAAGAATATCTAAATATTGAACATAAAACATGATTGAATAAATTCGCAGGCTGACATAAAAATGGCGCCACTATTGACAAATTCATATGAATTTTACATGGTATTAATCATCAAACGATATGTGTCAAAATGTCATGACATTCCGTGTATTAGTTTACAAGCTACAGTGGTTTTAGCAACGCTACGTTTGTAATTTTCAAAACAATGGAAAAATCTGAATTTCGTGTGTTGATAAAGCATTGCTTTTTAATGGAAAAATATTGTTCAAACAAAGCAGTAGCTTGACAAGTGTCACTCGGACTTGATTTTTGTGATATCAACATAACATTAACCTGGATTAACCAATAGCTATGTAATGCCAGTTTCACAACAGACAGACAGTTTTAAAAACAGTATTGTTGTCAAAAAACAAAACAAAATCATATTTAAAACAGTTCTGTTTTTAGAAAAAAGACTGTTCACACTGGTTTTGTTTTTATTGTTTTTCTGTATGTCCCATAAAAATTATAAACATGATAAACAACAACTGACAAGCGCAAATGTTTACAAAAAACAAAAGTACGTGCTCAGATCAAGCAGACTAAAATACAACAACGAACGTGTTGTCCTTTGATCTTACTGACTCCAGATGGGAATGTGTTTTGTTTACTAGAACAGTTTTTAAAGACAAAACTGTGTTTTTGTTTGTGTTTTATTGAACTGTGGTGTAAAACCGGCATTACAAGCTAAAACTCTTAGAAACTTTTTACAGAGAGAGTGTGTGGTTAAAGAAAGACCTAATAACTTCAAAAACGATGTGAGGAAGTAATTTTAACAAAATATATTTGGACAACCCTGATCTACATATCCACGTGCTGTAAGCTATATGTTATATAGTCACATTATGTTACTAAGTTAAAAAAATTTGACCTATTCCGCCCCCACAAATGCTGTATTTATGATATTTAACTAATCAAGCGAACCTCAACTAGATCAGCGTGGCGTACTATACAAAACGTCAATGGACGTTCATCTCGTGGTCCATCGCCTCCTAGATCTCGATCACAGGGTATTATCGTATATTCGAATACTACTTCATGGTTATATTTAATAATTTAAATGATTTTTTTAAATAACCGAGATCTATAGTACTATTCAGTATTATTTATCAAGTGTTTACATTTTAGTGCGGTGTATATTTAAACCATGTTTACATTTTTTGTGACGCCTACAAGTTGACCCCTTTTTTTAAGTTAAATTTATAACAAGTAATTATTTTTTTAAGAATATTAAAATTATAGAGAATTTTAATGAAATACCACACATTAAAAACCAATTTAGAGTACAATATATAATTACAATTCTGTTGACCAATGTATTAGAAGTAAATATGTTTTTTTCAAATTCAACCAGTTGCAAAGCAAATTCAACCTTGTATAAATAAAATGAAACTATTAAAAATTTAATATGTTATTTCTATCAAAAATGTATATCTATTTAATGTTAAATTAGCAATATTTTAAACCTATATGTATAAGTTGTCATCAGAATTAATTTTGTACACAGAATTCGGCAGCGGTATAGTTTACATACAGGGTGTCCTGTCCCCGACTACCGTTATTTTAAGAACGTGTTATACACGTAATAGTATCGGCAAAACACCAATATATGAGTGTCCATCTCCCCTCCTGTAGCAATGGGCGCCATTTTAAATTAAATTTTTTATTGTAGATGACTCTTGCAAAAAATATCAATTTCTCTGGATTTAAAGGTCCTACGGATATGAAAAAAATGTCTTTGAAAGATAATTATACCACCTATCAAGTAATAAAATCATTTTATAAACTTTCAAATTGAAAATGTCATAAAAATAATAATTTATACGAATTTTAGTCCAAAATTTGTCTGTTTTTTTTAGTCTTTCTTACATATCTCAAAAACTAGCACATTGATGTATGTTATTTTTACAATGTTTTGACACACAGATATTATCTACAAAACTACACCAAAATCATTGCTCTAAGTTGCATAATTCGAGAGTTATTGAAGTTTGAATATGACCCTGAAATTTTGAAATGTTCTCACTTAATTTAACGTACTATATACTACAAGCTTCGTACACCTGATTTATTCTGAATTCTGTAACTATATTTAAACTCAGAAATATTTCCGAACTGAGTATCATTCTAACTTCAAACAATACAAAATTAATTATAAGTTGAACATTATGTTTTTATTATTCTAAATTTATATTCTAAATTAAATAAAATAGCAAACTGCATTTCTTTGATTAAGAAAAACCTAATGCTACTCAAATCACCTTTGTTACAAGGCCAAGCAAAAAATAACCAAAATTCTATATTTTTATTAATTTACATAAGTTTCATCAATTTAGAATACTCCTTAAGAATTTTCCTTTTAGTTGTGGGGTTTGTTAACATGTACAACAAATTATTTTTAAATTTTTGTCATTAAAATACGGGTAAAGTGATTCTTGCTTTATTTGGACGAAACGATTTCGCTACGTGGAACTATTAATTCCAGCAGACTGCAAAACCGGCTCCAGCAAGGCGTGGGGTTCGCACGTTGTGTTAGTGACGTCACAATTCTTTGTGGAATTTGATTTAGCAAGTGATCTTTTAATGCAATTCGATTGTATGCGCAGTAGCGGCTCGTCATTTCCACTGGATGATCACAGAACTATGTAATAAATACATGATGTGTATTTATATAAGAAATGTCCGAATTCCATTTTTGAAGCTTTGTATGTTATGATTTTTTTATAACGTACAAGCTAAACCCGGCCACGCATTTTTGTAGCCAAGTCTGATATGAAAAGAATACGAAAGTAAATAAAATACACACACAGAAACATAGACAACGAATTTGAAAATACGCGCATATTCGAATGTAACATTGTGTCAAAATTTCAAGTCAATCAACCGACTACTTTTCGAGTTTTGCGAACACAAACATACAAACACTTATTTATGTATAAGCATAACAAATTCACTCATACAATTCTATGTTCAAACTATGTACAAACTTGCTACAAACAAGATTACATATAAGACACCATAAGTACTACCAACATAGCAGGAGGTCATCGATGATAATATTTAGCATCAGAAATAGGCACAAGTTAAATAAATTAAATTTAAAAAACTATTAAAATATCACAATTCTTTTCCTAAAATAAAAATAAAGAATTCATAAATTTATTTATTTAAATACATAGTAAAAAAAAGGTGCCTCCTTTCAACACCTTTATAATTTATGAGGTATATATTTCACAAAGGGCTCTAGCCGACTGTGGTATCATTTCTCAAAGGCCCCTAACCGACTTTGCAAATACATGCCGCTCTGTCCATAATGTATCAAATAAAAACTGCAGACATTGAAGGTAAGACAAATGCAATAATTTATTGTTACATTTTGCACGATTGTCTTTTTCAATAACCCAGGGCACAGGCCGATTTTGTACGATGCACGTGTTCATGACCCGAGGGAACTATCCGGGCTATTTTATATATTTTTACGATCTATATGTGATTATCTTCTTATGCAATCTATATCATTCTTTTATAGACTTAAGGATCGTCACCACTGATGCAACTTTTCTGATATTACCTTAAATATTATTACGACGTATGAACCATATTATGAACACAGACTTCTTCGGTACAGTGGTGTATTGATAAACATTAAAGTAGAAACTTTCTCTATTGAAAAAGTCGGAGATAGCAAGTAGTTGTTTCCAGTGTGAGAGTGCCCATTTCGTGCTTCAAGAACTTTGTTAAAAAACGATTCAATTTTATTTTGATTTTCATCTATGTGTTAAAGAATTTGATGATATAGCCCGAAGTCGGAAGAGTCTCAAAATATTTAAATTTATTATTTTTTAATATTACTAAAAATATATCTAACTAACGGTTATACCGTTGCAAAGCGACGTCTGTTTTGCATGTACGGTTTGAATTCGTAATGATGATGATAAAATATTTTATTTTCAAAATGTATGCGCTATTTAACTTTTTGTAAATTAGATACCAAGATGGAATTTGTATAAAATTTCAACTTTAAACACAAGTTATAATCTCGGTAAATACTGCCCCGTGCCCCCATATAAATATTTTTAATTTAAATTTTTTTTATAATACATTATTTCACAATCAAAAATTTGAACTTTCAACAATGTTTCATACCCTTAATTTTCTCAACGTTCCTTTAATAATGTTTGAATTTCTAAATTTTGAAATATGTTTGCGAAAAACATTAAAATAGTCGATAAAAATATTCGTTGTAAACTTTGAAAATTTTTTTAAATTTATGAAATGTTTGACAGATTTAATAAAAGCAACGGTTAAAAAAAAGAGATGTATGTTTTATTTTCTGCATAATATCTTAGTTTAAGAATCTCTGGTAGTCGGTAGGAATTATAAATGACTCATCTCTAATAAGCGGTCAATGCCTCGCCTCGGCAATGTCATCTTCCTTATGAACTCGTTTGACTGTTTTTGACCTTGAGCATTATCAACAGATCCGATTGCTTTGTTTAATAATATAAATTTGTATTCATTATTATTAATGATAAATAATATTAACAACATCAATAATTAATAACAATATTAGACAAATTAGTCGAAATGATTTGAAAATTTCAAATATATTTATTAAGGTTACCTCTATTTAAAACGATAAAAAAGCATATTTTCGATAATGTTTTTTGACGACACAGTTAATATATAATTATTTCTATAATTACTACATGATAAAATAACATTTGAAAAATACTTTGTGAAATTTTTATAAATAAATATCAAGAAATGAAGCATTGACAGCAAATCTCCGCAGACGTCACAATAAAAAGTAACATTGCGGTGTCACGCATAACTCATGACTGTATTTTCTGAAATCGAAAATGATTTCATTAGTTGATAAGTTTCTGCAGATAACGCTATTGAGTTTTTTCTTTTTAATTAATTTTTCAATTTTTTACAGCACTTAAAAGTCAAAATAGCGATTTTTCATGAAAAAACTTTGTTATTTTAAAATTCGTTAAAATTAATTTTTTTTAAAAAACTCGACAGCATTACCTCGGCATTTATGTAAAGAAAGAGTGTGCAAAATCTAAAAAAAATCGGTCCAGTAGATTTTGAGCTATAGAGACTCTGAAAAACCTAAGTCTAAGAAAACGCGTTTAAAAGTTTCAAAGTAAGACGAAACCAGACCAGAGAAGTGAAGACTTTAAACTCTATATCTTCGACAGTTTTACTCCAATCGTCTTCAAATTTTCATTTCAATATGTTGTACATTAATATAAATAAATAAAAAAGTAGAAACCCTTGACCCCTCCTCCCCACTTAACCAATATTATGTTCGGCTCATGATTTGTAATTAGTAAATCCTAATTATTTTTGACACATTCAACGTTTAATATAGTACATTTTAAAGTAAATGTTTCACTTTTTTCGCGAAACATCACTTAAGAACCACTGCTCTAGACCTACACAACCAAAGCGTGTTTGGACCTGATCCTGGAACGCTGCTTGATATCATAAAATTACACGATATGTATATCAACGTTGTATGACGTCACGCCAATATTTAAAGAGTGGGGGTTATGTTGTACAATGACGCAAGGTATTGCGGTTATTTTGAAATTACTATACGTACTCATTATTAGCTGAAAATTACTTTTATTAAATACCAGATATAATAGCACAGAACTTATAAAATGAAAAAAATTGTTCGAGAAATTTGAAGTAAAAAACAAGTTTCTGTAAAAAATGTATATCTCAGGATCTGTCCGTCGTACGAAGATGAAACAGACATGTTTTGTCCACTTTTTTCCTCGATATTCAGTATTATCTTAATATTTAAAAAAAGCTAACACTAAGTGTAAATATTTTTGGATTATAAATTGTGGGCTTTAGTAAAGATAAGGTAGAAAGACTAAAGATAATGTTATGCATTACAAAAGATATAAATAAATTGAAAGAATGTGCTGATTAAGAAATAGAAAGTGTAAGTTGAAATATAACAGAAAACCAACTTATCTAACCAGGGACGGATTAGGCAGACCGTATATTTTAGTAAAAAACAGTTTTTCTAAAATAACAACTTTCCAGAAAAATCTGGAAATAATCGAAAACGCCAATAGCTTGAAAAAAGGTTTATCTGCATAATGATGCTTTTCAAATAATGAAATATATCATTTATCATAGAACTGTTTGAAATAAACTGGTATCGAACATTTAGATATTTTTTAACCATGATTGTACCACATTTGTTCATCTTTTAGGGCACTTTTACATCTTACTTACGATAAAACTCTATGAAACACTAAATAAATTAAATTCTTTAGATTAAATAGACATTAAGGAATTAATCCAACTTTGAATACGTTATTTTTTTTTGCAAATTTATAAAACTGCCTCAGTGAATACACAGTACTAACAAATACTTTGCATTGTCGATGGATACGTCGGTTTGGGAACGTTGAATGTTGGAATAAATTTCTATGGGACAGCACAGTAGGTGAGAGGATTGATGTTTAACGTCAGACTGCTATATCTGTAGATTCGATCCTCGGAGTTATATTTTCAGGGTGTATATCACCGAAATTACCAAGTCCAGGGACAGAAAATAAAAGGAAAAAGAATGAAAGCACGACAACTGAAACTACAATTACCGAGTCAGATAATAACTCGGATTCAAACATGGTATTGCAAAAAGAAACATTAGGCAATGATATAACACAGAAAGGAACGGAAAAGAAAACAGAAAGAATTACAAGAGCAACGAAAAAAGGTTTGTAAATGTATATATTATTTTAAGTGCTAATAACTATCGAATATTTAAATAAAATTAATGTGTGTTATATAAATTGGAGCAAATAAAACATTGTAATAATTAATAAAAAATGTACAGTCATTTTTGTTTATGTGTAAGTTCGTCTCTGCATTTTTAACTAACTACAACCGACAGTATGACGAATTAATATTGCAGTATAACTATGAGTCAAATTAATATAGAAAAGTAGTCAGCCAGAGTACGTACTAACTGGCAGAACCACGTACATACTGTTAGTCATGACACTGCATGAGTCAAAATCATGTTAAAAATATAATTAACATCCAAGAGAATATCATTTAATAAAAAATTATAATAAATAAATATAAATTTAGGTTTCGAATATTCTTAGAATGTCCATTATGTAAAACGTTCTTAGAAAGAATTTAAAAATAGTAGTATCGAACAGTGGCGAACTGCATCTAAAAAATAAATCAATTCGCTTCGTCAAGGGCAAGGTGACATCGTTGCCGGTCCGCCACTGGTAAGTCTATTTGCTAGAAATGTATGTTATCTTAAGTACTTCATCCTGTTGACTTATAATTTAGTAGAAAATAACTCTTTTGTAAGGAATTCTGCGAAAACATCAAGCTGCAAAATATCAACTGATCGAAATAAATTAACCTCAAAAATTTTGAAAGTGTATGTCTGTGATTGTAGTTTATAAGTACGTCTAAAATGGTTTGAAGCCAGAATACTGTGTTTTGGTTCAATTCTCGGACCAGTGCTGTATTTTCGAAGTATACATAATCATAATCTTATTATAAGTATCGATGCCATCACCACCTTGGCGCTATAACACGTGTAGAACACTGGCCTCCTTCAAGATTGTTTTTCATTCCTTCCTATTTAGTCTTTGTACTAACAATTATAGTCCTTTTTCTCTAATTTCCGCCACTGCTACTGCTCCATAAATTTTCCTTTGTCAAATCCTCAAAGTGCAAGTCCGATTCATATAGTATCACTAATTTCCTTATAACAACTATTTATCAGGATTTTTAGTTTGCAATTTACATAGATCTAGCAAGTTCTGAAATGTATAACAATATTTATTTCCGTTTGTAATTCTTGTTTTAATTAAACAGCAGTGTACCCAACATAAAAACATAGTCACCATAAAAAAATACCAACATAGGAGAAGGCCAGCATACGAAACAGACCGTTGGTAAATAACAAATAAATAAATATACAAAACCGTCATTTTCAGACGTTCAAAATACCACACTTTATTCTACTGGGAGTCCTATATATCCAAACATGCTTGGATACATATATTTTCGTACACGTGTGGGTTCATCTTTGTCAGTTGCAGCGAGAGAGATATATTTAAGTAGATACATAAGTTTTAAGATGAAATAAAACAAATATCCAATATGATGTTGACATTCAGAACTGGACAGCGTGTAGTTAATTTAACAGAACTAACCTAACATTTTTATAGTGAAACACGATAAACATAACCTACAAAATCGATCGCAAAAATGCATTAACCGCAAATATTTGTTTATCCCGATAATTAAGCGTCTGCTGATAAACAAAGATATACGTTAATTAATAAATTCATTAATACAAATATATCTATATATATACTATAGCGAAAACAATCTCTTAACAAATGAAACTAAGAAAAAGAAACTTAACTAATAAAGAAAAACGAATTTCAAGTTAAAATTGTTTTGATGAAATAAATATTCCAGACAACGAAAAAAAAAAAATAAAACAAAAAAAGAGAGAGGACCAAAAGCTCAGAATTAATGTAAGAAAGAGTCAGAAAACATTATACCTTAAAGAAAGAGAAAGATAAAAGATTGTGTGTAACAATATGCGCGCCACCCCTGTCTAGACCGAAACGTTTTAGGGGTAAAAAAAGGGTCTAAAGGTAGGGGGAGTGCAAAGACCCTTTTAATGTGTGAGAAGGATAAAATATATATAAATATGTATATAGGTTATATTATGTTTATGTGTGTAAGACAAAGACAGATATATTGAAAAGGGAATACGAGAGGACGAGGATAACAAACTCGAGTTATGCTAGGTTAGGGATAGCGCGTCGATTTTAACATACAGCGAGCATTACAGCCGTTGTACAACTGTTAAGAAGTTCATTGCGTTGAACATGTAGATGGATTTAGTTTTATAATTAATGAATAACTTTTATTATTCACAGCTCTTTTCAATAAGAAATATTATTACTGCTTTATATACGATTACTAAGGTTTTATGCATGAATCCAGTAATAATTTTCACTAAAGGCAATGTGGGAATATTAAAAAACTAAATATTTCGATGTCACTCTATATAAAATAATCTGTTTCTTCATTCAAATTTTATTTTTACGTGAAGTTTTATCATTTTCTTTTGGGAAATATATCCAATGTTAAATTGATGTGCGTCAAGGAATATTTCTGACGTATTTTGCAATGTCATTGCTGTATAAATTCTAAACAATATTGTATCTGAATTCACAGACGTTAATAATTCAACTCACAAATTTGAGGTTAGAATAGTATTATATTAATATTGTATAAACTGTAAAATACACATATTAAAAATAAGTTAGTTTGATATAATACAATAATATTTAGAGTAGAACATATCCAAAAAGAATCTAAATGGAATACATTTTTTATGAAACTTATATAGCTTTTACGTTTATGCTACAGATCATATTCATGTTAACTGACCTTGGTAATTTTTGTACAAAAAGTTATTAATTTCTTGAGATACATTTTTATCAAAATATACATTTTCTTATCACATCAACAGATTATAAAGTAATTTATTAATTTTACAAGAATTTATTGCATTTTAAATACAAAATAAATATAAAAAATAATCTTTGGGTGAGGTTAGTAATATACACTTTCAACTTTGTAGAAATTTTGCTACAACTATTTTCAAAACCTATTGAATAGTAATAGTTTTAGATGATTTTAGTCACCTTACTTTTAAGTAGTAGTCTTTACCAGCTACATTTTTATTAGAATAGAACACGTGGAACAAAGAAAAAATTACTGACGTACATAGAATTAATTACTTGTCATAATACGACGTGTTTTATAATTAGATTCAAATCAGAATAAATAGATGATCTAATTTAGAAATGTGCAAAACTTTGAAACGATTTTTAATGTCTAATTTGTATTGCTTTAATTAAACGTTTAGCAGAAAGGATCCAATATATTTTAGGTCACTGCACATTTCTTTTAGATGACTCAACTAAATAACATTTTTCAATCATGCACTACTAAATAATTGTAACAAAAATTTGGCATACAATAGAAAGTTGAACGCTATAATGAATGAATTCTAAAAAAGTTTTGAATTTCGTCATCCCTGTATTGCGTATTAACTGAAATATTCTGGAAGACGCACAAAGAAGTAAGAAAAACAGGTAGGGTAAAAATATATCGTGTACAATAAAGAGTGCGTCGACCCTTTTAAACGCTAAACCCAAAAAAGACCCTTCTCTTCGTCAGACACGTAAGTCTCCCTGCCTCTGAATTCTCTAAGCATGAGTAAAGGGACCAAGTTCCATTCTATGTGACTAAGATAAATGACTATCATCACATCACGAAGGCAGAAAGAACTTGTAAGGTTTTTTGTCCGTCACACAAAATTACCGCATGAAAACTAAAATACCAAATAATAACAACGTGCTTGCGAATTTATTATTTGAAAATATCATACCTGTTAAATTGTTTTATTTAAAATATGTCCATTGGTCCATTGGCTAATTCTCGCACTGCACTACAATGTTCTGGAACTTTATTTTTTTTTTGATGGTACGGTAAACTCACTAGTAACGAGAACGACCAAATCTTACGCCGGTTCGAGTAGGAATGAACTGTCGAACAGTCGTTGGCTCTGAAGTGACTGTCTGATGCCGGCAAAAATACTGCGACATACGTTTTAAATCCCCTCTATGTTTACCGTGTGTTGTAGAAAGAGTAGGATGCATGAAGTAGGTCTCTATTTATAGGTTCACACCACGCCCGATGGCTAGCCAGACTTGCCCCATAGCAACCGTTTGATAGTGCTATACGCTGCAACTGAACACCGTCGTAATACGCGACGTTGTATTTAATGCGAGGGCCCGTAGACAGGCGATGTTATTTGGATATTGGGGAGTGCGGCTCTGTGTTGATCAGTTTATTGCGAGTGGAGTCGAACTAATGCAGACTGTGAGTGTGGTGGCCAACGAGAATGAACTTGTTGGCGAACATTAAGCTTGAACAGAAATATTTCTGTTGTTTTATTGTGATATTTGTTTTCTAGGTACATCGAACGAACTGCAAGACAACTGTGAACTGGAAATGTGCAACTACAAGAACAGAACACATTCCTTCACTGAATTTATTGTTGTTTAATTAATCTTAAGAATTTGCAATTGTTTAATCATTTCATAATTTGTATACACTGCACTTATCACGGCAGAATGCATTCTATTGGATAAACATAAACAACATTAAATATTTTTGACGAAATTCTTGACTCCAAATTCCTCGACTAGTTGTGTGTAAATATTTGCACGTAGGTACCTCCATTTCTTGAAATGCCACGAGGCCAACCTAATAGAGAAAACTTAAGTTAAATTAAAACAAATTTCTGCTTTGCTAAAACGACGTAGCTCTGCGTCTGAGCTTGCCCTATATGATCTATTACATTCTGTTATTTATATGTTTTTTTTTTCTTAAGGCTTAATCCGGGGCTGATTATGATGCAGTAAAACAGAATTTTTTTGAGGTTATTTCATTTTTGTAATGTACATATATTTAAGTACACACACAGAAAATTTCAAGTAAATCCGGCGATTATTTTCGAAGTTATGTAAGTTGAAACAAAATATTTTTTTACTCTATGTTTGAAACTTTAAATGCATTTTTCTGAAAACTGTGTTTTTAAAATCGGTGACCAAGATTTCTCAGAAACGGCTGAACCGATCGGTCTCAAATTTTAACACAAGTTTCTCAAGTATATTTTTCAGCAATTAATCGAAGGTTTTTTCTCACAGATAAATATTTTCTTTTTTATAAACAATTTAAGGCTAAGATTTTGGTTAAAAATCGATTTTTTTTTTTGAGAAGCTGCCTTTTTGCCAAACAATTTTATTTTGCTTATTCCTTCGACGAATTACTAGATTATACATTATTTTAACGAAATCCGTTTGGTTTTTTCATTTTAGATGATTCAGTCCTGAGATATCGTGGTCACCGCAAGATGCCTTTTTTGAGAGAAGCTCCGCGAGATCAGCTATAGCGGCTTTAAAATTATTATTTTTACAAATATAAAAATGTTAAAATATAATTAAAAGTTACCGTAATATGTGTACAAATTTTTACATTAATAGATTGAAAAGCCTTCTCAGGAAAAATTCTTAAAAAATCGCTTTTTTGGGCCTAATAACTGTATATAAGCTCTTAAATAAAAATTAACGAAACAATTTTGCTGAGCGTCTGTCTCCGTTGTGTAATGACGAACAACAAATTTATTAAGCGTGAAATTTTAAGGAAAAATATGTCGGTTGTTAGCAGATTCTCAGAGGCTTCAATGCCTAAAGAGATTAAGGAAAAGAAATGAAATTTAATTGAAATTAGTGAAAATGTCTATTTAGCATGCAAACAAACCAATTTTAGAGTAACGTATAAATATAGTAATTTATAAAGCCTGTACTCAAAATTTTTACACGATTATCGTATCGCTAACTTGCTTGATACACAGCTTTTACAGCTGTCATCCTCGTGTCATCGTTCAATGTCACGGACTCTGGTTATTGGACAATGGACAGCGGCGCAGCAGCGGCATCGACTCTAGTCTCAATATCTTTGCAAGTCGTTACTCCCACAATCTTGTCCAGTATTTTGTACAGGGTTTTGTTTGTATCTTGTCTTCTCAGCTTCATCAAGCGATCTCCCGCATCCCATGTGGGTGGATCGTACCATCGTGCAACAAACACCCGTCGCGGACAGTCGCATTTAATGCAATATATTCCGCGTCCCTCTGTTCTTCTATCCTACCTCTTGTCTGCTGCAGTTACTTGTCTTGAATAGCGCTATTACTGAGTACAATATCACAGTACCGATTAATTATTTCATTTCCTCCTTCCTCAAGACCCAGAATGCTTTGGAAATTGGTTGAAAATATCAATGCTAACAAAGTTATACACTCCCCGCTAAACGTAGTTACCAGTTATGTAAAAAAGGTAATGCCATGTTCTATGTTTTGAGGCTACTTACTGCAACTGACGAATATGACTAAATTGTTCGAAAAGCTAGAGAGGAAAAATAGTATCTTCTCGAAAGATCTGAAACTATGTTAGTCACAAATTGAAAGAACAGCTTCCTTTAAATGTAATGTTTCACGACTGATTGGCTTAATTCAGCAAGTGTCAAATCAGTCAGGCATACAAGGGGCCTTCAGAACTACTTCTCCGGGTTTCAGTTATGAGATTTTTCAGAAAAGGTCTCAAATAATGATTTAGAATTTATACAATTAACAAAACTTTAACTGCAAATCTTTAACGAGTATAATTAAGCCGAAATAGTTAAGATACCTAAGATACAAATGCTATATAAAGATAATTTATGAATATTAAAACGGCCGTGGACAAAAGGTTAAAGAACTCTTCTACGAAATAGCCACGGCTGTTGGCACTGGCCAGTAGGTAGTAGGGTTTCGTTGTTCTTGGTTATCCCACAGTTTTCAAATACCTTAAGTCTCGATTATCCAGACCCGACTGGTTCGATCTATAGGCTTCGGGCTACAGGATCCGGGGTTCCAAATAATGCCATAAATCCGCGACGGACATAACAACCCAGTTCACCTTCCTGGAAACGATGCTCTGGCTACCGCCTGACCTACCAAACCCACCAAACCCACCAAAGCCCACAATTAACGAGAAACGCAAAATTGAGCTTGCATTTAGAGATGGAGCCGATGAAACGCAAACTAGACACTAAAACTAAGAAATCAGTTTCGTGGATATGTAAAACCTTTTACTTTTTCAATGCTACAAGCATCAGATCAACTGGGGAGTGTTTCAAGAGCCCTGCATCTAAAACAGATTTTTAAGGTTTGTTCTTTTTGTTTTTTATTAAAGAGATGTATTGTTAAAACCGGGAAAAAATGTTTTTCTTGTAACATTGAAAATACATAACATTTACAACTATGTCCAGATGGAAACTGAACCTAGGAATCAGCTTGTGCTCCCAAAACGTCATTCTATCCAGTAAAAGTTTTATAACAAAATGTTAAGCCTCATTCCCACTCACTGTTTTGATATTTAATTTACTGTTTTTATTTAATATTGTAATCTAGATTTCAGGTTTTTGTTTAGGCATTCCTTTTCACATTTGTGTTTTAATTTAAGTTTAGTTAATTTAGTTGGTGCGTATGCATCATTAGTAATATAAATTTTAACAGTTTGACAAAATTGTATGTCAAATAATTAAAATTGCTATTTCTAATAACAATTAGTAATAGAAATTGTTTTCAGTTCTATATTTTTCAAAAACTGACATTAAACTTCTTTTAAAAATAAATCCTACTGCATTTTGACAGATTGTCACATTTTGGAGGTTATAATATAATATAGTTTTTCTTAATTTAATATTTTTAATTTAAAACATTGGACCTTGTAAGGTTCTAAAAAAACTAAGAAAACTTAAAAAGTTTATTAAATTAGAAATGGTACTGTGAATGACTACGCGTATTACCATATGCTAAACATTTTAAATTAAATACAAACGGGAATGATACTTTACCCAAAGTAACATTTAATTTAGTTACTTTTGACAAGAAAATATAATTCGTTGTATTCTTGGATAAGATTTACATACTGAATGTGACAATTAATTATATGCAGGGGAAGCAAATGCGAATCTTTTGCGGAAATTCTTTAAGACAAACATATACCGCACCGTCTCTCTGTCTACAAGAAGACCAAGAAATCAAGATGAGATATATTGCAAAACCACATTCCTCAATTCGCGGCTCGCGATCCGCGGGCTTGAACATGGACATGGACATGCTGCTGTAGCTCTCCGTATGGTCATGCTGTGCGTCGTGGACCATCGACTAGTCCAACAAAGACTGCACCAAGAGGACGAGAGTGATGCTTCGTTAATGACGTCACCACGTGCTTGAGGTGCAAGACAAAGTCTTCAGCTAGAGATTCTGCAGTGGGTTTTCCTTGTTCTGACATTCCGTAGATGAACGACTGTCGGCTGAGACTGGACCTGGACCAGTTTATATTTCTAAAATCAAACTTCAGTCATAGTTTGTAAAAAGTAACAGACTTTATATAAATCTGCACTGTATATTGAAAAGTTGGCTTTCATAACCTCAAATATTGCAATATTTTAGAAGTTATTAACAATTGAAATAGTCATTTGTGACGTTTTAATAATATAAGGGGTAATATACAAAAAATGACCAACTTCCTGACGTTATTTCCTTCCTTACCCTCTCCCCTTACTCTTACCCTAGCAGCAACCCATAAAGTTTTCATGTAATGATAACTTTGGTTATTTACAAAATTTCACAAACTTTGTTGCGCCAAAAAGATTAATCGGTGAAACGAAATTCATACTTTAACTAGATATATATCTTGGTCAATTTTTCGATATTTAAAAAAATAAAAACGCTAATCTAATTTTACATTAGTTTACCAATATTTAAATAAAGTATTATAAAACTTGACCCCTAAAAAAGTACTGAAATATACGAAATAAATTATTTCGCTCCCGATTTTGGTAACATATCATAGTGTTAGGAAGCTGGAGATGGACCAGGACCTGCAATGAGCTTAAGTCTGTATCTTGAATATTAATCACAATAAGAAAGAATCTATAGTTCAAATTACGAGAGTTCGGCGGCGACTCATACTTAAAACAAGTTGTGGGGTATAAACTGCCGATATAACTGAAAAGCACTGACTCACTTATTTTTCTATAATATATATAGAAACGAATAAGATAAAATTCATTATCGTATTATAGATTTATACCGCTCTTATAACCTCTTTTAAGTATAAGTCGACGTCGAACTATCGTGATTTGGACTATATACAACACACTGTGCATATCACAGAGGTCCACAAATGTTATTACTGTTAACGATACATAAGAGCGAGAGAGAGTTAATGCATCACATCGTCTATCAGACAAGGACGCAGTGTGTCAGCTGTTAAATTTTAATTAAGAGTACTGCCGGCCATATTCTTGAAGGGAACCTGGTCAAAATTTATTTCTATATTAATTATCATCTATAAACATTGAATTTTAATTGTAATTGTAATCAGTCGGTTCTTAGACGATAAAAATTACTTATACTACAAATTTTATATTACGTGATTAAGCCCATATCAAAGCCACGTCGTCACAATAGTTTAAGCCAAAACCAACCCAGCCCTGTTTATAACACACGGATTATAATGAAAAGAAATAATTCCACAACTGTTCCTGAAAATGAGGCCAACCGCCTGCGACACCACCTTATCCTTAAATTCTTTTTTTATCCTGTCACACAGGATCTGCAGTCCCTCAGTATAAAACATATCTGTTGTTAATAACAAATTTTTTTTTTCATCCAAAAAGAACAAATGTTTTAAAAATTGTTATTCATTTTTAAATTTGAAAAATAGCGCATAGTATTCTTTGTTCAAATTACAGAGGGGTGTAGTTGAAATATCTAAAACAAGAATCAACAATTTTAAAAGTTGAAATGGATTTTATTGCGTTGTGAACCATGTCTTAATTTCTCTTTAACTGTATGTTGATAAAGTTGGCTATGAGGACGTCAAATGTTCATCTAACTCATTCATAACAATTTCTTATTCTTTTCTATTCAAAAAAGGCTATCTCTGTCATTTCCATGTCAGGTCAAAACGATAAAAATGAAGCATATTTTCGATAATGTTTTTTGACGACACAGTTAATATATAATTATTTCTATAATTACTACAAGATAAAATGACATTTGAAGAATACTTTGTGAAATTTTCATAAATAAATATCAAGAAATGAGGCATTGACAGCGAATTTTCGCAGACGTCACAAAAAAAAGTAACATTGCGGTGCCACTCATAACTTATCACTGGATTTTCTGAAATCGAAAAACCAAAATGATTTGATGATGATTAGTTGATAAGTTTCTGCAAGTAACGCTGTCGGGTTTTTCTTTTTTATTGATTTTTCAATTTTATACAGCATTTTAAAGTCAAAATACCGATTTTTCTTTAAAAAAAACAGAAACTTTGTTATTTTAAAATATGTTTAAATTAAAAAATAAAAAAAAATCTCGGCAGCGTTACCTCGGAATATATGTAAAGAAAGAGTGTGCAAAATTTCAAAAGAATCGGTCCAATAGATTTTGAGTTAGAGAGGGCACCGACTCTGAAAAGCTATGTGTGAGAAACCGCATTTAAAAGTTTTAAAGTAACACGAAAACAAACCAGAGAGGTGAAGACTTAAAACTCTATATCTCCGACAGTTTTACTCCAATCGACTTCAAATTTTCACACAATAAACTTAATATGTTGTACAATAAATAAATAAAAAGAAAATGAATTAAAAAAAAAGTTGAAACCTTACCCTCCCCATTAAAGCTAGTTACAGACCGGTATATATTTTGTAAAAAAATGTAACTCACTTAATTGTGCTTAGCGAAGTGTTTCTTTAATTGATTATGTTTATATTAAAACAAAAAAAGTATTAGGGTATAGAATATAGATAGACTAAATATATATTAAGTAAAAATAAATGTAAAAAACTGTATTTCTTGATCCACCCATGTGTTTTGCCGACATTTTATCGCAGAGCCGCAGGTAGTCGATATCCCAGCTATAACAGCCAAACGACAGACTGCAGGAAGATGCAGCTCTCGAAATCTGTAGATTGAATTCTTGACCTTAAAGGCAGGTGTTCACAACGTTTCGAGCAGTTTCGAGTCTTCAATTCTTGATCAAAACTGTAAATTATTTGAAGTGCTAAGTGAAAGAAGGTTTAGGGGACAAAATGGTTGTGCATTTGTAGGTATAAACGTTTAAGAGACATTTTTTTCACCCCCAACTTAGCATTTTAGTTGATTTGTGTCCCTTATCTTAATTTTTATAAAGTTCTAATAAATTATTGGTATCGTTGGCTACCAGAACCTCAATTTTTTAATAACTTGCGATATTTTAGGAGATACTAATAATTAAAATAGTCATGTTATCACTTTAATAATTAAAGAGATTCAACGTTATTATATTAAAATTCCAAAACATGTAACATCACGCCTCGTCACGACACGAGGAAAAATAATCTCGATACTTCTTGTAAAACAAGTGGCAAAACTAAAATTCAAATTTGATATAGTTTTAACCCCGTTTATATTTACTAGGGTTTGAAGCCCAGCTCTACTTAGAACTTCAACAATAGCGTTGTTCCGAAACTTGGACTCAGGACTCGGGACTCGGGGCTTGGGGCCCTTAGAAACTGTCGCACAGCGTCGTCAGTGATTCTAAAACTCTATGAATTCATTAGGGGAGTTTCTTAGCATTAAATCAATTACGTTATAAAAACGTTATATGCGGAATGTAATTTTCGGAATAAAATTAAGAGAATTATTTTTTATCTCTTTCTCTGACGTCATGCGTCATGGATTAGACTAGTGTGATATTATTGTAAAAAAAAATTAATTCTTTAGTTAGTCTGTCGGTTAAACTGTGACCGTTCAGTGAAAACATATTCTCATGAAGGCAATATATGTCACAGCAGAAATAACGGCCAACAAAGTTGATATCTGAAATAGACAGAACCCACGTTTTTTTTATTCAGTTACTTAAGTGCATATATTGTGAGGTTATAAATTATATTATAATTTAAGGTAAACAATGTAATTATTAAAATACGTATGAACATATTCACAAAATAAACTTCAAATTTCCAAAGCAACACATGAGTTTGGTTAAAATTTACAAGTTCTAATATAATTAAAGACATAATATAACTTTCCAGTAAACATTTTGGAGTCATTTTGACATCATATTGAAGATGTGTATGACTTTTTTGTCATGAAAGAGTTTATTTACAGTTCAGTTTCTCACAGTCTTTCATATAAAATGTCTATTCTATCGGCTGCAAATTGTGAAACCATTCCACCTGTCGGAATACAAATGAAGTTAAAGTTGATGCGAACTATAATTGAAGTGCAACAGTGATAGAAACGTGATAAAACGGGACACTTCACCAAATTGTTTATTAGGTAGAGTCTTATATTCATTGGTGAGACAAGAATTACAGCCGGAAATAAATGTTCTTATGCATTATTCAACTTGCTTAGATCTGTCTAAGCAAATTGCAAACTAAAAATCCTAATATTTAAAGTTATGACAAAAGTAGTTGTGCTATATGGTTCCGAGATTTGGACTTTGAGGAAGAGCGATTGTGGTTTACGGATTTGGAAAAGGAAAACTAGAGAGAAGTTTGTGGTCCATTAAGAAAAGAAAGGCGGTTAATAAGGAATGGAAAAAATCTTACGGAGTCTTAGATGAGCTGTAGCGCAAAGACGATGATATTGACAAACATCATCATCATCTTAAGACGAGACTAATGGTTCCCAGTCAACAATTTGGTGAAGTGCCCTATTTAGTGACGTTTCTATCACTATTTCACTTCAATTATACTTCGCATCAACTTTATCTTCATTTGTATTCCGACAGGTGGAGTAATTTCGCCATTTGTAGCCGATAAAGTAGACATTTTATATGAAATAATGTGAGAAACTAACCTATAAATGAGCTCTTTCATGACAAAGAAATCATGTCGTATCTTCAATATAATGTCAAAGTGACTCCAAAATGTTTACTGGGTTACTATAAAAAATATTTTAAAAAATTTAAAAAAAAGACAACCCAGTAAACATTTTGGAGTCCCTTCGCCATTTACGAGAATTTATTTACATTTCAGTTTCTCAGTCGTTCATATGAAATGTCTATTTTATCGGCTACAAATGGTTAAATCACTCCACCAGTCGGAATACAAAAAAGATGAAGTTGATGTGAACTATAGTTGAAGTGCAATAGTGATAGAAACGTCACAAAACAGGAAACTTCAGCAAATTGTTTACTGAGAATAATCGGTGAATATTATAAAATTTACTTTTGGCCAAACATGATATTAATTTCAATTAACAGACTATTTCATTTAAACAATACATTGACAATACATTCTCTTCCATAGGAATTCGTCCTGACGACAGGACCTGCCATGCGGAAATTGCCATCACCATTTAATTTTTGTACAGAGGCTTCAAATTTACCGCCCCCTGAATCGGTGTGTAATGTAACAGTATAGAAGATCTGATTATGAAATTCACTAATCGAGAATTCTTCAATTTTCTTTAAATACAATTTGGCGCATTGAGAGTATTTAGATAGCTTTAAGTTCACGTGATGAACAACAAAACGTGAAACAGCATTAGCTAATCCGTCATTGACTTCTAATTTCGTGTGATTTTGGCAGGCACACCAGATAGAATCAACTTCAGCATCCATGCAGGTTCGTGTCTCGGGAATTGGAAGAAAGAGACTTACACCACGAGGGAGAGTTGAATTTGTTAAACGTTGCATCCGTTTCTCTAATGCTCCTTCTTGCAATGTTTCTGTGTAACTTGCCAAGTCCTTTAGCGTTTCGTGGAAGTCATAGGCTGTTGTTAATCTTTTGGTATTCCTCTCGATATTTTTGAAAGCAGTTGAATACTGGTTCTTAAACCATGTTGGAAATACAAAATATAAAAATGGCAGACGATCTTCTAACATTCCCTGCAGGGTTTTTCTAAATTGTCCCCAACGTAAACCATGATCACTAAGGAGAATGACCACTGTATTGTTGAAAGCATTATTCGTGTAAGATTCTTTCAGGAATTTCATGTAAGACATGTCAGCCATCATAGCATCCAGGAGTTTATCGTGAGTAATAGAATTTTGAAACATTACGCTAAAATACGAACGCTTTTGCATTGAATGAATAAACTTTCCAGCATAATCCAAAATCATTTGGAAGCCATATCTTGTCCCGATGCATGGATATGATGGACCTACACGTTGACCAATATTTTTCTCGCTTTCTCTTAACATTGAAGTCCAATTGTAATCAGCTGGGAATTCGGTGAAATTCTTAAACGAATGTTTAAAGAGAGAGGCATATGCTGACTCTTTAATATAAGCTGTCCGATAACCTGACTCTTTAAAGATTTTCCAAATGAAAGAACAAGAGTCCAGATACGGTGAATTTCTCGAGAAACAAACATTGTCGAATTCATCACTGGAAAGTCCAGTCAGTGCTGGAACCATGTTGTGATACGATCCATATCCCACTTTGTTGTATCCCAGCATTTCAACAGCTTTCATTTCGCTCAATAAGTAAGTTGCAGTGTTCTTCATACTTCTATGAAAATTTATTCTAGACACACTATCGATTACTAAAATCAAGACACTCATTTTCTCTTTTCTTTCTACTTTGTTACAGCGTTCTTCAACGTCCCTCTTCAAAGGAACGAAGGCATGATAGTCCTCATAAATAATATGGGTCTCATTCTTACAATATACTCGTACAAATTCAACGGTAACTTGGTATTTGTTCCAGAACGATGTGCATGTATATTTTGGATCCTGATCCATATCTTCACAGCAACAAGTTACATTGGCATCTTTACCTTTGCTGTATGTTTCCAGCGCGTCTTCATCTACCCAAATATGCGTTGCGTCGGATAACACCAATGATCTAGTATGCCCCTCATAATTACAGACAATTCTTTTTGGTTTTCCGTGATTGTATGGCTCATAAAATGAAGAATATCGGGAGAAGTCTGGTATCCGACATGCAGGTGTTTGAATAATGTATGCAGAACTAACTGAGGATGAAGGGCAAGTAGTTTTCTGTAATTGCCAATAAGCTATTACTATTAAGAGCAGTAATACCAATGTAACCAATTTATTAAAATTTGTAATGTGGTAAGCATTCGATTTTTTCAAACAGCCTTCTTCGCATGATTGCTTACTTTCTTTATTTCTTTGTTCCATGCCTCTTCTAATGAGTTTTTCTTGACAAGTCACTGAAATTTCATTAATCACATTTCAACTAAAATTTATTGTCTTATATTTTGAAATATAAAGAAACAAAAGATAACCGTAATTATTAATTAAATATATCAAACAATTGCATAAACTTAAAATATTGCAATGGGCTTGTGTCCTCATTTTTTAGTGGTCGTTTTTTCAATTGTTGATTGAAATTGATGTTCATAAATGTGTATTGGCGTGTCTATTTTATTAAATATCTAAATTATGACGGAGATATAGCAATTAAAAGTTTGAATTGTAGTTTTAGCGCTAGAAATGGTTGGCCATATTTGTATGACGTGAAAAGCATTTTAACGTCAGTTATTTGTTGAGTAGGTCAGTCCTGTGGTAATGTTTTGTAGCGGTTGGTAGTCAAATAATCAAGTCAAGTCAAATAATAATAAGTTTTTATTTTACTTAACCGTGCTAAGGCAGACATCATATTGAAATTTTATTGTTCCTTGAAATAGCTGTAAATAATATTTGATATTTTGATATATACTCGTAAATACATATAGCAGAGGTTCATGAGCTGTAAGGTTGGCAGCGGTTGTGATGTCACATGCGTTTGGAATGTGTAACTTGATTAATTAAATTGACTTTTTTAATTGTTAATATCTCTTAACATATAAGGAGTTATTAAAAAATAATTGAACATTTTAATCCATTTTATCAATATATAGTACACTTTTATAGAAATTGAGACATATGACACAAGGCAATAGCGTTGATCCGGGACTTAAATCAGCTTGGAGCAGCTGCTACAAAGTTTTCGGCTGCTGTGTTATCTTCTTCTGAATTTGTAATCACTTTATAAATTGCTAAGAAGATTAAGGATTCTTTCCACATTTAAAACGCTAGAGTTTCTAATCTCAGAATTAAATCCCGCCTCCAATACGAGTATGTTATTTAGAACCCAGTTTTACAGGTAAATTTTTCACATCAAATCAAACTAAAAGATATTTCAAATATGTGTTGAACACAATATTATTATTATAGAATTCTTTTTAAAAACATTTTTTACCTGTAATAAATATGATATTAGTTTATAACAAAGAATTCTTGCGGATCAGTTGACTAACGCAGTAACCTAGTGAGCGCAGTGCACTAGTCCATTTATAGCCGGAAACTATCGTCATCAGCACACATATCGGTATATCAAATGTACTATTCAGGGAATCCGTAAACAAAATGACATTTCACGAAACACGTGTTTTTAATTAAATAGTTGGAATTGTTTGGCTTGATTGTACTTTATGTTGGACGTAGTTTTTTATTAATTGATTAACAATTTCAATTATTAATTAAATAAATATTGACGCATTCCTGACCCTGATTCGATTAATAAGAATGTGTTCAGAAATGCTTAACAAGATATATTATTTATGCATTTTGTATATTGTCAAAGATTGAAATCTCAAAAATGCTCAAACAAAATAGAACGGCGAAATTATTACGATAATGGTGTTATTCACACAATCTAAGGCTGCTTAACTTATCTAAAAATTAGAACATTTCTATATATATACGAGTATATAATATGTACATATGTGCGCCAACAGGAGTGTACTAGGATGCACTTATACCCCCTTAACATGATAGCAAATACGCAGGAAAATATTTAACCCTATTCTCACTTCCCTGTTTGATATTTACTGTTTTTATCTAATATTTTAATGTACATTTCACATTTTCAGAATAGGTATTCATTTTCACATTCGTGTTTTAATTTGAGTTTAGTTAATTTAGTTGGTGCGCATGCTTCGTTAGTAATATACATTTTGACAGTTCAACAGTTGGACAATATTGAATGTGAAATAATTAAAATTGCTATTGTTAATAACGATTAGTAATAGAAATTGTTTTTATCTATTTATTTTTGACAAACTGACGTTGAACTTCTTTAATCGTCTAAACACTCACCTCGTTAATAAACACGTCTAAAACGTGTATCAATTTTATTCAAAAAAGTGCTATATATTCATAAAAATTATAGCCAATTTCTTATAATTGTAGCTAACTTTAAGAGCTGTATCCATGGTTTGTTGGTAACTAATTTCATTCTACTTTTAGGGTCCGAACCATTTTATTTCTAATCTAAATTTGAGCTTTTAAGAGACACCATATCTTTATAACTCCTCCTATAGTTTATTCTTACTTATACCTAATTCAACATTATTCTAAACTCATAATTCTAAGTTAATATTTAAAATTAAATAATACACAACAATAAAAACACAGCATACTGTATTTTTTTTGAGGAAGTAGAAAGATCCTAAGACCCAGGTAGAGAATAATTCCTAGAATTAGCTTGTAGCAAACTAGAAAGTGTGAAACTGCATTGTATTACTATTTCTAGAAGAAGTAGAAACTAAGGGGTCTATTTTGAAACTGCTTACCTGACATCTGTTAACTTCTGACGATTTTTCAAAGGCCTATATTTTCTAAACTAAGCTATGTAAGTACACAAAACTAAAGGAAGACTTTAAATAAAGAGCAAAATGGATTTCATGCCTTGAAACTGGCATAAGTAGCCTAATTTGTAAATTATAGGGCTTTGAAAAATCGTCAGAAGTAAGTGCGATAATCAGTAAATTAGGTACCCAGTAGCGTAAATAATATGAAAGAAATGTATCCTGAGAAGATAGTATTCCTTCGAGTGCACATGAGAATGTACACGTGAATATTTTGAACTGCTTGTAACTTGAACATAGAAAATATTCAATGTGCCAATTAAGTCAAAGGTCAATTATTGGCAGTGATTTACCTGTTCATTCTGAACCTTTTGAAGTACACAACATTAGATGCTGATTTAATTAAGTCCGATGCAGGAAGTTTTGCAGTAAAGTGACTTTTAATTAGTTTATATTTGTTAACAGCAACTAATCACGTTAAATGATGTTCTAGTTTATGAAGTAAAGTTTTTTATTAATTTTTATAATGTGGATGTTTTGACGACATAGTGGGTGAGAGCATTGATACTGATGTCTTTGGGTTTGATAAACGAATCAGAGGTTTTAGGCAAGAGTCTATAGAAACATTATTCAGGATCACATAACAAAAATTTTTTTTAAAAAAAGTTAAGATTTGCAGCAACAGGAGTGAAAAGACTGGGTGTAGCTTTTTTCGATTTTTTTTAAATGTCAATTATTTTTAAAATATTCAACTTAGATTTTTTTAAATATTTTTCTGATAACTGTTATGAAATGGCCTACTTCCGGCGACCCTGACACCCTGTATACATATTAGATTTACTTGTGATGTCGCAAATGCTACCAACATAATAGGTGACTGTCGGTGATACGTCTCAGCATCGTAAATAGGCCGACGTAAAATAAATTATTAAAATACAAAATTAAAAGATGTGCATATTCCTATTATACAGCCAGTTGGGACCGATTTGACTTCGTAATCGATCCATTATAAAGAAAAAGCTTTTTACATAATTAGTAACATTCTTTACTCACAATAAATATTCAGATTATAAGCAAAAGCTTCTTAACTCGTCTCTGCGCTTATAAACTTGTGTATTGGTATTGTATGAGTCCCACTCAGCGTAGCAACGTAGCAACGTAGCAGTCGTAGCAAATCATAACGTAAACCCAATGGAAAAAACCGTAGATGCTTCTACGTCATACTCTACATGTGTGTACTCTACATGTAGGCACTTAAGAGTGTGAGATGTCCTTCGAACATCGTAGCCATGGCAACTGGCATCGAATGCATCAAAAGACGACAACGTCAGAGGCGTCGCGGAGCCTATGAATAGCTTTGGAGACCACTATCCGTGAAATAGAGACCACTATATTTAATTTAATGTGTGTGTCGTTAGACTTTACATTCTGTCAATATTAAATCACGTAATTACATCTCATTGCTAACCTAAACTTAAAACTATTCTAACATTTTTAATAATTCCTACAGCAACGTTTGAATTGTATACTCTTGTTCCTATATTTTCTTGCTCCTTACTCCTCATTGTTTCTCTACCTTTACTATTTCTTCTTGACTCTCTTCCTTTACTATTTTATTATTGTCTCTATCTCCCTCATCCACCTCTTGTCCTTATCTCCTTTCCGCAAATCCTCGATTTTTCTGAACTGAAGTTCAACTGTTTCCTCGCTACTTCTATCTTTCTTCTGCTTCCCTTCACTGCCTCTTTTAGTACTTCCTCTCTCTTCATGTTCCCCATGCAACCCAGATACGAGATTATTTATTGTCCTGTTTTTCTTTCCTTCTTACTATTTCCGCCATCCACCTCTTTCCTTCACTGCCTCCCTTTAATAGCTACCCAATATTCATCTCGCTTACTACTTTTTCCTGACACTCAAACCTAATGTGCTCCAGTGTTTCGTCCTCCGTTCCGCACACTCTACACATTCTTTCCTCTCTACTTTCCCAGTATCTGTTTTCTTTCTCCTCATTTCCCAATCTAAAACTTGCTATCATTCTCATGTTTTTTATGTCTTTTTCTATTAAGTACTGAGGTATATCTCTCTCCCAAATCATTTTATATCTTGTGTTGTAATTGCTTTACAACACAAGAAATAAAACAGCTACAGAACATTACCACAGCACTGACCTACTCAACAAATAACTGACGTTAAAATGCATTTCACGTCATACAAATATGGCCGACCATTTCTAGCGCTAAAACTACAATTCAAATTTTTGATTGCTATATCTCCGTTAACATTTAGATATTTAATAAAAGAGACACGCCAATACACATTTATTAACATCAAGTTACAATCAACAATTGAAAAAACGACCAGTAAAAAATGAGGACACAATCCCATTGCAAAACACCTATTATTAGAAGCCCCTACTTTGTTGTGATGATATTTTAAATTAAACAAAATTTATATCCATCTGTGTTGTGGTATGCGCATAGAAAATTGTGTCTTTCGGTAGTCTGTATTTGATTTTGAAGGGTAGGCTGTCGTGTGTGTATTGTCCAATATGGAATGTGCTTTCAATTATGCCCATATTTACTAAACCCATTATAGATAGTAAACCAACATATGGGAATTAGTCAGAAATGTTAATTTACCACCACTTCCGCCAGTGAGACAGATTTCTGTGATTTGTAAGTCGAATGTACACAACTAAGATTCAAATATTTTGCTAATAATTCCTTACTACACTTGCGACACTATTTACAGATTCTGTCGGTTCTACCAACTTTGAAATAATAGTATCTATGTTCATTAATAACCATTTATAGCAATTTTTTAACAGATAGTAAAATGACTCAATATCAAAAACAAGTTTGTGCGGTATGCAAGTATGTCGATGTGAACACATGAATCATTTATTAGTGATAATTACAATGTAATTGAGGTTACAAATCACAACACAATTAAAATTAATTATGACGTTAAGTAACGCCATGTGTTGATGCTAATTACGCGAATACAGATTACCGAATGCCGATTGCCGTCTCACGGCTGTACTCAGCTGACCGCTGTATCTGTTTTTCTATTTATACATGGATTAATATTAGGTCAAAGGATTAAAATTATCAATTGCGTTAAACCATCTACAAAATCGTGAACGCGTGTCGTATACTCGAAGATGATCATCTACCATAATGAAATTAACATTTATTGTTTTATTAAGCCTCATTCCCACTCACTGTTTTCATATTTAATTTACGTTTTATTTAATTTACTTGTTCGACAGTTGGTCTAGATTAAATCCCAGTAAACATTTTGGAGTAAATTCTACTTAATTTCTATTACATATCATGAGTTTTTTGTCTGGAACGTGTTCGTTTTCTATTCAGTCGTTCATAGGAAAGGCCCTTTTTATGACCTACAGAGATCGCAACGACGGTTCACTGCTGAATTAAAAGCGGAGTCAATTTATGATTTATGACCGGAGTTATAAACTTGACACTAGCAGGGATGGCAGGGGTATAAAACTTAATGGAATTCTACTTTTTAGAGTCTGCAAAATATAAATATTTAAATGAAGAAATAAATAGATGTAATATTTAGTACGGATCGTGATTTTTTTAATAAATATTATTCATCTTCAACAATACTCGTTATATTAGTTTTTTACATTGTTTTGGTGATTCAAAAATCCACGATCGGCAGGTCTGCGTTATGTTTAAAACCTCTGTCTTACCATTGCTGCTTAGAGTATTCGTTTAAACACATTATATTCGGAGATTGAGGGAGACAGCGTGTGCCTATTAGCCTGTACCATTAAAGAAATATTTGTTGAAAAAGGATAGCATATACTTTAAACATACTGTACTGAACGAAATACTATACAAGTATACAAGTGTAACGGTGAAAAATATATTTTACTTGTCTAACCGCATCTCGTTTCTCTCTCATTTTGGAATGAAAATGAACTAAACAAATATATATCCTAGTGTGAAAGAAATAACTGCTACTTAATGAATGATGTTGGAAAAAGAAAGAATATTATTATGAAAAAATTCTAACAACTAACACAAAATCTGTGACAGGTAGAGAACTTGTAAAGCGTTAGAATTGAATTGTGCGAGTGACTTGAACGTCACTAAATAGGGCACTTCACCAAATTGTTTACTGGGATGTGGAATAATTAAAATGGCTGTTTTTAATAACAATTAGTAATAGAAATTGTTTCTATTTCTTTATTTTTGACAAACTGACATTGAATTCCTTTTAAATATAAATCCTATTGCTTTTTGACAGATTGTCACATTTTGGAGGTTAGAATATAATATAGTTTTTTTTAATTTAGTATTCTAAATTGTAAGGTTCTAAAGAAACAAAGAAAACGTAAATTGAATTCTAAATTAAAAATAGTGCAGGAAATGATTACGCGTATTCCCATATTCAATCCAATTTAAATTAAATACAAAATTAAAAACAAAATTAAAACAGTGAGTGGGAATAAAAGTTTAATGTATATCTATTTGAAACAAGGTGTGACCCTAGTGTGGTATATTCAAAAATGTTTGTTCTTTTTTATTATATTTAATGAATTATAAATAAAATAAAATTTGCAATAATTACTTACCTCTCACGGAGAGATTGTCCGCTGTGGAATATATTTACACCGCTATACTTAATGAGAAATTAATTTATAAGCAAAAGTGAATCTCAAATTAATTGGTAAATGAAGACACAGCTTATACAAAGTTATTACTATATTAGTACAGTCTGTTTACACCACTTAGATTTATTTTTGCTTATAACTTTTTGATTGTAACAGTTATATTTGGAAATAGGTCGAAACTAAATAAATAAAATTAAAAAAAAATACAAAAACATAAAAAATGTCTTTACAAAAATTGTTGTGGAACTTATAGTTTTATAGATAAACAAATAGAACATACTACAGCTTTATTTTCAAGATGGTGGCGTTCCCCTTGACGAAAATTTAAAATTTATTTCAGATTGTTCTTTTTCCATGACGAAAAAATGTTTACCTACTAAAAATACACGGTTGACCACTTTTTACGCCAGATTTTCATGACGGATTAGTATTTTCTGCTTGTTTTCGTTCAGCTCATGTACCTAACTGATGAAAACTAACTTTGTATTCACGATTTTAATCTGCAGATGTACTTAAAGGCGATTTTCTCAAAGTCTGGCTAGGAACAAAACGTGAACTCTAGACTCATAACCCATTGTGCTTATGAACGATTTAATTAGCGATAGCAGCGCCTCTGACAACCACCGATCAAATTACCAGACCTTAACTGGTCGCGTGATGTTCTTAATACATTTCTAATTTCAAACGTAACTCCAGAGTTCAGACTACGATATTTTCATTTTTTCTACAATTTAATTTACTAATTAAGTGCAATCAAATTACGCTGTTTTCTTAATTAAGTAAATTTTTATGTAAAATTTAATAAACTGTGTTAGAAGATCAGTATTTTTTAATTGTGTTTTTTCAATTAAATTTTGTAGGTAATTAAATAGTGATATTCTTTATTTCATCATTCGATTCATCGCCAGCATGAGTTTCGACCTCCTTTAAAACTTCCGGCCTGTTCTTCTGACTTACAATCCTCATTAAAATTGGGTTCTTACTCTTTCCATCTCGGCGTGCACCACCTGAACTTTCTTGGTCGTTCTGTTTTGGTCCATCCTTTCTATATGTTCTATAACCTAAGTCCTATGCAGCTTCTTTCTTCTAACTTCCGTTACTATATCGCCTTGTGGACATCTGCAATAAATTTCCATTCTTGTTGGACGAAATCCAACAGTAGTACCTTATATGTTCAAAATCATTGTAAATTGTTTGATGTAAATAGTTGTAATTGTCAGTGTTATCCCCTCTATTCCCTCACCTTAAGACATCGCACAAACCAAAACCTTTTCTTTCAATCCTATTCAAATACGCATTTCTTTATCTAGTCCAACAACCTACAAATATTTTTCATTCCTTTATTCTTTACAAAACCCGTTCCTTTTCTGTTATAAACAAAACTACATTGTTTTAGATATAACAAGTAAAATAAAATACTAAATTTAATTCTGTATCAAAAATATAACAAGAGCTGTAAGACACAAATCTTAACTTGGTAGTTGTAATTATAATTTGTAGAAAATATAAAGATATTAAATTAAACGAAGTGTGCTGTTTCCTTTAAATAATCGGTCCAAATTGGCTTACACCCAATTGAAAAGAACGTTGCACCAAGATCATCAGCGAATAGACTCTTGACAACGTTACACTTGTTCTTATTTAACACTATCCGTTTCCCTCTTGCCAATGCTACGGAGGATGCGTCATCTCAGTGGAAATGTGACATAGACAATAGAATTTGACGTCACCTTCTAGAATCCCGGTTCACTCTGAGAATAGGGTCATCAAGCTCTGCTACCACCTCACCTGTATCAATAATAAAGAATAAAGAATAAGCACTACATCTGTATAATTAAGAGACTCTCTATACGCGTATTTCAACAGCAGCAATCGTTCACAATTTGTCACTAATCGAAGTCAAAGTTATGCACAATATTGGAGAATATTAAAACTGGTGCTTTTTATATACGAGAAACACTTGAAAACTTTTGTGGCTAAGAGGGAAAATCATTTTTTTACTCCGGGTGATCTTTATATAGTTCAACACACTTAGAGCAACAGCCCAAGCATTTTCCCAAGTCTTCAAAACAACCTTTAATCGACTCAATTACTTCAATATCGTTAGTAGGTTGCAGCGGTAACTCTTCCGGCGACACCCTTTTCGTGTTTGTATTTTATATTTTTGTAGAAAATATGAAAATGAAATTTTCAAATAAACAAAAAACACAATTCGTTTAAGAGATTATATTTATTAATTGTTTTGTGACCTTCTTTTGTTATTTCAGTGTTATATCGATAAATGTCAATAGGTTTGTCACATGGTCCACGGTCCTAAATCAAAATTCTAGTTGCAATGTTTGATATATTTTAAAATTAATTACGGTTATCTTTCTTTCTATATATTTCAAGAGAAATTTAGATTTGAAATTAATTTAGTGACTGGTCATGAAAACACATTAGAAGAGGCATGGAACAAAGTAATAAAAAAATTAGGAAATTATGGGTAGACAATTTGATAAAAATCAGCTGTTTGAAGAAAGCGAACTTTTGCAATATTTCAAATTTAACAAAATTGGTTCCATTGATAATTCTGCTCCTAATACTCTTACTAATAGCAGAATTTTGCAAATTTCAAGAAACACCAGAAATTTTTTCCCCATCATTTAATTCCTCATCTGCATTTATCTTCCAAACACCAGAATGCCGGATCCCTGACTTCTCCCGAAATTCTCCATTTTATCAGCCATATAATCACAGCAAAGCAAAAGGATATGTCTGCAGGTATGAAGGGCATACTAGATCACTAGTGTTATCCGACGCAACGCATATTTGGGTAGATGAAGACGCATTGGAAACATATAGCAAAGGTAAAGATACCAATGTAACTTGTTGTTATGAAGATATGGATCAGGATCCAAAACATACATGCACATCGTTCTGGAACAAACACCAAGTTACCGCTGAATTTGTGCGAGTATTTTGTAGGAATAAGACTCATATTATTTACAAAGACTATCATGCCTTCGTTCCTTTGAAGAGGAACGTTGAAGAACGTTGTAACAAAATAGACACAAAAGAGAAAATGAGTGTGTTGATTTTAGTAATCGATGGTGTGTCTAGAATAAATTTTCATAGAAGTATGAAGAACACTGCAACTTACTTATTGAAAGAAATGAAAGCTGTTGAAATGCTGGGATACAACAAAGTGGGGTATGGATCGTATCACAACTTGGTTCCAGCACTGACTGGTCTTTCCAGTGATGAATTTAAGTACTTTTACTTTTCGAAAGGTTTACCTTATTTGAAGTCGAGCTCTTTCATTTGGAACATCTTTGAAGAGTCAGGTTATCGGACAGCTTATATTAAAGAGGCAGCATATAGCAATCTCTTTAAGGAATCGTCAAAGAATTTTAAAAATTCCCCAACTGATTATAATTGGGAGTCAATGTTCAACGAAAGCGAGCACAAAATTGGTCGACGTGTAGGTGCAATGTATCCATGCATCGGAACAAGATATGGCTTTCAAATGATTTTGGATTATGCTAAAAAGTTTATTCATTCTATGCAAAAGCGGTTGTATTTTAGCCTAATAATTGAATGTTCTATTACTCACGATAACGTCCTGGATGCAATGATATCTGACATGTCTTACATGAAATTCCTGAAAGAATCTTACATGAATAATTCTTTCAACAATACAGTGGTCATTCTCCTCAGTGATCATGGTTTACGTTGGGGAAAATTTAGACAAACTCGGCAGGGAATGTTAGAAGATCGTCTGCCATTTTTATATTTTGTATTTCCAACATGGTTTAAGAACCAGTATTCAACTGCTTTCAAAAATATCGAGAGGAATACCAAAAGATTAACAACAGCCTATGACTTCCACGAAACGCTGAAGGACCTGGCAAGTTACACAGAAACATTGCAAGAAGGAGTATTAGAGAAACGGATGCAACGTTTAACAAACTCAACTCTCCCTCGTGGTGTAAGTCTCTTTCTTCCTATTCCCGAGACACGAACCTGTATGGATGCAGGAGTTGATTTTATTTGGTGTACCTGTCATGAACGCATGGCAACAAACGTCAATAGCAACGTTGCAATAGCTGTAGCACGTTTTGTTGTTGACCACTTGAACCTTAGGCTATCTAAATACCCTCAATGCGCCACATTGTATTTAAAGAAAATTGAAGAATTCTGGATTAGTGAATTTCATAATCAGATCTTCTATACTGTTACATTATACACCGATCCAGGGAATGGTAGCTTTGAAGCTTCTGTCCAAAAATTAAATGATGAAGGCAGTTTCCGTATGGCTGGTCCTGTCGTCAGGATGAATTACTATAAATGGGGATGTATTGATAACTTTGAATTGAAAAGGTTTTGTCATTGTTAATTGAACGAAATATAATATTTACCCTAAATAGTTTTCTTTGGTGACTTTACTTTTACATCCTTAAGATTTCTTTTTCTGCTCGTTCCTATTGGCCACTTTCTCCTTTTAATTTATGCCACCTATCTATTTCAGGTGTTTCTCTATTTGTTGTATTCACTTGGCACTATATCTGAAGCACACTTTTGCACCCCATGGATATCCTTCCATCAGTTTCTTGGCGGTTTTGTTTCCGTCCATTCTCTCTACATGAGCTAACCATTGTATCATTTTTTTTCTAATTAACATCTGTATGTCGCTTAATCGATGTTTTCCATATATTTCTATATTTGTTGTTATTCTACACTGTCCTTTTTGACATACTCTACCATACAAAATTCCATCCAAATCAACAAGAGATCACTCACAGTCGCTCTTCCTCAAGGTCGTCAGTTTTTAATTAATATAGCACCTGGTTTTATTATATTTTTAAATATTAGAATCATTAGTTTTTTAAGATATTTATTACTCGTAGTATTATGGAAGATGCATATTATGTATCAGCGGATTTAACTGCAAAGGCCCAAGGCGCGCGTCTGATGCCCCAGATTCGGGTTTTGAGAGGCCTAGCAAGGTTTTCATAACGGGTCTACCATCACCATCTAGATACAAAGCCTAACAACGAGTTTATGACGTCACGCATTGTAGTCCGTATATACAACCAAAACGTGCTGTATGTATCAATATCCATATAAAAAATTTAATTTTAATTTAAACAGTCTAATCGTTATGCATATAAAGATTTATTTACAAAGTATAATAAAAAATGAATAATATTAAAATTAAGATATATTATAATCTTTTTGTATCCTTTTGTATCTAAACCTGTCTTCAAGGGTATCTGTTTGAAACTTTCCTTGCAATATATATTTAAATTTTAACTCATTGACACCGGTGCAGAATCTCCTTATACTATACATAGAGTATAGATGTATTTTGGTAATCCTGCCAATAACCAGAAAGACCATGATGCTTTATACATTTTAAAATATCTTCCAAATTCTTTATTTCTCTTGCACTGGTATAAGTAATTGTTGGCACTTTGTTTATTAGTTTTAATCACACTATATTTCACTAAATTCAAAATTCATCAATTTACTAAAATCACAATTAACTTGTCACGTTCCAAATTAACAAAGCACATCACTTGTTTTTGTTCTAATGGGCTTCATTTTTTAGTGGTCGATTTTTCAATTGTTGATTGAAATTGATGTTAATAAATGTGTATTGGCGTGTCTATTTTATTAAATATCTAAATATTGACGGAGATAGTAATTAAAAATTTGAATTGTAGTTTTAGCGCTAGAAATGGCCGGCCATATTTCTATGACGTGAAATGCATTTTAACGTCAGTTATTTGTTGAGTAGGTCAGTGCTGTGGTAATGTTCTGTAGCTGTTGGTAGTCAAATAATCAAGTCAAGTCAAAGAATAATAAGTTTTTATTTTATTTATCCCTGCTAAGGTAGACATTATATTGGAATTTGAGTGTTCCTTGAAATAACTGTAAATAATATTTGATATTTTGATATATAAATTCATATAGCAGAGATTTATGAACTGTAAGGTTGGCAGCGATTGTGATGACACATGCATTTGGAATGTGTACAACGTTGAATTTCTTTTATAATTAAAGAGGCAAAATGACTTTTTTAATTGTTAATATCTCTTAACATATAAGGGGTTAATAAAGAATAATTGAACATTTGAGGCTCTAGTAACCCACTTTATCAGTATATAGTACACTTTTATAGAAATTAAGGCATAGGACATAAGCCCCATTAAGACTACAACTGAACTACAGGGTAGGCTAGTTTGGCAAATAGTAGACTACAATGCGTGACGTCACAGCATATTCGACAAAACGCTGTTAGGCTTTGTATCTAGGTGGTGTTGGTCTACCTCGGAAGGCGAATGCGATGACATTTAATTGATTTTTCGCCAAAGGGTGAAAAATATAGATTATTTAAAATACGACTGAAAGCAATTGTGACTTAATGCAATTAGTTTCTTGGTATGGGACGTAAGAAAGTAGAAATATTGTAGACTACACTATTTTTATCATAAAAAGATTGAAACAACACTATTTGAAGACGTTGAACATACAGAAGCAATACTGCAAGTGTGCGTAATTCGACATATTTCCATAGCCCGAACTAGCAACTCATCAGTACTGACTGCGACTCTGAAACGGTCAATCTTCTTTATATTTTCAAGACAATTAGATAATGATATTCTTTATTTTATCATTCCATTTATCATTGCATTCTTTAAGAATTTTTCTTCAAACTTAAAATACCAATTTTCATTAGGTGTTCTTCCATTTGATCGTACCATCTCGGTTGAGGAATTGTGATCAGATACAAGTAATTGAGGATTGTAGAAATTGTGTTTGACGGTAGAATAGGTTACTGCCGGTACTACCTCCATTCCTGCAAGTGTTGACTGTCTCCTCGTTAAGGCCAGTTGACACTGTAGCAGTATTTTTAATAAAGAGTAAGAAGGACCACATCTTATATAGAAGAAAAGACATTTTTTATTGCAGGTGATTTGTATTTAGACCAGTACACATGGTGCAATTAGTCCAAAAAATTTCCAGGTACACAAAATATTCTATTATCGCTTCATTTACCTCAATATGGTCTAGAAATCTCTATTCGGTGTCACAGTTTCAATATATATTTTAAAAATAATTAGTTTTCTTTTGTTTCAATTTATTTTAAATTTTACATAAAGCGTAAGTAAGTAAATTTAGTGATTTGTCAAAAAAAAAAAACAACACATTAGATGAGGCATAAAACAAGATAATAAAGAAAGTAAGCAATCATACGAAAAAATCTGGTTAGAAAGAAGCAGTTTGAAGAAAATGAATGTTTACAACATTTCAAATTTGAATAAATTGGTAACACTGATAATTGTGCTTTTAATCATTGTAATACGTTACGAATTCCAGAAAACTGCATTTTACTCACTATTATTTAATTCTACATTTATCATCGAAACACCTGGATGCCGGATTCCTGACTTCTCCCGAAATTCTCCATTTTATCAGCCATATAATCACAGCAAACCAAAAACAATTGTCTGTAATTATGAGGGGCATACTAGATCACTAGTGCTATCCGATGCAACACACATCTGGGTAGATGAAGGCGCATTGGAAACATACAGCACAGGTAAATATGCCAATGTAACTTGTTGTTATGAAGATATGGATCAGGATCCAGAACATACGTGCACATCGTTCTGGAACAAACACCAAGTTACCGCTGAATTTGTGCGAGTTTTTTGTAGGAATGAGAGCCATATTATTTACAAAGACTATCATGCCTTCGTTCCTTTGAAGAAGGACGTTGAAGAACGCTGTAACAAAGTAGACAAAAAAGAGAAAATGAGTGTGTTGATTTTAGTAATCGATGGTGTTTCTAGAATAAATTTCCATAGAAGTATGAAGAACACTGCAACTTACTTATTGAACGAAATGAAAGCTGTTGAAATGCTGGGATACAACAAATTGGGGTATGCATCGTATCACAACTTGGTTCCAGCACTGACTGGACTTTCCATTGCTGAATTTAAGTACGATTGCTTGTCGAGAGATTCACCGTACTTGGACTCTTGTTCTTTTATTTGGAAAATGTTTGAAGAGTCAGGTTATCGGACAACATTCATTAAAGACTCATTCCATATGCCTCTTTTTTATAGATCGTTAAAAAAATTCAAAGATACTCCAACTGATTACAATTGGGATTCCATGATTGGTGAGTACGAGCAAAGTATTGGTCAACGTGTAGGTGTAATGTATCCATGCGTCGGAACAAGATATGGCTTCCAAACAATTTTGGATTATGCTAAGAAATTTATTCATTCTATGCAAAAACGGTTGTATTTTAGCCTAATAATTGAATGTTCTATTTCTCATGATTGTCTTCTATATCCTATGATGTCTGACATATCTCATATGAAATTCCTCAAAGAATCTTACATGAATAATTCTTTCAACAATACAGTGGTCATTCTCCTTAGTGATCATGGTTTACGTTGGGGAAAATTTAGACAAACTCCGCAGGGAATGTTAGAAGATCGTCTGCCATTTTTATATTTTGTATTTCCAACATGGTTTAAGAACCAGTATTTAACTGCTTTCAAAAATATCGAGAGGAATACCAAAAGATTAACAACAGCCTATGACTTCCACGAAACGCTAAAGGACTTGGCAAGTTACACAGAAACATTGCAAGAAGGAGCATTAGAGAAACGGATGCAACGTTTAACAAATTCAACTCTCCCTCGTGGTGTAAGTCTCTTTCTTCCTATTCCCGAGACACGAACCTGTATGGATGCTGGAGTTGATTCTATCTGGTGTGCCTGCCTAAATCACACAGGAGCAGACGTCAATAGCAACGTTGCAACAGCTGTAGCACGTTTTGTTGTCGGCCACTTGAACCGTAAGCTATCTAATTACCCTCAATGCGCCAAATTGTATTTAAAGAAAATTGAAGAATTCTCGATTAGTGAATTTCATAATCAGATCTTCTATACAATTACATTATACACCGATCCAGGGGAAGGTAGCTTTGAAGCTTCTGTACAAAAATTAAATGGTGATGGCAATTTCCGCATGGCTGGTCCTGTCGTCAGGACCAATATATATGCAACTGAGTGTATTAATAATTTTGAATTAAGAATGTATTGTCATTGTATTGTTTAAATGAAGTAGTGTGTTAATTGAACTTAATATAATCCTTAGCCTAAGTAGTTTTCTTTGGTGACTGTACCTAATAGATCGTTTTCGCCGATCATTGTTTTTTATAATAATTTAACTTACTTTTTTTATTATAATCTAGTCTTAAGATGAATATGCGGCTTACATTTATGGCATAACTAAAAGAATACTCAATTAGTTCATCGCAGTGATAGTGTTTTCGCTTATTGTCTATTGTACATGGACGTAAACGTAAAGACAAGCATCGTCAATATACCCACGACATTCAATCTTCAGATAGTTATGGTAATCGGCTTCTTCATCGCAGAATCAGTTCATGGTTGAAAGCAGTTCCTTTTTCTTGTTCCTTATTCCTCTTAAAATTCTTATCGGAGGCAGTTCTTGGTCTTGTCACACTTGCAGTTTGTCTGAACGTAGTGCGCACGTAACAATTGATTTCCAAACCGGGACAGGGGCCAACGGGGCTAAATTAAAGTGATTCCAAAAGACGCGCTGGGGGTTGCATCACAGAACATCCGCTCGGAAAGTAGGCCTCAATGATAAACGCACGCTCCTCACTGTTCCAACACATGATGGCGACTGAACTGTGTCGGGATAAAACTTTATTGTCCCGCCTCTCAAACGATACCACTAGCGCTCCGCTACGACATAAACCTACGGACTGGCGTGCTTTTAAAAAAAGGAAGTTTTGCTGCCGCACTCTGTATATCCAATAGTCAAAGAATAAAGTAATTAGATTACACCAATTCGGTTGTGAACTATAATTGAATTTATATAAAACTGCTCTGTAGTTGATAAAGTTGGCTCAAGCTCAAATATCCAATTATTTGTATTCAATTTGCAATTTTATAAAAGTTATTAACGATTGAAATAATCATGTTTGTTCTTTTAATAATTAAAGGGTAAAAATTACAAAAAATAACTTTAGTTCATGACGTCATTGCTTCTTACCTCATCTTCTTACCCACTACCATTTACCAATTTTTACCATCACTGTTAAACAAAACGGACTTTAACCTTAGACCATATATATATATATGGAGTGTGAATAGCCTATGTTTCCTTTATATTAACCAGTGACCGTTCAGTGAAAACATATACTCATGAACGCCATAGATGTTGCTGTAAGGATATCAGCCAACACAGTTGATATTTTGAGTTGACAGAACTCACGTTTTTAGTTCTATTTATCTATAGTTTATTTATATTTATACATATCTACATTATTCCACATCAATATAATGTCGTATTTAACAACTGTCACGTATTATATCTAGATAGCTCTGACTTGACAACTGTTACTTTCGACGCATGCGGATAGAGAACAAATAGGAACATATACCTTTCTCTCTCGCACACATTTTGGACTCTCCATATATATGCTCTAAGGGTTTAACGTGTTAATAATATAGCACTTTGAGAACCACTGAAGTGAAGTAATAACCAATATTAATAATACTTATTTTCAAGGTATTTAAAATTTAAATAGCTCCAAGTAGGGCAAGGTTAACAGCTGTCAGGTTTTTAAAATGGCTGGCGGTTCTAGCATCGAACAAAGTTTAGTTTTTGCTTTTGGCATGCTGTCGCTGTCGCTGTCGGTGTCAGTGAGAAAGTTGCAAAATTGTTTTCGCTAATTGTATTCGCACAGTGACTAATAATTAAATAAAAGTATGAATATTCATTAATTTTAAACTGTCAAGTATTATGTAATCATTCTGTAATATTAATATCACAAAGTTGTTGCCCGGTCTGTTAGCCCATTCACATTCACATTCACAGGTTGTTCTTGTAACGTAACTAGATACAGTATCTAAAGATGCTTTAGTTCTATCTAAAAGATTAACACTCTAAACGTTTGTTTATTGTATATGTTACCTTATTAACCTAATATTACCTATTTTATTAGTTCTTTAAAAATGAATCGACCGTTTCAAATAAACTTTTTTTTATTTATTATTTTTTAGAGTTTTTATGGTTTATAGCCTCAAATATGTGTCCTTCAAAATTGTGAAAAAGTGTGAAAAAAATTCTAAAACTTTTGGCGCCTCCGCATTTTTCCCTGAATTTCCTGGAAACCCGTAATTTTGGAAAAACTGGAAAAAAATTGTGCCCTTTTTTGCTGTATTTGTATTTAACTTTGTATTCGTAAAAGAAAGAAAGGTGAAATTTTGCGTGTGTATTACGCTATTAAATGCGAACATATTTCAAAACATCGAAATTAAAAATTAAATAAAAGGGGCCCTGAGAATATTAGGGGGCCCTTTAGGAAACTTGGGAGAAAGTCCAAATTTTGGATTGTGTAATAATTGAATATATTATTTAAAAAAAAAATTCAAAATTTTATTTGGGGGCACGGGGGCGGTTTTTGCCGACGGTAAAAATTGTGCTAAAAAGTTAAAAAAATTTATATAGGCTAACTTTGGTACCTAATTTTCGAATCGAAAAAAAAATCTCAAATTTAGAAAACAAGTTGGTATTATTAGCGAATAAATTGAAATTATTTTTTATTTTGTTGAAAAAAATTAATTTTTTTAGTCAGTTATATGAAAAGTTATTTGTTTTTATATGTAAAATTTATATAGAACGAGTTAAATATTTCAATTTAAAAATGGAATTAAAATTAGAAATGAAATTTAATTCACATACAAAAGACAGTCTATATATATACTCTAGTAGTATAGTATATATATATACTCTATTATATATATATAAGGTAAGATATATAGACATTACTTATCAAATAAAAAATACTCATTTATATTTACCAGCTATAAAATCTCCAGACGATTGTCATTCGCCTGTGCCACACACGGCTGATATATAAAAACGAAAATAATATAATTTAAAAACATTGGCAGACGACAGTTGATAGTCACAAGGTGTGGAAAGTTAGTAGCATGTTGAAACCAAGAGTACCAACTGAAAAACGTCTAGACTAAATAAAAACGAATATAATCTGAATTGAAATAATATGGAATTACAAATTTGATATGTTAATTACATTCGTATAGAGTTTCATTCAGTTGATATGACGAATATGACGATATAGTGGACGATGCACGTAACACAATGGGCTTGTGTCCTCATTTTTTAGTGGTCGATTTTTCAATTGTTGATTGAAATGGATGTTAATAAATGTGTATTGGCGTGTCTATTTTATTAAATATCTAAATATTGACGGAGATATAGCAATTAAAAGTTTTAATTGTAGTTTTAGTGCTAGAAATGGTCGGCCATATTTGTATGACGTGAAATGCATTTTAACGTCAGTTATTTGTTGAGTAGACCAGTGCTGTGGTAATTTTTTGTAGCTGTTGGTAGTCGAAATAATCAAGTCAAGTCAGAGAATAATAAGTTTTTATTTTATTTAGCCCTGCTAAGGCAGACATAATATTGAAATTTGAGTGTTCCTTGAAATAGCTGTAAACAATATTTGATATTTTGATATATAAATACATATAGCAGAGATTTATGATCTGTAAGGTTGGTAACCTTACACAAGGATTGTGATGTCACATGCACTTGGAATGTGTACAACGTTGAAGCCCTTTAATAATTAAAGAGACAAAATGACTTTTTTAATTGTTAATATCTCCTAACATATAAGGAGTTATTAAAAAATAATTGAACATTTGAGGTTCTAGTAACCCACTTTATCAATATATAGTACACTTTTGTAGAAATTAAGACATAGGACACAAGCCCGTTGTGAACCATAAACAGTAGTAAGATTAGTTCTAAACTTTTTATATTTTAGGATATGTTAACAATTATAAAAGCATTTTGCTTTTTTAATTATTAAAGGGATCCAACGTTAACGAAACTTTAAATGCATGGTACATCACATCGGACGATTTGCCATCTCTTTTATAAAACAAAGACGCAAACAAGTGTGTGTACTAACAGCTGAGTTGTGTATGCCATGAATTATTATATTATAAAGGTTGTGGAAAAGGAAAAATAATCATTTTGCTCGCAAAAACTTATAAACCATATTATGAATACAGATTTCTTCGACACTTCAGATTAATGCGATTATGAAAAAGATGGAGATCGCAAGTACTCGGTTTCTTAGTGTTGCCTACATCTCAGGCTGTTACTAATACTATAACTAATTTCAATTAGTTTTTACCTGGCCCTATTCGCCATATTTTTGTCTTCACAAATACTGAACTAAAATTTTGATGTAAAATGTTAGACAGAATCATATACTTTCTAACGTAGATTTTACGTTGCTTTCAAAATTAGACACCAGTTTAATTATCATCATTATTTAAGATTCAATATGCTCATATCTCGTAAACCAAAACACCTAATCAAAAATTATAAGCAAATTTAAAATCAACATAAAAAACTACAGTATTGAAAAATTATATTTACACTGTAAAACAAATTGGTTGAGAGAAGGCTTTAGACGCTTGTTGCACACGCTAGGCTAAGGCTGCACTGCGTAAAAGTATACCGGGTAAATATATCCGTAATTTTGTAATACTTTGTATCATATAAATGTCAACGCACTCTGATAATTTAAAAGTCACATTCTTCGCAAGTCAGTGCAGCTTTAGCATAAAAAAGAGACCAATTTGTTTTACAGTGTACTTACATGTTACGGTTTTCGAATAATCGGCATTTAATGTATCAATCCAATGTGTTCTTCTCGAACCAGCTAAGGTTTTCCTCTCGTTTTGTGTTTAGCGGAAACATTTTAAACAAAACAATAATTCCCTGTGTCACAATGGTATAAACATTTAAGCTTAAAACACGATTATTGTACAGCAACACCGCATTTTAAAAAAATTAAGCAAATTCTTTAACTTTTTCAGATTTCAATCTGCACGTCACTACCTGGTCGTTATTTCTTAGCAGGTGTTTTTAGTAACGTCATTTACGCCACCTCTAAATGCTCTTTACGTCAGTTTTACAACTTACTAAAGCATCTATATTAATTACTTCGAACCTCGGAGGCTCGCTCTTGTAATTAACTTGTCAGATTCACGGATATGAGTTACAGCGGCAGTGTCGCGTTACGTGTGCGAACATCACATTCAACGGACACCCTTAATTGTTGCAATCATTAGGTTAGCATAGGCGCACACTGGACAGTTTTTAAAAAATAAGCAATTTTGTTACTCCTGGTTGCATTGTAGGCATTTGTAGATGTTTACAGCCTGTCATAACATTTCATAGGTTATAATAACAAAAGTTATCTTTTGATATAAATTTACATTTATGCAAGCTATTTGCGCCAGATTATATTATGTTACTGAGTTTTTATTGTGTCATAAATGTAAACTCCACTGCTGCCTATATCACCTCTATTAGAGGTGCCTCCTTTAGGTGAAATCAAAAATAAAGAACATGTTTTTGTCAGTATGAACAATCCGTCTCTGCTACTAACTCTCCGCAGTAGTCATATGTTTCATACTCTACATTTCTCTACGACCGTACAAAATCACGGTACTCAGAGTTATAAACCGTAGGCAAAGGGGTACAAGGGGGTATAAAGGGTTTCCAAAAAGTCACCGCCCTTTTACCATCCCCTTACCCCTCTACTCAACGTGAATCGTTATACATTGGGATAGGCCATGGTCGATGTCTATGACTCTACCTCTCTGCCTCTACGCGTCTCGAATATGTAGAGTAGTAAGGGGAATGGTAGACGGAGGGGAAAGGTAACGTAGAGAGCATCGTACGCAACGTAGACCAAACGTAGAGATTGTAGAGATGTAGTGGAACAGTGCTACGCTAAATGTTGTAGATGTAGAGTCTGTGTAGAGTAGAGGGAAGTGGTGGGGGGGTGAAATTCGGTAGCGTAGAGTTGAGATGAGGTTATTGAACCTCGGTTCAATAACATTTCGGGTTCAAGCTGGTTTATTTTCAGTTTTATGTGCAGATTTATAGAAAAATATATGAATGAATAAATTCAGCTTCTACTAGTGCCCGTACGCTAACGTTAACGTTGGCACTGACGGGTTTGTATTAATTATTACTCTGGCTGAGTAAAAAATAGTAAAAGAGAGTAAACACAGTAGTACCAACTTGAAAACTAAATTATGTTTAATGATGCATATACACACACATCATAATGTTCGGTTCTACACACACTGTTGAGTGCTAGCATGGATGGTACTATCTAGATGGAGTCTTACTAAATACAGTAGACTCCTCAATAACGCGAGTTCCTGCAATGCGGATTTATACAATGCGTTAAAAATATTTGCAACATTTTGAAGAGAAAATTGATGTATAGTTCAAATCACGATAGTTCGGCGGTGACTTATACTTAAAAGAGGTTGTAAGAGCGGTATAAATCTATAATACAATAATGAATATTATCTTATTCGTTTCAATATACATTATAGAAAAATAAGTGAGTTTTAAGTGAGAAAATAAGTGCTTTTTTAGTTATATCGGCAGTTTATACCCCACAACTTGTTTTAAGTTTGAGTCGCAGCCAAACTTTCGTAATTTGAACTATACTTTAGATAGTTACGAACCCTGTAAATATAATGAATCGTAGCACACTGCAAGCGACAAAGCCGTCTGAATACAGGCGTTACGTATCTCTCACATTGAAATCAAATTTAAGTGAATTTTAACCTAGCGTCTCTTTGCAACAGTGGTGTATCAATAAAAATTAAACTAAAAGTTTGCTCTCATGATAAATTATATTAGTGCAAAACAACTCCAATATACCCTACAGTACACAAGTTTGACTTGGCGTACTGTTGTATCAGTACGTGATATGTATGTATTGTGACACAACACATGCAAAGATCACAGGAGTAGGCCTTATGCATATGGCTCCACTCTATTTTAATTGCTGCTCTGGCAATAAACTCATATAGTCTTATAAAATACTTTTTCTTTTTTTGCGTTTATCTCTAAACTACAAGAGCGCCTTGTCTTCTTTATGAAAGAAGCATAAGATTTTTACAATTGGATTTAATTTGTTAAATTCCAATTTTAACAAAATATATTTATTTTCAAACTTTCACTTCCACAAAATAAAAAAGGACTGGCTAGTCGAAAAATAATTCATTTGTTACAAGAAAATATATATATTTTTTAGACGATTCGCATGAAACTAATATCATCGCCATTTTTAATATTTTAAAATAGTTTTATATGTAAATATATTCACAAATGTATATTATATTAACGGTAATAACAGTAATTAAATATATTTGAAGGTTACGTCAAAGAAATTTTAGACCAGTTTTTCTGAGCGAGCGATAACGAAAGAAGAGAAAGTAAGTTGTTAAGATTCTAAGCAAAGTTTGTGAACAATATTTCTAATTTAAAAAGAAGCTAATTTTAATACGTATTGTCTGCTCCAAACATCCCTTAACTGGATGTACATCAACATTTGGTGGGTGGTAATTCACCCTTTATCTCCCGCCATCCCCACTCTTCTCCTGTCAGTTCTCCAACATGTTGGCAACAGGCATGATGGTGAGCCCCGTTCCCGTATCATTCCCGCACCTTCATCGCTTCATCCCAGATCCCACTTTACCATTCTTTCGTCTGTTCCCTTACCCTGTTGTCCCACACTACCCTGCGCATCCCCCAGCAATCATGTAGGGACTTACAGAGAGTCAAGGGGGTTCCCAGCGTCTAGACCGATCTATAATCCACGGCGAGACGGTATCCCAAACTCAGAGTCTGCTTGCTGCTACTTTGCTGTTCTCCAACGGCAGAAGAAAGTTCGCGAAGCGCTTTATGCCGCACAAAAACTGTTATAGCTGTCCCACACCTCACACCGAACACCGCACACCGCACACGAATGGTTATTAATGAAATTTCTATTACTCAGTCGTTATGTCGTTACTGCTTTATGAACAATCAAATTTATATTTACTGGTATTATTGGTTAACGTTATGTTTTGTAACATATTGCATATTGTCATTGTCTTTAAGTACATCATTGGCTAATTAGTGCAATCAACAAGTTAACGAGAGGGACAAGAGGATATTTAGAAACATTTCCTCTGTTCCGAATTTGTTATTAAGTTTAGTGTATAAATTAGCCCTGAACAATAGGAAACATACACATTTAAGACAGCTCACTTGTGATAATACAGTAGTATGTTTTTTAATAATTGATAAACTAATTAATGATCTATTTATAAACAAAGCTTGAACATTTATCTGACTCCTAACGTTTATATGGTTTAAATAGCTCAATCGTGTGCAAAGTTATTAACGTTTTTATATTTGAAAACATGGAGTACTAGTACAAAGTTGCAAATTGATTATCATTTGAGTACACTGTCGCCATCTATATTTAACTATATAACCATGAAGTAATGTTTCACCTTAAGGATAAACGTTATAGTATTTTATTTTCTCTGAAGACTGTACTCAATACATGTTAGCTTATATATTGTTAACGAATGTACATTCCCCTGAATACAACCCTGCTATTTTTTCATCAAGTATTATTGCACTGGCCTTACAGACATCAGGTACCCCTATAACTATATGTGTGGCAATAATATCCATAATCCTTGGAACTTACAATTTTAATTTAAGGAGGTACATGACCTTTACGTAAATGATGAAAACGTCGTTAAAAGTGGAGGATCGATAAAAATCGTTAAAATACATGCTGTCTCTAAATTTTAGTGATCTAGGGTTCATAGTTTTCTTTTTAGAAATGATTAAAAATGACAAATTTTCATATATATCATAACTTTTATCTCAATTTCACCACGTAACATAACTTTTACTATGAAAAAAGGCGACACGGTTTTCAAAAACTACGTGTGTAATATACGTGATAGAATTACAATATCTATTTTTCTCTTTTGATCAGTTCACCTCTCTGAAAGCTAACGTACTTAGTTTCTTCATGGCACTGACGAATTACGAAAAGCCACGCTTCAAATATATAAGCTAGTGGTCTATTTTCAAACAAATTAAAAAAAGTTTAGATAAAAGAAAATAAGTATATTTCCAGTGTATTAAACTCACCTACGGTCATTAATAAAGCTAACTTTATACATATGCAGACTAAATGGAATCGCACAGTTGAGAAATAAGGAAACGCTATCTATTGCAACACACCCCAAGTTTATGTGAATGAAATCTTCTACAGTAGTAGTACAGTTTGTTCATTAATTACAGTATTTAATTTTAGATTTTGCTGTCCACCCAATTGCACGGTGACCTTTTTTTAACGTCATATTTACTTACGGAATTATATACTTTGTTTAGATAATTTATTGTACCTGAGAGATCATTCTTTGTTCCACCTCTCATTCTATTACAAAGTTTCATTTTATTGTTCCCTTCTCCTACGAATAAATCTACTGTAAAATTAATTTATTGCAAGCGCCCTTGATTACAATTTGTCGCCTTCAATCTCGGACCGACCATGAGTACCGTGACGTGAATTTTTACAAGATATAAAAGGATTTGGGAAAGTAATATACCTCAGTATTTAATAGAAAAAGACATAAAAAACATAAGAAGTACAGCAAGGTTTAGATTGGGAAATGAGGAAAAAGGAAACAGATACTTGGAAAGTAGTGAGGAAAGAATGTGTAGAGTGCACATTAAGTTTGATTGTGAGGAAAAAGTAAGGAGTGTAATGAATATTGGGCAGCTCTTAAAAGGGGACAAGGAAGGGAACAGATGGATGGCAGAAATAATTAGAAGAAGGAAGGCTGAAGCTTGTTAAATCTTTTTAAGGCAGAAGAATGTAATGCCGAAAGTGAAGAGAAGAGGTGGATGGCGGAGATAGAGAAAAAAAACTAGGAAAGAGAAGAAATGGCAGAGTAGAAACAGGAGGGACAGTAGCAGGAGGAGCAAAGCAGTAGCAGTAGCAGTTTTGTTTTTATTTTTATAAGGAATTTTATATATATTTTTTTTGTTTGAAAAAAATGAGAATGTTTAAATTTAATAAGGATCAAAATTGAATTAAACACAATGACATGTATATAAATGAGTTAAGTCACAAGAATGTAGTGCCAAATGGCAAAAACATTAAAAAATAAAATAATAATATACAACTAAGCCAAAACTTGTACCCCTCATATTAGCGCCCCTTGCAACCGCATCCAGACCGGCCCTGTTTGCGTGCATACATTTAGTGATCGATCATTTTATTGTGTATTATTTTTATATTATATCGCAGTACATTCCAGTGTTCTAGTAGAACTACTTGTCCTTGTAATACTTCCTTAAAAAGGACATTTTGATTTCAACTAGTGCCGCCTCAACACTCTGGCTGCGTATGTGTGCTATTGAATATAAACCCCGAATTATAACCTGCGTATATATTGTCTGTAACTATTAGGCTCGGCACAAAACCGTAAAACACCGCACAACGTTCCAGGCGTGAGTCAGCCTCCATCTTCTAGTGAATTCGATCCTGACCTTGAGACGACGTTTTTCTTAGATTTCATCTTAACAAACATAGGGATCATTCGTCTGTCTCAAGGATGACGGGGACCGAATGTGAGGGCAGGGGGAGAGGTACACAAAGTACCATCTTACGCATTTAGATAATACATCATTTATAGCAGCAGGGGTCTTCAAACTAAGGGTCGCTGATTAGACGATTACAGAAAATTCGTTTATTTGAGACATATTGTCATTAAATAAATAATTGGAAAACAAAGAAACGAATTAAGGTGAAACCCGTAATTTTGGAAAAACTAAAAAAAAAATTGTTATTTTTTGCTGTATAACTCTTAATTAATTTTTAAAAAAAGGTTAAATTTAATTGCTAATTGGTGAATAAAAAACGAATAAGAATGTAATATTTCTCCCGCATTCAATTAATTGTTACATTTGGTCTGTAAATATTGTCAGAAAATAATGTTGCCGCTCTGTCAGGCGCAATTAAAGTAAAGTTTTATTAAATTCATGGTCATTTTTTTCTAATTTTTTTTTTCATTCTTTGAAATATTTTGATACAGTTATGTTCATTATGCTCCAAAATAAAAAACTGCATCATTAGATTTTAAATATTTACGCGATTCTGGCTTTTACGAGACGTTTTTTAAATTCATGGACTTTATTTTCTTTAAATTTTTTTTTTAATTTCTTGAATTTTTTTTGATGCAGTTATGTTCGTTAGGCTTTAAATTAAAGAACTGTTTCATTAAATTTTAAATATCTACGCAGAAACTCAAAAAATTGCATTGCTCTTAAAATCATAAAAGTGAACCTTTTCATCATTTTTAACAAGATTATAGTCTTCTTTCATTGCATACTGATAAAGAGATTTAATATATTGATATATCATAAACTAAAATACTTATTTAAAAATGAATTATAAATATGAAATCAGCATTAAAAATTAAGAAAAGAAACGTAATAAAAAGAAGAGATTTTTTTTCAATTTTAATGAAAAGTAAAAAGAGTATAACCTTCTTAATTTTCATAAAAATTTAAGAAAAATATATGTCATTTTATAACGGATTTAAACTTAATTTAGAATGCTGATTTCATATTTATAATTTATTTTTAAATAAGTATTTTAGTTTATGATATATCAATATATTAAATATCTTTATCAGAGTATGCAATGAAAGAAGACTATAATCTTGTTAAAAATGATGAAAAGGTTCACTTTTATGATTTTAAGAGCAATGCAATTTTTTGAATTTCTGCGTAGATATTTAAAATCTAATGATGCAGTCCTTTAATTTAAAACGTTACGAACATAACTGCATCAAAAAATTTTAAGAAATAAAAAAAAAAATTTATAAAAAAAAGACCATGAATTTAAAAAAAGTCGCATAAAAGCCAGAATCGCGTAGATATTTAAAATGTAATGAAGCAGTTCTTTACTTTAAAGCCTAGTGAACATAACTGCATCAAAAAATTTCAAGAAATCAAAAAGAAAATTAAGAAAAAAAAGTCCATAAAATTAAAAAAGGTCGCATAAAAGTCAGAATCGCGAAAATATTTAAAATGTAATAAAGCAGTTCTTTAATTTAAAACATTACAAACATAACGGCATCAAAAAATTTCAAGAAATTAAAAAGAAAATTCAGAAAAGAAGTCCATGAATTTAAAAAAGGTCGCGTAAAGGCCAGAATCGCGTAGATATTTAAAGTCTAATGATGCAGTGTTTTATTTTAGAGCTGCATCAAAACTTTTGATATTATGGGAGGTAGAAAGTGAACCTTGGAACTTGTACTAGGTCAACAAGTTTAAGGCTAATAATTTTCTATATAAAGGAAAGAAAATGAATCTTAGAATTAACCTGTACCAAGCTAGCAATTTTAAAATTTAAATAAATTACTAGATAATCAACGGCTAGTTGTAATATTCTTTGCAAATAAAAAGAAACTCTTAAAAAATCAAAATGAAGAAGAAAATTGTGTACATCATTAAAATAAATATTCATAACGCAGTACAGAAAATCAACATTAAAAAAAGTAATGAGCATTATCTTCATCCATTGTAAAAAACAGGTAAAAGTTGATTTAACGATCGAACGCAGTGTTCAAGGTATGGCGATTAGTAGTGTAAGCTGTAACCACAGCATCCGAAGAATTCCCAATGGACGGTGGGTCCATCAGTCGATCAACACAGCAGTCCATCAGCAACGCGTTATTGCCAGTAACTCTATTAGTAGAATAAAGTGGCGAAGGAAGATCTGTGTATTAAAAATGTGCATTCTTGATTGCTGAGAGCTTCTCACACTTCGCGTAAAGAAGAATCGAAAGGAATTGTTCTCGATGTTTCGATTGGAAAAGAAGTTGATATTCAACTTTATTCTCCATTGCGTAACTATGCAGGACAGGATTTCGGGGGAGGTTTTTCGTACTGTTAATCATTGGAAAACTAATCACTATTTTGACAGGACAAACATTGGCTAACTTTATATCCATAAATATATGGACAAATGATATATTTTGTATATTTAAGTTAATTTTAAACTACAGTACTTATTTAGTATCCATAACGAATATTTTTCTCTATTCATTACCAATTACATTTTTGTTTTCTTCCATTTTTGCATTGTAGTTTTTATGCTGATTTCAAATCTGCAACTTATTTTTAAATAGGTGTCTTGGTTTTCTAGATATCAACCATTTAACACGTAAATAATGCAGATATTTAAAAATAGTTTTCGGATATGAAATCAGCGTAAAAAACTACGCTAGACAATGTATTTAATACATCAAAATAAAAATGTCTTTTTCATTGAAAATTTTAAAGGTTATTATACTCTTGATAATTTTATAAAAATTACCATTTTCGTTTTGTTCAACTTTCAATGGTTATTGATGTAGTTTTTTATGCTGATTCTAAATCTGCTATTTATTTTTTAATGTATGTTTTGGTTTTTGAGATATCAACAAGTACACGCGTAAATAATGGAGATATTTAAAAATGGTTTTCTGTTTTGAAATCAGCATAGAAAACTACGCCAGAATTTTTTTTTTTTTGTTGAAAATCGTCTTATCCTGTATAGCCCGGGCGCTAGAGGTCAAATATTTGGTCCATTTTTTTTTACTGCTCTACTCTTATTTGTAAAGGAAATGTATTGAGTACAATCTATAAAATCATTTTAATGATTATTTCAGTAATAATTTATACTTTTTTGTAATGTCTAACATGGTCTTGTTTACTGCGTGCAGTATTTAAAATTTGTACCGCTGCTGAATTTTCGGAACACAAATACAGCTGCTTGTCTTTGTTCCTCGTTAATTTTCTACAAATTAAGCATTTCAACGGAGAGGGGATGTGAAGGGAGCGGGAAGGGACCATCACAGCTGGTGGCAAGATGTGTTTTGTTATTATTTGGGGTCTCAGGTATAAGAATCCGACCATAGTTACCGGTCCTCACATTTTGCATACTCAACTACTCATAGCGCCTGCACTAGTAGGCAATAATTTAATTAAGGTGTTTGACTATGATCCGAAGAAATAACGCTAGTTGTTTGAACGAAAAATTGTTTTTACAAGTTTCATAAAACGGGGTACCCAGAGGAACGTCTGCTTAAATTATGTTTAGTGGTTTTCTTTTTAATTTCATTAAAGTAAGGAGTTCCAGGAGTAAATAATGCAGGAATTTAAAAATGTTTTCCAGTTTTGAAATCACCGTAAAAATCTACGCCAAGAACCATTGAAAATTAAACAAAACGAAAACGTTAATTTTTATGAAATTATGAAGGCTTATAATCTTTAAAATTAATAATGAAAAACACATTTTAATTTTGACATATTAAATATATATTCTAGTACAAAAAACTATGTTTATAGAATAATATAGAATATTAAATATAGGTATAAATAAATTGCGATATAAAAATAAAATGTTGTTAACTTTTCTTAACCAATATTGAAGATGCAATGAAGTTCAACCCTGACTTTCTGTAAGACACAGGTACTCGCGTGCTACCAACATTAGCACATGAACTCGTACTAGTACATTGCACATAATTTAGAAATAAATTCCACCACTTAAAGCTGCGACCACAAGACAAGACAACTACAGATGAAGACACTGACGTCGACTTCATCAGCTCAAAGAAAATGTAAACTAGGGCTTAAGCCTGTAGCCCAGCGGCCATGACAGCATGTGCTTCTGTGGGGAACAGTAATTCCCGCGGCCTCGCGTTCGTCATGACACAAAAACTAAATCAGAATTGACTTGAATACAGCAATCAAATGGAAATTACGTGTTTTTATATTTTTTATATATCTATTATTTGATATGCAATCACTTTTATATAAAGTACAATCTCTTGAAGTGCGATTTATGTTTTAGGCCTGTCTCAGTATGGGACCGTATTTAAGCGAATTTCTGCCGGACGTATACGGGCTACTACGCTTTACCTATCCGAACCATGTAAATGTAATGAGATCGCTCTGGAGCTCTCAGACTGCACGCTACAAAGCAGTCCGAATACGGGCGGCACTACCTCGCACATTAGAAGCGTATAAAGGCGAATTTTAACCAAGTGTTACCACTACTACAACGCTATCTTATCTGAACCTTTGTAAATGTAAACAGCCGCTTCAGACTGGAGGGGATACCTAACATCGCTGCAATACGGATCTTTTCGCGTCTATCGCGACATCGCGTACCATCGTATACCAGTAGTGTATCGATAAAAATTAAAGTTAAAGTTTGCTCTCATAATAAATTATATTAGTGCTAAAGAACTCTAATACACCCCCTACAGTTCACAAGTTAGTTATCTGACGACTACAGGAGATCACTACAGACTAACAAAACAATAACAAAACCAATAACACAATAAGATAATATACCCTTATCTTATTATCCAGGCACACACAGATTTAAGACGTAAACATCAAGAGAATGCTGTATCATAAATATAGATAAATAAATTAGTATAAACATGTATTGTGACACACATAGGCGGTTTGCTTTGTAGCTCATTCAATCCGCCGATTTACGTCCGAATACGCCGTCGCTTAAATACGGTCCCATACTGAGACAGGCCTTATATTTTTATTTAGGGCGTAACAGTACTACTTGGTTTTCCAGTTGAATGTAGATGGCAGCAATGTTTCAAAATCGAAATTTATATACAAAATTCTACTTAAATGTGTTTTCTTATACGTTATTCATTAACGTAAGTAATTCTCCATTTAACAATTTCTCTTTAGACTAGTTTTCATTTCAAGATTGTCATACAATTTCGGTCTCTTTTAGGGCCCCGATCAAATATTTTTCGGATTCACACATGCGTTGACGACTATGACATTAAAACATAACCTACAATGGTCAGCATGAACGTATCTGAACGTTTATTACCCGTAATTAACAATTTTTGTCAAGTATTTATGTTATAGTAAACAAGTTTAATGTAATAACCTAACTTTTATTTTATGTCAAAACTTTAGACGATTTGCACATTTTTTAAACATGTCAGAAGAAGTGTTTTTTACCGAATTAATTGAATACATATATGTGATCATAGCTTTAGATACAATCGCTTTACAAACATCCACAAGTTGTCAGTTTTGCCATCATGCAGCCGGGCAAAAACAATTATAACTACAAATGAATTAAATAAACGTGATTCTTATTAAGTAAGTGGTGTTTTAAGAAGCCTACGTTTAACGTTCCGTAATTCCGTAACACGGAAGTCAGGAGCGCATCATCCCATTTATTACCAAATATAATTATTGTCTTATACACTCTACTAACGTATAAGCTAACGTTTTTTTGGATCTTGCAATATTTAAATACTTATTTCGATTCACTGATTTCGTCCCGTTATTTTGCAATGATTTGGTAATAGGTAGGTTGGCAACCCAAGTCGCAGGTTGAATGGCCGCAGCCGGCTGTCGGTATCTGGTTCCGGAACATCGAACCACTCGGCAACTACTGGCCAATGCTAAGGTCGCGTTGGTATTACTGTTTCATTTTTGCGTTAACCAATTTAGTGTGCGTTTTTATTTAATGATTAAAATTCTTTTATTTTTTTATTATTAAAATTAGAGCAGTTCGTTAAAAATTATACAAAATTCATTTTAAGTAAATAGATGTGATGACGTCATTATATCATGATTACTTTCTGAATTGCTTTTTTTAGGTTATAATATTATTTACTACTTGTCAACGCCAGATGTCTCCTACTATATATGTATTTGCAATTCATTTCTAGATAAATGTTTTGGTTTACGAGATATCATCAAACTACCCAGTAAACAATTTGGTGAAGTGTCTTGTTTTGTGATGTTTCTATCACTATTGCACTTTATCTTCATTTGTATTCCGACAGATGGAGTGGTTTCACCATTTGTAGCCAATAAAACAGACATTTCATATGAACGACTGTAAGAAACTGAACTGTCTTTCATCAACTGTCTGTCAATATGATGGCAATGGTAAAGTCGAGACGTAACAGATTTTTGAAAATAATTCTTTTTTTTAAAATCACCATAAATATCTATTCGAAAAAGATAAATCAGAAAGTGTGCCACGTGGAGAAGAAAGAACAGATGACTGTAGTTTTAATTTTTAGTAGATTTTAAGAATAGGTTTAAGCCAATTAAATAAAATGTATATAACGATGTAGTGTGGGAAGAATGTTAAAGAAATCATAATCAATAAATATAAAAATATCGGTTTAAAAAAAAAGATACATGAATTTGAAAAAAGGTTACATACAAGTCAGAAAACTATAGATATTTAAAATGTAATGAAGCAGTTCTTCATTTAAAAGCACGGCGGATATAACTGCATCAAAAAATTGTAAAGGTATAGAAATATTTTTAAAAAAAATATCGAAACACAGGAACAAGAAATATGCATGCAACGATAGAGTGATAATATCATAAGGCAACACTATGTTTTAGTTTTAAATAATAATTCTTATTGAAGCATTAGGAGGCTTTAAAGAAAAATAATGAGAATAAAAAACTGTTTTGGAATAATAAAAATTTGAGTGATCATTTAGAACAGAAAGTAGAAAAGAAGCTCCATATATGAGGTGTCTAGAAGCAAAGGAATGTAAATGAAAATTTGAGATAACTAGCGCAAACGATAGAAGAGGTACTAAACTATTTGGTACCAAATAGCCACGTGCCATGTGGCACAGAGATATAAGCGAAAACTTGGACAGATTTTGCTATATAGCGTGAGTATGAAAAGCTACTGTTAAACTCGGTTTCTGAAGAATATAACTTTTGTCATTTACACCTCTTTGCATCTGGACGCCTCATGTCTTAATTCGGCCCTGACCACAACACGTGGATATTGAATAACACGTAACTATCTCCACCCACTCCAGACAAATGAGCCGAATCAGCCGTATCCCTGAAACAGGGAACAGGGAACAGGAACAGTCTCGTTGTCCTGCAGGCTGCAACACATCGTGCGGATTTTTCCGGAACGGCAAAACGCCAAAAGAACGCGCAGACTGGCGTCGCGGCGCATCGCGGTCTACGAATTGAAAATCCGCAGTGCAACGAACTAATGGGGCTAAAGTTCAACTGCCATTGAATTTGGAACGTTGTACTGGAGATGGGAGGCGTGTGCAATGGGTCCTGATGCTGCTGCTGGTAGTGCAGGAGATGCTCTTTGCGGATGCAGCCTGTGAACAATCACGAATAGCCGTTGGTCGTTCAAATAGATATTAATAAATAATGAAGTATGGAGTAATTATCCCAGTAAGACTTTTTAAATCTAATATAGATACAATGAAACTACTGTTAATTACCTCCTCCCCCAGTCAGCGCAAAAATCTTTCTATTTTTAGCTTCAAAACAAGTTTTTTCAGTTAAAATAATAATATGCTAATATTCTTAGATCGATAACGTATGAGACAAGCAATATTTATCATTCCCACTTACTGAAATTGTTAATTATTAAGTCAATTATTAACTTAAGCTTTGAATAATGTGCCTCAGTACCTTATAGAAAAGGACATAAAACACATAAGAAGAACAGCAAGGTTTAGATTGGGAAATGAGGAAAAAGGAAACAGATACTGGGAAAAGAGTGAGGAAAGAAAGTGTAGAATGTGTGGAGCGGAGGACGAAACACTGGAGCACATTAAGTTTGAGTGTAAGGAAAAAGTAGCAAGCGAGAGGAATATTGGACAGCTATTAAAGGGAGGCAGTGAAGGAAAGAGGTGGATGGCGGAAATAGTAAGAAGAAAAGGAAAAACAGGAGAATAAATAATCTGGTGGAGAATAATAGAGAGGGTCAAAAGAAGAAGAAGCAGAAAGCACTTTTGGAAGTAGTAAAAGTCGAGAAGATTTTAAGTTTATTTTAAGTTTAGTTTTTAAGTTTGGAATGTATATAGGAATGAAATGTATTAGAAATATAATACTGTAGATTGTAAAGCCGAAAGGCATACACAATTAATTTATAAATAACTTAAGCTTTGATTTTTTGGTAAAGTTTTTAGTTAAAAAATTGAATAAAACACGAACAAAGTATCCAATCGCAAAAATCTTATGTTACTCCATACACATTATATCATATTACTATCGTTTCATTTTATGTTTTAGTTGCACTTAAAACATTGGAAATACAATTATTTTCTTGTAACTAAAATTATTTTAATTTGTTTGAAAATAGACCATTAGCCTTTATACCCTAAGGTGGGTGTTTATAATTGGTCAATGCCGTGAAGAAACTAAGTATGTTAGTCTTTAGAGAGTTGAACTGATCAAAAAAGAGAAATAGTTATTATAGTTTAGACGTCCGCGCCTATTGAGCTCTAAACTAAATCTAAAGTATTCTTTATTAGTTTAGCATATGTCAACCTTGCCAACTTATGCAATAAATATTATCTCTGGTAATATATTATAAGAATGGTAGTATTGCCACATTTGTAGAGGTACCTGATGTCTGTAAGTGTTGCCAGGTAGTTTGTCTAGTAGTATTACCAGTACAATAATATTGTTTAGTTTAAAACTAGCAGGCATGTACTCAGATGAATTCTGTGTTCACTTCTAATTCTTAAATCTCAGAAAATATTCAGAATATTGGCATGGGTAAACTCTTAAAATATTCTTAAAAATATTATCAATAAATCTACGCGAACTTTTTTCTCTCTTTAACCTTGGATGTTAAAACTAGTTGAAAATAAAGAATCATTATATAAAATACGAGTACAAAAATTAATATTAAATAAAATATATTACTACGTCAAAAGAAAAATTAGAATCCTAAACAATAGGTGAAGTCACCATCAAATATCCGCAATTACGAGCACCAGCCTCTAATATCATTTAAAGTTAGAGTCATTTAATTTATCGATAAATGTTAGTTTTAAGAAGACAATAAAATAGAATCATTACAACAGCGTTATCATTACGATACATTATCACTGGAGAAGACTTCCTCAACCTGTCCAAACTATTGATGATTCCACAGAGTTGTGCGTAAAAATAGAGAACAATTTCGTTATACATTTTCGATTAGGTAATATAGAAATTTCTCATATTTTTCTACTTGATTTGACTTAATGCTCGCAAAAATAATGAATAAATGTTTGGACCCTTGAAAAGAAATGATTAAATGCAATGGAATGATATTTCCACTTGAATAAACGACTTAATTAATCAGCAGCAGATAACGATATTTTAGAAAGAAGAAAAAATAAATGATTTTTAAGAAAAAGAAGTACCATCTATAAAGGTATGCATATATATTTCTATATATTAAAAATAAATAATTCTTATCCACGTAAAGTCAATTAGACAATATAGATCTTCTCTGTAAGGTGAAAGGTCACGGAAATGGATGTAACCTCTGTCTGAGTGAACAAAGTTCACGGTGTATGAGACAGCATTGATTGTATAGTAGCTAAAAACGGAAGCTCGAATTGATTTACCGCTAATCGCTCTATAGGTGAAGGAATCGGTGCAAGATGAAGGGGAGAAATGCATAAGCAAAAACTTAAGACAAAACTTCACCCTTAATACCCCTCCTAAAAGGACCACTGAGTCTTTAGTTTTATGATTCAATTTTTTTCAAGATATTTTTGATCACTGCCACACCCGCTAAACTTTCTTATAATTAACATCGGCTTATTTTATAGGATGCCTAGTGGCAAGCCTAACGTGTAACTACACCGTTGTCTCATTAGGTTTTGGATTATGAGGGTTCATAATTAAATTAATTTTCTTAAAGCCACACCTCTAAATCATCGTCTTATTGCCGTCTATTTCTTAAAAGCAATGCATTTTCCTAACTTTTTGCTATTTTTAGTACAATACCGACCCGACCCAAAGGGCATTCCCTCAATAATGTGTTTTAATAATGTTTGTCTACATCACAACAAAAAAGAAACAATGTATTTATTATTAAAGAAATCTTGAACCCTACAGTAACAGACGTACGACTAATAACACAATATACCTTGGCTAACGCCGTTGTCGTTCTTCTTGAGCTTTGATTATTACTCCTTTAGAAATCCACCCACTTCTCCCTCGCACCGCACCCTTACTCGCACCCCCAATCGTGCGACGCAATCAGACAATGTCAATATCGACGTAAATATAACTTGGTTAGCGTCGGCATCGTGTGACTCGAAGAGTGGTCTATTAGGGCGGCCGAGGGTGTACAAAGACCACCCTCAGCATTGTGGTTGATCTCAACGATATTACGTTTTGCACAATAAGTAAATAAGACTATACACAAAAATAAATGTACACCTATACAATATAGACACATTTTGAGCATAAATTTAATACACGAAATACCAATAATTTTATCCTTGGTAATCCGGATGTCTCTAAATTATTTAATATTCTAATAAGCCAAAGTTTTTTAGGATTCGTCGACTGGGATGTACTTGGATGTTGTCAACACGAAATCCGTCATCTAACAGTGCATTTCGGGTAGGGTAGGTAATAGAATTGCTCTATTTTCTAAAAATGCTAAACCTGGTTTTAAATTTAAATTTTTCGGATGAAGCAATCACTTTTATTTATTTTTCTCGAAAACTGTAACTCCTACAAAATTTTCTTCATAAAGTTATTTGTAGACAACAACATTATCTACAACTTTCATTAATAACTTTTTGTTGTAACTTTTATAATTAAAAAGTTACACGCAAAAGTAAATCATAAACGAAGTGGATGATTTATTTTTATTTATAATCTTTTTTTATAAACGTTTAAATAAAGATTTTAATAAACTATTATCATCTACAATGTAGTTCATTACACAAAAAAATTATTGCAATTTTATTTTGAAGATAAGGCCCGTAAAGGGGCACCTTTTCTTCTCGAGAATCCAAATTTAAATTCGTGTTTGACCCTTTTACATGATTTTTGTTCCAACCCACCACGATTGGCGTTTTTTTAACGACCTTGAGTAAAAGTATTGAATTATTTTTTCGCATGGTTTTAGACCCCTATCATCCACATTTTGGCACTTTTTGTAGTTATATTTTGTTTTTTGGTCTTGCTGTGTGTATTTTGGATTAAGTGTGACTTTTATTACACTTTGAGGAACCGCTGCCATCGTCCGCAACCGTCCCATAGTTTATACATAGTCAAAGGGTCTTTCAACAAGAGCGGACATTTTAAATCAATAGAAAAACGCAATATTTCGGTGACATTGTACAGATATTGTGCTTCATTACAAACCTCAGACTTTATACGTTAGATTAAAATAAAAATGTCAACACTTTTCTTGGAAAAATTATGTTTTTCTATTGATTTAAAATGATTGTTGATGCATCCATAAAATGACTACCCTATATAATATATTGTATACTTGAAAATAAGTCACAAAAATGATTAAGCTTTTCGGTTCGTTATTCTGTTCTAAGCCATTATTAATAAGTTCGCAAATACGAACGGTAAATAATTAGTTATCTCAAATACAAGCTTCTTCAACTGTTTCACAGATGCAGCGCGTGTCACTGAACGTAGCTATTTAATTCTGTGTATTCCCTATCAGATAAACTAGATATCAATCAAACTCAAACGATGCCACAGGTATGAGTAATTTATTTCTATCTTCTTTTTGCAAAATGGTTTTATAATTGCATAACGTATTAAAGTAATCATTATTCATTTTCATCTGCAACATTGTTGCCATAGCATCGTGTGTCTGCCTGCATGCGTTTTGCTCCGAGATTCTCAGCTGCAGAATTCTACAAGTCATGTTGACTAGTTTAAATCAATGTTTCTTCACTGAAGATTTCCTTGTTCTTTTAAATGATTTTCATAAGTTTTGTTCAGTGTATTTACCTTTATCTGACATTGCGAGACATTCCATAACCTCAATTTATAGGCCGACGTATTATAAATTAAATAACTATAGAAATTTCCAACTTTATATTATCCTTACAATATTTTTCTTTAAGATGAAACGATACTTGGCCATTTTTTCTAGCGAAATATAGATGGAGAGTTCGCGACGCATGCTAAACTTTTTGTACTAATTATTCTATACTGTTGTGTACTATGTTATTATAATAACTTCTGTTAAAAGTAAATGTAGTATAAAATTTAGCAGGTAGTATTTCGTAAGTATAAAGTAATATATTAAGCACTAATAATTATTTGTTTAAATGTTGTGCAATGTAGTTTCTATATAATGAAATTCTATATTATTTTACTTGAATCCTATTTCTTATAAAACAAGCAGCAAAACTGAAGTTCCAATTTGATATAGCTATAACTGCGTAAACATTTGGATATTTAAAAAAAATAAAAAACGTCAATATACATATATTAACATTTACTTTTATCAACAATTTAAAAATCGTTCAAGTCCTAATTCTAGTTCATCTAGCGAGACTTTTCATACGAACGACTGAACTGTGTGTGTCAAAAATTAACAGTTTTTAACAAATATGATTCAAAATGGAGTCCAAACTGTTTACTATGAAAAATCTTAAAAATGCCATTAATGATAGGTCATACAAGTCTTGCTCATACCTACTATATGTGAACAATGTAACAGTCCAATAACAGTAAAGCTTATTCCTCTTCGATGCTCGAGGTAATCGTCCCATAGATAAGGCTGAGGGATATAAGCAGGGAATGTCTGAAAAACCTTATTAACTTTATCAATAAAACTAATTTAATCTCTTTATTTTAAATACTCACACTCGTGTCTATAATTCGTAAGTTTTGTAAATGTTTATAAATGTATATACTGTTTTAAGTGCTAATAACTGTTGAAAGTTTATGCGCTCAAATAGATATTAGAAGGCTAGTTCTATAGTTTTTGGAACACTAATACTTCGCAGAACATCGATTAAGAACCACTGGCCCAATCTAAAAGGTTAACACAGCGCCAGTGACGTACGCCTTTACTATTTTGTAAACTAAATAGTTCGCAGTCCACTATGGTCATAAAACTATTAACGTTTTTACGGCTTAAAAACTGACCAAGCCAATGTCCTTTGTGTTGAAACTTTACTCTGACTTTTAGTTTTTAATCAATACCATATTTTTATCAGAATTGCATGACAGTGATCACGTGGTAGACCCATGATTATAAAGGAGGGGGGAGAGAGGTAGGATACACTTCCCCACTCCCCATTCTTTCTTCTACCACGCAGACTGTCTTGAATGACATTACTGAATATTTATTCATACATAAATAAGTTTTGTAAATCGATTCGTGGAAGATTACAAATTTATTACGTTTAATTTTAATTATGAGAGTTTATTAATATCTATTTTTTTAAATAATTGAAGTATGTAAGTACTATGTATAATGAAACTTTCTGCAATGCGGATTCATACAACGCGGCAAAAATATTACGACGGTTTTGAGAAATCGGAGCAAGCATTTATGGGGGCGTAATATTCATATATTTGAAAAACTATAGGTGTATTTCGAAAGGAAAAAATTTGTTTATTTTTAGTTTGTTAAAAGAATTTATTTTTAGGTTAATTGAGCTCTTTTTTAGTCCTTACTGAGATTGTCACGAACAAGTAACTTATTCTGTTACTTTTTTTTAAAAAAATTCGAAATATGCACGGGCTGTTAAAATGTCAAATTCTTGCCCCGGTTCATAGATCGCATAGGATGGGATGAATCTGCTAATTTTATAAATTATCTTTCTATAATTTTACTAATCAAATAAAATTATGTTTCTATACTCAGAAAAAGTACTGTATTACGAAACGGTTACGATTCTAATAAAAATAAAACATATAAAGCGCAATTTCAAGTAGAAGGTTATTTACTTTATATTAAATAAACTTTAAGTACATGTTAACTTAGTATAATAAGCGACGTATTTACTATAACCGCTATACATAAAAGACATTTTCTTAATTAAGTAAAATTTAGAATTAATTCATCTAAAAGGGACACTACATCTACTTCATCTAAACAAACACACATTATTACCATTTCATTGTGAAAAACAACTTTTTAAGATTCTATAATTCTTTCAAACGCCAAAAAAGTAGTTTTATTTTTACAAAAGCTGTAAAACAGGTCACAAAAGGTTGTCTTTTAGATAACATTATTTACGTTACAGCTAGGTTAAATACACGTAATTACGTTTAATAGGGATACATTAATTTTATCTTGCACAAAAATTTTTGAGGAGACATTAGAAACTACAGCGCAGATCGAAAATGAAACACTTTAAGCAGCTTGTAGTAAACTAACATGTTTGAATCTTGCACAGATAGACAATTTCCATATTAAAAGTAGAAAATGAATCTTGGAATAAGCCTGTAACAACCTATCAACAATTTTCTACCTTGAAAAATACCAATTTTTAAAAATCATCACTTATTTTTGTAGTAAATTTTTTTATAAAATAAAAAAAGTGTTTCCGTCATTTTTGACACATGGTTTCGGGATCTTGTGCTTTTAGCGCACCAAGCGGAGTGTGCTGCTAAGGGCGTTACTTTTTTCATCGAGATCGTTCCGTCGTTCACAGACCTGTATAGACGGCAATGAACGTGACCTTTGGTATGCAACCTAAGCGTAATTGCGACTCTAATATAAACATAAAACTGACAATATCTGTGACAATTTTATGAGAAAATGACCAAATAAACATAATAATATGTGTATCGTTAGTAATCATTATCGCAATATAAAATGTTTATGGATTGGTCCACCGTCCACAATTTACGGTGGTGTAGTTGCAGTGTATGCAGTTCGGAGTGCGGTGTACGGCGTACGGCGTACGGCATGTGGCGTGTGTGTGTGAACGACGCGAGGTCAACTGAGGTCACAGTCAGGGCGTCGGCCCCCTCACACCGCTACTCCGGCTACGTAACCATCGACCGTAGACGTCGACGTCGCCCGTCAACCAGATCGATAGGACCGTCTCGACGCCGCTGCTACTACCACTGCCGTTCTGCACCGATCTAGCCAGCGTCAATGACAGTGGCGTACAAAACAATTCGTCATTAGTTTTACTCAGGGGAGTTACTTCGGGTTTATAATTGACTCACCACTATTACGTTAGAATATTTAATTACATTTTTATAATATATATATGTCTGCAACGTAGGTGAGTTCTTTAAGGGGTTATTAGGCCCAGAAAAAGCGATTTTTAAAAACAATTTCCTGAGAAGACTTTTACATGTATATTAATGTAAAAATTTGTACGCATATTATGCTAACTTTCAGCAGTATTTTAATACTTTTGTATTTGTAAAAATAATAATTTTAAAGCTGCTATAGCTGATCTCCAGGAGCTCCTCTCAAAAAAGGCATCTTGCGGTGGCTACGATATCTCTGGACTGAATCATCTAAAATGAAAAAACCAAACGGATTTCGTTAAAGTAATGTATATTCTAGTAATTAATCGAAGGAATAAGCAAAATAATTTTTTTTGTACAAAATGGCGGCTTCCAAAAAAAAACTTATACTTATCAACTTAAAACTTCTTTTTTACCAAAATTTTGACCTTAAATTGTTTATATAATTGAAAAAACATTCGATTAATTACTAAAAAATATACTTAAGAAGCTTGTGTTAAAATTTGAGACTGATCGGTTCAGCCGTTTCCGAGAAATTTTGGTCACCGACTTTAAAAACACAATTTCGCATAGAGTAAAAAAACATTTATTTTCAACTTACATAACTTCGTAAATAATCGCCGGATTGACTTGAAATTTTGTGTGTGTGTATTTAAATATATGTACATTACGCAAATGAAATTAAAAAAAATATTTTCTTTGAAAATATTAACTGTATATAACCCCTTAACGTAAAGGCAATTCAGATCTACATCAACAAAAAATTTCAACTAAATTTTGATAGCAACTTTAACACGTGATATTCTCTCTAAATTACGCTGCAACCTCTTCCAAAGCTAGCTTACAGTCCAGATATATTCCCATGTAATTACCATTTGTTTGGTCCACTGATGGAGGCATTAGGAGAGAAAAGAAGCTGAGGTCGAACAATAAATTTGAGCAAACCATCTCCTCTTTTCCATGAAGCAACCAAAAAGCTTCCTATCCGATCGAGAAAATGTATTTCTCTTAAAGCAAACTGCATATGAGGCGTCTAGAAGCAAAGGGATGTAAAGGATTTTGAAAATTTGGGACAACCAGCTCAAACGATAGAAGATGTAGTAAACTATTTAGTGGCACAGAGATATAGGCGAACACTTGGACAGATTTTACTATATAGTATGAATTCTACAATCTACTGAACAAAAACCCAATACGATCTTAACTTTAAACTCGTTTCCTGAAGAATTTTACTTTTGTCACTTACATTCCTTTGCATCTAGACGCCTCATATGTAAAGAATAAAGCACTCCATGTATGTTTTTATAAATCTGTATTAAAATATTCTGGTTTATGATCCTAGTTTTTTTTAATCCTAGTTACCAATTTAATTTACTAAAAGTAAGACCGTCTGTGAATCACATGTTGTATTAACTTACAATTAAACATTTAGACAAAAATTTGTGACCAATAATTAAAAATATGTTCTACTGCACTGTGGTCTCTGCAACCAGGAACTGTGCTTTCAGTGAGGGATGAGGGAAGGTTGAAAGCCCCGTGGTTACCAGGAATGAGGGACGAGGAGTGCGGAAGTGAAGCTTGCAACAGAGTACTGCAAAAGTGCAGGGTAGAATAAGAATGAAAAGGATAGAAGATTAGAAAGAGAAGGATATATGCACAAGTATAGTATATAGGGAAAAAGCGGAAGCGGAAGGATTGTAGAAAATGGGGAAGTTTAGAGCTCATGGTGTTTTCACAAGTATTGTAACTGATAAAAATCCTCGATAATTAGGAAAATGCCGACTAGTTAAAGAAACCTTGAAAATAGTTAACAGAATATAAATGTTATTTAAATCACTATTATTTTGAGGTTAAATCTTCTTCTTCTTGCTCTGGACCTTTCTCTCACTCTTGCATCCACTGGATTCTTTTTTAAATCACTCACTCTTTCTAAATCACAACATTTGAGTCATTTTCTTCTAATTTCTGTGACAATATCGATTGTCGTCAATCATTTTTCAGAAGTGTGAGGTTATTTATTAATTTTGTTTCTGCATTCAGATAGAAGGTCACATCGCACGCAACATTTATCAATACTCACAGTTAATCCCCTCAGCTGACATTATGTTAGTCATTTCTCCAAATTTCTGATGTGTCACGTTTTGCATGACCACGTAAAGACAATCATACATTTTTATTTCATTGTTCCTGGTTTTACCAATAATCGATCGATACAATTGTATACATGTACGCTGAAATGTTCCCCGAGCTGTTTTATGAACTTTACTAAATTTCAGAGAAGATTTAGCTGAATTCCTAGTACGTACCAGCATCATCCTTTAAATTTAGAGGTTATGTATCATTACAACAATATATAAATATCAATTTGATGCTCTCATACATTTTAATTACGGATGCTGATGGTATGATGAACGGGAACTTATGAATATTAAAACACTGCTTCCAATACAGATAATGAAGTCATGAAATCTATAACCAATTGCCAGAGCTGAACTGTCAATTAGGTAATCGTAGGAAACTAAATCGTACGTCTACTTTGAGACACCAATTCAAATTTCATTTTCCTTTTCCAGTTTTTGTTAAAGATATTAACAAACTTATAATGTCTGCTTTGTATTTTATACTGATTCGAGCTGAGTTTGTACAGGTGAAAAGTTTCAGGTATGTATTTTAAATTTTGATAAATATGACAGGTGACAGTTTATTTTAGTATCAGTCTAGGGTACACACTGAAAAATATACGGTTTTGCTTTGTTTTACAAAATATAGACAATTCTATGTGAAAAGATGCAGATAAAAGATAAAAATAGTCTTGTTATTTATATCCATGACCCTGTGTTGCAGAAATAAAAAAATAAAACATAACAACAAACGCATAATCTGTTCTGCGACTAAAACATACAATTTAAGGCCTTGAACACACTGCGATTTAAACCTCAGTGATTTTTTCCGCGTAGTTTTGTAACACATGGAATCATATGAGCATGCACACATCACGGGTTTTTAATTTTCTTTGTGTTACAAAACCACACAGAAAAAATTGCTGAGGTTTAAATCGCAGTGTGTTCAAGGTCTATGGTAAAACATAAAATTAAAATAGTAGGTGGGAATGACACTTTACATGATATTTCTGCATATCCACACAAGTTAGAGACAGTTGACATATTGGGTTAATTCATTCATTTAAAACATTAATTGTTCCGCTAGCAATTCTAACGTTATATTTAAATATAGACATATTCTGTAATTCGTATGTAAAGCAGCGTGCCTACTGATTTAGAAGACATTTATATAAATTTGATGATCATGTAGTATTGAATTTACATTAGGAGTTTCGCTCGCCGGAAAATCGGCAGTGATCCTAAATCAAATTAGTACACATGCGCAGTAACGAAATTTTGAAATGACACCTAGATATGCTTGGACCAGGGGGTCTATTCCTGAGGCTTGCGAACATTGGTCGTGATCGAATTGATCTGATTTATATGAGTGAAACATTTTACAAATCACTTTTAAAACTGTATTTCTGAACTATAATAATAATTAATAATAAAATTCAGGAATTTAAAATTGATTCGTAAAATGTTTCACTCATATAAATCAGATCTGTTCGATCACGACCATTGCTCGCAAAATTTAAGAATACGGGCCCTGCATCGAATAGGTTCAGAGAATAGGAATAATTATTAAATATAATATATAATATTAAATATTTATTTAAGCCAATTTGTGTACAAAAATAATATGTATTCATAAAATAAGTAATTGCAAGTACAAATAATAGTACAAAAATGCAGGTGTAAACGACCGAGTAATTACACTTTTCCGACCCTGAGTCTTATCACCAACGACCTCCTGCTATGTTGGCAGTTTATATTACAATAAAACAAAACTTATTAAAATTATTGCCATATATAAAAACTATTTTTTTTCAACAATGTTCCACAATGCCTTAATGTACAAAATGCACAGCACAGCAATGGCAAGAAATGGACTCCAAAGGGCGGTGCTACAGACTTCGCAGACGTTTCCTGTTAATACCTCCTTTTGGATTGAGAAACCGAAATTTATAACTGCAGTAGCCATGAATAGATCATTCTTGTTGTCTGGATAGAACGTATAAGAAGAAGCAGAACAATATTAGGGGCGATGAAAGGCTACGTGCCTAGGAAGCCCGAAAAACTATATTAAAAAAAGGAGATATTTCAAAGTAGAACGAGTCTAGAAAATAACTAATATTGTTTTAGTTTTAATTTAATTTTAATAACTTTTAAATTTTGAAAAGTTAATGTATAATAACTAAGGAAAGTTACGTCTATATGCGTAAGTTATATGTAAGGTTAACACTGAAAGTTCATCTTTTGCATACATTTTTTTTGAGGTTAATATAAAAGAATGTAAAATTATGTTTCCTTTGAATTCGATAAACGTAAATAATACATTTACATGAGTTTAAGTAAAAATTATAACAGTGGGGACGATCCTTTATTCACTCTTCATACGCTTGACCAAATTTGATATAAACTTAGCCCTATATCTACGCCCTTGATAATCAAATTCATATTTTATAGGTTAAACTAGTTTCCATGGTTTCCATGCACACCGAATAATGGTCAGACGTGACGTCACGGCACGGCGATATTAAGTCAAACGCATCATTAACCTCGCTCATAAGAATTGATAATTAAATGCTAAAACAGACGGCTCACAGCTCGTTTCCGGTATTTTTATATCTGGTTTAAACACAGAATGCACATTGCACATACGTTATTTACAGAGGTGTATTTGGGAATTATGCTCCGTATTGAGTAAAAAAGAAAGAGAAGGAAGGATGACAGTAATAGGTATTAAAGTAAAATTATGCTTAAAAGAGGTTAAGGGCCTTATTCTGTAAAGTATTTCCATCGGTGAAAAGTTTATCGCTGTAATATGACGTCACAAAAGCGATGATTTTTTATTTGGTATTCTGTAACAAATTTCCATCGATTTAATTTTTGTCGCTGGAAAAAAATCGACCAAATTATAAGGTCGCCTTTAGCGGTGACTTTAAAATTTTCCATCGCTGTATTTTTTAGAACTGTCAAACAATTCGAATTATAATTTGAATTTCAGTACAAATTTTTTAATACACAGTATATGTATAGTCATATGAATTTACAAATACAAATATATCAGAAAGTGAGGTTATGTTGCTTGTCAATTGACTTGAACAATTGACATGTATTCGTAGTTGTCAAGTGTGTGAATTTTTAAATATTTGAATATTCAATTGATTGGACAAATATTTTTTTAAAATTGATGACGTCTTAAAATACGTCATCAATACCAGCTTATACTTTTTCACCGCTGTATATTATAAGGGCGATGGAAAATTTTGCATACAGAATACCACTTTAGATATTTTAAATACAGCGACTTTATTCGAGCGGTGAAAAAATTAAATATTTCCACCGCTGAAAAAATAAGGTCGATTTTTTGAAAAGTTACAGAATAAGACCTTAAAAGAGTTGTATAAGCCTATGATGGTGAATTTCATCTTATTCGTTCCTATATACATTATAAAAATTTAAATGATACAGTCCTTTTTCATTGTATAACAGATTTATATGTAACAAATTGTTTTAAGTATGAGTCACCGTCGAACTCTCGCAATTTGAACTGTAATAAGATATTACTCATAGTAACACTTGTCAAGCCATTGCTTTGCTTGAACGGTATTTTTTACCATTAGACCTGTCACACACTGCAAGCGTATTTATGCGAATTTTCATAACAGTGGTGTATCGATAAAAATTAAACTAAAAGTTTGCTCTCATGATAAATTATGTTAGTGCAAAACAATTCCAATACACCCTACAATACACAAGTTTGACTTGGCGTACTGTCGTATCGGTACGTGATATGTATTGTGTCACAACACATGCAAAGAACACAGGCGTCGGAGTAGGACAGGCCTTAAGAAGCAAAAAAAAAAAAGTAGAAAAGTGACGTCATTAAAATTACTGTAACTCATAAACTAATTGTTAGAATGTCGTGAAATTTTGAGACACACGTTTAAAGGTTGGCACTATCTAAAAATGATATGGTTTTGTCAATAGCGCACCATCTCTATGTCATCGTACGAACTTATTGATTAATATGTTATGTACTAAAATGCACAAATTGTATAACACAAGTATAACGTGCCAAGATGCAATTACAAAATAAATATAGGTAATAAATTAGATTACAATGGATCCGTGTAATCCACTGTACAGTGACATGATAGACTGTGCTCTGTAACTCTGCATTGTGCTCAGAGTCGTCTGCTGATTAACTAAATCAATCCATGAGAGTTTTTACTCAAGTAAGGAACTAATACAATGTGCAGGTAATTCATTCAGAGAGTCATGAAGAGATGAGCCTACAATTCAATAGACTAGACAAAGCGGTTTGTCCAACGACAGTGTAGGCGTCGACGTCGGGACGGGACAGACGTTCATGCTTCACAATGGATGATGATCGAAGAAAGTGATTCAACAATCAGTTTATGAGAATAATAGGTTCGAAAATTACCCCAAGTGGAAACAAGATTCCAGACGAAACCCTCCCGAGCCCAAGGTTTATACAATTGTAGGGGGTGAGAGATAAATAGGGTGATTTGAAACAAGAATGATATTATATACTGGTAAATACAGAGTGTGCAAAGCTTAGAGCATATATAGCACATGGGCTAAAAAGTCCCGGGCCTAACACATAGATGGCGCTAGTTTTATTGCAGTCACCTTATTTTCAGTTGATACTAACCTTCAAAAGACAGCTGTTAAAATTTCATGATATTCTATTCAGTAGTTTGTGAGTTATTGTGCTAAGAGTGACGCTACTTTTATTATTTTCAAAACAATGGATCAAAAACAATTTCGTGTTTTAATTTTACACTGCTTCTTGATGGGAAAAAATACCGTTCAAGCGAATCAATGCCTTGAAAAGTGTTATGGGGACTTCTCTCCATCAGAAACAACAATAAAACGTTGGTTTGCTGACTTCAAACGTGGTCGTAGAGACACCGATGATGCAGAACGCAGTGGACGTTCTACAAAAGTGGTATTGAAATGTTAGAGCGGCGCTGGAATGATTGCGTTGCTCTTGATGGAGATTACGTTGATAAATAAAGCTAATTTTGAACCAAAAAAAACTGTGTTTTCTTTGTTAGGCCCGGGACTTTTCAGCCCATGTGTTATATATATGGAGAGTGAATGCTGGACCTTAAAATGTGTCCAAAATGTGTGCGAGAGAGAAAGGTATATGTTCCTATTTGTTCTCTATGCGCATGCGTCGAAAGTAACAGTTGTCAAGTCAGAGCTGTCTAGATATAATACGTGACAAATGTTAAAAATGACATTATATTGATGTAGATATGTATAAATATAAATAAACTATATCTAAATATAACTAAAAACGTGAGTTCTGTACACTCTAAAAATCAACAGTATTGGCCGTTATCTTTACAGCGACATCTATGACGTACATGAGTATGTGTTTTCACTGAACTGTTTTACCAACAGACGAGCTTTGTACCAACTAAAGAAATATAATTTCTTTACATATATTTTATTTATTATATTTAAATAAAATATTAATATTTATTGTATCTAGACAGCTGTCACTTTCGACGCATGCGCATAGAGAACAAATAGAAAAATATACCTTTCTCTCTCGCACACATTTTGGCCACACTTTTAATCTATAGGAAACATAGTATATATATATATATATATATATATATATATATATATATATATATATATATATATATATATATATATATATATATGTGCTCTAAGGTGCAAACAAAAAGTATAAATTAGGAATAGGATTATTATATGCAGAAGCTATTTTGAAGCAAATGACATAAATGAACAGACTGGTGATTTCTAATCCGTTTTTTAATGATCAGAAAAGCGTAATGTCCAGCCCTATATGCAGAGGAAGAGCAAGGCAGGCACATTCACAAGGCGGAAACTTCAGTTGTGCATAAAGTTTCCAAATATTAACGGAATTTGAAGAAATTCAAGCATGAGCAGTATAAGTCATTCAAGTTATTGACGGCAATTATTAAAAAGGGCGCAAGATTTAAGTTTTTCGTAGTCACTAGTTAATCATTTTTCGTTACGCATGTTTCAGTTCTTGATAGATCGAAATTAATCCGTAAGTTCGCATGCAGCGCTTCTAACGGTTAGCCTCTTTAAGTTTGTCACTCCCACCACCACTATTCCTAAAACTGTACTTACAGACAGCGTTTTTGGAATTATCTAATTCACTTATCATACAAAAAACCAATTACTCTGCTGGTCTTATTACATCTTTGCTTTTCCTTTTTGTGCTGTACTGTGTTGTGGAACATAATTTCACTGCCTATGCAACAAACGCATCGTCTTTTAATTATGCAGATAGATGCATAATTTGCAATCTGAAAACTACGATATAGGGAGAGTGGGATAGGAAGAAATGAGCTTGATAATAAATTAATTATGATAAACATTCAACCATTTAATTAAGATAATAGCATAATGAAATTGAACAGATTAATATGCATAAGTTGATTTAATGTAATTATAAAAGGTAATTTTATAATAACGCTAAATTATACGTCAAAATCATTTAGGCCTGTCTCAGTATGGGACCGTATTTAAGCGACGGCGTATTCGGACGTAAATCGGCGGATTGGATGAGCTACAAAGCAAACCGCCTATGTGTGTCACAGATGTCTGTAGTCAGTCATCAGATAACTAACTTATGTACTGTAGGGGGTGTATTGGAGTTCTTTAACACTAATATAATTTATTATGAGAGCAAACTTTAACTTTAATTTTTATCGATACACTACTGGTATTAAAGGGACTTTAGCATTTATTATATATCTGAGTTCTGATTGTCGTGAATTTAAATTTAGTTCTATCGTATTGGTATCGGTATCGGTGTCCATGATTCACTGAAATACAAACATAAACTGCATGCAGAACATACTCGTCACAAGCGATGTCGCCGATAGATCTCATTTGAACCGTATTGCAGCGTAACAACAAGCGATCTTAGGTATCCCCTCCAGTCTGAGGCGGCTGTTTGCATTTACAAAGGTTGGGATAGGATATCGTTGTAGTAGTGGTAACGCTTGGATAAAATTCGCCTTTATACGGTTCTAATGTGCGAGGTAGTGCCGCCCGTATTCGGACGGCTTTGTAGCTTGCAGTCTGAGAGGGCCAGAGAGGTCTCATTACATTTACATGGTTCGGATAGGTAAAGCGTAGTAGACCGTATACGTCCGGCAGAAATTCGCTTAAATACGGTGCCATACTGAGACAGGCCTTATAGGCTCAACTCAGCTTGTCAACCTTTTATGCAAACTTTTCAATTGAATTGAATCGATAATGACTTCCCCAATAATTCTACAAATCAATTTAAATAAACGATACTCGTCGTACAGACAGTAACTGCCAATGCAAATAACTTTTCTGTTTTTAATTCATTTCTAAGTAATTCTAATTATCATGCACATAGCGCTGCCAATAAACAATTAGTCGAATTGTAATAATTATTATTAATAAAACAATGGAATAAATAAGTGTCATTGCCGTGCAGACAGAGAATTTGCATGAGTCGACAACAATTTGTAAACGAGCCATTGGCTTGTGTCCTCATATTTTAGTGGACGATTTTTCAATTGTTGATTGAAATTGATGTTAATAAATGTGTATTAGCGTGTCTATTTCATTAAATATCTAAATGTTGACGGAGATATACCAATTAAAAGTTTGAATTGTAGTTTTAGCGCTAGAAATGGTCGGCCATATTTGTATGACGTGAAATGCATTTTAACGTCAGTTATTTGTTGAGTAGGTCAGTGCTGTGGTAATGTTTTGTAGCTGTTGGTAGTCAAATAATCAAGTCAAATCAAAGAATAATAAGTTTTTATTTTATTTAACCCTGTTACGGCAGTCATAATATTGGAATTTTATTGTTTCTTGAAACAGCTGTACATAATATTTGATATTTTGATATATAAATATACATATAACGGAGATTTATGAGCTGTAAGGTTGGTAACCTGTATACTTGTCAGAGTTCTGTCAAGAATATATCTCTCTTACAGTCTGTTGTATAAAAGAGGTAGCAACTAGTAGTTATGGTTGAGAGTTTGGAATGTTGTACAACGTTGAATCCCTTTAATAATTAAAGAAACAAAATGACTTTTTTAATTGTTAATATCTCTTGAAAACATGAGGTTCTAGTAACCCACTTTATGAAATTAAGACATTGGACACTTGACAATGGTACCACCTGACACCTATCGTCAACTTAATGAAATAAATGCAGAAAACATTGATATTTTTTTTAACAACAGAACAAGGTGATATATTTAAGATTTATAGAACTTGAATACGCGAGCATTACGTTGCCAGCCCATGGAAAGAGAAGCACCATTATAATGCACCTCACAAAGGCAAAGGCAAGGTTCCAAACACCAAAGCAACTCCAACTGGGGACGAACCAAAATACAGTACAAAAACGCAGACAAAAAATGAACAGCCGAAGCAACCGCCGCTGCACGCCTCCGTCCCCTGGTTCGTCCCCTGGGTACTATCGCCATCAGTCGCTAATAACATGGATTCGCGGAATCGCTATGACGAATGCAGTTTGTGTTGTTACCTCGCTCAACAATGCAGGATCGTATTTAGAATGGGCTTGCGAACTCATTTTTAAGGGTCATTCTTTATACTGACGTTTTCTCTTCTTTAAATATCCAAAAGTTGACGGACGTATATCAATACTCTGTACAAGACGTCACAGAATAAATTAATAATCAAGATTATTTTTCCTTTTTCACAACCTTCGTAATATAATACTTCATGGGATACACAAAGTAGCTTAGCTGGGTACTTGATCCTTAAAGGAGGGGTAAGGTCAAAACGATAAAAAAGAAGAATATTTTCGATAATGTTTTTGATAATTCATCACTGGATTTTCTGAAATCGAAAAACCAAAATGATTTCATTAGTTGATAAGTTTCTTCATGCAACGCTTTTGAGTTTTCCTTTTTTTATTGATTTTTAAATTTTTTACAGAACTTAAAAGTCAAAATACCAATTTTTCATTAAAAAAATGAAAAACTTTGTTATTTTAAATTACGTTAAAATTAAAAAATTAAAAAAACTCGACAGCGTTACCTCGGTATTTATGCAGAGAAAAAGTGGGCAAAATTTCAAAAGAATCAGTCCAGTAAATTTTGAGCTAGAGAGGGCACCGACTCTGAAAAGGCAATGTATGAGAAACCGCATTTAAAAGTTTCAAAGTAACACGAAAGCAGACCAGAGAGATAAAGAACCCCCTCCCCCCCCCTTACATTTATTAGTAGATAAATTCAAAGAGTTTGATGTAAGCCATGCGGACGTGTGACCACTTATTTTTAAGGTAAGTCTCAATCCATAATTTTGTTTCATATTCAATATTTTGCAAGCTGTAAGCGAGTGAACTAGTCGACTATACACTATACTGCCTATTTAAGTATTTAATGTTCTTCGGTGGAAGGTCTCAGCCGCATAGCGTCAGTGCAGTAAAGTGTTTTAAATACTACGTTTTGATACAGACTGCTCAAGAAAATATATTACAATTTTTTTTAAGGCGCTCGTCTCCTCAGAGAGGAACTTAAAATAAACAAAGCATTTTAAGAAGTGTAGAAGGGAAAGACGAGTGCGTAGGCGTGGCTAAAAAGTCTTATCTCAGGGATAAAAACTATTTGTAAGCGTAATTAAGATTTCCAGTGTTGCACAACATTAAAATAAAAGAACCATAAAATTTTACACTAAGAATAAATAAAAATATAACAATTTAATTAAATTATATTATAATATAATTAAAAAAAACTAATAAAATTTAATGTAACAATTTTTAATAATTTTAATATTCTAAAATTATACATATATAAATATATGTACTTTTATAACCTATTAATTTGATAAAAACTAAACATAATAAAAATTATAAATTATCCATTACGATCTGGATTTCGAATAGGCATATTTCGAAGGTATCGAGAGTCTACTATCTCGGGAAGTAAGCATTCGTTATAAAAAAATAATAATTTGGATTTCATTTCTTCTTCCCAAAATCTCTCATTTCTTTCAATTCTCTCATAGAGAATATTGATTGGTTTTTCAACAGGAGTCCAAAACACAAACAAACAATATTTGCGTTGTGTAACTTGTAGCTGCCTTTGTATTTGATAGTAAAAATCATGATTTTTTTTTAATTTAAACAAGCCATTTGCAATTGTTCCAAATGTTACTTTCTTTGATTCAATTGCCGCAATTGCTGTTAACATACTGGAAGCTGGACATTTAATTTCTATTAAACCATCTTCTCCTATTAGTCCATCAGGACTAGCTGCAAGAAATGGATAGTTTTTGTCAATAAATAAACCTGCATCTGCTATTTCTAAATTTAGTAACTTCGATACATCATTTTTAGCCACAGGTTCTTTTTCTATACCATATCTTGTTGCTTTATTTCCAGCAAATGTGCTATAAAGATGGTTTTTGACTAAATTTGCACAAGATGTCTTCTTTCTCATTTTACAAACTTTACCAAATGAAGATGATGTTAGTCGCTTCTATCTTTCTTGCTTCCACAAGATATTGCGACTTTGCTCTTTTGTATTCTTTTCAAGCTCAATTATCTCCACTGAGGTTTTACAAAGTGATTTTTTAAATTGTTCTTGTTATTATATATATTAATTGTGTGTGCCTTTCGGCTTTACAATCTACAGTATTATATTTCTAATACATTTCATCACTGCCTCCCTTTAAATAGCTGGCCAATATTCCTTTCGCTCGCTACTTTTTCCTTACACTCAAACTTAATGTGCTCCAGTGTTTCGTCCTCCGCTCCGCACATTCTACACTTTCTTTCCTCACTCTTGTCCCAGTATCTGTTTCCTTTTTCCTCATTTCCCAATCTAAACCTTGCTGTTCTTCTTATGTGTTTTTATGTCTTTTTCTATAAGGTACTGAGGCACATTATTTTCCCATAACCTTTTATATCTTTTATTGTAGTTACTTTTTTCTATTTTTCCCATTCTCTCCTGCTGTTGTATCTTCTTCTCCCTTCTCCTTAGCTCCTCTTCCACACTTGCGCCACCTTCTCTTCTCCTCTCTGCCTCCTCGATCACCATTCCATTCCTTTCAAAGTACTCCTTTCTCTTTTTTGGACCTCCTCCCCCCCATTCTTTATGCTATCCTCTCTTATTTTCTTTAAAATTTTGCTTTCCGCGAATATTAAGCGTCTTCGTTCTATATTTTTATTTTCTCTAAATTTTCTACTTGAACATTTCTGCGTATACTTTTCTGGACAGTTTTTCATCAAGTAGTGCCTTATGCAATGACCAGTGCAGCTCTTTTCCTTTGTCGTAAGATGAAACAGCTATATTATACCTCGCTTCATAAGATCCACGAAGTGTATTATTTACTCTTGTTTGGTAAATTAAAAACGACAATTTACTTATATTACCATTTTAAATCATTAAGAAAAACCATATTTTGTACCATATAGATTCTGTTACTTAATTATATGGGTAATATAAGTGTGTTAAAATAAAATACTAGATCTAAGTCAACCAAATTCGGAGAAGTATTTTTAAACGAACTACAAATCTACAACGAAACACTTGAATCTCTATGTATTTTGCAACAATAGGATTAAAATATTCGGCAGCATTTCCACCAGTAGATTAGGACCAAAAGGTTATGTTTAAATATTCGGTATATGACACTACGTCGTTGCCACCAATTAATCTGTTATATTTTGGTCCATGCATTTCTACACTACGGCTAAAACCTTCTGCAATAATGTTAGCTTTTATAGACTTAGCAGATTGATCCCAATTTTTATATCAAACGAATCATGATTCATTACAGATTGTAACTAGTTTTATAACCGAGTTGTAACTAGTAGTATTTTGTTCATAACAGAGTTGTAACTAGGTTTGTAAGACCTCTTCGCCCAAGCACCATCAGCGACCACCGTTATTAAAGTCTGTGTCCACACTAACTTCAGATATTGCCAGTTTAGCTTCTCTTGGTCAGCTTCTTTCATCGATTTCCGTCTTTAATTGCTATCCTTGACCTGTGCATATTGTACTTCGAACCATGTTCAAATTTATGTTACAAGAATTGTTATTGTTCTCTATACATAATACATAGGTTTTATTATAGTTTTTACTAAGGTTTTACATTTGAAATCGAAAGAAAAATTCCTAAATTTTGAAAAAAAAAAGTTTGTCAAAAAACGCGTAAGTTTAAAACAAAATAAAACAAATGAAACAAATAAATTGAAACAAATATTTTTTTTTATATTTAGGTTATATGAAAAAATATTTTTAATATTGAACGCCTCTTCATTATTATATCCAAATATTTCAGTTTAACGATGGAATAAAAATTTGAAATGAAATTACGAGTTATTACATTGTATTCAACTCAACAATATAGAACAGTCGTCGCTTTGCGACATGGTGAACGCTAGTATGTTAAAATGAATCAGAGATGTGGGCTATTCAATTTCTTAAATAACTTAGAACGACACCAGCTTTAGAGCCTGTAAATGTTATTGATAAATTAGAGAGATAACATACAGCATAGCATACTCCAGATAAGCTACACGCATACTACACAAAATCTTCATACGCACAAACAGTATGCACACATGCATAGAAATCAGCAGCTTTAACCTGTCTGTGAAATTACCCCCACCATTTCCCCTCTGCCCGATTCCTCACCGCATCTGAATGTAGGCAAGTGATTTTATTGAATAAAATAATTCAAAAACATGACTTACTAAAATACATTTCCTACTTGGTATTCTGAGTCGAAAATTATCAAAGATAATAAAGTATTAAAGGGTAAGGTTAAACCTAAGAGTTAATAAGTTCAAATTTTTAATATTCTAACCTTAAGGGCAAAATAAAGCACCTTAAACATTGCAAAAATTGGTACTTTTTAGCAATTAATTTATACTAGTTCTATACGAATTTTTAAAATTTTTTCATTATTAAATCATTTATTCATCTTTATTTAATACATTTCACCAAAAAAATATTTTCTAAACAGTAAATATTTGATAGAAAATGGATCTAATGAACACACGATTTAGATTAAATATCACCTAGGAGACGATCCCCTTAATATAATCTTTTTAAATAGACTCTTATGTGAAATATAAAATCTCACTTCCAGTTCTGATATAAGATTTTAAATGAAATGCATAATTTTACACCGAATATAAAATTATCGTTATTTAATCAGAAAACATTAAATTCATAAAATTTTTGAAATGGCATTTTTTTTTCCGGGTTGTTTTTTTAATGTTCGATTGAAGTAAATTGTAATATATGTATATTTGCGTTTCTAATTTTATAAATATCCAATAAGTTAATTATTACTATTTAATAATTAAAGAGAAACAATGAATATTTTAATAGGCTTGTGTCCTATGTCTTAATTTCTACAAAAGTGTACTATATATTGATAAAGTGGGTTACTAGAACCTCAAATGTTCAATTATTTTTTAATAACTCCTTATATATTAAGAGATATTAATAATTAAAAAAGTCATTTTGTCTCTTTAATGCTTTTTAATTATTAAAGGGATTCAACGTTGTACAAATTCCAAATGCATGTGACATCACAATCGCTGCCAACCTTACAGCTCATAAATCTCTGCTATATGTATTTATAAATCAAAATATCAAATATTATTTTCAGCTATTTCAAGGAACAATAAATTTCAATATTATGTCTGCCGTAACAGGGTTAAATAAAATAAAAACTTATTATTCTTTGACTTGATTTGATTATTTGACTACCAACAGCTACAAAACATTACCACAGCACTGACCTATGCATAAATGCTATGTTAAAATGCAATTAACGTCATAAAAATATGGCCGACCATTTCTAGCGCTAAAACTACAATTCAAACTATTAATTGCTATATCTCCGTCAATATGTAGATATTTAATAAAATAGACACGCCAATACACATTTATTAACATCAATTTCAATCAACAATTGAAAAATTGTCCACTAAAAAATGAGGACACAAGCCCATTGTTAATATCTCCTAAAATATAGCGAGTTATTAAAAACTATATAGTAGAGTTTCATAGAAATAAAGTCATGGTTCACAACCCCATTAAATACACTTATGAGGCGTCTAGATGCACAGGAATGTAAGTGACAAAAGTAAAATTCTTCAGAGAGTAAAGTTAAGATCGTACATTTGTTTACTTTCAGTAGGTTTTAGAATTCACGCTATATGGTAAAAACTGTCCATGTTTTCACTTATATCTCTGTGCCACTAAATAGTTTGGTACATCTTCTAGCGTTTGCGCTGGTTATCTCAAATTTTCAAAATTTATCACTTACATCCTCATAACTAGATTGTTGATATTGGTTTTTCTGTGACCACCCAGTGCAGTCTTCACTCTATACTGAACAAGGCAAGTATTAAAAGTGGCGTGACGTCACAGGGCCCGTACATAGCGAGACAGTGAGTCAATCGAAGTTCGTCATCCCAGAGAGAGTCGCTCATCGTTGAATTTTGAGCGGACGGTAGGTAATTTGAACGCGCGTCACCGACAAAACGTGATGCATCAACATCTGCACCGAAGAGGACGACGACGACGTCTGTAGCGACGTACCTCAGCTGCTTTTGACGTCAGAACACAATAGAAAATATTTCAGAAAATGTACCGATTTTAATTGGCTGAGTCACTTCGGGATGGAGAGAAGGACAACTATAGTATAGGACTTTAGTATTTACATAAACGTTAATATAATGTAAGATTACATAACAAAAGTTATCATCGACATAAATTTATATTTATTTTCATACAATATTATGTTATGTTACATATTAAATTACTACAGTAGTAAAAAAAGTTATAATCTGTTGCATTTATTTAATGACGATGTCTGAGAATTATATGAAACATCTGTTGAAAATAAAACGTAACGTTATGTAAAAAATATTACGTTGATTAATGAATTTACATTTTGTTTTTTAGCGAGATAAGAAAGAAAGACGGAGATGGAAAAAGAACCGCGGAAAAAAGTATACTGTAGATACAAAAAAGAGGTAAAGCAGGAGGAAAAATGTGAGGAAAAGAGTGAAAAAAATGAAAAAGGCAGGCACGGAGGTAGTACACTTCTCTGTAACACGAACTCTTACAATTTGACTTCATACAATGTGACAAAAATACTAAGGTTTATTTAAGGTTTATTTAACATAACAAAAGTTACCTGTTACGTAAACAATTTTACTGCTTTTTTTTAAAATTAACCTTCTGCTTAAATTTAACCTTCTGCTCATTAGCATGTTCCTAAGAACGCCTTGTTAAGGATTACAAAATCTAAAGAAGTCCTTCGTGATTTAAATAGCTATAAAATAATTATTATTTGATATGGCTAAACCTTTTGTTTTGAATCTCATTAAAAAACTACTGCATTTTAGTATGTTTTATGGCATTTGTTGTATGCTCAAAACTTGTACAAATCTAACGCAATATACCTCTATACTTCTGGTATTTAGAAATACACAATATTAATGGTTAAAGTTAAATTTTCAAATTTGAGGTTAGAAATAAAATGACAAAGTTCCATATATAAGTAAAAATGGCGTCATATTTCACATTTATTAGTCAACTTTAAGCATAAATTCTATTTATTTTTTAATAAAAAATTGTATAAGGTGTATTACGTGTGATTTGTACATGTTTTCACTATAATAAAAGCGTCATAAAATATACGAAAGTGCAATAATTTTTTTTTATAAGATTCAAAACAAAGGTGTAGCTGTATCGAATAATTAGTTAATAAAATAAAACACTTTTAGATTAAATAATAATTAGGTTTTGTTAGGTAAAATGTAAGGTAACATCCATGTTTTGTGTTTTGCGGAGCAGATTGTTTTTGCTGCAAATCGTTTTCTTGTACAGCTCCTAAGAAGATTATAAGATTTTGCTTGTTAATATTGAACGACACAGTGGCACTGCTTGTTATCAAGTTAAATTGATTACGTACATATATAATAGACACCTCAAAAACTGCCAACATAGTAGAATATGATAGTAGAATTACACAATTAAGGAGGTACAGGACGTACCGTCAATGCAAAAAGTTTATCTCTCGGTAATTCGAAATGCAAAATACGAAGTACATGAGGCACGAGCAAATATTGTGACTGTACCTTTGAAAATGAATTTTTCAATTTTCTATTAAACTGCTGTTTGCTGGTTAAAATGATTTTTTTATGCATATAATAGTTAAATAAATGAAAAATTACCTATAATTAATATCAAATTTATATTAATTCAATTTAAATTCAAATTAAATATTTTTAAAAAGGAATAATAAATTTGGCAACGCTATAAATTTACGTGTGTTGATGCATGCGTGATTTGGTTCTTTGATAAATAAATTGTTATATTTTATAAAATACTTATTCCGATTTTGAATTTCCCGCTCAAATTGGGATTTGCAACGTTGCCGGCTTATAACCTACACTTACTGTTTCTTACTGGTTTTATTTAAATATTTTCGTATATAGGTATCCTTTTGATAATTTTCTTTTTGCAATAGTTACAGAAAAGATTCTTTTATATACACCTAGTTTTTGAAAGCCGTGTCACCATTTTTTTATAGTTAAAAGTTATATTATGTGGTGAAATTGAGCTAAAAATTATGATTTGTATGGAAAATGACTATTTTTAATCATGTATAAAAAGGAAACTAGGAACCCTAGGTCTCTAAAATTTTGAGACAGCATGTACTTTTACTATTTGTATTGACCCTCCAATTTTCACAACGTTTTCATCATTTACGTTAACGTCCTGTACCTCCTTAATAGCGCAATTATATCAATAACTAGCTGTCCCGGCCACGCGTTGCTGTGACTAACGTTTTTGTCATATTACATTACATAGCGCCATCTATTGAATATTTACTCAATCTAGTCAACAGAATATTTAGTCAATCTAGTCAACAGATGTCGCCATCATCGTCGCCAGATGTCATATGTCATATACAGATAATTAATAGACAAATAATTTGCAATAAGATAATATTGCAATCATAAATTGAGATGTAAGCTATCCTATCTTTCAAGTTGGATCAAACTGCACACGGTGTACAAATTTGATTAAAATCGGTTAAGTAGTTTAGGAGTCCATCGCGGACAGACAACGTGACACGTAATTTATATATATTAAGATAAAACACAGTTCTAAACCCTCTGCTATCAGCTATTCACCATCAGTTATAGAGTAGTTCTTTTTATCAATTTACTTTTAGTTATTGAATAAGACAGATGCGTGTAAGAAAAAATAATTTTGTACAGGTGGAACTACCTATACAAATAAATCCGGTCAAAGGGGCCAATCAACAAAGACAAAAAGATATAATCGTGACTAATTTCTTGCACGAAATATTAGATTGTCTTACCGCGTACACCGGGCCTTATTGGACGGTCAGGTACAGGCTGCTCGTGTCAGGAGGCGGATTCTGATTCATTTCTCAAGATTACATGATAAAATCAATCGGGTTCTTGTCCATTTCTTTTCACAACTTGTTCTTTGTTGGTTACTTTGTATATTTAATATCTTATCCAAAAAATAACTATGTTGTTACTTAAAACACTCTCTAATTCCAGAATTATAAATTATAATGTTCCAGGTGTACATTTATATTTCTTATTCTTATATGTTTAGTAGTGAATTCTGTATGGTACCTCGAATTGCCTATTTCGTAGAGAAAATAATTCTAAGACTTTTGGCGTTCCCGGATTTTTCCCTGAATTTCCTGGAAACCCGTAATTTTTAATAAACTGGAAAAAAAGGTAGGCACTTTTTGCTGTATAACTTTTTATTCGTAAAAGATAAAAAGGTGAAATTTGGATGTGTATAACAGTGTTCAATGCTGACATTTTTCAAAAATTAGAAATTCAAGAAGTTCATTTTTCAAAAATTCGGGGGCCTCGTAGGGAACTTTGGAGAAAGTTCATATTTTAGATTGTAGAATAATGAAGTATATTATTCATAATTCAAAATTTTATTTGGAGGCACGAGGGCAGTTTTTGCTGTTACTTATGTTTACTGACGTTAATGAAGTTTTTATACAAGATTACCATACAATGTATGGTACAGATACGTGCGACTTAAACATGCGACATCCAACATTTGTTGTAAAAAGTTGTACAACACGTTCGACAAGGGTCTATTATTCAGGTCTATTTCATTTGCCCATTTAAACACCATTTTCAATTATTTTTATTTATTTATTAAACATAACTAAGTCAACGTACACGAGATTATACTGGATATCACATTCAAAACCGTAATTTCTTTAGATGTCTCAACTTAGAATTGAAACATTTTATTTTAAAAAAATACTACCTAGAATTTTTAAAAAGGAATAGCGGATGCAGTAAGACAAGAGGTAGAATATGTTAACAAGCAGGAAGTACATTGTATCGATGTTCTGCTAATTCAATTTGACGCGTCAGAAGAATTAGAATGCTTCTATTTCGCACAGTTTGTTATTTCGTTTCACTTTCGTTAGTTGGTAATACATATCTTACTGTGGCAATAATACGAACTGAGTATTGCTTTGTATACAGTTATGAATTGGCCAATGCCGTTGCCAATCTATTTATAGAACTGTGGTACATGTACATAACATTATCTGGAATAGTAAATGACACATCACGGCATTCTGATTCTCAAGTACTGCTCAGTCTCAGCTGATATGTCTGTGTGTGTGTTTACGTGTGTGTGAAGTCGTCACTCACTAACACTACCGCCGGCATTACTTCATTAAACCTTGCCCAATCTCAAGAAGCAACATTCAACATCGAATACTGCACTTTGTGATAGAAGTCTGAAATTTGGTTCACTCAAACAGATTAAAAAGTAGCCGACCAATATGGTTAACAACAAGGTTGACAACTTGCAGATTTGTGGGGTTGTCTTTCAACCACCAACTTGGTTTAATATATTTTAAAGCGTATTTAAAATGGCCGCCAGCACTAGATTTTACGAATTATTTTTACAGAAAATGAAAGCTAAATGAATTTACGTTCGGAAAAAAGTGTTGTTATGGATTTTGAGTAGCCTAGATGCTTCTTAATCAAGAAAATACAGTTTAGTTTTAAGAGTAGTGTAAGGTTTGTCACAATTAAAACTTGATAAATATTTAAACATGATTTATTAATCAATTTCAATATAATATGTATACACAGGCCAATACTCTTAAGGTAGGGGTAAGGTCAAAACGATAAATAAGAAGTATATTTTCGATAATGTTTTTTGGCGACACACTTAATATATAATTATTTCTATAATTACTACATAATAAAATGACATTTGAAGAATACTTTGTGAAATTTTTATAAATAAACATCAAGAAATGAGGCATTGACAGCGAATCTCCGCTGACGTCATAAAAAAAAGTAACATTCCGGTGCCACTCATAACTCGTCCCTGGATTTTCTGAAATTGAAAAACCATAATAATTTCATTAGTTGATAAGTCTCTGCAGGTAACGCTGTTGAGTTTTTCTTTGTTTATAGATTTTTCAATTTTTTACAGCACTTAGAAGTCAAAATACCGATTTTTCATGAAAAAAATCAGAAACTTTGTTATTTTAAAATACGTTAAAATGAAGAAAATTTATGCAATTGTTTGATATATTTAATAAATAATTACGGTTATCTTTTGTTTGTTTATATTTCAAAATGTAAGAAAATAAATTTTAGTTGAAATGTGATTAATGAAATTTTAGTGATTTCTCAAGAAAAACACATTAGAAGAGGCATGGAACAAAGAAATAAAGAAAGTAAGCAATCATGCGAAGAAGGCTGTTTGAAAAAATCGAATGCTTACCACATTACAAATTTTAATAAATTGGTTACATTGGTATTACTGCTCTTAATAGTAATAGCTTATTGGCAATTACAGAAAACTACTTGCCCTTCATCCTTAGTTAGTTCTGCATACATCAAAATTCAAACACGTGCATGTCGGATACCAACCTTCTCCCGAAATTCTTCATTTTATAAGCCATACAATCACGGAACACCACGCAAAATTGTCTGCAGGTATAAAAGGCATACTAGATCACTAGTGTTATCCGACGCAACGCATATTTGGGTAGATGAAGACGCGCTGGAAACATACAGCAAAGGTAAAGATGCCAATGTAACTTGTTGTTATGAAGATATGGACCAGGATCCAAAACATGCATGCATATCGTTCTGGAACAAACAACAAGTTACCGCTGAATTTGTGCGAGTATTTTGTATGAAGAATACCAATATTATTTATGAGGACTATCACGCCTTTGTTCCTTTGAAGAGAAACGTTGAAGAACGCTGTAACAAAATAGACACAAAAGAGAAAATGAGTGTCTTGATTTTAGTAATCGATAGTGTGTCTAGAATAAATTTTCATAGAAGTATGAAGAACACTGCAACTTACTTATTGAGCGAAATGAAAGCTGTTGAAATGCTGGGATACAACAAAGTGGGGTATGGAACGTATCACAACATGGTTCCAGCACTGACTGGACTTTCCAGTGATGAATTCGACAAATTTTGTTTCTCGAGAGATTCACCGTATCTGAACTCTTGTTCTTTCATTTGGAAAATCTTTGAAGAGTCAGGTTATCGGACAGCTTATATTAAAGAGTCAGCATATGTCTCTCTCTTTAAACATTCGTTTAAGAATTTCACCGAATTCCCAGCTGATTACAATTGGACTTCAATGTTAAGAGAAAGCGAGAAAAATATTGGTCAACGTGTAGGTCCATCATATCCATGCATCGGGACAAGATATGGCTTCCAAATGATTTTGGATTATGCTGGAAAGTTTATTCATTCAATGCAAAAGCGTTCGTATTTTAGCGTAATGTTTCAAAATTCTATTACTCACGATAAACTCCTGGATGCTATGATGGCTGACATGTCTTACATGAAATTCCTGAAAGAATCTTACATGAATAATTCTTTCAACAATACAGTGGTCATTCTCCTCAGTGATCATGGTTTACGTTGGGGACAATTTAGGCAAACCCTGCAGGGAATGTTAGAAGATCGTCTGCCATTTTTATATTTTGTATTTCCAACATGGTTTAAGAACCAGTATTCAACTGCTTTCAAAAATATCGAGAGGAATACCAAAAGATTAACAACAGCCTATGACTTCCACGAAACGCTAAAGGACTTGGCAAGTTACACAGAAACATTGCAAGAAGGAGCATTAGAGAAACGGACGCAACGTTTAACAAATTCAACTCTCCCTCGTGGTGTAAGTCTCTTTCTTCCAATTCCCGAGACACGAACCTGTATGGATGCTGGAGTTGATTCTATCTGGTGTGCCTGCCTAAATCACACGAAATTAGAAGTCAATGACATATTAGCTAATGCTGTTTCACGTTTTGTTGTTGATCACGTGAACTTAAAGCTATCTAAATACCCTCCATGCGCCAAATTGTATTTAAAGAAAATTGAAGAATTCTTGATTAGTGAATTTCATAATCAGATCTTCTATACTGTTACATTACGCACCCATCCAGGGGGCGGTAAATTTGAAGCCTCTGTACAAAAATTAAATGGTGATGGCAATTTCCGCATGGCTGGTCCTGCCGTCAGGACGAATTCCTATAGAGGTGGATGCATTGATACTTTAGATTTGAGAATGTATTGTGAATGTATTGTTTAAATGAAATAGTCTGTTAATTGAAATTAATATCATGTTTGGCCAAAAGTAAATTTTATAATATTCGCCGATTATTCCCAGTAAACAATTTGGTGAAGTGTCCTGTTTTGTGACGTTTCTATCACTATTGCACTTTAACTATAGTTCACATCAACCTTATCTTCATTTGTATTCCGACTGGCGGAGTGGTTTCGCCATTTGTAGCTGATAAAATAGACATTTCATATGAACGACTGAGAAACTGAAATGTAAATAAATTCTCTCATTACTAAATAAAATATGAAGTTAGGTTATTTATACCGTAACTTTTAAATTAAAATAATGGCTTTCTCTACATTTTATTCCACCTTTTAAAGTACTGCCTTCCTAAATCTGTGCCTTTCTTTTTATCCTTCTATCAACAGTTTTAATTCCTTTATGCATTATTTTGTTTACAAAATAAAAACCTTTAAATAAAATAAATGATTCACGGAATATTCAGAGAACTGCAGTGTTGGTCGTAGTTAGTAGTTACACCAAGCCGAGGGGCGGCACTCCATCTCCTTCTGCAGTTCTATCTCCAAGCCGAAGCAGGTGTGATTTGAGCAGATATTGAATGTGAATGATAGTGATTGTGTAAAAAATAAATGATTTGGTGTACTTAGTAGTAGATGTGACTGAATGAATGAGAAGAATCCGATGTGTGAATTTAGGTAAAGGAAAACCAGAATGCATTTGGGTGGGAGTAACAAAGGTGGATCTAGACAATTGCGCAGATATTTTTGGATCATAGATGGTGCTGCTACCTGCATCTCGTCCGGTAATCTATTTCCAGCTGCACAGCTTTCAAGATTTGGATCCAAATCCAAATTTAAATTGCAATATTTTAAGTTTATGCAGTTGTTTGATATATTTAACAAATAATTACGGTTATCTTTTGTTTTTTTATATTTCAAAATATAAGAAAAGAAATTTCAGTGACTTGTCAAGAAAAACACATTAGAAGAAGCATGGAACAAAGAAATAAAGAAAGTAAGCAATCATGCGAAGAAAGCTGTTTGAAAAAATCGAATGCTTACCACATTACAAATTTTAATAAATTGGTTACATTGGTATTACTGCTCTTAATAGTAATAGCTTATTGGCAATTACAGAAAACTACTTGCCCTGCATCCTCAGTTAGTGCTGCATACATTATTCAAACACCTGCATGTCGGATACCAGACTTTTCCCGAAATTCTTCATTTTATGAGCCATACAATCACGGAAATCCACGCAAAATTGTCTGCAGGTATGAAGGGCATACTAGATCATTGGTGATATCCGACGCAACGCATATTTGGGTAGATGAAGACGCGCTGGAAACATACAGCAAAGGTAAAGATGCCAATGTAACTTGTTGTTATGAAGATATGGATCAGGATCCAAAACATACGTGCACATCGTTCAGGAACAAACACCAAGTTACCGCTGAATTTGTGCGAGTATTTTGTATGAAGAATACCAATATTATTTATGAGGACTATCACGCCTTTGTTCCTTTGAAGAAGGATGTGGAAGAACGCTGTAACAAAATAGAAAGAAAAGAGAAAATGAGTGTCTTGATTTTAGTAATCGATAGTGTGTCTAGATTAAATTTTCATAGAAGTATGAAGAACACTGCAACTTACTTATTGAAAGAAATGAAAGCTGTTGAAATGCTGGGATACAACAAAGTGGGGTATGGAACGTATCACAACATGGTTCCAGCACTGACTGGACTTTCCAGTGATGAATTCGACAATGTTTGTTTCTCGAGAGATTCACCGTATCTGGACTCTTGTTCTTTCATTTGGAAAATCTTTGAAGTGTCAGGTTATCGGACAGCTTATATTAAAGAGTCAGCATATGCCTCTCTCTTTAAACATTCGTTTAAGAATTTCACCGAATTCCCAACTGATTACAATTGGACTTCAATGTTAAGAGAAAGCGAGGAAAATATTGGTAAACGTGTAGGTCCATCATATCCATGCATCGGGACAAGATATGGCTTCCAAATGATTTTGGATTATGCTGAAAAGTTTATTCATTCAATGCAAAAGCGTTCGTATTTTAGCGTAATGTTTCAAAATTCTATTACTCACGATAAACTCCTGGATGCTATGATGGCTGACATGTCTTACATGAAATTCCTGAAAGAATCTTATATGAATAATTCTTTCAACAATACAGTGGTCATTCTCCTCAGTGATCATGGTTTACGTTGGGGACAATTTAGGCAAACCCTGCAGGGAATGTTAGAAGATCGTCTGCCATTTTTATATTTTGTATTTCCAACATGGTTTAAGAACCAGTATTCAACTGCTTTCAAAAATATCGAGAGGAATACCAAAAGATTAACAACAGCCTATGACTTCCACGAAACGCTAAAGGACTTGGCAAGTTACACAGAAACATTGCAAGAAGGAGCATTAGAGAAACGGACGCAACGTTTAACAAATTCAACTCTCCCTCGTGGTGTAAGTCTCTTTCTTCCAGTTCCCGAGACACGAACCTGTATGGATGCTGGAGTTGATTCTATCTGGTGTGCCTGCCTAAATCACACGAAATTAGAAGTCAATGACATATTAGCTAATGCTGTTTCACGTTTTGTTGTTGATCACGTGAACTTAAAGCTATCTAAATACCCTCCATGCGCCAAATTGTATTTAAAGAAAATTGAAGAATTCTTGATTAGTGAATTTCATAATCAGATCTTCTATACTGTTACATTACGCACCGATCCAAGGGGCGGAAAATTTGAAGCCTCTGTACAAAAATTAAATAGTGATGGCAATTTCCGCATGGCTGGTCCTGCCGTCAGGACGAATTCCTATAGAGGTGGATGCATTAATACTTTAGATTTGAGAATGTATTGTGAATGTATTGTTTAAATGAAATTGTCTGTTAATTGAAATTAATATCATGTTTGGCCAAAAGTAAATTTTATAATATTCGCCGATTATTCCCAGTAAACAATTTGGTGAAGTGTCCTGTTTTGTGATGTTTCTATCACTATTGCACTTTCACTATAGTTCACATCAACTTTATCTTCATTTGTATTCCGACTGGCGGAGTGGTTTCGCCATTTGTAGCTGATAAAATAGACATTTCATATGAACGACTGAGAAACTGAAATGTAAATAAATTCTCTCATTACTAAATAAAATATGAAGATAGGTTATTTATGCCGTAACTTTTAAATTAAAATAATGGCTTTCTCTACATTTTATTCCACCTTTTAAAGTACTGCCTTCCTAAATCTGTGCCTTTCTTTTTATCCTTCTATCAACAGTTTTAATTCCTTTATGCATTATTTTGTTTACAAAATAAAAACCTTTAAATAAAATAAATGATTCACGGAATATTCAGAGAACTGCAGTGTTGGTCGTAGTTAGTAGTTACACCAAGCCGAGGGGCGGCACTCCATCTCCTTCTGCAATTCTATCTCCAAGCCGAAGCAGGTGTGATTTGAGCAGATATTGAATGTGAATGATAGTGATTGTGTAAAAAATAAATGATTTGGTGTACTTAGTAGTGGATGTGACTGAATGAATGAGAAGAATCCGATGTGTGAGTTTAGGTAAAGGAAAACCAGAATGCATTTGGGTGGGAGTAACAAAGGTGGATCTAGACAATTGCGCAGATATTTTTGGATCATAGATGGTGCTGCTACCTGCATCTCGTCCGGTAATCTATTTCCAGCTGCACAGCTTTCAAGATTTGGATCCAAATCCAAATTTAAATTGCAATATTTTAAGTTTATGCAGTTGTTTGATATATTTAACAAATAATTACGGTTATCTTTTGTTTTTTTATATTTCAAAATATAAGAAAAGAAATTTCAGTGACTTGTCAAGAAAAACACATTAGAAGAAGCATGGAACAAAGAAATAAAGAAAGTAAGCAATCATGCAAAGAAATCTGTTTGAAAAAATCCAATGCTTACCACATTACAAATTTTAATAAATTGGTTACATTGGTATTACTGCTCTTAATAGTAATAGCTTATTGGCAATTACAGAAAACTACTTGCCCTGCATCCTCAGTTAGTGCTGCATACATTATTCAAACACCTGCATGTCGGATACCAGACTTTTCCCGAAATTCTTTATTTTATGAGCCATACAATCACGGAAATCCACGCAAAATTGTCTGCAGGTATGAAGGGCATACTAGATCATTGGTGATATCCGACGCAACGCATATTTGGGTAGATGAAGACGCGCTGGAAACATACAGCAAAGGTAAAGATGCCAATGTAACTTGTTGTTATGAAGATATGGATCAGGATCCAAAACATACGTGCACATCGTTCAGGAACAAACACCAAGTTACCGCTGAATTTGTGCGAGTATTTTGTATGAAGAATACCAATATTATTTATGAGGACTATCACGCCTTCGTTCCTTTGAAGAAGGATGTGGAAGAACGCTGTAACAAAGTAGACACAAAAGAGAAAATGAGTGTCTTGATTTTAGTAATCGATAGTGTGTCTAGATTAAATTTTCATAGAAGTATGAAGAACACTGCAACTTACTTATTGAAAGAAATGAAAGCTGTTGAAATGCTGGGATACAACAAAGTGGGGTATGGAACGTATCACAACATGGTTCCAGCACTGACTGGACTTTCCAGTGATGAATTCGACAATGTTTGTTTCTCGAGAGATTCACCGTATCTGGACTCTTGTTCTTTCATTTGGAAAATCTTTGAAGTGTCAGGTTATCGGACAGCTTATATTAAAGAGTCAGCATATGCCTCTCTCTTTAAACATTCGTTTAAGAATTTCACCGAATTCCCAACTGATTACAATTGGACTTCAATGTTAAGAGAAAGCGAGGAAAATATTGGTAAACGTGTAGGTCCATCATATCCATGCATCGGGACAAGATATGGCTTCCAAATGATTTTGGATTATGCTGAAAAGTTTATTCATTCAATGCAAAAGCGTTCGTATTTTAGCGTAATGTTTCAAAATTCCATTTCTCACGATAACCTCCTGGATGCAATGATGGCTGACATGTCTTACATGAAATTCCTGAAAGAATCTTATATGAATAATTCTTTCAACAATACAGTGGTCATTCTCCTTAGTGATCATGGTTTACGTTGGGGAAAATTTAGACAAACTCCGCAGGGAATGTTAGAAGATCGTCTGCCATTTTTATATTTTGTATTTCCAACATGGTTTAAGAACCAGTATTCAACTGCTTTCAAAAATATCGAGAGGAATACCAAAAGATTAACAACAGCCTATGACTTCCACGAAACGCTAAAGGACTTGGCAAGTTACACAGAAACATTGCAAGAAGGAGCATTAGAGAAACGGACGCAACGTTTAACAAATTCAACTCTCCCTCGTGGTGTAAGTCTCTTTCTTCCAGTTCCCGAGACACGAACCTGCATGGATGCTGGAGTTGATTTTATTTGGTGTGCCTGCCTAAATCACACGAAATTAAAAGTCAATGACGGATTAGCTAATGCTGTTTTAAGTTTTGTTGTCGGCCACTTGAACCTTAAGCTATCTAAATACCCTCAATGCGCTAAATTGAATTTAAATAGAATTGGAAAATTCTTGATCAGTGAATATGACAATCAGATCTATTATAGTATTACATTACACACCGATCCAGGGAAAGGTAGCTTTGAAGCTTCTGTACAAAAATTAAATGGTGATGGCAATTTTCGCATGGCTGGTCCTGTCGTCAGGACGAATACCTATGGAAGTAGATGTATTAATGATTTAGATTTGAGAATGTATTGTCATTGTACGAGTATTGTTTAAATTAAATAGTCTGTTAATTGAAATTAATATCATGTTTGGCCAAAAGTAAATTTTATAATATTCACCGATTATTCTCAGTAAACAATTTGGTGAAGTGTCCTGTTTTGTTACGTTTCTATCACTATTGCACTTTAACTATAGTTCACATCAACTTCATCTTCATTTGTATTCCGAGCGGTTTCACCATTTGTAGCATTTAAAATAGACATTTCATATGAACGACTGAGAAACTGAAATGTTAATAAATTCTCTCATTACTAAATAAAATATGAAGACAGGTTATTTATGCCGTAACTTTCAAATTAAAATAATGGCTTTCTCTACATTTTATTCCACCTTTTAAAGTACTGCCTTCCTAAATCTGTGCCTTTCTTTCTATCCTTCTATCAACAGTTTTAATTCCTTTATGCATTATTTTGTTTACAAAATAAAAACCTTTAAATAAAATAAATGATTCACGGAATATTCAGAGAACTGCAGTGTTGGTCGTAGTTAGTAGTTACACCAAGCCGAGGGGCGGCACTCCATCTCCTTCTGCAATTCTATCTCCAAGCCGAAGCACATGACATAGGTATTTTTAGCTCAGCTGATTGTTATACTGTCTACTGTCTACTGTACTCCTACTTTTGTCTAAATATGTTGTTTTGACAAATTGCATTACTATCTGTGTTTAAAAAATAAATAAAAAACGTTATTTGAAGACAGGGTGTTACGAAAATGGGTAAGAGAATGTGAAAATAATATTACACCCACTGACCACAAAACTGAAATTTATGTATTATTTCAATACTAACCTCTCCAAGACTACCCAGTAAACAATTTGGTGAAGTGCCCTATTTAGTGACGTTTCTATCACTATTTCACTTCAATTATAGTTCGCATCAACTTTATCTTCATTTGTATTCCGACAGGTGGAGTAATTTCGCCATCTGTAGCCGATAAAGTAGACATTTTATATGAAAAAATGTGAGAAACTGAACTATAAATGAACTCTTTTATGACAAAAAAATCATGACGCATCTTCAATATGATGTCAAAGTGACTCCAAAATGTTTACTGGGTAATAAGATATTCTTATATGAGGACACTTAAAATTTTACAATGGGCTTGTGTCCTATGTCTTAATTTCTATAAAAGTGTACTATATATTGATAAAGTGGGTTACTAGAACCTCAAATGTCCAATTATTTTTTAATAATATATTATATGTTGGGAGATATTAACAATTAAAAAAGCCATTTTGTCTCTTTAATTATTCCAAGTGCATGTGTTGGTAAGGTTACCAAAATTACAGCTCATAAATCTCTGCTATATGTATTTATATATCAAAATATCAAATATTATTTACAGCTATTTCAAGAAACAATCAATTTCCAATATTATGGCTGCCTTAGCAGGGTTAAATAAAATAAAAACTTATTATTCTTGACTTGATTTGATTATTTCCACTACCAACAGCTACAAAACACTACCACAGCACTGACCTACTCAACAAATAACTGACGTTAAAATGTATTTCACGTCTTAAAAATATGGCCGACCATTTCTAGCGCTAAAATTACAATTCAAACTTTTAATTGCTATATCTCCGTCAACATTTAGATATTTAATAAAATAGACACGCCAATACACATTTATTAACATCAATTTCAATCAACAATTAAAAAATCGACCATTAAAAAATGAGGACACAAGCCCATTATTAAAGTTTAAATTTTGTTTTACTGCATAATATTTCGGTTGTTATCCTAGTAATTGATGACGTCACAAATTGAAAAGAATATCATAAGCAATGTAATTTATTTTTCGTTTTACATCACGACATTATATTGATACATTATGGGTCGACTCAACAGCTGCTATAGCTTTGACAGTCTAATACTGCATCTCTTTTGCACTTCTCTTGTTTAACTGTGATTGTAAAGGTAGGCAAATGGTAGTAGGGAAGAACAATGACGTTGTACACTACAGTCATTTTTTCTAAATTCTGAACCCTTTAAATATTAAAAGGAAAAAGATGAGTATTTCAATCGTTGATAACTTCTATAATATTGCGAATTGAATAAAAATAAATGGTTATTTGTGGCTTTGATAGAAACTTTATCAATATACAGTGCAGTTTTATATAAAATTAGTTATGATTCACAGTCCAATTGTGACTAGATACAGTATATTTAGTCGAGAAGAAATTGTGACTCGATATAATCATGTTAAGTAGAAAAGGCCTGTGAAAAGTGTATAACATTACAAGGAGACGATGATGAGATATAAAACTAAGGTGAATTTCATATAAACATCATTAGAGTAAACGGAAATTTCACTGTTTTAGAAACACTATTGAAATCTATAGAGAAACTCTGATGATAGTTGTACGCGAAGTGGGAGGAGATCCGACCCAGACGTCTGGAGCTGTAACCCCCTCTTCATCTCTCACTCTCCGGACCCTCATACTATCAGTGTGACCTCACCTTATCTCCTCATTTTCTCCACCAGCAGACTCTTTAGGACGCTCGCAACCCGGGACCCGGGACCCAGGACTCAGGACTCGGGACTCGGGGCTTGGGGCCCTTAGAAACCGTCGCACAGCGTCGTCAGTGATTCTAAAACTCTATGAATTCATTAGGGGAGTTTCTTAGCATTAAATCAATTAGGTTATAAAAACGTTACATGCGGAATGTAATTTTCGGAATAAAATTAAGAGCCTTATTCTTTATCTCTTTCTCTGACGTCATGCGTCTTGGATTAGACTAGTGTGATATTCTTGTAAAGAAATTTTATTTGTGTAATGAGTCTGTCGGTAAAACAGTGACTGTTCAGTGAAAACATATTTTCATGAAGGCAATAGATGTCACAGCAGAAATAACGGCCAACACAGTTGATATCTGAAATAGACAGAACCCACGTTTTTTTTATTCAGTTACTTAAGTGCATATATTGTGAGGTTATAAATTATATTATAAGGAATTCGTTTCTTCAAATTTCAGATATGATTTAAGTTAAACCATGTAATTATTAAAATATGTATGTAAATTACCAAAAAAAACTTCAAATTTCAGATGAATTTAATTAAAATTTACAAGTTCTAATAAAATTAAAGACATAATTCTATTATTTCTACCCAGTAAACATTTTGAAATCAGTTTGACACATATTGAAGATGTGTATGACTTTTTTGTCATGAAAGACTTTATTTCTCACAGTCTTTCATATAAAAGGTCTATTCTATCGGCTACAAATCGTGAAACCATTCCACCTGTCAGAATACAAATGAAGTTATTAAAGTTGATGCGAACTATAATTGAAGTGCAATACTGATAGAAACGTCATAAAACGGGACACTTCACCAAATTGTTTACTAGGTAGGGTCTTATATTCATTGGTGAGACAAGAATTACAGCCGGAAATAAATGTTATTATGCATTATTCAACTTGCTTAGATCTGTCTAAGCAAATTGCAAACTAAAAATCCTAATATTTAAAGTTATGACAGAAGCAGTTGTGCTGTATGGTTCCGAGATTTGGACTTTGAGGAAGAGCGATTGTGGTCTTTTGCGGGTTTGGAAAAGGAAAATTAGCGAGAAGTTTGTTTGAAACGGAAAGTGGAGAATAAGAACAAATATGTGACGGGCATTAGGAGAAATGGACAACAATGTGGAAAGAATGCAAGAATGGAAAACCAGAGATGCACCATTGAGAGAAGGACTCCGGACTTTTGCTGGTAAAGGGAATAAGCGGATGAAGAAGTGAATGGGATATATGCTGAGCATAAGAAGAGAAAGGCGGTTAATAAGAAGAAATGGAAAAATCTTACAGAGTCTTAGATGAGCTCCAGCGCAAAGACGATGATATTGACAAACATCATCATCATCTTAAGAGGAGACTAATAGAAAAAAAGACAACCCAGTAAACATTTTGGAGTCACTTCGCCATCATATTGAAGATGCGCATGACCTTTTTGTAATGAGAGAATTTATTTACATTTCAGTTTCTCAGTCGTTCATATTAAAAGTCTATTTTATCAGCTACAAATGGCGAAACCACTCCGCCAGTCGGAATACAAATGAAGATGAAGTTAATGTGAACTATAGTTGAAGTGCAATAGTGATAGAAACGTCACAAAACAGGACACTTCACCAAATTGTTTACTGGGAATAATCGGCGAATATTATAAAATTTACTTTTGGCCAAACATGATATTAATTTCAATTAACAGACTATTTCATTTAAACAATACATTCACAATACATTCTCAAATCTAAATTATTAATACATCCACCTCCATAGGAATTCGTCCTGACGGCAGGACCAGCCATGCGGAAATTGCCATCACCATTTAATTTTTGTACAGAGGCTTCAAATTTACCGCCCCCTGGATCGGTGCGTAATGTAACAGTATAGAAGATCTGATTATGAAATTCACTAATCGAGAATTCCTCAATTTTTTTTAAATTCAATTTAGCGCATTGAGAGTATTTAGATAGCTTAAGATTCAAGTGGTCAACAACAAAACGTGAAACAGCATTAAATAATATGTCATTGACTTTTAATTTCGTGTGATTTAGACAGGTACACCAAATAAAATCAACTCCAGCATCCATACAGGTTCGTGTCTCGGGAATTGGAAGAAAGAGACTTACACCACGAGGGAGAGTTGAATTTGTTAAACGTTGCATCCGTTTCTCTAAAGCTCCTTCTTGCAATGTTTCTGTGTAACTTGCCAAGTCCTTTAGCGTTTCGTGGAAGTCATAGGCTGTTGTTAATCTTTTGGTATTCCTCTCGATATTTTTGAAAGCAGTTGAATACTGGTTCTTAAACCATGTTGGAAATACAAAATATAAAAATGGCAGACGATCTTCTAACATTCCCTGCAGGGTTTGTCTAAATTTTCCCCAACGTAAACCATGATCACTGAGGAGAATGACTACTGTATTGTTGAAAGAATTATTCATGTAAGATTCTTTCAGGAATTTCATGTAAGACATGTCAGATATCATTGGATCCAGGAGTTTATCGTGAGTAATAGAACATTCAATCATTAGGCTAAAATACAACCGCTTTTGCATAGAATGAATAAACTTTTTAGCATAATCCAAAATCATTTGAAAGCCATATCTTGTTCCGATGCATGGATACATTCCACCTACACGTTGACCAATTTTGTGCTCGCTTTCGTTGAACATTAACTGCCAATTGTAATCAGTTGGTGAATTTTTAAAATTCTTTGACGAGTGCTCGAAGAGATTGCTATATGCTACCTCTTTAATATAAGCTGTCCGATAACCTGACTCTTGAAAGATGTTCCAAATGAAAGAGCTCGAGTTCAAATACGGTAAACCTTTCGAAAAGATATCGTACCTAAATTCATCACTGGAAAGTCCAGTCAGTGATGGAACCAAGTTGTGATACGATCCAAACCCCACTTTGTTGTATCCCAGCATTTCAACAGCTTTCATTTCGTTCAATAAGTAAGTTGCAGTGTTCTTCATACTTCTATGAAAATTTATTCTAGACACACCATCGATTACTAAAATCAAGACACTCATTTTCTCTTTTGTGTCTATTTTGTTACAACGTTCTTCAACGTTCCTCTTCAAAGGAACGAAGGCATGATAGTCTTTGTAAATAATATGGGTCTCATTCCTACAAAATACTCGCACAAATTCAGCGGTAACTTGGTGTTTGTTCCAGAACGATGTGCAGGTATGTTCTGGATATTGATCCATATCTTCATAACAACAAGTTACACTGGCATCTTTACCTTTGCTGTATGTTTCCAGCGCGTCTTCATCTACCCAAATATGCGTTGCATCGGATAACACCAATGATCTAGTATGCCCTTCATACCTGCAGACAATTTTGCGTGGTTTTCCGTGATTGTATGGCCTATAAAATGAAGAATTTCGAGAGAAGTCTGGTATCCGACATGCAGGTGTTTGAATAATGTATGCAGAACTAACTAAGGATGAAGGGCAAGTAGTTTTCTGTAATTGCCAATAAGCTATTACTATTAAGAGCAGTAATACCAATGTAACCAATTTATTAAAATTTGTAATGTGGTAAGCATTCGATTTTTTCAAACAGTTTTCTTCGCATAATTGCTTACTTTCTTTATTTCTTTGTTCCATGCCTCTTCTAATGTATTTTTCTTGACAAGTCACTAAAATTTCATTAATCACATTTCAACTAAAATTTAAATGTTTCAACTTATATTTTGAAACATTTTGAAATATAAAGAAACAAAAGATAACCGTAATTATTTGTTAAATATATCAAACACTCTCCAAATTTTGAAAGCTGTGCAGCTGGAAACAGATTACCGGACGAGATGCAGGATGCAGCACCATCTATGATCCAAAAATGTCTGCGCAATTGTCTAGATAATTATAATTTAGAATCTCAGATGTCTTATCCACCTTTGTTACTCCCACTCAAATGCATTCTGGTTTTCCTTTACCTAAATTCACACATCGGATTCTTCTCATTTATTCAATTCGAAGAAACAATTCGAAGAATTGTAATGGAGATTATAGTGCTGAAGGGTAGAAACAATTATGAGAAATACATGCTGTAGCCAATTATGAAGTTATCGTCAAAATTTGGAAGAATTTCGGATATATTATTAGAGACATAAAATAAATTAGAAATATAAAGAACATAATATTACAAAGAATGAAAAGTACAATACAAAAAATTAGAAAAAGGAAAGACTACCTTCATAGAAAACATTTTTCTTGTACCATTGACATATTTCATCACCAAGAAAGTTCCAAAAATATGTTATCTTCCAAAATATCATTATGTCCAGATTAAAATTCATTCTCTAAGTTAAGATTTAAGGTAAACAATGTAATTTCTTAAATATGTATGTAAATTAACAAAATAAACTTCAAATTTCAGAAGCAGCACATGAGTTTAATTAAAATTTACAAGTTCTAATAAAATTAAAGACATTATAGAACAACCCAGTAAACATTTTGGAGTCACTTCGCCATCATATTGAAGATGCACATGACCTTTTTGTAATGAGAGAATTTTTTAACATTTCAGTTTCTCAGTCGTTCATATGAAATACCTATTTTATCGGTTACAAATTGCGAAACCACTCCACCAGTCGGAATACAAATGAAGATGAAGTTGATGTGAACTATAGTTGAAGTGCAATAGTAATAGAAACGTCACAAAACAGGACACTTCACCAAATTGTTTACTGGGAATAATCGGCGAATATTATAAAATTTAGTTTTGGCCAAACATGATATTAATTTCAATTAACAGACTATTTCATATAAACAATACTCGTACAATGACAATACATTCTCAAATCTAAATCATTAATACATCCACTTCCATAGGAATTCGTCCTGACGGCAGGACCAGCCATGCAGAAATTGCTTCCATTTAATTTTTGTACAGAAGCTTCAAAGCTACCTTCCCCTGGATCGGTGTGTAGTGTAACAGTATAGAAGATCTGATTATGAAATTCACTAATCGAGAATTCTTTAATTTTCTTTAAATGCAATTTGGCGCATTGAGGGTATTTAGATAGCTTAAAGTTCAAGTGGTTAACAACAAAACGTGCTGCAGCTGTTGCAACGTTGCTATTGACGTCTGCTCCTGTGTGATTTAGGCAGGCACACCAGATAGAATCAACTCCAGCATCCATACAGGTTCGTGTCTCGGGAATAGGAAGAAAGAGACTTACACCACGAGGGAGAGTTGAATTTGTTAAACGTTGCATCCGTTTCTCTAATGCTCCTTCTTGCAATGTCTCTGTGTAACTTGCCAAGTCCTTTAGCGTTTCGTGGAAGTCATAGGCTGTTGTTAATCTTTTTGTATTCCTCTCGATATTTTTGAAAGCAGTTGAATACTGGTTCTTAAACCATGTTGGAAATACAAAATATAAAAATGGCAGACGATCTTCTAACATTCCCTGCAGGGTTTTTCTAAATCTGCCCCAACGTAAACCATGATCACTGAGGAGAATGACTACTGTATTGTTGAAAGCATTATTCGTGTAAGATTCATTCAGGAATTTCATGTAAGACATGTCAGACATCATTGCATCCAGAAGTTTATCGTGAGTAATAGAATTTTGAAACATTACGCTAAAATACGAACGCTTTTGCATTGAATGAATAAACTTTCCAGCATAATCCAAAATCATTTGGAAGCCATATCTTGTCCCGATGCATGGATATGATGGACCTACACGTTGACCAATATATTTCTCGCTTTCTCTTAACATTGAAGTCCAATTGTAATCAGCTGGGAATTCGGTGAAATTCTTAAACAAATATTTAAAGAGAGAGGCATATGCTGACTCTTTAATATAAGCTGTCCGATAACCTGACTCTTCAAAGATGTTCCAAATAAAAGGGCACGAGCCCAGATACGGTGAATCTCTCGCGAAACAAACATTGTTGAATTCATCACTGGAAAGTCCAGTCAGTGCTGGAACCATGTTGTGATACGATCCATATCCCACTTTGTTGTATCCCAGCATTTCAACAGCTTTCATTTCTTTCAATAAGTAAGTTGCAGTGTTCTTCATACTTCTATGAAAATTTATTCTAGAGACACTATCGATTACTAAAATCAAGACACTCATTTTCTCTTTTGTGTCTATTTTGTTACAGCGTTCTTCAACGTCCATCTTTAAAGGAACAAAGGCGTGATAGTCTTTGTAAATAATATGATTCTTATTCCTACAAAATACTCGCACAAATTCAGCGGTAACTTGGTGTTTGTTCCAGAACGATGTGCAGGTATGTTCTGGATCCTGATCCATATCTTCATAACAACAAGTTACATTGGCATCTTTACCTTTGCTGTATGTTTCCAGCGCGTCTTCATCTACCCAAATATGCGTTGCGTCGGATAACACCAATGATCTAGTATGCCCTTCATACCTGCAGACAATTTTGCGTGGTTTTCCGTGATTGTATGGCCTATAAAATGAAGAATTTCGGGAGAAGTCTGGTATCCGACATGCACGTGTTTGAATTTTGATGTATGCTTCATCCTCAGTTAGTATGGTTAGACTAACTGAGGATGAAGGGCAAGTAGTTTTCTGTAATTGCCAACAAACTATTGCTATTAAGAGCAGTAATACCAATGTAACCAATTTTATAAAATTTGAAATGTAGTAAGCATTCGATTTTTTTAAACAGCTTTCTTCGCATGATTGCTTACTTTCTTTATTCCTTTGTTCCATGCCACTTCTAATGTGATTTTCTTGACAAGTCACTGAAATATCATTAATCACATTTCAACTAAAATTTATTTTCTTATATTTTGAAATTTAACGAAACAAAAGATAACCGTAATTATTTGTTAAATATATCAAACAATTGAATAAACTTAAAATATTGCAATTTAAAATTGGATTTGGATCCAAATGACTCTCCAAATCGTGAAAACTGTGCAGCTGGTAACAGATTACCGGACGAGATGCAGGTAATTGATGAAAGGTGATTGGTGATAGTTATTTTGAGGAACAGGACAAATCCTGGACATGTTATAGTATAACAACAGCAGCATCATCTATGATCCAAAAATATCTTCGTAATTGTCTAGATAGTTATAATTTAGAATCTTAGATGTCTTATCCACCTTTTTTTACTCCCACCCAAATGCATTCTGGTTTTCCTTTACCTAAATTCACACATCGGATTCTTCTCATTCATTCAGTCACATCCACAAGTTAGAATATTGTTCGAAGAATTGTAATGGAGATTATAGCGCTGAAGGGTAGAAACATATACGAGAAATACATGCTGTAGCCAATTATAAAGTTATCGTCAAAATTTGGAAAAATTTCGGATATATTTTTAGAGACATAAAATAAATTAGAAATATAAAGAACATAATATTACAAAGAATGAAAAGTACAATACAAAAAATTAGAAAAAGGAAAGTCTACCTTCATAGAAAACATATTTCTTGTACCATTGACATATTTCATCACCAAGAAAGTTCCAAAAATATGTTATCTTCCAAAATATCATTATGTCCAGATTAAAATTCATTCTCTACCCCTGTTTTAGAAGGTATACGATACAGGGTAGTGTGGTGAATCGAGATTATTGACCCGGATGCCACGCCGCAGTCGCAGTCGCACTCAGTTGCATGGTCACATGACAGAACAACAGAGTAGCAGAACTGCGGGCGTATTCGGTCCTGCGAAGACAGAATGTTCTTTATATATTTGTATTACACATGGTATTTATATATATCCGTTACTCATATAAAAAGAACGAGGACGCCACTGTCTTGCAGTATTTGGAACCTTGAAATATCTCGCAATACCGGCCAAAGCGCTTTGCGATTGCAAGCTAGTCGAGCCGTGTTTCGTGACTCTATATCATTTTTAACAATAGCATAACAGGGGATTTTATTGTGTCGTATTTGTATGTATGTATTTATTTAAATACTTTTGAATAGTATTTGTGCACATCTCTGTTCATAATGTCACCATCAAAAGCATGCAACCACATGCAAACAAGCTTGGCTCTGCGACCGAGGAACAGAGTCTTTGAAAACGTACTCCAAACTAGTTAAGTTTCATTCGTGCCGTGTGTTTTCTCTCACTTGTTCGTTCTCTCACTAACAACATTATTCAACAATTCTCATTCGGTTCGGGCAGATTCGGGGCTAAGGTTTGCAATCAGTCCCCTCTGATTATACCAAAACTATAAATATAATTCTAAACAGGATCAATTCTAAGGATCAAGAAGGTTTATCCTGGTTAACCTGTACCTCGCTTAACGCTTGAATATGTCCCGGAAAAATTGACAGTAAATGGAAAATTCGTATAACGAAACATTTGTTTTTTCATACAAAACCGTTGAATCCGTTACATCAAAATATGAATAAAAATTACGCGGAAAACAGAAATTCAAATTTAAATACTAGATATTTAAAAATAGAAAAAGTCTGCAGTTAATGTTGTACATAATTTTAAAAGTGTATTGCACAAGGTGACGCAATAACCATTCGCATTCGCATATAATTATCAGTGTTGACCCAAACATACGCTGCATGGCTGATAAATGTGCTTTTTGGCCACCCTGATAACTTTAGGAGGAGGAAAGGTTTGTGAGTACAGGTAAGTATAAAATTATTTAGAAAACAATACAGTAGAATTTCCCATATTCCCAAGGAAGGTACCCAGGAAATATTTTGGAGTCACTTTGACATCATATTGAAGATGCGTATGATTTTTGTGTCATGAAAAAATTCAATTGGTTTTTACTCGTTCAAGGAAATGTAAGTAATATGAACTACAAATGTCAAAATCACTTCACCTAGTCTCACTACCGTACCAGTATTGAATGAAGTTGTAAATAAACCATTAAAGTGTAACAGAGACAGATATATCTTGTTTCTTTTTCTATGATAATGAAATAAAATGTGGAATTTTCTGTGAAGTGAATGTGGAATCTCTACTAAAATAAATATTTTCAAATGTATTTTCTTTTAAAAGTATAATGTTAGAAAGGGAAAGAATATTCTTATGAAAAGATATTGACTTCATGTGATAGATCTTAGTGAAAAATGATTGATTTCTTGAGTGAAATTAGTAAACAATTTCACATGTTGAACAACTATGAATTCTCGTTCGCTGTAAAGAACCTTGAAGAAAGAAGGTCTGGGCACTATAAAAACTATAGATTATCGGACGGCGCCCAGCGCAATATTTAAATACGTGTTATTTTTGTCCAGATAAGGAACTACGGTACTACTATAATCCGGAGCAGCGTGGTGAAGAGCGGAGTCGAGAGGGAGAGAGAGAGGAGAACCAGGACGAGCGTTGACCGCGGCCCTTCATGGCACTGCGTCCTGCGTCCTGCTTCCTGCGTTGTCCTATGGCCAATCCCTTTGCTTTCCGATTCAATATCCACTATTCGTCCCTACGAGCCCTGCACCAGTGAACCCGATGGTGGTGTGTTTCCTCCACGGCTAGACGATTGAGGTCAATGCCCTAACCTTCCCTGTAGCTATCATATAAATATAGGATATCTGCGAGTACTGCGTGAAAGAGATAAATAATGTGGAGTTTGCATCGAAACGTAATACGGAAGTTTTGGAATTATTTTTTTCGATTGGATTTTAAATCTTTTCAGAAGTGTATGTATTTTGGTATTTTAATTTTTTTTTTTTAATTTAAAAATTGAGAGATATAGCTCTTTAAAATTTGACATTTCGCTTTTTTGACTCTGTTTTTCGGTTACAAAAAGAACGCAAAAATGGACTACGAGTATGTGAAGTTACTATAATAATAAACAAATCATTAAATAAAGATTAGTATATATATTGACGGATTTACAGCTATATCAAATTTGAATTTCAGTTTGCCGCAACTCTGCATAATACGTCACTGAAGAAATAACTAATCGAGATTATTTTTCCTTTATTACAATCATTATAAAATAAAACTTTATGGGATACACAATTCAGCTGTTAGCAGTAAATAACGTATGTAGCAAATGGGCTTGTGTCCTATGTCTAAATTTCTATAAAAGTGTACTATATATTGATAAAGTGGGTTACTAGAACCTCAAATGTCCAATTATTTTTTAATAACTCCTTATATGTTAGGAGATATTAACAATTAAAAAAGTCATTTTGTCTCTTTAATTATTAAAGGGATTCAACGTTGTACACATTCCAAATGCATGTGACATCACAACCGCTGCCAACCTTACAGATCATAAATCTCTGCTATATGTATTTTTATGTCAAAATATCAAATATTATTTGCAGCTATTTCAAAGAACAATAAAATTTCAATATTAGGTCTGCCTTAGCAGGATTAAATAAAATAAAAACTTATTATTCTATAACTTAACTTTTAAGAAAAGCAATAGACCACGATAAAATTGAAGAGACAGATCAGGACAGATTTTTTTAACTGTTCAGATTTACACTACACAGATTAACATTGTGTACGGTGGTGGTTCAGAGAAACTGCACAAGAAAGTGCAACACTCTATTTAAAAAAGAAACGCTATAAAAGAATGCTTACTCTTTGCATTACATCAACACATTGAGATAGAGAAAAGGTATAAGTATCTGTATTGTAAAAGAAGAACGGCAATAGAAGGGAGTGCCAGAGTATAATCAGTATTTTGGTAAAATGGTTTGACTTAGTAAAAATCAGTCTGTTCTTTAGAATCAAAATATTGACTGTGATGTATCTATTTACAACTTCATTCTATATTTTCCAAATGTTCAGACATAGCTTTGTAGCTGAATGCACTTGGCATTGAGTATTTTAATCATAAATTTAAAATATTATTCGTAATTTCTTAATCTTATATGTTTAAATAATGTTAAAATTGAATTTGATTTCATTTATATTTTGTTAGTAGCGTGATAGTGATTGCCATCTATATATTACAACCATAATTTACTTTACTTTAGTTGCAAAGAATTATCGGTAGATGACCTTAGCATACGACTCTCTGGAGTTCTTTGGAATTGCTGTCATTTCTTAGACGCATGGCTAAGAAAGTAAGGTTATGTTTATTAGTGTTTATATCTTTGTTTGATACACATCTAGCGTTATAATTTTGATTCATACTGTTTTACTTTATAAATAAGTGCTAAATCTAAATATATATTAAAATGTTCGTATTATCTGAATTTAAAGACGTTGTCCGTATACCTCCAGAAGAATTTCATATAGTGTTTAAAGATGCTATATCGAATGCTTTAAACGACAAACTAGCTAATAAAGTAAGTGCATTTAATTTTAATTAATATATGTTCAATATAATCTTATTACTACATTACATCGTCATTTATTACACAGGTCTTTAAAAAACACTTTCATATTTTAGGTTATTTTAAATGTAGGACTATGCATTGTTTTATACGATATAATAGACATGAAGGAATCATTTATTTTACCTGGTGACGGAGCTTCACATACAGAAGTTCATTTTCGTTTTGTTGTCTTTAGACCATTTCTGGATGAAATTATTATAGGAAGAATTAAGAGCTGCAGTAGAGAGGGTGTTCAAGGTATTGAATAATTGTATTTACTTTCATATATAATTTTGCATCATATTTTGAATATGTATTTCTTGTTCGTAGTAACACTAGGCTTCTTCGAAGATATTCTAATACCACCTACTGCTCTACAACACCCATCAAGGTTCGATGAAACAGAACAAGCTTGGATCTGGGAATATCAAGCAGAAGAAGGTGGAGACACACATGATTTGTTCTTCGATGTTGGTAAGCATCATTTGTTAATATCTTATTGTGGCTACGATTTATAAAGCTCTAAATATAAACGTATTTTGATTTATTTAGATGAAAGAATCAAATTTCGTGTAACGTCTGAAATATTTGAAGAGTCATCTCCTGATAGAGAACCTATCGAGCTACAAGCAGGGCCTGCACCGGCTCCTGAGATTAAAACGCCTTTTAAATTAATCGTATGTAGTTTGAAATTATTTGTATAGTTCAAATTACGAGAGTTCGGCGGCGACTCATACTTAAAACAAGTTGTGGGGTATAAACTGCCGATATTACTAAAAAGCACTGACTCATTTATTTTTCTATAATGTATATAGAAACGAATAAGATAAAATTCATTATCGTATTATAGATTTATACCGCTCTTATACCCTCTTTTAAGTATAAGTTGCCGGCGAACTATCGTAATGGGCTTGTGTCCTCATTTTTTAGTAGTCGATTTTTCAATTGTTGATTGAAATTGATGTTAATAAATGTTTGCGCTTGGTGTGTCTATTTTATTAAATATCTAAATATTGACGGAGATATAGCAATTAAAAGTTTGAATTGTAGTTTTAGCGCTAAATATGATCGGCCATATTTGTTGAGTAGGTCAGTGCTGTGGTAATGTTCTGTAGCTGTTGATAGTCAAATCAAAGAATAATAAGATTTTATTTTATTTAACCCTGCTAAGGCAGGCATAATATTGAAATTTGATAGTTCTTTGAAATAGCTGTAAATAATATTTGATATTTTGATATATAAATACATATAGCAGAGATTTACGATCTGTAAGATTGGTAACCTTACACAAGGATTGTGATGTCACATGCATTTGGAATGTGTACAACGTTGAATCCCTTTAATAATTAAAGAGACAAAATGACTTTTTTAATTGTTAATATCTTTTAACATATAAGGAGTTATTAAAAAATAATTGAACATTTGAGGTTCTAGTAACCCACTTTATCAATATATAGTACAGTTTTATAGAAATTAAGACATAGGACACAAGCCCATTTAGACTATATTTCTACATATTTTTAAATGCTTTAGTCCATTTAGACTGCAAAATTTCAAGTACATGATGTTACGTTTTTATTTCCAGGGGACTGTTAGTGAACCTGGACTCGGACTGTTGCAATGGTGGTAGCATAAATAAATACAGAACTCAACCTATTTTATTTTTATTATTGTATAATAAGTAGATAATTGTACATAAATGTTTGTATTAATTTTATATAAATATATTTTAATTCTTTTCTATGAAAACTGAAAAAAATATCTTTAAATAAAAAGGGTAGGATAAAATTACGAGGAAAGTTCTTTTAAGAAAAGCTATACTGTGCCGTTTGACTTGTTTGTACATTATAAATGAGTTGCTCGTTTTATCATTAATTAGTGTTACTAAATTCACACTTTCTGTTTTAATTAGAGTAAACAATTAATAACTATGAACGTGGTGCTATAGATTGTTATATAATGAAAATTTCAATGTGTTGAAACAAATTAAATTCATTATATACTTGATGTGTTTAATACTTTTAAGTTTTTTTTGTTCAGATAAAATGAATAAAAAAATTATAAGAAATTTTATACAAAGTCTACAAAGATTAAAGTAGCTTCAATTACTACAACTATGGTTTTTTTAAATATAATAAAGATTTGTATAAAAATTTATCCAAGATTTAAATCTATCTAGCTACTACATCTATTAAATAATAGCTTCAAATATATTGTTAATAACAACAGATAGTGTTTCATTTGTCCTTGCAACTCACATCTTCCTTCTGTTAATTAGTTAACTTGAATTTTTCTTAATAATTATTTTAAATAATTAATTGCTTAGTAATAATTAAACATTAAACGCGCCATCTATTAAAGAATAGATCAAGTTAGTCTCTTATTTCATAGGTGGCAGCACTAGTTTATAAATTTGCACGCCTGATTAGAGTGCAACTATATTAACTTTTATTATTATGCTATAAATCTAAAATTATTTTCTCTACGGAATATGGAATTTTCAAGAGCTACTATATAAAATTCAATACCATAAGAATACAAACATATACATATATTATACACATATATTATAAATTAACTTAAGGATAAATCCAGAGAACATTACTTTAAACAACATTTATTCAAGAATATTGTTTGGTTTGTATCATAGAGAAGTTATATTTGTTATTTGTTACTACAGGAACCCCACGCACAACACATGACGTCAGACTTTCCATTATGACGAGATAAATTTGCATGTGAAATGAGTAAATGATCGAGTCCCATTTCTGCGAAGCCATTGTACACCTAGATGAAGCAGAGCTTACGCAGATCATTATAATTTGAATTTGATTGATTCAATTTCATATGGCTGAATATCACAACAATGCAGAAAGCAAAATCTGTGTAGGGATGGTGGGATATATCTTTGAAGCATAGGGTGGCCCTCCAGTGGCGAACCAAAAATAACTGTAACTGTTACTATATTTTAGAAACAAGAGTAGTGAGTAAAGGTAACAAAGAGTTAAGTTTTAGGTAGAAAATCTGCTTGGTTATTATTTTATCATATCAACTAACATCAAGTATAATTACAGATTACAGTTTTGTTACTATGTGCTTTATTGAAATGCACAGAATCACAAACACATGTACGTAAGAGCAGAGGGGGCCTTAAGGGATGCCAAGCAGGGCAACCGTCCTGGGCTTCGCTCTTGTAGGGGCTTCGCACCTTCGAGGAACAACCCAAGTAGAACAATTTATTACTACTAGCTGTTCGGCCCGTCACTAAACAACGAGTGTGAGTTATGTAAATATTTCTTAAATATTTAATATTTCAAATGTGTTTAATTTTTTAATTGATCTATATCACATCTACACTTTAAATTAATAAACTTTCCAATATCTACGCTTTTCTGACTTTTTTAAAAATCTTTTCTCAATTCATAGGCTTTTTTTTAGAAAACAAGTTACTTTTTTCAATTTCTTTCATACAGTTAAAAAAAAGTTAGAAAAAAATTCTTGATTAAATTTTAAATAACTAAGCGTGTCTGTTTTTTATGCGACCTTTTTAAAATTCATGGACAATTTTGTGAAAAGAATTCTTTTTAGATTATATGAAAATTTTTGAAGCAGTTATGTTCGCTATGCTCTAAAATAAAGAATTTATTCATTACATTTTATATATCTACGCGATTTTGACTTTTATGCGACCTTTTTTAAATTCATTGACTTTTTTTCTAAAATTTTTTTTTGAATTTCTTGAAATTCTTTGATGCAGTTATGTTTGTAATGTTTTAAATTAAAGATCTGCTTCATTACATTTTAAATATTTTCGCGATTCTGACTTTTATGCGACCTTTTTTAAATTCATGGACTTTTTCTTCTTAATTTTATTTTTGGATTTCTTGAAATTGTTGGATGCAGTTATGTTCGTTAGGCTTTAAATTAAAGAACTGCTTCATTACATTTTAAATATCTACGCGATTCTGGCTTTTACGCGACCTTTTTTAAATTCATGGACTTTATTTTCTTGAAATTTTTTTTGGATTTCTTGAATTTTTTTTGATGCAGTTATGTTCGTTAGGCTTTAAATTAAAGAACTGCTTCATTACATTTTAAGTATCTACGCGATTCTGGCTTTTACGCGACCTTTTTTAAATTCATGGACTTTATTTTCTTCAAATTTTTTTTTTAATTTCTTGAATTTTTTTGATGCAGTTATGTTCGTTAGGCTTTAAATTAAAGAACTGCTTCATTACATTTTAAATATCTACGCGATTCTGGCTTTTACGCGACCTTTTTTAAATTCATGGACTTTATTTTCTTGAAATTTTTTTTGGATTTCTTGAATTTTTTTGATGCAGTTATGTTCGTTAGGCTTTAAATTAAAGAACTGCTTCATTAGATTTTAAATATCTATGCAGCAACTCAAAAAATTGCATTGCTCTTAAAATCTTAAAAGTGAACCTTTTCATCATTTTTAACAAGATTATAGTCTTCTTTCATAGCATACTTAATATATTGATATATCATAAACTAAAATACTTATTTAAAAATGAATTATAAATATGAAATCAGCATTCAAAATTAAGAAAAGAAACGTAATAAAAATAAAAGATTTTTTTTTCAATTTTAATGAAAAGTAAGAAGAGTATAACCTTCTTACTTTTCATAAAAGTTTAAGAAAATATATATGTCATTTTATAACAGATTTTAACTTAATTTTGAATGCTAATTTCATATTTATAATTCATTTTTTAATAAGTATTTTAGTTTATGATATATCAATATATTAACTATGCTATGAAAGAAGACTATAATCTTGTTAAAAATGATGAAAAGGTTCACTTTTATGATTTTAAGAGCAATGCATTTTTTTGAATTTCTGCGTAGATATTTAAAATCTAATGAAGCAGTTCTTTAATTTAAAGCCTAACGAACATAACTGCATCAAAAAAATTCAAGAAATCCAAAAAAAAATTTGAAGAAAATAAAGTCCATGAATTTAAAAAAGGTCGCATAAAAGTCAGAATCGCGTAGATATTTAAAATCTAATGAAGCAGTTCTTTAATTTAAAGCCTAACGAACATAACTGCATCAAAAAAATTCAAGAAATCCAAAAAAAAATTTGAAGAAAATAAAGTCCATGAATTTAAAAAAGGTCGCATAAAAGTCAGAATCGCGTAGATATTTAAAATCTAATGAAGCAGTTCTTTAATTTAAAGCCTAACGAACATAACTGCATCAAAAAAATTCAAGAAATCCAAAAAAAAATTTGAAGAAAATAAAGTCCATGAATTTAAAAAAGGTCGCATAAAAACCAGAATCGCGAAGATATTTAAAATGTAATGAAGCAGTTCTTTAATTTAAAGCCTAACGAACATAACTGCATCAAAAAAATTCAAGAAATCCAAAAAAAATTTCAAGAAAATAAAGTCCATGAATTTAAAGAAGGTCGCATAAAAGTCAGAATCGCAAAAATATTTAAAATGTAATAAAGCAGTTATTTAGTTTAAAGCCTAGGGAACATAACTGCCTCCAAAAATTTCAAGAAATCCAAAAAAAAAAATTAAGAAGAAAAAGTCCATGAATTTAAAAAAGGTCGCATAAAAGTCAGAATCGCGGATATATTTAAAATGTAATGAAGCAGTTATTTATTTTAAAGCCTAGCGAACATAACTGCATCAAAAAATTTCAAGAAATCCAAAAAATATTTTAAGAAAAAAAAGTCCATGAATTTAAAAAAGGTCGCATAAAAACCAAAATCGCGTAGATATTTAAAATCTAATAATGCAGTTTTTTATTTTAGAGTATAAGGAACATAACTGTATCAAAATATTTCAAAGAAAGAAAAAAGAAAATTAGAAAAAAATGTCCATGAATTTAATAAAACTTTACGTTAATTGCGCCTGGCAGAGCGGCAACATTACTTACGAGCAAAGTTTACAGTACAATCATGTATTTTGCTATTATTTTCTGACAATATTTACAGACTTAATGTAATAATTAATTGAAGGCGGTCGAAATATTACATTCTTATACGTTTTTTATTCACCAATTAGCAATTAAATTTAACCGTTTTTGTTAAAATTAATTAAGAGTTATACAGCAAAAAGTAACAAATTTTTTTTTAGTTCTTCCAAATTTACGGGTTTCAATATATATAACAATATATTTGAACATTATTATTGATTAGTGTTTTTAGATTTTTGCAACATGCCTGGACAGCCGCTTGTGCCGATCCTGGTGTCTGGACTTCATATATTTAATATAACTAATTTATCAAAACAATTATTCTCAGTAAAATAAGCCGCTGATCTTGCAATCGAATCTGAAAGCAGATCATTCCATTGTGAACTCGTGATTCTAATGCCACTGTATTAATTAATAATAATTAGTATTAATTCATATACATATAGAAAGTTTTAACACCAAACATAAACGCCTGATTCGAATGCTACTACTTATACACAGTTTTATAAAATTAAAATAATATTTTATAATTAATAAAACAACATTTATTCATAATTAGATTCAGGCGCAACGATGTCATACAGATGCAAGAAGAAATTGATTTACAAAAGAAAGTTCTTTTGGAACTGTCTTTATTGTTAAAAAAATAACCGTGATATAGTTATGTAAAATTTAATATTCATGATTTACAATCAACTTTTTGCCGAAATGTATCCATGTTTCTTCTGAAATATTATACCAATTGCATAAAAGTGACAGCAAGTGTTGTAGATGATAAAACTTATTAAGATTTTTGTCCCTTTAATAATTAAAGACAAATATGTCTACTTAAGAAATAAATGCACATTTGTGGTCGTAATAACCAACTTTATTAAATAATATAGTACAGTTTTTAAGAAGTTAAGGCATGGTTCTTCTTCTTTTCCCTGAATTCTGTATGACTTTTTGAAAAGAAGAAGATAAATAATACGATTTCATGACATATTTTATGCATTATTTTTAGTCGGGTCCAGTCGGGTCGCTATTTTGTCATTGTAAGTATGATAAAAAACCGATCATTATATTTCCGCTCTATATTTTTAGCGAAATTGATCGAATCCGATAATAACTTAGTTATTGCGTTATCAATGACATGTGACATATAGTTTAGTTACACAACTTGCCGCTAGGCATCTATCAGTGTAATATTAAGCGCACCGATGAAAACGCGGGAAAATTAGATTATTTAAATGACTTTTTATTTGACATATATACATTTTCATATTTATTAAACATTAAGTAGTAATTTTGTAAATTTGTAACTATAACATTTCAAAAAACTTAAACGTCCTTTATATTGAAGAAGATAATGAAAAACAAAATAACAATATTTTTTATTTCATTAGTAATGGATTTGATTTATCTTGGTGCAGCACATACATAATATCACAAATGTATTGAATGGAATCTGTTATAAATTTAAACTGGATAAAATGATATGTGTTTATTTTGCGGGTTCGTATAAACATTTCTACTGGGGGTATATTAGTTTACAAGAAAAGAGATTTTTAGACATTTTGTATCTTTCACATCACGTCTACTATTATAATTTTGCAACTGGCTCGCTGACTCTACAAAAACTAATGGCTTGAATGGCGACGGTACTTTTACATGTACATTAATAATAAGACATTGTACAAGAATTACCCTTTCCAAGCAATTTAATTTTAACGTGATTTTTTAATTGTAAAATTAAAATCCTTTCTATTAATAAAACATTTTCTTCTTTATAAAAAAAAACACAATTGAATATAGATTACTACTTAACTACACAATAATCATTTCGTTTTTAAATGTTAGTGTAGAGGAATACTGTACTACAAGATTGTCACTCGTAGAAATTCCACAGTGGGTAAATAAACGTTATCGTTAAGTTAACGACAGTGTTACCAGATGTAACGTTTTTCAATAATTTCTACATCTATAAACACTTTTAGTAGTTAACAGTATCGTTTATTTATTTATTTTTTATTTCTTTATTTAATTTATTTAACGTCGACCTATTTCTGATGCTAAGTCCTTTCACCGATAACCTTCTACTATGTTTACAGTATTTATGCCTAATGGGCTTGTGTCCTCATTTTTTAGTGGTCGGTTTTTCAATTGTTGATTGAAATTGATGTTAATAAATGTATATTGACGTTTTTCTTTTAATAAATATCTAAATGTTGACGGAGACATAGCAATTAAAAATTTGAATTGTAGTTTTAGCGCTAGAAATGGTCGGCCATATTTATGACGTAACATGTATGTGCTATTAAGGTTAGGTCAGTTTTTTATTTATTTATGATTTCTCGGGCTTCCTATGCACGTTGTCTTCTATCGCCCCTGTTCTGCTTTTTTTATACTTTATATCCCGAGAACAAGAATGATCTATTCATGGCCACTGCTGAAAGATAAGAGTTCTATGTTGAAAATACTATCTCTTTTACACTCTGTTGTATAAAGGAAACAGCAACTTAGCGGACATGATGTCACATATCCTGGAATGTTCGATAACGTTAAATCTCCTTTTTATAATGAAACACAAAATGACATTTTTAATTGCTAATAAGCTAGTCATGTACATAATCAATTTAATTTGATAACAACCAAACCCAGAAAATATAACTCTGCTCCGCGGATGAACCCGAGTCCCTCAAAAAACTCATGCTATGGAGTTTTAACAATATAACCATTATAACAATAGGCTGGTGAACTCATTTTTTAAAGTTCATTTTTTTAATTGTTATTGAATTATACTCGTACCAGAGTTAACCCCCGTCGCAAGCGACGACTGTCTTTTGTGTGTGAATTGAATTTTATTTCAAATTTTAATTCCATTTTAAATTGAAATATTAAACTCGTTCCATATTTATTTTACATATAACAACAAATAATTTTTCATATAAACTGATTAAAAAAATATTTTTTCCAATTTGTTCATTATTTGACCAACTTAGCTGGTACCAAAGTTAGCTGATATATCAAATTTCAACTTTCTAGCCCTATTTTTACCCTCGGCAAAAATCGCCCCCGTGTCCCCTAACAACATTTTTAAATTTTGAATTTTTTTTTCTTAATACCACATTTCATTATTATATATTGCAAAATTTGAGTTTTCTCCAAAGTTTCCTACCGCGCTTTCTAATTTTCTCAACACCCCCTTTTCCGATTTTTCAATTTCTAATTTTCAAAAAATATTAGCATTGAACACCGTAATAAAAAAAGTAAAAAATTTCTTTTTAGTTTTTCAAAAATTTCTGGTTTCCAGGAACTTCAGGGGGAAATCCGAAGACGCCAAAAGTCTTAGAATTTTTTTCTCTACGAAATAGGCAATTTTCAAGAAAATGCGTGGAGCCGTTTTCATTCTACCATACAAAATTCGAACTAAACATAAAAGAAAATAAACATACAGTTGGAACATCATAATATAGGATGCTAATATATATCTAATGGATTTTTATATTTTATCACAAGATTTAAAAAAATAACAACAATAATACGATTTAACAGAGGTGACATGAATAGTTTTTCTAATGGTAAATTGGACAACGTTATTTTAAGGGCTATCTATCAATATCATTCTTTATTCAACATTATAGTCTTTGCTGTTGTTTTCTCCACTCCTTCGGCGAATTGTCCTTGGTCTGGGGCATGCGCCCCGCTAGGAAGATGCGCGCATGACTCAAGTATAAATGTGACAACAATTGTTTTCAATATCACACTTCAAGTAGCGACCCAACGCTCATCGGTAAGTAACGCTGCTCAGTAATTTGAATGTCATTTTTTTATACGTTATTTTTCTGCATATATTTATTTCTGTATTTAAACTTTTGTTTGATTAGTTTAGATTAAGTTTATTAATAAATATTCATCCTTTGTTATCTTTAAAAAATATTTACTATTAATTGTTGCTTATTAAAAATAATAACGTAACATTTATGTAGCAGATATATTTTTACATAAATAATAATGAAAAAGTTGCGTTTTGTGGGTGATTTTTTGTGTTAAGTTTTAAATACAAGTACAATATAAAAAATTTGTAAAATTTTGAGATTTATACAGTTGTTATATGAAGTGTCAATACCTATCAATATTTTACGTTTTTTTATACATTTTCTTTTTACTAAAATATAACGAAATTATTTTATACAATTTTCTTTAAGGAATAAAATTAACAGAAATTTTCCATTTTGATTTTTTTTTTTTTTTTTTTGGTGTTTGTCAGAACTTTGCACTCGGCTTTTAAATTATTTTCTGATGCCCTATCGAGCACAAATTTTGTGGCATGTTTAATAAAAATAATTATAAAATTGTGGCTAATTACAAATGATAGGAAATCTTATGTCATCTTCGATTCATAAAAATGTTACCCTCGTTTTACACTTGTTTTTAATCTGGTTGTATATAGGGCGTTGTTTTTATCAATAAAAGAGAGAAATATTCACAATGCAACATTAAGCAATAGAACACAAAAATAACTTTACTAATTTAAAGTTACGAAAAAAGTGTAAAACGAGTGCAACATTTTGTGCTAAATAGAAAATCATACATCCTGTCTGACAACTTTATTATAGTATCATACAAAATTCAAAACATGGATGTTACCTTACATTCTTGTAATATTTTATTATTTCTCAAAAAGCAGTAAAATAGGTCACAAGACTATATATATTAGATAACATTGTTTAAGTACCAGATAATTTTCTTTCTGTTAGATAAAACTTAAACACATGTCATTAACGGGATAATACAATTTTATAGAATTATAGGAAGAGGGGAATGGGAAGAAATATATATTAAAAAACATTTTGTGCTATGATTTAGAAAATTTAAGAAAACCACTGACTTGAATAAATAATGAAAAGACATTCCATGAACGTCCACAAAAATTGCAAGAATTATTTTTCGAAGCATCTTCCGTAGCTATTCCTGTAAACGCCTTACTCCCCTTCCCTTGTCTGCTACGTTTGATACGATAAATCCGTTGCATTTAATTGGCCATTTTACGACACATATTGTTTAAAGGTTGATAAAAATAATAAATAAAATAATGAAAATCAAATGGATTTGTCAATAATGGCGCCATTTATATGTCATCCCACGAACTTATTGAGTGATGTGTCATCCGTAGATCCGACCACGTAACTCCGAAAGCTAGTAATATTTCACCAATTAATTTTTGTTTGCAATGGGTTTGTGTCCTCATTTTTTTAGTGGTCGATTTTTCAATTGTTGATTGAAATTGATGTTAATAAATGTATATTGGCGTGTCTATTTTATTAAATATCTAAATGTTGACGGAGATATAGCAATTAAAAGTTTGAACTGTAGCAAAACTAAACTGTAGTTGAACTATAACAGAGATTTATGATCAGATTGGTAACCTTACACAAGGACTGTGATGTCACATGCACTTGGAATGTGTACAACGTTGAATCCCTTTAATAATTAAAGAGACAAAATTACTTTTTTAATTGTTAATATCTCCTAACATATAAGGAGTAAAATATTATATTTATCAATATATAGTACACTTTTATAGAAATTAAGACATAGGATACAAGCCCATTGAAAATATTTCTAACTCAATACTAGAAACTATAGAAACGATATGTTTAATAATTCTCAAAATCTCTCATTTTTAGCGTTAACACTCTGTTAACAATAAGAAATATGCTACAAGACAGTGCTTATAGCTTTGATTTACTGCTGCTTTCCCTGAGCCCATTACATACATAATAAGTTAGTTAAGTAAATAACAAAATTGAATTGCGATACCTAAAAAAAAGCTTTCAATCATTCGAAGTAGCAAAGTTTAATTTAGAAAAGTTTAGAATTCTTTTTTGACACTTTTTAAATATTCTTCACACGGTAAACGTTGAGAAAATAAATACATTTCAATTTAAAAATATATAAAAAAAAAACAAATTAAAATTTTAATCTAAATAAAATTTGTTGTATCGTTTTCCCCCTTAGTTAAACACCCCGCCTTGTCTCCTCACTCCTCCCTCCTTAACATTGAAAGGCCGCACTTGTTGCACAGTAGTACTTTAACCTGTAGCCTGCATAAGGTCCAGAAGGGCTAGGGTGGGTGGTCTAGAACTTGTTGCTTCGTCGAATTTATATTTGATTGAATTTGTACCGCTGTGAGGTTTAGGTGTAGGTGTAGTTGCCTCTTGTGCCGTTGTAAGGCGCTGACTGTGCTGATGATTTCCCAGTGGCTTCGAAAATACATACAAATAAATATTTTGCTGAACAAATTGTTTTCATACAAAGTTTGTATTTTCTTTTCTGTTTGTAAAGAAAAGATTCGTTAGTTTGCTTTTGTAAGAGTAACATTGGTGGGAAATAAGGAAAAAGTTATATTTTTCATTTTTATTTGATTAGAATTTTGTAAAATAAATATTTTGCTAGTATGATTGAACTAGTAATCCACCAGGAATTAATTGATTTTATGTATACAGGATGTCCAGCGGGAAAGTCAAATTTTTATTATTATTATTTTTTTATTTAATTTATTTAAGTACAAACATTTACCATCACTGCTTTAGTACATACTAAACATTAAATTCAATTAACCAAGATCTCTGGGAAACCTACTACTAATTTCAATTTTCAATTATGATTTAAGTTGACACAAAACACACAAATACCTCTCATTCTTCATCCCTACTCACTGTGAACAAGATAGGGTGAGAAGGGATGGTTATCCATTTAATAAATTATTTTATTTTAGTTATATCAACAATGTTCTCTCTGTCAACCTCACATAATCTTAAAATCTCTTTATTAATATCCTGTAAATTAAATATTATCCCGATACCGTACCGAGTAGAAACATTTAAGCGTTACAAGGGTTGCATTCGACCAGGGGTAATATCTGGTTTAGAAATATTTCAATAATTTAGTTTTTTTTTTGTTGTCATATTCATATTCTATCTTCTTGATCAGGTCTGTCTCTAAATCTTGGCTTGTTAGGTAAGGGGTTTTTGAATTTTTATTATAACTATTAAAATCTCTCCATCGTTGTCTTCCCCGGCGACTACTGTTAAATTTGCATATTATAATGTCCACAGCTTCCACCTTTAATTCCCGGTGAAGATCACTGCTTCTCAGAGGCGGCCTTAGGGGGTGACAAGTAGGGCAACCGCCCGGGGCCTCGCATTCTCGCGCAACAACCGAAGTAGAAAAATTAATTACTATATATGTATTTGAATCTCGCGCCTTGCTCTTTAGAAATCCCACTAGAATCACTGCGTATATATTTTAAGGCATTCATGTGCCTTAGTTTATCATCATTAATATTTGTCGTCTATGTGCTTGTTAACTTTTATAAATCTTCCAATATAAAATTTTATTTCTCGTCAATTATCATCAAAAATACTTACTTACAATTTACATAAATTATACAAAGAACAAGTGCCCGCAAAGCTGTGGCGGGCTCCGGGGCCTCACAAAGATCTGCCACCCCGGGATTTAGCAAAGTTCTGCCGCCCAGGGCCTCGCTGCCTAATAAGTGTTTTTCAGCGCCTAACTTGAGAACGGCTGGACCGATTTGGGTATTTTTTTTTAAATGTTCGTAATAGGCTGAATAAGAACTTAAGGGAAAGAAAAATTGAAAATTTTGCCCGGAAATTTATAGAAAAACGAGATTTTTGCTACTATATGTGCAATTGTCTTTTGACAGCTGATTGTCAAATTGTTTATCAAGCTAATAGGGATGAAAAACTAATTTGAAATGAGAAATCCTTGTTCCTTTCTTAACAAAATCTATATACACAAGTATGAATGAAACACCGGCCCTGATTCGCGTAACTTTCTCCCCGAAGACTCAGTGCTCCTACACATTTCTGAACGCAGGGGAAAGAGGTGGATGTTGAGAAGGCTACCCCTACCCCTCTTCGACCCCTTTTCTCGTATTGAACACTGATCTGTCAGGCTTACAGTATAAATGGAATTTCGTTTTCTTAGTTTGTCATGTCATGTTATGTCGCCTCGTTTTATATTAGTTTGTTCTGTAGATTGATTTCAAATTTTGTTATTTTTAATCACACCCCAAATAGCTCTGTCTCGTTTCTACACAATACTATACCAACTCATTCTCTCTCTCTGTCTATTACATTTTATCTTGGAAATATTTCAATTACTTATATTTTTGTGGTTAAGTGTTTTTCGTAGGAAGTTCTTATTCTTCTCTTCTTATCAATTATTGTAGTATTTTTTTTTCTTTTTTGATTAAAACAAAATATTAGTTACTTATAATAACAAACAGGTAAAAGGAACAGCTAAGGGTGAATTCGTTTTCCACTTATAGAAAGTTTAAGACGTTGCGGGGGGAGAAGGGGCACACATTTCACTTTTGAAAAACATCTACAATATTATCTCTTATTTTCTGTTGTTTATGTGGATAACCTAGTAAAGGTACATCCATCTCTTTTTTTAATCAAAATACAATTTTAATGTTCATAACATATCAGCTGGCACACTGCGTCCTTTTCTGATACACGGTATGGTGCACTAACTCTCTCTCGCTCTTATGTATCTGTAAGAGTTAGCAACCCCTATTTTTAGGCATTTTTACATAATCAACAGTATCCCAACGTGTAGAGATAAAAATTAGCTTTAAGTTGATATTTAATTTATTAAGATATTCTAGTGGTTACGAAATGTTTGTTCTACTTCATACGCACGGTTTCGTCATTTACCGTTTTTTGTACGCTTTCTTGTAGCTTGCATTTAAACAAAGGAGGCTCTGTCCACGGAGCATTTGCTTAGTACAGCTCTAGCGTACTGCACGACGCATAGACGTAATATTCTTTTAAAAATGTTCAATTTGTTCATTCTACTGATCGTCTGATTCGTCGTCTTCGTATGCTATAATCACATCTTCTGCACTTGACATTTTCCCAGAGAAATGACCTTATTTGCAGCTTGCATGAAGCTTGTATGACGTAACGTGGACAGAATTGAGATGAAGAATACGTGTGGCTTCATTTGCAGCTTGCATGCAACCTACAAATGAAGCTGTCGTGAACAGTAGCTCTTAGTGTTTTTATACGATTATACAAACTTAACATTTGTGCAGCAGATTGTACTTAAAAATTACACAGTATTTTATTTTAATTCTTTCCAGTTCAAAATGCACGATTCCCGAATGTACGCCTTGGTTCTGCGCGCAGTTTTGGCGTTGTTCGTCTGCGTGTCCATAGTCAGTTGTAGCATGTCTCCAAAGAGTTCTCTGGGCTGCCACAAGAAGTTGTTCACGTACAAAGTGTTTCAGGAGGACTCCAAAGGAAGGGAATGCTGGGACCACGTGTCCGTCATGAGCTGCTATGGACGCTGCGACTCCAATGAAGTAATTTACTCGTACTTAGTACTAAACTAGTTTCACACCAGAGAGACAGTTTTGTTGTCAAAAAACAAAACAAAAACATGTTTTGTTTTATTTTAAATCAGTTCTGGTTTTCGAAAACACTGAACACACTGGTTTTCAAAAATTATAAACAACAACTGACAAGCGCAAATGTTCACAAAAAACAAAACTGCGTGTTCAAACCAAACAACAAACGTGTTTTCCAATGGTCTTACCGTCTCCAGATGGAAATGTATTTTGTTTACTAAAACAACAACAAAAGACAAAAATGTTTTAAGAACTGTCTCTTTGGTGTAAACATTGGTGTTTTTGTTCTTGTTTTATTAAACTGTCTATCTGGCGTTATATAAATTAAGATATAGGACACAAGCCCACTCTGATATTCTCTGTGTTTTCTGTCTTATTCTTAGATCTCCGACTGGCGTTTCCCATACAAGCGTTCGCATCACCCCGTGTGCGTGCACTCAGCACGCGGAAGATCGGTGGCCACCCTACGACATTGCCACCCCTTCGCTGATCCCTCAACAGCGCGCTATGAATACCTAGAGGCCAAGGAATGCACTTGCCAGGCGTGCAGCTCCTCCGACACCAGCTGCGAAGGCCCTAAACATGGCAACATGAACACAGACCTCAAACAACTGGCTCTGGTGGGGGAGGACGACGATGACGTCGAATATTAGATAGTCAATTATATGTACATTTTATTTTTATGTTTCAAATAAATTAAATAACAATAATTTAATAAAATTTGTTCTTTTTTAAGAAGTATAAGGTTTTTCAAGAAGAGATTTCATTTTAAATATCGTAACATTTTTTAACTCTAAGCGCATCCGCAGACGGGGCGACTGGTTGCAAACCTTAGCTACGAATCTGCCCGAACCGATTGTCATTACGTGTTGTTAGTAAAAGAACGAACGTGTTTACGAGTGAGATAAAACACACGGCACGAACGTAACTAATCTGATTTTAAACTGGTTTTGAGCATATATTCAGCGACTATATTTCTCGGTCGCAGAGTATTGTTGGTTTCATCAACAGAGATGTTGTACGAATACTATTGAAAAGTATTTAAATACATACATATAATCAAATATAATACAATAGAATCCCCTGTTTTGATATTGTTAAAAATTCTATAGAGTGACGATACACGGCTCGACATGGACCGTGCTCGTTTTCGTTGAAATCAGCGTTTAGTTTGCAATCAGTCGGCTCGTGTTCTTTTCCTCATATTTTTTTCTTCCCCACATTTCTTTGAATAAAGCTCATGCGTTTGATGCGAGTTTAGTTGTACGTATAAAATAAAGTGTTATCGCATTCAATGAAAATCTTGGCTATCACTGCTTTATCAGTAATACCTAAGATAAATCACGTTCTGTCAACAAGAATTTTATTTTTTTTTATTCAAATATTTTTTTACCTTCATTGTATAAATAATAACATTTACATACAGAGTACTCCGAAATGAAAACAAATATTTTAATGGGTTATTGCAAAAGCAAATTGAAAATCGTTGTACACGAGAGAATATATTGATATTTTTGTGTACCCTTTTTACTGAGTTGAGGGATCCCATTTTGTTTGTTCCTTAATTTACTGAATATTTATTACAACCAGAGCCGGTCCGACAGAAATTTAGGGGCCTATTTTGTCTGTTAACTTCTGTATCCCAACACCGCGCATGTATTTTCTGTACACGGTACTCGGTCTGGATATGTTCCCAATAGACGTACCACAAACTTTTGATGTGAATAATGTTTTCCATATAATTTCTAAGACTTTAAACTTTTGTTACCACCCTATCAAAATACACATGAAAAGTTTATTATAAAATAAAATACCTTGGTGTCATAGGAATGCCAGAAAATAACAGAATCAAATAAAGGAATGTCACGCCTGCTAAAATATAAATACCTCTACAATAACACCGGAACATACAACTAACAATAAAAATTCATGATATTGTGAGGCTTATGATACTCATTCCACGGGTAAATGAGATTACATGATAAAAACAAACTCTCACTCCTTCGTCAAGTACGCCAACGCATCACATAACGTTATCCCTCACTCCCTACTGTATCACTCAGCTGAAAAAGGGGCTTAAATTTAATTATTGACTGAAGAATATTCTTATTTGTTATATTATTTTTGCATTTGTAAGTTTATTAAATAACAAGAAAGTGAAATGCATATATTTCTTCAGAAGTTTTAAATTAACATAAAAGCTGAAACGAAATATTAAATCAGTAGCGTATCATCCGTGGGCGCAGTGGATCACTATCGGAAACAGAACGACGTTAAAAAAATAAAAATCAGTTCATAAATTATATTTTAACAATTATAATGGCAGATCATTATTAAATATTTCATAATTGAATAGATCATTTTTGATATCGGGATATAAGGTTTAAAAAAAATATATCAAAACATTATTAGGGGCGATAAAAGGCTGCGTGCCTAGGAAGCCCGAGAAATCATAATAGTAATAAAACACACACAATTATTATATTACAAGATATATATATTGCGAAATATAACCTAGCTGTTAAAATCGAAGTAATATAGTAAAAAATATATAAATCCTTACCTTAAATATCATTGAATTTATTTATTATTTTGTCTGTGAATAAGGTAGCCAACTTTACTTCAAAAAATAATTCTGTTAAAAGGCTAAAATAAAAAAAGCTAACTAATCGAAAAATCGAAAATGGAAGTTCTTGCAACTGAATCATGAAATGTTAAATATGAATAAAGAACAAAACGTGTCCTTTCTGACCAGAACAAAACGTCTAAAAGAAGGGATTCCTATCCTAACGAAAGACGGTTGGCAGGGGCGGCCTTAGCCATTGCGAGGCCCCGGGCAGCAGATATTTGCGAGTCCCCGGGCGTCAGAACTTTGCGAGGCCCCGGGGTGGCAGATCTTTGCGAGACACTTGTTCTTTGTATAATTTATGTAAATTGTAAGTAAGTATTTTTAATGATAATTGACGAGAAATAAAATTTATATTGGAAATGTTATAAAAGTAAACAAGCAGAAAGACACCAAATATTAATGAAGATAAACTAAGGTACATGAATGCCTTAAAAGATATACGCAGGGATTCTAGTGGGATTTCTAAGGAGCGAGGCGCGAGATTCAAATACATATATAATAATGAATTTTTCTACTTGGGTTGTTGCGCGAGAATGTGATGCCCCGGGCGATAGACCTGCTTGCCACCCCCTAAGGCCGCCTCTGACGGTTGACAACCCTATCTATGATACGGTTGATCTAGGCATATAATAAGTAAATTAAACGCATAATATAATGAAATTATTTTTATTTTCATGACAGTTTTATAATTGGAAAATATACAGAATATATAAACAATTTGATATATGTATTTTATTTATATTTATTTAGTGCATATGTCATAATATATATTTTTTATTATTTATAACAAAAATAATGAAGCATTTTTAATTATATACCCGCTGAATATAAAATGATTATTCATGTATCATTAAACGTAACATTTTTAACCTAACGTTATGTTTTATTAAATACATAGTTTTATATTTTACACTGTCATTAAATAAATGCAAAATACTTTTGAAATCTTTTACTAAAACATGTATGTTACATTACATTTATGTAATATTTTACTCAAACCTCATAAAATTTCATCTAAAAGGGTCTAGAAAAAGAAATACTTTATTAAAAAAACTTTATTTACTTAATCATCAAAAGGTAGCTTTATTTTTCAAATAGCTGTAAAGCAGGTCACAAAACGTTGCATGTTAGGTAACGTAACAGGTTAGATAACCTCAAATAAATTTACGAAAATTTATGTCAAAGGTTTAGCGATTGTTTCGCGGGTATACATATACTTCAAAAAGTTATTTGAAGCAAAACACAGGGAAATATAAACGGCATTATCTGTTGCCCAGTGGCCTACAATATCTTAATGCGGCGCTGGTCCTATCCATTTACTATTGTTTACTTTTTAGAAGAAAATAAGACAGCTACTTTTAATTTCAAACAAGTAATAGCTACGTCACAGTTCGTTCAAATTTAACGTAAAATTATGCATTACAGAAAACAGCGCCGATTCATCTTCCTCCCCTTTAAGGCATGCTTTATCATCTACCCTCAAATCTACAGATGCTGTATTCTGTATTACAATTATGAAAATAATCCAGCAGATTTATTAGCAGTGAGTGTAATGCCATACATATTTATAACCTAACTTTCTGAGAGTTCTTGAGTAGCAGCAACGTACATAAATAAACAGCGCATTTATTTTAAATATAATTTATATTTTATAATATATATTTATATATTTTTATATTCTTTATGTTTATAATTTTTTGCAATGATAACAAGAACATTTTGTTGCTGATTTGAAGACCAATCTTCTACTTCCTCCGAGACAGAGGACTTCCGCTTCAACCTGTTGAAAAAGAGGATATAGTTTAGTGAGCAAGTTTGATAACTACTTTCTACTAAAAGTAACGTGGTTATCTTTAATGATTAAAGTAGTGGATGCTTCCCCATTCATAACTACAACGAAAAAAAAGTAGAAGAAAATACAGACCATAATGTAGTAAATCTCGATATAACGGACTAATGGGCTTGTGTCCTATGTCTTAATTTCTATAAAAGTGTACTATATATTGATAAAGTAGGTTACTAGAACCTCAAATGTTCAATTATTTTTTAATAACTCCTTATATGTTAAGAGATATTAACAATTAAAAAAGTCATTTTGTCTCTTTAATTATTAAAGGGATTCAACGTTGTACACATTCCAAATGCATGTGACATCACAACCGATAGTTAAAATGCATTTCACGTCATAGAAAAATGGCCGACCATTTCTAGCACTAAAACTACAATTCAAACTTTTAATTACTATATCTTCGTCAATATTTAGATATTTAATAAAATAGACACGCCAATACACATTTATTAACATCAATTTCAATCAACAATTGAAAAATCGACCACTAATAGCTGTTGGTAGTCAAATAGTCAAGTCAAATCAAAGAATAACGGGTTTTTATTTTATTTAACCCTGCTAAGGCAGACATAATATTAAAATTTGATTGTTCCTTGAAATAGCTGTAAATAATATTTGATATTTTGATATATAAATACATATAGCAGAGCTTTATGAGCTGTAAGGTTGGTAACCTTACACAAGGATTGTGATGTCACATGCACTTGGTATGTGTACAACGTTGAATCCCTTTAATAATTAAAGAGACAAAATGTCTTTTTTAATTGTTAATACGGCTAACTTTATCAATATGTAGAACAATTTTACAGACGTTAAGGTTAAATGGTTCACAACCCAATTTTAAGAACACTCACTCTACTCACTCTACAAAACACTGCAATAAAATTATTAATTGTAGTTTAAAAAAAACTGCAGAACAAAAAACAAACCAAAGAAGAAGAATAGTAATTTGCATATTAATTTAATTATCAGTCTAAGATCGTATTCATGTAAATGACATATCTTATGACGTCACAAAATGCAAATATTGCGTTCATAATTAAATTATCACAACCTAAGATATATATCCACAGGCAACAGGCAGAGATTACGATTATCAATTTAAAAAAGTGTATAATCTCTCCTGTCATTTTGACATTTTCATTGTTTTATTCACAAAACCGTTGAATACGTTTTTTAAGGAAGGATATTGTTTGTTATTTTAAAGGGAAATCCCTTTCTATGTAATTGTTTTTGTCTTCTCCTTGTCAGGTTTAACATAACCTATTTCGTGTCGCGTTTAAACGACATCTGACGTTGTTTTCATTTCTTTTCATTAAGTTGGTACTTTTTATTTGCGTACGAAACGTTTTTATATAAAATGTACGCAACGAGATGTCTCTTTTTTTAGTTTACTTATATACTTAAAAAAATGTACCAAACGATGCGGTGAACATTTGATTCAAATGTTTACCTCCAGCGCGTGAGTCAAATATTGGAAGATTGACATGACAAGTTTCATACTACACGGTGGAACGAATGTTTGATCCGAATGATTTATTTATTTTATTAATTTGTTGATATTATTGACACTGACACTGTTTAACAAAAACTTTCAAGTACATAAAGAAACTTTTAAGTAAAAAACCTTCCTTTGTTGGACGATTCGTGCAGTAGTGTATACATGTGAATCAAATGTGTGGTGGGGGTAGAAAAAACAATTTTGACGCGGATCAAAAGACCGACAATTACTGCTAATCACTGCAAACAGAAAGATGCAACCACATTGACATATATAACTTACGTCTTCCGTGTCCATTATATTGCAACATTGTCCAACGCTGGTGACAGGCTGAGGAGGTCTGGATATTAGCATGGACGTATCGGATCCTTCGGATATAACGAAGGGCCCCCAACGCTGCGAAGGCACAGCATAGGACTCGCAGAATCCGCGGCAAGCATTCGTTGTCATGGTGAACTCCACGCAATCGGGGACACTGATCTTACGAGTGTGACCTGATAACAAAAATTAAAGTTAAACAATTTAACAAACATAAACCTTCAAAGAGCTGAAAATTACTACTATTACACTAAAGCCCTATAAAGAATTGATTTCGGTCAATATTTTCGACAGGTTTCGTATATCGTATGTTTTATAATTTATAACTTACCAATTTTATGGCACCCCGGTCTCTGCCACATGTCCTTTGCAGCGGCAACGCTCAAACACAACGCCAGGGCAGCCAACAAAGATGACCGCATTTTGCTGCTGTGAACAATTAAGAAATATGAGGTGTTTTAACCTGTAGAAGAGGTTAACAATTAACTAGTCGTATTAACTAATTAGCATAAGAAGCATAAAGTAATAATAATTAGAATTTACAAAATATACGAAAAGAAACAATGAAATGTCATTCTTATCGGAATAAAAATTTACTTTACGAACTTGTTAATATATTTTTTTTCAATGAAATTCGTTCAAAAACGCCCCTGACTTTATTCTTTAAATTCATTCAAATGAGTTTTTGATATACAGGGTGTCCCAATATTCAACGATAAACGGGCACCAGAGGGTGGTCCTGCTCATGACTGCTCATGATCTCATTTTGTTTAGAAATACCAAAAAAAAAAAAAAAAAATTTCGATATATTGAAACACCTTAAGATGTTTTTAACTACCATGACCACAATTTTTCAAATATTTCTGATTTTTTATTTGTATCGGCAACCTAAATAGCACTACTATCCACCACAACCATTAAGAATCCCAGAATGCTAGTAGTTTTGACACAAAAATCAATCAAAATTATTTTTTCCCCTAAAATTTTTAAAGATTTTTACTTTCAGTCCACTTTAAACTCATCGTGGTGTAAAAAAAAAGTATGAACACTACCTATGGCAAGTTTTTTTAAAAATTGACGCAACTCTTCAGGATTCCAAAATGGCATAATACTCCGGGAAAACTGCAAACAAAAAAAAATTATGCATACTATATCTAAACAAGAACCACATTTCATAAATTGTTGTTAATGATAGTTATCACTTTTACAATACCCGAAATAGATTTTTTATAGTTGAATGAATTAAAACAAATGGTACAAACAATTTTTCATTCATTCAAAAAGATTTGTATTCATCAAAAGATGAATAAAATAATCGAACAGGGCTAATATACTAAGTTTATTTTGAAAAGTATATAAATTTGTTTCAGTATGCCACATGAAAATAAGCGAAAATTTTTAACATTCATTTTTAATCTTCAATGTTCTCTAAACATTTCAACATAATAATTTTTATCAAACACGTTTGAACGATAAATATACTAGTCCTAATATAACATATTCTATCTGACTCTTTCATTTTTCCCAAAAAGCCATCAAAATAAGGATAACAAGTCGTTCTATGATCTAATGGGATTACTTCTACCCACATCCTTGCCCTTCAACGGAAACTATTTTGTGGGGAGGCCTTAGCAAAATATGTTATTTGCGTGAAATATTTGACACTGCATCACCACAAATGAATTGCCAACCTAATAAATGATTAGGTGATTTCCGACAACCGTGGAATTGACGCTCGCGTATTTTTGTAACAACAAATTACATTTTGCAGAACTCGCCCACGCAAACAGGTGGGCGGGAGGCGGCTTCTTACTGGAATTCCAGCCAATAAAACCCCAAGGGTTCGAACTGTATATATATATATATATATATACCGATGTGTAATTAATTTTTCCAATCACCTGATATCTACTAAAGTATTAACGGCTTAATGAGAGAAAAGCTTTTGATCTAAGATAATCCATTAGGTAAAGAAGGAATTTTCTGAAATATATTTTTCAGTAGCAACAGATATTGTTCCGGGTAATTTAAAATGTATGTAGGACAGCGAAAATTTACAAAATATTCAGTTATCAAAATGTTTCATTCCGCTAAACACAGTTACGTATATGTACGTCTTATTTAACCTCAAAAAGTTGTCTTTTACATAATGTTATTTTAGGTTAAGATTACATAATCATCTGACGTTAATGTAGCTTTTTATTTGAGGTAATGTAATGTGACATATTAAAATAATATATTAGTAAAATATTTGTAATATTTATTGCATTTATTTAATTATGTTAAAGAATGCATGAGGTCTTTAGGAAACAAATTAACTACCCAGTAAACATTTGGTGAAGTGTCCCTTTTTGTGACGTTTGTATCACTATTTCACTTCAATTATCGCAACAAATTTATCTTCATTTGTACTCCGACAGGTGGAGTGATTCCGTAATATGTAGTCGATAAAACAGACATTTCATATGAACGATTGTGAGAAACTGAACTATAAATGAACTCTTTCATGACAAAAAAATCATACGCATTTCCAATATGATGTCAAAGTGACTCCAAAATGGTCAAAAATGTTTACAGGGTAATTGCGGATTAACAAAATTATAAAATCCACAGGCTACTCGAGGCTCCCACGCCTCCTTAATAGTAGTGTACTATATATATTGATAAAATGGGTTACTAGAACCTCAAATGTTCAATTATTTTTTAATAACTCCTTATATGTTAAGAGATATTAACAATTAAAAAAGTCATTTTGTCTCTTTAATTATTAAAGGGATTCAACGTTGTACACATTCCAAATGCATGTGTCATCACAATCGCTGCCAACCTTACAGTTCATAAATTTCTGCTTTATGTATTTATATATCAAAATATCAAATATTATTTACAGCTATTTCAAGGAACAATAAAATTTCAATATTATGTCTGCCGTAACAGGGTTAAATAAAATAAAAACTTATTATTCTTTGACTTGACTTGATTATTTGACTACCAACAGCTACAGAACATTATCACAGCACTGGTAATGACCTACTCAACAAATAACTGACGTTAAAATGCATTTCACGTCATACAAATATTGCCGACCATATCTAGCGCTAAAACTACATTTCAAATTTTTAATTACTATATCTCCGTCAACATTTCGATAATTAATAAAATAGACACGCCAATACACATTTATTAACATCAATTTCAATCAGCAATTGAAAAATCGACCATTAAAAAATGAATTTTTTTATATGGATATTGATTTTTTATATGGACTACAATGCGTGACGTCATAAACTCGTCGTTAGACTTTGTATCTAGATGGTGTTGGGTCAAAACTCTGGGGCATCAGACGCGCGTCTTGGGCCTCTGCAGTTAAATCCGCTGATACATAATATGCATCTTCCATAATACTACGAGTAATAAATATCTTAAAAAACTAATGATTCTAATATTTAAAAATATAATAAAACCAGGTGCTATATTATTTAAAAACTGACGACCTTGAGGAAGAGCGACTGTGATCTCTTGTTGATTTGGATGGAATTTTGTATGGTAGAGTATGTCAAAAAGGACAGTGTAGAATAACAACAAATATAGAAATATATGGAAAACATCGATTAAGCGACATACAGATGTTAATTAGAAAAAAAATGATACAATGGTTAGCTCATGTAGAGAATGGACGGAAACAAAACCGCCAAGAAACTGATGGAAGGATATCCATGGGGTGCAAAAGTGTGCTTCAGACATAGAGCCAAGTGAATACAACAAATAGAGAAACACCTGAAAGAGATAGGTGGCATGAATTAAAAGGAGAAAGTGGCCAATAGGAACGAGCAGAAAAAGAAATCTTAAAGGAGCGCAAAGATAATTATGAATACGTCAAAAGTAAAGTCACCAAAGAGAACTACTTAGGGTAATCATTATATTTCGTTTAATTAACAATGACAATACTTGTTCAATTCAAAGTAATCAATACATCCCCATTTATTGTAATTCATCCTGACGACAGGACCAGCCATATGGAAACTGCCTTCATCATTTAATTTTTGGACAGAAGCTTCAAAGCTACCTTTCCCTGGTTTAGTGTGTAGTGTAACAGTATAGAAGATCTGATTATGAAATTCACTAATCCAGAATTCTTCAATTTTCTTTAAATACAATGTGGCGCATTGAGGGTATTTAGATAGGCTAAGGTTCAAGTGGTCAACAACAAAACGTGCTACAGCTATTGCAACGTTGCTATTGACGTTTGTTGCCATGCGTTCATGACAGGTACACCAAATAAAATCAACCCCAGCATCCATACAGGTTCGTGTCTCGGGAATAGGAAGAAAGAGACTTACACCACGAGGGAGAGTTGAGTTTGTTAAACGTTGCATCCGTTTCTCTAATGCTCCTTCTTGCAATGTTTCTGTGTAACTTGCCAAGTCCTTTAGCGTTTCGTGGAAGTCATAGGCTGTTGTTAATCTTTTTGTATTCCTCTCGATATTTTTGAAAGCAGTTGAATACTGGTTCTTAAACCATGTTGGAAATACAAAATATAAAAATGGCAGACGATCTTCTAACATTCCCTGCGGAGTTTGTCTAAATTTTCCCCAACGTAAACCATGATCACTGAGGAGAATGACCACTGTATTGTTGAAAGAATTATTCATGTAAGATTCTTTCAGGAATTTCATGTAAGACATGTCAGATATCATTGGATCCATGAGTTTATCGTGAGTAATAGAACATTCAATTATTAGGCTAAAATACAAACGCTTTTGCATAGAATGAATAAATTTTTTAGCATAATCCAAAATCATTTGAAAGCCATATCTTGTTCCGATGTGAATTTTGTGCTCGCTTTCGTTGAACATTAACTGCCAATTGTAATCAGTTGGGGAATTTTTAAAAATTTTTGACGATTGCATAAAGAGACTGATATTTGCTGCCTCTTTAATATAAGCTGTCCGATAACCTGACTCTTCAAAGATGTTCCAAATGAAAGAGCTCGAGTTTAAATACGGTAAACCTTTCGAAAAGTAATCGTACTTAAATTCATCACTGGAAAGTCCAGTCAGTGCTGGAACCAAGTTTTCATACGATCCATACCCCACTTTGTTGTATCCCAGCATTTCAACAGCTTTCATTTCTTTCAATAAGTAAGTTGCAGTGTTCTTCATACTTCTATGAAAATTTATTCTAGACACACCATCGATTACTAAAATCAAGACGCTCATGTTCTCTTTTGTGTCTATTTTGTTACAGCGTTCTTCAACGTCCCTCTTCAAAGGAACGAAGGCATGATAGTCTTTGTAAATAATATGGGTCTTCTTCCTACAAAATACTCGCACAAATTCAGCGGTAACTTGGTGTTTGTTCCAGAACGATGTGCATGTATGTTTTGGATCCTGATCCATATCTTCATAACAACAAGTTACATTGGCATCTTTACCTTTGCTGTATGTTTCCAGCGCGTCTTCATCTACCCAAATGTGTGTTGCATCGGATAACACCAATGATCTAGTATGCCCTTCATACCTGCAGACAATTTTGCGTGGTTTTCCGTGATTGTATGGCCTATAAAATGAAAAAAATCGGGAGAAGTCAGGGATCCGGCATTCTGGTGTTTCGATGATAAATGCAGATGAGGAATTAAATGATGAGGAAAAAATTTCTGGTGTGACTTGAAATTTGCAAAATTCTACTATTAGTATGAGTATTAGGAGCAGGATTATCAATGGAACCAATTTTGTTAAATTTGAAATATTGCAAAAGTTCGTTTTCTTCAAACAGCTGATTTTTATCAAATTGTCCACCCATAATTTCTTAATTTTTTTATTACTTTGTTCCATGCCTCTTCTAATGTGTTTTCATGACCAGTCACTAAATTAATTTCAAATCTAAATTTCTCTTGAAATATATAGAAAGAAAGATAACCGTAATTAATTTTAAAATATATCAAACATTGCAACTAGAATTTTGATTTAGGACCGTGGACCATGTGACAAACCTATTGACATTTATCGATATAACACTGAAATAACAAAAGAAGGTCACAAAACAATTAATAAATCGAATCTCTTAAACGAATTGTGTTTTTTGTTTATTTGAAAATTTCATTTTCATATTTTCTACAAAAATATAAAATACAAATTCGAAAAGGGTGTCGCCGGAAGAGATATACCTACTAACGATATTGAAGTAATTGAGTCGATTAAAGGTTGTTTTGAAGACTTGGGAAAATGCTTGGGCTGTTGCTCTAAGTGTGTTGAACTATATAAAGATCACCCGGAGTAAAAAAATGATTTTCCCTCTTAGCCACAAAAGTTTTCAAGTGTTTCTCGTATATAAAAAAGCACAAGTTTTAATATTCTCCAATATTGTGCATAAGTTTGACTTCGATTAGTGACCAATTGTGAGCGATTGCTGCTGTAGGAATTGGCGTATAGGAATAAAGCATAAATTGTAGCAGAGTCTCTTAATTATACAGATGTAGTGCTTATTCTTTATTATTGATACAGGTGAGGTGGTACCGGGATTCTAGAGGGTGACGACAAATTCTATTGTATATGTCACATTTCCACTGGGATAACGCATCATCAGTGGCATTGGCAGAGGGAAACGGACAGTGTTAAATAAGAACAAGAATGGAAATTTATTGCAGATATCGACAAAACGATATAGTAACGGAAGTTAGAAGAAAGAAGCTGCATAGAACTTAGGTTAGGACATAAAGAAAGGATGGACCAAATCAGAACGACCAAGAAAGTTCAGGTGGTGCACGCCGAGATGGAAAGAGTAGGAACCCAATTTAAATGAGGATTGTAAGTCAGAAGAACAGGCCGGAAGTTTTAAAGGAGGTCGAAAGTCATGATGGCGATGAATCGAATGATGAAATAAAGAATATCACTATTTAATTATCTACAAAATTTAATTTAAAAACACAATTAAAAAACTACTGATCTTCTAAAACAGTTTATTAAATTTTACATAAATATTTAGTTAATTAAGAAAACAGCGTAATTTGATTGCACTTAATTAGTAAATTAAATTGTAGAAAAAATGAAAATATCGTAGTCTGCACTTTGGGGTTACGTTTGAAATTAGAAATGTATTAAGAACATCACGCGACCAGTTAAGGTCTGGTAGTTTGATCGGTGGTTGTCAGAGGCGCTGCTATCGCTAATTAAATCGTTCATAAGCACAATGGGTTATGAGTCTAGAGTTCACGTTTCGTTCCTAGCCAGACTTTGAGAAAATCGCATTTAAGTACATCTGCAGATTAAAATCGTGAATACGAAGTTAGTTTTCAGCAAGAAAATAGTAGCGTTTTTCTTTGGAGGAAGAACAAAATCTGTTTTTGAGCTGAACGAAAACAAGCAAAAAATGCTAATCCGTCATGAAAATCTGCCGTAAAAAGTGGTCAACCGTGTATTTTTAGTAGGTAACAATTTCTTCGTCATGGAAAAAAAACAATCTGAATTTATTTTTGAATTTACGTCAAGGGGAACGCCACTATCTCGAAAATAATGCTGGACAAAAACATGCATCAAAATAAAATTATAATATAACTTAATTTTACATGTTTTTAAGGCAAAAGGGTAAATGTTCTTTAGTGAGTGCCGCCTGAACATTTTGATGTGTGATATGTAAAACCAGACTTACTTGTCTTGTTGTTACCAATAATTTTATTACCTATTTCCGTTCAACTATGTCCGCAAATTGTATTATGGGTTCATCCCGACTCTTTTCTATTTTAAGTGTTAAATGTATTGTACTAAAATCATCCCTTTTTAAACCAGCTCTGGACGAGACAACAAGTATTAAATAACAGTACAATTTAATATTAAAATATATACATAAATACATTCATTATTATTAATTATTAGGATAAGTGTTTAATTGTGTAATTCTGTTGGGATTTACGACCCCAATGTGTAATTTTGTATGAAATAAATATACGTTTAAATTCATATTGAGTTCACGAACTTCAAAGACTTGCTGACTATTTACGGTGAAATACCCGGGCACCACATTCGCCCAAACAAATGCTGTAGTATGTTCTATTTGTTTATCTATAAAACTATAAGTTCCACAACAATTTTTGTAAAGACATTTTTTATGATTTTGTATTTTTTTTAAATTTTATTTATTTAGTTTCGACCTATTTCCAAATATAACTGTTACAATCAAAAAGTTATAAGCAAAAATAAATCTAAGTGGTGTAAACAGACTGTACTAATATAGTAATAACTTTGTATAAGCTGTGTCTTCATTTACCAATTAATTTGAGATTCACTTTTGCTTATAAATTAGTTTATAATTAAGTATAGCGGTGTAAATATATTCCACAACGGACAATCTCTCCGTGAGAGGTAAGTAATTATTGCAAATTTTATTTTATTTATAATTCATTAAATTAATAAAAAAGAACAAATATTTTTGAATATACCATATTAGGGTCACACCTTGGTTCAAATATATATACATTAAACTTTTATTCCCACTCACTGTTTTAATTTTGTTTTTAGTAAAGTATATAGTAACAAAACTGTAATCTGTAATTGTACTTGATGTTAGTTGCTATATAAAGATAAAAAGCAAAGTGATTTCATAACCAAAGTGTAACTGTCTTATAGTTTTACTTCCTTTCCTTGTTTCTAAAACACAGTAACCATTACGACTTAATTATTAATTTCTTAAATTTGAAACAGAAAAAAGTAAGCTACGCACAAAGTGGCCTAGTGATATTAATACTTGTAAAGACCAACCATAACAACCGATAATTATTGATTTCTTATTTAATAATAATAAATGATGAAACTACAATATAATCACAATAAATAAGAAATGAAATAGTTAAAAGTTTCAAAGGTTAAGGAAACATCAGAATTTAATTTTTGATGAAATCATAACGCTATAATAAAAACCCATTGGGAATTTTCCGATTGTTGTAAACAAGAAAATAAAAAGCATACAAAAAGTAAAGAGCATTGTTTTATTATTTATACGAAAGTATAAAGTGTACGTCCGGTTCCTTTTAAAACATGTTTTTGATATTTTTAAGTAAATATTAATTAAAACATGTTTGTAATTATTAATAGGTAGCAAAAGGGCTAGCGCTCACTTAAAAACACGCCTACGTTTTGCATTTTTATTTCTTATCTGAGCCAGTCAGCCTTTAATGATAAAGAGATGTTTTCTTAAGTTTACTTTTCTCTTACGTAACAGTAGGTACCGCTTACGTAAGCAATGTAACCTAAAATATTATAGAAAAATAAATATATCTTTTTACACATTAACTTAATTAAACTTCTTAAGGAAATCCTTTTAAGGATTATAAAATCTGAAGAAGTCCTTTTTAAGCATTAGATGATAATAATTTGGTAGTGGTAAGTAGCTGTGTCCCGTGTCTGTAGACACATTAGCCTTTCTTAGTATCATTAGTGACTTAACTAGTGACTTTCGTTTGTATAATACCTTTTTTCTGTTTCACCGGAAATGGTAAAAGTTTTAATAGAGTAACACATTACCATTAAAAAATATTCTAATGAAACTTGAAGAAACCGCTAGTGAAATTTATCTTTTATTAAAGGAAGTACATGGCAATGAATGTTTACCACGTGCGCAGGATTTTGAATGGTTTAAACTTTTCTAAGATAGCCGGGAAGGCGCACCTCAAAAATGGATAAAAATATTTAAAAATTCGGTAATCTGAATTGATCTGACCGTCGGTTAAGTATTCGTGGGCTTGGTGAAAACTGTAGGAATTGAAAAAGAATGCGTAAGCCAAGTTTTACTTAAGAATTTCAATATGCAAGAAGTGTTTGCGAAAATAGTGCCCATTATCTCACAATCAAAGACGTTTCTAGCAAAGTATAACATCATAGTATTAAACTATCCACCTTATTTCCTGGAAACCCGTAATTTTGGAAAAACTGGAAAAAAAAAGTGAGCCTTTTTTGCTGTATTACTTTTAATTCGTGAAAGATGGAAAGTTGAAATTCTGCATGTGTATTAAGGTATTCAATGCTGACATTTCTCAAAAATTATAAATTGAAAAATTGAAAAAGGGGGGGTTGAAGAAATTCGGGGGCCCTGAATTCTAGAATAATTAAGTATATTATTATTAAAAAAAAATTCAAAATTTTATTTGAGAGCACTCATTTGGGGGCAGTATTTGCCGAGAGTAAAAATTGTGCTAGAAAGTTGAAATTTTGTATATAGGCTAACCTTGGTAACTTATTTACGAATCAAAAAAAAAATTCCAAATTTTGAAAAAAAGTTGGTCAAATAACGCATAAATTGAAAATTTTTTTTAGTTTGATAAATTTATTGTGCGAGTTTATTATTTCAATTTAAAAATAGAGTTAAATATGAAATGTAGTTACGAATTATTTTATTGGATTCAAATCATACACGCCAAAAACACGTCGCCTCGACGGGGGTAAACTTAGTAAGTTAAAAAGACGATACTGTGTTTAGACCTTTATGCGTTTGGTGCAAGGAGTACGGACCTGTGGCCGCTTACCTTAACAGAGATAAGTAAATAGATCTGAAACCCGTTGATTAAAACCGGGATCTTTTAATATCAAGACGCGATTCTATCTCTATCGAAAACGTACGTATGCATAAATATAAATTGCCACATGATGTTTTTTATACAAAAACTTTGTACACAACATTTCCTGTCATATAAGCTCCATACCTATGCCTCCTCATATCCTCATATCCTCTATTTCCTCCATAATGAGTTATTTTTATGCATCGAGTTTAGCCCCGAGCTTTAGAGCTTTCGTTAATATCTCCAACGTGTGTACGTGAGCTTTTTTAAATTACATTATGATGTGTGTTGGATATGACAGTGACAGCACACACATCATGACAGTGTGTGTGTGTGTGATTAAAAAATAATTATATCGCCATTTATCACTGTAACTCAGTAGTGTATTAGCATTACGTATGAATAGAGGCATTGTGCACCTCGTAGATCCAGATAATCAGATAATCAATTACACAGATCACTCAGAACACAGATGCGAACATAATGATGCACCATAACAAGATTCAACGGGGCTGTTATTACTAATATAACTAGTATATAACTCTTTATATGTTAGGAGATATTAACAATTAAAAAAGTCATTTTGTCTCTTTAATTATTAAAGGGATTCAACGTTGTACAACATTCGAAGACATGTGACCTCACGTCCACTATATTGCTATCTCTTTTATACAACAAAGAGATATATTCTTGACAGAACTCTGACAAGTTTACAGATTACCAACCTTACAGCTCATAAATCTCTGCTATATGTATTTATATACCAAAATATCAAATATTATTTACAGCTATTTCAAGGAATAATCAAATTTCAATATTATGTCTGCCTTAGCAGGGTTAAATAAAATATAAACTTATTATTCTTTGACTTGACTTGATTATTTCGACTACCAACAGCTACAAAACATTACCACAGCACTGACCTACTCAACAAATAACTGACGTTAAAATGCGATTCACGTCATACAAATATGGCCGACCATTTCTAGCGCTAAAACTACAATTCAAACTTTTAATTGCTATATCTCCGTCAATATTTAGATATTTAATAAAATAGACACGCCAATACACATTTATTAACATCAATTTCAATCAACAATTGAAAAATCGACCACTAAAAAATGAAAGATAACTTTTGTTACGTAGCCTTACATTAATTTACCTTAATATTAATCTAAAGAATGTTACGTAAAAGTTGAACTTTTTTGTGTTAAATAATACTTAATTATATGTAACTTTGTTAACAGGAGTATATTTCTATTAAAACAAAACTTATCTCTTCACTGACAGAAAGTACAGCTTAAATTATTAACCCCCCTTCTAATTTAACCCATACTCAATCCTTCTAATTATAAATTCCAAGATGCCCGCTATCGAAAGAAACAGAAACAATTAAATATCATTTTAACAGAAATCATTAATTTAATAAAATTAATGAAACAAATGTTATTAACAGGCGTTGAAAAGTAATTAATAATAAATAAATGTATACGTTAAAAGTTATTTCAAGTATTTTAATTAAATATTTTAAGACTATGCCCTATGGCCGCCATGTTTTCTAGGTCGAAGATGGATCTGTTTCATTGAAATGGCGTTTAAATTAAATTTAATCGGTAAATTAACTAAATTAGCTTGTGATATATATTAGACTTCTTAGAGAGTGAGAAAAGAAGCCAGAGAGGCTGTTACCCCTCACCTCATAAGTTTAGAGGCTTCCAAGTCAGAAAAGTATGAATCTGAAGTGAGACAAAAAGTGTATTATCAAAGAGTATTATCGAAAGAACGCCCAGTTGGAAAAAAGATTAAGCGAAATTGTAGAAAAGGACAGAGTTAGGCCTGTCTCACTAAGGAACCTTATTTAAGCAAAGGCGAATTCGGACGTAAATCGGCGACTTGGTTGAGCGGCTATAACTCTTAAAACAAGCCGATTCCTGTGTTCTTTTTATGTGTTGTGACACAATTCATACATATCATGTACCGATACGACTAGTGACGTAGCTACCGCCGTATCAATGATACGGGGCCACCGGGCAACAGGGGCCCCAAACGCGTGTAAGGAAAAATTCGTACAATGTTATCCACAATCTCGGCCGCACTTAGCTTAGTTCTTAGGAGTATTAATTGTAAGTAATAATGTATAATCAATATATTATTATTTTTATTCAATGCGAGCGTTTTTGTCCCTTTTGTGAAAAATCTTTATCCATCACTTGGGCCCCCACAAAATTTTGATACGGGGCTCGTCAAGAGTGCGCCAAGTCAACCTTGTGATCTGCAGGGTGTATTGGAGTTGTTTTGCACTAACACAATTTAGCATGAGAGCAAACTTTTACATTAATTTTTATGGATGCACCACTGTTATGAAAGAGATCCTTCCATATCCCTTGCAGTCTGAGACGGCTGAATGCATTTGCAAGGTTGGGTTAGGTTTAGCGTTGTAGTATGTATTCGCTTGTTTAAAATTCTCTGATATACGCTTCCAGTATGAGAGCTACGTAACGCCCATATTCAGAAGGCTTTGCCGCTTGCAGTGTGCGAGTTCATTACATTTACAGGGTTCGGTTAAGTAAAGCGTAGTAGCGCGTATACGTCTGGTCAAAATTCGCTTAAATACGCTTGCAGTGTGCAATGTGCCTTATGGGGCTTTGAAGCGACAGCCGACCGTTACTCAAACGATATACAGGGTTAGAATGAAAAATTGTTTGTACCGTTTGTTTTAATTCATTCAACTATAAAAAACCTATTTTGGGTATTGTAAAAGTGATAACTATCAACAACAACAATTTATGAAATTTGGTTCTTGTTTAGAAATAGTATGCATAATTCTTTTTATTGCTAGTTTTCCTGGAGTATTATACCATTTTGAAATCCTGAAGAGTTGCGCCAATTTTTAAAAAAACTTGCCATAGTAGTGTTCATACTTTTTTTTTACACCAAGATGAGTTAAAGTGGACAAAAGGTAAAAATTTTAGGGAAAAAAATAATTTTGATTGATTTTTGTGTAAAAACTACTAGCATTCTGGAATTTTTAATGGTTATTGTGGATAGCAGTGCTATTTAGGTTGCCGATACAAAAAAATCAGATATATTTAAAAAATTGTGGTCATGGTAGTTAAAAACATCTTAAGGTGTTTCAATCTTCGAAATTTTTTCTAATTCCTAAACAAAATAAGATAATTTTTTTTTTCTTGTTTAGTCATGAGCAGGACCACCCTCTGTTGCCCGCTTATCGTTGAATATTGGGACACCCTGTATAACTACTCAAACTTTAATGACGGCTACTTTTATACTTTTTGTTCGTAGGTGTTTAAGTAGGCGTAGTTTTAGTTTTAATTTTATGTTTTAACCATAAAATTTAGCTTATGATATATAGAGAAATTATATTAAATCAAGAGACGACACAGTGAGCGAGAGTATTAATAATTATCGACAGACTGCTGCTGTGTCTTGGAGTTAGATTCCCGGTCCAGAGTTATATTTTCTGGGTTTGGTTGTTATTAAGTTAAATTGATTATGTACATACATAATTGTAAATTTACAAGGCAGCGGTGTAAACCACATACTGCCAATATAGTTAGAGGTCGTCGGTGATAGTACTTAGAATCGGAAATAGGCAGACGTTAGATAAAGTAAATTTAAAAAAATTAAATTCCATTCGCAGTCACTGAGTTTTAGTGTTCATTTAAGGTTTTAACCTAAAATGTAAGTAGTTTCAGCTTGTGAAATATAAAGAAATAAAATTTATTGTATTAAGTACAGTAATTTATATTAAATAAAGATAGTAATTATTACAAAATAATGTATATTACTGACGCATGACGCATGATTTACACAAGTTCTAAATTACATTTAACGTTGAAACTTTAAATTAATACTAAAAGCAGTGATTTATAGCAGGATGGGTATTTAAAAAAAATGGAACAAAATATTACCATTGTGAAATTTTCAATCCAGTGCGCCTGGTATATATGCAATATATTTAACTTGTATGTGATAAATTATGGTTTTTATTTTTCTTACTGAATTTGTTTTTGATAGAAAATGAATAAAAAAATAAAACGTTTTTTTACACTATATAAGAAATTTTACCCCGAAAGTTAAGTAATATTTATAAATTAATAGTTTAAGGCCATGCAATATAAGAGCAGATCGTAATAATCTTATCAAATTTTAATCAGACTTACCGTTAGATATTTTGAGTGAACAGTCACGCGGTCGGACAAGTACTGAATTTTCCAACTTTCCTCATGCATTTTGAACCATGTTTTTCACTTAGTTTCGCCAATCCACCGTTTGGAGGCGTTACCTACAAGCTCTTTCATTTTGTTTTTTCTATTTTCAATTTGCCATGCGTCACTAAAGATAATATTTGAATAAAAAATAATATATTTTCTTACGGACGTCATTCTAAGAAAATTAAATGTACAAGAAAATTTTATTATTTTTAAATTTATATTTTTAACCGTTATTATAATTTATAAATATACTTTATATACAAGAACTCATTTATTTTCATTTTTAATTTATATTATATTACTAAATTAAATACCAACTCCCTATAGTTCTGAAAATAAACATAGAAATCCCTAATCTATTAGTTTTTAGAAATGTAATATCTAATAGCGTTCTCTATTTAGAAAAATGTTCACCCTCGTTTTAATATTGCTTTATTATCTCCTGGTATTCAGATCCTATCTTCTGTGCAGTAAAATACAATCAAATTTACAAGAAAACAATGATTTTATAAGAGTTATCATTATGGATTGGAAATACCAACTACATACCCATATAGATCTCTTCAATGAACTGGTTTGAACCTTTACTACATCTTTGATAAAAATTATTTGCTGCCAGAATACTAAATACTAGACATTAATCAAACTATAAAATACTCAACCTAATCAATTAATTGGTTTAGAAAATATTTTAGTAGAACTGTTGTGAAACTAAACAGTAAACACTATTCAACTAAACTAAACAATAATTCTCGGAAAATACACCGCTAGCATCGGAATCGAATCTGAAAGCGGCAACCAGTCTCAGCTACCTCCTCATATAAAGAACTAATAAAAAAAAATAGGTATGTCAGTAGCAAATCATCGCACTGGTCCAAGAAGCGCGGACTTGAGACCTCCTGAAGTTTATAGATATAGCATATTTTTATATATTTAATTTCTGAAATTCAAAAAGGAATTACAGATCAATATTTCGATTCATGCAAGCCTACAGACTGTTGTGTCTTTGGCTTCGATCTCCGAAGCAGAGGTATATTTTCTGCGTTTGGGTGTTATCTATAGTTCAAATTACGAAAGTTCGGCGGCGACTCATACTTAAAACAAGTTGTGGGGTATAAACTGCAGATATAACTAAAAAGAACAGACTCACTTATTTTCTATAAAGTATATAGAAACGAATAAGATAAAATTAATCGTATTATAGATTTATACCGCTCTTATAGCCTCTTTTAAGTATAAGTCGCCACTGAACTATTGTGATTTGGGCTATGGTAAATGGGCTTGTGTCCTCATTTTTTAGTGCTCGATTTTTCAATTGTTGATTGAAATTGATGTTAATAAATGTGTATTGGTGTGTCCATTTTATTAAACAGCTAAATGTTGACGGAGATATAGCAATTAAAAGTTTGAATTGTAATTTTAGCGCTAAAAATGGTCGACCATATTTGTATGACGTGAAATGCATTTTAACATCAGTTATTTGTTGAGTATGTCAGTGCTGTGGTAATGTTTTGCAGCTGTTGGTAGTCAAATAATCAAGTTAAGTCAAAGAATAATAAGTTTTTATTTAATTTAACTTGCTTATTGCCTACTTAGGCAGATTGCTGAAACAATAGGAGAAATAAAAAAAAATAAAAAATTAATTTAACCCTGCTAAGACAGACATAATATTTAAATTTTATTATTCCTTGAAATAGCTGTAAATAATATTTGATATTTTGATATATAAATACATATAGCCGAGATTGATGAGCTGTAAGGTTAATAACCTTACACAAGGATTGTGATGTCACATGCACTTGGAATGTGTACAACGTTGAATCCCTTTAATAATTAAATAGACAAAATGACTTTTTTAATTGTTAATATCTCTCAACATATAAGGAGTTATTAAAAAATAATTGGATATTTGAGGTTCTAGTAACCCAATTTATCAATATATCATACAGTTTTATAGAAATTAAGACATAGGACACAAGCCCATTAATTATATACATTCATAATCATAAACTTATTAGACAGCAGTGTGATAAACATATATAAGAACCGACATCACAAAACCTATCAACATAGTAAGAGGTCGTTGGTGATAGAACTCAGCATAAGAAATATACCGGTGTTAAGTAAAAGAATTTAATACAAAAGTATTCCTCAATTAAAGTGTGCATTATTGGATTTGTTTTTACTATTAGAAAGAGAACCTCAAAAGTTTATTATGCTTGAATTTATCACAGAGTTAAGAAAATACTTCTTGTAACCACTTCTTCTCTTAAATAATGGGCTCAGATGATATTAGTTTCAATAAATAAAAACAAGATATCACAAAATAATTATTAAGAGCAAGTGAAACTAGATATGCAAATTACAGAATCTACAAATAGCTTTATTTAAATTTCTGGTCGAAGGCATTCTTGAATTAATTTAACGACTTTATTTTTCTTAAAAGTTTATCTTAACACAATTCTTTCTAGCTTTTAATTAAACTCTGTATAAATATGATTAAATAAAATAAAGCAGTTTTATTCATGGATTTTCTTTATTGAAATGGCAGATATTTTTACATCAAACAAGGAATGATATCAAATAAATATGGATTCATTATGAAAAGAGAAGAAAAACAATAAAAATAATATTCTTTTTCGATTTAATTCAATATCAGAATAAGTCTTAGAACAACTTCCATACAAGATGATTATTGTATAATGTAACTTATATACAAAGTCTTATTATAGTCAAAAAAAATTTAATTAACTGCACTTCACAACAAAACAAATAAGTGCTTCTTACCATATTTCTATTTTAATGTCTAAGTATCGATTATTTATAAAATATGCGCAGTAGCTAATGATTGAAACACAAATTAAAAAATAATAAGTTTTTCATACAACATCTAAAATGATTTAAATGTTCTTCATTGTTTTTTTAATCTTGATCTCCATTCATGTTGTTATCTCCGTCGCCTCCTCCACGAGACCTAGAACGTGAACGACTTACAGAACGACCGGCAGATTTCCTATCTCGGCTGTCGGAACGTCTGGCTGATTTAGAGCGGCGTGGTGATTTGGAGTGACCTCTTGGAGTTTTGCTGCGTCGTGGAGATTTGCTGCGGGAACGGCTGCGTCCACGAGAGCGGCTACGGGAACGGGATGCACTGCGAGAGCGGCTGCGACGGTCACGAGAGCGGCTTCGGGATCTTGAACGAGAACGAGACCTGCACATAAAAATCATAAACATTTTATACAAATTTCATTAAAACTAATGTCTTACACCTGCGATAATTTAACATCTAAATATGCAACAAAAGATCTATAATAATATGCACTTGTTCAAACAGTATCGTTTCAGATTAAACATTATTATTTATTTTATGATTTTATAAAAATTGGTTTATTGAGCTGTTGTTCTCTGATAAAAAAAATTAATATTTGTGAAATAAAAATCTCTGAATGACATGAACTTTTAGAGTCCAATTATTTATTATATTGATTGCATTTGAAATCGATGTGTGTTGTTTTGAAATGGGGATGTAACAAAACATAAACAAATAATCACAAAACTATACTGGTGCTTGTAGAATCAAATATTGGACGGACACATTTTATTACAAAATTCATTACTAGTTTTAGCATTTACTGACGAAATTTCAAATTGGAAAGTGTTCATACAACAAAGCTGAGTGAATTTATATTTCGAAAATTGTTATCAAATATAAAACTAATCTTAAATTTGTAATAAAAGTGGGTTCACATCATTACAACGCGCTTCTGATTTAAATTGTTGAAACATTTACATGCAAGTTCTTATAAAAATAATTTGTTCTAATATTAAATATTGAAATTGTAAATAAATTGTACCTCAAATTTGTATCTTTTGCATATTATTATGTGTTTTTTTTAACTAATTATAACTCACACTCTTGGAAACACCTTGTGTGAAGCAATCGAGTGAATCTTATTGATCGATCACGAGTAGGAGCTACAACACGTAGAGCACACGTCGCATGAGACGACGCAGACAGAGAACTCTCTACGAAGTCGTTCAAACGTGAGCTACGAGTTGCTACGAAGGCTACGAGGACGCGCAGTTGGGTGATAGGTAGACATACGCAGTGTGATAAAGGAGGTTCTACGCAGCGAAGATGCTGATTGATTGTAGTCAACTTTTGACAGTATATTTATCGTATATGGACGGACGTATGTTGAATATCTCAGCTATCTCCATAGTCTTATGCATTTGTGTGTTACCAAGATCTACGTGTAGTTACAATTTTTTTTTTTTGGCTGTTGAATGTACACAACACAAACAAATCTACGACGATGTTTGACCTTGGTACATATTTTTGTTGATGGGCCAACTTATTTGACGAAAACACTAGACGAGTGCGACAACAAACCATAGCTGATGTGTAAAGTGGGGAAGAAGTGGGGCCAAATCGGGGTTACCTTTTGAGCATTCAGCCGAATATAAACCTATAAAATGGTAGCAATATTATTCGAATTTGTTACTCCCCATTATTCACCCGTTATACAAAAACAAACCTATTCTTAAACACAGGGATCTCATAGGCAAAATATTATGTTAAAATTACATGTACTCTAGAATCACATCAATTATTCATTTTAAAGATTCAAAATTAAAATATAAATTGCCACTAAAATATTCCAAAAACTACAAATAGCAGTATTTGTCCGAAGTAGAAAGTAGAAAAAATGAGATCCCTGTTAAATGAAAGTCTAACCTAGAAATTAGGCATAACTTAGCCCGATAACATGAAAACATGAACAAATCTTCGTTACGTGTAGTGAAAACAGTGAATAAAAATTAAAAAAAATTAAATAAATAAAGCTGTGTGAAGAATGCTTGTTGCAAGGCGCGCCAGACTGTCTCCTGAAACAAAAAAAGATGTATACATACTTGCGGCGTCCCCCACGTCTTCCATGACGGTTGCAGTCCCTTGCATAATGTCCACGGTCACCGCATTCATAACAACGATCATCTGGATGGAATGGTCTTCCTCTAGACCCACTACCTCTTGGTGGAGGTCCTCGTCCATATCCACGACTTCCTTTACCGTTGGACATTTCAACACGAGCACGTCTACCGCATACTGTTCGACCATCTAATCCACGTACTGCATCTTCTGCATCTCTGGGGTCTTCAAATTCCACAAACGCAAAGCCTGGTGGATTTCTTGCTACCCAGACGTTTCTCAAGGGTCCGTAGTAACTGAAAGCATCTTCTAATTCTTGTTTGCTTGCATTGTTTCCAAGGTCGCCGATATACAGCTTACACTCTGAGCCGTATCGAGACATCTCGAAGCGAACCTAAAAATATTTTACCAATTGTCTTTATCTGGATAGAATCAATGATATTATCGTAAAACAAAATCTACTCATAAACTAACTGAGATATAAACCAAATATTATTTCACTATCGATTCAGCCGACAATGAATAATGAAAGCATTAAAGATGTTTGTATGTTAAAAATTAATTTAAAGTAACCTACACCTAAATTATCAACTTATTTATAAAATACATACCTTTTTAAAACACTATTTAATAAAACAAGCTCTAAATGAGAAGACTATCAACTGAAATATAAAATGGCGACTGAACACTAATTATAGATCGACAAGGCCAAGGCGCAATTTTAGAAATGGCGTCGCTTCCATAGATAAACTACCTCCCCGTGGAACTTGTTATTGAACTTCATTGAACTTAGGTACAAACGGAGAACGTAGTTAGAATTTCTAATGCGACAATACTTTGAACGTCTCTGTTCGCGCACTTTTTTAAAATAATATAAATTTTAAAATTGCTAAAATTATTGACAGAAATTCATAAAAAGATAATAAAATATGGATCTGCTTTCAAGAAACAATTCTCACAATAAGAGACTTAATTAAACTATATATTATAAACACTTACGTTAATATTATAAATGATATAATCCTGATCTTACAAAATTAAATTAAATTATTAAACGTAGCTTTCTGACCGCAAAAACATATTAATTAATAAACAAAAGACAATCATTTCGTTTTAATGACATAGGCGAAGACTTTAAAAGAAAATCATGAGAAAAAAATGTTCAAATATCATGTAAAAGTTTTCATAAATAATTTTGTAATCTGTTATTAATTTTTAATGTTATTAGTTGCAAAATTAAACAAAAACAGAAAAGTTATACCAAATTAATTTTATTTAAAAATTATATTATTTTATACAGGGTTCCATGGCTAAACAATTGGAAAATGAAAAAATACTTACATTATGCGGCGATTTGACAAATTCTAGTAGTATTCCTATGCAAATTAAAATTAATAAGCATGTTAGTATATATTTTATTTATTCAAGGCGGAATATAATTATATATAGGGTAACTTTGAATATTTTCTCTTTTAGAATGTTGTGGTATAACCTCAAATTTAGGGGGTGAAAATTTATATATATATTTTTGTAACAAGTACCAAAAACAGCTGGTACCATATTTACTCAAATAAAGGCGCAATTTCAAAATAAGCTGTTCACCTGTTGGCTATCCGTATGTACAAATATTGACGCATGTGGATAATGTAGGTCACTATGACGCAGTACATATTTCAAATAAAAATAGAATTGACAAAAATTGTAATAAAACATTAGGACTTAAATTAATTCCTTTTTTATAATCAATCTTAAAATACAAAAGAATAGAACATTATACATGCTTGCGTGAAGTAAGCCTAGTCGCACACTGAAGACTGTCTTAAAACAAAGCAAATAGTCACTGTAAACCTTACAGCTCATAAATCTCTGCTATATGTATTTATTTGTTAAAATATCAAATATTATTTACAGCTATTTCAAGGAATAATAAAATTTCAATATTACTTCAGCCTTAGCAGGGTTAAATAAAATAAAAACTTATTATTCTTTGACTTGACTTGATCATTTCGACTACCAACAGCTACAAAACATTACCACAGCACTGACCTACTCAACAAATAATTGACGTTAAAATGCATTTCACATCATACAATTATGGCCGACCATTTCTAGCGCTAAAACTACAATTCAAACTTTTAATTGTACCCATTCGGTAATGGGTACGAAATTTCTTTTTACACATACGTGATCGTACACAGAAACCACATACACATACGAGTATATGTGATCCATACATTGGGTTAATGAACTGAATGAACTCCACCATAACCAGCGAGATATTTTATGAATTCGTTTACTCATATTTTAAAGGTTTATTTAACATAATAAAGTTTACCTTTTACAGAACGTATTTAGGTTAACGAATGTAAGGTTACATACAAAAGTTATCTTTCGACATAGATTTACTTATTCTGACACTAATTTATGCAAGATTATATAATGTTACATTTTAAATTAATTTACTAGTACAAAATTTTTAGTATCTTTGGGATTTATTTAATGACTCTGTAACAAAATTATGTTAAATTTCGGTAATAATAAAACGTTACGATAGGTAAAAACTATTACGTTGAATAATACTTGACTTTACGTTTTGTGACTTTACTCTACTTTACAATATTAATTATTTATTTCAGTTGACAAGAGAAGCGAGAGTGGTTTCGTGCACTTTGGTTATTTTGCAGGTTGCCTATACTGATGCTTTAATCCAAGTCGTCGGCGAGGAAGTACTGCCCGAAGAAAAGCGATTTCCGGTAATATATTGGGCTTGTGAAAGTTGGCTCCTCGGGGACCTCTCAAATGTCCATTTATTTTTTAATAACTCGCTTTATTTTAGGAGATATTAACAATTTAAATAGCCATATTTGCGCCTTATTATTAAAGGGATCCAACGTTATAGAAAATTCTAATACGTGTAAGTTGCCATCTCTTCAATGCAACAGTACAACTCTTTAAAAAAAATATTCTAGACTTTTACTACTTCCAAAAAAGTGCTTTCTGCTTCCTCTTCTCTTGACCCTCTCTCTTCATGTTCCCCAAGCAAACCAGATAACGAGATTATTTATTGTCCTGTTTTTCGTTTCTTTTTTCTATTTCCGCCATCCATCTCTTTCCTTCACTGCCTCCCATTAATAGCAGCACAATATTCTTCTCGCTCATTAATTTTGCCTGACAAGCAAACTTAATGTGCTCCAGTCTCCTCCAATCTCCTCGCTATTTGCGCAGTATCTGTTTCCTTTCTCCTCGTTTCCCAATCTAAACCTTGCAATCCTTCTCATGTTTTTTGTGTCTTTTTCTCTTAAGTACTGTGGTATCTCTCTCTCCCAAGTCCTGCTATATCTTGTGTTGTAATTGCTCTTCTCGATTTTTTCCATTCTTTCCTGTTGCTGTACTTCCTTGTCCCTTCTCCTTAGCTCATCTTCCACACTTGCGCCTCTTTCTCTTCTTCTCTCTGCCACCTGGATCGCCATTCCATTCCTTTCACAAAACTATTATATATGTATACAACATATAACTGACCTATCCCTTAATACTGCGACATGTTACGTCATAAATATGGCCGACATCTGTTGCGCTAAAACTACAATTCAAATTTTTAATTTCTATATCTCCGTCAACATTTAGATATTTGATTAAATAAATACGCCAACATACATATTTACATTTATATAAATTACAAATTAAGAAAATTACTAGCCCATAAAATACAACACTACAGCGTACTAATTTAAGCGCTTAAGACCACGGTCATTAAAAATGGCGTCAAATTAACCCGTAAACTAATGAATTTTGAAATGCTAATTTTTGCGATGCTATTTATATGTCCTTCTACATGCATATTGAGAGATGTGATACAGAACTGGGTAATCCGATGATTTCAGGTATCTGCAAACTTTTTAAACTTCCTCCTATCGAGCTGTACAGTTTTCAACAGAGATCCAATGTCACCAGAAGATTTGGAAGGTCACACATTAAACATTCTAGATAAGGTAATAAATAAATTATTGTATTATTTTTACATAAAAACATTGAATAAGAAAATGTTATAATTTTTTTATTGGTTATAAATATTTCAGTTACTGGATTTACCAAAAACAAGATTTTATCCTGTCAGACGCAGTAACGGAAGTGCTCATGACGAACCTGATGACTACTGCATGTTGGTGTGTCTCACCTTCATGGGACAACCGCAGAATCGTACCAGCGTTGTTAACAACAATTTGTAGTAAGACGTAATTCAGATTGAATTGTTTCATGCCACAAAATCAAACGCATCTTCAATATGATGTCAAAGTGACTCCAAAATGATTATGGGCTTGTGTCCTATGTGTTAATTTCTATAAAATTGTCCTATATATTGATAAAGTTGGTTACGAGAACCTCAAATGTCCAATTACTTTTTAATAACTCCTTATATTTCAAGAGATATAAACAATTAAAAAAGTCATTTTGTCTCTTTAATTATTAAAGGTATGTGACCTCACAACCGCTTGTTGCTATCTCTTTTATATAACATACCGTAAAAGAGATATATTCTTGACAGAACTCTGACAAGTTTACAGGTTACCAACCTTACAGCTCATAAATCTCTGCTATATGTATTTATATATCAAAATATCAAATATTATTTACAACTATTTCGAGGAACAATAAAATTCCAATATTATGTCTGCCGTAACAGGGTTAAATAAAATATAAACTTATTATTCTTTGACTTGACTTGATTATTTCGACTACCAACAGATACAAAACATTACCACAGCAGTGATCTACTCAACAAATAACTGACGTTAAAATGCATTTCACGTCATACAAATGGCCGACTATTTCTAGCGCTAAAACTACAATTCAAATTTGTAATTGCTATATCTCCGTCAACATTTAGATATTTAATAAAATAAACACTCCAATACACATTTATTCATATCAACAAATGAGGACACAAGCCCATTGGGATATGGACTAATTAAGTTTGAGTTTTACTTTTTAGTTCAATTAGTTCTTTTGATAATAAGTCTCTTTGGCTTCGCATATATTCGCGTTCTTTCGGGTCGGCTCTGATTCGGAGCTTTCTAACTAATAAACTGGACAATTGATTCACAATTAATTATTTTACCAGCTACGTGAAAGGAGCACTATTCAACACCTTCGCACTTGCTGACAGTAAGAGAAATCGTGAACGGTCAGACTACATGCTTTCAATAGCACAGACTCTGTTTCAAAACCTGGGGGACATTGTACAACTTCTTCAAATAATTATTCTCAAAGCTAAAGAATTGGTTGGCGCTGAAAGATGTTCCGTATTTCTCATTGAGCCCGAAACCAAAGATCTGGTCGCTAAAGTCTTTGAAACAGAAACGGAAGTATGGCCTATACATATCCTCCTATATTATAATGTTCCAGGTGTATATTTATATGTTTATATGTTTACGCGATTCGTAAGGTGGCTCGAAAACGACTCCGCGCATTTTCTTGAAAATTGTCTATGTCTAAGACTTTTGGCGTCCTCGGATTTTCCCCTGAATTTCCTGGAAACCCGTAATTTTGGAAAAACTAAAAAAAAAATTTTACTTTTTGATCTATAACTTTTAATTCGTAAAAGATAGAAAGTTGAAATTTGGCATGTGTGTTACGGTGTTCAATGTTAACATTTTTTTAAAATTAGAAATTGAAAAATTGGAGAAGGAAACTTTGGAGAAAACTCAAATTTTGGAATACATAATAATGAAATATGTTATTAAGAAAAAAAAATTCAAAATTCAAAAATTTTACTTGAGGGCACGGGTGTAATTTTTTCCGAGGGTAAAAATAGGGCTAGAAAGTTGAAATTTTATATATGGGCTAACTTTGGTACCTAATTTACAAATCAAAAAAAAAAATCCCAAATTTTGAAAAAAAGTTGGTCAAATAATGAACAAATTGGAAAAAATATATTTTTTTATGGTTGAAGTTACGAGAGTTTAGACTCATGAGAGGCGGCGACTCATATTTAAAACAAGTTGTGGGGTATAAACTGCTGATATAACTAAAAAGCACTGACTCATTTATTTTTCTATAATGTATATAGCAACGAATAAGACAAAATTCATTATCGTATTATAAATTTATACCCCTCTTATAACCTCTTTTAAGTATAAGTCACCGCCGATCTATCGTGATTTGGCCTATAATCAGTTTATATGAAAAATTATTTGTTGTTATATGTAAAATAAATATGGAACGAGTTTATTATTTCAATTTAAAATGGAATTAAAATTTGAAATAAAATTCAATTCACACACAAAAGACTGGGGTAAACTCTAGTATTGTTAAAAATCCCGAATAAATGTGTATTAATATATTCCGATTCATATTTGAATGACCCTCGCATATTTTGCATAAAAAGTATAAATTAATTGAGTCAATTTATAACAAAGATAACTCTTTTAACGTAATCCAATATAAAAACCTAAAATAATTTATGTAAACTTTATTTTATTAAATAAACACAAAATGTATGTAACTATGTTCATCATTAAACAAAATTATAGAAAAAGACTGAAATTCGTATAAAACGTGGCGTCGGGGTTGTAGGAGCAGTTGTCAGAACTGGGAAGATTGTTAATGTCAGAGATTGCTACAATGATCCAAACTTCTTCAGCGGCATTGACGAAATATCCGGTTTCACGACAAGGTTAAATATTTTTAGGAAAATGACATACTATTATTTTACGATATTTTTTGTAATAAATTTTTATCTTTTGTAGAAATCTTTTATGTTTTCCAATTATGGATGAGGAAGGCATCATTGGAGTTGCACAACTTTGTAATAAGGTAAATTTAGCAAACTGCAAGCCTTGTTAAAAATGACTAGGGCTTCACACGAGACGAGAGTTTCAAAAATCTCGCCTCGTTCTCGTTAGTTTAGAAAAAAATAGATATCGTTTTAGTCTCGGTCGTTTCGTAATCGTTTGTCTCGTCTCGTCTCGTCACATCTCGTTATTGTGAGAACTTTCTCCTAAGATAGTCTTAAACAAAGTAATTCATTATATTATTTCGGCTAATTATTTTTTTTATTCCAAATTTTTCACACACTAAGCTTATCGCTTTTTTATTACCATTAATTGTATCAAATTTAAAAGAAAATTTAAACTGGTTCAATTTCACTTAATACATCATCACTTTCAATTAATCTCGGCCTTTTTCTCAGGTTGACATTACTAACACCTACACTCAACGACATTTTTGCGTCAAAATGTCTTCAAACAATCGCATTGTAAATAATTTATATTCACATTTATTTTCCCTTAAAACATACGTTTCCGTTTAGCTACAAAATGTTGTTATAAAATAAAATATTTAACAGATGTTTGTTTACCAGATTTTATATTTCGTAAATTTACGACCTAACCTTTTTTGTAATAAAAAAAAGGTTGAATATTTATGTTGCTGTTAGTTTATTTTTTTAGCAATTTTTTTTTTAAATAACATCAACGAGACCAGAAACGAAACTCTCGGGTCTCTCCGTATATGGTCTCGGTACGAGAAAAGTCTCGTGCTCGTGTGAAGCCCTACGCAGGTCTGGGAGCTCTGATATCTTATAAGATTCATAAAATTAATATCATACGTTTATAGAAAAGTGGATTTCACTTTGATGAATGCGATGAAACGACAGCTAAAGCATTTTCCATTTTCTGTGGCCTCTGCATTAAACAATGTTTGTCTTATCAGTTCATAAATGAAGCCAGGGCTCGGCAACAGCTTGCCAACGAGTTGCTTATGTACCACATGCAGGTTTGTATTACTTTTAAGGTAGTACTTGTACTTATAAATTATAAATTATGTAAAACAAATGAATGTATATATTGTTTTAAGTGCTAATAACTATCAAAAATTGATGCACTCAAATACATATTAAGAAAATAGCATTCTATATGAAGTAGAGGTAACGTTTGTACTGAATATTCAACTATCCTTTTGCCACTGGAGAAATGAATAAACAATACACTATAATTATTACAATAAACCACAATAAATAAACCACAGGTGTCTGAAGAAGCAGTCGAGGTAGTTCTTAATTGCAAAACTGATCACAACATTCCGCGTTGGAACGACATGATTTTCTCTCTGCGTGACGTGCCTTTAAACGAATTATCTTGCTACGCATTACTTATGTTCAAGATGTTGTTAAGAAAACTTACACTTCCAATAAAATTATCTGATAGCAGCTTAGTAAGGTAAATATATAATATTATGTGAAGAAGTAAACATTTTGAAATCACTTTGACATCATATTGAAGATGCGTATGATGAGATATGAAAGAATTCATTTACAGTTCAGTTTCTCATAGTCAATGGCGAAATTACTCCACCTGTCGGAATACAAATGAAGATAAAGTTCATGCGAACTATAATTGCAGTGCAATAGTGATCAGGGATACTTCACCAAATTGTTTACTGGGTTACAATGGGCTTGTGTCCTATGCCTTAATTTCAACAAAAGTGTACTATATATTGATAAAGTGGGTTACAAGAACCTCAAATGTTCAATTATTTTTTAATAACTCCTTATATGTTAAGAGATATTAACAATTAAAAAAGTCATTTTATCTCTGTAATTATTAATGGGATTCAACGTTGTACACATTCCAAGTGCATGTGACATCACAATCCTTGTGTAAGGTTACCAACCTTACAGATCATAAGTCTCTGCTATATGTATTTATATATCAAAATATCAAATATTATTTACAGCTATTTCAAGGAACAATAATAATAACAATAAAATGCATTTCACGTCATACAAATATGGCCGACTAGCGCTAAAACTACAATACAAACTTTTAATTGCTATATCTCCGTCAACATTTAGATATTTATTAAAATAGACACGCCAATACACATTTATTAACATCAATTCCAATCAACAATTGAAAAATCGACCACTAAAAAATGAGGACACAAGCCCCATTAAAGTGCGCGTATATCTCGAAAACAGTTCTACAGATTTAAACAAAAACATTTTTAAAAGGAGTGCGCATGTGCTACGAATTTTTCTGACTTATTTGATATATATATATATATCAAAATATCAAATATTATTTACAGCTATTTCAACGAACACTCAAATTCCAATATAACGTCTGCCTTAGCAGGGTTAAATAAAATAAAAACTTATTATTCTTTGAGTTGACTTGATTATTTGACTACCAACAGCTACAGAACATTACCACAGCACAGACCTACTCAACAAATAACTGACGTTAAAATGTATTTCACGTCATAAAAATATGGACGACCATTTTTAGCGCTGAAACTACAATTCAAACTTTTAATTGCTATATCTTCGTCAACATTTAGATATTTAATAAAATAGACACGCCAATAAACATTTATTAACATCAATTTCAATCAAAAATTTAAAAATCAACCACTAAAAAATGAGGACAGAAGCCCATTAATTATATTTCGTACAATGTCGCGACTTATAAAAATTTGAGACATTTGAGGTCCTGATAACCTGATTTATATTTTCAGATTTATACTTATTATTCAAAATGGCTACCGAAATAAACCTTATCACAATTGGGAGCACGCCGTTGGGGCTGCACACTTTTGTTTCGCTCTTATTGACCAAGCAAAAATTAGTGAAAAGAAAATGCTGGGGTAAGGGTTCTTAAACGAGTATAGCTTTTAAGGAATACAAAACTAATATTTACCCTCTTTAAAGAATTTGAATTAATGAAATAGTAAACCAGCCCTGAGTAAATGTACCATGTCCAGCTTCTTCTTTCATATCTTTATTTTATAAAAAAGCAATACTTTATCAACAAATGAAATTCATATTTTTCCATTGTTTTGAAAATTACAAAAGTAGCTTCAAATTAAGATATTTATTTCTCATTGTATCTATTCCATAGGGATATCGAACTATTAGCGCTTTACATTTCCTGCTTGTGCCACGATTTGGATCACAGAGGAACAAATAACTCGTTCTACGCTTTACCAGGTAAGAACACAAAAATATCATCAAGTGATACATCGCTCTATTTACAACCCACTTTTCGGATCATAAATAAAATACGATTAAAAAAATAAATTCATAGTGGTAATAATGAGATCTCTGATAACTTTGAGAAATGAAACGTCCCAGTGAACATTTTGGAGTTACTTTGCCATCATATGGAAGATACGTATGATTCTTTTGTCATGAAAGAGTTCAGTTTCTCACGGTCGTTCATATGAAATATCTATTTTATCGGCTACAAATGACTAAACCACTCCACCTGTCAGAATACAAATGAAGATAAAATTAAAATGCAATAGTGATAGAAACGTCACAAAACAGGGCACTTTACCGAATTGTTTACTAGGCTGCGACAAATTTTCGGCTTGTTCCCATTCTACAACTTCTTCTTCTTCTTCTTCAACGCAACAGTTAACTTTATTATTCAATCAATTTATTCAATTTCATTATTCAATAAACGTAATTAAAACATATATTTCATAAATATGGCGGACACATGAAGAACTGAGTTAGAAAATAAAATGGCTGTCTACACTGTTTACATCAGTTCACTGTCACGGTATATCGGAAATGTTCCGACCTCTATCTCAGAAATCGTTCAAAACTTTAAAAATTGGACATTTCTTTCATATCGTTACCTAATCGTCACCGGAGTACGAATCGACATTAGTAAGATAAGGCATATTCTTTGTAGCGTCCTAGAACCTTCCTTCCATGCGTTACTAAGAATCAGGCTTGTCTCGTGAGAATCATAGATTCTATTTTAGACCCGTGTTGAAGTTGGTTTCTTAATTGTATATACATTATTTATTTTTAATGTTTTTCCCATTGGACACTACATGCTTCTGCCTTAACTCACTAAATTACATATCATTGTGTTTAATTCATTTTTGATCCTTATTCTATCTAAACATTCTCACTCCTTTCAAAAGAAAAAAAAAAAATAATAATATATATATATATATATATATATATATATAAATATATATATATATATATATAAATATATATATATATATATATATATATATATATATATATAAATATATATATATATATATATATATATATATATATATAAATATATATATATATATATATGTCCTATATCCTTATAAATATAAAAATAAAACTGCTACTGCTACTGCTTCGCTCCTCCTGCTACTCTTCCTCCTGTTTTTACTCTGCCATTCCTTCTCTTTCCTCGTTCCTTTTCTCTATCTCCGCCATCCACCTCTTCCCTTCACTGCCTCCCTTTCATAACTGCCCAATATTCTTTTCGCTTATTACCTTTTTCTCACATGAAAACTTAATGTGCTCCAATATTTCTCTCTCCGTTCCGCACACCCTGTATCTGTTTCCTTTCTTCTCGTTTCCCAATCTTAATCTAGCAATCCTTCTCATGTTTTTTGTGTCCTTTTCTCTAAAGTATTCTGGTATCTCTCTCTCCCAAATCCTTTTATATCTTTTGTTGTAATTACTCTTCTCAATTTTTTCCATTCTTTCCTGTTGTTGTATCTCCCTGTCTCTTCTCCTTAGCTCTTCTTCCAAACTTGTGCCTTCTTCTCTCTTTCTCTCTGTCTCCTCAGTCGCCATTTCATTCCTTTCAAAATACTACTTTCTCTTTTTCAAATCTCCTCCTGTCTACTCTCCTCCCTAATTTTCCTTAGGATTTCGCCTTCAGCGTTACTCATTTTCTCCTCAAACTTAATTAATCTGGTTTCTTAATTTGTAAAAACAAATATGCTTGCTTAAGGTTCACACTCCGTCATTGCAAGTCTGTACACCAGCGAAGGGAGCGTTAATGAGAGACACCATCTCGCACAAGCTCTCTGCATCCTGAACTCCCCCGGGGGCAACATCCTCGACACACTGAACAAGAAAGAATACTCCACCTGTATCGATTTGATCAGACACAACATCCTCGCAACGGATTTAGCAGAACATTTCAGGTACTGCGTAGATAAGATTGTTAGTTTAACCAGTTAAATACATTCTTCTAATAATCCATTGTTTATTCTTTAGAATCATGAAAACTATAAAAGCAATGATTGATGAAACTTTTAATCCCAAGGACGTTGAACATAGGTATCTACTATGCTCTCTGATAATGACCTGCAGCGATTTATCTGACCAAATCAAGGAGTTTGACATCAACAGAAAGGTTGCGGTAAGAAACCTTTTCCTTCTTATTAACCACAATGCACGAAACTTATCCAGGTTCTCCTTCAATGTCGTAGTGATGATTAATTCATTGGAAATACAATGGGCTTGTGAACCATGACTTAATTTATATAAAACGTAACTCTATATGTATAAAGTTGGTTACCAGAACCTCAAATGTCCAATTACTTTTTAATAACTCCTTATATTTCACGAGATATTAACAATTAATAAAGTCATTTTGTCTCTTTAATTATTAAAGGGATTCAACGTTGTACACATTCCAAGTGCATGTGACATCACAATCCTTGTGTAAGGTTACCAACCTTACAGCTCATAAATCTCTGCTATATGTATTTATATATCAAATATTATTTACAGCTATTTCAAGGAACAATCAAATTTCAATATTATGTCTGCCGTAACAGGATTAAATAAAATAAAAACGTATTATTCTTTGACTTGACTTGATTATTTCGACTACCAACAGCTACAAAACATTACCACAGCACTGACCTACTCAACAAATAACTGACGTATAAAATGCATTTCATGTCATACAAATGGCCGACCATCTCTAGCGCTAAAACTACAAATCAAAATTTTAATTGCTATATCTCGGTCAACATTTAGATATTTAATGAAATAGACACGCCAATACACATTTATTAACATCAATTTCAATCAACAATTGAAAAATCGACCACTAAAATATGAGGACGCAAGCCCATTTATATAAAACGTAACTCTATATATGTTTCTTATGTTAGCTTTATCCGTATATAAATAGATAATATAATATTAAAGACGTTCAATATTTTTTCTAACAAACGATAAAAATTGTGCATTTCTATATTTTTCAACCTATATATTATACATATATTGAAACATTTCAGAAAATGGTATATGCAGAATTCTTCGAACAAGGTGACCTTGAAAGGAAAATGGGACGTAGACCTATAGAACCGATGGACAAAGAAAGGGCATCCATTCCTGCTTTGCAAGTGTCATTCCTGGCTGAAATTATAATACCTACTTTTACGTACGTATTATTATAAATGAATTATTTAAAACTTAATTATTATTAACAATAATCCAAATATTTTACTTGATAAAAACTACTACTATATTTTGCATAGATTATATTTTTTACGTAACTAAAGCGAGGTTCTCACGGGGCGATTTTAGTCAGTAATTGTGTTTCATACTACCTGAATCTATTTTAGTACACTCATGAACATGTAAAAATTTAATGTAAAATAAACCTAAGGTGGGCGGAAAATTAAAATACGAATCTGACAACGACGAATCTGATTTCTTTATGGCCTTGCTTTTATTTCTTCCTATGAGTCGAGTCACAAAGTGTATTATTCCAACCCCTTAACCCCCGCCCTGGTCACGTCTTGACACACTTTGAAGATCATTATTTCATAATGTTTCATTGCTTTTGTTCTCTTTTACAGGTTACTTGAAAGAATAATACCAGAATGTGCATCACTTACGGAAAGCGCCCGACTAAACATGACTGCATGGGGTAACGCCAAATGTACCAATTTATTTCCGCCTTATACTAACTAATACATAAAAATTAATAACATTATTAGTAGCGTTTTGAATTATTTCAACTTACCACCCTATATATATATATATATATATATATATCCTAATCGTACTCCTTTTCCTGAGCCTAACCTTTTAGCTCTCAAGCCCTTAAAAAAGTAAAATTAATAATCTGTAGCCCTGACGCATAAATATTTTTGCAAGTCTTAAGAATAGTTTCTGCAGAAAATATCATACGAATTGTACATATAAATGCCCTAAATATGCATTTTAAGTATTTTAGCATTCTAATGGTTTGAATCTTTGATAATGTAATTAATAGGAAGATAATTTTGTTTGATACTCGTACATTTATCTTAAATGAAACCTTACTTAGGTTGAAGTACGAAATGAATTGATGTACGTTAGAATGAAGTACGAAATATGGTTTATTACATACACAAAACCTAAAAGAATCTGGTCAGCGCGCTGTAAATTTCAATGAAGTTTCTTTTATTTTTCATATTGGATAATTATCAATGGCCTATTTCCAATGTAACTCGTCTTTGTAGCAGTTCTCCTGGTGTCTAATAATTGTAATGTTAAATTTGTAACGAAACAAAACTCAAATACAAAATACCCAACCAGCTGTTAGTAGTAAGCGACGTATCACAAACACATTCGAATGCGTCTCTATTGTGTAAAAGAGATGGCAAACCGTCGTATGTGATGTACTACGCATTGGAATGTTCTATAACGTTGGACCCCTTTAATAATTAAAGAGACAAAATGACTTTTTTAATTGTTAATATCTTCTAAAATGTAAAGTCATTATAAAATAGTTAGACATTTGGGTTTTTGATAGCCAACTTTATCATTATATAGTACAGTTTTATATAAATAATTTCAAGGTCCACAAGCCCATTCTAATAATAAGTCTAACAATCTAACAATTTCAAATCACCCTAATGCATTGAATTAATATATGTACTGACTGTTGCACTTTAATAATTTTGATAATGGGGTAAAGTATCCCCAAAAGGACTTTGACCTTGATTTTAAAAAATATTTTCGCGAGAGCATCGATGTTTGTTGCTGATTGCTATGTCTTCGGATTCGATCTCCAAATCATAGTTATATTTTCTGGATTTGGTTGTTATCAAGTTAAATTGATCATGTTAACTGTTGCATAAAATATAAATTCAATAAAATGCACATATTTAAAAGATTGTATAATTTTTATTTCCAAAATTAAATTATATAAAAAATATTAATATTAGACATAAAATATAAACAAAAAATTACGAATATCTCGTAAACTTATTTTGAGTTTGCTTATGCAAGTAAACTATAGTATACTATATGTTGTTTCTTACTTTGAACATACGAGTATAATATAATCAGCATAATATATTTTGGAAAATATCTTTTTGAATACATCATGTTCATATTGTATTATTTAATAAAATATTACGAAGTAAACATAAACAATATAGTATTTAAAATACTAATTTGTAATAATTTAAAAAAAAATAAAATATTGTTATGTGAAAATAACGTTATTCATGGCACTACAGAGCTTTTATAAAAAAATATTAGCTATATAAAAAATTGTAGTTCTAAAATTAAAAATAATTAAGTAAAAAAAAATTAAAATTATTTAACTAAATCATTAATAACTACAGTCAATGAAATTCTAAAAATATTAATTATAATAAAAAATCTAAAAATTATATAAGTTAATAAAATAAATTCATTTAAGTATCATTATCTGATTGAAATTAAATCTATATAATTGCCAGAAATAATCACGCGCTTCATAAATAATAAAAATAAACCAAAAAAACAAAAAGAAAAAAAGAAATACTTTTTAAAATAATTTTATGAAACAAACATTTTTATATGCTATTAAAAAAATAATTTTCTCTCTAAATTTACTCTCTATCACTTGGACAAAATAATATTTAAAAATAATTCTTTAGAATCCTAAAATATATATATGGTGTATAAAACATAATAATTATGAAAAATAATTACAAATGCATAATATCCGAAACTTAAAAAGGCGATAAAATAAAACTGATCCACTGGAACCAGAATTAAAAACACTTTATTTTATGTACATGGAAGAAGAAATTGCATTGCAGGCAGCAGACAGAAATAAAATTAATTTTTTAATTTATGTATTTTAAGAAACTTATTATAAAATCATTTTAAATACACAGCACCGGGTCAAATTTACTCTAATTTACCTGTAATGCAATTTCCTCCAAGTGTCTTCAACAATGGTAAACGTAATCGCTTAAAATATAATAGCTGCTTCTAAATATTAAACTTGGTCAAAAATAAAATATCAGGATATTTACTTTTGCCATAATAAAAATGTTTGTTTTTACAACCGCAAATTAGAATGGATTAGAAAAAAACACTAGAATGGATGGTACTTAATTTCAAAATTAGAGCTAGTGTTTTTTACAATACTTCTTGGTATTTTAGAAAACCTCTTTTTGCCTAAATATATTTAATATTAATAATATTTATAATATAGATATAATATAAAATTTTTCATTCATATATCTGCAATAATTTTAAAATTTTCAAGTTTTTATTTTCATTTTTGCCACAACTCAGTTGCACATATTTTATTTATCATTCACTGTACTCTCATCTCACTGTAGTTAGGTTTACTGCTTTATTTTACATATTCATTTATTGTTTTAATGTGAGCCTACTTGTCATGTTGATGACGATGACAATCATCACTGAGCAGCAGGCATCACTCTCCCCCAGAGAACAGTTAAATGTTGTCACATTAGTTTAAGTTTTGGATTTGTATCAAGTCAGGCACTTATCGAGTTTCTGTGCATATATTCAACTGGTGCACTTTGTCTCCCCGTGATGTTCATCAGGAGTAAAGGAATCGGGAATCACCTGTTACTGTTACTATTTCTGTTACTTAATATATTTTACAATTTTAAGCACTACGAGTATCGGTATCGCTATTGCGTCTGCGAGGGGTTGTGCGAGGGGTGTGTAGGATTGTGTGAAGAATTATGTGGTAAATTAGGTGGTGGTCCAGGAACAGCAGGATATGGTGGTTGTGAGAGCATATGTGGATGTGGCGGAAGCTTAGGACCATCCTCCGCCTTTTCTTCTTCTCTTCTTTTTAAGCAAGCTGCCTTTGGATTAAGATTACGTTCTCGAACTTGTTGTTCTAGTGTCATAATTACTTCTACTGCCATGTTGAGGATGCCCAACTTCGTCTGTGGCTTGTCAGATTTCAAATGGGTCATACACATTCTCCCTAATTCTTTAAGTGCTTCATTAATATCTCGAATTCGTATTCTTTCCCTAACATTATTAGCCTGGCGACGTTCCTTTTCTCTGGCTGCTTTATTTGCCGGATCTGTATCGTCGCCTTCGTCTGCACTAGAACAATACCTTCTAGACCGCTTTGAACCTTTTGTTTGGCCACTTTGTGATGACTCCATGCTACTGCTAGGCTTACTATCTGAATCAGGGGGCTCCTTACGTTTTCTAGATCCTGCTGCTCGTTCCTGTTTTACAGGAGGAGTTGCATCGTTGGAAGCACTGTCGTGAATTGGTATATAAGGGGCCTCTAATGAAGGAATTTTTTCGGCTGTAAAAGACCCTGGGGGTCCCACTATTCCACTGGTACCTGCCAAATTGAGTTGAGATTCTGCGTGATTGCGTAACACGTTAATTGCATCATCCAGTCGTTCTTCCATACGTGTTCCCATGTGTTGCAAGCCGTTTGCAATTTCTTGTGGATTAAATCCATTTGCTGGATGTGAATGTCCTATAATTGATGAGCTGCCTACGCCATTAAGTGGTTGCCCAATGACAGGAATTGATGATAAATTATTATTTGGACTTGTTAAAAGATGCTGCCAACTTGTTGCGGGATGTAAGGGAGGAGGTGAATTCACAGGTGTAGAAGGATTTGAACTGTAGCTGCTTATGCTCTGCTCCTGAGGATATATAGTTTGCATTGCTTTGCCCACAAAAGTATCAGGCTGTGGATGTGAATGTCCGTGGGACAACGAAGGTCCAGCCATTGCAGGGCTATGCTGTGCACTAAATATTGCGGGCGAAACCTGACCTTGAGGCTGATTTGTTTGTCCCCTAAAGGAACTCATAGGCGGTAGTGATTGTGCCTGACTTGGTGTAAGATGACCGTCAACATGGCTAGGTGATATTGTATAAGGATCTTGTGGAACATGTCCGTGAGGTGGCAGATATGCCGTTGAAGCACCATGAGCACCAGACGGTGTCAGTGCTTGAACATAACCACCAGGAGCTGCCCCATATGGTGACCACGCAGCAGCACTAGGGTCTTGATAGTAAGGTTCCTGATATAATCCATCGGAAGCCTTTGTATTTGTATACCTTGGAATGTCATGACCATAGTCTTCGCCGGCATACATTCCATTATCCATAGAACCGTATGATTGGAACCCAGGCTTTTCTGTAGCAGATTGCTTATTTGCAATCTTGTTAAAACAATTTTGAAAAACTTCGTACAGATGCATGGGTTCATCATCACTAGTCGCCATTTTGAAATTTACTGCGACTGACTGCTAACGAGAAAGGAAAGCTCCTTAGTTCTTAGAACTTTTATAATCTTTATTGGTCCACCACATATTTCTTCTATATTTATATTTATTACCTAAACCATTAATATTGTTTTATAAGCCTCTTATCACATATAAACCAAAAAATTACAACAAAAACAAATAAAACACAACTCCATTAAATAACACCCCTTTGACTATAATATGACAACACCCGTTCATGGTATTGTCTGGCAATACCTCAGACAAAGAAAAGAAAAAGAAGAAAAGTACATATAAATTTTATTATGTTTTTGATCATTCTTGATGACATATTTGAAATAATTAAAATATATATCTGTTTACACAAAAACTTTATTAATACAAATAACATTTATGAATTACATTAATTATTCAATTGAATAGAAAAATGTATTCCATTGTATGGTTGCAAATATTTTTTTTTCACTCAATAACAAACATGTGACAGATAATTATTTGACAGTTGACAATCTAACCTCATAAATTGTGAGTATTATATTTTGTTTGATCAATAATTTTTATAAATTATCAGACAAAAGCATAACATAATTTTTATATAATTTTTTTCAATTTTATATTTTTATTTTAAAATGGAGGGTAAGGAACAAGATAACGATGAGAACTTCGAAGAAGAAAATGAAGAGAAAAGGGAGATCATTATATCTCAAGCAAGTGAGCCCTTTGAAGGAGAGAGTAGTTCATCATTAGATCTTTCAACACCTCGAAATCATATGCTTTTTCCTGGAGCTAATATTCCGTATGTAGCAATATTTTATAACATTAACATTTATATCTGTATTTGTCAACTTTTTCATTTGTAATATTTGCTAAATGATTTAGAGTACCCGATGGACCTGCTATATTAGAACCCAATCATCCTTTATTAGTTAAGTTTCAAGCTACATTAAAAACACAACTAACACGCCAATTGGAGAAGCTTACTTTAGAAGTTAATGATTTGGTAAGACTTACAGCAGTAACATTTTCTATGAAGACGAGATTTTGTAGTTTACTTTAATATTAGTAGCTTGTTCTATTTAGGAAGAAGATATCAAAATTAAAGACGAAGTCCGTGAGCGCGTTGGTCTTGAACTTTATACAGTTCAACAAAGTATTGCTAAGCAACAGGTAATTAGTAGCATGTTTTTTTAAATATTAAGTTAATTAATTGTACAAGTTAATTTTATTTCTAGCAAATTCTTTCCGAGTATACAAATACCTACGCGGAAATTTCTCAATTGCGTTCTTCAATAGAGGAACAAATAAAAGAACAGAAATCTATTCATACAGAATTAACAGAACAACTTAAGAATGAAGAAATTAAGGGTATCTAACCAACTCGTATCTCTGTGTCTAAAGTACTGATTTATGCATTTGTTAAATAATATATAATTTCAGAAAGACAATATGTTGCTGAGTTTGAAGAAACAGCTAGACTTGAGAAACAGTTGGAAGAATGGCAAAGAAGGACCGATATTGAACTCTCTGTTAATCAGAGAATGTCTGACAAAGATCGAGCAGAAAAAGAACGACTTATGGAGGAACAGAAAAAGATGGTTTGAACAATTTGAATAATTTTTATGATTTCTGATATAATAATAATATTAAGAATATTAACCAATGACGACCGTTTAGGACATACTTATGTATAACTTAACATCCGAGATTCGCAAATTAGACACTGAAAAATGTGTTTTGACTATTCAAATGAGATACGTTTATGACAAACTCAACGTTGTGCGTCAAAGTTTAACAGAAGCAAACGCTGATTACGAAGTAAGTATTTATTTAATCTCTGTTTTAACATCACATGCATAATTATAAAATATAATTTGTTTAAAACAGGCGCTTCATGCAGAACAAAAACGTCTGTTAGCACTCTGGGGCGGTGTCGTTATTAGTATCCAACAACGGGATAAATTATTAATGAGAATCAAGAAACAACAAAGGTAGTTGATGTGACTTATTGTATATTAAGTATAATAAAATCATAAATCTAATATAGCTTTAAATTTAAGTGATGCTAGTGATAAAGTTTCATTATTAAACGCTGATATCCAAGGTTATCAGAAAAAATGTCAACTCGAAATGGAAGAAAATGAAAGGTTGATATCACTTAAAACACGAATGGAATTGGATATTACGAATGTAGAGAGAACAAGTAAATTACTTTTTTAAATCTATGTACTATTTGAAAATTATATATAGTACTATACATTAATATTAATTGTTTGTATTTTAGTTCAGGATTTAACTGACAAGTTAGATGGATTAAATAAAATTCTGCAAGGTATAAACGCACTTGGTGAACAAACTGAAAGAGACATGGCAGAGGCCGATCGTGTATGTTTTGTAATATAAAAAATATATAAAGAAGAATAAAATATATTTAAACAATAATAATTTTCACAGCAAAACTTCAAACTGGGTTGTATACATGGTCCTCTTCAATCTGAAATTAATAAACAAGTTGTACTCAAAGAAGAACTGGAGGAACAAATGTTGCAATTGCTTGCCGAACAATTGATTAATAATAAAGCTGCTCAATATTTGAGTAAAAAATTCAAACAGTTGCAAACAGAAACTAGAAAACAGGTAATATGGTGCATTATTATATTAATATTAAATAATTGTAATTCAAAACATTTATCTAATTATTTATTTACAGGAAATTGTATTACAACAATTAGAAAATACATTGGCTAAATTGAGTTTTGATATTGAGACATATCGTACTACTGTAGCTCAAAATAAAATTCGTAATGAGCAAGCAAATAATGAATTGCAAGCATACGACAAAGAACTGCAAAAGAAACGAGATGAACTTAATAGAGGAGAACAGGCAGCCATTAGAAAACAGTGTCAGATAGATCTTCTAAACAAGAAACTGGAGTTTTTAATTCAACAAGCTGGAGTACTGCTCTTGTTTTATAAATATTTTATTACAAACATATATTTTTATATTATAACGTTTTTTAGGGTAGTGAAATATCACCACTTGTATTGAAAGTTCAAAATTTAGAAAAAGGTATTCAAGATGCAGATGAATTATGTGACCGACAAGAACCACTGTGGTTGCGATTGCAAGGTCATATTGTTGCAATCTCCAAGAGAAGAAATGATCAACAGCAAGCATTACATGTTCTTAGAAAACGTATGTTAAGCATTTCATACTTTACTCGTACAATTAAACTTAAATGAGCTTGTGTCCTATGTCTTAATTTCTATAAAAGTGTACTATATATTGATAAAGTGGGTTACTAGAACCGCAAATGTTCAATTATTTTTTAATAACTCCTTATATTTCAGGAGATATTAACAATTAAAAAAGCCATTTTGTCTCTTTAATTATTAAAGGGATTCAACGTTGTACACATTCCAACTGCATGTGACATCACAATCCTTGTGTAAGGTTACCAACCTTACAGATCATAAATCTCTGCTATATGTATTTATATATCAAAATATCAAATATTATTTACAGCTATTTCAAGGAACAATCAAATTCCAATATTATGTCTGCCTTAGTAGGGTTAAATAAAATAAAAACTTCTTATTCTTTGACATTCTTTGACTTGACTTGATTATTTCTACTACCAACAGTAGAAAACAGTACCACAGCACTGACCTACTCAACAAATAACTGACGTTAAAATGCATTTCACGTCATACAAATATGGTCGACCATTTCTTGCGGTAAAACTACAATTCAAACTTTTAATTGCTATATCTCCGTCAACATTTAGATATTTAATAAGATAGACATGCCAATATATATTTATTAACATCAATTTCAATCAACAATTGAAAAATCGACCACTAAAAAATGAGGACACAAGCCCATTGTAATGTAATATACACTTGTCCATTTTCAGAAATCTTAATAATACATCATAAAAGCGCAACTTTAGATCGAGATTTGAGTAATTTGGAAAAAGATAAAGAAAACATGGAAAAGCGTATGAGTTTGTTAACAACAAGATTGACATTTTTAACAAATCAACTATCGCAAAGGCGAGGTTTTAAAGCAGAGGCGCTTAAAAAATGTGAATTTAATCAAGAACAGCTAATTGCGAAATTAAGGGTACAAAAGATTGTTGTTAAGAATTAATTATATTTAAATTTATTTTATACATCTCTGATAAATCATTTTTGTTTATAGAACGAAGAATTTAAATGCGTTAGCTTACATACTGAAATCACTGATTTAAAGAATGAAATTTCAGAAATGGAAGAAGTTTTATTGAGCAAACAAAGGGAAGCTCTTGTTTGGGATGGAAAGGTTTTGTTTAAAATATTATGTTAATAATATTATTTCCTGGTATTAATGTATTATTTCAAACAGACTACTCAAACTGCAAAAACTATTAAACTATTTAAGCAAGAAAGTAAGAGGGCCGTTAACTCAGATGACATTATAGTAATGAAAAATGAAGTCCATAGAATGAAGGTAATAAGATATTATATTTATATCTAATGACGGTTTTCCTATTCATAAAAATATTGCCATCGTTTTGCGCTTCTTTTTAATCTGCCGGTACATAGGACGTTATTTTTATCAATAAAAAACCATATCAGTTGACAAAAATCATTTTGCATTAACACACAAAAATAACTTTACTAATTTAGTTAAAGCAAAGAAAAAAAAGTGCACAACGAGTGCAACATTTTTTGTTGAATCGACAACGTCATAATATAATAATCTCAATTTTCTAATAAATTCCAGATCAGATTGGAGCATTTAAACCAAATACAAGTAAAATTAGGGCATGATTTGGACATCTGCATGAGTCAACGTGATGTTATTATAGAAAAAATAGATATAAAAAATCAAAAAGGTGAAGCTGAAAAATCCTCAAAACAAATGGCTGCGAAAATTAATGATATGAAGGGAAATGTGAAAAAATGTAAAAAAGTACGTAATGAAACTACAGATACGACTATATTCAATTAGTTCAAATATAATGTTATCTATTTTTATTAGGATATTAAAGAGACAGAGAAAATTATTGACGAAATGAGAGAACAACAAAAATTATTCATGCAAGATGTAAATGAAATAAAAAATGCTCAATCTCAGCAAGAACATGAAAATCGGAAACTCCAAGATCAAATAAATCACTCGATATTACTAAAAAATATGGTATATTTATTATATGTATTTTATTACAACAAATTCAAACAAAATTCATAACTTGAAGATATTTTCAGAACGTTGAAATATTATTGAGGAAACAGCATCGTGCTAGAAAAATAGGTCTCCTACAGGATCATCATATTAAACAGCTATCATTGAGAAATGACTCTATTGCTTTGTCCTTGGATAAGTACAATTCGATGAATAATCATTTAAGAGAAGCAGTTGGTACATTAAGAGAAGATTTTCCAGATCTTGAAATGCAGTTCGCAAAAATTTTCTACACTTTAGAAAAAAGGGAAATTTAATATTTTATAGAATTTTAATTTTTTTACTAGAAATTTTCTGCATCATTTTGTACGATTTATAATTGAATACATTTAATTAGAAATTCTTTCATTGTCTTCATTCGTATTCGTTTTACTTCAGCATCTGACTTGACTTCTTTAATCTTGGACGGATTCGAATTTGTAAATTCGTTAAATTTCAGTGGATTTTTCTACATCAGCTATTATTAAACCCAGTTGTACATTACGTTGAATAGTGGTTTTGTATCTTACCTATCTTACATATGCTTCCTACTTTGAAGTACGTTGAGTATCATCGAAAAATCGTCTGAGATATCTCAATAAAGCATAGTCAAAGAAGTTAACATTTGCCAGAGTTCCGATTGAAGGCATACATCAAAGGAATTTGGTATTCGTGCTTTAAGACATTAAGTGAAGACATTATTTCTGCATTATCAATCAATGACAAATGTTAACAGGCCTTACTGTTTCCCAATATGTTATTTTGTGGGTACACATCTTTACAATCTGAAATAAAAATCTTAATAAGGAAGTCGGGGGGTGGAGATCCAGGATATTTAACGTATGATGCAATTTATATATAGCCCAATGCAGTTTACGTAAAGCAAACTATTTTCCTATTATTGCAAGGATTTCATTTTCAAAAACGTTCTAGTGTATCTGTTTTCTCGTAGGACAGTACAAAAGCTGGATGGTATGACACGAAAACTATGAAATAATCTTTCTTTATGGAGATTATTTTTGGAATCATTGCCAGTTGCTCTTTTTGCCTTATGGAAATTTCGTTTATTTTGCTCAATGTTTATATATATTAGGATTGCCAAAAAAAAAATATTTTTAAAACTCGAAATCGTAGCGAAGAGATATGTGTTTGTTAGGTTTTTGTTTTGCAATGTGAAAAATCGAAAATTAATTCTATTTTTTATAAATGCAGAATTTTTAAAATTAGATATCGTGTGAAAAATCAAATACCGACAGGCTAATATCATTTTGCACGTACGTGAACACTACAATGAAAAAGTGAATAAGATTTTCTGTATAAATCGGAAACTAGTCGCAAAATATTCACGGAATTAAAATTTCAGACTTATACAGAGTTTATTGTTTTAATAAATAGTTCGTTAAAATGAATTACAAAAACTTACTACTCATTACCAAATATTATACAGTTGATATATATTCAAAACAATGCCAGTTAAATATAATTAAAGTCTACAAAACTATTTAAATGTAATTTATAATTTTATCGAATTTACAATTTGTTTCTCTAGTATAAAACATTTACATTGAATAAATTAAATTTATTCATATTAATTAAAAAAAAAGAATTTTCTTGATAAAATAATGACAAAAAACTATAATTATAACTTTACTTAAATAAATTCATCTGAAATAGTAAATTGCATAAATAATAAATACAAAAATAAAAACGTTATTTTCCGCTACTTTTGAAAATAAGTAAATAATTATTTATCACAATATTTCTAAAATCATTTATGCAATGAACGTATATTTCTTATCTTCAAAACCTCATGATTGCTTTTATTTCCTAAATATATTGTTTTACAGAAATTATGAATTATTATGGTTTGGATATGAGTTTTTAGTATTCATAGTTAAGATATTTAAAATGTTCATCGACGATTTGGCTTTAGACTTCGAAGTTTTCTTTCTTTTCGTTGCGATGCGAAGAACGGAGCAGACTGCAATATTTATAAAAAAAAAACATATATTTTATACATACAAATATTTGTTAATTATGGCAATAAGATTTTGGCCATGCATATTTAATTCATTGAGAACGCATGTATAAATAAATATATCGAAGAATCGAAAACAAACATTTCTTGCATCACTTTGCTTTTTTGATATTGATGTAAACACATAATAGAAAGTTTAATTTTTGAATTTAGTTCGATGAAATTATGTTCCTCTCCATATAACGGATAAGTATTACTATTTGATTTGAATTCATTGAAAACGAAGAATTGATTTGATTTGATTGATTGAAAGATTGTTAAGCTATCGTAGGGCTATGTTATAGATACCTTGTTGTTTAGTAGTAGCGCTCAATCGATGTACTGATTTTCTTAATATCCATCATTGTCATACCCTCGTGATCCGCGAAAGCCCGCGCCGCTGCTGTAATTGTTAGAACGGCTGTAGGAGCGAGCGAGCGAGCTGGAATAGTATTACGACAAACTTTTTGTCGTTGTTTGTTTGATGAATGACGTAGACAGCAATGCCAAAAAAGTTCAACTTAAATCTTAAGTCTCAAGTCGATGAACGGTCAGTAGAGATTATTTAGTTAAAGTTGATAAAAATAAATCTCGAAAAATTATAAACTGTTGTTTTCTTGTCTTCCTTTAAATACTCAGTCTTTACTTTGCAACTTATTTTGTTTTGCAAAGTATCTGTTTTTCTTTTAATACCAATTGTCTGTTTTTTAAAAAACGTAAAATTAAATGATTCACGAACACAATATAAAAGTGATCACTAATGAAAGAACTTAAAATGAATTGTCTTGTTGATAACTGATTGTCATGAGACTGCGCCAAGGCTGCGTATAAGAATACGAACTTGAACTTGCTTTTATTGTTTTTAAGCATTTAATACTTAAGCCATGTTAGTTAGTTGTTTATTTCGATGAAGTCAGGTAATGTAGCAGACGGTTTTTTTTAATATTTGTAATAAGGGCAGTTTTAGAAGAGTCTCATGACAGTAAGTACACGAAGTTATGTGGTTAACGATATTTTATGTGGTTTTCTAGTACCTTCCTCTGCCTACTGGAGACCTGGAACGATACCTGGATGAACCACCATCACGTCCTCCGCCATAGGAGTCATATCCACCACCACCACCGCCGCCGCCGCCCCCGTAGTTATCACGACCCCCATCTCGACCTCCGTAGTTATCCCGACCCCCACCTCCGTAACCACCACCACCACGTCCACCTCCATATGAATCACGATCACCGTAACCTCCACGACCGCCTCCTCGTCCGCGTCCCCCACGGAATCCACCACCTCCACGACCGCCTTCGTAGCCCCCTGAACGGAATCCGCCCCCACCACGTCCACCGCGGAATCCACCGCCGCCTCTACTACCACGGAAACCACCCCCACCACGCGAGTTGCGACCACGTCCTCGAGATATTTCTACCCTAAGTTTCGATCCCAACACCTCTGTTCCGTTGAGGTTGTCACAAGCGGTTTCAGCTTCATCTTGATTTGCGAATTCGATGAATGCGAAACCGGGTGGGTTGAATGCCACCCAGACGCTGTTTAACTTGCCGAATTTCTCGAACTCTCCTTCTAGATCTTCCTTCTTGATGCTGTCTGAGAGGCCTCCCACATATACGCGGGTGCCCTTGGAATAGCCGTCGCTGCTCATGATGATTCGAAGTTAGTAGTCGTCGTTGGCTGATGACGCTGATCGTTTACTGTGAAGCAATGACATTGTGTGGTTGTCGATCGGGCCTTTATTACTTATGCTATGCCAAGGCCGGGCTCGGACGAGGCGAAGACAAGGGTATGACTAACTAGCAGATATTGTGCTAGTTTACAATTACACAGTACATTTAAATGAAGAGCACAAGAAGTAGAGTATCGAGGAACATGCATTACTAATTTTTAATGATGGATTGCAACTGTACTGTCAGTAATTGAAAACATTGTTGATGTGTTAATTGAATATTCATTCGTTGATTCAAAGCAAAATGCGTTTTCTGGAGCGAGGTTTAGGGTCGTAAATTAAATCAAGGTCGTAAAATAAGCGGGATGCAGTAGTTGACTTAATGATTCTCCATTTTGTTATATTGATTAATGACGAAACGTTCGTTGGCATCATGTTCCGGTTTAATACGATAAACCAGTCAATATAGTAAAACGTAGAATTTATACGAAAAATATTTAATAATAAAATAATATGTTAATAGTGATGAGGATTAAGGAAATTTCTATTGTCGAATACGTTATAAATGTAGATTAAATAATTATAATTTGATGAACAAGTCGGACAGGAAAAATGGCGGCTTAATGGTCAATGCAATTTGCTTTCTATCTACGAGAGAATTTAACAACATTAACGAAGCGTAAACAAATAAAATATATAAAACAATGATTTGAGAACGCCGAAGTGTATCTCTTATCAGCTTATTTACCGTAGAAACGATGCGATGATTATTGCAGTTTTTCTTAATTTTTTCTAATGCGTAGTGATGTCTCCTTAGCACAAACGTAAATGAACAAACGAACTGAAAGAATGGCCGACGCCTCGTTTGTTCGTAAATCGTGTCGTGTTTGGAACAGGGTTCACGATACAAAGCTATCTCGAAGAAACTCTCGAACCCAGCACATATTCAGTAAGATAAATCAATAAAGAAATATAGCAGCAAATTCAAATTATATTTTGATTCTAGATTGAAATGTTTGCAATTAAAATACTTTATTAAGATAATAAATTAATATCACGATATTACACGCCACAAGTTTTGTTTTAATAACAATTGATAGTTACTTATTAATTGTTATATAATCAACAATTTTCATTTTAAATATCAGATATAGATATTTAGTGTATAAAGGTAGATTTCTAACTTAGCAATTATGAAATTATATAGTATTTATAAATGAATGCTTAAGTATATACTTAAGTTTAAATAAATATAAAGCCTAAAACGAGTGAAAAATTTGTTGTCCATTTGTTAATAATTGTGTTAAAAGAAAATAGAAGCAGAATCAAGAATATTTGGCGGCATCATGCTTCTCTACAAAAAATTCAATTTTGAAAATTTATATACTTCTTTATTACTTTGTGAACATTCATATTATAATCAAACATCTATTTATTTTTCATTAATATGACAAAATCGGAAAAGTGCCAGTATTAGAATAACCAGAACACAAAATCATAACCCTGTTTTACAACCATTCACAAAGCTCACAAATGTCATATAGCTCACACTTACAAATCATTACAAATGTTATCTCTGCTCACTCACTGCTCACAAGTTATCGTTGTTACCGTTGCTTCTGATTTATTGCCTGCTTTCTTTGCTTTAGTTATAGTTTAAAAGATCTCGAAATTATATAAAGATCTTAATACTAATTTTCTACAAGGCAGCAAGTTATTCAATAATTTCATTAATATTTCAAAAACTAAAAGGAGAATATAATCCAAAAATGGAGTCTGACAAAACCAACAACGATCAGCCAAAGGATCCAGGGGTAACGATGTTAGATGTTTTAAAAGAAGAGCAGGATTTAGAAGATGACGCAAATGCTGTACTTGGTGGGTCCGACGATAAATTCTGTACTTATTCTAAGGTAAGCAGATTATACCTTAACAATTGCCACATATTTCCACATATCATATACAACTTTGACTTTTGTATTAATATAAGTTTATTTAATAATTATATTTATTACAGGGATATATTAAACGTCAAGCATTATATGCGTGCACTACATGTACTCCAGAAGCTGCTACTGATCCTGATAAACGTGCTGGTGTTTGTTTGGCATGTAGTTATCACTGTCATGAAAATCATGAACTTGTTGAACTTTATACAAAACGAAATTTTAGATGTGATTGTGGAGGGCCTAAGATGAAAAATAATAAATGTAACTTAGATCCATTTAAGAATGAAGTCAGTGAGAATAATATATACAATCAAAACTTCTCCGGACTTTATTGTAAATGCAGCAGACCCTATCCAGATCCAGAGGACACTGTCGATGATGAAATGATACAATGTATCGTTTGTGAGGATTGGTATCATTGTCGGCATTTAGGATCCTCAGTTCCATCAATGCATAACTATTCGGAAATGATATGCTCCGATTGCATGTCAAAGAATGAATTTTTGCAATATTATCTTGGTTTTGCTGTCACTAAAGTTTCAAAAGCTTCAGGCAGTAAGAAAAAGGATGTCAAGAAAGAAATTTTACCCGATTTAAATAAAAGTGGAGAAAATGAATCAAAAATATGTGATGATGTTAAGAAAGAAATGGAAAATGTATCCGACAAAGTGGTAGATTCAAACTCAAACAAGGAAGATGCATCTGCAGATGTTTCGAATGAAAATGAAAATAGGAGCGAGTTAACTGATTCAGCAAATTCTATCGTATCAAAATCAAATATAGACGAAGGCATAAACGTTGAAGATATGGAAACTCTCGACGATTCAAAAGAAAACCAGGAACGTTTGGAAGGAGATATTGAAGAAAGAAATATAACAGATCTGAAGAAGATACCTGAAGACTCAAATGATGTTCATATTGAAGATTTAGTGGAGAAAGCTGCAAATGAAGCAGTTGATGAAAATTCGTCAGAGAATAAAGATCATAAAAGTGACATTGAATTATCAAAAGACTCAGATAATTGCAATGCAGAAGAGTCACACGATTCACAAGATTCTATTGTAAAAGAAACAGCAAATATTTTAGAAGAAATTGCTAATATAAACAAAGAATTTAACAAAAATAATAACTCGACGGAAGATGAAGAGTTTACAGAAAACTCAAAGTCTCCTGACACAATTGCAGAAAAAATAGCTGATGAGAATAATATTCAAGATACATGTGAAAATTTGAAAGATGTTCTCGAAGACTCTAAAAATGATGACTCTAGTAAAGTAGTTACTCCTGCTGCCGATGATATTACAAAAGATAATGAAAGAGAAAATGACGCCATTACTAAAGAAGTACAACAAAGAGATACTCAAAAGATGGATGAAATAGAAACTGATGACGACGAATCTATTCAAGATTTGAAAGCAAAACAAGATATTAATGCTGACGATACCGTAAGAAAAATTGAGAAAGAAAGCGATACCATTACTGAAGCAATGGAGCACAGTGATTCTCAAAAGGTTGATGAAGTAGAAGCTACGGTACATGAATCTTCCATTAAAACTTCAAATAAAAGTGATGCACAATCTGCTGAAAATAAACCTGAAGATTTTTCACCTATGGAATCTGATGCAACTGCTTCTTCTAAAGTAGTGGATCTACAAGAGAAATCGGAATCTGATATGGAGATTGATGAAGAAAATATATCAGAGTTAAAGGGAGACTCAATTGACCATTCAGTACAGGGTAATGGAACACGCGAAAATGTAGAAATAGAATTAAACGGTAAACGCCGTATTGACGAGGAAGACAGTCTTGAAGCATTGCCTAGTAAACGCCAAAAAGTAAGCCAAACAGAAAACGTTAAAAAGGAAACTACTTTGGAAAGTGGAAGTGCTACTGATACAAAACTTGATGTAGAAGATACAAAGAAATTGGAATGTAAAAAAGTTATTAAAAATAAAATTTGTATCAAACCTCAAGATAAACTACCTTATAAAGGAGCAGTTTTCTGGTCTGATAAATGGCGTACATTCCTTTGTTCTTGTAGTAATTGCTTGGAAATGTACAAAGCATTAAACATTTCTTTTCTCCTTGATATGGAAGATACTGTTCAATGTTATGAAGAGCAGGGCAAGACGTTAACAACATCACAGTACGAAATTGGAATGAAAGCATTATCTTCTTTAGATCACGTTAAACAAGTTAATGCGATTACCGAATATAATAAGATGAAAGATAAACTGAAGACGTTCCTTCAAACATTCGCTGATAATCAACAAATTGTTACAGAAGAGGATATTAAAAACTTTTTTGCAACAATGAAAAGTACTAAACGTAGCAGGCCTGAAAGTTCATATTATTGCCGTTAACAAAAGTTTCCTTCATACGTAACATTTATGTAATCCACTCATATTCATCAAACACCAGTATTAATTATCAAAACAATTTTTAATTATTATGATTTGTTAAAAACTTATGTAAGAGCATAGTTTTCAATAAACGTTTTATTCATTTAAGTAGGTTTATTTTATAGTATACTACTGCTTTTCTAACATAAATAATATGTCAATATTTCGTTTTCCGGTTCCATAGTAATAAGTCCCAAAATCTGGCGTATTAATTTTATGGAAAAACGTCATTCCTGGCCAATACAATGATTTCAAAAGAACAAGAGCTCCGCCGTTTTGAAATATGGTACTCCAAGCATATCGTTCTGGTATATCATGATGTATAGTATCCAGGAAGTCTAATGCATAGTTGTAGTCCGGTTTCTGAAGCAGATTCTTATGCCAACGGAATTGTGGATGCCTAAATTAAATATCAACATGTTTATATGTAACTAAAGCGGAAATCATATCAAGAATCATCTATTACCTAAAATGTTGAAATGATTTCAATTGCGCCGCTGCTTCACTTGTTATACCTTCGAATGATCTGTTAAATGCTACCATAGTATCCACTCTTTTAAATAAAGACCCTCTTGGTACAATTAAAGCTTCTTCATTTATAAGGTAAATAGTAGCAGCTAATCGATCATCTTCTTTAAGTTGCGAAGAAATATCTCCAGTAATTTCTGAAGGATTTCCATCACCTGGTGGTGCTTCTGGCGTTGCGACAGCATCGTTATCTTCTGGTGGTTTTATTTGGTCCTCCGGATACTCTATGGGGTTATTCTAGAATACGTTAGAGCTTGTAGTAGTGGAACTAGAAAGAATAAATTAAATAATAGCGAGATATATTACCAATAAAGCGTCTATAACGAGATCTGGAGTTCCTTGAAAAGAGGTGGTGCAATATGGGCTTAAGTTCTTAGCTTTCGTACTTGGTTGTGGCAAATATTTCCAGTTAATATAATCATGACTATAGTAGTAATCTCTTCCTGTCAGCAGATCACATTTATACGCATATATGATGTGATAATCTACCTTGCCACCACATATAGTACCCCATAAAAATACTTCTTGATATTTTTTGTCGGCTTTAAGTACAAAGACTGAGCTTTCTATATCTAATATCTGTTCTGTGCTTAGAGCATGTCCAGAAAATCTGCACAGTTCAAAATATGCCTTTAATTTAGTAATATTCATTTTTAAGAAGAGAAGTATATATATTTTGAAATTACAAAAGGGACAAACAATATCAAGTGCTTTCATTTGTTTTTAAATTAAAATTATAACTTTATGTAGAAATAAATATTAAATTCATAGTTTACATGTGGTTTACATGATAACCAAATCTATTTTGCATGTATTTAAGTAAATACATGTTTAAAATATGATTAAATTTAAGTTTAAATTTCGTTCCATATAATTTATTTTGCAATGAACTGAACTTTCTACACGTGATTTATAAAAACGAGTATAACCGAATTTTCTCGAATGGTGAGATAGTCATTTCAGCAAGTTATTTTTCTGTCGTTTTTACGGTGCAACGTATAGTTAATGTGTCAAGAAATAATTGTGAATTTTGTGTAAAATAATACTCTAAAAGTTCAATTTATAATTGGATACTAATTTAGGACTAAAATGGAGATGTAATACATATAAGTAAGTAATATATTGCCTATCTGGGCTACACGTTTGCTATTATACTCTTGATCCTATCTGAAATACCAACTTTACGTATATAATATATATTTATACATACATGAGTTCACATTCTTTGTTATGCCAAGAAATATAAATAATATAATCGTTAGTTTTTAGGACAACTATGATCTTTAGGTATAGTTATTTATTTACGATGTTGTTCAACAATTGTTTAACTTGGCTGTACAACATTTAAGCCATAGCTACCGATTTTTAACCCAAATTTTCCTATAATATTTGTTTAATTTTGCCATTAACTGGGTGGCAACATTTCTACAGTCTTCTGTTTTTTTTATTTTATATTTATAAATTTAACATAATGTGTATATTTTGTCATCAAATTTGTTTTAATTAACATATAGAAAAAATTGTTATAGAACATTTATATTTTAAATTTTTTTGGAATGTATCGTATGCAAGTACGTTATCCTTTTATTTATAATTATTATTTTATAGTTTATAACAAATATTTTAGGTGAAATTATCTATATTTTATGATTCAATTATAATTACTTTAAAATCTACGCTTGGCCAAGTACCGCTACACAACTTCCTTGTGAAATCTAATTGTTAATGTTAAATACCTGTTTTCTCTTAACTTCTCATTGTTCTACATTTCATTTCGTTTCAAAAACAATGTTTGCATTTGCTTATACGAAATTTATAATATTCATGCTTAAACGTATGCTTTATTAAAACGATTTCTAGCGTGGGGTGTTATGTTATTTTTAATCAGTTAAGAGTTTTCCACATGAGGTATATCTATTTTTGTGCAATAATTTTTGTTATAGGCTTTATGATTTACTATTAGCTTAAACTCTTGCTAAGTAAACAATTTATTCGTACAAAGACCCACGTACTCTCTATGAATTAGAATATCCAAAAAACTATTTAATTATATTTAAGATTCTATCACAACAAACATAGACAATTAAAGGAAATGAAACTTGGTATAAGTAAACATACATATTTAACATTGAAAAAGTATCCAGTATTTGAAAATTTGTAAGAAAAACGTTCATGCAATTTTACACTAGATATAATTAAAGGTTTTTCGAGAAGTTTGCAATAAATACAAAAAAAACATAAAACTCTACATCTAGTTTTACCACGATGAGTAACCCCTTATTTATTTGATAGTTTATTTGAAGGTCTATGTTCCTTCGCACTTTTTTTTCTTTCTTCTTGTGTTTTGAGTGATTTCTTTCTTTATTTTGTAGGAGTTGTTCTGGAGACTGGAGGTGCTACCATTGAGGCAGTACGAACGAGGAGCGAGAAATAATACTGCAGCCGTGAGTTTTCTTAAAATTACTTTTTAAGTCGAATTGACGAATTTTAGTATATGTGGTTAATTGAATTGATACATTTGAGGCTTTCTTATACTCGTAATAAATCTCTTCAAGTTTTGATTGATGGATAATTTTCCATTAATCTATAAAATCAGCCAGCAATCATCTGTACCAGCAATGATATTTGCACTATTGCATAAGAAAAATGCAAATGTTGCACCATATTGCGCAATTAAATTAATTCTATATTTAAATATTGACACTGATAAAACATTTTTTCTACAAATTATTCTTGTTAGCGTCTCTTGCAGATATGTATTAAATCAGACTGTTTGTTTATATATATATATATATATTTAATTGTTTAATGCGTTGACAGATTTGACTGCGAATTTCCGTCACAGGTAAACCTTGTATATACAAGCTCAGGTTTACCTGTCAAATAAACCGTTACAAATATGTATAGCATAACAAATAATGAGTCCAATCAACAAACAAATAACGAAATGTTAAAAAAATCGTTCCTTTTTAATAAAATCTCATATGTACAACGTTTGTGAGACAGCTGAAGACGTTAAATTCGATTCAGATCTTTACTTTAGCATATAAATAATAAAGAAATGAAAATTATAGTCGCAATTAGGCAATAAGAGTATGTTAAGAAACAATTATAAGCTAAATAAAACCGTGGCGTGCAACTGGTCACTGAGTTAGTAGTTAATACCACGGAGTAGTATTAAAACAAATCGTTTGACCTTGTAGTGAATATATCCCATTGTGTTTTGTCTTTATTGTATTTCATACAGGTTTACTGGCTTCATGTGTAGTGTGAATTGCAGTAGTAGTCCAACACAAAGCAATTGAATTTGTCGGTTGGCCATTTGCTAAATTATGCTTCCATTATTTTTTGTTGATAATATTCTTTTTTTGGAAATATCCATCAAGAGCTGACATAAAAAGTGTTAGCTAGAATTTTAATATAAACTTCATAACAAATTACACTTATTTATTTGAATCAACGATTACAAAACCACAATAAGTTTTATCAAAGTTGGTTGTAGAGTCTTGTTAATAGGTATTGAGACTTTATTCTAAATATTACCCCAAAAATATATGTGTTTACAACAGTATCTTCCCCTAGTTGAAAGGGATACTCTAGAAAACTGGAAAGTATTACCCCCGTTTTAGATGATATTGTTTGCACATTTTTTTGTTTAACAGCCTGTATACTCTCTGGAATGTTGTTTTGCCCGACAATGTTTTTTCAATAGAATAATATTTAATTTAGAGGATAACTCATTTTGAAATAGAACATAAAAATATCTGGACTCTATTCAAAGTTAATTTTTAACCATGGTCCGTATTCCTGAGTCTTTCGAGCAATAATCATGATCGAACAGATATGATTTATATGAGTGAAACATTTTACGAATCACTTTTAAAAGTTAATTATATTTATATATAATTTTCATTACATTATTTGAAATATATAGAAAATGTATGTATAGTCCAAATCACGATAATTCGGCGGTGACTTATACTTAAAAGAGGTTATAAGAGCGGTATAAATCTATAATACGACAATGAATTTTATCTTATTCGTTTCTATATACATTATAGAAAAATAATTGAGTCAGTGCTTTTTAGTTGTACCGTCAGTTTTTACCCCACAACTTGTTTTAAGTATGAGTCGCCGCCGAACTCTCGTAATTTGAACTATAATACTGTTATATTGGTAAATTTTATGATACCGAGATCTCATTTACGTTGTTTACATCTATGCCAAACTTTCAACATAATAAAATAACAAATTTAAGTGTTTTTGGGAAGTATTACACAAGTAAGAACTAGATAAGGTTCTTAATATACAAAATACTTTATCAATAACGGGTTTTACTTATTTCCTAGGAGTCTGTGTTCCTAGCAGATGGTATCTTTTCTGATCACAGCTGTAAAAATGTTGACGGGCAGGTGTAAGTAGTGTAGATTGCATATAAATGTGAAACACACTTGTTCTTATCATAATTTAATCAACACGGGAAGTTTTCCTTTAATTGTTGATATGTAAATACATTTATTAGGCAGTGGCGTAGTTTTAACATATAAGAAGTTATTTTTTTTTTTTAAATAAAACTACGTTTTATTCCAGCGATTTATAAACTCGTAATTTATTTTGCCGGATGTTAGTGATTATTTGTATTTGATTACAAAAGATAATTCGCTATGCACACGGTACTTTTGCATGAATAATTTGCATACTCGTACATACTTATACACAGATATATATATATAAAGTTTATTTTAAGACGATATCATATTTAATTATTAAATAACTGTAATATTATCCATGTACCGTCAATAATGACTATTCTGCGCTGTTTAAAAAATAATAAATCATCAACTAGTTCACGAATTTCAAATGTAGGTGTCAGTACGTGACAATTAATTTATAGATTTATTGTTTCGTTTTTTATTCAGGAAATGAAATTATATTACATATAAGAAAATGTAAAGTCATCCTTATATAATCAATATTGACTAAAAAGGAAAATATTAATATTATAAATTTGCTAGTTTGTATGTAATATTTACTACACCTGCCTAACAAAGAAGTGGGGGAGGGGAGAGAGGTATTTTTTTCTTTTTATTTATATTAATGTACAACATATTAAGTTTATTGTGTGAAAATTTGAAGTCTATTGGAGTAAAACTGACAAAGATATAGTGTTTTAACTCTTCACCTCTGTGATCTGGTTTCGTCTTTCTTTGAAACTGTTAAAGGCGTTTTTATCACGCTTAGCTTTCTCAGGGTCGGTGCCCTTTCTAGCTTAAAATCTGCAGCACCGATCCTTTTGAAATTTTGCATACTCTACATAAATACCGAGGTAACGTAGTGGAGTTTTTTTTTCATGAAATTTAAGTGCGTAAAAAAATTGAAAAATCAATAAAAAAAAAACTCGACATGGTTACTTGCAGAAACTTATCAACTAATGAAATTATTTTGGTTTTTGATTACAAATAATCCAGTGATGAGGGACACCACAATGAAATTTTTTTTTGTGACGTCTGCTCTGCGGAGATTCACTGTCAATGACTCATTTCTTGATATTTATTTATAAAAATTTCACAAAGTATTCTTCAAATGTTATTTTATTATGTAGTAATTATAGAAATAATTATATATTAAATGTGTCGTCAAAATACATTATCGAAAATATGCCCTTAACTGACAATGAGGTATTTTACTTATAAAATCAAATATGAGTTTGTATAATCCAAATTATTTTTAATATTAATAAAACTATATCGTATTTTAAAATATCAATATGTATTTATGTATGTAACATTTTGGCACATACTCGATCTTCCCTTGGATCGGCCCTGAGAGTATACTAATATATGTATAAGAAACTTCGCAAGTCTCAAATAAATCGACCGTCAAATTCTTTAAAAATAAAGTTCTGCTGGTTTTGCAGCCGAATTATAAGAAAAATAATAAAATTTGAACCTGATTTAGGTCACACCACTGATAAAAGCATGCGGTAAAATTAATTAGAATTATTTATCTCGATTTTGTATACTGGTATTTGTTTAGATTATAAATTAGCACAGTTTCGAGTTAATAACATCGTATTCACTATATACTCGGAGTCAAATATTGTAGATTTTTTAACGTTTATTTGCATTCCAGATGTTTCAGGAATATTTTGGCAATGGACCAAATCTTTTGATCATTTTTTTCTCTGTGTTTTAAACTTTGAATCACGTGTTGGGATAGAAGTTCATGATCATTTATTTTGAACAAAACAAAAACAACAAATGTCTGTATTATTTTCGTAAATGGAGGCCATTTCGCTCAAATTTAAATGAAGCATATGATTGTTAAGGTAGTTGTTTCAATTATGTTGTTATTAAAGATATGAATATGACTAATCCGGTAAACACATTTAACGCCTACGCAAAAATTGTACATTTAAAATGCATTTAATGCGACTTAGAATTAATAGGTAACTTGGAACCATATTTTATAACTTTTTCAGGATTTCCTGTTTATTTTAGAAAATTTTTGAAAGATTTTCTAAATTAGGTTACATACTTTTATCCGTTTAACCAACCTTAAATAAAGTGCGAAATAATTCCCATATTTTGGAACAGCCTATAAGTAATCAAATATACAAAATATAGGCTATTGAAAAATCGTTGATAACGGACACCCAATTTAAATATCACTTTAATCAAACTTATTTGTAATTAATTTTATATAAATTCTTTCCTATTAATTTTTATTTACTTGTGTATTATATTAGCACATGGAACAAACTGTTAAAACATAACAACAGTAAAGAACAAAGAGGTTATCAAACTCTTCAACTACCACAGGCAAACTAACAAGTGCTAATAGCTTTTGTAAATGCCTATGCTGGTAACAACTTTGGGTAACACTAATTTTTGTTGACTCTGGTAATTCTTTTGCAAAATATTGGTTTGTGACTAACTTCTCCATTGCAAACTTTTCAGTAAAATATAGTATAAATTATTAAGTTAAAAGGCTGTGTCCTCATTTTTTAGTGGTCGATTTTTCAATTGTTGATTAAAATTGATGTTAATAAATGTGTATTGGCGTGTCTATTTTATTAAATATCTAAATGTTGAAGGAGATATAGCAATTAAAAATTTGAATTGTAGTTTTAGCGCTAGAAATGGTCGGCCATATTTGTATGACGTGAAATGCATTTTAACGTCAGTTATTTGTTGAGTAGGTCAGTGCTGTGGTAATGTTTTGTAGCCGTTGGTAATCGAAATAATCAAGTCAAGTTAAAGAATAATAAGTTTTTATTTTATTTAACCATGTTACGACAGACATAATATTGGAATTTTATTGTTGAAATAGCTGTAAATAATATTTGATATTTTGATATATAAATACATGTAGCAGAGATTTATGATCTGTAAAGTTGGTAACCTGTAAACTTGCCAGAGTTCTATCTTGAATATGCTATCTCTTTTACGCTCTGTTGTATAAAAGAGATAGCAATTAGCAGCTGTGATGTCACATGCAGTTGGAATGTTGTCCAACGTTGAATCTCTTTAATAATTAAAAAGAAAAAATGACTTTTTTAATTAATATCTTCTGAAATATAAGTAGTTATTACAAAATAATTGAACATTTGAGGTTCTAGTAACCCAACTTTATCAATATATAGTACACTTTTATAGAAATTAAGACATTGGACACAATCCCATTCGCAATAACATTTTATGTTTAGTTGTTCAACATTTAGTTGGTTTATTATTTATAGTAATAGAGTAAATTCTTACAAATAACAATAAGTTTTGTAAAAACTAGTGCAGAACGCAACTACCTTAAGCATTATAACATTAATTGCAAGGCAAATCATAATGAAATTGTTCATATGAAGCAAAATCAATAAAAGCTAACAGATAAGCTAATATGTCTAGCGTTCACCCAACAAAAAAAACAAAGGAAATATAATCAGACAGTAATAGAATAATACTTGTATATAATTATGTTTATCAGTTTATTTCGTCGTAGTACCGCATTCAGTTTTACTCGCACCCCACATTCAGGGGTGTATTATTGAAACGATTAAAATATTTTAATATTAAATATACTGATTTGCTTTTAATTATGTTAAGTATGTATGTCAGCTAACTTTTCTTGGTGTTTTTCCAAAGTTTATCCTTTTACATCGATATTACGCTTAAATCTATAGTATCATAATGGTCTACGAATCGAATTCAAACATACACTTCGACTCTTTCTCTTTTACTCTCATTAGTAGTTCTCCGTTTGATGTTTCTTTCTTTCTCATCCACATTTCCTCACACTCTCTTTGTTCCTCACCCTTTCTTTCTCATGGGCCGCAACTCTATTACACACAATTAGAAATTTATAGTAAAATTAGCACCTGTTATAAAAGAAATTAACTTAATAAAATAGCATAAAGTATCATTCCCACTCACTGCTTTAATTTAAATTGTTTAGCATATGGCAATACGCGTAGTCATTCACAGTACCATTTTTAATTTAATTTATTTTTTAAGTTTTCTTAATTTTTTTAGAACAATACAACGTCCAATGTTTTAAATTAAAAATATTAAATTAAGAAAAACTATATTATATTATAACTTCTAAAATGTGATAATTTGTCAAAATGCAGTATGATTTACTTTTAAAAGAAGTTTAATGTCAGTTTTTTTTAAATATAGAAGTGAAAACAATTTCTATTACTAATTGTTATTAAAAATTGCAATTTTAATTATTTTACATACAATTTTGTCGAACTGTCAAAATTTATATTTCTAAATTAAAACACAATTGTGAAAACGAAAGCTTAAACGAAAACCTGAAATCTAGATTACAATATTGAATAAAAACAGTTAATTAAATAACATAACAGTGAGTGGGAATAATGAGGCTTTACTGTATTGTTTTTTTTTTTATCTATGGTAGACTGGAATACACCACTGCAATTATACAGTGTATATGAAATATGTTATAAATTGCACAAGGCCATAAAGTCCACTTCTCACGCTGCGGCAGTGTGAATCTCGAGAAATTAAATTGAAAAATCTAGAAACAAATAATAACATACACGGCATGGCATATACGCAATATTGTTTGATGTATTTGCATAAACAATTCTCTTATATATGTCATTGTTACCAATATAATAATAACAAATGCCATTGTAAACAATTAACCAGGTTTTCTTGTTTTGAAGAAAATATTTTCGCACAATTTGAATTAACTTTCAATGCTAGGCCTACTTTCAGTCAGGAATTTTCTTATAAAACTAATGGCGGGTTCACACTAGCGTGTTTGGGTACAAAGACACATAGTTCTTGCTCAGTTGGCAAATATTTGGAATTTGTACACAAAGACAAACATTTTGCCCAAATATTTGCTTCGGGCATAAAAACAAAACATGAACAAAACCTAAAATATTATTTTAAGTATTTGTGTCACCCAACAAAAAAACAAACGGAATTTTGAATGAATGTTTTGGGATTTGAATATTTGTCATATTTTAGAAATAAGTGTGAAGAGATGGTTCGGCAAATAATCGTGCATGTCTACTTGCCCTCAAATAATTGGTAAACAGCACGATTAATTGAACACGCAAGTGTGAACCCACCATAACAGATTGTGAATTTATTCTTTAGGGATCGATTGTATAATAAATAATACAATTTATTTATCTTTGGATAACTCATCATAATATAAAAACTTTATGGGTTGCCGCAGTAGTTGCTAGCGCAGTGACGTTCCATTCTTAAGCATGAGTTTCTGATAAGACTGAAATTCAGCTTGCAACAGAAAATTTAAAGCTAATAATTTCGTTCATTGCAAAAATCGTCATACACTGCTGAAGTGGACTGATTCAACCAGCTTCTGTAAACAAATGGATGAAAGATCTTGCCTACATTTGGCATAGTAATGGGCTTGTGTCCTATGTCTTAATTTCTATAAAAGTGTACTATATATTGATAAAGTGGGTTACTAGAACCTCAAATGTTCAATTATTTTTTAATAACTCCTTATATGTTAGGAGATATTAACAATTAAAAAAGTCATTTTGTCTCTTTAATTATTAAAGTGATTCAACGTTGTACAAACTCCAAATGCATGTGACATCACAATCCTTGTGTAAGGTTACCAACATTACAGATCATAAATCTCTGCTATATGTATTTATATATCAAAATATCAAATATTATTTACAGTTATTTCAAGGAACAATAAAATTTCAATATTATGTCTGCCTTAACAAGGTTAAATAAAGTAAAAACTTATTATTCTTTGACTTGACTTGATTATTTGAGTACCAACAGCTACAAAACATTACCACAACACTGACCTACTCAACAAATAACTGACGTTAAAATGCATTTCATGTCATACAAATATGGGCGACCATTTCTAGCGCTAAAACTACAATTCAAATTTTTAATTGCTATATCTCCGTCAATATTTAGATATTTAATAAAATAGACACGCCAATACACATTTATTAACATCAATTTCAATCAACAATTGAAAAATCGACCACTAAAAAATGAGGACACAAGCCCATTTAAGTTACAATGTAATATATATCTTATATAGTAAGATATCACAAAGTCTGTTTGTCTCAGGTATTATTTACTTACAATCAGATACTCAGATATGTGATCAGAACAGATCAGATCAGAGAAGTTTAACAATAAATATTTTTCAAAACTATTTTCATTTTTAACAGTTTTATGAAAGTTTTCAATTTTAACGTTGGTACCAGTTTTTCCAGTATTTTACTTAAACTTCATACTATTTTAACTGTTTTTGTATATTTCAGGTATTGTAAATACCATTAAAATCCCATTTTCATTCTTCAGTTACAATTAGTCTACTAGTTAATCTACCATAGGACAGTGAGAACGTTCAGCCCATTGAAAATCGGTTAGAGAGAGAGAGAGAGAGCTATATATATATATTTTTAGTTTTATCTTATTTATTTAGTGTTATCTGTGGTAATAGTGAAAGACGGGAAAAGGTGAATCCGAAATTATCAGAACGCAGTAAGACGGAGTAAGTTAAGAAATATTTTTGTTAATAACACACATTGTTGACAAGTGGCACAGACATATTGTATTTTATATATTCCACATGCATTTCGAAATATTTATGTGAGCTAGTAATATTGCAAGTGGGCAAAACCGTTGTTGATAGTTGATAGTAACGGTAATAAGGTCCAAAAACTGAATTCTTTCTAGTGTAATTCCATAAAATCTTACATTCATTTTCTTTAAGTGTAAAATTTGTATAATTTTAAAATGTTTACCTTTTCCTAAATTCTGAAGTTAAGAAATGTATTAATGTTCAATATTTAATCACATTTTTTTGTTGATAATTTTGATTTTCTATTAATGTTCGATTTGTAAATTATATACCCAACTTTTCCACTCTCTAGAGACCATGTGCTCCAGAATATAATTTTTTTTGCAATTCTAAATTTCAACTATCGTAAAACTTTTTTCCTTTACTTTTCATATTTTTCAATAATTATACCTGGATAATTTTTACTAGCGCATGGAGCCGAAAGAGCCCAAAACAACCTACTATCAATATATCGAGCTCTTGTGTTGATTATTATTGTACTGGTTTTTTTTAATAACTTAACGTATCTTCATTAAACGTTTTAAAATAATTAATTATAATTCTATCTTAACAGCATCATTCTATTATTATACAGGTACATACATGTTATTAGTTTAAGACGAAAAAGTTTAAAACGTAATTTTTTTTTAGTAATTTATTTATAAACGTTGCTTTCTTTGTTGCCAAGAATTATTTTTAAAACAAAAATAAGAAAAAATTATTTCATAAACCTTGGAAACAAATAATGTTCAATATGTGTATTTTTTATGTTGGTTAAACTGTTACAAAATAATAATTTTTTGGTTTTCTTTAAATTTATTTTTAATTCGTAATTATGTAAAATGGAAAATTCTTTTCTAAGAGAATTTACTTAGAAAACTATACAGCAAAAATGTTTTACAGCTGTTTCCAGTAACTTATAAATTTTGATATTATAAATTGGTAAACAACGTACAACGTGAAATATAATAAATTATTTATTACTCTCCGTAGAGTGACGTCAAACATGAAAATTACAATATTAAAATAAATTTATATATGTTGAGTAAAAATTTAAAATCTCCAATCATAAAAATGTCAACTAACAAAAAGATTAAAAGATAAATTATTAATTTTAAAATATAGTAAGTCAGAAGCGATATTATATTGGACTCTAAAGGGGAACGGTTATTGTTTCTGCTTTACTTTTAATTATGGAAGATTTTAATATAATTACAATTGAATGATTTTTTAGGAGACAGTGCCATGTAGAAAAATGTTGCCTTCCTATTGCACTTTTTTTTGCATCATATTGTTCAATAAAATACGATATAATTTAGAGAACAGCTGTCATTTTGCAGTAGAACACAAAACCACTAATATTTATCAAATATTAAGAGAACAAACATAGAGCGTCATAAAATGCGGCTTAAAATAGTTCAGTCATACATTCTTAAAAATAGTAAAACAGAATTGCGAAAAGAAAATAGCAAATGTATGTGTTGCAGTGTATGGAAAACAATTCGTAATTAGTAATAATAAATAATAATTAATATTTCTCTTAAAAATGAATAATATTTATAAATAAGGAATTTATAATTATTATTTTTTTTGTTTAACCGGAAATCCGCTATGAACAACAACGTGTTAAATTCAATATTAAAATGACTGATATAATTTACGGTTGTTAACCTGTCAATATACTCGTACTGTAAATGACCTTGGCGATGGTAATGATACTTTCTATTTTATTTATCCGCTAATTTTTTCAATACGTTGTTTTATATGATATCCTTCATATGCTAAATAGTTCATATCTATTGCGTCTTATTATTTATAGTCTTATAAATTATTATATTGTTAAAATAAGAGACTGAACGTATTGAAATGGCATTGCCTCAACAATCTCGACCACGATACCGTTTCATTAAAATTTTATTCGAATTTTCTAAAACAGATCCTCTAACTAGCAAGCGAATCACATTTACATATGGTTTCAATGAGACAATAGTACCTGTACATCAACTAATATTTTGTATTCTAATTCTAATTTGAGATTAAAATAACAAATATGTCGTCTGTTTATTTGTTTTGTAATAACGAGGCATTCTTTATTTGCATGCAAAGAAGTGTGAAGTTGCTGATAATGACGCAACAATGTCATGTTTTTCTTTCACAGCTGATTAACATAACCTTAAAAAAAATAATTGAAGTTTAGTAACTATCGAACCAAATTAATACTCTTTATTATATTATGAAAAGTAACGAAAGAAACAAATCTAATATTAGGTTATCCATTTATATTAATATTGAAAAGATCAGCTTAATTGATATTTTAAGATTACTTAAATTCTATTGTGTTTGTTGAATATATATTTATTTCTTTCCTGAATTTTCGATAGTAATATTTATAAGACATGTAAAACGTTTACTAAAACTTATAAATACAGTTATTCTTGTCAGAAGTGGTTTTCTATAACTTTTCAATAAATAAAATTCGTACTCCGCGAATATAAGGTATATTAATTTATTTTTTAATGATTTAGTTAAATTCTTAACTCGTATTACAAAAGCAGATTAATGTACATGTTTTGATTACGCACATTAATTATCATTGTAATTAACTATTTATTTTTTATTACAGATGGGTGACGTAGATCCTGAAACTCTTTTAGAATGGCTGTCCATGGGCCAGGGTGATGAGCGTGAAATGCAACTTATTGCTTTGGAGCAGCTGTGTATGTTGCTGCTAATGTCTGATAATGTGGACCGCTGTTTTGAAAGGTATAATCTTCTTCATATATATATATACTTTCTATTATCACTGATACTTCACGTGTATTATCAATAATCGAATATATTTTTTAACAGCTGTCCTCCTCGTACATTTTTACCAGCCCTATGTAAAATATTCTTAGATGAATTAGCACCTGAAAATGTTCTAGAAGTAACAGCACGTGCAATTACATATTACCTTGATGTGTCAGCAGAATGCACCAGAAGAATAGTTGCTATTGAGGGGGCCGTCAAATCTATATGCAATAGATTAGTAGTAGCAGAATTAGCTAGTCGAACTAGTAAAGATCTAGCGGAACAATGTATAAAGGTAAATAACACTAATAGTTTTTTTTTTTAATTATAACTGTACATATTACATTTCAACTTAGTTTTTTTTTTGTATGTATAACAAATATGTTTTAATTTATTTTACTTAACCAGCGAATAAAATAAAGAAAGATCTATTGTCATGTTATAATATGAAAAACAATTTCTTCAGTAATGGTTATTATTTTTAATATTTAATTTAATTCCTTTTTTGTTACCAGGTCTTAGAATTGATTTGTACCAGAGAAGCAGGTGCCGTATTCGAAGGAGGTGGTTTGAATTGTGTTCTAACATTTATAAGAGATAGTGGTTCACAGGTAATCTATTAATCTTATAAAATCGATTACAAATATGTATTTTATTATCTGGTTATTAAAATTTTTTTAGGTGCACAAAGATACATTACATTCAGCAATGTCTGTGGTTTCTCGACTTTGTAGTAAAATGGAACCCCAAGACTCATCTTTACAAGATTGCGTACAAAGTTTAAGTACATTACTTCAACATGAAGATAATCACGTTGCTGATGGAGCTCTAAGGTAAAGTTTGGTGAATTAATATGATTTTTAAATAATAGTTTGTAAGTAATGGGCTTGTGTCCTATGTCTTAATTTCTATAAAAGTGTACTATATATTGATAAAGTGGGTTACTAGAACCTCAAATGTTCTATTATTTTTTAATAACTCCTTATATGTTAAGAGATATTAACAATGAAAAAAGTCATTTTGTCTCTTTAATTATTAAAGGGATTCAACGTTGTACACATTCCAAATGCATGTGACATCACTACCGCTGCCAACCTTACAGCTCATAAATATCTGCTATATGTATTTATATATCAAAATAACACAAGCTCATTACTATAAGTTTTATTTTTTTTAGATGCTTCGCGTCAGTAGCAGATCGTTTTACAAGACGGGGAGTAGATCCAGCTCCACTTGCTGAACACGGCCTTGTCAAGGAACTGTTAACTAGACTAAGTAACGCAGCGGGGCCAGCACCAGTTAGTAATGTATCTACAGTGCCCGCACCTCAAACACCTCCTGCAATAAATCATCCTCACCCACCGCCTACAGAGGCGAAAAACAGTGGCTGTGTTTCTACCATTATTTCATTATTATCTACTCTATGTAGAGGATCTCCTAGTATAACTCACGTTAGTACATTTCTAAGTTATTTTTGGTCATATTTCTGAATTAGCATATATAGATATTCTGTTATATTAAATCTTATATATTTGTTTTCAGGATCTCTTGAGATCTGAACTTCCAGACGCAATAGAAAGAGCTCTTAAAGGAGATGAACGTTGCACTTTAGACTGTATGAGACTAGTAGATTTGTTACTTGTGTTATTATTTGAAGGTCGAAGAGCTTTAGGACGCACTGGTGGTGGAACGTCAGGTCAACTTTTACCAAGACTGAGAAGAATGGATTCAGCGGGAGAAAAAACTCATAGACAATTAATTGATTGCATTAGGTATCGTATCATAATTCATTACCAGTATTATAAACCATTAGTTCTTTAATTGTAATTGTGTATATTTTTTAAATTTTAGGTCTAAAGATACTGATGCCCTAATTGAAGCCATAGACACAGGCGGTATTGAAGTAAATTTTATGGATGATGTAGGCCAAACTCTCTTAAATTGGGCTTCTGCATTCGGAACTCAAGAAATGGTTGAATTTCTATGTGAAAGAGGAGCTGATGTTAATAAAGGTCAACGAAGTTCGTCTTTGCATTATGCGGCTTGTTTTGGTCGACCTGGAATAGCAAAAGTTTTACTGCGACATGGCGCTAATCCTGACTTACGCGATGAAGATGGTAAAACACCTCTTGATAAAGCACGCGAACGAGTAGATGAAGGTCACAGAGATGTTGCTGCTATTTTACAATCACCTGGCGAATGTATGGTGTCTGTCGATCGTACTGCTGCTCGTAAAGCTGTTTCATCTGAAACTGCAGTTGAAGAAGAACCCGCAGAACCTAAAGGAGATCCCGAAATGGCTCCAGTTTATTTGAAATGTTTGTTACCTGTATTTTGTCAAACATTTCAGGCAACAATGTTAGCGAGTATAAGAAAAGCAAGTTTAGGTACTAATCATGTTCTATACATATAATATTACTATATTTTTGTCGTTGTGACTAATATTATATATTTATGTGCAGGCCTTATTCGTAAAATGGTTCATTACTCACAACCAGAATTCTTGGAGGACCTTTGCAATGCTGAACCATCTTTTGGAACTATCTTAGTAGAAGTTATCGCCACCGTTCTTGATAATGAGGTATGCATTTTATTTTACTATTATCTTCAATCAATGTTATTTATTAGAAAATAGAATAAGTTTATGGATCACTTTCATAATAATGGATGTATAAAGCAATTATTACTGCTTTTGGTTTAGTTTTTGTAGTTTTATTATGCAGGGCTTTGCCCTTGCAGATAGCCTACAGTTGGCCTGCCAGTGCCAAGGGTCGAGGCTTGGGGCTTCTGGTTCAGTGTATGCGTCAACGTCCCTTGCAGGACTCATTCATAGTCCACACCAACACCCGCGTCACAGCGGTAAATGCGTTATTGTTTTATTGGAAATAGGGCACAATCATACCTATACGTTAAATCTAAGTTACAAAATTTACTTCCTTTTCCAATAAAGCAATGAAATAAATTTAGCACTGCATTTTTTTTAAACATGTTATGTTTTGAATGTTATGTTGTTTAGTTAAGATTTCATTATTTTATATATATTTAACATTATTTGTTTTCCATTTGATATGTAATTAATATATAACGTATTTTTTATTATTAGGTTACAATTCACAATTATATAATAATGTTAGTATCTTGTTATTACAAATTTCAATTAGAATACGTTATCTATTTCTGTGACGTGTGGTTTGGTTTATGTGGATTACTAACAGCCCCTTTAATTATAAAAAGTGGAATAAAATCCAAAGTATTGTGTTTTTTACAAGATTGTCCTTGATGCAAACTTTTAATTGATCCTAATTTTGCAGGATGATGAAGACGGTTATCTTGTCGTTTTGTCTATAGTAGAAGAGCTTATGTCCAAAGCGAAGTCAGTATTTTTAGATCAATTCGCTCGTCTTGGTGTATTTTCCAAAGTTCAAGTCTTAGCTGGACCTCAGGAAATTATCGAAACGGATACCAAGACTGAAGATGAAATAAATCAAACTCACAGTCAAGGTAAAAAATATTGATTATTAAAAAATTAAGGTATATCAAAATATATAAATGGTTCTATATAATTTTCAGATACGGAACCACCGGAGGACGCAAAAGAAATTCTTCCAGGAAAAGCTTATAACTGGCGCGAGTGGTGTATATGCCGCGGACGCGATTGTTTATATGTGTGGTCCGATGCTGCTGCTTTAGAATTATCAAATGGATCTAACGGGTAACATCTAATTAACTAATATTAATGATAAAATTATCTTATTATTTACACTGTTGTTGTTTTTACAATGTATGCATTTTTTATATTATTATATTTTTTATTTTTCAGATGGTTCCGTTTTATTCTTGATGGTAAACTTGCCACAATGTATTCCAGCGGTAGTCCTGAAGGAGGTACTGATAGTTCAGGTACGTTTATTTATATTTTGTTCAATTAATAGATATTACTGTTGTGTGTAAAATCAGTATATTTATATTTCTACAGTGTTTATAGGTTTCAATTTGATATTTATATATTTGTTGTGAATGATAGAAATGTAATAATAATTTAAAATTCGATATATTAATAATTTATTTAAAGTATTATTTTCTGCAATCCTCTTTACTATTTTTGTGTTTTGTTTTGTAATAACCTTACCAATCGTTGTTTTTTATTTTTGTATTAGGAAAAGGAAGAAACACAGAATCACTTACCGCTGAAGGTAATAAAATGACTCCATAAGTAGAATATAATTTATGATTCAATAAAATTATGCAAAAGTTCATTTGCTCTATGAATTAATAATTAAAATTCTACTGATTCATAAAATAATTCATTCTGTGTTCACAGTTAGATATGTTGTAGATAGTTTTTTTCCATTTATAAATCAGATGAAATATTTATAAAGCAAATGATCAAATATGAAAAATAACAGCATAGATTTAATACTAATATTTGGCGATAAATTTTTGTTTGTTTCATTTACTAACATGAAAATAATTATTGGTTTCACAAAATTGGTTCACTTTTACGAAAATTATTCTATGCTGATTTTTTGATTAAACAAAGGGTGATTTAAAATTTTGATAATAAAAAAATAGTTACACATAGTATAAATCACAGTAATACATTTTCTTTTGAGTATATTATCGGTCGTTTATCATGTTTCTATTCCTCTTCCTTTCTTATTATTGTCTTTGCAAGTACATATATAATGCAAAACAAGTAGTTTAGTATAATATGTTTTATATTTACAGTGTGTACCAGTTTTGTATAAAATATGTTTTTGTTTTTGTATATTAAGGTTACAGTGCTATAATAAGATATGTTTTAAATAGCTCTTGTGAAGAATATATTTTTCACCATACTCTATTATTATTTAGCTCCAGAGTTTAGATGTTTCGCATATTTGTAAAATTTTATGTTAATCAGCATGTGAATATATTTTAACTATTTGAACAATTTAATATTTAATAATATTTCAGAAAATCGAGGCGAATTTCTTGAGAAATTACAAAGAGCACGCGCTGCAGTTAAAGACAAAACTGGTACACAACCTATACTATCTAAACCTGGACCTACAAGACTAGTTGTTGGTAATTGGGCTCTAGCAAGTAAAAAGGAGCAAGAACTATATATTCATAATTCAGATGGTCATCAACAAGCTACAGTTCTCCGTGATGATGTCCCCGGATTTATTTTTGAAAGCAACCGAGGAACTAAACATTCTTTTATTGCTGAAACAAGTTTAGGTGCATACTTTGCGATGAAGTTTTAATTATATTGATGTGTTGTAGTATTATTAACATTTGAATTTATCTTTAAGGACCTGAATTTGCAAATAGCTGGGCAAATAAACGTAGCAAACGTTTGAGATCTAAAGCTGAAGCAGTTAAAGTTCAAGTTAGAACGTTAGCAAATGATGTTTACATCAAATATTTCAAAGCAGCTCAAGCTATTCCACGAGGAGCAGTTGCTAAACTGGTTAATATTGTCTCTCAAATAGAACGTGCTTGCCAGAAACAATGTCAGTATGCTAACAATAGAGATTCTGGTGAAAAATGTAAATTTTTAATACATATATTTAATATTAAGAATACTTATTTTACGGAATGATAAATAATAATCAATTGTAGATACCGATGCGTGTTGGCGTCAGCTGTTAGAAAATGCGCTCTGTGAGCTAACGAGCATATTGCATGACGATGGTGTTGTCAGCGCCTATGAACTTCAAAGTTCTGGTTTAGTACAAGCCCTACTTTCAATGTTATCAGTCAGCTATTGGGATCAAGGTAATTTCAAATTATAACTTACTTTATATTATAATTGAACGATGAACTTATTTTTGGTTTTTTATTTACAGGTTTAAATTCACATAAAGCAGCGAAGCTACAGAAACAACGAGCAGCATTATTTAAGCAATGTTTCCAAGAGGATGCTAAAAATATAGTAAATATTAAGGATACGGATCTAATAAGTAGCAAAACAAACACAATAGAAAAGTTAGTGCAGAAGCTTGTGTCAGTGCTTGAGAGCATAGAGAAATTGCCAGTATTTACATATGATACTCCAGGATCAGGGTACGGTCTACAGATCTTAACAAGGAGGCTTAGGTTTAGATTAGAAAAAGCTCCTTCTGAATCAACATTATTGGATAGAACAGGTCGAAATCTAAAAATGGAACCATTAAGTACAGTTTCTCAATTAGAAAAGTATTTATTAAAAATGGTTGCAAAACAGTGGCATGATATGGATAGATCTACATTTACTTATTTGAAGAAACTTAAAGAAAATAAAAGTATGACATTTAAACATGTACATGATTTTGATGAAAATGGTATTATATATTATATCGGCTCAAACGGAAAGACAACCGAGTGGGTAAATCCTGCTCAGTACGGATTAGTTATCATAACAAGTTCTGATGGAAAAAGTTTGCCTTATGGTAAATTAGAAGATATCTTATCTAGGGATAATATATCCATAAACTGTCATACAAATGATGATAAACGAGCTTGGTTCTGTATAGATTTAGGAATGTTAATAATTCCAACAGCATATACTATGAGACATGCTAGAGGTTACGGAAGATCTGCTTTACGTAATTGGCTCTTCCAAATGTCACGTGATGGAACCACATGGGTTACAATATTTAGTCATGTGGACGATAAAAGCCTTTTTGAACCAGGAAGTACTTCAACGTGGCCTTTAGAATGTCGTCCAGAGGAAACTCAAGGTTACAGACATATTCGTATCCAGCAAAATGGAAAGAATGCGTCTGGGCAAACACATTATTTAAGTTTATCTGGATTTGAGATATATGGAACTGTAGTTAGTGTTTGTGATGACTTAGGAAAAGCAGCAAAAGAAGCTGAAGCCAAAATTAAGAAGGAACGGAGGTATCTACGAACACAAATTAAACATATCACTACTGGGGCAAGGGTTGTAAGAGGAATTGATTGGAAGTGGCGCGATCAAGACGGTTTTCCCGCTGGAGAAGGTACGGTAACTGGAGAAATTCACAACGGGTGGATTGATGTAAAGTGGGATCATGGTGTTAGAAATTCGTACAGAATGGGAGCAGAAGGAAAATACGATTTAAGACTTGCAAACGTAGATCAAGAAGCAACAACATCGAAGGCGTTGGGCATATCTCATGGATCTAAAAAGACTGATAAAGGCAGCGTACTTACTAATCGTAAATCTAGTTCTACACCCAGCCTACCAGAAGCTACAGATGGACAAATAAAGAACTCTGTTGCATCCACGGACCAAGCTGCATCAGCAGATAATCTAGCTGCCAAACAAGCTGCTGAAGCTATCGCAGAGAGTGTTCTCTCGTGCGCAAGGGCTGAAGTAGCCGTAACTTCAGATGCCACTTCGAATAATCAAACCGAAGTATCTGTGGTAGTCCATTCGCTCAGAGAAAGGGAGCCACATAATGATCTCTCTGCCATCAATAATTCTACTCAGGCTATTAACAACACTTCTAGCGATCTGGCTACTATTGTGGAAAGTCTGACTCTTAATGACATTACATCAAAAAATAACGCAAGTTCAAGTAACAACCAACTACGACGCCAACAAAGCTGTTCTGATGACAAAGGTCATACCAGTAATAACGTAAAATCAAGTATTGTGACAAGTAACTCAGCAAATAGTCTAAATAAATCTCTATATGCAGGTGCGCGCGGTAGTAAAGTTCACAATTCTCAAAATTCCGTAGACCACAATTTGCTCTCTCCGGAAGCTGTCGAAGTCTTGGACAAAATGAGGGAAGGAACTGATTTATTAAGAAATAACACGAATAATATTCTGTCTGGAGACTTACTTCAACTACCACCAGGTATTTTAATGGGAAATACAGCTAGTTCTCTTGGTTTAATGGCTGCTACTTTAGCACCATCTGTCAGAATTTCTGTATCTTCTAATAACGAAGGTACAGAATCTGATACTCGTAGTTCTTTTAAATATAAAAAGCCATCAATTGATCGTTCTGACAACAAAAACCTAAAAGTTGACGAATTATGTGATAAAGATAGAGACAGTACTAATAATGTTAGAAACAATACTTCTAATTGTCCTGTTGTTACAAATCCAATGAGTGTCAGTGTACCTAATCTTACTTCAACTGAAAATACTAATCAAATTGAACCAGCTTCAACTGCAGGTTTATTGGAAACATTTGCAGCTATGGCCAGAAGAAGAACACTTGGAAATGTGATGTCTCAAGGTAATAACTCTCAAGCAAATAACGCAGTCATCAGTAATAGCAACATCCCTAACAATCAAACAAGCTCATTTTTCCCGAGGGGTCCAAACTCTGTGTCAAGTCTTGTACGACTAGCTTTGTCTAGTAACTTCCATGGAGGATTATTAAGCACGGCACAGAGTTACCCCAGTCTAACAAGCACTGCCAATAATGCCGGTTAGTAAATTCCAACATAGTGCTTCAATTATTTAACAAATATATTCATGCAATATGAAATAATTTAAAAAAGAAAGCTATGACACATTAACGTTTTTGTCGTAGGTAACAATGCATGCGGTATTCCCACGACAGCTGGACAAGTTCCATGTCTAAGCCAAGCTTTAACAATGAGTCTAACATCAACCAGTAGCGACAGCGAACAGGTACAACATTTTGATGATATTAATTACATAAACATAAATATTTTGCGTATCATTTTCACAAAATTTAAATAACTCGCTAATTAATTTAGTCACTTAGAAGACATTATTATTTAATGAACATTCGCAGGTTTCACTTGAAGATTTCTTGGACAGTTGCCGTGCACCAACATTACTGGGTGAATTGGAAGACGACGAAGATATTGAGGATGATGACAATGACGATGATGAAAATGAAGATGATGATGATTACGACGAGGTTAGTGTAAGTATGCTTAATGCATTGAGCTTTTTTTTATTTTATTGAATATAACACTCATTTTCTTTTTTCTTTTTTTTTATGAACTAAAGTATGTATGTATGAACTTTTATTTTTTAATGAATTAAACAAATTGTGTTGATTTGATCATTGAATATTAATAATTTTATTATTCATTAGGTAATGGTATCTCGTAATCTATTGTCTTTCATGGAGGAAGAAGGATTTGAAACGCGTGTTGCTGGAAAGAGGCGTTCATGGGACGATGAATATGTTCTGAAGCGTCAGTTTTCAGCATTAATACCAGCATTTGATCCCAGACCTGGTAGAACAAATATCAATCAAACTACTGGTAACTACATTACAGAAGAATGTTAATAATTAGTAACATCAATTTATATATTTTATATAAATTTATAGATTTGGAAGTTCCGGCACCAGGATCAGAATCTGATCCACCGACACCTGGTTTGGATATTGAAGCATTATCACGACCTTCTTTACAACTTATTTTGAGAGGTCCAAATTTGCCTGGTGTGGCTGATGTCCAGGTATGTTACAATCAATGTACTAAAAAAGAGAGAGATAAATAACAACTTCTTCAAATATAATTTTAACATTTGGTATATTGATTGGTATAAAATATAATAACATTTGTTTATTTATCTAATAACTTAGATACCACTAGACAACCCTGATTGGAGTATATTCCACGCGGTACAGGAGTTGATACAATCATCAGATGTAGGTTCTAAACAAGACAAACAAAGACGAATTTGGGAACCAACATACACGTAATTATTCATATAATAATTTTAAATGCTATACATTTGCAATATTGAATAACAATGAATTGTATTGAACAGATTAATTTATCGAGAAGTTCAAGAGGAAAGTGGAGATAAGGGGGGTCGCACAACGCCTGTTGCAAAATTATTTTTAAGAAATAGTCCCAGTTCTTTCTACCGTGAAGTTCACGATGAAAGTGGTGATGAAGGAGGCCGTGCTACGCCAGTTGTAACATTGTTTTCTCGCAGTGGCACTAGTTCTGTTGCTGGAACTACATTATCACCCAGCACACCACTTGCAGGTATATTTTTTGTTCAATTTTATATACAATGTTAATGTAATTTGGACTAATATGTTTTTTTTTAAGGTTCTCCTTCAAGTTCAAATTGCACCGTTGAAGATGTTTTGCAACTTCTACGTCACCTATTTGTTATCTCAACTCGTAATGAACCTGTAGAAGTAAACTGTGATTCTCTTAGTCCGGAAATATTTTTGAGTAAAAAAATTACCAATAAATTATTACAACAAATTCAAGAACCTTTAGTACTTTCTAGTGGAAGTTTACCAAATTGGTGCGAGGAGTTAAACCATTCTTGCCCATTTTTATTCCCATTTGAAACTAGACAACTATATTTTAATTGCACTGCATTCGGGGCTTCGAGAAGTATTGTTTGGTTGCAAACGCAAAGGGATGTAACTTTAGAAAGACAGAGAGCTCCAGGTTTAAGTCCTAGGCGTGATGACCCTCACGAATTTAGGGTAAGTTTAAGGCAATAAACGTACACAATTATATACTTCAGAATATGGTCAACTAAATTTTGTTCCCCTTTCTTTCACTAGGTTGGTCGTTTACAACATGAACGTGTAAAGGTACCGAGAGGTCCAGAACTATTGGAATGGGCTATGCAAGTTATGAAAGTTCATTGTGGTAGAAAATCAATACTAGAAGTAGAATTTTTAGGAGAAGAAGGTACAGGACTCGGTCCTACTTTAGAATTTTACGCGTTGGTTGCAGCAGAACTTCAACGAAAAGATTTAGGAATGTGGATATGTGATGATAATTTAGAAACTGCAGAGTTAGATTTAGGAGAAGGGATTAAACCGCCTGGATATTATGTCAGGAGAGATTCAGGATTATTCCCAGCACCGTTGCCTCAAGACTCTGAAATCTGTGATAAAGTTGTTAAATATTTCTGGTTCTTAGGTGTATTTTTAGCTAAAGTTCTACAAGATAACAGACTGGTTGATTTCCCGTTATCACAAAGTTTCTTAAAACTAATGTGCCATGGTGAAATACAAAATAATGTAAATGAACGTATCGGTTTTATTGGAAAGCGTATTGAAGAAGACGTTATGACATCAAGTATTATGTCTGAAGATAGTGAAGTAAATGAATTAGATACTCCTAAATTATGTGGTGCGTTTGAGGATAAATTACCATGGTATTATGGTATACTGTCTCAGGAAGATCTATTTGAACTAGATCCCATTAGAGCACAGTTTTTAAAACAAATACAAGATTTAACACAACGTAAACTTAAAATTATGCAAGACAATAATTTAAATCCTGATCAAAAAGCCAAAGAAATTCATAACTTGAAATTACATATGAACAACTGTGATGTTAGACTTGAAGACTTAGCATTGACTTTCACTTTCCTACCAAGCTCCAAGGTGTTTGGATTCCAGCAAGTTGATCTTAAGCCTAATGGTGCTGAGATTGAAGTTACCGTTGAGAATGTAGAAGAGTACAGTGATTTAACCGTGGGTTTCTCTCTTGATGTTGGAATAGGCAGACAATTGGAAGCATTTTATAAAGGCTTTTCTCAAGTAAGATCTGTTGCTTTATACATCGAATGAAATAAAATAAATAAACTAAATTACTTACATGTTTATTCTCATACTCGTAGGTGTTCCCAATGGAAAAAGTAGCGGCCTTTAGTTCAAAGGAAATTCGAATAATGCTTTGTGGGGATCAGCATCCTCAGTGGAGTAGGGATGACTTACTGAATTACACTGAACCGAAATTAGGATACACAAAAGAAAGGTGTGTTTTGTATTGATACTTAATTGTTAATATTGTGTACAAATGTTATAAATGTTTATTTAACTTTTGTTTTAGCCCCGGCTTTTTACGATTTGTCAATGTACTACTTGCAATGAATGGTGATGAACGGAAAGCGTTCTTGCAATTTACAACTGGTTGCAGTTCGTTACCTCCAGGAGGATTAGCTAATCTACATCCTAGACTTACAATAGTACGAAAAGTGGATGCAGGCGAAGGCTCGTATCCATCCGTAAATACATGCGTGCACTACCTGAAACTACCTGATTATCCAACCGAAGAATTATTAAGGGAAAGACTATTGGCTGCAACTCAGGAGAAAGGATTCCACCTTAATTAATAAATTTAAATTAAAGATTAAGGTATTCCAACAGTACACAAGTTCTTCAGAAAATCATTAGAACAATCCTTAATATTTATTATTAGTTGTAAAAAATATTTACAGTGTATTATTATTGACCATCGAGCAAATTTTTTTTGTAAATTATTTTTTTTTTTCATCTTCTCCAGTTGTAAGTTTCTTTACGACTAATTTTAAATATATTATTTTAACAAAATTTCAATGTAGAATTATTTTTATTTTTTATGATTATTTTCATTCGTTTCAGAAATATATCTAAAGTAATTAAATAATTATCATTCTCCTGTTCTATTTTGTTAATTATTCACAAAAAACAATTCGTAATAGCAATTAGTTATATTATACATTGTATCTGTTATTATTTTTCTTAATTTTGATGACAAAAAAACTCGCGGAAGAATGTTTTATCCAAGGAATTCGAATATCTTCAAAAAAGTTTATTAATTTCCTAAAAATGAATTATATATTTAAATATATTACAAATTGTTTAACATATTGTGCTAAGTTAATAAAATAAATGGTTTTGTTTATAATAATTAATAATAAATATTTGTTTAATACTAATTAAATAATAATGGTAGAAGAATTACAAACTCGAGGAATAGGTGCAGTTTTATTTTAAGGATTTAATGTTGCCTAAGAGATGCGCGTCTAAAACGAATTAATTTAATCTAATTAATAGTATATAACATATATATAAATTGCCTTTGTTACAATTTAATGATTAGACATAGTTCAGTAACATTTTGTAAAATAAATAACATTAAATATTAATCAAATTTTTTGTTATTTTTTTTATGAAATGTAAAAAGTAAGTTTAACTTCTGGTGTATATTTTCTTTTTTGATATATTTAAATTATTAAAATTTAACATTCTTTAATATAAGTTTGCGTGAATGTTGTTTTATTTAGAGTATAAAAAAGAAACATAATATAATTTCAACAGATTATTATTATAAAAAATTATTTTATTTTAGTGTTACTTCTCCATAAATTTAATGGTGTAAATGTGTTTTTCTTTTAGAATAATTTTTTTTATATTGTACGATTGCGAGTTTGTTTAATTTGAACAAGACAAGAACGTGTATTATTTGAACATTAATTAATTAGTGGAATGCACTTGTATTATGGAAGTTAAGGAATATCAAGAAACTTTACTGAATTCAAATATATTTTTGGTAGTGGTGCTTTATGTTAGTTTTTTATATAGATACTTATTATATAATGTGTTTTCAAAAAACAATTCAACATAAAATATAAAACATTACGTGTGAATTAAAAAATAAGAAATATATAAACTGTAAAATATGTTTTAGAAATAAATGAGATTACAAAATGTTTTCCTACAATAATTTTAAATATAAGTAAACAAATATATCTCTTCATTAGAATTTTCCTGTGAAGGTTTAACTATAATAAACATATTTTAAATAATGCTGCTTATATCAAATAATAAATAAAATTAATTTAAAATTTGCTGCAGACCAGAAATATATAATATATTTGTTAAACGTTTGCTTAATTTAGATCGGAAGTATACATTTGCAAAATAATTGTAATTAAATATATAATAAATTATTAAAAATACATAAAAACAAATATTTTGAAAAATACTTTGATTAAATGTGTCTGTATTTAAAAACGAAGGCACGCCTTATATGTCATATTAATAAAACAATTCACAAAAACATTGTTTATTTCAACCCGTAGAACCAAATTAGAAAATTTCAGCCGTAAATCGGTAGGATATGGTTTCTATTTAAGCCTACTGAAGGTAGAAGATTGCTGCGCTGGATTTAAACGGGCACTGTGTAGTAATCAAGTCACCAGGGGTCCATGTAGCACTCGGTGGAAGGTGAGTTTCTTGATGAATCAGGTGGAATATTACACATTGAAAAAAGAATCAGTAATTTTTTTCAACCAGCTAGTTCGCGCTAGACTCCAGGCAAGAAGAATGCATTTTAAATGCTGAGACTGCAAGTTTGGATGCATATGATCCATATTATGAGTATGGTCGTTTTAACTACTGATTATTTTACAACAGTGGTAATTAATAAACATTAAAATAGAAGTTTGTTCTCATGATAAAGTGTTGTAATGCGAAATAACTGCAAACTTCTGGGAATAGTTAGTGTCTTAACGCCTGATTTTACTGGCAACACAAATAACTTGAGCTGTTATTATTGTTGCCAGAAATTCAGGCACGAGATTTATTGTTATTGTTTAAATGCTACATTTACTATCTTCTTATATCTTCTTATATTATAATGTCCGAGGTGTATGTTTATTTTCTTATATGTTTATATTCTTATATGTTTACGCGATTCGTATGGTAGCTCCTAAAACGGCTCCGTCAATGTTTCTGAAAATTTCCTATTTCGTAGAGAAACTGATTCTAAGACTTTTGGCGTCCCCGGATTTTTCCCTGAATTTCCTGGAAACCCGTAATTTTGGAAAAACTAGAAAAAAGGTGGACCCTTTTTTGCTGTATTACTTTTAATTTGTAAAAGATAGAAAGTTGAAATTTTGCATGTGTATTAAGGTATTTAATGCTGACATTTCTCAAAAATTAGAAATTTAAAAATTGAAAAAGGGGGGGGTTGAAGAAATTCGGGGGCCCGGTAGGGAACTTTGGAGAAAGTTCATCTTCTGGATTCTAGAATAATTAAGTATATTAATAATAAAAAAAATTCAAAATTTCAAAAATTTTATTGGGGGGCACGGGGGCAGTATTTGCCGAGAGTAAAAATTGTGCTAGAAAGTTGAAATTTTGTATATAGGCTAACCTTGGTAACTTATTTACGAATCGAAAAAAAAATCCCCAAATTTTGAAAAAAAGTTGGTCAAATAACGCATAAATTGAAAATATTTTTTATTTTGTTAAAAAAAATATATTTTTTTAGTCAATTTATATGTGTGCGAGTTTATTTATTATTTCAATTTAAAAATGTAATTAAATTTTGACATGAAATTCAAGCCACACACAAAAAACAGACAGTAATTGATATAAAAATAGAACTGATTGAAATGCTGGTATGGAAATATGTAATTTGATTTTTTAAATCAATTATTGTGAAAGTAATTTGTTTTTCTTTTAGTTTCCATTATAAAAGTGTGTTCAGCTAACATATATGATAAATCGGTACATCCATTCATTATCTGTAATCGAAAATAATAAAGTAAAATAGTGTTAACGTCCAATGAAACAGATCTCAGTCGAATCGTTTCTTGACAACAGATTGTATTACACGTTGCCAAATTCGTTCACTTCCATAAATCATAATTAAAATGCATATACATAATAATATTAACACTGTATGTTGTCTACGTCCAAAATATTCTTAATAAATGAACAATGAAGATTATACAGTTTGATTTCCTTTTGTAATCCTTTAATATTATAACTTTAAGTAGAAAACATATTGTGAAATAATTAACTAACATTTTCTTTTAATTTGCAAATAAATTAAATAGTAGAGATAGTGTAATTTAAAAATTAATTGATATACATTCATTGTATGTTGAAAGAACTGTGTAATCTTCTTCAGTTTTAATGTAAATGTACAACCTAATACAATAGAGTTACATTTCATAATTTTATATGTTTTTAACGCAATATTTTTACTAAGGAAGAGTAATATAAAAGTTTTATGAAATTTGTCTCATACCCCACCTCTGGTTTATAATGTAAAATCGAATTATTACAATTCGCATAACATACATTTATTTTAATTTTAAATGATTATTGTAATAATAATTATGATTCTAGTTTACTATGTAAGCATTTATTATTTATATTATGACATTGAATAAAATAGTTTATTTGTACATATGTGTTTTAAATTTAAATGTAATTCAGGAAACATTGAAACTATATTTAATTATTATTATTATTATTTAAAATTAATAATTAACCATATTTAATAAATAGTTAGCTTAAATCTAAACTAAGACGCCATTTGCTAAGCAATAGCTACACCAGGATAGTTCTGAATTTCTTTAAAAGTATGCGCTGCATCAGTCGTGTAATAAACCGCCTGATCGTTATACTACTATAAATACACAAAGGTAGTTGCATTCTAAAATTAATTCTTTGCTAGAATTTAAAAGACATAGGTTTTATCAATTTCAACAAGAGTTTAATCTTCTTTAATTCAGAAAACGTTGATTCATAAAACTATATTTAATTATTACTATTATTTTTTTAAATTATTAATTAACACTATTTAATAATTATTTATCTCAAATTCAAACCAAGCTGCCATCTACTAAGCAATAGCTATAACAAGGACAGTTATGGATTTCTTTAAAAGAATACGCTGCAGCAGTCGTTGTATAAACCGCCTGATCGTTACACTACTATAAATACACAAATAGAATTGCATTCTAAAATTAATACCTTGGTAGAATTAAAAATACAAAGGTTTTAACAATTTCAGCAAGAGTATAAACCTTCTTTCATTTCAAGGAAAGCAGAAAATATCATGGACACTTTTTATAAAAACAAAAAAAATTACATTTCTTTAAAATTCTTGATGCAGTTATGTTCGCTATGAGTTAAAAGAAAGAACTGCTTCATTACTTTTTAAATAACTTCGCGTGTCTGGCTTTTACGCGACTTTTTTAAAATTCATGGACTTTTTTTTCTAACTTTTTTTAAAGATACCTTGAAATATTTTGATGCAGTTACGTTCGTTAGGCTTTAAAATAAAGAACTGCTTCATTACTTTTTAAATAACTAAGCGTGTCTGGCTTTTATGCAACTTTTTTAAAACTCATGGACTTTTTGTTTTTAATTTTTTTTCTTGATTTCTTGAAATATTTTGATGCAGTTACGTTCGTTAGGCTTTAAAATAAAGAACTGCTTTATTACTTTTTAAATATCTACGCGTGTCTGGCTTTTATGCAATTTTTTTAAAACTCATGGACTTTTTGTTTTTAATTTTTTTTTTTCGATTTCTTGAAATATTTTGATGCAGTTATGTTCGTTAGGCTTTAAAATAAATAACTGCTTCATTACTTTTTAAATAACTAAGCGTGTCTGACTTTTACGCGACTTTTTTAAAATTCATGGACTTCTTTTTCTAAATTTATTTTCTTGATTTCTTGAAATATTTTGATGCAGTTACGTTCGTTAGGCTTTAAAATAAAGAACTGCTTCATTACTTTTTAAATAACTAAGCGTGTCTGAGTTTTATGCAACTTTTTTGAAATTCATGGACTTTTTTTTCTAATTTTTTTTTCTTGATTCCTTGAAATATTTTGATGCAGTTATGTTCGTTAGGCTTTAAAATAAAGAACTGCTTCATTACTTTTTAAATATCTACGCGTGTCTGGCTTTTATACAACTTTTTCAAAATTCATGGACATTTTTTTTCTAAATTTTTTTTTTGATTTCTTGAAATATTTTGATGCAGTTATGTTCCTTAGGCTTTAAAATAAAGAACTGTTTCATTACTTTTTAAATAACTAAGTGTGTTTGGCTTTTATGCGACTTTTTTAAAATTCATGGACTTTTTCTTCTAAATTTTTTTTTTATTTCTTGAAATATTTTGATGTAGTTACGTTCCTTAGGCTTTAAAATAAAGAACTGTTCAATTTAAATTGAAATATTTGTCCTTTACTGGCTTTAGAGTAAACAAGAAAAAAGTAAAAATAAATATTTTAAAACGCTGTTTATTCGAAAACGGTAAGAGATAATTAAAAATGGTTTTCAATTTTGGAATCAGCGTAAAAAACTACGTAGAAAAGATGTATCATGTGCCAAAATAGAAAAAGTGTTTTTTGTGAAAAGTAAGAAGAGTATAGTCTTCTTACTTTTCTTAAAAATTGATGAAAAAAATTTGTTGATTTTTTAATGGTTTTTAATGTAGTTTTGAATGCTGATTTCAAATCTGGAATTCTTTTTTATGTAAGTCTTTTGGTTTGCGAGATATAAGCATTTTAAATTAAAAAATAGTCAAAAACTTTACACACAGATTATTCGAAAACTATAACAGATAATTAAAAATGGACTTCAATTTTGGAATCAGCGTAAAAAACTACGTTAGAAAAGATGTATCATGTGCCAAAATAGAAAAAGTGTTTTTTGTGAAAAGTAAGAAGAGTATAGTCTTCTTACTTTTCTTAAAAATTGATGAAAAAAATTTGTTGATTTTTTAATGGTTTTTAATGTAGTTTTGAATGCTGATTTCAAATCTGGAATTCATTTTTATGTAAGTCTTTTGGTTTGCGAGATATAAGCATTTTAAATTAAAAAATAGTCAAAAACTTTACACACAGATTATTCGAAAACTATCATAGATAATTAAAAATGGACTTCAATTTTGGAATCAGCATAAAAAACTACGTCAGAAAACACAAATCATTTTTCAAAAATATAAATATTTTAGTTTTAGGAAAAAAGGTCCATGAATTTAAAAAAGGTCGCTTAAAAGCCAGATACGCGTAGATATTTAAAAAGAAATGCAGCAGTCCTTTATCTTAAAGCCTAAGGAACATAACTGCATCAAAATATTTTAAAGAATCAAGAAAAAAAAATTTAGAAAAAAAAGTCCATGAATTTTAAAAAAGTTGCATAAAAGCCAGACACGCTTAGTTATTTAAAAAGTAATGAAGCAGTTCTTTATTTTAAAGCCTAACGAACGTAACTGCATCAAAATATTTCAATAAATCAAGAAAAAAAATTTAGAAAAAAAAGTCCATGAATTTTAAAAAAGTCGCGTAAAAGTCAGACACTCTTAGTTATTTAAAAAGTAATGAAGCAGTTATTTATTTTAAAGCCTAACGAACATAACTGCATCAAAATATTTCAAGAAATCAAGAAAAAAAAATTAAAAACAAAAAGTCCATGAGTTTTAAAAAAGTTGCATAAAAGCCAGACACGCTTAGTTATTTAAAAAGTAATGAAGCAGTTATTTATTTTAAAGCCTAACGAACGTAACTGCATCAAAATATTTCAAGAAATCGAAAAAAAAAAATTAAAAACAAAAAGTCCATGAGTTTTAAAAAAGTTGCATAAAAGTCAGACACGCTTAGTTATTTAAAAAGTAATGAAGCAGTTATTTATTTTAAAGCCTAACGAACATAACTGCATCAAAATATTTCAAGAAATCAAGAAAAAAAAATTAAAAACAAAAAGTCCATGAGTTTTAAAAAAGTTGCATAAAAGCCAGACACGCTTAGTTATTTAAAAAGTAATGAAGCAGTTCTTTATTTTAAAGCCTAACGAACGTAACTGCATCAAAATATTTCAAGAAATCGAAAAAAAAAAATTAAAAACAAAAAGTCCATGAGTTTTAAAAAAGTTGCATAAAAGCCAGACACGCTTAGTTATTTAAAAAGTAATGAAGCAGTTATTTATTGTAAAGCCTAACGAACGTAACTGCATCAAAATATTTCAAGAAATCGAAAAAAAAAAATTAAAAACAAAAAGTCCATGAGTTTTAAAAAAGTTGCATAAAAGCCAGACACGCTTAGTTATTTAAAAAGTAATGAAGCAGTTCTTTATTTTAAAGCCTAACGAACGTAACTGCATCAAAATATTTCAAGAAATCGAAAAAAAAAAATTAAAAACAAAAAGTCCATGAGTTTTAAAAAAGTTGCATAAAAGCCAGACAGCTTAGTTATTTAAAAAGTAATGAAGCAGTTATTTATTGTAAAGCCTAACGAACGTAACTGCATCAAAATATTTCAAGAAATCGAAAAAAAAAAATTAAAAACAAAAAGTCCATGAGTTTTAAAAAAGTTGCATAAAAGCCAGACACGCTTAGTTATTTAAAAAGTAATGAAGCAGTTCTTTATTTTAAAGCCTAACGAACGTAACTGCATCAAAATATTTCAAGAAATCGAAAAAAAAAAATTAAAAACAAAAAGTCCATGAGTTTTAAAAAAGTTGCATAAAAGCCAGACACGCTTAGTTATTTAAAAAGTAATGAAGCAGTTATTTATTGTAAAGCCTAACGAACGTAACTGCATCAAAATATTTCAAGAAATCGAAAAAAAAAAATTAAAAACAAAAAGTCCATGAGTTTTAAAAAAGTTGCATAAAAGCCAGACACGCTTAGTTATTTAAAAAGTAATGAAGCAGTTCTTTATTTTAAAGCCTAACGAACGTAACTGCATCAAAATATTTCAAGAAATCGAAAAAAAAAAATTAAAAACAAAAAGTCCATGAGTTTTAAAAAAGTTGCATAAAAGCCAGACACGCTTAGTTATTTAAAAAGTAATGAAGCAGTTATTTATTGTAAAGCCTAACGAACGTAACTGCATCAAAATATTTCAAGAAATCGAAAAAAAAAAATTAAAAACAAAAAGTCCATGAGTTTTAAAAAAGTTGCATAAAAGCCAGACACGCTTAGTTATTTAAAAAGTAATGAAGCAGTTCTTTATTTTAAAGCCTAACGAACGTAACTGCATCAAAATATTTCAAGAAATCGAAAAAAAAAAATTAAAAACAAAAAGTCCATGAGTTTTAAAAAAGTTGCATAAAAGCCAGACACGCTTAGTTATTTAAAAAGTAATGAAGCAGTTATTTATTGTAAAGCCTAACGAACGTAACTGCATCAAAATATTTCAAGAAATCGAAAAAAAAAAATTAAAAACAAAAAGTCCATGAGTTTTAAAAAAGTTGCATAAAAGCCAGACACGCTTAGTTATTTAAAAAGTAATGAAGCAGTTCTTTATTTTAAAGCCTAACGAACGTAACTGCATCAAAATATTTCAAGAAATCGAAAAAAAAAAATTAAAAACAAAAAGTCCATGAGTTTTAAAAAAGTTGCATAAAAGCCAGACACGCTTAGTTATTTAAAAAGTAATGAAGCAGTTATTTATTGTAAAGCCTAACGAACGTAACTGCATCAAAATATTTCAAGAAATCAAGAAAAAAAATTTAGAAAAAGAAGTCCATGAATTTTAAAAAAGTCGCGTAAAAGTCAGACACGCTTAGTTATTTAAAAAGTAATGAAGCAGTTCTTTATTTTATAGCCTAACGAACATAACTGCATCAAAATATTTCATGGAATCAAAAAAAAATTTTTAGAAAAAAAGTCTATAAACTTTAAAAAAGTTGCATAAAAGCCAGATGCGCGTAGATATTTTAAATTTAATGAAACAGTTTATCAATTTAACCTGCAGCGTATATATCTCAATTAAAAAATTACCCCATTTAAATTAAATATATATTATTAGAAAAAATCAAGCACATAACTCACACTCGTTGTGTTGCAACGGGTCGAACAGCTAGTCTATTTTATATAGTTATATCCGCTACTCGTTAAATTGATAAGCAGTTTAATTAAATTTAACATATCTACACTTTTCTGGCATTAAATTTTTTATATTTTTACATTTTTTTAATGGGGTTTTGTCCTCTACTCAATAAATTGATAGATTCTTTAATTATTTTTAAAATATCTAAACTTTTCTGGCATTTATGCAACTTTCTTTAAATTCATGGAACTTTTTTCCTAAAACTTAAATTCATATTTCTAAATATGAAACATTTTTTTCCAAGACCTTTTCATCATTTTTAACAAGATTATAGTCTTCTTTCGTTGAGAAAATAACAGAAAATTTATATTTTTTAAAGTTTAAAACTGAAACTTTTCATCATTTTTAACAAGAGTAACCTTCTTTCGTTGAAAAAATAATAGAAAATTTATGATTTTTTAAAGTTTAAAACTGAACCTTTTCATTATTTTTAACAAGATTATAGTCTTCTTTCAGAAAAACAAACTAGAAAATTTGCGATTCTTTTAAATCTAAAACAGAACCTCACGATTTTTAACAATATTAAAGTCTTCTTAAAATTAAAAAAATGTAAAAATGTTAAATAAATAATATACACGAAAAATATATTTTCAAAATTTTATATTATATAGAAAATAATTAGCTTTAAATACAAAAATAATAATTCGCATTCTATATTTTATGAACTATTTGATTTTCGACAGGATTTCTGCTCTTCTATCGGTATTTTGAAACAGTGCTCTGATAAGTTTCTTGACTTCTTCAGCTTTAAATAAATCAGCAAGTGGTCCATTACCATTTGACCAACGATCACGTATCTCGATCAAACTGGCTCCAAGAATAATACTAAGTTCTTTTAACTTTTGCCAGTACTTCACATGACGAAATATTTCACTGGATTCCTGTAATTATAAATTTGTTTAATTTTCATAATAAGATACCATTTAAATTTAAAAATTGAAACGTATAAAAATTACCTTAAAAATTTGCGAAGAAGTTTCTACAACTGTGTTGAAAATTCGAACTAATTGTACGGCAATGCTAGCTGGAATATCTTCAATGCTACAAACTCTGATATAAAACCAAATAAGTTAGTAGATGTTAAAAAATTCATTAAATATACTTTTAGGTTTTACCTTTGAATTAATTCTTCAATAAAAGCATTCAGCAAGCAGCCAATTGATTTGCTGTACATATTATCCGGCAATATTTTGTCCCAAACATTCCTAAGAGATTCCAGCTGCCGTAAACATTGCTGGACCGCGGGAATTGCTGTCTTCAGCTCGGAAACTTGACTGATAGAGGTCAAATCTTTAACAAATTTAACAATTCAAATCAAGTCAATTACTACCATAAAGATAAGATATAAGAATAGAGTGCGCAAAGGGTACGGACGTGTGTAAGAGGAAGCGATAAAGGCAAAGAGAGATAGCTGCCGAGTGTCCTATCTGTCTCTTTCTAGCCGAACCGCTGCTGCTGGCTTGGTTGATTGGCCGTGAGGTAGGGGGTAAGCAAGCAAGCAGACCCAGTGCTCTGCTAGAAAGAGACACAGAGAACACTCCTCAGCTATCTCTCTCTCTTTTTGCCTTTATCGCAGTATTCAGCCTTTGGGCACTCTATTCTTATACCTCTATGATTAAATGATAAATTAGTACCTGAGTCCCGTATTATCTCCAGTATAATATTCTTTTGCCGTCGCATTTGCATCAAGAAATGCTGGCATCCTAGTGCTTTGAGTCCAAACACTTCATTTACGAACAATGCAGGAATATTATCCATCTACAAAAATAATTCAAATGAAGAAAGAATTCATTAGGCACCTTTTTTATTAGACGAAGGTGTACTTACATGAAACATGTTTTTTGCTTTCAATTGAAAATTTACAGTAAGAAGCCAATGCGCCAAATACATACAATTGTTGTGGAATAAAGCTGCAAACAAAACATAATAAATATAATAAAACTGAATCAATTGATCGTAATTATTAGTTATGGTAGGAGTTTTTTGTTCTAACCAGACTGTTGTGGTATCTCCAGGAGTTTGCGTTCATGATGAACTGGAACCACGATTTGGTACAACTTGATGATGTTCACCGCCGTGCACAACAGACGACCTTGGCACATTTCCGAGCTGTGGGCAGCTTTATCTAAAACGGAGTATTGTATAAAGTTTTGCAGCTCCTGAAATAAAGCATTTAATTGTATATTTCACTATATAAAAACAGACCCGCTAAACACAGTTACATAAAGTTAAGGTTTATTTAACATAAAAAAGGTTACTTGTTACATAACATTTCTCAGAGTAATATACGGTAAAGGTTATATAACAAAAGTTATCTTTCGATATAAATTCACGTTTTCTAGCGTTAATGAAGCAAATTTTCCAAGATTTTATAGTGTTACATATTAAATTAATATATTACTAGAAGATTTAAAGTGACTTAATGTAACGCTAAGTAAAAATATGTAAGTTACGGGTTTACGTTTGGTTGTAGATGTTATATAATAATTTGTAAAACGTACCTGTACATTTGCAGATACTACACATCTTGGAAAAGCCATAGGACTGCAAATAAGAACAACCCCAGTTTTCATGTCCGTTTCATTTAAGTCATCATTATCAATCCCTTCTCCAACTTGAATCGTTTCATGCAAATCTTTCTTCATAATTTCTCTTGCTTCATTAAGAGTAGTTTGACAAAGTTTATTAGCGAACAAGATATCAAAATTATTTGCATAAGTTAATATATCGGTATCGTTTTCATCAAAGAATAAAATTTCAATTAATTTCTCCTGCAATTTTTCAATTTCAGAAGCGGCTTTTAAGTCTTCTAGTTCTTCTGGAGATGTAGGAATTGTATGAACCAAGCATTCTTTAACTAGAAGGTCACAAAATTGCTTCTTTATTAATTTACCAATCTTAGTAACGACACATTCGTCTTCATCCTCGATTGGGAAGTTAATAAAACCGACAAATTCAAATGTGGATTTAATATTATTGAACACGTCCACATAATGAGCCCGTTTATTTGATTTAGTGTTTATTTCTAATTTCATCGTTTGAAAAGTCGTCTTGTATTCGCTACCAGTTTCCTCCGATATTGTTATACTCGTTTTTTGGGTAATAATTGGAGTTAAAACTTTCTTCATTAAAAATTGTGAAAATTCTGTTAAGTAACTTTTATCATCATAAATAGTATATGCAATTATCAGAGAATGCAATTTATCTATTTCTGCTGTACAGATTTTAATTTCTAGAAGCTTTGAATTATGATTTGTAGATTCGGAGATTTGTAAATATTTCTTCCAAGCAGCTTTAGTTTCTACTTGAAAAATCAAATTCTCTTCAGCACATTTCATATCCATTCGTTCAAATATTTTTAACTGTTGAATGCTATCTGTTTCTGTTAACAATTCATTCAATTCTTTTAACAATGTTGCTACTTGGACGTAATCTTGAATTTTACGGGCACTGGCAATGTCCGTGAAATTTTTATCGATGTTGACTAATATTTTAGATATTTTTGAACTGTAAATAGTTTCTTTTAAACTGTCCATTAACGTCTGCAATTCATTTGTGGAATTAGAAATCTCTGTTTTCACTTCTTTTGCTTCTGAAGTTATTTTTTTAATAACTTCATCTATTTCTTCAGTGTCACGTAATATGTCTTCGTGATCTATTGCAGAAGGAGTGAATTTCAGAAATATAGTTTCCATATGATTCGTAATCTCATTTTTTAGCTTTAATACTTTTTCTTCGATTATTGGTTTTGATGTATGTAAGTCAACTGCCATAGCTTTATCGGCAGTGCATATAACATCTTTTAAGAAACTCATTTTTCTGTAAAAGAAAAGAAGGTTGAAATTAGTTGACTATATTTACTACATTGCCAATTTACTCCTATAAATTTAAATAACTTTTCTAGAACTTAAAGAGATGGTAACAAAATAAGAATGTATCTTATGGTTACTTGGAAAAGCAATAAATAAGAGGAAGCAGGTAGAACTGTGCGTTAGTGGTTCATCAAATTTAGAGCTGGAGATTTTGGACTTAAATATCAATAACACCCAGGAGAGGTTCCATCAGTTAACCACATTAATGCGTGATAAAACATGGATAATGTACAATAACGTTAGGCATAAAGGAACCTGGGGCAAGCGAAATGGATCACCATCAACATTGGCGCAATCGAACACGAATTTAAGATGTAAGGAGAGTTGGAAATTATATTTATGACGTTTAATAATTTACCGGTAAAACTTGCTCTTCCCCTAACAGTTAAACAATACATATGTTAGTAGACAAGTAAAAGGATTGATTAAAAATATGCCAGCCACAATAACTATAAACTTAGTACAGTATTATAAAGCAAAATAATTAACAAAAAAGTTAGTTAAAATTACGTACAATCAAAACGTAACATACGTAAAATTACGTACAGAAACTAATGCCAAATAACTGTCACAATTGGCATCTCTCTTCATATTGCATCATATAAATGGGATACTCTTTGTGCCATCTATGATGAATATACAAAAGTAATATTTAAACCGCAACATTTAAATATTGGTTTCAGAACAACTCAAACAGAAAAGAAATAGATCTAATGTCTAAGATTATTTTTAGTTTTGTAGTGGTATATTACAAATTATTGTGCAATTATTTGTATTTATTATATGTACTCTATAATTACATAATGTCACTGCTGTCCAACATTTTAAATATATATAATAATGGGTTATTCGTAGTACTGGTGCAATGCTGGTTCTGAAAGTGTGTCCAAAATGTGTTCGAGAGAGAAAGGTATATGTTCCTATTTGTTCTCTATGCACATGCGTCGAAAGTGACAGTTGTCAAGTCAGAGCTGTCTAGATATAATACGTGACAGTTGTTAAATATGACATTATATTGATATAGAATAATGTAGTGTAAATACAAATATAACTAAAAACGGGAGGTATGGCCACTCCAAATATCAACTGTGTTAGCCGTTTTACCTACAGCGACATCTATGGTGTTCATGAGTATATGTTTTCACTGAACGGTCACTGTTTTACCGACAGATGAGCTTTGTACCAACTAAAAAAATATAATTCTATTACATATATTTTATTTATTATATCTTAATAGAATAATAATATTTATTATATCTAGACAGTTGTCACTTTTGACGCATGCGCATAGAGAACAAATAGGAACATATACCTTTCTCTCTCGCACACATTTTGGCCACACTTTTAATCTATAGGAAACATAGGCTATTTACACTCCATATGCTCTAAGGAGCAATTGAACCCCCTGCACACTCATGGTGGCGCTCATGATTTAATGTATCTTGACATTACGCCTTACATTCTTTAATAACAATTCATTTATTACTTACTTACTTATATTAAAAATATAACAAGACTGTGGACCGGAGGTTGGATGTCATTGTGTTTATTACAGATAACAAATCTTCTATAAATTTACTATATTTAACATTTAAAAGATAAGAATTATAGCAGAATAAGAAGTTATACTCTAAAACACTCTAAAGTTATAGAATTATTAGTGTGAAAATCGTTAAAATGAGTTCACCGCAATATATCGATATTTTAGCAAAGAAAAACATCAAAGAATCGTTAATAGATATTATTTCAAAAAATGATTTCAAAAATTACGAAATTCGGTTGAATGCTGGTTCTAAAAAAGGAGACAATTTCGTTGGTGAAGTTTACAAAGTTCAAATCACGGGAACCAAGAAAAATAACGAAAATGAAACAGTGAATTTATTCCTAAAAATTCCTCAACAAAACGTAGAATTTCGGAACAATTTTCGATTAAGAGATTCCTTCGTAAGAGAAGCATATCTCTATGAAACACTTCTTCCAGAATTTAAGAAATTTGAAAATGAAAAGGATGTTAAAAAAGGATTTACTTCTTATTGCCAATGCTGGAAAACTTCTATCGCTGACTTCGACGAATTTTTGATAATGGAAGATTTGTCCGAAAAGGGTTTCGTCATGTTTAGCAAGTTGGACGTCTTGGACTTCAACCACGTCGCTCTAATCATGGAAGAACTTGGAAAATTTCACGCATTTAGTTTTGCGCTAAAGGATCAAAAACCTGCGCTATTTGGTGAGCTGCAAGGGAATATTACCGAATTGTTTTTGACGGAAACACTAGATCCTTCAATGACGATATTTGTTGACATATTTTGGAAGAGTTCTGTAAATGATGTGAAAGTAGAAGGAGTTTATAAGGAGAAATGGGAAAAATTTCATGACAATTATTTTCACATTATGTCCGAAATTGTGAAAGCGCCTCAAGCCGAACCTTACGCAGTTATTAACCACGGAGATTTTTGGAATAATAATACCATGTATAAATATAAGGTTGGTAATAAACTTTCCTTTTCCTAGTCCTGTCACTGACAATCTCCTACTATTTTCACAGTACGTAGTTAAATTCAAATTTGGATTTTTAAGACTAGATATTTGAAAGACGGAGATATTTGACTAATGAAACTAATGAATGAATTGACTAATGATTTTAATTATAAATTTTATATAATTTTCAGGAAGGGTTACCAACTGAAGTTAAATTCCTGGATTGGCAGCTCACTCGATATTCGTCGCCAATTTTGGATATAATGTACTTTATCTTCCTGAGTACGGAAAAGCCTTTAAGGGACGCCCACTACAAAACATTTCTCCAGATTTACTACGACTCTCTGAGCAGATTTATGAGATGCCTGGGTAGTGATCCAGAGAAAATGTTTCCTTACAGCGAGTTCCAAAATCAATTGAAAAATTTTGGAAAATTTGGTTTAATTATGGCTGTTATGTTGGTACCCAGTATAATGACTAGAGGGGATGAGACTTCGAACGTCGTTGATATGGCCAAGGATTCCTCCTTAATCACCAGCAATGATAGTAATAAAGCAGCTAGGGTTAAGAGACTGTCAGATATTGTTAGAGATATTGTAGATTTAGGTTACTTGTAAACCGAAAATCAAACCTGTCTAATAAAATTTCTGTTAACGAGACAAAACTGTATTTCATTAGCACTAAAACCGACCTCCGATTTTTTACAATTACCCCTGCAAGAAACATAGCAGCAACAACACTAACACGAACTCATACAACCTGCATGCAAGTGTACATAATAGTAACTAAATTAAAAACACAGGTGAAATAGTGGGAGAACAGTAGAGAAGGGGGTGGGGCATGGAGTTACAATACCTGTGTGACGTCACACTCTCGCGAGTCGCGGAGATATTTAACTGGTTTTATATACATAGTATTTCTTTTATAACAAACAACTATAGGTGTAGAAGACCGCGCCTATAATTTTATAAATAATATAAAAATGTAATTTAAACATGTATTTTGTTATTATTGTTACTAATTAGTGTTTTTAATTTAGTGTATTTATTAATTACTGTAATAAGAGCGTTTACGTGGGTCTGATATGTGCTTTAGGTGACACTCTGTTTGGAGTTAGTCTTGAATGTGATACACGGAGTGACGGACGTGCTTTTTGACTGCATTGTGTTTGTTTTCAAACGATATGTGCCGTTTTTATAACGTTTGTCATTTTTAATAATATTTTTATGATTAATTAAAGTGAAATTGTGAAATTGTGAATTAAATTAGTAATTAAATACATTTACATAATATTTTATTGTGAATTGTTTTTGATATACGTTCTTATATTGTAAGAAAAATTTAAACACTTATTGAATTATGCAATTTTTTATATTAATATCTTATAGATAGCCATCGATAGTCATCGATGTGTTTAACTGATTCCTTTGTTTGTTTATCCTCGCTTACTCTGAGGTCCACTCCGCCAGTTCTTCGCAATACGATACTTTCAAGAAAATATCTTCTTACATCCATATTCGCTCGTTACATTTTTTTATTTTTTTTTTAACATTTATAATACCTGTAAGTGCTTTTGAACTAAATTTATTAATTTATCGATGACTCATTATAGATAGCTCTAATTCTAAGTCTGTTCAGTTTTATTTTGTAATCTAGAAAGTGTTAAGGTATGAGTTATTAAAAATGAATCAGATAATAATCGTAGTTCGCGGTAAAACGAAATTGTTATAAAAATTAATTGACTAAACATTAATTAAATATCAGCTAAACACAAAACATGGATATTACCCAATTATTTGCCGAAGTTTCTCATTAATTAAATGCAAAAACACTCAAAATATTTTACTAGTTTATTAATTTCATATTTAACATTATATAATCTTACATAAAACGTTTCATCTGCGACAGAAAAAGCAAATTTATATCAGAGGATATTTTTTTTTATGTAATGTTACATAAAAATTCTTGAAATATAATAGGTGCCAATACTAAAACTGTTTTCTTAGTACGGTTATTTACGTTTAGCATTATTTTACATTTTACGTATATCAAAAATATTTTCTGTTACTCGAATTTTATATATACTCGACTTAAAAACTACAAATAATGTGACTTAAAATTTAAGCGGGTATTTATGAAACATGAGAAAACACATTTATTTTAAATTGTGTACTAGAATACTTCCTTATATTTGTTATTTTTATAGTTACATCTGCCTTTGCATAGTTACATGTATTTAGGGTTTATTTAACATAAACTCTATTATCTTTTACGTAAAATTGTTACGTTGTTATCTAAAGAATAACGTTGTGTTACCTATTTTAATGCTCATAACCCTTTATATATAAGTATTCTTATGTTTTTATATTCAAAAATTAAGTTTCGTTTACGTAAAATATTTTCAGGACTTAAGGTATGCAAAAAAATGCAAAGCGAAACCAAGTGATATATTTGATGTCTTTTTTTTCTTGCTATCACGATAAATTATGTTGTATCCCGTCACAATTTAATTAATCGAAGCCTAAACTTTAAAAACCTTTACTAATTTTCTCTTCAGCCTCCCAATTTAATAGATTTACTTATACATAGATATGGGCGTTCGCAGATAGGGCAAAAGGGGCACTTGCTCTCTCGCCTGGCAGAGAAATTTAAACTAGATACAGTGGGATGTCTTGATACCATTTGTAAACATTTCTGCGGACGCCTTACATATAGATGTATATATAATATTATAAATTACCTATAATTATATACATTAATTGTAGCTGCACTTTCAAACTTGTGATAAAATCTAATTGTTTCCAAATTAGGACTTTTAACTTTCGTTAGATTAACTTGATTAACTAAAAGACTCCGACAAATCATTGTGCAAGTTCATACGAATAAATGATAACAATAAAGTTGTGCAACCATAAAAAGTTACAATGAAATTAAAATAATAAATAATTAAAATTATAATTAAAACAAATCTGTGATGAAAAATAACTGCCTGAACATTGTGCAAATAAAATGAAAATGTTTAAATCACCAAACTGTTCAAAAAGAACGTTTTTGCCGCATATTTTACTGCTAGTGTTGTCGGCTGCTTCGATTAGTTGGTGCGATGAATTCGAAGTCGAATTTGAAACGATAAATACGCTAGAAACAATAAACCCTAGTTTTACCGAAATACCGGGCGGAAGTATCATTCCCGGAAGTGATCCTCGTGTGTTGGACAAAGCCGGAAGTCCATACCTGCTTCGGGATGATTTGATAATAGAACGAGGTGCTGAACTCAAAATTGAGCCCGGTGTTGTGATACGGTTCTCGCCTATGATTGGTCTCACAATTAGAGGGAAAATTGAAGCAATTGTAAGTATATTTATATTTATCATTAATAACATATTAATCGAACCCGGGGCCCTGTTCCTGATTTTCACTGACTAGTAATGTGACGGAAACTTTTCTTATTTTAAAAAAAACATATGAAATTTGGAATAGGGCCCACATTATTACCCGAAACAGTACCAAAAAGTTTTCAGCTAGTTCAAGCAAGCACATATGCATAGTTTGGATAATACTAAGACTCTAAAGTATTATTCCCACTCCCTGTTTTAATGTTGTATTTAATTAAAATTGTGTAGAATACAGCAATATACGAATTTAATTTACGTTTTCTTTAGATACTTACAAGGTCCAGTGTTTCTAAATTAAAAATACTAAATACTAAAAAAACATTGTATTATATTATAACCTCTAAAATGTGACAATCTGTAAAAATACAGTAGGATTTATTTTTAAAATAAGTTCAATGTCAGTTTGTCAAAGATAAAGAAGTAAAAACAATTTCAATTACTAATTGTTATTAAAAACAGCATTTTTAAAATTTATATTACTAATGACGCAGAGAAATTAATTAACCTCAAATTAAAACACGAATGAGATAAGGAATGCCAAATTTAAAATATATGCCTTTATTTTTAACGTACTCCAGTTGATACCTACAGAAAAGTCGCCTAAAACAGTTATTTTATTAATAAACTTCAATACAAAAGTACAGTATAGAGTATTCTAGTAGTGAAGTAAAAGTTTCGAAATCAAAATATCATAACAACGCAGTTTGTACGAAATTAGGTCACGTGGAAATGTGAAGTCACACCTAGCTGTACGGCACACGTGTTAAATACACGTTAAGAAATCTAATAAGCATTGCAATTGCAAACAAGACTATAGAAAAATATGGAAATATATAAAATAATTACGAAAAATAAAAAGACGAGTAGCAATATATACCCAATTAAAAATAATCTTCATTTTACAAGATTCTGTTCTAAAAAGTGAAAGCTGTTAAGTCGGTTTTACAATGAACAGTTAAGGAAGATCTAAACGAAGTAAGCGATCAGGGACGTAACTAGGCTGGGGCAATCGGAAGAATAACCCCTAAGACAGGGGGTAAAAAATGAACCCCATAAAATGGACGAATGAAATCGATATTTAATCGATTATTAGGTACGAGAACGTGCTTCTAAAGTCTAAACATAGATGAGACTTAATAAAAATGAGCAACTAAAAAATATATTATTATTTTCCCAGGGGACCACTTAATCTTTTGGTTGCAGTAATATGGAAATTCCAAACTTTCTAAAACAGAAACTTAAAACTTATAATTTCGTCTTGTGTCATCTAATTGTCTAGTCATGATTGTAGAAAGGATATTTAAATAAGAAATTTGAAGCACACAAATTCAAAATTTATTATAGTTCTATTCTATATTATAATGTTCCAGGTGTATGTTTATATTCTTATGTTTTTCGAATTTTGAAACGAAGTTTTTGAAAATTTCCTATTTCGTAGAGAAGAAAATTCTAAGACTTTTGGCGTCCCCGGATTTTTCCCTGAATTTCCTGGAAACCCGCAATTTTGGAAAAAGTGCAAAAAAAGTGAGCCCTTTTTTGCTGTATAACTTTGTATTCGTTAAAGATAGAAAAGTTAAATTTTTCTACGCTATTAAATAAAAGCATATTAAAAAAAAAATCGAAATTCTTTTTGGGGGCTCGGGGTTCACGTACAAAGGACAGTCGTCGCTTCCGACGGGGATAAACTGTAGTGAACTTCTAACGCGCTACTATATGTTATAATTTAAACATATCAGCTACATAAATAATACGTACTTCTTACCGGGTAAACAAGTCGTGTAACTGTGGCAAACATAGTTTCAAATAAACATAATATTCAAATATTTATAAACCAGTACTACACCGTAGGTTTTTTACTAAAGCAGTGTTATTTATCTTATCAATCCATTGCCGAGGACAGGTGAATATTTTGATAAGAACTACATATTTAGCAACAATTTTCTGATAACAATATTAAATTTTATATTAAAAATAAAATGAACTAAATTTCTTTGCACTCGGTGTGTATTACCTACAAAACAAATTATTATGGTGTTTAATAATGTGAGACAAACATTTACTCAGATACTGTGATTCATATTTAGTTATTTTATATTAAAACGTAGAATCAAGGACAAACGACTAGCGAGCCCTGAGCGCCATTGATAATGAATGACTCATGCTGAATTCCTGTTAGAATCAAATTGATGGGAAAATACTTGAAACTATCTAGAAGTCCAAGTCATAACTGCAACAGCAGTAGCAGTAAGGCTGCTTTCACATTGGTGATCCCAAAGTACTCAAACCTACATCGTTTTGAGAATAAATAGTGTAATAATATAGATTTTATTGTGTCGTATTCTGAGGTATTTGTATGTATGTATGTATTTAAATACTTTTGATAAGTATTTTTGCTCTCTCTGCTCATGATGTTCACCATAAAAAGTATGCAACGTAATTTCCCTGCGACCAAGAAACACAGTCGCTCAAAACCAATTTCAAATCAGCTTTTTTTTCGTTCGTGCTTGTGCGTTCATCTCACTCGTATACACGTGCATTCTTTCATTAACAACACAGTTCCATTCTCATTGAGTTCGACTAGATTCGGAGCTAAGGTTTGCAATCAGTCGCCTCATGTGCGGACGCCTTAAAAATGTTCAAAAATTTTAATGCAAATTTAACAAATGCATATTAAAATGAAGAATTGGTTATTGATTTATTTTAAGATGCATTGTGGTCTTAATTTGTTAAACAATCCTTTAAAAATGCACTGTATATGTTATGAAAGTTAATGTGTATTGTTAAAAACTTTCAAAATTTCAGCTTTTCTAAAACGACGTGGGTCTGTGGGTCTATGGGCTCTGGGATCTTGAACTAATACGTATGTTTAATTTACGCGTGTATCTTTGCTAAATATTGCGATTCTTTTCGATTTCATAAGGTTAGAAAAGGAAAGTCGTAGTCGTGCGACAAACATACCCGCGTATATGCTTCCAATGTGAGAGAGCCTAAATCTTATAGTACGAGGATATTTAATGTACATATTACATACTAAATAAATGCATTTTATATATAATTAATATACAATACAATAAGTACAATATGTATCATTGTTGGAAGATTGCGATAACGGTCCTGGGCTTATAACCTTTGCTGAGTTCCACATCGTAAATCGAAAGCATGACTTTTAAATAAATTGGTATCATATTTCATAAAATAGCAAATTAAAAGGACATTTAGTAGGTAATGACCTCTTCTACAACCCCTTAAAGGGTTTATGACATTTTATTAGTAACCCTGTTTATGAACTTGTGCTTTGGCAAGTGGACCGCATATGAAGCGACTCCCCTCCCATAGGTAAAATAAGTAAATTCTAAAATGCAGAACTATAATAAATAAAGTAGCTCTCCATATAAGGCAGTTAATGTATTAAGCATAAATAAATAACTTTACGCACTTATTTTGTAACTTTTTGTCTGGTGTCATAAATTAATTGTTTGTTAATAATATTCATTTAATATTGGGAAATAAAATTGTAGTGAAAAGTCTTATTTGTGATCTATTACCATTAAAGAAATATTTGTTGAAAAAGGATAGCATATACTTTAAACATACTGTACTGAACGAAATACTATACAAGTGTAACAATGAAAAATATATTTTACTTGTCTAACCACATCTCGCTTCTTTCTCACTTGGCTTATTGTTTCCTCACTTTGGAATGAAAATGATCTAAAAAAAATATATCCAAGTGTGAAAGAAACAGCTGCTACTTAATGAATGATGTTGGAAAAAGAAAGAATATTATTATGAAAAAAATTCTAACAACTAACACAAAATCTGTGACATGTAGGAAATCAATTTGAACTAAAAACGACTTTTGTGTACCACTTTTGAACTGTTAACGAACTTGCTTATACTACAAATATCAGATTTTATTTCACAGAATCTGTGACAGGTAGGGAATAAATTTGAACTAAAATTGATTTTCTGTGTGTTACTCCAACTTGAAAAATTTTAGATTTAAAATTGAAATGTACGAGTGACTAGAACTTCACCTAGCCATTCTATTTCACCAAATGTTTACTGGGCAAAACATAGCAGAATTTTTAGGTATTATACTAACAAGCACTATTCTAGAAGACCGGAGAAAGTGCAAAACAAATGCAAAGTTTTCCTGGATAGAAAACGTCATAATTTGGAAATGAAATAATTTTTAAATTATGCTATCCGTGATTTAATTAAAAAATTATACTCTAAAGAAGGACAATTGGAACATTAATACTCTCACAGATTTTTTCTTTAGCACTTATCAATAGACTATCAATATTCTCCAGAAGATGATAACGACGACAGAACGTCGACAGACGCGACTAGCACGGTGACTCATTGCACACAGCAGGTTCAACATTTAACACCTGACGTTTTGTTAGTTTTTGTTTTTATGGCATCACATACATATCATCGCGTCGATTCTACGTAACATATACATTATAAATCTACCTGGAATAACGACGGTGTGCCTGACATATTAACTCACTATGTATAAAATCAATAACAGATAAACAATGGCGGCCGTTATGAATTTACAAATAATGTTTCTATAATATTGTTACGTAATTTATTTATTTAGATTTTGTAATGCAACAAAAGTACAGCATATTTGTTTGATTTGATAAAAGTAAACCAAATATTTTATACTAATCGGATATTTTAGATAAGGTAGCTGACACGAATTTGTTTTTTCTTTATTTCGACAGAATTAATAAGACAATTTTTCCATTATTGAGTACGTTTACATAATAATCATCAAAACATGATAAAGAACTTTTGGAAAAGATATCTGGGAATGCTTGGATCTATGTTTAAAATAGAATAACTAGATCCAGTGGCGGGGGTGAACATGAGGACGAGAGGAATAAATAAAGTCGTGTTGCGACGAGGTGAACCGGTGATCTTATTACGAGTAGATTGTAATAGCGGCATTAAGCAATGTAGCGAGATCACTCGAGCATCTCCTTTCGTGCACTGCGCTAGACGCTAGGTGCCCCAGGATCCTAACCCAAGTCATCAGCCCCATCAAAACCAGTCTCTAATTACTCGTTGCACGAGCCAGCAGCAGTTTTAATAGTAATTATGAATATGATACCACATACACAAAGACAAGACAAGCGCTGCTCGAATTTCGATGATTTGAGTCACTTCATGAAGGGAGTCAAATGCTAATTCAAACCAAGCACAGGAAACTGCTCATTAACACACTGAGCATGCAGTGTAAGATGATGATGAGATTAATCTAATCAACTATCTGCACTGTACTTTGTAATTTGTTGTAATTAGAAAAGGCAATTACCTAATTGTTATCTTTAGGAAGTTATTGTGTTAAAGAGACCGATGTTGAAAAGAAATTTAAATCGATGGGAAAAATTTAGTTGCACGCAATAGGTTAAGCCCTTAATGATGATTATTTGTACGGCACAGACCCTGTGAAAAGTAGTAGAAAATGAACGTATCTTCCAATATGGAACATGAACAATTAAGGGCCTTATTTTGTAATTATTTTCAGTCAGAAGTTAATATTGGTGAATAAAATTGTGATTGCTAAAATGCAACTTAGGGTTAATTGTTTATTTACCAGTAATGACAAACAATTAAATATTATTAACAAACAATTGAACATTATTAACAAACAAATGAATGTCATACTAGTTCAATTCATGACGTACAACGTCAATGAAAAAGTTACAAAATAAGACCTTCAGTTTAGAGGAAAATTCATTGTATAAAAAATATGCAAACAAAATTTTAGCTTTTGGAAATGGATTTTAAACAAAATTTGCAGATTTTAAATTAATGGAAAACATCACAGGTAGGAAATGAAGCTTGGAGTGGCATTATTATTACTAGCTTACTGCAAGCTTATTAAAGTGTTACATTTCTATTTGGAATAATACGTAATTAATAAAAAATCATTTATCAAACCAAAAAACATCATTTTATGATTGAACTGGTAATAAGTATTAGGAATACGATATCTCACAGAAACCTATGTATTATTTGACGTAATATTTTTTACAAAATTCTATTACATAGTCATTAAATAAATGCAATTAACCTTAAACAATTTTTTCTAATATATTAGTTTAATATATGTATTATTATACATAGAACACTTTATTTATGTCAGAACACGTAAGTTTATATCCATTGAAAACTTTTATTATATAACTATACGTTATATTAACCTCATAAAAGTTATGTAACAGATAAACTTTTTTACATTTTGACTGTATTTCGCGGGTAATAATTTTTCATTAAACTGTCGATTTATGTTATAGGATGTGAACTTGTCAATTCATGAAATTATTTTCAAAGTAATTTAATGATAAACATAGGTTATGTATACATGACAAATATTTCAACAATTATGTATTTAAATTATTATGTTTCAAGTAATGACAAAGCTTGAAATTCTTTTAAAAGATATCTAAAATGTATTAAATTGGGAAACGATTATTAAAATGGTATTCATAAATATAAAATGAGATTAATAAATAACCGGAAAAGGATACGCTTACTGGAGCGCAATCGTGTACCGGTTTTACATAGTAAAATAAATTACAGATACTGTAATAAGAAAAGTGAATCGAACAGGTTGGTAACATTGCACAAGCCATGTAATACCATCATCATAGGTTAATAATGAATTAACATCTATAGCATAAGACTTATCTCACTCTAGAACGGTCTTCCTGAGTAGAATTTTACCTCAGATGTTGTAAACATCCTGATAAGGATAATGATAAGGTTCTAGTATGAAAAACTGCGGTCTCACGTGGGCCTTACCGGGAAAATCTGATAGAGTTCTAGTCATGAACCTAATGCGGTCTTTTATTAAAATTTATTATTACAATTGAAAACAAAATAAGTGCATGTAGGTTTATTATTTAAACAAATTCTTAAGATTTTAAAAGACAATTAGTGCTATATTTTAATCGTGTGACCTAAATATTTACGAATTGTGTTATTCATGATAATAAAACTGTTTTAAAGCTCTGGAATTTCGCTAAGTCGTAGACATTACAAATAGGTCAAAACTATTTAACATTATTTTACATATTTGACATTTTGTGCTCTTTCTCCTACTATAATGTCATCTTAAATGTTAAATGCTTTAATATGGGTGCATATGTATTTGAATATACATACACAGGGTGTTAGATATATCGATATCAATATTAAAAATGATCATAAAAGTGATAAATTGTTATTCAATTTGTTATTTTTGATTTTCTTCATCATACTTTTTTTAATTGACATTAATGTTATCCAACACCTTGTTTTTATAGTAAACTAGTATATGATAGTGTGCATTCAGCGTGTTTACAAAGCTGAAATGTGCAACAAGTATGTTGCAATTGCAAATGACTTTCATAATGTATTAACTAGAAACAATGGAATGGAATAATCGTGCTATGTATATAATCTCACTGAGACCCAGGTCCGCATTTGAGGGAGAGCAGGCGGAGTTACTGCCCCGGGGCCTCCACAATAGAGATAAAAGCAATAAATTTTTGAAAAACTTGACGGAAAAAAATTGTTCTTTTTATTCGGAAAATAATTAGGGGCCTCCGTTCCTTCGTTGCCCCAGGGCCTCTACACTTCTAAATCCGACATTGCTGAGACCTGGGAATAATAATCGGCTAATATAACCTAGTAGTACAAATCGTCTAGAATCTCGGATCGGCTCGGATTTAAGTCACTTTATATTTTGAAGAATTGTAAATCTCTAGAAAAACTGTGAAGCTTAAGATATGTGTATAGAGATATCGTAACCATATGTTTTACATTATGAATGAATGAATCATGTGTGTAACTAAATATTCCTCTCCCTCCCCCCTCTCCTTTGCAGTACAATTAGGGCGTAACCTCTTAACCTATAGTAATCAAGGTTAAGCGCTCGGGTCAACTGATTCAATTAACGGTCACACTGAGACAAGTAGTCAGGCTGTATGCTGTGGTATCGAATGGTCCTAACGCAATGATGGATTGAATTTCACACCTACCTCAAATTCATGCAAAATAACTTTTGTAAAATAGATTTTTCGCCAATTTTATATTGTGACTTTGATATTAAGAAATTGATAAACAATATTAAATAAAATAAATTACGTCCATGTAATATTTTACTTAAGCAAAACCTAGTAATGTTTAATGTTTATCAATAAATCACTTTCTTCGTAATTTATTTGTACTTAGGTACACTGTTAAAATTATACTTTAATTTAATACACAAATGTGATGCATTATTTTTGAATTTTTGTTTGAATTACTATAATTTTACAAAGCACTTAGTACAATCAGAGGTGTATGAATACGTTATGGCCATTTTATTTCCTGAAATGAAGGAATCATGAATGAACAACCTCCGTCACACGATTCACGCCTGCACGAATTTACCAAACAGTGCATAAACTGTATCAGTCAACGACCGCCCACTCTGATGCGAGAAATTGCAGGCAGCGTAATTAGAGAAATTATCTTGAGATGAATCACATTGATTAAGACATTTCGAGACAACAGTATCTCGCGAGGTGTGACTATGTCCCGTAAAAAACAGTTAGGGTCAGATACTGAATTCCTTCTCCAAAAATAGAGCGAACAACAGGCCCCTTATTAGTGATTTGATTTTGTAAAAATCAAAAAGCATATGCATATGTATAACTTTAATAAACTCTAAATAAATAATAAATATAGCTAAAAAGAAGGGATTATTATATGTTTCATCTAAATCTAAGTAAGAAAAGATGGTTCAGAAATGAGTCCCGCAAAATTATATCAACTATAATCAGAATCAAAAGTAATCATTGTAAAACCCCAGCTCATCTGTATAAAATTAATATTAAATCTGACGATAGATGTCAATGTGGTGAAGAAGGAACTTTGGATCATATTATATGTATTTGAATGCATAAATTATAGTTTAGAAAGATCAAAATTCAATAGTGAAATATTAGATGTGATTAAAACTTTTCGTGTGAATACTAAATTGTTGTTAAGTTATTCAAAATTAATTAGTGAATTATTTAAATATTTAGAAATTTGTAAAATAGAATTATAAATATTATGTTAAATATATATAAAAAATTATATACAGAATTATAAATGTTAACAATATTCGTTGTCACTCCTTAGGGGGCGTCCATAAATTACGTGAGATGTTTAAGGGGGGGAGGGGGTCGAGTCAAATCTCATCTAATCTTCCGTTGGAGAGAGGGGGGGTCTCGGCAAATATCACGCAATTTTTTTTCTGATTGAAACAAAAAAAAATTATACTATTTTGGTCCATTTAATCTAGATTGTACATGCTTAAGGCCTGTCTCAGTATGGGACCGTATTTAAGCGAATTTCTGCCGGACGTATACGGGCTACTACGCTTTACCTATCCGAACCATGTAAATGTAATGAGATCGCTCTGGAGCTCTCAGACTGCACGCTACAAAGCCGTCCGAATACGGGCGGCACTACCTCGCACAGTAGAACCGTAGTCGTAAATAAAAGCACGAAGCAAATTTTTTTTTTCTTTTTACAATAACAATCCAACGCGTTTACGTAAGAAACCCACATTTTGAAAAATCTCACGTGAGATTGGGGGATGGGGGAGGGGGTTGAATAAAATCTCACGACATCTCACCAGGGGGGGAGGTAGGGACAGAAAATTTAAAAAAACACCTCACGTAATTTATGGACGCCCCCTTACTTCATAAAGTCGACAGTAAACGATGCTACGAACACCAGCGTTACACACATCGTGTGGCCTATGCTGGAACTAAATGTGTCCAATTCATGCTTCTTCCAACGTTCATGTTGCGTCAAAAGCGATTTTTCTACCCCCATCACACACTTGATCCACATGTCATGCACTACTGCACGAATCGTCCAGCATTGGAAGGTTTTATACTTGAAAGTTTTTGTTAAACAGTGTCAATAATATCAACAAATTGATAAAATAAATAAATCATTCGAATCAAACAATCACTCCGCCGTGTAGTAGGAAACTTGCCATGTCAATCTTCCAATATTGGCCTCACACATTGGAGGATTAAGACCAACTGTATCGCAATATCTTATACTGGGCTAGTGGCAGTTCATTATCTACGGCTGCATAAATAAAAATACTGTAATAACACAGCCTGTTATGGGACTGATAGAACTGAAGTGATAATATTTATGGCGCTAACATTTAAACTAAAATAATTACTTACACAAGTTTGCAATTTATATAATGCTTAACGTAGTTTCATGAAAGTAAAACTGAGCAACCACTAATTAAAAAATGATTTATTTTGTTATGAAATTATTAGCTCAATTATAAAATATTACATTAAATAATGAATAAAAGTGATTGCCATTATCTTGAGGTATTCCTTTATCTTTATGTATAATATTAACTTTCTCATTTGCTATGCGATGACCATCAAGTTCTAGTAAATAACTTTCCATTACCACTGATCAATAACAGGGAAGGTGAGTAGAGGGAGAGGGGTTCAAAGGAGATCCCACAGGATGTGCAGAGTGTCACGTTGTACATGCCCCGTCCTGTGGAGTCCGTGGTGCATAGTTTAATGCCATTGACCTTGTCGTTCTGCTGTTCTGGTTTGCTACACCAACGTTACTAACTTTTGATATAAAACGTTTCTTAATAAAACGGTTACAAAACCAGTAAACACAAATCAACTGCTGCGAACGCAGAGACAGTGAGAAGAGTATGAAAGACACTCGGCACGGTGTACTTGATTGGAAATGTTAACGGTTTGTTTTATACATGAACACAGTTCTCGTAGCGTTGAAAGTTGTTTTAAGGAACTTTAATATCTGGAATAATAGAAACTGTTATTTTTAAATAACAAAAGATCGACCTCGAAAGAAAACTGTAAACACATTTATGCAGCATTTACGTTTAATTTACGTATAAACGAATCTGCTACATAAATAATATGTTCATGTTTATGTACTATATGTTATTTTAATTTTAAGGTGAAACGATACTTAGCCATTTTTTCTCGCGAAATATAGATGGCGATACTATACAGCAGGTTAAATATTATAAAAAAAATGTATGACAAATCCTTAAGAAATGTTGCCAGTCATATAAAAATTGGAATTTAACTAGAAAATATAGCAATATTAATTTTCAAAACTTATTTTGGCGGTTCCAACTCATTAAAAGTCAGTCGAAGAAAGCTTAAAATACAGATACGTTATTCATCTAACTAATTGCAGCTTTAGATTTTGAGTCGCGTTTATAGTTACTTACATAAAACGATTTAAACATAAAAAAAACATGTTTTTTTTGATAATATTTAACCTGCTGTATAGTATCGCCATCTATATTTCGCGATAAAAAATGGCCAAGTATCGTTTCACCTTCTGGAAGATTACTACAATGTTTTGAATGTATTTAATGTCGTGAAGCAAGATTAAAGCAATCCACTAGAGACTCCGAGCAATGTAGGTCGACAAAAACTCATCTATGTATGGAAAATTCAATTATTGAAAGTTCAATTATGACTAGATACAATTGATTTCGCGTGGGAGCTAAAGAGAATGGTCTCAGTATGCCACTGGATGTCCACATGCATTTTGGGTAGAAAACAATTCTAATTTTAAAAATCAACCTAGACTTAAGTTTGAATTTTCGTAGTAGGGGGCATATTCATTCGCACGCCATCTAGAAAATAAGAGTGTAAATAGTTTCTTTTGTTTATTTTGAACACTATACACCCACAAAAGTTGTATAAAGAGTTCTATACTAGATAATACCATTACAGCGCCTGATTAATAAAAGATGCAACCTATTAAACTCTATATAATAGATGATTTTATGTTTGAATTTTTTTAATATCAAAACACGATTATATTTTTGTTTTAGACATTTCCGGTTAGACATTTTTCTTTTATATTCTGTGTAATAAATTTCATAGGTAGATGTGCATAGTGGCAGTTAGGTAAATATGACTTTGGAGACCACTTAATTCTTATTTCATATGATGCGCTGCTCATGAAAGTAATTAATCTTTTTGTGATAGGATAATGAACCATTCGATCCGCCTCTGTTTAAGCACAAACACAATTACTTTCTTTGTGCCTATTCATATCCCATTACATTGTAATTTCCATTGTTTTTGTAATCTCTTAACTAATTGAAAATGAATCGATCTGCAAGTAGGACGTTAAGGTAAGTTAGCGAAATGAAACCGAACCTTTTATGGTTGAATCTAATCTTATTGCGTGAGTAACGTTCATAAAAGAGTGAGTGTGAGAGAGGAAGAACAGAGAGGTAAAGGAGGCAAGGGTAAAATAAAAAGGGGTCATATGATAAATGTGGTGTATTGAAAAATGGATATTAAAATAAAAGCAGTAACATTACACTTTTATGAAAACGTAAAGTTTACGCAGCAGGTGTTTGCACGCACTTTCAACCCTTAGCTGTTGTAACAGGGTTGTAAGTCACGTGATTGCTTTATATACACTTAGCGTAGGGAAAAAAAGTTATAAGGGAAGTACTGAAGGCTTAATAAATACATTCAAATTACACAAACATGTATGATTTCAAAGGCAAACGGTAATTATTTTAAAATAAGAAGAAAATTGCATGTATAAATTATATAAGCAGGTGATCCATTTATGCTTTTATTGTTTTCACATCTGGGTGACACAATTTTTCTCTGCATGTGTTCTCCCGGTCAGCCTGTTTGACGCTCGTGGGAGTAACAGTACACTGTACGTGATAACATAGTAAACAATTGCATGTTTTGACACACTCTGTTCTCCTTGCAGAGTGCAACAGTTCACTCTATAAAACAGTGGGTCTTAACTGGTGCTGCACGGGTTTTTTTTGCGTCTTTGTGATTTTTACAATGGCCTTGTGAACCATGAACAAGTGACCCATTTTGTAACTGCTTGCCTGACATCTGTTAACTTCTGACGATTTTTCAAAGGCCTACATTTTTTAAATTAAGCTATGTAAGTTTACACAAAATTATCAGAAGAGCAAAATGGATCCCATACCTTGAAACTGGCATAAGTAGTCTAATTTGTAAATTATAGGGCTTTGAAAAATCGTCAGAAGTTAACACCTTATATTTTATTGTAATGTTTTTGCTATTAGGAACTACATTCTTCCGCCTTAAATCATTAAATTACATATCATTGTGATTAATTACATACTATCTACCCATTCTCACTCCTTCTAAAAGGAAAAAGAAAAATACAAAGAAAACAGATAAATTTAAACCCCCATTGCTTTTTTCTTCCTCTTACTCTCCCTCCTGTTTCTACTCTGCTTTTCCTTCTCTTTTCTCGCTCCTTCTTTCTATTTTCGCCATCCACCGTTTCCCTTCACTGCCACCCTTTAATAATTGCACAATCTTCTTTTCACTTTTTACTCTTTTCTCATATGAATACTTAATGTGTTCCAGCGTTTCTATCTCTGTCCTGCTTATTCCTTCCTCTCTATTTTCACAGTATCTGATCACTTTCTCTTCATTTCTTAATCTAAATATTGCGATTCTTCTTATGCTCCTTGTTTCTTTTTCTCGTATATATTCCGGTATACCTCTCTTCCAAATGGTCTTGTTTCTTTCATTATATTTGCTATAACACCTTATATTTTACGAGATATTAACAATTAAAAAAGGAATTTGTCTGTTTTTTTCCTCGTCTTTTTTTCTTTTGGGCTACTTTCTTGGAATTGTTTTTCATACGTATTTTTCGCATATACGTATATTGTACTGTATTGCATAATTTATATGATATGTATCAAAGAAAATTATTCCAAAATTATAAGAAGTAAGAAAGGTTAATTAAGTAGACGTATATTTACCAAAAACACAGCAATTAAAATGTGATGTGCAATTAGTCAACATATGCCTGTACGATTGTTATGACCGTTACATTCTCGTATAAATTTGCAGATGTCTGGGAACTGAAAGACAATATAATACTTTTGACTCCCAAAAATTCACATCGCAGCAGTTGACTGTTAGTCTAGGCGCACAATGCTCTGAAAACAGTTTTCGCTCGAATTATTTTCGAATATTTGTTTCGGCTACTTTTTGAGGTACCATACACACATTCGTTGACGTTTATGACATTAAACCATAACCTACAATATGCAGTATGAACGTATCAGAACGTTAATTACCCACATTTTACAATTTTTATCAAGTATTTATTTTATAGTAAACAAGTCAATTTTATTACTGAACTTTTATTTTATTTAAAAGAATGTGTTAATAGTTTAGAGGAATATTCGAGTGTGGACATATATGGTTTGATCATGCATGCCCATAATCGCCATACAGCCCGAATGGGCTTGTGTCCTCATTTTTAATGTGTCGATTTTTCAATTGTTGATTGAAATTGATGTTAATAAATGTGTATTGGCGTGTCTATTTTATTAAATATCTAAATATTGACGGAGATATAGCAATTAAAAGTTTGAATTGTAGTTTTAGCGCTAGAAATGGTCGGCCATATTTGTATGACGTGAAATGCATTTTAACGTCAGTTATTTGTTGAGTAGGTCAGTGATGTGGTAATGTTTTGTAGCTGTTGGTAATCAAATAATAAAGTCAAATCAAAAAATAATAAGTTTCTATTTTATTTAACCCTGCTAAGGCAGACATAATATTGAAATTTTATTGTTCCTTGAAATAGCTGTAAATAATATTTGATATTTTGATATATAAATACATATAGCAGAGATTTATGAGCTGTAAGGTTGGTAACCTTACACAAGGATTGTGATGTCAAATGCACTTGGAATGTGTACAACGTTGAATCCCTTTAATAATTAAAGAGACAAAATGACTTTTTTAATTGTTAATATCTCTTAACATATAAGGAGTTATTAAAAAATAATCGAACATTTGAGGTTCTAGTAACCTACTTTATCAATATATAGTACACCTTTATAGAAATTAAGACATAGGACACAAGCCCATTATCGAACATATGTGGTCACTACTTAACAATTTCATCTAAAAGTCAGTTTTATCGCAAGTTTAGAAAGATGTTCTTGTCTCTAATGTGCACCCAGCCTTACCTGTTGCCATCACATTCACAATCATGTGTTTGCCTTTTTATAAACAGGTTTGTACACTCGAAAACATCGCACACATTACATCCCATCGCTCCGCACCGTTATAAAAGCCATTCCTTTATTTAAACATACATTAATTCCAAGTCTTTGTTATGCAGAACATTTGTTGTTCTAGTCACTTCACCAGTCAGGGTCACATGGCATGTGATGGCGACGTCCGGAAACGGAATTTAGCTATGTGGTATAAATTCAAACGTTATGTACTGCAATGGGCTTGTGAACCATGTCTCAATTTCGATAAAACTGTACCGTATATTGATCAAGGAAAATATTAAATTTTGCGTCCTTGGTAATTACAATCCGATTGCTATGTTGTTATAACAGAGTGTCAGAGATTCTTTACGATACTACTTACAGCTGTCTCCGGCAACACATGTAGTTTTGATATTATGAACGCACAGAACAAGTAAAAATAAAATCGGTTACTTATTATTCTACAGATTTAAATACTAATAATATTAATTTAATAAATTTATGCTGCAAAATAGAAATTCAAATTTTAAATATATCTTTCTGATATTTATTTTTATTCGACTATTAAAGTTAAGGTACATTTTTACCTTGCTGAGTAGCTTTTGTAATAAATATCTTGTTAAATTGTTTATATATTTATAATTATTTTTATTTTTAGGGAACAGAAGATGACAGAATAGTTTTTACTAGTGCTGATGAGAGCGGAGAGACAGACTGGGAACCAGGACTTAGACTGGTAGATGGACCATCTCCACAAGCAGGACGCTTGCAAATATATCATCTGAATAACTGGAGATCTGTCTGCAGTAATTCCAGAAAGTAATTATAATAATAAATAAAGTATTCTCCAGAAGAAGGAATAATTGATCTATATATGTTAATTATCAATGGATTCTTCTTCGGAGGATTGCCCAATTTGGTACTCTATTTTCGTGATTTCAATTTTGATATAAACCATTTTTTAGTTGGACTCTTCATGATTTCCATACAGTGTGTCGCCAATTAGGCTTCCAAGGTGGAAATTTCTATAAATGGTTCGACCGACAACCAGGGTTCAAACCGAGACTTCTATACGAAGAACCTCGATGTAAAGGAGTCGAATCTTCTCTGCACGACTGCATGTGGGAAACGCGGCAATTGGGAGCAGGCGTTTGTGACTATCATGGAGATATTGGCGTGGAATGCGCACCATGGCACGAGAATTCAATAACATCAAAGGTATGCATCACTTACAAATAGTAACAGCCTAAAATTGATGGTTGAATTTGAAATAATTATAATTTCCTTCTTCTGTAACAGGTAACACGAAATTGGCGCGGAGTTCGATTCGAATATGCTAACTTCGAACGGCTGCTTACTCAAGAAAACACGTTATACGTGCCTACTTCCTTATCAGAGTTGTCATACGTTGATATAAAATACGCAGGAACAGGGACAAACTACAACACATCAAGCGCCCTTGAAATTCAAGGAGTACCACCTAAAAACAATCACCTAAGAATCTCTCATTCATCATACAATGGACTGAACATAACAGAAACATTGTCACCAATCATTTTAAATCATTGTGAAATCAGGAACAACAGAGGAATTGGAGTTTTCGTGAATTCCAGCTATGGAAATGTGCATATGAACAACTGCACGGTTTATAACAATGGCGCCGATGGCATTAAATTCATCACACATACCATAAACCCAAACGAAAGAGCTGACAGAACTGAAAATTATAAATTTTGTACTCTTCCAACAACTTCGAGTCAAACTTATCCAATTCAGATGTCGGTGGAGCAATCAAAATATTCAAACGCTGAGAGAGATTGTGGCAAATATTTTACAACGAAATATGGGCATATTCTGACATTAAACTTTATATACTTTGAGACAGATAGAAATGAATCTAGTTCTTTATTTGTATACGATGGAACTTCAATTAATGATAGGCTAATAGCTAGTTTCAAAATCAGAAACAACACTCGTCCACAAAGTGTCACAACTACAAGAAACAAAATATACATCCGGTTTAAATCTGAAACTAGAACAGAAGTTCTTGGCTTTATTTCGCTAACTGCAGGATACAATAAAGCGTACGATTTGAACATCAGTGAGAGTGACATTGCAGATAACAATGGGAGGGGCGTTGCTGTTTTAAATTTAAGATCACAAATTCACATTCATAAAACTTCCATATCGAATAACAACCACGTGGCTGGGGTCCACGTGGAAAGTGGAGCTGGGGACGTTAACGTTACAGAGAGTCGAATATCCTTTAACAAAGGAGATGGTATCAACATCACGTACACTGGAGGAAATCGAAATGTTTCGAAGAGTTCGCTTAGTTCAAACGCAGGATACGGATTTGCAGTCTGGATAAACAACACCGAGGAAACTGAATACATAAATTTCAACCAAACTACAGCTGTAGAGTATTCTGAGATATTCAGAAATTTAGATACTGGTATATTACATGGCAACTACTGCGCCGAAAGTTGGGTGAACATAACAGGAAATTGGATGAACGAAAGTGTAGGAAATTCTATAGAATTAATCTCTTGTTGGAGACCTACTACTTCAAAATTAAATTTACAAATTGGTCACAATGTTTTTGATCAAAATTATAAAGTTGGTATTCAAATTTATCCTGCGTTAAATATAGAAGGTAGGATCGAGTACAATCACATCAAAAATGGCTTATACGGTGGAATTTTAATTAAAAATCAACTGTTTGAAGAATTTAACATACACCCAACTAGGATTGTTATTCAGAACAACGAAATGTATTTAAACAAAGGCGTTTTTGTTGCGAATTTAGGAGTTTCTCCTTACACAGATCTACAATCGATCCTGTTTACTAGAAACTTTGTAAGGGAAAATGTAATTCGGGAGCCGTTTATAAATGAGGATAATGTAAGTTTTAATTTATTACCTCGAAGCCGGGTAGCTGCACCAGTTGTGATTTCATCCAGTAATGTCGATGTGTATAGGAACATCATCGATAATCCAGAGTCCAAGTACGAAATCGGGTCTCATCTGCAAGATCAAAGTAAACTAATAAACTGTACGTACAATTGGTTGGGTCATCGTGACGAAGAGATCATCTTCAACAGACTATTCCATCGAAAGGATCGCTATAATCTAGCTAAAATAGTTTATCTACCATATTTATTACACAATACAAATCCTGGTGCAAATACAATAATAGCTCATCCAACATTTGTGCCCCAGTTTAACGCGCTGGGATCAACAGTCGTAGGTGGGGAAGTAGATGGACAGGAAAACCTACGACCTGGAGAATATACGGTCGAAAGAGATATAAATGTTAGACCAGGAGGAAAATTAATTCTACAACCTGGTGTGACATTAAATTTTCCACCTTCCATTGGAATAATGGTTGCTGGAAAATTGGAAGCTCGGGGCCGAAATATTAATGATATTACTTTTACGCTGAAAAAGGAAGTTATAATGGTACCAGAAAATGAAACCTTTGAAACTGATACGGAGCAATATGACACCGAAACTCAACCTGTTGAAGTGGAATCTAAAATACCGATCCGATTACTTGGTGGTGACACTACAAACGAGGGAAGACTACAGGTTAAGTTGAATAACGAGTGGGGAACTGTTTGCAACTACGGATGGACCATGATAAACGCTGCGTTGGTCTGCCATCAACTAGGATTAGTGTTAAACCCTGATGATTGGAATTTAGAGCGGAGTCAGATACCGAATGCAGGAAACACTGAACGAATTATTATGACGAACGTAAGATGCACTGAGTTGGATATTGATATAACTAAATGCAAGTCAGAAACATTTGAAGATTTCGAAAATTCTTGCACCCATGAACATGACGTTGGAATCAGATGTTATGAGAGTAATTGGGCAGGTCTTAGGTTGGGTGTGTTAGCAGAGAGAAGTGATCTGCAATTCATAACAATTGAAAAGGCTGGTTTGTTGGATTATGCAACAAATACGTTTAAACCTGCTCTTCAAATTGATTTTGCGAGGCACAGTTTGGATAACATCCGACTTATCGACAATCTGCAGGATGGTTTGGGTGTAATATATTCAGATATCTACAGTGCTGACAATAGTGTACGAAATTCAGAATTTTCAAATAATAAAGGAAGCGGAATCAGTTTCAAACAGCTAGGGTTAAAAATTCAAAATTCTATAATTGAAAATAACTTAGTAGCCGGTATTAAACACAATCCTGCCCTGTCTGCAATCCAACAAAGAGAATTGGCCGGGTGGTTCGACATGGCTCCAGATTTCAATACAATGGAGTCAAATTATCATCCCATTAATATACCAGAACATAACGAGAATATAAATTTGGAAAATGGTGAAACGACTTACATTGTATCTAGTAGAGTTGTCACTCAGGACAGTATACACAGATCCTACAACATCCTGTGCAAGCCAGGATATGTTATTGGGATACAATTATTAAATCCTGTTCAAAATAGATCAACAGAAGAGATTTGGGTGTATGATTCACAAAATATTAACGTCAAGAGTACGGCTTGGTTGCTGAACCGTGATTTGTCGACTTTCCCTGCCGCTAGTAGCAGCTTTGGGATTGTCTTGAACTATGAAAGTGGACATAACGCATTAGGGGGAACAGTTATAGTGCTGAGTACGTTAAGAGCACCTCGCCAGAATGTTATAAACAAAATTATAAATGGACCAGTCCCTACACTTAGCATAACGAATACTAAAATAAGAAGAAACTTACAGGGAATTCAAGCTATCTATTACAATCGATATCTCAATGAAATCGGAGAACATTTCTTGAGGAAAGCTAATGAAAGTATTAAAATTATAAATTGTGAAATATCGCAAAACACCAATGAAGCTATGTACATTTACTCGCCATTTTGGGAAATTCATGAAAGCAACATATCAGAAATTACAATCAGTATTAATAACACCTTGATCACAGACAACGGGAAGGGAATTATGCACTTCTCCAGAGATTTAAGATATTCGAACAATCTGTTCCACTATATCCTTCAGGATAATTCTATAGAAAGGAACCAAGCAGGAGGATTTGAAGTGAGTCTTCCATACGTCTGGAACTACAACGAGAATTTTACCCACTCCATTTATATGAACAACAACACTTGGAGAGGCAATCGTCAGTACGCATTCATAGTTGATGGACATTTTGCTAAAGTGAATATCACGAAAAATGTGTTTAGTGACAATGCTTGTAAAACTGGCTTAATTTCAATGCGTGGCATGGAAAAACAATTGAAAATTAATGAAAACAGAATTGTAAGTAATACTGGAAAATATATGATAGAGTTTAGAGCAGACAGTCAAAGCGAAATATTAGGAGAAGTAAAAGCAGTGTTTGAATATAACGAAGTCAAACAAAACCGTTACATGTCTTTCATGAGAGGAGCTATGCATCAAGTGTATAAACAGCCGACCTGCGTTGTTGGTTTTAATGGAATACAAAAAGTTAAGATCAATAAAAACCTGTTTGGTTCTAATGGTCAGGACTATGACCTGATTGCCGGCATCAAAACAGCTAAAATAAATAATTTGTTAGATGTTACAGAAAACTGGTGGGGGTCAAGCGATGCTAGAGAAATCAATAAAAGAATCTTTGATTTTGATGATTGGAACAACCATGCTGTTGCGCAATTTAGACCATTCCTTATTGAAGACTCCTTCGATTCAAGCATGTCTGTAAGCTTTGAAGATCGTGAAGAAATCGATCTTAATAATTTAGGAGGCAGATTAAGAGAAGATCTTATATTGTATAGACGGAATATTCCTTACATCATCAAATCCGATATTACGGTTATGCCAGGCGCCACTTTGACTATTTCCCCAGGAGTGGAACTACAATTTGCTCCTAATGTAGGGATGCTAGTACTGGGAACATTAAAAGCGATTGGTTCGAAAGACGCCGAAATAATAATGAAGCCTGTTGCTCTATCCGGTTCATACGAAAGCCATATTGAAAGACGTTCATTGAGAATTATAGAGTTTGATGAAAATGGCATACAAAGAACTAAAATCATCGAACGCAATTCAGAAGCTGAAGAAATTGATGACGATGTCTATTTAGGGGAAGATTTCCAACAAGATTTAGACAAATTTGCAAGAATAACAAGTGAAAGTAGAACTAAACGTTCGTTAGAGAGTTTAGTAATGTTTGATACTATTCGATTATGTACTGGAAGGAATTGTACGGAAATTAGCGAAGAAGGGAAGCCTATGAACCAAGGTTTCCTGGAGTATTATAACAAGACAACATTACAGTGGGTTCCTATGTGTGACAACCGTTTCACAGAACGAAATGCTCAAGTGGTTTGTCGAGAATTAGGATTTGATCCCATTAATGTATATTTTGACTATGATAGAAGAATTGAATACCACTCCAATTCCCTGTCAAGAATTTGGTCTTGGCCAGAGCCGTTGCAGTGCAAAGGAACAGAACTACGGTACGATGACTGCCCGATACGATTAAATGGGCAATTATACGGTCACAGACATGAATGTAAATGGAACTCAAAATTTGTCTTTATAAATTGTGGCATGAGGAATTTAGATCATCCCTTAGAATATTGGGGAGGCATACGTTTTGCTTACCCAGAGTTTGAACACCATTTATACGAACATCGTATACACGACGCACACACACACGACAACGTTCAACGTATTGAAAGTGTTTTGGAAAACATTAGAATAATTGGAGCTGGAATTCTTCACAATGAAAAGTCTCCTGCAATTCAAAGTATCGTCAAAAGCCCTTCAATTACTTTCGTGAACATTACGAAATCCGCTTCCCACGCGGTTAATTTGATTTCTCCAAGTAACACAATGAACCTCCTGTTTATGGAGATCAACGACGCCCTTGGAGATGGTGTAAACGCGGTTTCATTAACCGGGGAAGGAAGGGAAAGTGATGAATCTAGTTTTTCACCGCTGAAAGATCTGAATTTACCTTATCATTTATTCTCTATGATTGATATTTGCGACACCACCAAAGAAATCATAATAGAAGAACGAGTCATCGTGTATTACAAGTACGACAACAACCCCGTTAACTGCGTGAAAATATTCAAGAGCGTCTACAACGTTAAACCCTTCGGTTTTCGACTTCTGCAATTTAACTTGTTTAACCATACAAAGTCTTACGGGAGAAGGGATTCCATATCTTTGTATGACGGAGATATTTACAATATATCTTCTACGCTTATTGGAAACATTGAAATGGGCGATGAAGGGGAGAAGAAGTTGTTCAAGACAAAATTACCCAGCTTGAGTGTTAAGCTATTTGCAAGTGGTGCTTCGGAGGTGCATGGCTTCATCGCGGAAGTTGTCACATTGCCAATATCAGCTATTGGATTTAGTAAGTATTTATCGACAGAAAAATATATTCTATTTCTTTTGGCTTGTACATATAAAAGAGTAAATGCCTTTTGCAGATCGCGATGCTCAGCACAATTTAACTCACAGTACGATATCAAACTGTCTCACTGGCGCCATCTCTTATCACGCCGTGGGGGAGGTGTCTGCGTTGTTGTCTCTAGACAAAAATCAATTTACGGATAACTGCAAACAGCTGTACGGTAATTTCTCAACATGCCGGGCTGCAGTCAAGGTGGACGTGCAGAATATGCAGTCGATGTTTTTCAGAGTAAGTAGCATTCATTAGAAAACGATGTAAATAAAAATATAATTAAATAAATGTTTTGCTTCTAGAATAATCTTCTAAAGGGTAATCAAGGAGGATTGTGGCTACGAGCAGATTCAAGGGGTTCAGCAACTTCCTTAAGAGGATTTCTTTTCCATAATTTGTTTACAGACAATCTAAACTTGCCGGCAATTTATATAGAAGGTAATTTAAAAGGTTACATTAGGTACATCACGAGCATTACACTAAGTTCAAAAATGTATTTAAATAGTCTTGAGAATATTTTGCAAAAATGATACCAACCCGAATGCTGTGGTTTAATATATTATGATGAAAACGGTTTCCAAATAACTTTATTTTGATATGAGCGTACCTGAAAACGAGTACTAAATTGTAATTGATAATTAAAATGTGAACCGTAATATTTAAAAACTGTAGAAATGGAAGATAAGAATAGAATTAAGTTATATTTATTGCAAAAGAAGGTCCTCATATATTTTTTTGGTGATTTAGTAAACATATGAAACTGGTATATTTTTTTAACGAAATAAGAAATCTTTATTAGGGGTAACCAGAACAGAAACGGTTTGCTATAATGAAGAAAAAAGAGAGCAATAACATAATAACTGTGGATTATGAATCCATAATTAACTAACCCAGTAAACATTTTGGAGTAAATTCTACTTAATTTCTATTACATATCATGAATTTTTTGTCTGGAACGTGTTCGTTTTCTATTCAGTCGTTCATAGGAAAGACCCTTTTTATGAGCTACAGACATTGCAACGACGGTTCACTGCCGGAGTCGGTTTATGATTTATGACCGGAGTTATAAACTTGAAACTAGCAGGGGTATACAACTTAATGGAATTCTACTTTTTAGACTCTGCAAAATATAAATATTTAAATGAAGAAATAAATAGATGTAATCTTTAGTACGGATCGTGATTTTTTTAATGAATATTATTCATCTTCAACAATACTCGTTATATTAGTTTTTTACATTGTTTTGGTGATTCAAAAATCCACGATCTGCAGATCTGCGTTAAGTTTAAAACCTCTGTCTTACCATCGCTAGGTACTATCTTCGTTTATATACATTCTATTCGGGGATTGAGGGAGATAGCGTCTGTCTATTACCATTAAAGAAATATTTGTTGAAAAAGGATAGCATATACTTTAAACATCTGTACTGAACGAAATATTATACAAGTGTACAAGTGTAACGGTGAAAAATATATTTTACTTGTCTAACGCATCTCGTTTCTCTCTCACTTTGGAATAAATGAGATGAAAGTGAACTTAAAAAAAATATATCCATGTGGGAAAGAAACAGAAATACTTAATGAATGATGTTGGAAAAAGAAAGAATACTAGAAAGAATAACTAACACAAAATCTGTGACAGGTAGAGAACTTGTAAAGCGTTAGAATAGAATTGTACGAGTGACTCGAACTTCACCAAATTGTTTACTGGGAAGTTTAATCCGGACATAAACAAAATATAAACGTTGACATAAACGTAAAGTAAACTTATTTTTCTTTCTGTAAAACATGAATAACAGTGTTTCGCGAGTGTGTGCAAAATTTATAAAATATATTTGATTATATTTGAAAAATTAATTTTCAAGGGCGCCAATCATCACCTTATCAGGAAGTGACCTTATTCCGGAACTACATCACACGAAACCGGATGCAATATAATGACGTCATCACGTTAAAACAAGTTGTTTCTAACTTCTCTTACAACTACGTTCATAGTAACATTGGGGCTAGAATATTAGACGTGTCTGGTTTCCATAAAGTGCGGCTACCAATTTATCAAACAACGAACCATAATGGATTTTACAGGTAAAGTTATTTAGGATTAAACAATTATGTAGCATATACGTTTGAATGAAGGGTAATTTGATTTTAAAACCATTTATAGTAATGTAGCTGTTGATTTGAGGGGTCGGGCAACTATTGTTGCTGGAACTGCTGGGCAACATTACGTGGACAATATATTCTTCAACCCTGATAATGATTATGAAATGATAACTGTCAATAGATCTATGTAAGTATACAAGTAGAAATAGTTAATTAGCAATATTATACTAACTGTCTAAAGGGGATCAATCGACTCATGCTAAGAAGTAACATTTTAACTGCAGTAACTTCATTAATGTATTAATATACGATTCCATTTTGGTACACGAAAACAGAATCGCTTTTCAAAAGAGGAACAAAAAAAGCAAATATCTGTTTTTCATCTGAACAAAAACGAATGGTTTGCTTTTATTTAGGTTTGAATTGCCGTTAGGTTCTATTAATTCAGTTATCTACATTCCCAGCTTTCTATTTTCATCTAAATATATTTAACTTCATCTTAACTTTAACATAATAATTTCTTACAGTTTTTAATCATTTTCTCCATTTTATTTCAATCTCTGATTTATACTATTCTTTGTGCTTTTTCCATCTGTTTCTAATGCTGTTTTCTCAGCTTGATTCTTCTTCTCCTTCTTACCCTATCCACTTAGTAAGATCCGGCGTTGATAAACTCATTACTGTAGTAAGAATATTAAAATCTATACGTCTGCGAGTATGTCTAATTCACGTAACTTTCAAGTGGGTTGTGAACCATATCTGAATTTATATAAAACTGCTTTGTATATTGATAAAACTGGCTATCAAAACCTCAAATATCCAATTGTTTTTATTCAAATCGCAATATTAGCAATTGAAATAATCGTTTTTGTTTTTTTTATAATTGTAGTACGCGTTATTTCCTTCCTAAACTTCTTCCCCACTATCATTTGGCCATTGCTGTTAAACAAGAGAAGTATAAAAGAGATGCTGAATCGAACGTCAAAGCGCTAGCACCTGTAGCGAGATCCCTTAAATTTATATGATATCGTGATATACAAAATATTAAAGCGGTAAAATGAAATTCAAACTTTAAATAGTCAATTTTTGGATATTGGAACGCCAATATACATTAATTAACCAATATATCAATAATGAATTAAAAAATTAGTTCACAACCCAATTGGGGTTAATACCAGATCTTCTAAATTCGTTGGCGGGAACTATACCAGACCTAGAACTAGATTGTATGCTCTTAAATAAAAATGCCCTTCACTTGAACCTACTGGCGCAGATGCAGATTGAAACTGGACCTTGTAAACAACAAGAAAAACAATACCTTCTCATGTTTCATATCATCTGAATGTGCTTTTCTATTCCGATTATATTCTAGAGGACATCATATTTGTATTCATTTGATTTTTTTTCTTTTTTGCATGTTTTGGTTGCATGATACAACAGATTTTTTGAGGGTAACTTTACCGGAAGGTAAGAAAACTTTAGTATCTATTAATGTATTGTGTTTCTATGTATTTAGACTAGATACAATCCATGATAACGAACGTTACATTCTCACAAAATTAAAAAAGGAAAAAAAAAATTATTTATCATCTTAATAAATGGAGTTGAAATCGGTGTTTAAGCTTTGTTATTGTTTATTTAAGGTTTTTCTAACATATCAAAAATGAAATGTTACATAAAAAATTTAACCTAATATACCTTGTGTTGTGACCTATTTCAGACGTTTTGAAAAAGAAGTCTTACTTTTTGTCTATTACCCTAATCATAAAACTTTTTAAGAAAAACTTTTTCAAAATTATAAAGGCTTTTAAAATAGCTGTAAAATTAATGTTTTGTACCATTAATATTTTGTGTTTTGCGGGGAGTAATGTAGTATACAATAAAATTTTATAATTACGATTGATATGTTATTTCGATACAAATTAGTTACTTTTTATTGAGCAAAAATTTTGTTTATTAATGTTTGACTTGTTGTATCATTTTATGTGAGAAAATATAGCAACCGTTACTATGGATTGCCTTAGTAGTACCTAGGAAAAATAAAAAAAATCATTTCTTTAGACAAATAACATTTACATTATATTAGTATTTAGTACTTCATATTCTAAACTTTCTATTGATCATCTACTAATATTTTGTCTTATATTTAACACACAGCATATTTTGGATACGTTCTCATCAATAATATTGTATTCTCTAGTGCATTGGATATTTGGAAAACTAAAATTGACGCCGCTTTAAATTACTGGGGTTATAATTCCACCCTGGCGGTTGGGTCACGAATTCGAGATCGCGCCGACGAGCCATCACTTTTGGAAGTACAATATCTACCTCTACACAATTCGAATTCTTCCGTTCTGGACGGGAAGTGTCCTCCAGGCTGGGCTCTTTTTAGTGATACCTGCTACATGTATGTAGGCGCACCGATGTCTTTCTTTGAGGCCAGAGATTTCTGCAGGGTATGTACTCAAACGCTTGTTATATAATAATTCTATTTGCACATAATTCTGTTTTGGAGAAATGTTCTTTTAATTGGGTTTGAATTTGAAGCTTAATTGAAGCCACAATAGAGAGAAAAGCAATAAATTTTTGAAAGACTTGACGAAAAAAAATTATTTCTTTTATTCGGAAAATAATGAAAGGCCTCCACTTCTTCGTTGCCCCAGGGCCTCCACACCTCTAAATGCGGTCCTGGTTCTTTCCCCTGAGTAACAAGTTCAAGCATAAAATGCTTCCAGATTAGTAGCGGAATTTATACAAATTTGTGAATGAGCATTTTTGTTTTTATTGAATTAAAAAAAAATTGATTATTACAAAATTTGAATTATTTAAGAAATTAGTTTAAATAAAAAATGAACAAATACCAATGACTTCAGGCGAACATGACCTTGATGTTGAAATCATCTCAAAGGTTTTAGATGTTCGTTCGCGTTTTATTTTCCTATATTAAATCAGCAATATAAGACACTAATTGGTAAATATATATATTATATAATAATATTTACGTTACTTAATACTTCTACAGTCTATTATCACTTGAATATTTACTTAAATGTTCTGATTAGCTATGGAATTTAAAGTTCGATTTAATGCAGAATTAATTTTGATTGATACCACTAGTTGGAATCGGCTGCTTACTTCACCGACGTGTTACATTGCGTTACATCTTCTTGAGTATTACTAAAATTTTCCATACACATTTCGAGTAAGTATAGTATTAATTTTGGTTTGGTTTTGCAGTCTGATAACGCTTCCATGCCGTACCTTCGTGGAGACCCGAATCTCCTGTTCAATTTTCTGCAGGCTCAACAACAGGACTACCGATATACAGAAAGAGTCTGGGTGCAGCATCTGGACCGCGTCGATCAATGCACCGCGTTCATGTTCCATTCAGTGGAGGTGTACAGCTGCGATGACAAAAACACGTTTCTCTGCGAGATAGGTACAGAACAAACCTGATGAATGGGCTTGCGTCCTCATTTTTAGTGGTCGATTTTTCAATTGTTGATTAAAATTAATGTTAACAAATGTGTAGTGGCGTGTCTATTTTATTAAATATCTAAACGTTGACGGTAATATAGCAATTACAAATTTGAATTGTAGTATTAGCGCTAGAGATGGTCGACCATTTGTATGACGTAAAATTCATTTTATACGTCAGTTATTTGTTGAGTAGGCCAGTGCTGCGGTAATGTTCTGTAGCTGTTGGTAGTCAAATAATCAAGTTAAATCATTTTATTTTATTTAACCCTGCTAAGGCAGACGTAATATTGAAATCTGATTGTTCCTTGAAATAGCTGTAAATAATATTTGATATTTTGATATATAAATACATATAGTAGAGATTTATGAGCTGTAAGGTTGGTAACCTTACCAAGGATTGTGATGCCACATGCACTTGGAATGTATACAAATCCCTTTAATAATTAAAGAGACAAAATAACTTTTTTAATTGTTAATATCTCTTAACCTATAAGGAGTTATTAAAAAATAATTGAACATTTGAGGTTCAAGTAACCCACTTTATGAATATATAGTACACTTTTATAGAAATTAAGACATAGGACACAAACCCATTCAAAACTCAACAAATGAGGTTGTGAACTTTACTTCAATTTCTATAAAACTGTACAACATATTGATAAAGTTGAATATCATAACCTCTAATATCTAATCAAAAAAACAACTAATCTATAATAGTTCTAACGCAAAATAATAATAATATTTGTATATTAATATTCACAGATCCTAAGGTATTGATCGATCCACTCTCTTGGCATGACGATGTTCTAGCCATCGCTGTTATTGGATCACTAGGAGTTGCTGTACTACTACTGGCCCTCGCTATAGGTAAACACAAAATTCTATAACCATTACTTAATTTATTTACACGCTAAAACAAACCCTTGTGTATATTTTAGGATGCTGGTACAGCAAATCTCGCCACAGGCATGTCCAAAGGTTGCAGAGACGGAACAGTATTCGGCAATCCTTGCGTTCGTTGAATAGTTTGGACCCTGGATCGATGAGGAGAAAAAATTTGGTAAGCATGAGATATTGGTAACATCTAGAACGGAGAAGGAAACGTTTTGTAAAGAGCAAACTAACCTAAAAATTAATTAATGAAAAATTATTTATTAAATACAATTTCTGGGGCCACAAGCTCACGCTTTATGAGCTTGTGCGAAGATCCGTCACTGATCCCATGTCCTAATATGTAAGATGTTGATTTATTTATAATATATACATTATTTTTTCAGCAAACATCCCGTTCTACTGACATTCTAACCAAAACCTCAGATTACAAGAAGATGTTAGCAACAAATGGGTCCATAGACTCGATGGATAAAAGCGCTTTCAGTTCTAGCTTGGAAGACAACCAAAGCTACGATATATACGAAGCCCATAATCCTCATTTATCGAAATACGTATCATCGGAAAGCGACTACTCACCACAGAAAGCGATGTACGGGAAAACTAGCGAATATCCAAACCCTAAAGTCTACAGTGGGAATGATTTATCCAAGAAACCATATTCACCGCCAAAATATGCGGAACCAGTATTAAGTGGTGACGGTTTTGATTTAGCTTATAAAAATGAAGGATTTAGAGATAATTCCACGTTTTCAAGTACAAGAAATCCTTCTTTAAATACTGTATTGAATGAAGAAACCCCAATTATTCATCATAATGATGAAGACGCGGAAACTGTTGGACCATCTGACTATTATAATAATGCGTCAACGTTGCCGCTGAATAGTACGATAGATTCAAGTAAGCACGACTCAAATGAATACACGGATCCGAGATTCACCTACCTTAAAGAATTGAAGAATAAATTACCAGAATATGAGCAATATCCAACTCCTAAGATCTCCACCTTTAAGGCTCCTGATAGGAGCTACTTGGAAAACGGTTTACCAACTCCTCCAAACCCACCAAATATCATGCAGATAAACCTAACGTATAAAAACCCCACTTATGACTCGACACAACCGCCAAATTCAAGTTACGAAAAGAAAATACAGAATTTACAATACACACCAGAGACTAGCTTCGACAGCAGCGTGGGAAATAATACATATGATCAACCTAGTACCTTCCAAACGTTCCAGCAACCACAAAACATTCCTCAACCTCTTCAACGAACCATTCCAAGTGAAATACAACCCGAACGTCCACAATCAACCGCGATTTTAGATTCAGAAGTTCCGAAAATGCCGAAAAATCGATCAAAAAGTGAAGCACTTTTAGAAACAAATTTTGACTTTATGGAATATGATGATAATGTAGTGCCAATTTCGGATCCGCTAACGAAAGACAGTAGAAGTCAGAGCCAACCTCTGGAGACTGCGATGTAACCGATTTAGTATTTTATTAATTACTTAAGTGCATAGATTTATTATACATTTTTATACTTTTGAAGTTTGAATTAAGTTGATCTCTATAAACGTTTACATATTTAATAAATTTTTATATTTATATACATACACGATACAAAGAGTTTTTGCAATGAACAATAATTTCATATTCTGTTATTTACTAAATCACTTAACAAGTTTGTAGGATGCCTACTATTGACAAATCCTGATGATTTTTAGATAGTACCAACCTTTAAACGATATGTGTCAAAATTTTGTAACATACCGACCATTAGTTTACGAATTGCAGTGATTTTAGTGACGCTACTTTTGTAATATTCAAAACAATTGAAAAATTTAAATTTTGTGTGCACAATCTCGTGCGCAATGCCTGTGCAACTTAGTCATTATTAGATACGTTGGAAACTTGGTTTATAAATATTGAAATGAACAATAACTTACCGAAATTTATCTGTTTTTTTATGTTTTTTTTATGTTGCACAGGATAAATCTAAATACAAAACTGTGCATGTGAACAGAAAAAAGTGATTTTGACAGATAAACCTGTAGTAAAATCCTGAAAGTGTGCAGGTGTCTTTAGATGAAGACTGTTCAAGAAAAACCGCAAGTGTTCTCTGAAATAAATCTATATTTATAATGAATTAAAATGTGAAATTAGTATTAGTAATTGAACTGATAACTATGGGCGCCGGAAGGAGGGTACAGGGGTTGCACTTGTACCCCTTTGACATGAAAGAAAAAGATTAAGAAATGAAATATTTATTATTAAAATCACTGTTTGAATAAAAACTTATGGCGCTAGGTTGTTGTACAAATTTATTCAACACATTGTCAATGAATTCAATTATATCTTCTACCCTTTCTCTATGAACACAGAGCATGTTTCTCCTTGAAAGCAATCCTGCCGGCGCCCATACTGACAACTATGTTCAATAGGCTTGTGTCCTCATTTTTTAGTGGTCGATTTTTCAATTGGTGATTGAAATTGATGTTAATAAATGTGTATTGGCGAGTCTATTTTCTTAAATATCTAAATATTGACGGGAATATAGCAATAAAAGTTTGAATTGTTGTTTTAGCGCTAGAAATGGTCAGCCATATTTGTATGGCGTGAAATGCATTTAAACGTCAGTTATTTGTTGAGTAGGTCAGTGCTGTGGTAATGTTTTGTAGCTATTGGTAGTCAAATAATCAAGTCAAGTCAAAGAATAATAAGTTTTTATTTTATTTAACCCTGCTAAGGCAGACATAATATTGAAATTTGATTGTTCCTTGAAATAGTTGTAAATAATATTTGATATTTTGATATATAAATACATATAGCAGAGATTTATGAGCTGTAAGGTTGGTAACCTTACACAAGGATTGTGATGTCACATGCACTTGGAATGTGTACAGCGTTGAATCCCTTTAATAATTAAAGAGACAAAATGACTTTTTTAATTGTTAATATCTCTTAACATATAAGGAGTTATTAAAAAATAATTGAACATTTGAAGTTCTAGTAACCCACTTTATCAATATATAGTACACTTTTATAGAAATTAAGACATAGGACACAAGCCCATTTAGAATGTCATGAATATGTTATCTAATTTTTTAAGTTTCTATCTGTTTACTAGTTGATGCATTTGTCCAAATAAACTGTGTCCTTGACAAAAACACTAGCTAGTAAGGTATTGTGTTTCAAATAAGATGTCTTAAATAAGATGTTCTGAGCTATCTGTTGACATATGACACCAATTTATTCATAATCACAAAATAAACAATAATTATTGTCACACCTTTATGTGCCTTGTCTTGCTTGACTTATAAAGATGTGCCTTCTTGTAAGTAATTATAAGACAAAAACGTGTTCGAATAAGTATGTGTATTTTTATTATACTAAATGGCCGCTATTTAGACTTCCCGAAACCTTATTTTAATCTGTAGAGGTTCATGAAACCATAAAACGAAAAATATATATTTAATATATGATAAGAAATATATGGTTTATAATTAGGGCCCGGATTTATGTACAATTGAAACCCTTAAATATGCTTTCATAAAATATGCAGTGAAAAAAACAAAATGTGTAAAAAGTAGCACATACCGTAGCATTTGCACATACATAGGATATGCAGTAAAGGTCACACACATCACAGCAAATATATAGTATATGCAATATACGTTAATGTATATACCTTGAATATAGTATGTATATCCAAAAAAAAATTTAGGATTTGTATTTTCCGGCATATAAATCCGGACCCTATTTATAATTAAAAAGCCAAAATTTTGTACGTATTTTGAAAATTATTATATATAAATGTTAAATTGTATATATTTGTTAAGCAATTAAAAGAAATTTATATCTATGTGAGCTTAAAGCGTAAAAATTCTAAAAATTTATAAAATTTAGTGATAAAAATTTGAAATGAAAATAAAGAAAGAAAAAAATTGTAATATTAATATATCATACACTTAATTATTTATATTTATTACCATTACAAAATAAACAAACAAAAAATTCAATCTCTTAGACTTAGCACACTGGAAATTTAGAAATAGAGTCTTAATTAATGGGGAGCATGCAAATTAATCAAAATTCTTAAGTTTACCTGAAACAAGGGAAGATTATTACACATGAGTAAGCGAAAAATTCTTGACGATTTCATAATCAAATATAAATTTAACCACTTGACTTAAAATGCTTCTTAATTGGTCGTAGAATTTGACGTCACTGTGCAGTGAATATAATTGGCGTTCTGTATTCAAGAAAGAATGTGGCTCTCATTTTGCACTTTCTATTAGTTATTTTTGTGTTATACTGTAAAATGTCTTATTAAAAATCCTATGTACCGATAGATCAAAAAGAAGTGCAAAATCAGAGCAACTAATTTATAAAACGTTATAAGAATTTCTCTCACTTGAACAGAGTATGTCCGACCGTCAGGGTGTATTGGTGTTGTTTCATATTGGCTCACTTTATCATGAGAGCTCTTTGATATTTATGAATACACCACCACTGCATTGAAAGAGATAAAAGCCGATACGTCTAGCAGCAAATGGGCTTGTGTCCTCATTTTTTAGTGGTCGATTATTCAATTGTTGATTGAAATTGATGTTAATAAATGTGTATTGGCGTGTCTATCTTATTAAATATCTAAATATTGACGGAGATATAGCAATTAAAAGTTTGAATTGTAGTTTTAACGCTAGAAATGGTCGGCCATATTTGTATGACGTGAAATGCATTTTAACGTCAGTTATTTGTTGAGTAGGTCAGTGCTGTGGTAATGTTTTGTAGCTGTTGGTAGTCAAATAATCAAGTCAAATCAAAGAATAATAAGTTTTTATTTTATTTAACCCTGCTAAGGCAGACATAATATTGAAATTTGATTGTTCCTTGAAATAGTTGTAAATAATATTTGATATTTTGATATATAAATACATATAGCAGAGATTTATGAGCTGTAAGGTTGGTAACCTTACACAAGGATTGTGATGTCACATGCACTTGGAATGTGTACAGCGTTGAATCCCTTTAATAATTAAAGAGACAAAATGACTTTTTTAATTGTTAATATCTCTTAACATATAAGGAGTTATTAAAAAATAATTGAACATTTGAGGTTCTAGTAACCCACTTTATCAAAATGTAGTACACTTTTATAGAAATTAAGGCATAGGACACAACCGTTCAGAACGTTCGGTTCTTAATCCTTTTTAATTGATATGACCGTCCTCTGTTTATAATCATGGACAGACGTTCGAAGAAAGTGGGAAAAGAACAGATTTATAATGTATACTTCTATCTCTTTCAACACAGTGGTATATTGATAAACATTAAAGAAGGATGGCCAGCCAATACTCGTAATCTATTCCAGTGTAAAAGTAATCTAACTATTTTAACGCATTCGTACATAAATAGAACATGGTAAGACCTCTTTTTATAGATTTAAAATTTAAAAACTTAAAAAATATATTCATTATTTTCATCGCAGAAGAATTTTATAAGCTTCATGAAGTTAAATAAAAGTCTGCATGTTCCCTATTGTTCGATGGATTAGGATTGTTTATTCTTTGTATAATACACAAACAATAAATATATTTGCATAGAATTGTGCAAGTCAACAATAGGTTGTCTATATGTTTAATGTTTTTGGAACCTCATAAATAAAATTATGTCCATGAATTATGTACATTATTACCGCACCCCGCAGATCCGCTATATGGTGTTTCATTAACACTTACGGCTTTTTAAAATTCATGTCACGAAATAATTATTTAAATTTTATACAATAGTCTATATAACAACCCTTTGTCTTCTCTTTTGTCTTAGGTTTTAAATATTTAAAAATAGATAAGTACAGATTCACAATTTAAACGGCTTCTAAATTAAAAGACGCTGGCTGGTCTGAATATTTGGTAGTATTTCTGTCATGAAAGAATTCAATTTGATTTCACTCGTTCAAAGAAATGTCAGTGATATGAACTACAAATGGCAAAATCACTTCACCTGGCTTCACTACCGTGCCAGTATTGAATGAAGTTGCAAATGAACCATTAAAGTGTAACAGAGACAGATATATCTTGTTTCTTTTTCTATGATAATCTTCTGTAGTGTAATTTTATCTCTACTAAAATAAATATTTTCAAAAGAGTCTGAGTGAGTGAGTGAGTGAGATGTGAGTGAAAAAGAATTGATTTATTGACTATGTCATTTCACCGAATTATTTACTTTAAATTAATTTAAAAATTAATTGTTTTCATATTATACACTTTAAATATATTATAATTACATCAATGTGAATAATAGTTTTAAGTAAAATTATAATAAAATTTAAAATTATAAACGTAACAATGCATAAATAAAATGTGATTATTTTTAGAATAGTTTATAAGTATGTTAATTATATAAATAATAATTAATTACTATATTGTATATCTGCATTTATATATATATCTATATAAGAAATTATAATAATAAAAAACAACTTTTATTTCTTTTATTTATTTCATTTTCTTATCATGATCGGTGTATTAGATAGGTACAGAGCCAAATTAAGGAATGGACTTTAAGAACTGCTTTCTAGTGGATGAAGTTGGCCAATATTTTTATACCCAATCCATCACTGTCTAGAAGCCCCGACACAAAAAAGAAGAAAGAAAAATATTAGATTGTTTAACACATGATTACTAACATTAATCTCAAAATCTTAATTTAATTTTTAATCTGAAAATTTATTATTGTGTAACTATTGTATTTAATCTTTAAAAAGGGCATTTTAATATTTTAGAATCTTTAAAAAGGTGTTCACAAGAAATTTTATTAGTATGTTAATCCGCAACTCAAAACATGAATGAAGAACCTGAACAAATGCCCCATTTAAGATGCCCAGTATCCCAAAACCAGTTGAAGTATTATTAGGGTTCTCTCAATTCAAAGTCAATAATTATATAACAATCATTTATTAATAATTAATTTCAATCGAATATGTATATTCAAACATCTAATGACTAAGTGTTGTCCGCCAACAAAGCCAAAACTCTAAGTGTTTCGCTGGTCCGCTGGTCCCAGTCACTGTATCAACATTTTTAGAATAGGCACCTCTGTTCCCTTGCATGATGTCATAGTCAGGTCCGCATTGAAATGACAGCGATGCACTGGGAGTATCTATAGGGCCAAATAGCACCAACAATTTAGTACTATTTCAGGGATTGAACCTGAAAGCACGGTAGTATGGCGTCAAAGCCGACATTTATTCTATCATTAATATTATATTCCGAACAACGCTAGTATAAAGTTCATTCACAATCACAACAATTAATTTCTTGCATAATACACATCAATTGAACTACTATGTCGTCACTCTCTGACACTTCAAAGAAGTATGTTGTTACTACGAAACGTAAGACGTTGATTTATACACACGTCCGTCGAACAGCCATCGCCAGCGACCACCAGCGCCTGTACGCATAATTTGGTGCACGACTATTATTATTTTTCAATCAAAATGTTACGTTTCCATATAGGAAGTGCAATATGAAAGAGAGAGAAAGCGCAATACGAAGTGTGTTGTATTCTACTACATAGGTCATGATTCTGACTGTGAGTGGAGTGTGGCTATTCCTACGTGTGTTCGGCTCCTTTGTCATCAATGGGTTACGGGACTGTCGATTTCTTGTAAAGGGTTTTTCAATTTCGTATTTCCTTTATTTTGCCACATTATTAACACTTTATAAGTTGCGCAATAGATCCATAAATAGTATCAAACTGTTTCCTTTATAATTAACGAAATGTTAATATCGTTTTCGTTAATTTTTACGTGGATTTAGCGTATGTACTCGCGTGAGACACCCCCAGCATTAGAAATGGATTCGCCGTACTTCAGCTGACTGCGTCTGTCGGCGTACGCAAAGCCGAGCTCTGTACTATATAAGATACAAATTGAAAAGTAGTAGTGGCCCAACCGGCGATTCGTCCACAAGAATGTCGACTGTTTTATTAAAGATGCCATATAGTGTTTAGTAATAAAAAATTAATAAATAATGCAAGTAATGTGTAGTATTTAATAATAATAAAACAGTAGAAACGGTGTGAGTGGTCGTGTCGGGAAGAGGAAAGCATTTTCGGTTTCGTTTGACATTTGACAATTGAACTGTCAGTGTGTGTGACAGAACAGAGAACAGACCGGTCGAAGTAAAATAATGCTTAAATATTTAACGCACAAACTTAAAACCCACTCCTTGAATGAAGAAAATATTGTGGAAAAGGTTAGTTAATAATTATAAATAAAAATACTGTCCAAAAATTGATCCTTTAGATATATTTTTGAAGGTCAAATAAAGAGAGAAAATGGCGGACGATTTGTACCTTGAGAACAAAGGAATGCATTTTCAAACTTACAAAAGTTACCTTTAACACTAATAATTATAAACGAAACTGAAACCATTTAATAAACCAATATTTATGTTTAATTTAATACATATTTCATACATTTTGAATGTGTATTTTAAGAGATATTTGACTTTTTAACCGGCGTCAATATGGCTGACTGTTATAGACGATTGATCGAGTGTATTTTCATTATTTTTATCTTATTTTTTTACAGGTGGACGGTCACGACTCAGGGACCGAATCCGACGACGAAATTGACAATCCAGAAATCAGTAAGTCTATTTTTGATCGTCTTAATGAAGGAACTTTACGTCAAATGCTATATATCTACATCGGTATATCTACCACTCTAGAATAGTTTGCAGACAAAGAAACTGCATTCTCCTGTCATTTATTCGAAACAAATGTAATTTATCTTCATAGCTAATAAAGTTTAATGATCAAAAACGAAATCTCATTAAATAATTACTAAAATTAGACCAGGAAACCACCAACAATTGTCAGGAAATGTTTTTGAACCCGGAAATTTATTTACGATTTGTTTATAGTACATAAAATATATGTACTTGTGATTTGAAATTGTTTAAATTCGTATGCTTTTGTTGCTATTTTTGTTATAAATAAAAGTTTACGAGCATCGCATGCATACGTGTATAAAACCAAAATACTAACATATAATGTTATCACGAACAAGCTAAGATTTTGTTCTTTGAATTCATTCTTGTTGCTCCAATAGGAATCAAGAATTAAACATTAAATTAGAAACAAATACATGAAGCTTTTTATTAAAGTATTCTGAAATAATCTATTTTTAAATTATATAATTTTTCCATAATAAAAAATTATTGTTAAAAAATGAATTTACAATTTTATTTAAAATCAACAACTCTTTCTATAAATCAAAAATGCTGTTGAAATGTGGATTACATAGCAACAAATTATAAATGTAATACTACACGTATGTTAAAAATGAACTCTCAAAATCGCATAGAAAAAAAGTAACATAATAACAAAGAAGTATTGTCTCATTTAGAACAGCCTTTACTATAGGTAAATAAAATAAATGAAATATTAATTTTCTGTGATTTTTTTAATATCACAAATTGCTTATTGATAATACATCCGTGACATATCGTCCCCCTCACCCCTCCCTACCCACTCTTATTATATTCGTGGCATTAAAGTTGACCAAGCAAACTGTTTTATTCCAATTGGATTGAGACCTATCAAAGTTTGAACTATTAGAATTCTCCTTATTGTCGTCATGCTATGTAATTAATTATTTAAACAATAAAACTTATCAGCGTACTACAACGTACGAGTATGACTCATAATAATAACAATACTAACCTGTAATTTGGATGTTATGAATTATTTATTAACAAATCTATATTTTTCATTGTCACTTGAATGTCACCGAGATCTCTATTGTTCTCTTAAAAATTGAATGTTGTTGTTGAACGCCTGCTAAACCCTGTTACGTGTATCTGACATAACAAAAGTTATCTGTTACGTAAAAGAAACGTTTTGTGACCTATATTACTGCTTCTTGAAATATAAATCTACCTTTAATATAACCTTTTTTCATAAGCAGTCCTTTTAAGGATTAAGCGACCTTTTAGACTAAATAATACTTGGTTTCACTGAAGTAAAATACTACATTACTGTAAGGTAATCTTCGACGACCTTATGTACGCATATATGTAAAAGACACCGCTGCCTAACAAGGTGATGATGATGTAAACATATAATTGATCTGTAGTCTGCGTGTAGCTTTAGCATATTTCTAACATTGTAAACGCTTCTGAAGTACATTTCATCTGCCTATTTTATCTTGACGAAAACAATAACGTTAGAAATATTCAGGTGCACTTTAAAACAGCTCTATTTGACTATCAAGTACGCAGAATTTAACATGTAATTATAAATAATTGAATTATTTACTTTATTATCTGTTATCAGTTCTGTATTATTTATGCAACCAAAGCAACCTTTGTAAACGTATCAGAGTTACAGGGGGCTTGTGCCTTGTGCCATAGTGAGAACTCGATATGCATACATATATCTATAAAACTACATAAATATATACTTCAATGATTGTAAGTATACGATACTATGTTCTTTACATACTACAGATGTACATTGTACATATATACAAAACTTCTGCGACCTACGTGTTGTACTACTCGCCTAACGAACGATAGTTGTAAACAGCATCGGTTCAGTGTGAATAGAAGTAGAGCTCGAATTTAATAAAAAAATTGAAATTGAAATATTAGAAGAAAAAAAATCTTCATTAAAGAAAATAATTTTGTTTATGTAAGTATTATATAATCAATGTGTTATGCTAGCCGAACTTATTATATTCGTATCTGTAGATAACAAAAACTGTTTTGTTCCTTGTTTTGATGTAATATCGATAAAGAAAATGTTTTTATTGCATAATTTAATTGCTTCTTGTATTGAATAACAATTATATATATTTCCTTTAAGACACACCAGCTACAGTAAATTCAGCTGTTTTTAAATTTTACTTAGTCATAGAGTAAACTGAAATCGACAGCAGTGTTATGTACAATATAATAAATATTTATTATTTAAATGAAATTTTGTACTTGTTGTTTTTCTTTAAACTCCGCTGCTTGCTGGAATGACGAAATACTTTGGTATATTTATATCCTTTGAACAGGTTTAGAATGTTCGTAATTATAACAAATATAGTCCAAATCACGAGAGTTCGGCGGTGACTTATATTTAAAAGAGGTTGTAAGAGCGGTATAAATCTATAATACGATAATGAATTTTATCTTATTCGTTTCTAAATACATTAAAGAAAAATGAGTGAGCCAGTGCCTTTTAGTTATATCGGTAGTTTATACCCTACAACTTGTTTTAAGTAAGAGTCACCGCCGAACTCTCGTAATTTGAACTATACATGTTTTATTTTTATAAAAACTACATCGGGAATAATATAGTACGATTCTAGTCCCAAACGTGCTGTTTTTAAAAAAGTCTACTGTAGTTCCTAGTCACAAATTTTTTAACATGAGACTTTCGTCACCATCGGAAATAGGCTGACGTTAAATAAATAAATTAATTAATAGTAATTGGAGTTTTTGTTTTTGGTTAACCGTAATAAATGAAAGAATAAATTACGCTTCCGTTTAAGATTACGATCATGTCAAAATTTAATTAAATAACATTATTTGGTTAATGTTTTAGTGGAAAATAACATTGCCAGTACTCAGACTGTATTAAGAACGTAAAAATACACTACAAACAGAAAACTAGCAGGTACTATAAATAAAATTGTCACTGTCAGATTAAAATACTGTAGAATTTTAGTTTTCTTCTATTTGATAAATAAATGACGTATATGTGTTTATAAATTCTACACAGGTGTTTTTACTGGTGATTATGCAACATCGAGCCCTGCTCAGGCAGCCGTTCTACGAGCCAATGAGACGACGATAAGATATCGTTAGAACATGCGTCTACAATTCTACAATAAACAAAAACTACTGCGTAAGCGACGAAAGATAAAGATAATAATTGATAATTTTTATTTTTAATATTGTTTTATCGTTTTAAGGAACACTCCTTCTTTGGGGCGTATAAATGAAGATTTAACTATACATTCTGAGGGCCGGTTTTTCAATTTTCTATACTTTGAGGTTTTATTATAAACCTTAATTGATACTACTTCTGATTCTTAGCTCTCATCACTTTTTGACAAAATTAAAATTGAAAAACACATGCTTTAGATTAAACTTCTGTTTTGCCACAACTGCTACTAAGGTTAAATACTCACTCAATAATTGGTTAAAATTTTTAAAAGTTATATATATTACACTTGCCTATCCCAATTTGTTTGGACATGTACAATACTCGTATAAATGGGAAGAGATATTTTTATCGTACAGACGTATGAACTACGGATTATTTTATAACAGTGATTGATAAACATTAAACTAGAAATACCTCTTAAAAAATGTATTAATGCGACTATATTCTAGTGAAAAAATCGAAGGTTGCACGTAGTCGGTTCCAGTATGAGAGACCCTTATACGCATAATAGACGAAGAATTTATTTTTAAAAGAAGTTCAATGTCAGTTTGTTCAAAATAAAGAAGTAAAAACAATGTTTATTACTAATTGTAATTTTAATTATTTCACATTCTATTTTGTCCTACTGTCCTACCAAATAAATTAACTAAACTCAAATTAAAATACGAATGTAACTAGGAATGCCTATTCCGAAAACCTGAAATCTAGATTAAAATATTAAATAAAAACGTATTATTCCCACTCAGTGCTTTAATTTAATTTAAATTGTTTAGCATATGGCAATACGCGTTGTCATTCACGGTACCATTTTTAATTTAATTTATTTTTTTTAGTTTTCTTAGTTTTTTTAGAACCTTACAAGGTCCAATGTTTTAAATTAAAAATATTAAATTAAGAAAAACTATATTGTATTATAACCTCCAAAATGTGACAGATTTGTCAAAATGCAGAAGGATTTACTTTTAAAAGAAGTTTAATGTCAGTTTTTTTTAAATATAGAAGAGGAAACAATTTCTATTACTAATTGTTATGAAAAACAGCAGTTTTAATTATTTCACCTTCAATTTTGTTCAACCAGCGAACTGTCAAAATTTATATTACTAACGATGCATGCGCACCAAATAAAAATTAACTAATTAAAACATCAATGTAACAAGGAATGCCTATTCTGAAAACCTGAAATCTAGATTACATTAAATAAAAACATAAATTAAATATCAAAACAGTCAGTGGGAAAAAGTCTTTACATTTTCTAACTGTGCAATTTTATTATTAGCATATATTTCAATATTTTAAATCTTGTACATTTACTATATAATCTAAAACCAAACATTTGAAGTCGAGCACATAAAGTAAACAACCATTCACTTTTACATAACATTAAATGAATTTGATTTACGAGTATATAACGAAATAATACTAGTAAAGGTTATTCCACTATCTCAGTGTGTTATAGTTAGTTAATTTATGAAATAATTCCACTCGTTTTTAAGGTTGATTGTCAAAGTGCAGTTATGCGTAAAGAAGGCGTTAGTTATATTAGATTGCCAATTATTTAATAATTAATAGTCGTAGCAATAAAGTACATTTACTAAAAAACTATTTATACAAATTACTTTCATACTCTTATGACGCCACGCTAAGGCTTACTGTCACAATATTGAAAAAACGGGTGGGCAAAAAGAGTCTGGTTAGAAAATTATAAGATTCGGAGGTTCGATGTTAATGCATATACTAATTATAAATGGATAATGCTAACTAAAAACATTTTAATAACTAAATAAGAACAATTTCAACACTTTCAATAATTCTGGAACGAATACGCATAGTTACACATGTAGCCCCTCCCCCACTCTTCCATGTTCTCACGATAAATATGATGATGTAGGTGCTGCTAATAAAATTAAAATTAACATTACGAAAAATCTCAATCCATGTTATGTTGAATGTACAATTTACCAGTGCTGCAGTCGGAAGAAATTTCTTGTCTATGGAATCGGAGTTGGAAAACATATGCCATTCGGCTTAAACTCTGTACAGTAGAGAAATGAAGTCTCTATTAACTTTTATAAAATAATAACTAAATAAGGATTGACAGGATAGATAATAAGGACATGATAATAAATATGTTTTTAATATTTTGAAAGGCCTTGTTTAACTATGATAGGTTTTTAAAAAGACTATTTAATATCTTTATATTTTTCAGAACAGACTTTATCAGAACTTATAATACACATTTCTACAATTTAATATATTGTTAATAACCCAATTTAAACTGAATCGGAGCCAAAATCTAACAAATTTATATTGGATTATAACAGAGTTACACTGAATTGAGATAAGATAAATTTGCACTGGATAGAATGAAATCTATGGCAGATTTATACTAAAAGTATAATGGAACCTGGTATAAATTTACACTAGATAAAATGAAATTTGGCGATGTGATCCGCTGCTTATTATTTCGATTTGTAATAGAATATTCGAATTTGAACTCAAATTTTGATTTTTTCTTTTTTACTTATTCTATTACTCAGCAATGGGCCAATTTTTAATTGCTATTTGAATTAGATGTTAGTAAATATATATTATCGTTTTTATTTGATTAAATATCTAAATGTTGACGGAGATATAGCAATTTAAAATTTGAATTGTAGTTTTACCGCTACAGATATCGGCCATATTTATGACGTAACATGTCGCACTATTAAGGCATAAGTCAGTTATTTGTTATATGTATAAAAGTTCTGTGTTGAGTATGCTATCTCTGTTGTATAAAAGAGATAGCAAATTAACGGAATTTTCTATAACGTTGGATCCCTTTAATAATCAAAGGGAAAAAATGACTCCTAAAATATAGTGAGTTATTAAAAAATAATTGAACATTTGAGGTCCTGGTAGCCAACTTTATCAATATAGTTTTATAGAAATTAGGCCATGGTTCACAAGCCCATTACCAAATTGTGTTTAGTATTTCATTTAACCAGAGACGGATGGATATTTTTACAACTCCGCAGCCCTGAAAGGCAGCCCTGCGAAGGAATAATAGTTTACTCCACGTATAGGATTTCATTGTCTCCTACACTACATTGTAAAATTTAAAGTCAAAACTCATAATAAAATATATTTAAAAAAATTACAAATTTATTATTTAATTATCAATAAATTAATTAGATACTAGTGACATCTATTATATACAACATAAACATCAAATGATAATTAAATTATTTTTAGTAAACAACTTTATTAGAATGATGAAATTTGATATTTTCATGAAATGAAAGATTTTTTGCAATGTTTCGGTGATTGACGACAAACATAAAGCGTTTGTTAAATGTTAAAAGCTAATGACAAAATTGAGCTACCAATACTACAATAACTGTGTTTGCCACTGTATATGCCTCTGTGTGTTCAGTAAGTGTGTACCATATATATGCCGTTGGACAGATAACCTTTTATCGAAAATTTTCAAGGTCTTAGAAGTTTTGGTTTTGGACTCTGTATACTGTATACAGTCGTCGTCGTGACGTCATAATCACCTTATTCAATGATATCAAAACTCCTGGTTTATTAATAAAAACTAAGATCATAATCACATTTCCTGCGGCTACACATTTGTTGTTGTATTTTATTTGTTTATTCATAGTTCAGGTATCATTTTAATTATATATTTAATTTATGAAATTTAAAAACATAATCTAAAAAAAATTATCAAGCTATCACCAGTGACAATCAAAGGCAAAAGTATAGTTGTATATTAACTGTTAACATTACGTAACAAATTTAATTTTTTTCGGAGACTGTACTCAGAACTGCACGTATTTTACATACAGCTTTCGTATATATACGAGGGGTGGGGAGAGGGGGGTGTTCTCAAAATGTGATAAGAGGAATATGTAATGTCACATCTAATCTAAAATTACACTTAAAAAAAAACAAAGTAAGACTATTTTTTTATGTGTGACAAGACGTGACAACAGTAAAGTAACGTATGTTCTTGCTGAATTCAAAGTTCCCGTGTGTTCAAGAGTCGCTTGGATACGTAGTTCCTCAGACACGTGCAAGTGCATATCCGTCTACAACTCAGCGAATTGAATAAATGGGCCTTTGTACCTCTGTATGTTGTCATTACTAGGCCAAACTTGTAATCATAGGATTTTAATATATTTTCAATAAATGAAGCTTACGTTCCGAATCTAGAATTTGCACTTTTATCAAATATAGTTGTAAGTTTATCCGGTTCTAGCAATTTCCTAATTGCTCGGTTAATCACCTGGTGCGTTTAAAGCCACATAATTCTTAAGCCTTGCATTGATCAGACTTCCCCCCGCCCCCCGCTTCTGGTTAATACTCATAAGTGTGTATGTATGTAGTATTGCATTATCTACACAGCCATACTACTGAATACATTCAAACATAACACATAACGGTTTTAGAAACTTTCTCTCTTAATTGCTTGTTAAGTTATCATATTATATGCATTTCAATTTAAAACATTCTCTCAACATTTGAATTCGATTAAATTATAGGAGTATTTATGAGATTATGTGTTATTGAAGGTATATTTATTTATTTCTCTCTTATTTTAAAATAAAAATAAATACTTTTTATTTATGAACTAAAATGAGAAAAATCGAAACGTAGAGTTTTGATTATTGGATTATTCTGTTATTTATTATATTAACAGCGCGAGGCATTGACTACTATATTAGAAAAGTTTCATAATCTATTTTTAAAAAATTGCAGATAAAAATGTTTTTATATTTTTTTTTAGTTTAGTTTTTAGAATAAAGCGTCATTCCACTCTCTGTTTTGATATTTAATTTACTGTTTTTATCTAATATTTTAATCTAGATTTCAGGTTTTCAGAATAGGCATTCCTTGTCACATTCGTGTTTTAATTTGAGTTTAGTTAATTTAGTTGGTGCGCATGCGTCTTTATTAATATAAATTTTGACAAAATTGAAGGTAAAATAATTAAAATTGCTGTTTTTACTAACAATTAATAATAGAAATTGTTTTTATTTTTGACAAACTGACATTAAACTTCTTTTAAAAGTAAATCCTACTGCATTTTGACAGATTGTTACATTTTGGAGGTTATAATATAATATAGTTTTTCTTAATTTAATATTTTTAATTTAAAACATTGGACCTTAAGGTTCTAAAAAAACTAAGAAAACTTTAAAAATAGATTAAATTAAAAATGGTACTGTGAATGACTACGCGTATTGCCATATGCTAAACAATTTAAATTAAATACAAAATTCAATTAAAGTAGTGAATGAGTATGATACTTAAAATTTTTTCATAAGAATATTTAGAAAAAGAAACAAAATATATCTGTCTCTGTTACATTTTAATGGTTTATTTGCAACGTTATTACATACTGGTACAGTAGTGATAAAGTGATTTTGGCATTTGTAGTTCGTGTCACAGACATTTCACTTGAACAAGTGAAATCAAATAGAATTGTTTCATGACAAAGAAATCAGACACATTTTCAATATAATATCAAAGAACTCATTTTTTAAGGGTCTTTTTTAATTTTTTAGTAATAATTTGGATGAAATAAAGGTATATAGTATACTGGAGTTTAATTTTTTTAAATATCCAAAATTTGACGAAGTTATAGCTATGTTAAATTTGAATTTCATTTTTGCCGCTTGTTTTTGCTCTACGTATGATGTCACGGAAGAAGTAAGTATCGAGATAATTTTTTCTGTGTCACAACCATCGTAATATAAAATTTGACACACAGACACACACATTTGTATGCGTCTCTGTTGTATAATAATCGGATATCACGCAGAATGATTAAAGGGTCAAAAATTACTATTTTAATCGTTTAAATTTACTATAATTTTATGATTTATTAAAAAATAATTGGATATTTGAAGTTCTGATAATTGTACAGCTTTATAAAAAATGAAGTCATGGTTCACAAGCCCATTTTCGAGATTGACTACGTAAGTCGGGCAACGTACTCGTACATTGAATTCAAATGTTGAAAAAATCATTAGTGTAAATCTGTTCAGCGACCCACACTTACCATGTAGCTCCATATCAGTAGCTCGAGTATTCAGCTATAAGAACATAGGAGAACAAATTCAATGAATAGCGATGTTTCAATTAAATTCATGACCTGATAACAAAATCTCATAGAGATACAGAGTAGGAGAGGGAGGGGGGCTAACACGGTGCACGGTGAACCATTATTCGTGGGTAGAATCACGTAAATTTGGAATTAAAACAAATCCACTTGAATTAGCGACAGTTCTAGAAAGGTGAATGAACTTTTATCATTGAAAATAATCTAATAAACTAATATATGTGATTATTAAATAATAAATCATAACGTATACATATATTCGCACCAATTGCATACATACATAACCTATAAATTGATAGGGTGTATTTTAGAATGATGTTTTATTAGTTTATCAGCCAATGACGGCGCATGTGACACTTTAATTTTAAGGTCGAGATTTTTACTTCTGTAATGACTTTATAATATAGATTGAAGCTTCCCCTTTTAATGGAGAGATTCAAACCAATGTCATATGAAATTTTTTAATGTTAAAATGTTACCCCGGGTTTATACTTTCTTTAGACACTGAGTTCTATCAATTAAGCCGGCGTGCAGTATGTTGCAAATATTACCAAGACGCACTAGGATTTGTATCATAATAAAATTAAATACAACCATTTCAATGGAGTGCAGGAATCACTTCCTCGGTGGCGGTAGTGAGTAACCAATATTTAAACCGAAATTTTACAAGCTGATAATTTCTATTCTGAGTGCGGCCCTATAATATAATTGTATAGCATATTGGAATATGCGTAGTCATTCCCTGTACCATTTTTAATTTAGAATTTAATTTACGTTTTCTTTGTTTTTATAGAACCTTACCTTAAAAATATAGATATTATTATATTATAACCTCCAAAATGTGACAATCTGTAAAAATGCAATAGGATTTATTTTTAAAAGAACTTCAAAGTCAGTTTGTCATAAATAAAGAAATAAAAACAATGTCTATTACTAATTGTTATTAAAAACAGTAATTTTAATTATTCCACATTCAATTTTGTCGAACTGTCTAAATTTATATTAGTAAGACGCATGTGCATCAACTAAATTAACAAACTAAAAATTAAAACATGAACGAAACCTGAAACCTAGATTAAAATATTAAATAAAAACGTAAATCAAATATCAAAACAGTGAGTGGCTTTAGAGTACATAATTTAATTCAAATATTGAATATTTTGTTAATTGAAGATCACAGTTTTATCGATTTCAATTCACGCTGTAATTGCCCTATTGCAAGAAAAAAAAATTATTGAATTTTTTTTTGATAAAATGAAACAGCATTTAAAGTAATGTATACATTCTGTGCTTATCAAACATATTACTTTGACGTTCACTAATTTATGAACTTTTTATTGCAAATGATACAAATTATTTTCCGTATGCCTGAAAAAAGAATGTTGCTGCATATAAATGTAAGAATTTTAATGAGTGAAGCGAACGAATAAACTAAAACAAGTCTAAGTTAATGTCATGAGCGCCGGCAGGATTACTTTCAAGGAGGTGCATGCTCAGTGTTCATAGGAAAAGGCCCTCCGCACACGAGTCGACTGAATGCAAACTAGTAGAGCCGTGTTTCATGACTCTATAGAATTTTTAACAATAGCATGTTAAAATAGAATGTTTTATTTAAATACTTTTGAATTGTAATATTTTGTGCACATCTCTGCTCATGATGATACCATCAAAAGCATGCAAACAAGCATGCCCTGCAACCGAGAAATACGTGCTCAAAACCAGTTTAATTTCGTACGTGTCGTGTGTTTTCTCTCACTCGTATACACGTTCGTTCTCTCACTAACAACACAGTTCCATTCTCATTCGGCTCGTATCATGTGCGGACGGCCTAAGGGTAGAGGAGGACACTGTATTCATTGACAAGGTGTTGAACACATATGGACTAGACCGCTTAGTTTTTATTCAAACAGTTACTTTAATGATAACAATATTATTTCTTAATCTTTTTCTGTACATTTTCTTTCATGGCAGAGTGGTTCAAGTGTACTACTTTGTACAGCCCCCCTCTCACTCCATCGGTGACCATGTTTAATGTTATTCGATAACAACAAATCGTATCACAAATAAATAATTATTGTAATTATTTGTTTACCTAATATTTATCATATAACATAATCTACAAATAAAGTCAATTACTCTATTAGTACAAAGCAATGCACTTAGGATCAGCGGCTACCCGCTAAACACGCTAAATTTAAGGATTATTTAACATAATTAATAATTTTTTTAATTTAAAATAATATTTTATTTACGCATCAAATATTTAATGCACTAAAAAGAGAAAAATAATTTATTTTACTGTTTACAAATAATAAAAGCGTGGGGTTTTTCAAGCCGGGCCTCCTGACGTACACGTATATGTAGATGTACATATGCTTGAGTGTTCTTAAATATGTACATAATATAATATATGTTTACAATTTAATTTACATTAATAATTTATCTTATCAGTTAAAAATAAAAGATTAATTTGTGTTTTATAATAATCATGTTTATCGTCTGATATTTGTGAACGTTTATGGAAAATTACAAATTATTATCATAAGTAAATAAGAGTAAAATAAAACAGCTGTTCATTGGAGAACGAAGGCGAGGCGGTCGAGCTGTAGTTATCTAAAGACAAATAATGAGCCAGGCGTGCACAGGAAACTGTGATTGGGGCTCCAGTACATAAAGAAAGTCAAAACGTCCAGTCGTGCAACTACATCGTACACAAGACAGAACTCAGCCTAAAATTATTATGTTTCTTTTTTGCTCAAATCTAAGTCACATTTATTAAAATGTTCTTTATTAAAAATGTTTTGCTTTCGTGTACTAGAGGGTTAGCCTACTTTTTTTTGGTATTAGTCCTAATCAAATGTGTTTAAAGCAAAAACAGAGAACAAAATTTTAAACTCTGCAAGGTCTCAAAAACTATTTATATATTTAACTTCACTATTTAACTAAACTTCAAAGTCAGTTATTAGACGCGTCAGAGATTATTATATGTTACATCCAAATTTAAGTAAGAAAAGATGGTTTAGAAATGAGTCTCCCGTAAAATTATATCAACTATAATCAGAATCACCAGTAATCATTGTAAAACTACAGCTCACCTGTACAAAATTAATATTAAATCTGACGATAGATGTCAATGTGGTGAAGAAGGAACTTTGTATCATATTATATTTGAATGCATAAATTATAGTTTAGAAAGATCAAAATTGAATAGTGATATATTAGATGTGATTAAAACTTTTCCTGTTAATACTTAAATTTTTGTTAAGTGATTCAAGATTAATTAAAATAAAAAAGGAGTCAAAAGCTTTGTGACTTCACATGCAACATAAATTATGTAAAAAAAAGAGTTAAAGAAAATGTAACTTTGGTAAATAAAAATATACACAGAATTTCCATGAGATCTAAAAAATAAAATTAAAAATTGAAAAAGAAAAAGTTAATAAAAATCTCTTTCAAGAATTAGCATTAAAAGTTGCAAAATATTTTATTTATATGTGTAATGAGACATTATTTAGGGGTATTTTGGGATATTTACCCCACTTAACACACCACTGGTTACCACTTATATACTTCATTGAAATTTTATACAGTACCACCGAAATCTACACTGATAGTGGCGTCAGGCAGTCTTACGCATCACTCTCATACTCAGTGAGATTTTATAATAATTATAAACATGTTATAAATATGGTATAATGGATGTTAATATTTCCTAATTATCAAGATATTTATTAAATATATTTATGTTAAATATCTATTTTTACAACATCTGTAGTACATTTACAACATTCGCTGTCACTTGTGACTCTTAACTTCTGGTTTGCTTCTGTACTGGTTTACATTCTACACATCATCTACGTACCAACAAGTAAGGTATAGTGTTGAAACAATGTTTCAATAGTGTTAAAATAATCGTTCTTAAAATCTATAACAGAAATTATTAGTTTTCGTTCCCGTTTACAGTTATATTTGGTTACCGTTATCGGACCATGTTTAGTTGCTGCTATTTTTATGATATCTTGTGTATCCCTGCTTCAGTAGCCATCACACAGAGCAAGCAGAGGATACAGAATGTCAGCTGTTTGCGCTGTTTGCGCTGTTTGCTTTGACTGTATATTTTTTGTTTTATGTTTGATTCACACCTCGGTTCTGGTTCTAAATGATATTTAAATACAAGCAAGTATAAAATGAGTCCCTGGCCAGGCTAACGCTAATGTATATAAACAATTTAAGTTTTATAATGATTTAACGAGTTGTATTTAATGTGGGAGGACCACAGTTCAAGGCCCAGGCTTAACTAACACTAACACAGAAGAATACAATAAAAAAATAACACATACAAACACAGAACAAAGTTGCGAAATTATTTTTTTTGTTTTTATTTATATCGTTGAATATATTTATTGCTGCTTTGTTTAGTATATTACGATTACGTGTATTTTATTGAATTTAGTATCTTATTCCTGAATAATCAGATGTGCTGAATTTAATACAAGTAGTTTTTGTTTTATTTTATCAGACTGTCGTTTCATCTGATTGTTATCTTACTAAAATAACAAACTTATTGTTAAATTCTTTAATGATACAATCTGAGGTGATAAAGGAATTATGTATTTTTTTTTATTGTTTCTTAAATACTACAAGTAAGCTATACTTGTATACTACTACTATCTATACTGTAGTATACTATACTGTCTGTGCGGGCTGCGGAGTCGGAAGGAATTTCTGGTCACTACAGTCGGAAGTCGGAAAAATTAACCGACTGCGTAGAGTAGAGAAAATAAATTTCTTTCATTTAAAGATGAACAAAACAATAAATGTTTCCTCAAGTTTTTGAAAAGTATTTTCTATTTAATTATTCTGGTTCTGTAAATGACTGTTTCAATTTTATTTCACTTATTTGAAAAAATCACATCTGACATTTTGAAAGTTAACTTTATCAGTACATATGTACCTAGAATTAATGATATTGTTCACAACCCAAATTAAAGTGTTATTAGAAAAAATTAGGCAATTTTTCACGGGGACCACAAACCAATATTTAACAAATTTATACTAGGCTTATGCCAGTAACACCTTCCAACATTGGACGCTTGATGATTGGACGCATCGTGTGGTCGATGCTGGAACTAAGTGTGTAAGAAATTCGGGCTGTTGTCAGTCTTTTGACCCGCACCAAAAGGGATTTTTCAACCCCCACTACACACTTGATCCACATGTCATGCACTGCTGCACGAATCGTTCAACAAATGAAGGTTTTATACTTGAACGTTTTTGTTAAACAGTGTCAGTATCAATAATATCAACAAATTAATAAAATAAATAAATCATTTGGATCAAACATTCGTTCCATTATGTAGTAATAAACTTTCCATGTCAATCTTCCAATATTTGACTCACATCGTTTGGTACCGGCTTTAGGCAGATTTACAACAAATCAAATGGAGTCTAAGATAATATTAGAGAGCATTCATGTTTTACGCTAGATTTCTGTGCGTTTTGATGGTCTCCATACCAGAGTTATATTAATTATGTACATAACTAATCGTACATTTATTAGGCAGCCGTGTAGTCCGCATATATGACGCCACAAAATCACAAATACTACCAACATAGGTGGAGATCATCGGTTGTAGGACTCTGCATCGGAATAAGCTGACGTTAAATAAAGTAAATTAAAAAAAATATATAATTTCTTTCTTTTTCTTTAGTATTTAATTTGGTCAGATGTTTTCTTACCGACTTCGCAGCACTTAAAATTTATCTTATTTATCTAAACTTAAACCAATAATACTATATCGATAAAAATTAATTAGTTTCAAAAAGTCATATGAATTTCTGTGTCTTCAGGATTTATTTTCCAACCAGCGCTATATTTGCTGAGCTTGATTATTGTCAAGTTTGATTGCAGAAGCAATAAATTTATTAGGCAGCGGTGTTATATATATATGGCTTCGATAGCATAAAACTATCCCACAAACCTATCATCATAGTAGGATGTCATTGGTGATACGGCTCAGCATTGCAAATAGACCGTCCTTAAATTTTTTTTAAATATACAATTTAAATTAAAATTCAATGAACAAATAAATATAAATTGATCAACTTTTATTTATCACCTTCAAATGATTGAGACCTTGAGAAATGATGATTCTACTAGGTGATATCTATCATCAATCTAGTCCATTATTATTCTAAAGTCTAATATTGATAAATTTGTATTATCAAGGTGATAAATCTAGACACTAAATTAAGATAATGAACCACAAACACCACAACAGACCACTAGAACTTTACAACCGATAATTATCTGATCATTTATTGGAATTACCTGTAGGTTTACCTGGAATTGTATAGAGCACGCAGACACAAAGCAGCACACCTGCATAATGCAGGTGACCTAAATATAAACCAGGACCTGGGGGTACGGGAGGTGTACCCTATGTACGCCGCATCCCGAACTTTTCAAGGTTATTTTTACGTTAAACATACCCCTGATTTAAGAATGCTGTATCACGACAATTCTGTACAGATTGGTGCGACTTCCAACATTTATATATTTTCATTCATAAGTTGACATTATTTAGACATGAGTGTATTAAATGTGTTGTACTTTTAACGTACAGACTAGTGTGACATAAACATGCGACACTAATCAACCCTTACTTATGCTATTTTTTTAAATTCTAGGTAGTATTTTCATGAAACAAAAATGTTTCAAGGTACATCAAAGAAATTAGGTTTTTAATATGATCTCGAACAAAAGGGTCGAGTACCTACTTAGTCCCTAGTATAATCTCATTGTGTTCACGTTTCAATAATTGAAAATGGTGTTTAAATGAACAAATGAAATAGACCTGAACAATAGACCCTTGTTAAACTGAGTTTGACAAAGTTAATCACGAGTTAGCAGAGATCTTGTTAAATAACTGAGTTTTATTACTTTTTTTTGTAAAGCAAGTTGAAGGAATTCGTTCGAAATAAGAAAGCTTCCGACGTATTAAGTTGTATGTCGCACTAGTGTGGACGTGTTGTACAACTTGTACCAACCTTCTACGTATGACGTAATTAATGCATGGTATATTAATACAGGATCTGGAATCAAAAAAATGGCGTTACCACACAAAAAGTCATTTTTTCCGATTCGAGAAAACTTTCTAATGCCTAAAAACCTTGAAGGAAATGTTTTTAGAATATTTTTAATTTTTTTCGGTTTGTTTCAAATATCTGGCCACTGATTATTTCTAAATTTTTGGTATAGTCCAAATCACGATAGTTCGGCGGTGATTTATTCTAAAAAGAGGTTATAAGAGCGGTATAAATCTATAATACGATAATGAATTTTATCTTATTCGTTTCTATATACATTATAGAAAAATAAGTGAGTCAGTGGTTTTTAGTTATATAGGCAGTTTATACCACACAACTTGTTTTAAGTATGAGTCGCCGCCGAACTCTCGTAATTTGAACTATAGTTATTATCAAGACATAAATTACGTTATATTTTTTATTTAAGTAAATGATTCATGGTAATATACCTATATTTAGTGGGTATATAAAAATTGGAAAGTGATTATATTTTTCTTGAGATTGATATAGTGTCATTTTTGTTTACAGTGATGTCAACCCGCGTAGAGTCTGTATCACCGGCGGATACGGCCTGCTCCATGGGCTCTCCCTGCTTCCTGGAGGGCAGCGATCTCTTGTACGACCATCACAGTTCTGAAGAAGAATTAGAGGTAACGAAAAAACACATTCTAATTATTATTTCTGTTTGCAAGAACTTCTAAAGGACTTGAGCAAAATCAATTGACTAGTGGGCTTGTGCATTCATTTTTTGAGAGTGATTTTTTAGCGTTTTTACTTTGTTAAATATCCAAATCTTGACTGAGATATATACCATGTTAAAATTTGAATTTCTGTATTGCTCTTAAATTTTTAACCATCCTCTATTATCATTGCAGACTAAAATTGTGACTTATAAAAAAGTAATTGGTAAAAGAAAAATGTTTTTCACCAGTTTTCTTGTTATTCAATAAAAAAGACAGATCAAAAATAGAAATATTTCTGTTTTGGCACGTAAATAACGACATATAGGAAATATCAATTTAAAAGCAGGAACTACAACTGACAATTATTTTTTTCAATATAATTGTTTTTAAATCACCTCAACTTATCAAACGCTTTAATGTTTCTTTCATAAGTACATGTATTATTTGTTATCTATAATTAGGATTGCTGTTATCATTGTAACATGATAACAAAAAGGAAACCCATTGACTGATAACACGGGTTTATTAAATTATAAATTTATAAAAAAAAATTATCAGATTAGATAAAGTAAACATGCTAGACAATGTGGCCTTTAAATTGAATCACAGTAATGTCACTTAGTTACTGAAGGATAAATGAAATTTGGAATATTTTTGCTAAGATTTCAATGTGTCCTCAGTTTGAATGGAATGCCAGTTGCTTTAAGGATGAGTCATCGCCGAACATACAACGTGTCAAAAATTCAACGATAAGCGAACACCAGAGGGTGGACCTGCTCATGACTGCACAAGAAAAAAAATGTATCTCTTTTTGTTTTGAAATTACAAAAAAAAATTAAAATCTTTCGAAAATTGAAACACCTTAAGATGTTTTTAACTACCATGATCTCAGAATGCTAGTAGTTTTGACACAAAAATCAATCCAAATTATTTTTTTCCATAAAATTTTGAAAGATTTTTACTTTCAGTTCACTTTAACTCATCGTGGCTTTTTAAAAATTGGCACAACTATTCGAGATTCCAAAATGGTATAATACTCCGGGAAAACTAGCAATAAAAAAAAATAATGCATACTATTTCTAAACAAGAACCAAATTTCATAAATTGTTGTTGTTGATAGTTATCACTTTTACAATACCCAATATATGTTTTTTATTGTTGAATGAATTAAAACAAATGGTACAAACAATTTTTCATTTATTTTATAAATTTATTACATAGTTTTTTTTCTTGAGTAGTCATGAGCAGGTCCACCCTCTGGTGCCCGCTTATCGTTGAATTTTGGGACACGTTCTATATAAAAGAATGCATGAGATTGGACCATTTCATCGGGTCTTGTTTTTTATTTAGAGAGCATAGTGCCGAGACATTTCGTATGAAGCAAAGAAGTCTCAGCGAACACGTTTATCATTCAACTTCGATTATTTAAATTCAATATGAACAAAAAGTTTAAATGTTGAATGGCCTCTCAAAATGATGTAATACTAAAACAAGATAAATAAAAGCGGTTTACTTTTTTATATTATCAAAGTAAATTAGATAACAATTAAGTAGATAATCTAATAATAATACTAATAAGAAATCTTATCGAGATTCAGAAATAATAAAATGATGTAATTTAGTTACAAATAGCTACATTTTTTTTTTAACTAAATGAATTTTTTTTAATTGGGTTGTGAACCATGACTGAATTTATATAAAACTGCACTGTATATGGATAAATTTATAACCCAATTGCATTGTTAGTGTTGTCATAGTTTGTTTTTAACTGCAGCTGATACGTCCAGTATTGCATCCAATCGATTGTATGTACCAAATATCATTCATGGAGAATTTTCACTTATATTGGTTTTCATTTCAGGTAATAAACAATAGCCAAAAAGAATTATTCCTGCCATACTCACCCTCAGATCTCTATATAAATCAAATATCACCACATAGTAATCCAACGCCGAATCCGGCTAACGAATCACCAATCTGTACGAAGAGTCAACAACAGTTGTACGAAGAAGACGACCATCAAGATCATCAAGAAAAACAATCAAGAATTATTCATTTGTCAACAAACCGTTCAAATTCAACATCAACTTTACCAGAAAAACGAAAATGGAGTCAAATAGAAAACAAATCAAATTCAACTCACAGCTGTCAAGTAGTAATGCAAATAGACTACGATCGAATAACGTCCCCAGATTTGCTAAATTCGGAAGATACCAATATAGAGAATAGCAAATTTATATCCCCTTACAAAAGTGATATGCTTAAATCAAACGATTTTGCAAAATTTAGTCTTTCAACGTGTGATGATATAAGAAGTAACCAGGAAAATATTGAAAATAATGAAAATCAAAGTTCAGATGATGAAGTGCATCATTTCCTCGATAGTAATTTCTCAACTCCTGTCCAATTTAGAACGTCACCACCTCTGGAAGCATTAAAACCACACAGAAATTCATTCGGAATGATTAATCCCGCATTATCTACTGCTGCAGGAGTTCCTGGAGGTCTGATAGCTACAGGACTGAAACGGGAGTCTCCGGTGGTCCTTATGGAACATTCAGCAAGAAACGAATTCAACGAATGGTCGTGTGATGCTCCGATGGAGGTAAGCAAACATTCGCAGCATTTAATTTGTTTGTAAATTATTATTAGAAAATAAACATATCATTATTTGAACAGGTTCGATCTCTTAGTCCACCCACAAAGCTATTTCATTGCTCGGTTTCACCGCGAAGACGTTCTGCACGATCTTCTGGATCTCATCAAAATCGAACACACCGAAACACACACCGGCCATGCTTGGATTTCGATAAAATGCAACAGGTAAAGAAAGGATAGTAAAAGATCGCAAATAGATATACTTAACTAAATTTGATTTAATAATTAGTTAGTAATAAAAATAAATCTAAAAGAGAGAAAAATGTATTTTAAATAAATTTAGGTGGTATTTTATTTCGTTGAATATAAAACATAGCAATATTTAAAAAAGAAACTGTTAAAAATAAATTTTTAGAATTATTTTATGATGCACTTGTAAAATAATCTACCTAAATATTTTAAACTAAAAATAATAAAGAATTGTAGAATGTCTGAGCCGCAGATAATGTGTAATCTTTAAGAAATCTGTTTCTATAGTTAATATCAGTTAAATACGTATATTACCTTAAATACATTAAACATTTTACTTAAGTAAAATATATTTTTTTGTATAAATCAAAAAATATATTATAACCCTTAAAAAAATTCTTAAGACTTTTGAAATCAATCAAAAAGAAATTACGTTTCCGTTATGAATCATTGTATGATTATAATCGCAATAAATTAAGTCACAGTACGTTATATATTATGTAAAACTATAACCATTTTATGTTAAATGTTAAAGATACGTAATTGTGTTTTGTGAGTATATATAACTCTATCTGAAAGGCCTACTCCACGCGCTGTAGTTGTTAATTTGATGAGTTTCTTTTTGAAATTTTATCCTCATATTTTTACAGTTTATCCACAAGGTAGAATACCTACTACCTGCTCTAGCTCTGTGCTGTGAAATTTTAACTTTTTTAATAGTCTTTTGTTTTAATGCTCCTGTTTTATGTCCATGTTTTTTATATGTATGCCCGAGAATATACATACAGTACAATAAGCTTTACTATTAAAATAAAACTGTTGCTTTATACAAAACACAAACAGTACTTTTGGAGCAAATTGAAATTTTATGAATTTAAAATATGTTCATTAAAAGTTAATTGAGAATTTCTTTTTTAGCTGAAAGCTCGATCTGTCACCAGTTGGCGACATAATGGAGAACATGGCGGTGAATTAAGTGTATTCTGTTGGTGAGATTCGCCCCCTTTGGGTGGGGCTAATATTGACAAGACTTGAAAATAATTTTTTTTTATCAAAAAAATAATAAAAACAAATAACTGTAAATATAAGAAGAAATATATATCATTTATAGAATTTAAATGATATTGAAAAACGAAAATGAATTAAGTAGAGAAGATCAAGATATGGCATAGTCATTTAATGAAAATAATTAGTAATCAATGAGATAATGCAGGCACTGGATTATTGATTATTATAAAATATTATGAAAGAAATCTCGAAAAATATTGTACTCTTCTACAAGATGCAGATGATCAGCCTTCTTCAAGATTTAAAAGAGTGAGACATACAGAAATCATTTGGAAACCAACAAAATACAATAATTTAAACTATTGTATCTTTAAATTCAAACTCTACTTGACAAGACGTGTTCAAAAATGAAAGGTTGATACGCAGTAGCCTACAAGTGGTGTCTATATATTATTTTTCATTTTATTACCATTATGAATATTAGTTTATTTACATAAACTATTTAACTTATCTATTATTTAAATCGTCAGTCGTAAATTAGTTGGGTAAATAATATGTAAAATAATTTAAAGACACTAGATGGAGCTCGCATTTTATAATTCGTCTTTTAATAAGAAACAGCCGGTTTTGGTTGTTGTTAAACTCAAAGATATTTGTTTGAATTTGAAGGAACACAAGTACCACACACAATAAATTAGAAAATAAAATGTCTGCTGTGTCAGTTGATGTTTTCAACAATGTAAAAACGTGATATATAATTCAGCAAGAATAAAAGAAAATGAAATGAAAAATATATATATGTGTGTATATATTAAAAGCACGTAGTAAAGTAAGCTAACAAAGTGATAAAAAGTGTGAAAAATAAAATACAAAATATAAAAACTTAATGTATAAATATAAAAAAGAAAAATCGCATATATTATGTATATGTATATATAATACATATATAAATATAGATAGACATTTACAAATTAATTTAAGAACAAAAATTGACAAATTTAATAATACGTTAATTTTTTGATAGTTATAGGATTTCGCTCCTCACATTTTTTGCACTAAAAATATATATTTTTGTTTAATTTTATTATTTTTTGGTTTTATATAATTATTTATGATATTTATTTTCAGTACAAAAATATTAACCAATGTAATAATCGCGGAAATACATAACTATCAAATTTCTTTTAAATTTTTTAACAAATTTTTAAAATGATGTTGCACTTCTCGGCTAATAAATTTATTCAATATTTCAATTAAATGTTTATTATAATTATAAATTTTAAAAATTCTGTTTTAATAAAATAATAAAATGAATTCATGTCAATAATATTACAATGCAATATATTAATATATCACGGAAGAGCACTCTGAGAATAATAAAATAAAAAATTAATTTTTTATTTCAAATAAAAGTAGAAATGATTATAATAATATTTTAAATAAATAAATGTTTTAATAAAAACTTAATCAAAAATTAAAATTACACACTTTTAACACAATTAAAGTAAAAATAATAAAAATGTCAATAAAGTAACATAAAATCCACGTATACAATCAGATCGTCGAAATGTGAGGAAAATTATTCATATTAATAAAAGAATAATAAATATAAAGAAGATTATATTATTAGAACAAATCAGTCATTTAATTATATCTCAACTTAGTCATTCTTTAATATTTTCTAATATTGGTAAACAAAAACGCAATATCAAAGTTTGTGAAACTAGAAATAGTCAACATGTTGATATAAATAATTTCAACATCTGGAGATTTTGATATCTTCTCAAGAAAACAATATTTTTTATTACACAAACTTTGAAACACATGCTTATAAATAAAATATCAGTTATTAGACAAATAAAGAACATTTGTTTAACTCATTAAAGCATTATTATCTATTGCTAATTATATTAATTAGCGATATACGATGAAATTTTTAAAAGATGTTAAATAGTTGTAACAATTTATTTAAAATTTTCACCATTTGTTCTTCATGAGTTAAACACAAATAATAATATTATTAATTCATTTTAAATTGTTAATTGTATAAGTTAATCAATGCTTTTATTAAACCATATGTAAATATTCCACAAAATTGGAAATATTTTAAAGGGGATTAGTATTAGATTGACTTCTATTAAAAATATATTATTTCAAATACATTTATTCTACAGTTGACAAACTGTAACTAATAATATAAATAAAAAGGAACTTACATTGCAACGCTGCCTAAATAATAACTGCTCACTTTTAATTACAAATTGAACATAAAATTGAAAACAATAAATGCGACCAAAGAGAAAGGTTATTCAAAACAATACTAAGAAGGCTATGTTGTATAGAATATGTTACAGCAATATTCAGCAACAAATAATATAGGGTCCTTTGAAATACACATATTAGACGACTCAGGCATTTACAAATAGATCTGTCCATAATCTCAAAATAAAGTAACAATGTCTAAATATAAATATATTTTTAAAACCTTGACTTTGGTGCGTATAATTTTTTATTTTGGGCAGAAAACGCATGTTTATTGTAGTCTGAATTAATAAACTATTTCATGTATTTATATTTTTAATTTCAGGAAATTGGTGATTTTGATAAGTATTTAATTTTCCAAAATAACATTTCTTATAGTTTTCTAATTCAGGCTATGCGTTGTGTATTCAGTTTTACAAAATAAATTTAAAATATAAAAGTCACAGAAACTATTACAATTTTATCTAAATATTACCAGGAAAATAATCACAATAAATGTTAGATTAGAATTGGAATTTTTAAAACATGTATGATAATTTTTTACGAATTCCAAAATCTTTTCCCATCAGATTTATAAATAATTTTTGCAGGAGAGTTTTTTAAAACTCAAAATCAATATTTAATCAATAATACAAAAGTGAATAAACATATTTGTTTGTGTGTCAAAAATATACCACAATATTAAATAAAAATTATTAAGAAAAGTGAAATAAATATTAATATAACATCAATGAACTCAGAACATCAACAATCCAATAACTAAAACAAATGCAAGAACTAAATTAACAACATTGTACTATCAAGATTTTAGCCCAAGAATTCAACAGAAGAATCATGAAGCGGAAAAAGTGTCTCAGCCGATTAAGAAAGTGGTGTTATATTTAAATTTATATGTGTAGAGAAACTTTAACAAATTTTCAAATTATATATTATTATTATTATAATAAAAAAGACAATTTTTGAATTCTAGTTTTTAGTGTTAGTAGGAAGCATAACAAATTATAAAAACAAAATATTATTGAAACGAAATGTTTGGTGGACATATTTGAATAAATTAAATAAAAACATGAAGTCATAGATGTTGTATAAAAAAACGAATTGTTGTCAAGTAATAATGGCTTAATTTGTTTATTAATAAATTTGTTTTTAACAAAATATTTTTATGTATATCTTTTTAACTATAAGTTAGGTCTAAGTAGGAATAGTTTGAACTTCAGTCTAACTCAAAATTCATATTTCTGTTAACGTTGTTAAATTCATTGAAACGATTACTTCAAAATGTATATGTTTTTATTTAATTCGTCGGTTTTTATTGTGCAGTAAAATTGTTTAAACTTTTCGGTTGATAAATTGTTTAAAAGTTTATTCTGTAATTTAATTCCTGTAGACTTCAAAAACGTCTTAATAACAATTTTTATATTTGTTTAAGACACTATAAATTAGTATTATTACAACTTCTTATACAGTGTAGTGACTAGTGAAAATATACAGCAAATAAATATACAGATGTTATGGATAAAATAAAATAAAGTTTACGGTTCCAGATTCATATTGCTCTATAACTAAAACAATCGATATATTCTTTAAGATATATGTTTACGATGAATATCTAACAGCACCTTCTTTGATAAAAATGAAGAGGTAAATGTTATACAGAATGAGCATTACAAATGGATGCATTACAAATTATTAGACAAATTGACTACTGAAACAGCAAAAATAATGTAACCTTAAATACATACATAATACTTCCTTTATATACATTTTATATACAATTTTGAAATGGTAAGATAAGATTATTTAGAAAATAACTTACTTTTACAGCTTTCTGCTAACTAATTCTTCTTGATTTTCAGAATAACAAGGCATTGGTGACAGGCAGACACTATTTAATGAAATTAAATGACATGCAACTAAAAAAATTTAAATTTGCTTCTGCAAATAAAACACTATTTGTTTAATAAACTCTGAAGATTATAGAAAATCACTCACACATTACACATAACACACTTTAACAATATTTTTATAAGCTTTGTTTATTTAATGACATTTAATGAGGATAAAAACAATCCAAGAATCCACAATATTTTACTATTTAGTCGTACTTTTCGTTACTTATTATTAATCCAAATATTGTAGCCTATAATAAACTATATTACACACTGACAGTTAATAGTAATCTAATGATTTATAAAATGTTTAATAATTAATAGATTTTTTTAAATTAAAGAACAAGTTTTAACGTATTGTTTATTTTTATAAATAAAAATAACTTTGACAGCCCGCATGAAATCAATCCATTTTTAACGTTCACCGGATATGGACTACACTTATTCATTTGTAAATTTAAGGAAAGGAAATTTCGTAAACACAAAATAAATGGTACGAAATTTGAAAAAAGAATTTGAAAGATAACTTATATTGCATTTAAATAATAACAAGTTATATTATACATAAATGTAACATATTATGATATATAAAACAAATTTTATTACATTTATTTCTTTATGTATGCAACTATTACACTGTAGGTAACATAAGCCTCATTTTTAGTCTCGTGCACTAATTTAATTTTTTTAGCAGTTGTCATAAAGTCTTTGTTGAATTCATCACAGAGATGTTCCGAAGATGGCTTCATGATTTTCTTTACTTTTTTATAAACTGAAAAAAATTAAATTAACCAGTGTTTCTCCATCTATATTCCAAGACGAAATTTTAAGTAAATACACAAATATTTATTTCAACATGCTACAGTAATTGTATAAAACTTACCTTCAAATGTCTCTAAATTTATTGTATGAACATTTTTCTTAAAGTTGCAGACAATATCTTTGAATCCCACTTGCTTTAAATATTTTTGAACATTTTCCAAAGGTAAGTATGTAATAATAAGGGGATATAAGTTGTTTCAAATCTACAAGGTGTTGGCTCCATTTTGAATCGTTCATTAAGACTTCATACAGCTCAAAGAATTTGTAATCGACCAATATAAGAACGATTCCATCGCCTCCTGGTTTGAGGAGACTGTATATATTCTTAAAGCATTGGCTGAAATATTCAAATTCAAATTATTTAACAGAATAATATTATTTACGTTATTATTACGAGATAACTATTAGTGACATCTTCTTTGTCAGTTGGAAATAGCAAGTACAACCTTCTCAACAATAATGTTACTTATTCCGTTTTCTATTCAAAAATAATATTGTACTTGATTCGCATTTTTTCTTCTTAACTTTCAGTAACTTTCTTAACTACAGTAGTCCCTCGGATAATACAGGTTCTCTTTCAAGATACTCTACTAAATATATAATTAAAAATGAATTACCTTTGGTTCTGCACTAAATGTAAAGTGAATAACGACGTGATATGATCATATTGCTTCGTAATTTTCAAATTTTCATCTCCAATATCAATAATTTGAAATTTAATTCTTGGTTCCTTATTACCATATTTTTCCTTTGCATATTTCAACATATCAGGTGATATATCAGATGCTACAATCTTCTTAAACTTCTCTGAGAGTGAAGGTAATACATAGTCGAACGTCACATCTCCTGGACCACATCCGATATCAATTAAAGTGTCATCTTCTAATCCCTTCCAGTTTAATTTATCTTTAAATTCTTTTAGTGATTCTCTGCATTCTTTTCTCTGAAATATGTTTAATTGTGCGTACAGAGCAGGGTTCAACATTTTTGAAACCGGTTATCAAAAATCAGGCTCCGTTTTTATCCACACTTGACTTTGAATAATGCTTAGCTTTAGAACATAGTTGTCAGGAGGTACGTGGTCTAATAAATCACATTACGTAATGCCAAGTATGTTTCAGTGTTTGTTAACATCACAATGTAATTTGTTATCGCACTACTCGCAGCAATTATAAAACAAGAATTTTCAAATTTACGATTTTATTTAATATTACTCGATAAACATATATTTAAGATTAATTTAATATAAAAAAGTTAATTTTTACAAAACATTTTTAGCTTAATATAATGCTAGATTAAAAAAACAAATTATATTTGTAGTGTGGGTGCCAGAATCCTTTTTTTGATTATGATAGTACCCACTAAACGTAAAACGTAAATTTATATATTATTTAATATAACATTTTTTACCTAACATTACGTTTTATTCTGAATTGAAGTTTACTAAAATTTTGTTGCATATTGATATTAAATAATGTTAAACAAATCTTTTACCAATTGTTTCAATTTATTTAATATATGTATATTTAACATTATATTACGCCAGAAAAAGTGAATTTATGTTGAAAGATAACTTTTGTTTTGCAACCTTACCTATACCTTCATAAACCTTAAAGTATTTATTTATGAGGTAAACTTTCTTACGTTAAATATAGAATTTTACAGAAAATGTTATTATCTTTTTTAGAAAAAAATTCCCATGAAAGTAAAAATTATCGCATAGACATTTAAAATTTAATGAAACAGTTATTTATTTTAATTATAATGCATTAAAAATATTAAAGAAATGTTATTTTTTAAATATTTTTATTATAATTTAAGAAAGATTGCACAAAAGATTTCAAAATCGCGCAGATATTTAAAATATAATAAAGCAATTACTTATTTTAGAGCACAACGTACAGAACTGCATCAAAAAATTTCAAAAATCTGTCATTTTTTTTAGAATAAAATACCCAAGAATATAATCTTAAGAAATACAGAAAATGTTACTTCTAAAAATTAAAAATACAATGTTTTCATCGTCCTTAATAAGAGTATAATATCCCTTATTTATCTTAATTAATACAAAAAAGTTTTATTTTGAACGCCTAATCAGCATGCAACTATAAATACACAAATAAAAGTATATGTGATTGCATACTGATTATATTATTTATTTAATCGTTATTTAATCTTTCTTAATGTATGCAACAATTGCACCATAACGTATATACGCTTCATCTTTTGTACTGTGCAACATATTAATTCTCTTCGAGATGTCCAATCTGTCCTTCTCGAATTCAGGTAACAGGTGCTGCGATGTTGGTTTGAGAAATTTGATCACTTCGTAACACACTGAAAATTAAATTACTTTTTGTAAAATTATCGTAGTTGAATAAACCACATGCAGTAATATTGAAGAGAATGCGGGGCGAATGATTAAACATCTCTTGTACAGATATAGTTCGGGAGGTCTTGCTTACAAGTTAGCAAGTACCCTACAAACAATGTTGACAAGATTCGTATTGGATTCGTATTAAATTCGAACGGATCAAACCGAATCGCATTAAAATCGTATTAGATTCGGACGAGATTTAGAGAAATTGTTTGTAGGGTAGGCATACGTTCTTAACTAAATATTACACTATTTATTCTTAAAATTTCAGACGTAGGTCTGTGAACTTTGGAAAAACGTATTCGGTAACCCTCACCGTCCACAAATATATATTTACCTTTAAGGAAATTTAAATCCACAGTTCGCACTTCCTTTTTCAATCGACAAATATTGGTTTTAAAACCAGCTTCCTCTAAATATTCTTTGAAAGTTGCAACGGGATCTTCCATGTAATGATACGGTGTAATAACTTTTTGCATGTCCAATAGATGTGAACTCCATTTAGGATCATCCATTAATGCCTGATATAGCTCGTAAAAGTTGGAACTGACCATTAAGACAAGAACTGCGTCGCCTCCTGGTTTTAATAGGTTGTATATGTTCTTTATGCAGCATCTAAAAACACAATATAAAATCAAATATTTTTGTTATTTAAAAAATGATCTTCGTTTAAATTGATGAATCGCGGAAAATGCTAACTATATATGTTAACAAACTTTGTTCCGTGGGTTGAACCAATAAAATAACTAAAACTAAAATAAGAAACAGTTGTATCTTCTAATATTTAACATTTTTGATCTATTAAAAGTGTTGCAATGGAATGTTTCAAAGTGGCTCAAAGCCAAAGAAGGTTTTGATAACAGGGTGCATGTATTCGTAAGTTAGAATCGCTTTGATCTATAATACTTGTCGATTTATAGGTCTAGATTTACTATTAGTCATAGGACATTCTCTTACTCTAATTAAAATTTTATTATATTATACTGTATTATAAAATAAAAGTTTCTAAATAGATGTCTCTAAGAGCATCACTGTTACCACCATATAATAAAACATGCATTAGTTTAGGTGGAGAAAGTTTATAATAATCTACTGCAAGGTTAAGCACTTAGGTTGGTATGACTTCTTAAACACTTTACAACTTACCTTTGATTTTTTGGAAAGTTTAAACAAAAAAATGATGTAAGGTGATCAAACTGCTCCGTAATTTCTAAATTTTCATTGCCAATATCTAATACTTGACACTCAAGTCTTGCTTCTCTGCTCCCGTATTTTTGTTTTACAAATTCTAACATATCTGGTGATATATCTGAAGCTACGACCTTCTTAAACTTTTCCGAGAGTGCCGGAATAACATAATCAAATGTCACATCTCCTGGACCACATCCGATATCAATTAAAGTGTCTCCTTCTAAATCTTTCCACTTTAATTTATCTTCAAATTGTTTTAAGGATTCCAATGCTGTTTCTCTTTGAAATCCATTTATTTTTGCGTACGAACCCGGTTTAAACATTTTTATTCACGAAGAACACAGAATTGTTAATAATAACACAGATGCTTCAAAGTCAAATTTGTATATTAAAATCTGACGTCTCCATCTAAACGCGCATGCTTCTATTGATTGTACCTTGAGTGTACATTAGTAGCAGCGCTAGTGTCTAAAAACTTAATCCTAAGCATCATTACCAGCTTCTGTTTCAATTTTACTTTTAATTCAATCGTAAATTGTATGTTTACAGAATAGATTCATTCCGTGATGCATTTTGTCGTATTTTAATTTAATTTCGAATTACTTACTGCCCATGCGTTTTTTGTTCCATTCTGATTATTTCGATTGTGAATAATGAAAGTGAAAACATTTATAAGTGATATTTCTGATAATATTATTCTTTGGAATAGAGAAAATAAACATTATATCAGTATACATATTGTTTTAATTTATTTCGAAATGAATTTCTCCTTCTTTTTATGGTAATCACAATTTGTACGTTATAATATAAAAATTGTATTTATGTATGTCGACGATTTATGTAAACATGCATAAAGACTTATTCTTTTATTTAGAAAGTATCGAGTATCCACATATATTTTAAAACTATTATTCCAACCAATTCCAATCTGCTATATAATTGAAATTAACATAAAAATAAAATTAAAACAGTAACTGAGAATGTTACTTTAGCTTTCAGGCGTCAGCACCTCCACTTTTTCAACTAAATTTTGATAGGCGGGTATACGTATCTTTCAGCCTCCACTTATGTATTCAATATATTAGAGCCACAGGACCCGGTGGAGGACCAGAGACATAACATAAAAGATTTAAACCCATTCCCTATTTAGGTACATTTACCCTATAAAGGTACTCCATTATTATCTGAAACTGTTATTGACTTAATTAAATTGTATTTTAAGTGAAACTTTTTCTTTGGTCTAAGGTCGGTCCTTTATATCACTGCCTCTTTTGTTTCAACATCTAAGTGGAACTTCAAAACAGTGGAATAATAAGACGTATAGGGGTTTGGCACGCTGCTCAATTTGATCACTTTCTTCAGCTCTCACGCGGAATTAATTGTATCTACCCATAACTGATTTCAAACTTATCTAAAATTATCTCTTTCTTCTTTTTACTTCTCACGCAAATTCGGTTGTCTCTAAACCGTTTTTGTAGAACTATATTCAGCCAGGGTCTCTTTAGAACCCCGTGAAATCTAATTTATATAATAACTGTATAATTTATTGAAAAATTTGTATTGAAACATCAAATGTAAGGTTGTAGAAGATGAAATCTTGCAGCTTTATTACATTGTTAAATACAGTATATGTTGGCTGTACATTTTTAAACGACCCTCGTACACTAAAGTAAGTAATACACATTGTAAAAATGTTTATTGATTTTGATTGAATTTAATTTTTATTTAATTTTTCTTGACATATGCAACCAGTGCACCATAACTGAGATAGCCTTCATCTTTTGTTTCATGTACCATTTTTATTCTTTTCATAATTTCTAGCAAATCCTTCTCGAACTCTGCGGACAAATGCTGCGATTCTGGTCTAAGTAACTTCATCATTTGCAAATACACTGAAAATGACATAATTGATTAGACAGACGAACAAAGACTACAAAGATAAAAGTCAATGGGTTTGTGTCCTATGTCTTAATTTCTACAAAAGTGTACTATATATTGATAAAGTTGGTTACTAGAACCTCAAATGTTCAATTATTTTTAAATAACTCCTTATATGTTAGGAGATATTAACAATTAAAAAGATAATTTTGTCTCTTTAATTATTAAAGGGCTTCAACGTTGTACATATTCCAAATGCATGTGACATCACAACCGCTGCCAACCTTACAGCTCATAAATTTCTGCTATATGTATTTATATATCAAAATATCAAATATTATTTATAGCTATTTCAAGGAACAATAAAATTCCAATATTATGTCTGCCTTAGCAGGGTTAAATAAAATAAAAACTTATTATGCTTTGAGTTGACTTGATTATTTGATTACCAACAGCTACAAAACATTACCACAGCACTGACCTACTCAACAAATAACTGACGTTTAAAATACATTTCACGTCATACAAATATGGCCGACCATTTCTAGCGCTAAAACTATAATTCAAATTTTTAATTGCTATATCTCCGTCAACATTTAGTTATTTAATAAAATAGATACGCCAATACACATTTATTAACATCAATTTCAATCAACAATTGAAAAATCGAGCACCAAAAAAGGAGGACACAAGCCCATTGTATTTGCTGTAGTTATAACATCTTTTCAAAATTAATATTGCCTTCTTTCAAAAAGTGTAGTTTGGTATTAGAATAAAATAAAATATATGATATAAAGAGCCCTGAATCAAAACACATTTCTACAGCATTTTTTAAAATGAGTAAATCTCAAAATAATAATTACGCCTGGAAAGCATGCTACACAAATTACATGTGTTAAATAATACAAAAATTAATTAACAAAATATATGTAAAATTATATGTAATGAAATTAAAGAAAAATTAAAATAAATTCCTTAGCTAATTTTCAGTAGAACTTCAATTATCTGAGCGCCCCAAATTAAAGAAATTGTTCATTTAACACCTTATTTGGCTGGTTACAATATTATATCTTACTGTATATTATCTTTATAAATATTGCACCCCACGCTTTTATTATTAAACTATAATATTACCTTATAGGAAGAGTGAATGAATTGTAACTGTGCTTACGAGATACTTACCATCAACATCTTCCAAACTGAAAGTGTGTACGTTTTCTTTTAGGTGACAAATACTATTTTGAAAACCAACTTCTTCCAAATATTTTTTAAACTCTGCTAAAGGATCTTCCATATAATAATATGGAGCGATAATTCCTGTTTTGTCCATCATATGTAGAGCCCATTTAGGTTCTTTCATTAACACCTCAACCAATTCGTAAAGTTTGAAGTTTGACATTATCACAAGAACACCATCGCCTCCTGGTTTTAACAGGTTATATATATTCTTCAAACAGGTTCTAAAAATCATTAGAAAAAATATGTGAACTATATAACAAACATTTTGCTATATAAGAAACATTATCTTTTATTTAATTTAGATGCAATACTTACCTTTGATTTTTCAAAAAGTTTAAACAGAAGAATGATGTAACATGATCAAACTGTTCTGTAATTTTTAAATTTTCATCTCCAATATCTAGTATTTGATATTCAATTCTTGGTTCCTTGCTACTGTATTGTTCTTTCGCATATTCTAACATTTGTGGTGAAATATCTGATGCTACAATCTTTTTAAACTTGTCAGAAAGTGCTGGACGTACATAATCAAATGTCACATCTCCTGGACCACATCCGATGTCAAGTAAAGTATCATCTTCTAAATCTTTCCAGTTTAGTTTATCTTCAAATTGTTTTAATGAATCTGAAGCTTCTTGTCTTTGAAATACGTTCACCTTTGCGTATAAAGCAGGGTATATCATTTTCTAGAACTGTTTTCAATAAATTAACAATAATCAAATGAACAAATGCTCAAGTTTAACACAATGTTTACAGCAGGAACTGTCACGTCGTACTGTGGTACTGTGGAACCAGGGCTTGGCGCATCAGCTATAGCTAATGTATACTACTCTACTATACTACTATACTACTCGAGTATTATTAAAACAAGTCGATTCATGTTTATACACCACACAGGCTGATGTTGTAACAGTTCTTTTGGCTCAAGCTTCAAGGAATTGTACACAGAGCTGTGCTAGTGCACGAACACGAGTTTTAATAATAATTAATCAAAAACAGTAAAACAAAATCAAAAGCATTTCAATCGAGTATTCCACATTATAATATTGACTGAAAATTGAAACGAAATTATCCAATAATCACTATATATATTTTAGAAATATTATTTAATGTTAATATAGATAAGATAAATTGGACGCGTCATTTAAAAAATTGATTAATGATCCATTTGCGCATCTCCATGTATGTATAGTATACATAGGCGATGGTGTAACAGATGTTAACTAGAGATAATTTGTTAACTGCTATTAATGGGCTTGTGTCCTATGTCTTAATTTCTATAAAACTGTACTATATATTGATAAAGTGGTTTACTAGAACCTCAAATGTTCAATTATTTTTTAATAACTCCTTATATGTTAGGAGATATTAACAATTAAAAAAGTCATTTTGTCTCTTTAATTATTAAAGGGATTCAACGTTGTACACATTCCAAGTGCATGTGACATCAAAATCCTTGTGTAAGGTTACCAACCTTACAGCTCATAAATCTCTGCTATATGTATTTATATATCAAACTATCAAATATTATTTACACCTATTTCAAGGAACAATAAAATTTCAATATTACGAGTATATCTGCCTTAGCAGGGTTAAATAAAATAAAAACTTATTATTCTTTGATTTGACTTGATTATTTGACTACCAACAGCTACAGAACATTACCACAGCACTGACCTACTCAACAAATAACTGACGTTAAAATGCATTTACGTCATACAAATATGGCCGACCATTTCTAGCGCTAAAACTACAATTCAAACTTTTAATTGCTATATCTCCGTCAATATTTGGATATTTAATAAAATAGACACGCCAATACACATTTATTAACATCAATTTCAATCAACAATTGAAAAATCGACCTCTAAAAAATGAGGACACAAGCTCATTATAACATAAAAAACCCATTTTATTTGCTGTAATTTCGTTTGGTTAACACTTTTATAATATTCTATTTACGACAGCTGCGAATCAGCTGTAAATGTTGTTATTTAATATTTCTAGTATAGTATAAAGTGTAATAATTTAAATTCTTAACTGGTTAATATATTTACAAGTTCCGTAATTTTTCAAATACAAAAAGGAACACACGTGGTTGTCTTGTGAACGGATTAAGTTGACGGATCGCAAATCTAATTCTTTTTGACTAATAAGTAATCGATTTTATTTTTCTATGTTTACAACTATCATAATATCGATACTTTAGGTGTCATACGAGCTAACTTTAAGCCAACTGACTGATACAACTCTTTTACATTTCATTGTATAAAATAGATGACAATTCTTAAGAAGAGAAGATGATAAAAATTAGATGTTTAGTTACAGAATTTTTGTATAAAAAGGATTTTTTTACAACTATTTTCTCTTTATTAAATACACGAAAAAAGACCAGTTTCATTATTAATCTCTCCTAAATATTACTAAGTAATTAATATATATTCTACCAGTAAAAAAATTATTATATTTAGAGGAAAGCCATAAAACCAAATTAATAAATTATTAAGTCAAATTTATTTCAAATTCATTAGTTACTCTTAATCATTGTTCTTACTTAGAGACAATGAAGAACATGTAAAAATAAGTTAATAATTTTTCGTTAATTATTAAATTAACTTCTTTTATCACATACAATCACAAATTTTTGTCTTCTATAAAATTTTTCTCCACTTATAAACTTTTGACTCATTTTTTCGCATGCGCTACGATGCAAGTATGATATAGATTAATCATGGTGCCTTCTTCAGATTTCGTGACCATGTTGAACTCCTTCATCAGGTCTACTACAGCAGAAGGAAACTCTGTACGGATGGTGTATGGTGTGCCTTCTTTGAATCGTTCAGATATTGGTAAGTATTCTGAAAATAAAATGAATTCATATGAATAGTAGTTAGCAAAGATCAGTTATAACGATGTAGTTTTGCCATTAGGCATAGTATCCTTACAATAAACCTTAAATTAACTTTTATCTTTCCTTAACTATCTCTCCCAGTAAACATTTTGGAGTAAATTCTACTTAATTTCTATTACATATCATGAGTTTTTTGTCTGGAACGTGTTCGTTTTCTATTCAATCGTTCATAGGAAAGGCCCTTTTTATGACCTACAGAGATCGCAACGACAGTTCACTGCTGAATTAAAAGCGGAGTCGGTTTATGATTTATAACCGGGGTTATAAACTTGACACAAGCAGGGATGGCAGGGGTATAAAACTTAATGGAATTCTACTTTTTAGAGTCTGCAAAATATAAATATTTAAATGAAGAAATAAATAGATGTAATCTTTAGTACGGATCGTGATTATTTTAATGAATATTATTCATCTTCAACAATACTCGTTATATTAGTTTTTTACATTGTTTTGGTGATTCAAAAATCTACGATCGGCAGGTCTGCGTTAGGTTTAAAACCTCTGTCTTAGCATCGATGTTTACAGTTCTAATACTCGTATTCGTTTAAACACATTATATTCGGAGATTGAGGGAGACAGCGTGTGCCTATTACCATTAAAGAAATATTTGTTGAAAAAGGATAGCATATACTTTAAACATATTGTCCTGAACGAAATACTTTACAAGTATACAAGTGTAACGGTGAAAAATATATTTTACTTTTCTAACCACATCTCGTTTCTCTCTCACTTTGGAATAAATGAGATGAAAGTGAACTTAAAAAAAATATATCCATGTTTGAAAGAAACAGAAATACTTAATGAATGATGTTGGAAAAAGAAAGAATATTATTATGAAAAAATTCTAACAACTAACACAAAATCTGTGACAGGTAGAGAATGAATTTTAACTAAAAGCGACTTTTGTGTACCACTTTTGAACTATTAACGAACTTGCTAAAACTACATATATCAGATTTTATTTCACAAAATCTTGACAGCCTATTTTAATTTCCATTTCTCTCTTACATCCTCCAAAATCTCTCTTTCTCGCTTGCACATCCTATATCGCCATCATTCTCTTTTCAACCTTTCCATTTCTAATCTCTCTTTCTCCTATCTTGTCTCACTAATTAGAAAGTAATTCCAAGGCTCATTTTGTATCTCTCATATAGAAAAACAAACGCAGTGCAATATCAATCTAGGTAGCTTGCTAAATACTAATTTCAAAATTCATAAATCTTACCTAAGAATTGTTGCTCTTCAAAAATAATCTTTTTTTTCATTGCCTCACAGTAGACATCTTTAAACCCAGCTTCTTCCAAGCGCTGTTTAAAATCTGCAGCCGGATGTTTGGAATGTCTGTAAGGCGAGGCGTAGCTTGACACTTCTAACATATGAGGAGCCCATGCCGGATTTGCCGCTAAAATATCCATCAAGTAGTACAAATGGAAATTTCCAATAAATGCTATCACAGCATCTCCACCAGGCTTAACTAGATCATACATATTTTTGATAGCTTGTCTAAAATGAAGACAAAGTTTTAGGCAATGACTAAAACACAAAATCAACAGTTTCCAAATAACGTTAATAAACAAAATTTTGACATGGACGTAACCGGTTCTTAACGATTACACAAAAAATGGAACTTGTTCAGTACAAAATTAGTACAGAACATAAGAAGATGTCTCTGTTGGCATTCCAACATTATAATGTATTGTTGTCTCTAATAGAAGTAATGCGCATGACTACAATACGACGACTGCTGTACGCTACAGCGATATGGCATTCGTGTCAGTTGTGTTTTGGGCTTCTACACTGTCAAGATCATAATTCCCAACCATCTTGTTATTATAAGAATGTTGGTTCAAAGTAATTAAAAAGTGTAAAATTATTTTATCATTAAACAATTGAATAATTATTCAATCTACAAATACTCGCATGGTTTTATTTCGTACATGCGAAGCTGGTCCTTCGATGCCTTACAAAGCCGATCCTTCGAGTTTATTAACCGCGTGTGTTTTTCATTGTGTTTTTGGCGTTTTTTTTACATTTGCCCCTTGGCGATTGCCATTGATTGGGTAAATGGGACGCTCTATTTTGGCGGATTCACGGAGGATTTGGATATTTTACAATTACATTTCCAGAAGCCTTACAAGCGAAGCTGGATATTTTACAATTACATTTCAAGAAGGTTTTAAATCCTACAAAAAAAAAAAAAAAAACTGGCCTTACAAGCCATTGGTACCCGCGTGTGATTTCGTGGTGTTTTGAGGTTACATCTGTATAGTAACCAGCACAAGTGCAAGCTATTTTGTTACATTTACCCTATGGCGGCCTGGCAAGTCATCAATTGCCATTGATTGGGTAATGCAACGTTTGATTTAAGCGGATTCGCATATAATTTGGATTACTACACGTTTATATTTTAAGAAAAATTATTCATTACGGAAGAGGATACATGGATGCTGGAGGAGAGTAAAATACTTCTTTACTCATGAAGGTACAAAGTTATTATTACTATCTGCAAGTACCAATCTATTAAAAACTTCTCATGTTGCTGGATTAACCTGGATTAGTTTGTCATCCACGTTTCATCTATCATATAAGTACGAATCTATCACCTAAGCAAGATGGAGGGATTGAAAAGGCTTAGATCGGCGCGGACGGCTGCAAAAAGTGCAATATCACGGATGGACAATTACGTCAGCGACCCAAGGGCTCTCGACTCCGCTACAGTGGAGGTGCTGCAGGTGAAAAAAGAAAAGATGATGACTACATTCCAATCGTACGAGCTCACGCAGTACAGCATTTTAGAAATTGATGATCAAGATGAGGAAGACATTGAAGAAGTTGAAGAGAAGTATTTTAACATTATTGCAAAATTAAATGCTAGCATCAATAAGTTAAAAGAAGTTAATAGGCCTGAATTAGTTCCATTGAAGCTCCCAGCGGTGGAAATTCCAACCTTCGATGGCAAGGATATAACCAGGTTTAAGCCCTTTTATGAGCTCTTCCAAGCAGTGGTTCACAATAATGCATCATTGTCCGATGTTCAAAGACTTTTTTATTTGAGAAAGTATCTCGTTGATGAGGCTCTCTCAATAATTATAAATCTGCCGCTTGTGAACAGCTCATACAAAGAGGCTATTGATTTATTGTTAGCGCGGTATGAAAATAAGGCGAGATTAATCTTTTATCACATTAATATAATACTTGATATTCCCAACATGCAGAAAGGTACTGCAGTCGATATAAGGGCTTTTTTATGTCAAGTAAAACAGCAATTACAAGCGTTAAAAAATCTTGATGAGCCTGTAGACAAGTGGGATATGATTTTAATCTCGGCCTTAAGTAGAAAATTAGATATCGTTACTAACCGCACTTTCCACATGGAAAGAAATTTAGAAGAACTGCCTACTATGGCAGAATTTATTTCATTTTTAGAAAGACGTGCAATTGCAATTGAGTATAGTTTAGATTATAAAAATATGTCACATGACAATAATAATAATAAAGGAAATGTGGTTCCAAGAAAATTGTATAATAAAAATAAGTATTCACATAATAATATTGTATGTAATCTTGCTATTTGTGAATATACAAACCTTGAGAATGTTATGAAACAATCTTGGACAACTGAGAAAGTCCCAGAGGAATCAGATAAGTTTTCTGAGGATTACTTAAAGGCTGAACATAAATTTCAAAATTCAGTAGCACTTAAAAATAATTTAACTGTTGATTTGCCATTACTCAGCCTAGTAAATAAAATAGAATTGGAGGATTCTTTCTCAGTTGCCCCGCAAAGATTTAATGTGTTGGAAAAAAGATTTAGACACAATCCTTCATTATTGGAGGTTTATAAAACATTATTAAACAGATCAACCAGTATTATGACATTAGGTTTAAAACACAATATTATTTTTATAAATATTAAAATAAAAACAAATTTAATTTGCTACAAGTCCAGTGTAGCTCCATCAAGTAAGGTACTTACAATACCCCAGCTTGAGATTATTAGCGCAGTGTTGCTGGTGCGAATCAAACAAGCAACAAATAAAATTTTTGATTCAAATACAATACTTCCATCAGATATTAATTGCAATGTTTACAACATTGATGTAAAACAAACATCTGTACTGTTGGAATTGTTAAAAGATAATTGTTTCAATAACATTGTAACTATTGAGTTGATGATTGTTGTGTACATTATGCAAATGATAATGTATGCTACATTGATAATTATGGTTTCTGTTATATTTAGGATAGTAATTAATTTGTTTTATATTATTTTCACAAAATTATGTAGACTACCATAGAGTTAAGAAGTTTATGTTATTTTGTGTAATTTTGTTTATAATAGTTTTAAGAAGTTCACATTATTTTTTGTAAATTGGTTTATAATAATTTTATGTAACATTGTATAATTTGATATTAGTTGTGAGCTTATCTACTTCTGCTGGCTGGCAATTTATGTTCAGTACAAAATTAGTACAGAACATAAGAAGATGTCTCTGTTGGCATTCCAACATTATAATGTATTGTTGTCTCTAATAGAAGTAATGCGCATGACTACAATACGACGACTGCTGTACGCTACAGCGATATGGCATTCGTGTCAGTTGTGTTTTGGGCTTCTACACTGTCAAGATCATAATTCCCAACCATCTTGTTATTATAAGAATGTTGGTTCAAAGTAATTAAAAAGTGTAAAATTATTTTATCATTAAACAATTGAATAATTATTCAATCTACAAATACTCGCATGGTTTTATTTCGTACAGAACTCAAAACCGTTTCAAACGTTTTCGAATATTTCAGGAATAGCGTTATTTAAAAACCGTTTTTATGCAACCAAAAAGAATAATTACGATGAATAGAATGGTACAAAAGAAAGTGATTTTCAACGAGATTTCCAAAGAACGGAAAGGAAAAAAACCTGACTTTCGCTGGCTGGTAATGTAACCAAAATCTCTTCTTCTTTTCTCAAAATTTCATATAAATAAATAAAGAAGATTTTCGCCATATTACTAGTAAACGAGAATTAGGAATTAATGGGCTTGTGTCCTATGTCTCAATTTCTATAAAACTGTACTATATATTGATAAAGTGGGTTACTAGAACCTCAAATGTCCAATTATTTTTTAATAACTCCTTATATGTTAAGAGATATTAACAATTAAAAAAGTCATTTTGTCTCTTTAATTATTAAAGGGATTCAACGTTGTACACATTCCAAGTGCATGTGACATCACAATCCTTGTGTAAGGTTACCAACCTTACAGCTCATAAATCTCTGCTATATGTATTTATATATCAAAATATCAAATATTATTATACCTATTTCAAGGAACAATCAAATTTCAATATTATGTCTGCCTTAGCAGGGTTAAATAAAATAAAAACTTATTATTCTTTGCTTTGACTTGATTATTTCGACTACCAACAGCTACAAAACATACCTACTCAACAAGTAACTGACGTTAAAATGCATTCACGTCATACAAATACGGCCGACTATTTCCAGCGCTAAAACTACAATTCAAACTTTTAATTGCTATATCTCCGTCAATATTTAGATATTTAATAAAATAGATACACCAATACACATTTGTTAACATCAATTTCAATCAACAATTGAAAAAACGACTACTAAAACGACCCATTAATTCGGTTTGCTCGGTATAATTTTGGTTTTGAATCACTCAATTTTAAGTACTATTTCCAGAGTATTTAATACCTTTCATTCCTCACAAAATTTAGGCAGAAAAATGAAGACAGATGATCGAACGTCTCGCGTATTGTTAGATTATCTATTCCAATGTCCAACTTTTGATAATCTATTCGTGATTCCTTGTTTCCAAAATGATCCTTTGCATAATGCAACATTTTTGTTGAAATATCAGATGCTACAATCTTCTCAAAGTTAATTGGCAACATTGGAATTATAAAATCATTTAAAATGTCTCCAGGTCCGCTTCCTATATCAATCAATGTCCCGCCATCATTTGATTTCCAGTTTAATTTGTCTTCCAGTTTTTCCATTATGTCTTTTGCGTCCTTCCTTTGGAACACGTTCATTCGTGCATAAAGTTCTGGGTTATTCATTTTGACACTTGCACTAACTTTGCAATAAACTGTTCACTCTTATGAATATTTCAGATATAACAGGTTTGGCCGGTGACTTTATTTATATATCGTTATCTCTTTATCGTTGATGATAGATTCGTTATCTATACCGCAGTTATTAGAAAGAATACCCACACTACTATATTAATTGCACTTGAAACGAAATCAAGAGTCCACGCGTTGGTGATCTTGCAGTGAAGTTTTACATAACTATTTGTAAATCAGTGTCCAACGCTTTGATTTAATTTTATTTCTCTTAGTACTCGTATTTCTGATACAATGTCGTTTGTTGGTACTGAGAGAAATATTTATGAACAGACAATTTTTTCTAAAAGGTATAGTATTATTTATGTTTGTTTGAAAGGAAAAGTATTTGCAGGTAAAGTAAGGGGTAGGTAAAAGGATTATTGATGTATTGAGTAGAAAAGAAATGGTTTTTATGTGATCGAGAGGAGAGAGTTCAATAAACAAATGAGGTAAACAACAAGCAAAATATCTTAAGGTAGGGATATATATATCATTATGATTTATAATTATCAAGACAATGGGCTTGTGTCCTATGTCTTAATTTCTATAAAAGTGTACTATATATTGATAAAGTGGGTTACTAGAACCTCAAATGTTCAATTATTTTTTAATAACTCCTTATATGTTAAGAGATATTAACAATTAAAAAAGTCATTTTGTCTCTTTAATTATTAAAGGGATTCAACGTTGTACACATTTTAAGTGCATCTGACATCACAATCCTTGTGTAAGGTTACCAACCTTACAGCTCATAAATCTCTGCTATGTGTATTTATATATCAAAATATCAAATATTATTTACAGCTATTTCAAGAAACAATTAAATTTCAATATTATGTCTGCCTTAGCAGGGTTAAATAAAATAAAAACTTATTATTCTTTGACTGACATTTTTAATTGTTAATATCTCCTAACATATAAGGAGTTATTAAAAAATAATTGAACATTTGAGGTTCTAGTAACCCACTTTATCAATATATAGTACACTTTTATAGAAATGAAGACATAGGACACAAGTCCATTCTGTTGAATGAATAGTGGTTTTACTGGTGAAAACTACCTTAAAGAATAACACAATTTTTAACGCAACATTATTCCAAATTATATATTTATTTTTTACTACACAAATGTTTGTTAAAATAATAATATTAAAGCATTATTTGTACTAGTTTCGCTCACACCAATAGATCGTTTCACGGCAGAAGTATATTTATAACTATGAATAGATGTGCTGCAGATCTATTAATCTAGTTGTTAGAGTGAATATGTTTTAATTTGCATCTGTAATCAGGAACATACATACTGCAAGGCCACGTGTCAGATACACCGTACATTTCAAACACTTAAAAATTTATGTAACGTTGCATTAAATGCATTGGTTTTATTGAATAATGCATGGAAGAGAAGGTAAGTAAAAACTTATGCAGCCAGATCTTAGAATCGTTTGTGTGTATGTCCTCCCCTTGTTTCCCTCCTCTTCTATGTGTAAATGATAAAACTAATACGGCAATGCAAACCTATCGAAAGTTACTGTGGTTATGAAAGAAAAAACGCTGTGTAAGTGTTGTGGCGTTAGAAGAATATGCAGGCGTAAAACATAAAATAAAAGAAATATGATAATAAAAACACATTTTTATTTATGGTTTTCTTGCTAATACAATAATTGTTTTGTAAGGTATTCTTATATTTACTTTCCCGTTACTATCTTGTGCAAAATTCATCTTTTTAGTTTCTTCCGCAAAATCTTTTAAATATTCTTCCTTCTGTTCACCAACTCGGGACAGAAATCGATCAGTGCCTCGGACGAAATCTATATTGTACAATTATAAATATTATATACTATAAAAATCCAAATATAAATTCATATAAATGTGTCTTTTACCTAAATAATCATTCCAACTAGAAAGCTCAAAAACTCTTTCTCTGGTCTCAATTACTATATTTTGAAATCCCGCTTCCGCCATGTATTGATTGATATCCGCTGTAGGGTCCTTCGAATAATAAGCCGGGTTCATTACATCTGGAAGATCTCTCATAAAGGGTTTCCATTTTGGATTTTCTGCTTGCTTTTCTCGCAAATTGTAGAACCCGATTGTCGATAGATATTGCAGTATAGTGTCGCCTCCTGGTTTCAACAATTTAAAGACATTGTTAACTGCTTGCCTGTGGGTTAACAAAAACGATCCGCATAAGAAATTTCACTACTTGTAATTGTGCTTTATATTTTGCGTTATGTACATTACGGATGACCTCTAAAGGTTAAAATCTTAAATTTAAAAGTTTTTATACATTTATAACACGTATTTTTCCGACGGTAAAAGTTGTGCTAGAAAGTTTTGATTTTATAAGGGGTTCTAAAAATTCATGAACTTTTTTTTCAAAAAGAAAAATTATTGATTTTTTAATATTTTTTAATGCAGTTATACCCATTTATATTTAAGAAGACAAACTGCGCTAAAAAATTTCAAATATCATAATTATTTTGGATTTTATAAAGGGTTCCTTATCGTGACCAAGAATTTTTAGAACCCCTTATAAAATCCACAAATATTAAGATATTTCAATTTTTTTAACGCAGTTCGTCTTCTTAAATATAAATGGATATAACTGCATTAAAAAATATTAAGCAATCAATAATTTTTCTTTTTGAAAAAATAGTCCATGAATTTTTGGAACCCTTATAAAATCCAAAATAGTTTAGATATTTCAATTTTTTTAACGCAGTTCGTCTTCTTAAATATAATTGGATATAACTGCATCAAAAAATATTAAGAAATCAATAATTTTTCTCTTTGAAAAAAAAGACCATGAATTCTTAGAACCCTTTATAAAATCCAAAATAGTTAAGATATTTCAAATTTTTTAACACAGTTCGTCTTCTTAAATATAAATGGATATAACTGCATCAAAAAATATTAAGAAATCAATAATTTTTCTTTTTGAAAAAAAAGTCCATGAATTTTTAGAACCACTTATAAAATCCAAAATAGTTAAGATATATTAATTTTTTTAACGCAGCTCATCTTCTTAATTATAAATGGATATAACCGCATCAAAAAATATTAAGAAATCAATAATTTTTCTCTTTAAAAAATATACTCCATGAATTTTTAGAACCACTTATAAAATCCAAAATAGTTAAAATATTTCAAATTTTTTAACGCAGTTTGTCTTCTTAAAATGTAGTGGATATAACTGTATCAAAAGTTTTCAAAAATCCTAAATTTTCTCTAGAAAAAAATGTCCATGAATTTAAAAAAGGTCGCATAACAACCTAAAAAGTATTGATGTTTAAAGAGTAATAAAGCAGTTGCATCAATCCATGAAAAACAAATAAACTTTTATTTTGAAAGAAGCCTATAAATACTTATAGAAAAGATTACAAAAAAGTCTGCAAATTGTACATATTTTAAATTTTAATTTAACACTTTATCAATTTAACGTGTAGCGGATATTACTCTATTAAAAATTAGACAAATAAGAAATAAGAATTATCAAATAAATTTTAATCGCTCCAGAAGTTTCCCTTTCTATACAAACGTATAATACACACCCATTGCCAGGCAACGGGGCGAAGAGCTAGTACATATTTATATTTTACCTGTAATTCCGTATTAAGTTGAAGCAAAACATAGAAGTAACATGATCGAATTGTTCCGTTATTTTTAAATTTTCACTTTCAATATCCAACAGTTCAAATTGAATTCTGGGATCCAAAGGTCCATAAGTTTTTTTCGCATAGTCGATCATATTTTGTGAAATATCGCTACAGACAAGTTTTCCATAATTTTTCGACAAAGCTGGAAGGATATAATCAATTGTTACATCACCTGGACCACAGCCAATATCTATTAAAGTATCACTGGAAAGATTATTCCATTTTGATTTTATTTTGAAATCGTCAAACACATCTTTCGAATCTCTACGTTCGAAGAAATTTGTACGTGCGTAAATCTCTGGATGATGCATTGCTTATGCTGTATCAATAACATAATCTCTTGTTAATAATATGTAATAGAGTTGTAATAAGTAAGAGATAATGATGTGTTCACTTTAGCGCTGTATCATGTGTACTACATGGTATGTTTATTATTTCTAAGTATATTTCGTTATATAATTTGTATCCAAGCGTGTCACCAGTTGCTGCATCATTCGGTTAGTGCCGAGTGATGTTGGTTTGCCGATGTTTGTCGAAGACGATACTATTCACTATTCACATTCGCACATTCATACACACGCGATACTCCAGTGCTGTATTTTGTATTATTCTTTGTGAAACTAATAGAGTAAGGCCCTCCTACAAATCGTAGCCCCGAATCTGCCCGGACCGAAGGTCATTACAACTGTGTTGTTAGTAAAAGAACGAAGTGAGTTAACGAGTGAGATAAAACACACGGCAGGAACGTAACTAAACTGATTTTAAATTGGTTCTGAGCATATATTCAGCGACTATATTTCTCGGTCGCAGAGCATTGTTGGTTTCATCAACAGAGATGTTTACGAATACTTTTGAAAAGTATTTAAATACATACATACAATCAAATATAACACAACAGAATTCTCTGTTTTGCTATTGTTAAAAATTCTATAGAGTCATGATACACGGCTCGTGCTCGTTTTCGTTGAAAACTTCGTTTCGCGTTTAGTTTGCAATCAGCCAACTCATGTACCTTTCCTCGTGTTTTATCTCACTCGCATACACGTTCGATCTCTCACTAACAACAGTTGTAATCACATTCGGTTCGGGTAGATTCGGGGGTAAGGTTTTCAACCAGACCCCGCATGTGCGGACGCCCTAATTTTAAAAATATCCGAAAACTATTCAAGTTTTCTGTGTTCTGAGCATATGTAAATCCCAAAAAGAGTCTTAAAGATTTAGTAGTGTTTGGGAAAGTTGTTCAAGCATGATAAAGACAGGTAAAAGGAGGGGGTAAACTGGACTACGAGTGAACAGTGACAACATTGCTCTTCAAGCCATAGAATTTTAGAATTAATTAAATGATTAAAACAACGCAATGTAAAAGTTGTTGCATTAGACGAATAAGCAGGCGTAAAACTTAGAATAAAAGAAAAGTAATAAAAAATACAAATTTTTATTTATGGTTTTCTTGCTAAAACAATAATAGCTGTATAAGGTATTCTTATATTTACTTTCCCATTACTTTCTTCTACAAAATTCATCTTTCTAGTTTCTTCCACAAAATCTTTTAAATATTCTTCCATCTGTTCACCAGTTCGTGCCAGAAATCGATCAGTGCTTCGTATAAAATCTATATTATAAAGTTATAAACATTATATAATATAAATAACCAAATATAAATTCATATAAATGTATCTTTTACCTAAATAATCATTCCAACTAGAAAGCTTAAAAACTCTTTCTCTGGTCTCAACTATTATACTTTGAAATCCCGCTTCCGCCATGTATTGATTGATATCCGCTGTAGGATCCTTCGAATAATAAGCCGGGTTCATTACATTTGGTAGATCTGCAAGAAAGGGTTTCCATTTTGGATTTTCTGCTTGCTTTTCTCGTACGCTGTAGAACCCGATTGTCGATAGATATTGCAGTATAGTGTCACCTCCTGGTTTCAACAATTTGAAGACATTGTTAACTGCTTGCCTGTGGGTTAACAAAAACGATCCGCATAAGAAATGTGGTCGATTATTCAATTGTTGATTGGAATTCATGTTAATAAATGTGTACTGGCGTGTCTATTTTATTAAATATCTAAATGTTTACGGAGATATAGAAATTAAAAATTTAAATTGTAGTTTTAGCGCTGTGAGATGGTCGGCCATTTGTATGACGTGAAATGCATTTTAACGTCAGTTATTTGTTAAGTAGGTTGAGTTGGTAGTCTAAATAATCAAGTCAAGTCAAAAAGTAATAAGTTTTTATTTTATTTAACCCTGTTACGGCAGACATAATATTGAAATTTTATTGTTCCTTGAAATAGCTGTAACTAGTATTTGATATTTTGATATATAAATACATATAGCAGAGATTTATGAGCTGTAATGTTGGTAACCTGTAAACTTGTTAGACTTCTGTCAAGAATATATCTCTTTTAGCGGTTCTGATGTCACATGCATTTGGAATGTTGTACAACGTTGAATCCCTTTAATAATTAAAGAGACAAAATGACTTTTTTAATTGTTATTAATTATAGTTATAAAAGGAGTAATTAAAAAATAATTGACCATTTGTTCTAGTAAGCCACTTTATCAATATATAGTACACTTTTATAGAAATTAAGACATAGGACACAAGCCCATTTGGTACTTTAAATTATAAACACTTCCTTGATACAGTGGTGTGTTGATAAACGTTAAAGTAAAAGCTTGCTTTCATAATATAGTGTGCTAATGCAAAAGAACTCCAATACACCTTACCCAAGAAGTTGGCTGCAGTGTGAAAGAACCCTTTATTATTATAGAATAGAAAACGGTATTATTATGTTATATGTATAATACATATTTCTAGGTTACCTGTAATTTCGTACATAATTCAAACAAAACATAGAAGTCACATGATCGAATTGTTCCGTTATTTTTAAATTTTCACTTTCAATATCCAACAGTTCAAATTGAATTCTGGGATCCAAATGTCCATAAGTTTTTTTCGCATAGTCGATCATATTTTGTGAAATATCGCTACAGACAAGTTTTCCATAATTCTTCGACAAGGCTGGAAGGATATAATCAATTGTTACATCACCTGGACCACAGCCAATATCTATTAAAGTATCACCGGAAAGATAATTCCATTTTGATTTTATTTTAAAATCTTCAAACACATCTTTTGTATCTCTACGTTCGAAGAAATTTAAACGCGCGTATGTCTCTGGTTGATTCATTGATACGCTTTATCAACAATATGACCTCAGTTTAATCATAAGTAATAAAACTCTACCTAATAAGTTGTACGATGTGTAATATATTTTATCATTAGAAATAACATATTCCACTATCTGATCTTTGCTGACTACATATTGTTTTTTCATTTTTGTTTTGTTAGATAATTTGTATCCAAGCATGTTTACTCCTGTCACAACATTCGTTTAGCATCGGGTCATATCGGGTGATGTTTGTCGAAGGCGATACTATTTACTTACTAATCATTCGATTTTAAAAACGCGCAAATCAGTGCTGTATTTTAGTTCAAATTTTGTAATATTCTTGATTGCAACCTAGGCCTAATTATTTATTTATCTAATCTAATTTACAGAAAGGAACAGCAAGGGGATAACAGGAATAATTAAACTCAAATGATTTAAAAAAACAATTTTATTGTATGTTCAAAAGAACTGTAGCTATATGTACCAGACATATAAATATTTTGTATTGTAAAAACATACATATGTATGTACATATATTTATTTTTTATCTGCGTATACAACAACAAGCTTATATGGAATATTGATATTGACTTCACCATCCTTTTCCTCAACAAATTTCATCTTTCTGGTTTCTTCAACAAAATCTTCCAGAAATTCTTCCATGGTGAAAGGCGACCTCTCTGCGTAACTGTCAACAGAGTGCACGAAATCTAAAGAACAAAAGTTTTTAATGGGCTTGTGTTCTCATTTTTTAGTGGAGATATAGCAATTAAAAATTTGAATTGTAGTTTTAGCGCTAGAAATGGTCGGCCATATTTGTATGACGTGGAATGCATTTTAACGTCAGTTATTTGTTGAGTAGGTCAGTGCTGTGGTAATGTTTTGTAGCTGTTGGTAGTCGAAATAATCAAGTCAAGTCAAAAAATAATAAGTTTTTATTTTATTTAACCCTGCTAAGGCAGACATAATATTGGAATTTTATTGTTCTTTGAAATAGCTGTAAATAATATTTGATATTTTGATATATAAATACATATAGCAGAGATTTATGTGCTGTAAGGTTGGCAGCGGACATGAGGTCACATCCCTTTAAATCCCTTTGATAATTAAAGAGACAAAACGACTTTTTTAATTGTTAATACCTCTTAACATATAAGGAGTTATTAAAAAATAATTGGACATTTGAGGTTCTAGTAACCCACTTTATCAATATATAGTACACTTTTATAGAATCAACCAGTTTATGATCCTGTGCACAGGTCAAAGTAACGGCTTTGTACGCATGATTCATTTTCAGTCTGCCAGGTGGCGTCAAGTTCTGGTTCACTTTTGCGTATGAACATGTTTGCGATTTCTAAATTTTAGTGAAAGTGCTATTGTCAAATGCAGCAATCGTTTTGGGGAGTCGTTTACAACGCTTCAAACCGCTTGTTCCGTTAAGCACGTCACTTTTTTATAAGTATACAGGACCATGATTTCAACAAACCTTTAAAATCTCTCCAATTAGTCAAATGGAAAAATTTATCCCTGGATTCTATAAAGATGTTTTTAAATCCAGCATCTTCCAAATATTCCTTAAATTCACCAACAGGATTTGAAGAACGTTCTGTCATTTTCGTTACATCAGTCATATAAGGTGCCCATTTTGGAAGTTCTGCCATTTTCCCCCAAAGATCATAAAATCCAATTGTTGATAAAAATAATATTACAGTATCACCTCCAGGTTTAAGGAGATTATAAATGTTATTTACTCCTTGCCTAAAAGTAGAAGAATGTTATTATTTATATTACATAAATATTTTCAGAATAATGTTGATGCTCTTTGCTTGATCATTCTCTGTTGTTAACATTTCTAATCAACTGCAGTACACAAGCGCACCTGGTCGGCTGCAACTTAAGTTACAAGCAGAAAATTAAGCTTTGGTGTTTAGCAAAAAAGGGATATTTGACCGTAATATATTAATAGATTTCACCAAAATATATGACGCAACATTGATGGTGTGTTTTGTTGACTGACGTAATATTTTTATTCAAGATAACCAAAGGTTATTGTATCAGCAGTAATAAAATAATATTAAAATAGTGATCACAAGTTAGATAAAGTATAGAAAATCTGCCAAATCATTTATTTAATTTAAAGAGTATTAGTTGATAAGCAAATTATTGTGTTAAATAATATTGCAAAATAACTGCCAACAACAAACTGTACCAACATAAAAACGTGGCCTACTGCATACGTGGACAAAATGCACACATATAAAAGTGCGCACGGAGATAATAAAATAAGTTTTCTTTCGTTTCTTAAGGGCCTTTTAGGGTGAATGTCCACTGTTCGGCACGGAAAAGAGATAACACATTGAATATTTGAATAGAACGTGAAAGAAAAGAGAATCTGAAAGAAAAATGTATGCAGCAAGAACTGCCGATATCCGTATGTTTACTCGTATAAATGGATTACTGTTAGCATCGCCAACGTTTCTACGATACTTGATATGAAACAGATGGCCGATCGAAAGCCGAACTCGGTTACTATCTTGTAATATAGGACACGACCATGCGTACAATTTCCTCTGTGCCTCCCTTCTCTTCTATGTTTATACTATAAAAACTTGCGATTAGGTCCCATTGAAACTAAACCTTTATATTTTGTTTAGGGCCCGGCCCGGTGAACGTTTAACACGATGCTTGACATAGGCGAAATATAGGCATCATTAAATTAAAAAACAGACTTATAAAATTGTAAATATTACGTAAAAACTTTTCGACATTTGCGAGCAAAAACATACGGAGGCTGAATTTTTATATTTAAAGAAGACAAATTATTTATTTATTTATGGAATGGCGACAGAGGAGGCAGAGAGAAGAAGTGAGTGTGGAAGAGGAGCTAAGGAGAAGGGACAGGGAAATACAGCAACAGAAAAGAATTAAAAAAATTGAGAAGAGCAATTACAACACAAGATATAAAAGGATTTGGTAGAGAGAGATACCACAGTACTTAAGAGAAAAAGACACAAAAAACATGAGAAGGATTGCCAGATTCAAATTGGGAAACGAGGAGAAAGGAAACAGATACTGGGCAAATAGCGAGGAAAGGATGTGTAGGATGTGCGGAACGGAGATATAAACATTGGAGCACATGAAGTTTTCATGTGAGAAAAAGGTAATAAGCGAAAATAATATAGGGCAGTTATTAAAGGGACGCAGCGAATGGAAGAGGTGGATTGCGGAAATAGAGAAAACGAACGAGGAACGAGAAGGAATGGGGGAGTAGAAACAGGAGGAGCAATAGCAGTAGCAGTTTTGTTTTTATTTTTATTAGGATAAATTTTTTTTTTTTTGTCGTTTGTAAGGAGTGACAATGTTTAAATTAAGTAAGAATCAAAATTGAATTAAGCACAATGACATGTAAATAAATGATTTAAGGCACAAGAATATAGTGCCAAATGGCAAACACATTAAAAAAATAAAAATGAAAAGATAAATTATTTTAAATGATAAAAAAAGATCATTTAAAATAAATTTGCATTTTTATAAATTAATTATTAAAAAAAACTGTAATAGTTTTAATGTAAAAAATTCTTTTCTATTACTGTATGTGTAATAACCTTCCTTTTTCGGTAATATTTTAAGATAAGAATTTTAGATTGCATGCATATCTTGTACTCTATTAAATATACCAATTTACCTTTTATCTCCAACAAAATGGAAGCAAAACATAGAAGTCACATGATCAAATTGCTCCGTTATTTCCAAATCTTTACTTTCAATATCTTTCAATTCAAACTGAATCCTAGAATCCAAATGCCCATAAGTTTTCCTCGCGTATTCTATCATATTTGGGGAAATGTCACACGCAACAAGTTTGCCGTACGTCACTGGCAACGCCGGAAGGATATAATCAATCGTAACATCACCAGGACCGCACCCGATATCTAGTAACGTATCTCCAGTACTTTGTTTCCATTTTAATTTCTTTTCAAATTCTTCAAATATTTCTTTTGAGTCATTTCGTTCGAAGAAATTTACACGGGCGTAAAGTTCCGGTCGATACATTGTGAGTAACAAGATATTGCTGTTTAGATCGCAACAAAGTAACGGAATGAACTATCCTTCACAGATTGCCTACAACGAATGTCGGTTGTAGAATAGGTAGTAGCACCAGATAAAACTCAGCTGTCAATCGGTAATGTAAAGCTGCGTACACGCCTGCAACAGAACATAGTCTAGTAAAGCTGCGTACAGACGTGTATGAGGACATCGTTGTACTCACATAGAGATGAACGAGATTGTTTTTTTAAACAAGTCTCGCAAATGACCGTCATTAAGCTATGAGTAAGAATGGATTCGACTACTTGCCATCTCTGATCTTTTCAATAGAGTGTAGTCGCAATAGCATAGTTAATCTTGAAATAAAGTTTCTACTTTAATCTTTATTATCAATACACCGCTGTAGCGAATATGTCCGTATTCATAACGTGATTCATACATATATCAAAGTACTACCTTTCCTTCTAGAGTATAATATGCAGTTTTATTACCTACAGTACAGTTTTTCGTAAGTTATTCATAAACATTAAAGTAGAAACTTCACCTCATGATAAAGTGTTCTAATGCAAAACAACTTCAATATACTCTACTAGAATACTATATACGAGTTTTGTTTTTAAATGATCTGATGAACTGTCTTACCTTCTATAAAAGTGTATATATTAATAAAATATACTATCTCACAAAAGAATTAGCATTAAAAATAATAATTGCAAAAGGATAAATTATAATACATGTGCTGCCATCTATTACTTATATACAATTTTATTTAATGTAGGTCTGCCATCTATGAATCATCGTAATTTATCTTATTGCTACAACACTTTGTACCCCGGTTACAGGTCACGTTTTAAGCACCTTATCATTTGATTTTATATATACGTTTATTACGTGTCTCCGGGGGATCTTTATTTGGAACCGACCTCACAGGAAAGTTTTTAGATTAATATACAATCTTGTATAAGAAGTGGTATATAAAGTTAAATTAGGTAGTTGAAAGCGTAGTACCTAGTGAATCAAGACTGAAATTATTCCAGTGGAACTTAATAAAACAAAATGGTAATTTATTTAATTATTATTTCCATTATTATTATAAATATTTCACTGTAAAATGATATATTATTTCGTACAAATATGCTATTTAATTGGGTTAATGTTGTATCCTTCGATATTAGATATAGGTTCTAATTGCATTTTTTGAATACATATTTGTCCTCTAAATATCATTGACTTGACCTCTAGTTTCTATCTACTAAAGCAAGGCTTATCGTTTATGCACTTTCATTTTTCCAATATCAATATCAACCTTGAATTAATGTCTCTTATGTATTTTAATATTTCCAGCCTGAACCAATTCGTGTTGTTGTAACCGGTGCTGCGGGTCAAATTGCGTATTCTCTTTTATATCAAATCGGCAAAGGAGATGTATTCGGTGTGGACCAACCGCTGATTCTTCATCTACTGGACATTCCACCAATGATGGGTGTCTTGGAAGGTGTTGTTATGGAAATTGCAGACTGTGCTCTTCCACTTGTACTTGGTGTTGTTCCTACAGCTGATCCAGCTGTGGCATTTAAAGATGTATCTGCTGCTTTCTTAGTTGGAGCTATGCCCCGTAAAGAAGGCATGGAGCGTAAGGACTTACTCTCAGCCAATGTAAAAATATTCAAGGTTCAAGGCGAAGCTCTGGATAAATATGCCAAGAAAGATGTCAAAGTTTTAGTTGTAGGAAATCCAGCAAATACAAATGCTCTTATATGTTCCCGTTATGCTCCTTCTATTCCTCGCGAGAATTTCACAGCTATGACAAGATTAGACCAGAATAGAGCTCGAGCACAAATCGCTGCTAAATTGGGAATTGAAGTAGGAAAAGTACAGAACGTAATAATCTGGGGAAACCACTCATCCACCCAATTCCCTGACGTTGAACAGGCTACAGCTCATGTTGACCAAGCTGTTATCCCTGTTAAGAAGGCAATCAGTGACGACAACTTCCTGAAGGGAATTTTCATTGAATCTGTGCAGAAACGTGGAGCTGCTGTTATTGCAGCACGCAAAATGTCATCTGCAATGAGCGCGGCAAAAGCTGCAGGTATAGCATCTTCCAAATAGAACCAAGCTTAACAAGAAATTGAATATTTTAATAAATTGTAATTTGATTTCTAGGTGATCATATGCATGACTGGTGGGTAGGCACACAATCTGGTGTCATTGTTTCTATGGGAGTCGTGTCTGATGGAAGTTATGGTGTACCAAAAGATATTGTATTTTCATTCCCCGTTACAATTGCTAATAAGAAATGGTCCATTGTACAAGGACTTACAGTCGATTCTTTTTCAAAACAAAAATTAGATATTACTGCTAAGGAATTATTAGAAGAAAAAGAGGAAGCTATTGCTGTTTGTCAGGATTGACTATCTAGCCCGAGAAACAGCAAACTGTAAAAAAAAATTCATCAAGTGCTTTTACAAATGTATTAATATATAGGTTACACGCGCTTAGCGTAGAAGTACACTGTTATTCAAGGATTTTTCCTAATTCTGAACTGTTAGAGATATATTATTTTTTACTCATTGAATTTAAATAAAGCGGATGTGTTTTTGATATTCTGACTTATTAAAGTAAGCATTTAATTATTGATAAAATTGTAATCTTAATTGTTTAAAGTTCTCTACAAATATATACAAATTTATATTAATAATTTATTGTATTTTTTCTTAATTTAAATATTGGGGTAAATGAATTAATAAAAGAAGCTGTTATATTGTTATGAAAGTTTTATATTGTCTCATGATTTAATAAAGTAATGAACTGGTCCTTAATAGAACATTTATTTTGGCAATTTTTAAAATGCTTCAAAGAAGAGAAATTTTGAGACGAAAGTTTAATACATTTTTAATCTCATATCAAAATATCAAATGGATTTGATATATATTTGCTAATACTTATTATGATAATAGATTATGCACTCATATTTTATATTAATTTTAAAATGTTATGTTTAAAAATCAATCATTTTGTAAATATCGAAAATAAAATCTAAATTTATAAAAAGTTGTATCAAAAGAATTGTATAAAACAAACAAAAATATATAAAAAAAAAAAATGTACAAAAATTACAAATTACAATTCAAAAGAACTTGTATAAAAAGAAGATAAACCGGGCAGCAATAAAAATGAAAAGAAAATCAAAAATTCATTTCTTTAAAATTGTTAAAAAAATAATCTAAAACATAATTTGTAAATACAATTATTTCATTTTTAATTATTCATAAAGGGTACAATATATCATAATGCCCTGGACGGTACAATAGATGGACGGTTGGCTTTGTACCGTCGGGGAAATCATGGGCTATAACTTGGCCCCCTTCACCGCGGTCCATGTATTCTACACGAACTCCAGCTTTCAGAGCAGTACACACTGCAATGATGTGAATGTGATCTGATTCTTTGTACATGGGTTCAACCTCCTGGATAAAATAAAACTATCATTAGAAAAATTAATGTACAAAGATAAACGAAATAAAGGAAGGTAATATGACCTGGTGGCAAAATTCAGCTATTGTTCTATCACCATCAATAAAGTTTTGATAAAAATCAGCACTCTCCTGTAATTGACCTGAAGTCAATAACCTCAGATATACAACTACATAGTCTGAATAACCTTGCTCGTTGAACAACTTATGGAGTTCATTAAGGGAGCCTTCTATGTCTAAGGGATTCACTTTTGTTAGAACTTCCATAAACTGAAAAATATTTTATTTAGTTAACTTAACAATTCATTTAAGAACTTGGTCATTCTTTTCGTACAGATGTTGAAAATATGTAACTTTTTTCTTTATATAAATGTACAACAATTAAACTTACGGTATCATGAAAGTCTTCCAAAGTAAATTGCGGAAAACCAAGTTGCACTAATTTGTCCTTAGAATCCCTTGCGAGTTCCACGAACTTATCAAACTGTTCTCTATCATTTATAAGTCTCTCTAAATAAGCATAAGAAAACGCACGAAAAAAACAATTTCCATCTGGTCTAGTGCGACGCACTGATTTATATTTTGATGCAAGATCTTTCACTTTTAAACAATAGATTTCGTCTGACGTATATTCACTTCCTAAAGAGGATAATGGTTCCAATGACCCAACTAATGCTGTTGACTCACATATCTGCGAACGAGAAGGTACAAATGATTGTATTAGATATTGAAAAAGATATAGAAATTGATTGTTTTAAAGTAAGGGTATCAAACCTCCTTTTCAATTTGCCGTTGTTGTTGCATAATAAGTTCATCCTGGTTTGGAGTAGAAGTAGAAGTCAAGCAGTCTTGAAGTGGTTCCCTTTCCCCCATTTTCAAATAATAAGTTACTAAACAATACAATAATTGTAATAATTTTAAATTTTCTATTCTGTAGTAACTAATGTCACTCCAAAAGGTGAGCGATAAATAAATTGTTCGTTTATGAACACTTCATTGTTACCAACAAAGAAGCAAGCAATCAAACAAATAAATTATTTTTGTTTCTTCTTTTGTTTTATAATAATACATAATATATTATCACAAATGAAATGAAATTCATAAATAAATACTGTATTTTAATTATTACGACATTAGCTTTTTATGTTTGTATTATCTCAGAAGATAATGAACAATAATATATTTTTTAACTTTCACTTGTAATGTCAGAAAAAATTAATTATAAAATCTCTTATATTTAATATTGACTTTTACTTTAATAAATTAATACTAAAACTAGGAAAATATAATACTAATTAATAATAATAATAATTGAAAATTGTTTAGTTAGAATTGAAAAACGCGCGTATCAGAAAAGTAATATCTGGCAATAAATTATAGACTGGCTGCGTTGCGTACCTAGAATTTTACTCGGTTTCTATTTTACATTAGCACAACAACTCTGCTTTTCGTCCTCTTTCCGGTTTACTGCCGAAACGTGTAAGTCTCGCTTGCGTTAAATAGAAAAATATATCTCCAATCATCTTATATTTTATAAATATATTCTCTAATTTTAAGGTAGTTTACTGCAGGTTAAGTGTTTTAAATTTTGTTTTATAAGTTATTGAAAAATATATGTGTATAAATAATGTGATGTGACTTGTCAACAGAATGTTTATATTTCTTCCATGAAAACCCATGCTTCTTAAATAAATATATACAAGCATATTTGTTTAGTATGTAATACTAATATCTTAATGCTATCCTAATTTGCGTAAATTCGCTACTAAAATTTTAACACATTTCTATCACTTGTTTATGTCACATAACCTATCTTTTTCGAACTGGGTTTTGTAGTGGTCAAACTTTCTGTATAGTATAGTAGTTAATATGTAATAGATTTACTTTACTAGTACTATAAAACAAATTAAAACCTAACTTACACTTGCAGTTTTATAATAAGACGTGAAAAAGGTGATTGTATGTAAAATAATAATAAATTTATAATTTTATTTCTATAGAAACAATGAAGCAAATTGTTACGAATCAAACTGTGAAGATCCCAAAGGGGCTCACCGTTTCTACGAAGTCTCGTTCAGTAACAGTGACGGGACCTCGTGGAATTCTTAAGAGATCTTTCAAGCATCTTGCGTTGGATATACGCATGATCAACCCTAGAACCTTGAAGGTGGAAAAATGGTTTGGAACCAAAAAGGAATTGGCTGCAGTAAGGACCGTTTGCTCTCACATTGAAAATATGTTGAAAGGTAAGAGGCTCTAAAATTACGAATTTCTTTAGGTTATGTTTATCAATCAATATTTTTCTAGTGTTCCTTATAAAGCAGGCATTTAAACTATTGTGTTTTTCTTACAGGTGTTACTAAGGGATATCAATATAAAATGCGTGCAGTATATGCCCATTTCCCCATCAATTGTGTCACCACTGAAAATAATACAGTTATTGAGATCAGAAATTTCTTGGGAGAGAAATATATCCGTCGTGTAAGGATGGCTCCAGGAGTAACTGTTAGCAACTCAGGCAAGCAAAAAGACGAGTTAATCATCGAAGGAAATTCTTTGGAGGACGTGTCTAAATCTGCAGCACTTATTCAACAATCAACTACTGTTAAGAATAAAGATATTAGAAAGTTCTTAGACGGACTATACGTCTCTGAAAAGACTACTGTTGTCCCAGATGAGCTCTAAATAAAAATACTTGAGATTTTCTCATAAAAGAACATGTGTTTTTCTTCATTACGAAACGTTTTTCTTCATTTTAAGAACGCTGGCTACAATGTACAACATCTGCATTAAGAGTAGAATGTAATTTTATAATAAAAATATATTTAATAATAATTTTACATTACAATTCTTTTATCTACATAATTTAGAACATTTTGAATTAATTGTGAAATATATATTTCACGTAGTACTGCTTACTTTTTCTAGTTACACTATTTTTAACAGTATTATTTACATTAATTACTAACATATTACAAATATAATTAATTACTTTTTACATTCAATTAAATATAAATAGTATAAAACACTTTAAAGATGGAAATTTGTAGATCTAACATTTATAGAGCTATAGCTACATAAATACAAAATTATTTTATTAGGATATTTATAATTCGAACAAAGAACAGAATTAATTTGAATGCTTACTATCTTCGTAATATTGTTCTAGCATAAGTAATATGTTTTCCCACGTCTTTCTAATTTGGAAATATTCATTTATTCTCTATTTATATAAACCAGTTGTTTCCGTTCAATACAATTTATGTTTCTTTTTAATTAAATCTTACTTTTGCAAATCGTATTACACGATATAATATTCTTGAAAATATAAATTTATTAAATAACCAGCTCACAATATAAGTTTAATATAAGTTTCGAGCTGTTTTTCATTTTTTGGTCTATTTTATAAAAAAATATATTGAAATATGCGACAGTAGTGAGAGCAATTTGTATTTATTTTAACTGAAGTATAGAAACTTAAATATATTTTTATGATTGAATTGCATTCGCGTTAGCATTGATGTTATTGTTAATTGGAGCTTCTGATACCGTACTTGTTGTATCATCATTTTCTCTATTAATAATATCGTCACTTTCAACACCCCATAGTTGGCGATATTTTTTGGAAATTGCATCCCAATCTGCAACATTTTCTATACGTGTTGTATTTGCTGCAAAACTGACTTGAGATCCTAGTGGACTTAAGTGAACAACTGACAAGGCAACAGATTCTGAAATAATTAAAAAAATAAATTGAAAATATTTGTTGATGTATTAAGTATTATATAAAAAGAAATTATACCTTTGGGTGCAACTTGACCTTTTTTAACTTTCGACAACCATTTAGCACCAGCTTTCGTTCTTGGGCTACCTTGTTGTCTTTGAATACCACTCATCATAGCCACTAAACTTGGCCTCTTTCTCTTAGCTATTCGTGCCTGTATTTAAAGAATTAGTTATTAGTAAAAATGTTAGTAATTAATAGTGTTTTTCTTGTGGACTTTGTACTTACTTTACATCTGTGTATCAACCACATTAACCATGTTGTGACAAGATTTAACGGGCTGGGGGCTGTGCTGGTTCGGTGCATGTTGCGAATTAGTTTGGAGAGACCGAATTTCCACTCGATGTCAGATTGTGCCTAATTTTATACAACGTGTTAATCTCTTCAAAGCTATATATGGTTATTGACTTAATTTTATTAGTTTGGAATTACTAGCGAAAAGAGGAGAATTTATTTTGTTCAATTCTTATTATGCTAATTATATTTTGTGATTTTGTAAGTTATTTAATACACACTGTGCCGGTTGCTGAATTCATAGATACCACTAATATATATAGTTATAAAAAATAACTACAAATCGTTCTGCTGACATTGAAGTAGGTATTACATCGGTCGAACGTTTTACTATTATTTCTTTTTAACTTTATTTCAACTATTGCGACAACTATGAGTTCAGTAACTGACCCATTATGATTTAAGATAGTTCCCGTGTTATAATCTCATGCTAGTGTTAATGTTTCATACAATTATCAAAGATATCATCTAATTATTTTGAAAATATAAAGTCTGTTTCGGGCTTAAGATAAATTTTATCAAGGTTCCAATCATTTACACGGAGTGCTTTGAAGATTATATATTTCACGTTGAGGACACACCACTCTTATTTTTAATAGAAAAAAACAAATCTGTATATTTTCTAATAAAAATAAATGGGTGTAGATGGATATTTTCGGTGTATTAATAAAAAAGATACAAAACCTATTGGCTAAGTCGTTATTTAAATAAGATAACGCAAAGATTAACATTTTATTAATGATATTGTATATGTTCATACGGTCGTTGTATGGATAACGACTCTGCTGGTAGAGTCTTCCACTCTTACTACGCATTTTGGATCATATTTTAACAAGACTATAGCAATCTATTCTATCTTAACATAGACACCGTGTAAAACGTAATACAAATTAAATAAAACACGATTATTCCATCTTCTAATGTAATAGAACGTAAATACCTTTTCTGATTGTGTATTACCTGTATTCTTTGATAAGTATCTGACATCATAGCAATAAGGAGATTAATAAGGACAACAACAGAGACCAACATATAAACTCCGAAGACAATTTTAAATAAGTATTCCGTCCACAGTGGTTGAGTTCCTTTGCTACTCTCTCGAGTTTGATCTGTGGTAGTTTGTCCAAATACAGCAAAAAACAGCAACTCAAATGCAGAGATTGGATTCTGCAGTACTGTAATTAACAATGACAAAAAAAATATGATAAAAAAATGTATTACCTGAATTCGTTGATACGTATCGGACATCATTGCGATAAGAAGGTTTATAAGGACAACAACTGAGACCAGCATATACACCCCAAAAACAAGTTTGAAGAGACCCTGAGTCCATTCTGGTCGACTTCCAGGAGCAACGTTCAAATCGTCGGGCGTTGTTTGACCGAATACGGCGAAAAATAACTTCTCGAATGCATCAATTGGTGTCATTTTAGCTGTTTAATAGAGTATTGTAAGATATTTTGTTTCTTTTAAAAACAATTTTTGGCACGAGCATCCACGAGCAAAAATTATAATATAAATAAATTAAAATTATATAAACTAAATCATAACATATAATGCAAATTATATTAAAGAACGATGCTGTGTTGAAACTCAAAATAATTATAATGCAAATTAAAGAATAAGTTAATATATCTTATGATGGCAGGCGTAAAGATAGGCAAATTTATTCACTATTATTAGTTGTTATTTTATTCCAACAGATAATATTTTAGTTAAAGTATTAAAGAATCATGCTATCGAATTTACTGTCAACTAATCAGAAATTTTGAAATGTTATACAAATATAAAAGTTTGATCTAATTTTAGTTGTTTAAATTTAATTCCTTTAATAAGTTAGATAGGCAAATACAATAACATTACTTTTATTAGCGATATTGAAATTGCAAATGACAAATTCTAAAGCAACGATAAGCTCAAAAAGGATTCTTAATACGTATTTAAAATTACATAGTATTTAAATTAGGTTTCCATACGATAAACTGTATGCAAAGAAACAGAAACAACAGAGATTATGTACTATGAATGCCCCATCTTATTAAAAATCAAATAAAGAAAACAATAAACAAAACAATAATAAAATAATAAAAAAAACATCGACGTACTGCATGCGAGAAGTGATTTTTTCAACGGACAATTTGTTGTCCGCCCAAGATGCAACAGTAACAGCTATGTGAGACATTCTTCTTTTGATTTTAAATCCAATGAATTTATTTTGAAACATCTAGCAGCTTCTACGGCAACTAACATCGCTGGAGTGAACGGAAGTCGTGACTGCGGTAACCAGGCGGCACAGAACATAGATATTGCACGGAACAAACATTTGCAAATTGTTGAAATAATAGAATGACAAAAAAATGATACCTGATGAATTATTGACTGTTTAAATGGACATCTTAACCATGTAGATTTTTCCATTTATGAAATAACTATTCAGTTTCGTCTCATATGGCAATACTTTATTATTCTACGGTTCATGTTCTCTCTAATCTCGAATTTCTCTCGAATGATAATGCCAATACTGCCAGAGTATTCAGATCTTAAAATATTCGCTGTTTGTTGTATTTTCTTTTATATCTTATTGGCAAAATAAGGCTCTATCATTTGTATTTCATTGTATCATCAATATTATTTATTGTTCCAAAAGAAATTCAATATGTAATAACGTTTTTATTAATGATTTTTTATACAAAATTTCGGTTAACCGAAATAAAAAAATTTCGTTCGCTATTTGGACCGTGAAGAGTTAGCATAATGGATAAATTGAAGATTAAATGAGGCTTTAAATTCTTTTATATTATACAATACAATCTTTTATATTTAAAATTATGGTAAGCTAGTAAGGATTGTACCTACAATATAAAGGTTTGGTACCTTGATGTATTAGAATATTGAAGATTAGAATCCTTACTAAGGCTAAATAATTTCGTTTGCTTACGTTTATGTCAGATGTTATTTAGAAACCGTTTTCGGAAACCGTTTGTTGATAAATGAAACAATACATAAAGTAGGAACTGTTACAGTATAACATAGGGTCATTGGGTTACAAATGAGTGGAAATTTGGTGTCACAATGATGTCGTCATTCTCGATTTTTCTAAATCTATACATTTAATGCAAGAGCTACAATCAATAACAAACTCAAGTCAAAAGACATTGTTGCTCGATCGAGTCGTGAAAGTAGACCTCGACGTACACTGTAGACAATTAATAAATTTGTTAGCGCTCTCTGTTAGTTACATCTTTATAATGTTTCAATTTTTTTACGAAAAAGTAGAGTCTGTCTGAGAACAGTTTTGTATTCAGTGTGCGCATAGGCTAAAAATGTAAATGTACGTTCACAATTCGATCGTAACACAATAATCTATTTTGTGATTTTATTAAAAATGTACCGTTCAACACAGTTGGTAATATTTCTTAATGGGTTGTAAACCAATTTCTATAAAACTGTAATTTATATTGATAAAGTTGTCTCTTTAATTTTTAAAGGGATCCAAAGTTATAGAAATTCTGCATGGTACGTCACGTCCGACGATTTGCTATCTCTTTTATAAAACCGAGACGCAGACGGGTGTATACAATTTCGACTCAATTCGAATCATAATTATTCAAGAAAAATTATGTGTTTTTGTCATGAAAGTGGCGAGACATTTGAAGTAATGAATTGTAATTTCTTCTTTTAACAAAATCACAAAATAAATTTTAAACATTAAATAACTATTTTAACAGATATCTTCATTATGTATAAAGATATAATTCATTCACAATCATTATATTAAAAAAAATGGCTGAAAGAAATAAGTGCTTATTTATTTATGTTTCATATTTAAAGGCTCAATCTCAGTAATGGCACACAATTGTGCAGTATATCACAAAATACAAGATAGTTTTTAAAAACTCTGCTTATTTTTTTTAATTAATGAATGTTTTCCTTTGACTTTAGTGTTTTTATCAGAACCCCTGATATAATGCAACAACTTTAACAATTTCGCTGAAACACTAGTTTATTTCAATAAATTTTTTTAGAGTTTTCTTTGATATATCTTGTATAAAGTTGTAAGTGTAAAACTGTGTCAGGACATTTCACAAAAAACAAACACACGGCATTTCCTTGCGAATGGACATTGTATTTCAAAAGCCGGTTGCAAAACAAACAAACCAATTCAACACAAGTGTGAATGCTTATTAGAAAGACAACAAACATAATTAATTTATTTTACAAACATTTGAGTTCAACTGGTAAATTATTTTACCAAAATACTTTCGTAGTTATAACGATAATAACCATTTGTCTTACTAGATAGTTAAAAGATGCTTTGAAAATATTTAAGAACTTCAGTTTGTAAAATACATCAAAGAGAAAGAAAGATAGAAAATTTGTAATAAAAGGACAAATAATCTTAATAAATTCTTAATCATCAGTCAATCATCAATAATTAGAAATTATAATAAGCAAATGTCAAACCCATGTTCACAACCATGCTAGTTATCTGTTTTATCGACAATCTATGTTTCACTGAACTGTATTTTTAAATTTACTATATTTTAAATCATCTCTTTTATTGAATTTACACATTAACTTTGACAATTAAATTTAACTGCTTTTTCATTCTATCTTTCTTTTATATATGTTTGTTATATCTTTCTTTTCCACTTACTCCCTGGTTTGTGTTTTAGACGATAGTTGTCTGCGTAATTTGTCTTTGTTGAATTTGGAGGAATTATCCACTCCGCATCCAAAGATCTTTTACGAGGTGGTTTTCTGTCTAACACCCAAATGATTAAATCCATATTATTATTGTGCTTATTTTTCAAGGGCGGATTGAGACAAATGATAGTTGAAGGCTGTTTGATAACTCAAATAGGTACCCCGATAAACACAAAACTTAAATAATATTAAAAATAGTATTTTTATATTATAATAAAGATAATATTGTTTATGTAATCTGACTTTATATTACCTGCAATTGTATTTAGCGGGTTATTTAAGTTTTGTAATATTGTCCAATTACGATATGTGGTCCCAATTCACCCTGTTATTTATCATTTGCAACCATTCAATAAATCTGGACACAACTCCACAATGCAATTTATCTAAGTCATTTCTGCAGCATTTAAACTTAGTTGTCCATATTAATTTTTAACATTAGGAAACATATGTTTTGCTAGCTAAGTTGTACCCAGATTCAAAACATCTTATTTGGTTCATTCAGTCTTTAAAACTATAACAAAATTAAAAGACACTTACCATCGCTAAAGAGTCCTTTATTTTGGCGTGACAACTTCCTTACAGCTTCTGGTGTTAATTTTTGGTCAAAGGGTTGATTTAATGCAACAATATGCATTGAAAATCCAAAGACAAATATTGCTAAAACAGCTAAGAACCTAGCTAAATCTTTAAGTAAATCACCAATAATAATAGCCCATGGTCCAAAAAGATGATGAAAAGATAAAAAGTCTAAAATTTGTACACAAGCTAGTAGAAAAGACAGCGCGAAGCATTGGTTTCTGCAGTACATCAATGTTGGCCAGTATGCCTTCTCAACGATGAACATCCCAGCCAAATGAACAGCCACTCCAACAATCCCGAAAACCAGGACCATCAATTTAATGGACCCCAGTCCGGATTTATCACTTGGATTTGTTAATTCAAATAAAAGTAAACCGCTGAGCCAAATGAGAAGACCCCACTCGTACCAATAAGGTAGCAGACTAGCTCGGACTACTGGATAAATTGGCGTGATTCCCACAATCATCAAATGAATCATTAAATAGATGTGGGAGGTCAGGTAAGACATGAATTTAATTATAGGTACTTTGTTGTATTTGTGGCCTAATGGTAAAGTGAAGACTACCCAGACCGGAGGACAAATAATAAATGCAAAAAATAGAAGCATCGTTCTCCAGGCTGTCCAGTTTAATGCTCCTCTCCAGAGTTCCTGAAAGGAAAAGACATTTTTAGTTTAACTTAAATTTTGTCCGAGATAATATCTTAAATGTTTTAGGAAACTAATACACCTGTCTGTAAGTTTGATAAAGTTGTTGGCAATATATTGATATTACCTACTGTTTACCTGGAGGTATCGTTGTACAACTGTGTGAGCAATGACTTCCTTCTGTTCATTTTCTATTAAAACATCCAGAAATTCAATATTCCTTCGATCTGTTGCAGTCAGAATCTTCCCCGCAGAATCAGCACCTGCAGCTAAAGCTAAGAGTTCAGTCGCCATAGCTTCGCATTGTTTACCTGCAGCTATTAGATCCTTGGCACGTTCCTTTTCCTAAAGATTTAACAAGGAAATAGAATTATTGTGGTATTTACTTCATTTTAGTATCGCTCTGTACTGACCTTAGTAGATAAATTAATATAAATATAAGATAGTTTTGCAGCGGAATCAACAGGAGCTGGGGAAACTAAAATAAACTCCTCGATTGGTTTATTGTTATGATTTTTAGAAACAACCATTAAGTTGTAAACGAATCTTTTGTCTTCCATTAACGCGTAAGTGTCATGCTCCTTATGCATGAGATATTTTAACACCTCATTATGTCCTTCTGATGCTGCAAACCAAATTGGCGCACAGTTGTAGTTAGTCTCACTTTTCGGTGACGCTCCTGATTCACAAAGAAGTCGTACTACATCAAAACATCCAGCTTTAGCTGCACAATGCAATGGCGTCCAACCATTCTTGTCAGTAGCATTGATTTCAGCTCCTTGTCCTAAGAGTACTTCTACCATTTGGTAGTGCCCATGCGTTGAAGCAATGTGGAGGCCAGTTTTTCCATGGCGATCCGAACTATGAAGAAGTTCGGCTGATCTGCTTAATAGAAGACCCACGACGGACATGTGTCCTCCAAAACAAGCTAAATGCAGAGGGTTGTAACCCTGGAAAAGAGATAATTATATAGAGGAAAGGGAAAGTTACCAGCGTAAAGTTAAGAGTTAGATAAATACATTTTCTGTAGTTGCAGCATCCACTTGCACGCCTGCAGAGTTGAGTAGAAGTCGTACAACATTCTCGTTTCCTGAATAAGCAGCCAGATGTAGAGGAGTCATTCCTGATTCGTTGCCTAATTCTCCAACTAAGGAAGTTCCTGTAGGAGTGTCTGACTTTACAGTACCGGGTACGTGTGTCAATAATTCTCGAACCGTATCTGGAAAAAACTTGTTAGAATACTTTCATCTTAATGAGCAAATATTACTCGAACGTATGTTACCTTGCTGTCCGAAGTAGGCTGCCACGTGTAATGGTGTTAGACCTAGTTTCTTACTGGAAATTCTTAACGAAGTTGATGATCTCATGACTTCCAAAACTTGTCCATGACCATTTTGAGCAGCAAGATGTACAGCTGTAAAACCAGCTTTATTTTCTTCTGTACAAGATGCTCCAGCTCTAAGTAAAGCTTTTACAACTTCAACGTGGCCTCCTTCAGCGGCTAGTTGTAACGGAGTTGAATCGGTGTTTTTATTTCTTGCTGAAATAACACCGTTCCTATCAAACTTCATTAACTCTTCTATAACTTTCACGGATCCTTGAATTGCCGCAATGTGGGCACATGTGTTGCCATCTTTACTTGTAGCCATTACCAAACTTGGATGCTGCTGTAAGAAGAGTTTGGCGACTTCAGAGAAGTTATTTTGAGCAGCGACGTGAATTGGCTTTTGCCCTAGATCATCGGTAGCATCTATCGATGCGCCCAATTCTAAGAGAAGTCGACAAACTTCTATTTGACCACTAGCCGCTGCCAAATGAAGTGGAGTTTGTTTCCTAAGAGTTAAAATATCTATCACAGCATTATGATCCCTTATTAAAAATCTCACTAAATGTGTATAGCCATTCATTGCCGCTAAATGGAGCGCTGTCCGCCCAACACGTGATTTAGAATTAATGAAAGCTTTATTTGTTAGAAGAGCGTCACAGACTTGAAGATAACCATGCTCTGCAGCTAAATGCAGCGCTGATCTTCCTTCTACATCAAAGACATCAACTCTCGCGTGATTCGCAAGTAGTGTTGATACTAATTCCATATGACCTCTGTTACACGCAATCAATAATGGCGTCCATCCTATGGAAGACTGCCTATTCATTGCTTTTTGAATATCTGTTGCATTCATGTGTGATATCATTTCAGTAAGGACATCATTGTTTCCCGCAACTGCGCAGTAATGAAATGCTGTTTCATGTGTTTGTCTTGTTACTAGTGAAACGTCTGCTCCATTTTCCAAAAGAAGTCGGACTACTTCTTTATCTGATAAAGGAATCTCTACTTCTTCTTTGGTGACGTGACACGCGTAGTGGAGTGCCGTCGCGCCATCCTCATTGACAGTATTGATGTATGATGTAGCAACCTCGCTTCCGTGTTTCTCTTTCACCATCTTTATTAAGTGGTTGACAACATCGGGACGACAACTACTGCACGCCAAATGTAATGGAGTTTCACCTGCCTAAAGGAGAAAACGATTTTACATTATATACGGTCCACCGTCTAATTGGAAATTCAAAAATCATTGGAAACATTTTCGTAAAGGTACAAAATATATTTTTTTAAATTAATATGACTTACATTAGATTTGAAGAGAGGATCCCCACCATCTTCCAGTAGTTGAATAAGTGTAATAAGGTTGCCATGTTTAGAAGCCACGTGGACTGGAGTTTGACCATCATCTGTAGTTAGATTTGGTCCAGCTCCTGACTTTAACAGCATCAAGGCACATCGATCACCATCCGCAACTCTTGCTGCTATATGCAACGGAGTTTCACGCAGTTTCCCACCACGCACGTGGACTTCTGCTCCGAAACCTAACAAGGTCTCTACAACCGCTGGCTTCGCGGATTCCACTGCTATGTGAAGAGCTGTATAATTATCCTATACAAAGAAGATTAAACATTTATCACTAAGAAATACTTTGCTGCGATAAAGAAGATGATTTACTTACATTGGTGGTGACATCAACTTTCTCGCCTTTCTGTAGCAACGTGTTTATTATCCCCACGTGTCCGTATCTTGCCGCTGTGTGAATACTTCGCGCTCCTCCCTATAAAATATATTTCATCCAAGTTTGATTAACTAATAATGACGACAATTCCTTTCTCATCTTGTCTATTAGTTACCTTATTTGGCATGTGTAGATAGACTCCTTTTTTAAACAGCATCATTGCACATTCAGCGTGACCATTTAAAGATGCTATATGCATTAGTGTACTGCCGTCTTTCGTTCTCTCAAAAATACTGGCTCTAAATTTATCGGCTAACAGTTCTATTACATTTGCGTGGCCATTTTCAGCAGCTAAATGCATTGGCGTTCGATCTGGGAAGAAAATATATGAAAAACTTATTTATAAACTTGTTATACAGAATAAAAATGTTGTTAGAAATCTAATAACACAACAAAATGACCAAAATGCTATTTTTAGCATCGATCGCTTCGCATAACAGATGATAGCCAAGCATAACAAAAAGCATGGGTTGAATATAATAAAGTTGAAATTCTGACATTTATTCAATTGTGTGGTGGCTTACCTTGATGATCAGCAATTGCAGCAGATGCCCTAACCCCATAGAAATATTTGACCAGGGTTTCATCACCCTCTGCGGATGCTATATGTAACGCAGTCTGACCTTCCCCATTCTGGGAATCCACAGACGTCCCATAATCCACCAGGATACGCACCATATCGACATCTCTCCTTCTAGCTGCCAGATGAAGTGCTGTGTCGCCATTTGCAGTTGTTGCCTAAGGAGGTATTAGTTTTTGTGAAAAACTCTTATAGAAATCTTAACCAGAAATGGAAGGAAAAGTATCTATATGTCTCCTTAGATGTATAAAATTGGAAATAGAAATAATTTGCCATGAATAACTGATAGTACAGAGACATATCGAACACTAAGCGAAGAGAAATCGAGTTCGATATTTTCAAGGGCAAAGAAAGTCTAACACTTAAAACGAATTCATTACTATTTCGTTCAGACTACAGATAAGTAGCCTTCCTTAGGCCAAACCATCTCAATACATGGTTTACAAGGTCACAGGTAGAAAATGTAATGCTATGTAACACTCAAATTAGCTCGTAGTAAGTTGTCAAGTGTGAACTTTGCAATGCAAGACAATTTTTATACGAGAAGTAAGAAATAAACCTTGGTATTAGGATGTAGCAAGCTAGCAAAGACGATTCTCTACCTATCTGTAGTTGTAGACAACAACAGATGTCTTTATAAAATATTAATTAGGGGATGAACTTGCTTGAATTACATGGCACACGCTATAATTTGTTGTGCAGTTTATTACAAATTATTTAAAAATACACTAATTAACTAAATAATTATGAGCTTGTAATTAAATATATGTTATAAAGTCATTACCCTATTTCACCCCCTGGCGAGTTGTAAATGAATTTATTTAGTTAGGTTAAAGTTTCAAAAGTAAAACTCATAATAAGACACTAGCTGAAATAGTTTGAAGAAGAATTTCCAGACAATAACATGTAGTAAGGTAAGACTAACTATGTTACTGACAAAGACCAGAATAACAATGGTTGCATGCATGCAAATAGAAGCAAATAATTATGATGTTCTAAAGCATTAAAACACTTGGATTTGTTCTAACCTCACACTTAATGTTCTACTAAATACAATATTGCCAACTTGACATATGAGTGCGTTTATTAACTTTATATTACTTAAGCTTGACGTTAGACAGCTGCTAATAATTTGAGGTTATGTATCACTTTGTTCACAAAAAATATTATCAGTGGTTATTTTACCTGTTGAAGGACTTTGTCGTTAATAATTTACCATCACATTTATTTATTTCGTTTGTGAGGATAAGTAATTATTATTATAGTTAGTAGTTTTGCTGTAATTTCATTTACCTTTAGTTGTTCCGCCGTCTGCGCCCCCAGGAGTTCCCGGCACATAGACTGGTTTCCCGCTTCCACGGCGAGCAGCAACGGGATCTTCCCCCGCTGTAAATTTATAGCATTAGTAACAATACTCTGCCACGAATACAATTTTTTCATTTCCAATTTCTTTTTATTTAACGCAACAAAACTAAAAGCTAATTTTTGTAAAGCACTTGATGTTACATTCTCCGATTTTTTATTAAGTTTAACTGTATTATTATCAGTTGATAATAATTGTTTATTTGTTTCAATTTCATTATTTATTGTTTTTATTTTACTTAACGAACGTCCGCCATCTTGTAAACTATTTGATCGCGACATGGCCGCTTGTTATTTGACATATCGAATATTATTTTTTTTAATTTTAAAATACACGTCTTCTTTGTTACGTTGGTACGATATCAATGGTAGAAATAACAATTCAAATATTATTGATCCGGGGTTTATTTTCAATATTTAGTTATATAAATAAATAGTCATATAATAAACATATAAATGTATATTTATCCCTTGCTTTATGTTTCTAGTCTAGTACATTGGTTCTAGTGGCTGTATTCTGCGCCCCGTAGATGTCAGGAGATTGTAAATTCAACCGTTTAACCCCTAGTGTCAACCCCTGGTCTAGGTGCATGTACACTCTCTGACGGGGGTTGAAATTTAAAGGATTTAAGGTAGGCACCACAGACTATACTAAGTAGGTACTAGTACAGAACTTCAGAAAATTTAAATATAATGTCTCCTTAATTTAATTACACGATTTCAAATGTTTTGACCTCCTGTGAAACGAGATATTAATAATAGGTTTGTGTCCTATGTCTTAATTTGTATAAAACTGTTCTATATATTGATAAAGTGGGTTACTAGAACCTCAAATGTACAATTATTTTTTAATAACTCCTTATATGTTAGGAGATATTAACAATTAAAAAAGTTATTTTGTCTCTTTAATTATTAAAGGGATTCAACGTTGTACAACATCCTAAATGCATGTGACATCACAACCGCTAGTTGCTATCTCTTTTATACAACAGAGCGTAAAAGAGATATATTCTTGTCAAAACTCTGACAAGTTTACAGGTTACCAACCTTACAGCTCATAAATCTCTGCTATATGTATTTATATATCAAAATATCAAATATTATTTACAGCTATTTCAAGCAACAATCAAATTTCAATATTATGTCTGCCGTAACAGGGTTAAATAAAATAAAAACTTATTATTCTTTGACTTAACTTGATAATTTCGACTACCAACGGCTACAAAACATTACCTCAGCACTGACCTAGAACATTCCAAGACATGTGACATAACTCCCGCTAAGTTGCTATCTTTTATACAACAGAGCGTAAAAGAGATAGCATATTCAACACAGAACTCTTATCCATAGAAAAAGTAACTGACCCACCCTTAATAGTACAGACATGTTACGTCATAAATATGGCCGTCAACATTTAGATATTTATTAAAATAAAAACGTCAAAAAAATGTAAAAAGCTCATAGATATAGATATATTAGCAAATATTTTAATAACAATTTAAAAAATCTATCTTTAAGTAATGAATTCACAATACAATTTTTTTTTTCTTATTCTCCTACGTCGATGGAACTAATAAGCAGTGTTATCATTTCTTCCCATTACTGCACATTGATTTTATTCGTTAGTTTGGTTGATTCTAGTTCGGGTAACACAGTAGTAAAGAAAACCATACATAAATCTATATGATACCGTACAATTTTACATACAAAACAATATAATTTTATTTTAAATATACTTTGGCATTCAAACACCAATAACGCTATAAATATAGACAATACGATATACTGGGCTACAGTATAGACAGAAAATCATAAAATAGGTAAATAGAAAATTCAGTGCCGTCTAGTGTTATTGGAGCACGTGTTGGTTTTCAGCAACAAATTTCATGGTTATAATTTGTAATGTAAAAATAATTTGAAGGTTTTTAATTTCTGCGGATTTTTCTTCTTAAACACGTACGAATTTCTCCTGAAACTTTATTATATCTAGTCACAATTTTTATAAATAACGTTTCTTGAAACCAGTAACCGTAATGGGCTTGTGTCCTCATTTTTTAGTGGTCGAATTTTCAATTGTTGATTGAAATTGATGTTAATAAATATATCTAAATATTGACGGAGGTATAGCAATTAAAAGTTTGAATTGTAGTTTTAGCGCTAGAAATGGTCACCCATATTTGTATGACGTGAAATGCATTTTAACGTCAGTTATTTGTTGAGTAGGTCAGTGCTGTGGTAATGTTTTGTACCTGTTGGTAGTCAACTAATCCAGTCAAATCAAAGAATAATAAGTTTTTATTTTATTTAACCCTGCTAAGGCAGACATAATATTGAAATTTGATTGTTCTTTGAAATACCTGTAAATAATATTTGATATTTTGATATATAAATACATATAGCAGAGATTTATGAGTTGTAGTGTTGGCAGCGATTGTGATGTCACATGCATTTGGAATGTTGTACAACGTTGAATCCCTTTAATAATTAAAGAGACAAAATGACTTTTTTAATTGTTAATATCTCCTAACATATAAGGAGTTATTAAAAAATAATTGAACATTTGAGGTTCTAGTAACCCACTTTATCAATATATAGTACACTTTTATAGAAATTAAGACGTAGGACACAAGCCCATTATTGTTTTAGGTTTAGTTCAAGGTAAAATTTCGGTTTCTTTATAATGCCGATTTCACACCAGAGAGACAGTTCAGTAAAAGACAAACAAAAGCTTGTTTTTCTGAACAAATACACCAATAATTACATTTTTCAACATTTTGTTTTCAACATTGTTAGGTAAGATCAAAGGAAAACATTTTTGTTGATGTTTCTTAGTCTGCTCAGTTTGAACACGCAGTTTTGTTTTATGTGAACATTTGCGCTTGTCAGTTGTTGTTTATCATGTTTATAATTTTTATGAGACACACAGAAAAACAGTAAAAACAGGAACAGTCTGTTCAGTGTGAAGTCTGTTTTCGAAAAACAGAACTGTTTTAAAATAAAAAAAAACATGCATTAGAAAACCGGCATTAGAAAATGTTTCGAGCTACCACTGGATATTCTCCGTCGAACAACAAAAATGCAAATACGAATGAAGACGAAATAAAAAAACCCCTTCCCGACAAACTTCTATTGTATATGATAGGTACATCGCATTATATATGACTATAGACACAGCAGAAGTGGAACCGATCATTTTATAGTATTGAATTACAAGAAACACCGTTTTTTTTATTTGATTGTTGAAGTAGGGTAAATCCCAATAAGATTCTCTGAGTTTAAGAAATTTTTAAAAGGTGTTGATATTTAGGAAGTGGTGTTTCATAGAGTAAGTGAGTTTAGGTATCTAGGTGCACTTTTATCTGATTTAGACAATAGGAAATTTGAAATTAAAACAAGAGTTGCAACCGGAAATAATTGTTATTACGCTTGCTTTAAAAAAAACTAAAAAGTATATTTTAAAAGCTATATTAAAACCAGTTGCATTAGGGATCGGAAACTTGGATTTTGAAGAAGAGCGATTGTGATTTCTTGCAAATTTTGTGGGTAAGAATAAATTTCCAGTATCTGAAACCAGATATTGGAGAATAAGAACAAATATGAAAATATATAGCAGATATCGAGAAAGCGATATAGGGACAGAAATTAGAAGAAAAAAGATTACAATGTTTGGGACACGAAAGTGGATCGAAATAGAACGGGTAAGAAACATATAGAAGGAACCCAGTCCAAGATGAAAAAGACAAGTTCAGAAACACCTTATGAAGATGGGTATGACAAATTGAAAGAGAAAACCAACTAATTAGAAAGAATGGAGAGACATCTTAAAGGAGATCAAAGTTCTACAAGAGCTTTATCCCCATAATGATTATGATATTATTTAGAAAGTAAATCTGCAGCGCTGGCAAAATGTTACATTAAGAGTTTAATTTCTAGACAGCAGGATCTTTTTGTTTTACCTTTTACAGTCTACTACTACTATAGCAATACAGTTGAACAGTCTCTTAATTGTATCAATAAATTTTAGATTTATGTTTGGTTATAACTTTCTTAATATAAAACTTACAACAAAATGTTAAAAATAAAAGTTGTAGATAATATTATTGTCAACAAAAAAGCACTACACGAAATTTTAGTGGGACTTATAGCTTTTAAGTTAAACAAAGAAAACTGATTACAACTTTATTTTCAATATGGCTGCCAAAGGAATTCTCATTTCACCTCGAAAATTAAATTTAAAATCTAAATTTGACTCCTTTACATGTTGAAGGAAAAAGGAAATTGTTCTTTGCCTAATTTACACAGTTCTATGACGGATTTCCCGGGCTACCTGCGGAGTTGGAGAGTGTTATATGAAAATATAACGAGTTTTAGAAATAAGATTGTGTAGTTATTTCTTTGTGGCCAGTTTAAATGATGACAGCATACAAACGACGCATATAACCAAGTAAAATGACAATTGGGACACATCCTGACTAGTAGTTTTTGTGTCTAAACGTTCTGGTACCATTCCGCGACGGTTCCTGAGCCAGACAATTGGACGGAGTCCGCCAGGCTTGGTAGGCCCGCTAAACCCGCCAGCACCGCCAGCCGATACACGCAACTAATACAAAACTACAAAAAAATACTGATTCAGAAATATGAAGATACATCCAGGGGAAATATACTGAACCCATAGGATAATAACGGGATCAGGGAAGGCGGGAACGATGGAAAACACTTGAGATCGTCTTGTGCGTGTAGAATTGTGATAAACAAGGATAACGGCTGATAAAACAAAGAGTTTGGGGTGCATGGGGGTAAAATAGTACACGTGTTTGACATTTATTAGATGCAGCTAGTCTATCAATGATTTATAGGGTATAACACGCGTTTAACGAGTATTTTGAATCAATTGTTACTTGAGAAATGAGTTCAATCTCAAGGAAATTAATGAATGAATAGGTATAGATGGAAATACGAACTTGCATTGAATAGTGCATTATTGATCAGCCTGTCAAACTTGTATTTTAATTCGAATTTTCAAGGAGGAGAGCAGCGCCACTATTCGATTGCCATCTTAAATAAATGCGTGTAATCAGTTTTTCTTGTTTATCTTGAAAACTGTAACTCCTACAAAAATTTTGTCATATGCTTTCTTGTAGATAATAATATAATCTACAACTTTCATTAAGAACTTTTTGTTGTAACTTTAACAATAAAAAAGTTATAAGCAAAAATAAACCTTAAATTAAGTAGTTTTATGAACAGATTGCGCTACTATGAACGACGGTGGTCTCTGGTACTATGTAATCCTCAAATTAAACTTTAAATGAGTTTTTCTCGAAACATATTATTAGGTAACATTAAGGGGTTACATGGGTTTCGTGAGTTCAAAATTTTTTTTTTTTTTTTTGGCTTATTAATTTCTTCAACATCTCAAGAATATTATACTAAATTTTCAAGTTGATCCGAATAATAGTTTCGGAGATACAGCCTTTGGAAAGTGTGCGCTCCAAGTCAGTTTCATTGTTACTCAAAAGTTTAAACGCGTTTTTCTGGGAACCGTGTTTTCAAAGTCGGTTGTCAAATTTTCTCGAAAACTACTCAACCGATCTTGATGAAATTTTACACAGGTGTTTGAGATACAATTTACTCGTGCTTAACGCAAGGATTTTTTTTTTTTCAATTGCAACTATTTTAAAAAAAACAAAATGTCAAGCAAATTTACCTAAATTTTCATTTTTTTGTAAAAATGTCTGCCAAAATTCCAATTTTTATTTTTCTTGTTTTTCCTTCCGTTAAGCACGAGTTTATGGTCTTACCTAAAACACTTATTTTTGTTTTTTCATTTTAGATAATCCTGTCACGAGTTATGCTGACAAGGCGTCACCGGAAATGACGTCACAATAGAAGAGTTTTAATTTTTTTTTTTTGAAAATTTCAGAAATTATTCTTTAAATATGTATCTATAAGACAGAAAAAAGTTTGAATTAAATAATTAATTTTTTACATAGAAAAAAAAATATTGAAAATAGGCCTTTTTTTACCCGACGAAACCCATGTAACCCCTTAATGTTATTTTGTTTAACAACTTGATACTATTGAAATCATATTGGAAATATATTATTTGATTACATATATAATTATGTTACTGATAAAAAATTATGAAAATATAGTGACAACTGTTTGAACTTACCCCGTCTGCTTTTATTCTGATGTCTTTTCCTGCCGCGTTTAACAGCGCTCTCAGGATGCTGGTTGCAGTACCAGTTTGTCTACTGGCCACTAGATGAACTGCCGTTTGTTGTCGCGACTGAAAATAAACAACATATTATTACATTGCTTTCAAATGTATAATGGGCTTGTGTCCTCATTTTTTAGTGGTCGATTTTTTAATTGTTGATTGAAATTGATGTTAATAAATGTTTATTGGCGTGTCTATTTCATTAAATATCTAAATGTTGGCGGAGATATAGTAATTCAAAATTTAAATTGTAGTTTTAGCGCTAGAAATGGTCAGCCATATTTGTATGACGTGTGACGTGACAGTTATTTGTTGAGTAGGTCAGTGGTGTGGTAATGTTTTGTAGCTGTTGGTAGTGAAATAATCAAGTCAAGTCAAAGAATAATAAGTTTTTATTTTATTTAATCCTGCTAAGGCAGACATAATATTGGAATGTTCTTGTTCCTTGAAATAGCTGTAAATAATATTTAATATTTTGATATATAAATACATATAGCAGAGATTTATGAGTTGTAAGGTTGGCAGTGTGGCATGTACAACGTTGAATCCCTTTAATAATTAAAGAGACAAAATGACTTTTTTAATTGTTAATATCTCCTAACATATAAGGAGTTATTAAAAAATAATTGAACATTTGAGGTTCTAGTAACCCACTTTATCAATATATAGTACACTTTTATAGAAATTAAGACATAGGTTACAAGCCCATTAACCCACTAAACACAAAACGTGAGTATGCGTCGGGAGAAGGTGAAAACTAGAGTAACTCTAGTACAGTGAAGCTAGAAGATGGTTAGTGGTAAAGAAGTAAACTTGATTTTAAATTAGGTTAGAATAAGATACTATTTTTAATATTTGTTGAAAAGTTAGGTTATGTTCATTTTAAATTATCAGAGTAAGATTAAGTGAAATGTAATGAAGATTGTAATGCCAAAATGGCAAAAAGAATTATTTATTATTATATAAGATATTATTTAACGTAATATATTATACCTAGCGTCATTAATTTAATATGTAACAATATATAAACATGCTTCAGTCCAGAAAAATAGAGAATTTGCGGAAAAGAGATAAGAACAAGAGGTGGATGACGGAGATAGAGACAACAATAAAATAGTAAAGGAAGAGAGTCAAGAAGAAATAGTAAAGTAAGAGAGTTAAGAGGAAATAATAAAGATAGAGTGTTTATGCCTGTAATAGACATAAGTGGAGAAGTGAAAACGAAGAGAGAAGGCAGGAAGGATAGTGAAAAGATAATAGAGGGTCTGTCGAGAGGAGACAAGGAAGGCAAGAGGTGATAGATGAAGATACAGGCAATAAGGAAGGAGAAGCAGGAAACGGTGTAAATAACGGAGGAGTAGGGGACATGAAGAGAGAGGATCAAGAAAAGAAGAAACAGAAAGTACTATTCGAAGTAGTAATAGCCTAGAATAGTTTAAGTTTAGTTTTAACTTTGAATTTATATGAAATGCATTAAGAAATATAATAATGTAGATTGTAAAGCCGAAAGGCACACAATTAATATAATAAATAAAAATATATAAACATGCATAAAAAGCTTTATTACCGCCAGAAAATGTTACAAAATGTATATTTTGCTAAGTGTTTTGCTCTATGCTAAGAAAAGCTGTCATATTATAGAGCGAATGACATTTTCATTGCATTATTGTTTATAGAGTTAGATATATGAGAGATATATGTAAATACGAGAACATGAGCACGACAGAATATTATTAATGGCCACCAATCACAGAAACATCATAGTCGTATATTTGTGGTTAGGCAAGGTCAGAAATCATAAGTAATCACCATTTGTTGACTTCATACGTTCAGTTCATCTATTTCCAGAAGTAAAATGTAGTGTAGTTGGTCTTCTTACAAGTCGGTATTTATATAACGCGGTCTAGAAGTTTTAGTAAACTCTACTCAACACGGACACCAGAGAGACAGTTTTGAAGACAGTTGTTTTCGATAACAGACTGTTCACACTGAACAGACTAGTTTTGTTTTTAGTGTTTCTCTGTGTGTCCCATAAAAATTATAAACATGATAAACAACAACTGACAAGCGCAAATGTTCACAAAAAATAAAACAAAGCAGACTAAAAAACAACAACAAACGTGTTTTCCTTTCCAGACTCCAGATGGGAATGTGTTTTGTTTACTAAAACAGAAACAAAAGACAAAAATGTTTTAAGAACTGTCTCTTTGGTGTAAACATTGTTGTTTTTGTTTAAAAAAACAAGTTCTTGTTTGTGTTTTATTGAACTGTCTCTCTGGTGTGAAACCGGCATAACACCACCAGGAATATTGTCCGCATTTCAACGATGATTTCTTCAAAAAGTAAGTCGATCTCAGTCGTTTTCAGATATTGTCTCAAAATAGTGCGCTCCGGAAAATTCACAACATAATTGAGGACTATTTGTTTACCTCCACATTATGAAGCAAACAAAGTTTAATTACTGATTTTTCGACCTATCTAAAACAGAGGTCACAATCTGTTTTCGCCCTTGACTCTATCAAAAATCTTTGCACTTTTTCCAAAGCACCCTTCTCCTTATGACATGGCAAGGAATAGAGCATACTAGTATATTCTTGCATTAAAATATATAATATATATATAATATATAATTATTGACTATTTTAGTAATATCGAAAAGTTGACGGAGATAGAGCTATTTAACACTTGAATTTTTATTTTGGTGCTTAATTTTTAACCATATTTTAAAGTCATGGATAAATTGTTAAAATCTGTAGAGAAATATGTAATTAATTAGATTAATCGCGTTGTTGAAGTCAGCTGTAATTAGTAACTAACGTTTAACTAATATTTTCTAATTTACTACAAGGTAATTCAAGTTTCTCATGGAATTAGATTTTCTACATGGATTTATCAATTCCAAATTCAAATGTCAATTCCTTATAAATATTTTTAATAAGTTTGAAGTGCGAATATATGTTGACAGAAGTTATATATTTGTCGACGACACTATTTGAACATAGCTTCCATATTAAATAATTGAAAAACTATGGCAACACTAAACAAACTCTTTACAACAACACTTATACTATATTTAAAATACTTACATGTTATTTATTGAAAAAATATTTAACTTTCAAACAAATAATATGATATTTAATGTAAAGATATACCGGAACACTTTACATCGGAAGTCGTAGCTACTGAAACACTAGTCGGAATGATTACCAGATCACCAAATCACGAACAGGAATATAATAGAAATGGTTTCGATCAAATTCACGTGTCATTTTAAAATCCAATCGAGAATTGTTTGTTGGTGAGAGGTGGAGCGGGTTCTAGGATGCAGAGGAGGGGTAGAAGTATTTGTGTAATTGTGTTATACTGTCAAAAGGGTTGGAATTGAACATTCGAGAGAATAAAATGAATAAATTGATACTTTATCTTTATAAAGACTGTTTCATGGGGGCACTAGAGTTTAATGGTTGTTAGACATTCACAAAAAAAGCTCAGTTAAATTTTGATATTGCGATTATTTTTTTGTGTAGTTTATTTTAAAAGAAGACGTAACTGAGATGGGCTCTTTGATTATTTACCTATTCGAAGCATCTAGTTTGATAATGCCTATGATAACACATTTTGTGACCAAGCACTTCAATTGTGCTGCCATCTTGAAAAATAAGTATGTAATTAGATTCTTTGTTTATCTTGAACACAGTAAGTCCCATAAAAGTTTTGTGAAGAGCTTTTTTGTAGAAAATGAAATTATCTACAGCTTTTATTAATTAATTTTTGTTGTAACTTTTATCATAATAAAGTTAGAGTAAAAAAAAAAACTAAAAACACTTGGTGTAATGAAAGTCATGTTTACAACTTTTTTATTATAAGACTTATAATAAAAGATCTATATAATATCATTATCTACAAAAAAGCTCTTCACAAAAGTTTTGTGAGAGTTATAGTTTTTAAATTAAACCTTATTTTCAAGACGGCGGTCGAACAGATGCACTCTCCACCTTGACAATTTAAATTTAAATGCAGGTTTGATTTCTTTATCTGTTGAAAAAAGAGGTGGCTATCCAAAATGCATGATTCGATGAGGGGTACCATTAAAAACGTAATGCTCGCTGCATACGCCTTCCTTCCCGCTTCCCTTGTCTTCCACGTTTCGTAGGATCATCGTTATGTCTTTGAAAACAATATGCGAATATTCCTAGTTCAATAACGCAAGTGGAAAATCAAATTTAAAGTTATATGAGTTAAGCGCCTAACAGCTCTGCAATTATAATAACACAACACACTTTACATTGGAATGATCTCACCAAGAGAATTGACGAAAAAGTTTGTGAGTATTGTCGATGGATACCGAAAATGTGATAGGGATCGCGTTTCATACAGAAGAAATTTGAAAGGTAAATGAAACGCTATGACAAGAGCTTGAATTTAAATGGCGACTAAGTTGAAAAATAGTGAAAAGCTTTACAAGAATTAAAGCATTTAATAATTTTACTGTTAAAATCTGAAATTGGCAAGTTAAGCTCTCTTCTCCTAACTAAATCTCTGGGTACTATTTGGTAAAGCTTTAAGCTCAGAGCTTTCAGTCAACTGCGATGGAACAGGTTGGCATTTAATGTCCTCCAACCATTATTAAGGTGGCAACCCTCTTTCCCACCCGTTTTATGTGTTAATGGCCATGTAAACTGTTAAAGTAGTTTGATTAGAAAACTACGTAGCTACATACTTTTATATATATAACGCCATGAGAGAAAAAGAGACGGACAATGAAGAATTAGGAACAAGATAGAGACGACAAATAGAAATATCACGTTTTTCATATTCTAATTTATATAGTAATATAATTAAAGTGTCAACGTGTTCAATTTGTAATTAAAAATAAAGCTATAAATATATTGTTCATTATGTTTTAGTGTATAAATAAATTAGATGTGTTATAAATAGTAACGTTGGATTAATTTAGATTTTAATTTGAAAATATTAATTATAACGATGTACAGAATAATAACGCAAGGGAATAATTTATAGTAATTAATAATTAAAACGGAATTAGTTAGATATTGACGTTATACGATTGTCTTGCATGTCAGGCGCGATTGGTACATAGAAGCTGTGAAAGCAGTGCTTGCATACGGTCAGCAAAGCTATTTGGATATACTGGGGTCTATGTGGATATACCGGATCTAGAGGGGTGGGGGCAAACCGGGGTACTTTTAGTACTATTTAGTTTGTTAGAAAAAAAAATTTTTTTTTTGGGGAAATTACTTTATTTTAGTCCTCACGAAGATTGTCAGGAACAACTCACCTATCCTGTTACTTTTTTTCATCAATGAGAACAGGAAAATGGACTCGTAAATATATCACTAATCTTTTGAAAAAGCTACGATCAAAAATATGATACAGTACTTACTGTACAGAGTAGATAAGGGACAGAACTATGACTAATTTCACTTGTGTTATATGCAACGACAACAAGACCAAGTTAAATTGTATAAAATTTGATTATTACAGGAGTAAAAAGTCGATGTACACAAGTGTACGCATAACAAAAGCTATCTCTCGACATAAAATTACATTTTCTGTCGTTAATAAACTTTTTTATGCAGGAATAAACAATGTAACCTATTAAACTAATGTGTTAGTAAAAGATTCTATTGTCTCTGGATTTTTGTAATGACCATATGACAGAATTATGTTTAATTTCGGTAAATTTTAAAACGTAACGTTAAGTAAAAAATATTAAGTTAAATAATACATTAGTTTTGTGCGTTTAAAATTATAATAATAAGTTTGTTAAGTGATTCTAAAATAATTAATGAATTCTTTAAATTTTTAGATAATATTAAAATATAGTTTTAAATTACATGTAAAAATATTCCATTTTCAAAAGTATTTAAAAGTAGTTATGACAGTTGTTGTCAAAGCAAATGTTAATAAATAAATAAAAGACATATACAGATATCTATATGGCATTAGTAAAGAGGTTTTCTACTTTTAAGTAAGAAATGTATTATATTTAATTGTCTACTAACCCCGCCTGTTGCATAGGGGTCGACCCCTCGTTTCGAAAGCAGCAGCTTGACAACATCCTCTCGGGAGTACATCGCCGAGATGTGCAGCACATTGTAGTTGTCCTGAAAACAAAAATTAATCAATTTAAATAATTCAACATAAACAATGGGTTGTGTCCTCATTTTTTAGTGGTCGATTTTTCAATTGCTGATTGAAATTGATGTTAATAAATGTGTATTGGCGTGTCTATTTTATTAAATATTTAAATATTGACGGAGATATAGCAATTAAAAGTTTGAATTGTAGTTTTAGCGCTAGAAATAGTCGGCCATATTTGTATGACGTGAATGCATTTTAACATCAGTTATTTGTTGAGTAGGTCAGTGCTGTGGTAATGTTCTGTAACTGTTGGTAGTCAAATAATCAAGTCAAATCAAAGAATAATAAGTTTTTATTTTATTTAATCCTATTAAGGCAGACATAATATTGAAATTTTATTGTTCCTTGAAATAGCTGTATATAATATTTGATATTTTGATATATAAATACATATAGCAGAGATTTATGATCTGTAAGGTTGGCAACCTTACACAAGGATTGTGATGTCACATGCACTTGGAATGTGTACAACGTTGAATCCTTTTAATAATTAAAGAGACAAAATGACTTTTTTAATTCTTAATATCTCTTAGAATATAAGGAGTTATTAAAAAATAATTGAACATTTGAGGTTCTAGTAACCCACTTTATCAATATGTAGTACACTTTTATAAAAATTAAGACATAGGACACATTATCAAAAAAGTTATAACCCAAAAAATACAGCGCTGATACAGGAATTGAACGGGAAGAGCGACACCAAACATGGATACCTTGTAAAGTTTGGTAGCTTGTGATTTAAGTTAAATTAAAGTGGAATCATTTTTTCGTTGCACCGATTCATTTTAATCATATACCAAAAAAATAAATCATTAACTTTATCCATTTTTCGACGTACTGTGCGTAAATGACTTCTTATTACTTATTATATTTAATTGGAGCGGTATTAATAAGAGTAATCATAGGATATTTTTATTACATTGTACACTTGATATTGCAATCAATGGCAGTGACATGACAAAACGTACTTTGTTACAATTCTAACGATCTGAGTAACGTTACACCAGCATTGGCAAAAAGAGCATGTTGTAAGGTCAACGGAGTAATATGAGTCCAGTCCAAACATTATCAGTGAGCAGAAAGAGTGCCAGAGAAACTTTTGATCGAAAACGCACTGTAAAATTAATAACTGGTTTGTCTCAGCGTTACAATCTCACCTACATTTAAACAAATCTATATTAAAATATAACTAATTGTGCTTGCGAATCATGTCTTAATCTATAAAACTGTACTATATATTTATAAAGTTGACTACCAGAACCTCGAATGGCCAATTACTTTTTAATAACTCCTTATATTTTAGGAGATATTAACAATTAAAAAAGTCAATATCTTCCTGCACTCTACTCACTGCTGTTTCGTACACGATCACGCTTTAACGATCAGATACAGTTCAGATTCTGATTCAGATAGATAGTTTGTTTGCTTAAGAAACGTTGAACATTGCTTGAATCTGTGATTGTACATACTTGAAATAAGTGACTGTGAAAGTCATTAAAGAAATATTAAACTTTTCTTGAACAAACTACCTATCTAAATCAGAATTTAAACGGTATCTGTAGGAGATATACTTTATTAGTTTCAGCAACACATTCGGCCATTAATATTGAACGTTTCCCTCGTCATTACAATCTATAAGAAATAATTATGAAGTTTTTTCTAATAGAATATTTTCTTCATACATTCAACACAATTGCGTGCAACAATGAATCACGGTCTCGAAGTCTCTAACCGCCCCCTGACCACCCTGCATCCCTTGAACCACCCAGCGCACCACGCCGGACGTTCTCAACACCACGTGGCCTACTTTACGCAGAAATGTGACTATTTTTTTATTATTGTTTCGTTCTGTCACCGTTTCACATGAAAAATAATGAAAATCAAATGTTGAGTCAACAAAAACCATGTTAATAATGAGGACATCGTACGGAATGGTCTTTATGCGGTAAAATGTAAAGAAAATTGATGGAAAATGGAGATTAGAAATGTTTGTATTGTTAAGTTTAACTAATGAATCAACTCAATAATAATTATTACATAAAATCATTGACTGCGCAGTGTGATACGTCATTTAATTTTTGTAGTTCAACAGATTTGAGTCGATTTGTTTGTTTTGGATTACTTCCATTTCTAACCTCACTTTCTATATAAGTTATATGTGGTCTGTAATTGGATACCTAAAGTGATTGAAGCAGCCAACAGATTCTATTAGGGTAATAGCATACATGCATGATCGATCTTTGTTGTTATTTGTGTAATAAAGGTGTTTGTCCAGTGACGAATTCTAAGCACGTGTCTGACGTGACCACGTGACACATGTTACCACATAATGTTTAACAGGGTTTTTGTATTTTGTAATGTAACTGTGTTGCTTTCAGTTCACCTCTGTTCAGATAAAAATAGCGAATATTTTTAATATGTCAGATTAGATTTAAGAGTGTGTTACATCATTGAAGGGTGGGACGAGGGGGAGAGAGCAAAGCCGCGCCTTCGATTACTCTCTTCATATTAGAATATTGTAATGTAATTATATTTAGTGCACTTTGATAAAACACATATTAGAAAAAGATAATACGTTACATATTAAAATGAAATGGAGCTTTTGATTCTATAAATACATTGTTGTATGTTATAAATTTAGTATCTATATGTTAAATTATATATTCAATATAGTGTGATACGAAGTATAATCTATTATATAATTACAAGCATTATCTGAAGCGTTGTTTTTGCTTGTATACACGTTCTATAAATAGGTATATTTGCAAAGTTTAACAAGTGTCAAGCACAACTTTGCATGGGTAAAGCTACATTCAAATTCAATGGAATAGAATCATTTATTTTGAGGTTATGTACACATTGAAATAATGAGTAATTAAATTAAATCTAATACGACTAAATTACCCGGTAAACATTTTGGAGTCACTTTGACATCATATTGAAGATGCGTCATGATTTTTTTGTCATGATAGAGTTCATTTATAGTTCAGTTTCTCACATTTTTTCATATAAAATGTCTACTTTATCGGCTACAAATGGCGAAATTACTCCACCTGTCGGAATACAAATGAAGATAAAGTTGATGCGAACTATAATTGAAGTGAAATAGTGATAGAAACGTCACTAAATAGGACACTTCACAAAATTGTTTACGGGGTATATTTAAATATGGAGGTATATAATCCGATGTATGCACAAATGGAAGCATTTGAAAAATCATAAATCAAATCATTAACGGACACCCTTAAAAAGTTACAAAATAGAAGCCTTAGGGATACTGTCCTACTAATGAAGCCAGACGTATTCTGCATCTCAGTTCTGTGCATGTAAGGTCATACAAGCTGCAAATAGGGTCATTTCTCTGAAGTTTAGTATTTTTTCATTGGGAAAATGTCAAGTGATGAAGAAGATGTGATTGTAACATACGCTTTTATTAGAAGACGACATCAAACATCGAAAAGAACATTAACCGCAGATTGTTTGTTGCTGCAAGAGAGTTATCAGAGGATGATTCAGTATTTCAATCAGTATACCGAATGACTGTTCAAAAATATGAACAAAATTGACTGTCGAGCCCGTCATTTATAAAAGAATATTACGTCTATGCGTCGTGTAGTACGATAGATAGTGCAGGCGCTATTGGTAGTTGAGTATGCAAAATGTGAGGACCGGCAACTATGGTCGAATTCTTATACCTGAGACCCCAAATAATAACAAAACACATGTTGCCACTAGCTGTGATGGTCCCTTCCCGCTCCCTTCACATCCCCTCTCCGAGGGGATGTAAATACATAATCTTTTTTATTAATATATATATAATATATATATATATATATATATATATATATATATATATATATATATATATATATGTATATATAAAATACATATATGTATATTAATAAAAAAGATTTTATTACTTTTATTTTTATTTTATTTTTTTCATTTAACAATCCATCCTCACTTTCACCATTAGAAAAGAGTATAAATTATTACTGAAATAATCATTAAAATGATTTTATAGATTGTACTCAATACATTTCCTTTACAAATAAGACTAGAGGGGTAAAAAGAAATGGACCAAATATTTGACCGGCAAGATCCGCATTATTAATTTTTGACCTTTTCTTAACTTAAATCCATTGGTGGAATTCGGTCCTCTAGCGCCCGGTCTAAGACCTGTACTAAGGAAATGCTCCATGGACAGAGCCTCCTTTGTTTAAATGCAAGCTACAAGAAAGCGTACAACAAGCGGTAAATGACGCTACGTGGACAGTAGGTCATAGTCACAATATTATAGACGCAGTCTAAAACGGTTCAAAATAATAGCATGGCAATTTACTTTACCTTTATTTAGTCCTAATGTATTTTGTTCACTTACAACTAGAGACTGTTTATAGTTATTACCTTATTAATTATAATCAGGATTATCATGACGCATCACATTAAAAAATTAAAGCTGAATGTAAATGATCCTTTATCATGATACATAAATCATATATTAAAGTTAATTTCAATAAGTTAGCAATAAAACGTAGCTGCACTTTTACTGTAATGGCTTTTAGTGGTGTTGAAGCACTGATTGGCGTATTCCGGATATTGCTTCCACCACCTTTTATGACTTGATATGAGCGTGAAAGCTGCACCCTTCTTTTTATAAAAGTTCAATCAATTACGAGTACCATGTGCCTACTCGTATGCATATTGGGAGTTCGTTTGGTGCGATCTAAGGGATGGGGTAAAGAATGAGAACATTAATGAAATCAATTTTAATTAACGATCATAATATAATGAAATTCGATTACGTAATAATGAAATTGTTATTATATTGTATGTATGTATGTATTTAAATATAAATGAAGTAAGAATAAAGATAGAAAAGAAATAGAAGCGGACAAGTTTCGCAGTAGAGAGGTATAAGCAAGGAAGAATGTCAAATGCAGGAGTAAATAGCAAAATAGAAAAGCGTAAGAGAAAATATAAATGTCAAGAATAGATGGGAACAAGAAAAGAAAGATGAAATAAATGTAGCGGAAGTATAAGGTAAAGAATAGAAGAAGAAAATCGAAAGAAAAATAGTAACTGGATGTTGCATGTTGGAGTTGCATTGGTTCAGACTGCGTTTAACCCAATGCAGATGCAATCTCCGATTAATTCACCCCGAGATAATTTTATTGCATGCTCATCATAATAATGCAATAATTTTATATTAATTATAAAATAACAAAAGCACAACCAGTACATTTTCTTTAACTTTTCACATGGAAATACAATTATACTTATAACTACATGATTCATAAGAAAATTGCACGATAATTACAGCAGAACCCAGCGAAATTGCAATAATTATGGGCTGCAGATCGTTAAGATAACTTGGAAATAATTTCAAGTTGCAATGAATTTAAAAAGTATTTAATTTTGCATAAAGTTTAGTGTGAAACTTAATTATTTAAGAAATAATAATTATACACTGGTAGGTACACTGTTAAAAATGTAAGTCTTAAGCTTATTAGAAATTTAATAGACAATAGCCCAGTCATTATAGTAAGTTCACCTCGTAATTCGAGATACCCAGCGGTAAGTCTGTAAATACTTGTATATTGACACCCTAAAGTTGTCTCAAAACCTATATATGGTAGGGTGTATAAACCATATGTAGGTTTTGAGACAACTTTAGGGTGTCAATATACAAGTATTTACAGACTTACAGCTGGGTATCTCGAATTCCGAGATTCTTACCTAATTTAAGCTTAAATGACTGGGCCACAAGTGTATTTTGAAATTAAGAACTGATTTATTAATTAATATTTTGAAATTTGTTTGGATTTATTAAAATTTATATAGTTTTACAAAACGATTCTATGAAAATATGAAAACGAAAATATAGAAAATGTTAAAGACATATCATTAAGTTTTTTTTAATTGTATACAATATAATATACATATAGGGGCCGTCACACGAAGTGAATTCTTTAATTCATCATAATTAGAACTCTAATTATGTCTAATTTATCTCTCTTCTTTATATATAACAATTCAGCCTGGGTATATTTGTGCTCGCAAAACTCAAAAAGAAGTCGATGATTGTCTTGAAATTTTGACAGTGTTTTCGAAAATCGAATTTATTCTTTTGTTACTTTCCACTTGATTGTCGTCTGTTTCTCTTGAGAGTGTACAGGGTCGTCTAACTCTAAAAATTCGAATTATGTAGAGGAAGATTCGAAAAAATCGTAGACCTCAGGGGGAAGAGGTATCAGAAAGAACTACGATAGGCCACGTGGGAGGGAAGGGTTCCAAAGAGTCCAAAATGGAGCTACGTAGTTCATGAATTGCCCCTACCTTAGACGTCTTATATACTGCAACATACCCACACATTCCTCTAAATCATCCATTTTAAGTTTGTTCGATACAACGTTACATTTTTTGCATATTTTAAAATACATGCAACACCCCATACATTCAAAACATTTATAAATACTCACACATACAACTTACAAATACATCTATTGATACAATAACATGCCAGAGTAAGATCCTAATGAGAGATAAAGAACTTATTCTAATGCTGTGTCCCTCTTTGGTTTGACTTCTCGCTCTAACCTATAAAGTTTTTAATACAAAAACAAAGTACATTTGTAAAAGCTCTGGCTGTTATATGAGCGGACGGCGGGCAGCGAAACTTAGATCAGATTGGAAATCTAAACGAGGTGAAGGTCTAATTCACAAGGTTACAAGAGTATTAATACCTTACCCGTTACCCGTTAATTGAACAATGTCCGACTGTAAGTCCAAAAGTATAGGATTAGAAAGAAACAACAAATCGTGTGATAAGAAGGTCTGTACAACTTACAATGAAAACGGAGCTTAACATTTAGCTGTTAAAAGCGACTAAAATTGTCAATACTCTACTTATCTTTAAAGCCTCATGCCCACCTACTGTTTCAATATTTAATTTATGTTTTTATTTAATATTTTAATCCAGATTTCAGGTTTTCAGAATAGGCATTCCTTGTCACATTTGTTTTAATTTGAGACTAGTTCAATTTAGTTAGAATTTAGTGGAATAATAAAAATTACTGTTTTTATTAACAATTAGTAATAGAAATTGTTTTTATTTCTTTATTTTTGGCAAAGTTCTGTTATAAATTAATTCTACTGCATTTTGACAGATTGTCATATTTTGGAAGTTATAATATAATAGGAATTTTTTATTTAAAAACATTGGACCTTATAAGGTTCTAAAGAAACAAAGACAACGTAAATAAAATAAGAGAATAGATAATAGATAATAGATACGTAGATAATAATAATTACTTCTTTAATTGTTAATATCTCCTAAAATATAGGGAGTTATTATAAAATAATTGGACATTTGGGGTTTTAGTAACGTCAACTTTTACAGCAGTACAGTTTTATAGAAATAAGACATGGTTCACAAGCCCGTTAGAAAATGATTAATGTATTTTTGATAAAATTAAAATGTAACCTTGAATAATAGTTAAATAAATCAAGAAATTGTACTAGTCATATCTGTGATGATTTCCCAAACACCTGGAAAAATGTTTGTCCTTTCCACATACAGGTTTATGTTAATTTTCCAGTGGCATCCGGTCAACACACATATATGTAAATCAGATTTTAATTTAACGCCACAACAAGTTTCCCTATTCATCGTAAAACACCAAAACCTTATGGGGAGAGGAAGAGAGGGTAGCGAAGAGGAATAGGAAAAACCTCAGGGTCATTTGATGAAAATTGTTAAGCGGTAGACGGTTCTATGGAAAATCTGAGAGGGCAAGAAACGCACTGACCTTGTAGGAACATTAGTGAAAATGGCTTGTATTTATCGACGAAAATATTCATCTATTTGGCCTTGTCCGTGACCATGGGCGTACGCAGGTAGGGGCAAACGAGTGCAGCTTGTATGATTTATATTCTGTGATATTAAAAAGAAAAGATTCCAGAAAGATCGTGACGGAGGGCGAAGTACCTAGAAAAACAGGAAGGGAAAGAAATAAGAAAAGACAATGATTGCTAGGTTCAGACTAGAATACGAAGAAAGAGGAAGTAGATATTGGTGAAAAGAGGAAAAGAAAGTATGCAGAATGTGTGGGATGAAAGAGGAAAAATTAGAGCTGTTTGCGGAGTTTGGACCTTATAGAGATCTATAGGCTGGCTCTATCTATAGGACAGGAGATCTGCGATCTGTCGGCGGTATCCAAATTCTCGAACGGCAAATGTCGCTCAGTTCCTATCAATAGCTTAGTGGGCGCACAATTTTGTTATGAGGGACCTTTGAACTATTAACTAATTAATTGCAATTTTTTATTTATATCAAAAGACACAGCAAAACATCAGAACTTTTTTAAATTACATTTATTCTAAACTACACTATTGAATTACATATAAATTGATTAAATATTTTAGTTAATAAGAATACTAAGTAAATGTAACTCGCGGTTTAAGTTATAAATAATAATATGTGTAATTATTATTTTATTTTTATGCACCAAAGGTTAAAGCGTGCTGTAGGTTTGAGTGTTGAAGTGATAAGAACGAATTGGGAACATATACGTAGAGTCGATCCCTAGTAGAAATGAATTGTAAAACAAAGGATGTTTACATAAGACATATTATAGCTTGCCCACAGCGAGCAGTGTATATAAAAACAAATAGGCATAAAATATAAATGAATTGAGTCAAAGAAATCTTAATTCTAATATTAATTAAAAATAAAAGCAAGATATTGATATACAAACATGAATATTGCCTACAACAACATTTACATTTTACATTTTCTTTATAAATTTTTAACATTTGTTTTAAATACTCTTCTTCCTTTACAATGTTCGTCACCTTTGTTATCTTCCTCCCATCACCTATCTACTTTCTTCTCTTCTCTTGCCATCGTTCCTCATGACCACCTTTGTTTACCAAGTCTTCTCTTTCTTGTCTTCCTTTCTTCTATCCTTCCACTATATTAAACTGGATTATGCCTCGAACAGATATTGCAAGGAAAGAGGGAGGAGAAGAGTATGGATGACAGAAGTAAGGAGAAAGAGAAAAGAGAAGGAAGAGAAACGAAAGCAAGATGTATTTTATCTTTTGGCAGACAATGAAAGGGAGTAGAGTAAAAAGATAAGCGAGAATATTATTAATAGAGAGAATTTTTTTTAAATATTGATATTAGCAAATATGGAATAAAGGAACTGTAAGCAAGGAATGACTACAGAAACTATATATTAAAAAGAAAAAGAAGCTCTCTGTTTTCTTCAGTTTTATTGCAATATTTTAAACAGGCATTCTATAGATTTCTATCAGCCCGAATGGAAATTGATATTGATATTTATAGTCAAGATAGGTATTTATGTTTAGGTTAAGCAGTTTTGTTTATTAGTTCATAACTATATATATATAGAGGCGCAATATAGCGAAGTATATATAGTATAGCACGAGTATAACAAACCTAATTTATTTACTGAAAAAATATATATTACTTAATTAATGGTTCAATAGAAAAAGATAGTTTACGGGCTGTGTTTTCCAAAGGAAAAGTTATCCATCAGGGACAATACTAAATATATTAGTGGCATAACTAAAAATATCGTAATTTTATGTAAATGTGGTTGAAGACCACACTACAATAAGAACCGCGATGACATTTTAAAAATCACTCGAATGGAATAAAGATAAATGATAGAATTGTGGACAGGTAATGTTTACAAAATGAAACCCGCATTATGTCTCCCCGATTTCAAAATAAACAAAACGATGTTATGTAAAATAACCTTTATCCTATTTTTAATTAAAATATAAACATTTCCGCTGGACATAGTCCGCTCTATGTTTCACTCATACTCATTTAAAGACAGTGGGTGCAAGTGAAAGAAAAGATATGTCGCATGTTGTTGTAGAACCATACAAGTAATATCATGTTTCTCTATTTATATTCTTATAAATATTAAAACATTGAATTATAAATTCAAAATGAGACAGGATACTTTAAATAAGAATTGTGTCACATTTTGCAGAATGTAATTAACATAACGTCCACAGCTACAGTCCACTGCATATTAAATCATTACATCCGCAGTAGCAGCAGCAGCAGCAGAAGTAGTGGGTCAAGCATTGCTAAAGTTTTTTGTTTGCACAATTTATCTATTCTAGTGTTCGTGTCAGAAATAGGAACTAATTAAATGTTATTTAATGACTGGAAAAACAATTCGGAAAATGAGAAAACACTTGCATGATAGAGATGGGAAAAAACTATTTTATGATTTTTCTATTTCAAAAACGTTTCACTTGATTTAATAGTTGTATACATGAAAAGAAAATTTGACAGAATACTGGTAATATTTATGTCTTGTTTTAAATTTAAAAATATATTATCTGATTTAAATGTCTGCCTGTTAAATATAAAACGAAATATCATGTATTACTTTATGTTATAAGCCGCGTTTAATTATTTATGCTGTGTGCCAATTATTTGAGGTTAGGTGGAATCACCAAATAATCAACACCAGAACATTTCTCTTATTTCACACATTCAATTAAATAAAATAAGAGTTAGGTTATTATTTGTTTATTAATAATAAAAATAGTTGTTAAAAATTGTTAATTATTGGGTAATAAGTGTTCATACAGATCTTTGTAGGTTATGTTTTAATGTCATAGTCGTCAACGCATGTGAGTACGGTACGTCGAACATGGAAGCAAATATTTGGACCCATTGATTGATTCACTATTTTATTCACAATTTTTTGTATACGGATTTCAAATGTTTACAAAATGAGCACGAACTTTGTGTCTTTGCACACAAAAACCAAATGTTTGTAACCATTACACATCATATTTGTTTAATTGGTGGACCCTCTCTCGAATTTATAGCATCTAAAGATGTAGTGATGTCAACTTTAAATCATTTCAATTATTATTGCCCAGTAAACAATTTGGTGAAGTGCCCTATTTAGTGACGTTTCTCTCACTATTTCACTTCAATTATAGTTCGCATCAACTTTATCTTCATTTGTATTCCGACAGGTGGAGTAATTTCGCCATCTGTAGCCGATAAAGTAGACATTTTATATGAAAAAATGTAAGAAACTGAACTATAAATGAACTCTTTTATGACAAAAAAATCATGACGCATCTTCAATATGATGTCAAAGTGACTCCAAAATGTTTACTGGGTAAGACAATGTTAAAAAACCTTAAATTTCTTGAAAAACATGCCACTGTACGATAGCTGCTTGGGGTGAATGGATAGGCATTGCACACTACACAGATTTTCACTCTGTCCAAATTCCATTTAGAATACGCCTTAATTTTTTCTAATATAATAGATGAAGTATTTTATTCAACATATCAAAGATAAATATTTCACAAATATTTAGTGAAGTTTTCATTTTGAAAATATTTAAAATTCAACCATTGGAACCTCATTTCTTGTGACCCCTCAGAATTAGCGTTGTCCCAATTATTTCTGTTAGTAGATATATACAGTTCTTTAATTTAAACATAAAAATAGTGATCAAATAACAAAAATTCCCGGAGAGCCAAATATTGGTGGAGAGCTGGGGTGTACCATTACAAATAAAGTTTTAAAAATCCCCATCGATTCTGTGAAGATGTTGTGCTTACTTTTTCTCAGTTTCTTCATTGGCTTCATTGCCACAAAATAAACAGTATTTTTTAAAACAAAAATTTTTTAAAACACAAATAGGTATTTATACTTGTCTTAAGTGCCTGATTATGTATATACGTATGGCTTATACTCGTATGTGCATATCATGTATAATGTCACTCTTAGAATCGCGATATCTCAGGAATGGTAACTCTTAGGAAAAAAAACATAAGGACCATTTTGTAGAGAATTTTAAGATCTACAACTTTGGTTTGAAGTTTTTTTTTGATAAAACTTACCGTTTTCGAGAAAAATCCAAAAAACCTCAAATTTTGACCTTTGACTCCGAATAACTTTTGAAGTACACATAGAATCGATGGGGATTTTTCCCCACCAAACCTCCACCTCTCTCCTCCCTCCACCTCATTGGTGGCTCTCCACCAATATTTGGCTCTCCGGGAATTTTTGTTATTTTAAATGTCTATATTGACCGGGCTGAAATGACTGAAACTTACCCTGAGTTGTTGCTTATATGGTTCTGAAGAAAATTTTAGGTGTGTATATTATTTAATTAACCCTAATGTCAAAGGTCGCCGTGCCACGATTCTTGGAACCCACCCACATACACATATTTAATATGCAAAGCAACAATTAATGGAACTTCAACTCCGCGGCAGACGGCGACGATGGGAACCATAATTCCAAGTGTTGAAAGAAGATAAACATCTTTATCAATTTATTACCAGGCTACATAATGTTACACGGAGAATTTAGTTCTAAGAAAATTAACTAATACTGTTGTAAAGTGATTGAACAAAGAAAACTACCCGCTAAACGCAGGTAAGAGCATAGGCGTCTGAAGGGGGGAGCAAACGGAGGACTTAATATCATTTTACAATTTTAGAAAATATTTACAGACTTGTTACAACTACCACAATTTAAAATATGGTCTACAAATGATTATAATTGTGTTAAGTTTTAACCAAAGATTATACAAACGTCTTTCAAAATTAAAGACAGGGAAGAAGTAACAGTTTCAGGAACACGTGGCTACCACGTGTAAAATGTGTAATAGTAATAACTATTCTATGTCTCATTGCACTTCATAAAAGGAAAACTTCGTCAATATCCCAGTAGTCAAACAATCCTCTGCAATACTTTCAACAATCATGTGACCTTTGCTTGACACGTGGTCGTTTTGAGGTTAGATCTTGATTAAATAATTGCTAGTTGACTGGAGGAGTTGAAAAAATGCAAAGGTCAGTTATTTAGCGCTGTAAATAGCAAATAGCGCGCTCATTTGAATGATAATGTACCAGCGTCGACCGTCACTTGACATGCAAGTTGCTGTAACACTTTGTTTTGCTGCATACAGAAAATAATTTCATTACTTTTTTGAGCCTAGATAGAAAGACTTGCCTTTATCAAAAAAAAGGCTGAATTTTTTATATTAAGGCATTACACTAGTGACAATCGCAGGAAAACTATAGGTGAATAAATGATAGCACGCATAAGGCATGACTAATGATTCAAAACACCACGTGTGCTTGCGCTTACATTTTTGTCCATATCTTTTAAACCCATTATAGTATCTAAACATATCATACATCATTTAAAAGGATTTTTAACCTTCTACAACTCTTATTTAAATACTTTTTAGAATACATATTAATGTATAAATAATTTCAATTTTAATTTCATACATTTCTATGTAAGCTATTGATTTTATTAAAAAAATATTTAAACGTATGTTATATAGATTTATTCACTTACATTGTTCCTGGCCCCGACATCTGATCCTAGTTCAATCATCCTGTCGATCAAGGAAGTCCTGTTGTCCTTGACAGCGTACATCAATGGAGTCATCCCCGTTGCCTGAAACATGGAGTTATTGTAAATACGAATAGAAAAAGGTCAAAGAACTCATAATAATATTATTGGTGTCAGGTGGAAAGAAAGTATCGACTAAACATTGAAAAAATGTGCAGCAGGAAATATGGAGGCAGGATATAGATTACATGTAATGAAATATTAGTAATTATATTACATTAGAAAAATTGACAGAATATTTGATGTGTCATGCGTTATATACTTGTTCATGTATAATGTAATTCTATCTATTTGCCTGAAGTTTAACATATCTTTTTTACGATATTCTTAACTAAATATAAAATACAAAGAAATCTTTGGTAATACATAGATGCTTGCATACTAAAGATACGACCATCTGATTGCCCAATTATTTAAGGTGAAAAAGAGCGAAATCTCGGAATGAAATGTAATACGATATTTTAAAACCGGGGCCGAATTCTCTACATACTGCGAATTTGCCTACATACTCACTTTTTCATTGGCGAAAAAAAATAGTTAAAAAGTAACAGGATAGGTTAGTTGTCTCTGTGGCAAATGCACCTGTTTGCCCCCCATCCTCCTCCCCCTAGATTCGGGGTGTGCCAAACAGACAAAAATAGCTATTTTATTTATTTACAACTTTTATAATATTGTGAGTCATTAAAAAATTAATAAACACTTGATGTCGTGAAAGTCACCTTTATGAATATGCACCCCAGTAGACAATTTGGTGAAGTGTCTTGTTTTGTACCGTTTCTATCACTATTGCATTTCAATTATAGTTCGCATCAACTTTATCTTCATTTGTTTTCTGATAGGTGGAGTCCTTTCGCCGATTTGTATCCGATAAAATAGATATTTCATATGAACGATTGTGAAAACTGCACTTCAATATGATGGTAAAATGACAATGGCCGTATCAATGATACGGTGCCCCCGGGCTACACGGGCCCCAAACGTGTGTAAGCAAAAAATCGTAAAATGTAACGTAACAATCTCACTTAAACTGTTAGGCCGTACTTAGCTTAGTTCCTAGGAGTATTAATTATAAGTAATAACGTATAATCAATATGTAATTATTTTAATTCAATGCGAGCGTTTTTGTTCCTTTTGTAAAAAAATTTTACCCATCTTTAGGCCCCCCCAACAAATTTTGATACAGGGCTCGTCTAAGGCACAGTACGTTAGTGGAACTCTTATAAAAATTAAGGTATATACATGGCAGTCATCTCCTAGTAACCTGCCCACAATATCAAGCTCAACTAAACAGTGGTGAACTAAAGGACTGGCTTTTACACTATCCAAAAGAAATTCAAAAAGTGCTCGAGTTCCTAATTGATATAAACTTATTGAATCAAATGTAACTAAAATAAAATAACTTCAGGCGAACATGACCTTGTTGTTATAATCGCCTCAGACTCCAAATAAAGTAAAAGGTATATGTAAATGTCATTTTCTAAAATCATTGCAGAGAAATGGCGGCAAATTCGAATTATTCGATATATTTTTAAATGAGTACTTAATTGTATTTTCCCTTCATTGTAATAACCAATTTAATTAAAAGCATGACAACATAATTCTTGCTGTATCCATTAAATTATATACGACAAACTACGAGTACATTACAATTTCTAAATGAGTTCCAGAACAATTAAATAAGATATTTTCTAAACACATTCGACCCATACATGTGACAAGCAATAATTCTCGTCCTCCACGTTTTCTATATTAATTAATCATGCGTGCCGTTAATGTATACGATGTGCCTCGAGCCTTTATTAATAAAACATTGCAGAATACAATAGAATCCAGCGTAGGGGCTCCTAAAAAGCAGTGTCGCATTGATTTAACAGTCGAAAACAAATCAATTTAATTCCGTAATCTATAACTAACTTAGGGTTCACATTTGCTGTACGTGCTCGAATGTACGAAGTGTACGAAGATGCATGTGTGGACACAAGCTTTGTTTTCATTAGGCCTGTCTCAGTATGGCACCGTATTTAAGCGAATTTCTGCCGGACGTATACGGGCTACTACGCTTTACCTATCCGAACCATGTAAATGTAATGAGATCTCTCTGGAGCTCTCAGACTGCACGCTACAAAGCCGTCCGAATACGAACGGCACTACCTCGCACATTAGAACCGTATAAAGGCGAATTTTATCCAAGCGTTACCACTACTACAACGATATCCTATCCGAACCTTTGTAAATGCAAACTGCCGCCTCAGACTGGAGGGGATACCTAAGATCGCTTGTTATTACGCTGCAATACGGTTCAAATGAAATCTATCGGCGACATCGCTATGTTCTGCATGCAGTTTATGTTTGTATTTCAGTGAATCATGGACACCGATACCGATACCGATACGATAGAACTAAATTTAAATTCACGCCCACCAGAACTCAGATATATAATAAATGCTAAAGTCCCTTTAATACCAGTAGTGTATCGATAAAAATTAAAGTTAAAGTGTGCTCTCATGATAAATTATATAAGTGCTAAAGAACTCCAATACACCCCCTAATACACGACTACAGACATCTGTGACACACATAGGCGGTTTGCTTTGTAGCTCATCCAATCCGCCGATTTACGTCCGAATACGCCGTCGCTTAAATACGGTCCCATACTGAGACAGGCCTTATAGTATCAGTGAATAGAATAGAACAGAAAGCGTACGAATATTTGCTTTCGCCATGCACACACGCTTTGACGTTTATGACACTGAAACATAACCTACAATGCTCTGTATGAATATATCAGAACGTTTATTACACATAATGGATTTGTTTTCGATTGAAATAAATTTTAATATATTATATTTGAAGCTATATATCAAATTTGAATTACAGATTTTCCGCATGTTAAAGATATGCATTTACGTCACAAAAGAAATAAGAAATTGAGATTATTTTTCAATTATAAATAAAATGACGTATCGTGACGTACGATTGGAATTGTCTTACCGTTGCATCCCTTTAATAATTAAAGAAACTAAATTGTTGATATCTCCTAAAATATGAGGAGTTATTAAAAGATAATTAAACATTTGAGGTTATGGTAGCTAGCTTCATCATGTTTTTACATTTATACGGGTGACAGTGATCCGGCCCTGGCTTGTGACATGTATTGTTCTGTGATGAACATATATTAATGGGTGATATCACTCCAGAAAGACGTTCTTTTAAAAAACGCGAGATTGCTAGATTGATAGAACCCTGTGGTATTGCACCCCCTTACTCCTCTGTCACAGGTTAAAGTTCAAAGTCATTGCTTCGATGGTGCTGAGCTACAGTGAGAAAGAGAGAGAACAAGGGTGAGGTGAGGTGTTTCAAATTTATATCGTTAATAACATTTTTATTAGATCATAATGGAGATATTGAGTAATTAAATTATTTTATTGGAATTAAAGAAATGATTAATTATTATCATTAATTAGGTTATTTTATAATTTATTACTGTCGTTAAATTTTCACTTAAAATGTTAATTTTTATATTGAGTGATGGATTATAATATAACGACTAATTAATTAATTTAACAGTGAATTAATATTCTTATAGTTAAGTTTGGTTTGGGGATATCGATTAAATCTGTTTGATAAGTTTTATCTTACACATTTGTAATGGGCTTGTGCCCTATGTCTTAATTTATACAAAAGTGTACTATATATTGATAAAGTGGGTTACTAGAACCTCAAATGTTCAATTATTTTTTAATAACTCCTTATATGTTAAGAGATATTAACAATTAAAAAAGTCATGTTGTGCCAAACCCAGAAAATATAACTCTGGTCTGTAAAGCGAAACCGAAGACACAAATCTTTAAAGGGCTTGTGTCCTCATTTTTTAGTGGTCGATTGTTCAATTGTTGATTGAAATTGATGTTAATAAATGTGTATTGGCGTGTCTATTTTATTAAATATCTAAATATTGACGGAGATATAGCAATTAAAAATTTAAATTATAGTTTTAGCGCTAGAAATGGTCGGCCATATTTGTATGACGTGAAATGTATTTTAACGTCAGTTATTTGTTGAGTAGGTCAGTGTTGTGGTAATGTTCTGTAGCTGTTGGTAATCAAATAATTAAGTCAAGTCAAAGAATAATAAGTTTTTATTTTATTTAACCCTGCTAAGGCAGACATAATATTGGAATTTTATTGTTCCTTGAAATAGCTGTAAATAATATTTGGTATTTCGATATATAAATACATGTAGCAGAGATTTATGAGTTGTAAGGTTGGTAACCTTACACAAGGATTGTGATGTCACATGCACTATAGTACACTTTTATAGAAATTAAGACATAGGACACAAGCCCATTAACACATTTTTATATGAACACTATAAAACAAATTACAGCTTGAAAACGTACTACATATTTAGCGGCCATCTTTAAAATTTAATAACATATCTAACTATTGTTTAAATAAATTTGTTACCTATACCATTATGTATAAGTAACCCTATTACCTATATTGTTCTTATGTAATTATTTCAATAATTAACCCTAAAAAAGGTAAACTGCGTGAAAACTCATAAAGTACATCCGTGTTGGAAGTGGAAGGCCATCGTTGGAGGACAAAGTTCAACTTGGCCATCTCAACCCTAACCTACGGGTATAGCACATTTAGACGCCGACGCCGACGTTGAAGTCGACGCCGTTACCGATGGTGAAGTGGACGCTGACATTGTGCCACACTTAAACATTTACTAGGGTTGTAGACATCACGACATGGCCCAGATTCCTAATCACAAAATATCCGAATAATCTTATAAATAAACAACAGGGTACACAGAAAATAATGCACTACTAATTTAATGGTTGCATCTTATGTTGGGAGCGGAAAAAATTAGTCGCGGTGACATCATAGGATGATGTAGCCTACGATTTTATTTTCTAGTCTCTTTAAATTACAAATTTAGTTGCTTAAATCATCTGAGTATTGAAGTAATTCATGAATTATTGTTTGACAATACTTAATTGGATAAGGTCAAAACGATAAAAAAGAAACATATTTTCTATAAGGCTTTTTAACGACACAGTTAATATATAATTATTTCTATAATCACTACATGATAAAAAGACATTTGAAGAATACTTTGTGAAATTTTCATAAATAAATGTCAAGAAATGAGGCATTGACAGTGAATCTCAGCATACGTCACAAAAAAAAGTAACATTGCGGTGCCACTCATAACTCATTACTGAATTTTCTGAAATCGAAATACCAAAATGATTTCATTAGTTGAAAAGTTTCTGCAGGTAATACTGTCAAGTTTTTCTATCTTCATTGATTTTTCAATTTTTTACAGCACTTAAAATCAAAATACCGATTTTTCATGAAAAAAATCAGAAACTTTGTTACTTTAAAATATGTTAAAATTAAAAAATAAGAAAAAAATCGACAGCGTTACCTCGGCATTTATGCAAAGAAAGAGTGTGCAAAATTTCAAAAGAATCGGTCCAGTAGATTTTGAGCTAGAGAGGGCACCGACTCTGGAAAAGCTATATGTGAGAAACCGCATTTTCTAAGTAAGACGAAACCAGAGCAGTGAGGTGAAGACTTAAAACTCTATATCTCCGGCAGTTTTACTCCAATCGACTTCAAATTTTCACACAATAAACTTAATATGTTGTAGAATAGTATAAATAAATAAAAAAGAGACAACGCTGAAAGCCACCTAGAAGAGACCAGTGCTGGATTAAGACAATATGTAAATCATGTATTGTGAGAACTCTCTTATGTTTCTCATACTAATTTCAATTATATCTAGGCAGAAATTGCTTTTTACTAGGGGATACTTGGAAGGCTTATACCCTGGTCTATAAGTCGTGCCTATCGCTGTCTAATAACCACGCCATAACAGCTGAGATTTATGCTTAACGTCAGACAGATATATATTCTGGGTATGGTGGTTATCAAATATGCGCCTAGGCTTAGGAATCACTGATACAAGTCAGACCTCTCAGGCTCTGTATTTAAATTCTGTATTCATATGTAAAATAGCTTCGCAATGAATAAAATACAGAGAAAAGTAAACCATCGTTCCAAAAAAAATAGAAACTTTAAATAAAAATCCATATACGCAAATGAGTGACATACTTTTTGAATATCAACATCAACATTCGTTTATTGGAACGTCTATTAATAGCTCTTAGATTTTTAGAATAGTTTGTTCTTATTGTTGCGAGCCGGTTTCGAATACAGTTGGGTAGTTGGTAAAGGCTCCAAGAGTGAGGGGTGGGTGAATTTTTATATCTATATCTTCATATCGTATAACAAACTGCCCTACAAAAATAAATTTATATTTTCTTTGTAATGTCTATAAATTATATTTAAATATTTTAATGATGTCTGAAAAATGAACTGCCTTTTATTCATTTTGGCTTTAAAGTTTTCTCTCATTTTAGTACGTTCGACGTAGAAAATATATTCAAGAACTATTCCCACCTACTGATTTAGTTTTAGTTGCAAGAATAGTATTGCATAAAGCAAATTCCCATTCACTGTTTTTACTTTATTTTATAATAATTACTATCTCTATTTAATATAAATTATTTTATTTCTGTATATTTCACAAGGAAAAACTTACATTATAGGTTAAAATCCACTGTTCCCATTTACTATTTCGATATTTAATTTACTGTTTTTGTTTAATATTGTAATCTAGATTTCAGGTTTTCGTTTAAGAATTCCTTTTCACATTTGTGTTTTAATTTAAGTTTAGTTAATTTAGTTGGTCCGTATGCGTCGTTAGTAATATAAATTTTGACAGTTTGTATGTGAAATAATTAAAATTGCTATTTTTAATAACAATTAGTAATAGAAATTGTTTTTACTTCTATATTTTTCAAAAACTGTCATTAAACTTCTTTTAAAAGTAAATCCTACTGCATTTTGACAGATTGTCACATTTTGGAGGTTATAATATAATATAGTTTTTTTTTAATTTAATACATTGGACCTTGTAAAGTTCTAAGAAAACTTAAAAAATAAAAAAATGGTACTGTGAATGACTACACGTATTGCCATATGCTAAACAATTTAAAATAAAATTAAAGCAGTGAGTGGGAATGATACTTAAAACTAAAGTGAGTGAAAATGGGGCTTAAATATACGTAATCATTTTCTGCATATACCATGTAGAAAAGTATCTCGTCGTGCTACATTTTCATAAGCTAATACTGAAGTTCATGTTCTACTTCTTATATAGAAATTGTCTTGCAATGCAGTTTCACGCGTGCTAGTTTACTATAAGTTAAAACAATCCAATTGTTACATTGCTTTACATTTTCTACCTGGAATGTTTTACTTTAATTTTGTAATTTAGTTTTGTGTTTTAGTTTTAGTAGTTGATAAAACTTGACAGTCGTTGATAGTAAATGATCCATAAATAGAAATCAATTAACTTATGACCAAGAAAACTTAAAAAAAGTGTTCATTTATGGAAACTGGATACAATTGAATTTCTTTTGAGTTTTGACAGTAAAGGTGTCTTTAATATTAACACACGTATCACAAGCCTGTTGATTTTACGACACCCGCTGTTGCAATAAATATGTATTGGTTTATTAAAAATAAAGCCGCTTGTTAGTTTTCGTATTAGACGGAAAATATTTGCACAATGTCTTCATTAATAATCTTTAGTGGATCACCTTTTCCGTAATCTCATTAATACTTAGAAATTAATGCCCGGATGGGTACATGTGATTACCCCGATAATTGTTTCATTAGTTGCTTCATTTATTTATTTAAAGCGTATGAAAGTTGATCATAAAAAGATGATGGAAGACTAAAGATACAAGTCCACAAACCGACTTTGAAGTCTTTATATGGCTACTCATACATATGCGTTCATTGTTCAGTATCACATGCACCGAAACGTTTGCATTGCGTATGGGAATGTTCCGATCTCATGGTTCATTATTCTATTGCATGTCAATGAATGAGAGTGATGTCCGCAAATAAAAATTCATTAAAAGCGGAATTAAGCTTATTTTAGTTCATTGTGTATTGGCAGAGGAGGACAGAAATGAGAAAAACGGATACGCCTCCAAACGTTGATCACAGAAGCGAACAATCTGTACTGCTGAACGATGCATACCACAGAACTGCTTCAAATAAGTAAATAATACGAAAATTTATTATTCATTTGTAAAAAATAACATAAAGTCAAAAGAGTAACAAGAGAACCCAGTAAACATTTTGGAGTAAATTCTACTTAATTTCTATTACATATAATGAGTTTTTTGTCTGGAACGTGTTCGTTTTCTATTCAGTCGTTCATAGGAGAGGCCCTTTTTATGAGCTACAGAGATCGCAACGACGGTTCACTGCTGAATTAAAAGCGGAGTCGGTTTATGATTTATGACCGGAGTTATAAACTTGACACTAGCAGGGGTATAAAACTTAATGGAATTCTACTTTTTAGACTCTGCAAAATATAAATATTTAAATGAAGAAATAAATAGATGTAATCTTTAGTACGGATCGTGATTTTTTTAATGAATATTATTCATCTTCAACAATACTCGTTATATTAGTTTTTTACATTGTTTTGGTGATTCAAAAATCCACGATCGGCAGGTCTGCGTTAGGTTTAAAACCTCTGTCTTACCATCGCTAGATTCTATCTTCGTCTATATACATTATATTCGGGGATTGAGGGAGATAGCGTCTGTCTATTACCATTAAAGAAATATTTGTTGAAAAAGGATAGCATATACTTTAAACATACTGTCCTGAACGAAATACTTTACAAGTATACAAGTATAACGGTGAAACTCTCTCTCACTTTGGAATAAATGAGATGAAAGTGAACTTAAAAAAATATATCCATGTGGGAAAGAAACAGAAATACTTAATGAATGATGTTGGAAAAAGAAAGAATATTATTATGAAAAACTAACACAAAATCTGTGACAGGTAGAGAACTTGTAAAGCGTTAGAATAGAATTGTACGAGTGACTCGAACTTCACCAAATAGGGCACTTCACCAAATTGTTTACTGGGTAGTTTACTTGTCCCTGACAATCTCGGTGAGGACTAAAAAATAGGTCATTTACCCTAAAAAGAAATGTTTTTAACAAACTAAAAATAACCAATTTTTGTTTGTGCACTTAGTGCCTTTCGGAATATACCCTAGTAAACATTTTGGAGTAAATTAAATTCATTTCTATTACTTTTCATGAGTTATTTGTCATGAACGCGTTTGTTTTCTATTCAGTCGTTCTCTTTTATGAGCTACAGACAGCGCAACGACTGTTCACTGTTGAATAGAAGCGACTCCTGTGACAGGTAGGGAATCAATTTGAACTAAAATTGATTTTCTGTGTGTTGCTCCAACTTGTAAAATGTTAGAATAGAAATGTACGAGTGACTAGAACTTCACCTAGCCATTCTATTTCACCAAATGTTTACTGGGACCTAGTTTTTCAAATATATGTTTTTTGATGCCCCCATAAATTTCCCTGGTTCATCACTCGCCCCGCGCGGCTGATCTACTTAACCTAAATAATTTTGGAATTTGTGCAACGTAATTTAGGGATTATTGTTAAGTGATTGGACTATCTATGATAAGTTGTTTTTAAGATAAAATCCGATTAAATAGTAACATTGCTGACCGGAAAGTCAGATAAGACACGATACAATGATATTATTAAGATTCTACAAGTACTTATCAGTTAATCTTTTTGTATTTATTCTATTAATGGATATGCTTTTTAAGCAGAGATAGATAATTATACTGTTACTTTTTTACTTTGTTTAAAGACATAATTCTTTTAATTCGTACTATGTAGGGGGTACGCAGTGCACCAATGTCAAGTTCTTAACTGTTAAGAAGCTTAAAGTCAAGAAGACACTGTTGTCTGCCATCAACGCTCTCGGTCATTGTGCCGTGAATAAAATACTTGTTCTAAAATGAAAATGTGACTATGAAGTCTAACATTATGGACTTTTTCAAATTTTCAGTAAAGTGCTTCTCTTTACATCGGTGCAGCTCCGTATCTATAAGACATAGAAAGAAATGTTATATACAAAAAATACAGAAAATTGAGTCCTCTATCAAATTGATCATAACTATATTTATCATAGGATCTACCGGTAAGGAGATATAGCAATAAGAACCGTTTTGGACCACTATTTTTTCTAAGTTTGTTTACCAAATTTTGCGCCCATTTTCTTCAAAATGAAACCAGAACAGAATTCTGTCAAATTTTAAATATTTTGCATATGTAATCTGTATATTTTTAAAATAAGAGTCCTTCGAGATAGACCAACCTTGATATTTTGTTGTCTGTTCGTTTGCTAATGTCATTTATTCCACGCTGAAAGCTAATTCACTGTATAATTAACAAAATATTAATTATTTTTATAGCTTTAAAGGTATCATTAAATCCAGCAAAGAAACCTCATCCGCCATACATTAGCTACCATGAAAATTAGCCTGACCCAGTTTGGATATAATTTCAGTTCACCGGTTCCGGAACCCCTAATATTTCTTGGATGCTAATATCTGACATCATACAACGCGGATAAAATTTCTGTAATTTTTCACTTGTGATTTATGTTCTATTATTACAGGAGGAAAAGTTTGACACTAATTGGACAGCATCATCCTGTTGAATGTGATCAGAAGGGGGGGGGGGGGGATGTTAGACAAAGAAGCGTCTTTGTGCAAAGGTATAAATCAGTTTGCTTAGAATAGAATTGTAAATTAAAATCTACAACCAAATACAAATAATATATCAGCACTACCGGACCTTCATTGTAGGTTTTAAGGCAAGTACTAAATGTGCTAAATATTTTATTATAATTGAAATCAGGTAGAAAAGGGACCTTGGAGTTAGTTTTTAAGTGCTAATAATTTGCCTCAAAACAAACTTACCGGATCTAGGACCCCTGCCAAGGGCACAAGGTTCGTTTCCTCTGTATTAGCATTAGCAACAGCTTTCTCCAGCGCTTTAAGCACTTGGTCCACGGGGGGCCATTCCCCTCGTTGTGCCAGCCCCAATATCTTCTGTGCCCCTTCCCTCGTGGATGCCCCCGCACTTTGGGGCTTCGGTGGACTTTCCGGATCTTTAATTTCCTTCTTATCACCATTGCTACCCGTTTCATCTTTAGATGCATCTGGCTCGGATTTGGGAGGACTCTTGTCCTCGTCTGATGCTTTCTTTGGAGCCTTCGGTGGACCTTTCTTTCCACCTGGATTTGACATTTCAAGTAATAGATATAAATTTAAATAAACACATTTATTTATTTATTATTATTTTAGTAATAGTAAATTTTATGTTTATTTTTCGAGAGGCTACTAATTTTGTCATTTTTTTGTCACTTTTATTGCCAATTTGTTGAATTCACATAAAACATACTATTTGATACACTTTTAATGAAGAAATTAATTAAAGAATACCTTTGTTCATATTAATTAGTTCTTAGAAGATTATTTTATTTCCATTTTTAAGAAAATATTCACTTCAGAAATTAATTTTATAAAAATAGGGGATATTTTAAGTTCGTAAATTATTGCAGTTGAAATATTACAACACATTGGAAATTTGTAAAACTTCTTAAAGGATGAACTCTTCCATTTAAAGAAAACTGATGGCTGATGAAACCCAAAACATTCAGCAAGAAGATTGGAAAACGATTGAAGAACGAATGTCTTAAAAGTATTCTTCAAGATCGACCTTGAAATCAGTTAAATAAAAACACCATTTAACAAAGAAATAAAAATCCACAAGAAAATGAACGCTCCTCATATTAAAACGTCACAATTTTAAGCACATGGTAATGAAACTGATCGCAAATAACTCGTAATGATCGTAATGAAGAAGACGATGCTCTTCCATTGAAATCGCGGCAACTACTATAGGGATCCTAACAAAATAATGAGGGTAACTTCAGTTATGGTTGGTATTTAAAGACTGCTGGTAAGTCTTTTCCAGTAGAGGGTGATGGTTTACCGTGGCACCCCTCTACGTTGGGTTTAACTTGGGGAATGGAGTCCTCCAGCAATCACTGCGCCTGATCAACTCGAAGGTACAACCTCCTTCTTGGAAATATTCATTTCAGCGAATGTAGAAACGGGAGCTTTTTTATGCTAATATGAATATTGGATTCAAATAACAAAATCTAGCGATGAAACTGTATACTTGCATGGCCAGAAATGTATCTCTAAATGGGCTTGTGTCCTCATTTTTTATAGGTCGCTTTTTTAATTGTTGATTGAAGTTGATGTTAATAAATGTGTATTGGCGTGTGTATTTTATTAAATATCTAAATATTGACCGAGATATAGCAATTAAAAGTTTAAATTGTAGTTTTACCGCTAGAAATGGTCGGCCATATTTGTATGACGTGAAATTCATTGTAACGTCAGTTTTTTGTTGGTCAGTGCTGTAGTAATGTTATGTAGCTGTTGGTAGTCAAATAATCAAGTCAAATCAAAGAATAATAAGTTTTTATTTTATTTTTTACTCTGCTAAGGCAGACATAATATTGAAATTTGATTGTTCCTTGAAATAGTTATAAATAATATTTGATATTTTGATATATAAATACATATAGCAGAGATTTATGGTTTGTAAGGTTGGTAACCTTATACAAGGATTGTGATGTCACATGCACTTGGAATGTGTACAACGTTGAATCCCTTTAATAAATAAAGAGACAAAACGCCTTTTTTAATTGTTAATATCTCTGAACATATAAGGAGTTATTAAAAAATAATTGAACTTAAATAATTAATTTAAGGTTCTTAATTTAAGTAACCCACTTTATCAATATATTTAGAAATTAAGACATAGGAAACAAGCCCATTATTTATCAGCGGCAAATTGGCGAAACAGCTGGTAAGTAAACTTTTGAGACTAATTTTGACAAAATGGGGACTATAAGCAGTTTTTTTATAATATTATCTTACCAATGGGTCTTAAGATAAAAATACTTATTGAAATTGAAATAAACATAGATAATCTTTTGGTGTATCTGATACATATTGAGTTGCAGCGCTGTGAAGTAGAGCACTTCACTGAAAATTAGTCAGCAGCGAAATCTCTTTTGTTAAATATTTCTTATACTATTTGCAAGGATATTTAACGATCTACAATTTTCTTTTCATAATTTTATTAATAAAATAAATAGGTTACATTTTTTCAAATCAATTGCAGATTTTCTATTTTGCAGTTTCTGTTCTTCATTCAAGATGTATCCGTTTTTGTGTACTGTAATAGATCTCTTGTAATATACACGTGTACATGTGCACTAAGTACAGTTACGTATATTTAAGGTTCATTTAACATTAAAAAGTTTACTTGTTGCACCAAATTTTTTAGGTTAATATTTTCTAAATTTTAGGTTATCTTTCGTCATAAATTTACTTTTTCTGATGGTAATAAAGCTTTTTATGCAAAATTATACAATGTTACACATTAAATTAATACATTAATAAAAGATTTTTAATATTTCTTGCATTTATGTAATAAAAATGTAACAGAATGATGTTAAACTTCGGTAAATAAGAAAACGTAACGTTAGGTAAAAAATATTATGTTAATGTTTTGTGTTTAGAGAGAATTAAATAGTTTTTTTGTGTCTGACTATGAACTATAGGTATAACTATAGGTTTTATTATAAAAACATATTTTCTCTTCTTTGGCCGAATGCTTTATATTATTTAAATCAAAGTGGGGCTTGTTACCTTGCCTTTTGCAGTTAAAATATAGTTTTACTTTGACACAACATTATACCAACGTTATATGAATAAAATTTATAATTTTTTGATAACATAACAGAATTTTAAACTTGTCAATAACATTTTAAGTTAAAAACAAAACTACGCAGTAACTTGTTAAATAAATATTAACGAATAATTTAAAATAGTAACTATTACTGCAATATTAAATTTAAGTGATTAATTCTTAAATAAAATTCGACTAAAAGGAAAATATAAACGTTCAAACAATTTTCTATAATATTTTAGAACGTATTTCCAAGAGTATATCATATTATCATTGTTAATACCAATTAGAATAGACCTTTCAGCAAAATATTAAGGAGTTATTTGTATTATTAATATCAAGTGGAATCACAGTCTAAGTCAACAGTTTACCTTCAAAGATTTTTGAATATAAATTTGCATGAAACGTCACTGAAAATGAACCAATGGTAGCGTTCCAATAAGGGTAGCGTGACTCAGCCTACACGCAACTTCCGGCCGAAGGCTAGGATTCTATAAGACTCGATTGAAAACATGTTGTGGATTCTTATAATTCGAATATGCTCACAATATGTGAAGGGACGTGACAAGCTTGGAGAGTGGGGGCGGGGAGAGATTGTTACCAGAAAACCATTAATAAAATACTTGGTTTTTGTGAAAAACAAAAGAATTAGTCCAATAAATATGTGATAATAATTTAAATATATTTATACAAAATAATATTAAATGTTGAAACATTTGACTTATTCCTTAAACCTTCTTAAAAGTGTAAATACAAGTTTCAATACTCCTTGCGACACAATATTTTTAGAAAATATTTGCATTTACATTTTTTTACATATGAACCCTACACCGACCTACGTTGAAACGGATGTTTTGTGATATAACAAAAGAAATTTTCTTACTATTTTTTTTAATATTTATTTTATGTGTGCATCAACTTTTAAAAGTTATTAGCACTTAAAAAAACATATACAATTATTTATAATACATAATTCGTAATTTATAATTTATAATTTACAATTTATAAATATATTTAAAATAAAGAAATTAGGTTTGTTTTGTTTATAAACTCAATAAGGTTTTTCAAATTATCTTTGCTTTTATATATCAGCCTATATTCTTGAGGTATATTATATTCTTGTCTGAGCGACGAGTATTTTGAGAATTGGAAAATGATATGCTTTACTGTTAGTAGGTTATTGCATTGTTCACATATTGGTTGTGGTTCTCTTTTAAATAAGTAGGTATGAGTATAATTTGTATGGCCTATCATGAGTCTACATATTACTACTTCCAGTCTTCTATTTATTCCATCTGGTAATTCTTGTTTGCAAATTAATGGTTTTACTTCCCTTAATTTGTTATCACTTTCTTCACTCCATTCTTTTTGCCATGAACAATTTATTATATTTTTGATTTTGTTCTTTAGATCTGAACATGTAATTGTTGTTTCTTCTTGAATGCGTCCTGAATAAATTGCTTCTTTAGCATAATTATCAACTTGTTCATTTCGTGTGATTTTCTTACTATTGTTTAAAAAAGCTTAGAATCATTAATTAAGAATATGACAAATATTGTCCTGCAAAGAAAATTACAGCACTTGTACATTACAAGTTAAACAGATGTTCTTTAAATGAGAGAACCCTAACAATAATGTCAAATTACTATCTTACATCCTTCCGTAAAACCTTTGTCAACAACTGCTTTGCACAGGTTAGACCTTCATATTTGCTGATTATAATATCGCAAATGATATTGCGTTTGTTTTGTTTATAAGTGCACTGATTTATCTAGTGTTTCGTACACACCAGTGCGTCTCCAACATGCAACATTTATACAATTTCATTTATCCCAGTTAATCACATGAAAGAATGCATAAGACCAAATTTGTAGAGAATTTTATGCTGTACAACTTTACTAATAACTCTAAAGTATCATTCCCACTCACTGCTTTAATTTTATTTTGTATTGAATTTAAATTGATTAGCATATGGCAATACCATTTTTAATTTAATTTATTTTTTAAGTTTTCTCAGTTTTTTTAGAACCTTACAAGGTCCAATGTCTTAAATTAAAAACATTAAATTAAAAAAAAACTGTATTATATTATAACCTCCAAAATGTAGGCAATCTGTCAAAATGCAATAGAATTTACCTTTAAAAGAAGTTTAATGTCAGTTTTTGAAAAATTTAGAAGTGAAAACCGTTTTTATTACTAATTGTTATTAAAAATAACAATCTTAATTATTTCACATAAAATTTTGTCTAACTGTCAAAATGTATATTAATAACGATGCATACGCACCAACTAAATTAACTAAACTAAAATTAAAACATGAATGTGAAAAGGAATGCGTAAATAAAACCTGAAATCTAGATTACAATATTAAATAAAAACAGTAAATTAAAAATCAAAACAGCGAGTGAGAATGAGGCTTAAAAGTCATTGAGAGCATAGGAAACAAGATATATAATTTTTGTGACCTTTGACCGGCATTATTTTTTGGAGATAACCTTTACTATATACGCATTTTTAGCTTCATTTCGAGATGTTCCCCCTTGTTTTTATCTTAAATGATTGGGCTCCTTCATAAATTAACGTTCTTTATACATGAGTATGCTAAATTATAAATAAATGTTGCTTGTCGCGTGTTGTAGACGCACTAGTGTGTACCAGATCTAACGCATACGCAACATAATGCGTATACATTAGTTATCAGTATTCAAGAAATACTAAGTAGCTAAATAAGACATAACGAGTATGTCTAATAATATAGATATAAGTTCATTTATTTCAGTTCATATTTCCTTATCAAGCGTACTGTCTTATCGCAGCTTTAACTTGTTGGGACAATATAATATAAGTCCAACCTGTACTTCTTTGGAAGTATTTGCAGTGCAACAAATGTTGAGAATGGTGCTCCAAGTTAGCACCTGTTCCAGGCTGATGAAGAATAATTCACTTTATAATGTGAACTTATATTGGCAACAGTTTTTAGTGAAAAGAAGGTTTGTTCATTTAAAACTTATTTTACTTTAATATATTGTTTTCAATATATTTTGCGGGCTTGTAGAAATTAAATAGAGAACCATAACCTAATTTGGCTAACATAACCTAAAAATATTCAATAATTTTACTACCATTTACATCGTTGTTTAACAAGAGAACTCAAGAGATTATTCTAACAATATTTTTTTAAATGTATTTATTTAACGTCGTCCTATTTCCGATGCCGAATTCTATCGTCGTCGATATCCTACTATATTGGCAGGACTTGAGATATCGTGAACTCGTATATGTGAATGGGCTTGTGTCCTATGTCTTAATTTCTATAAAAGTGTACTATATATTGATAAAGTGGGTTACTAGAACCTCAAATGTTCAATTATTTTTTAATAACTCCTTATATGTTAAGAGATATTAACATTTAAAAAAGTCATTTTGTCTCTTTAATTATTAAAGGGATTCAACGTTGTACACATTCCAAGTGCATGTGACATCACAATCCTTGTGTAAGATTACCAACCTTACAGCTCACAAATCTCTGCTATATGTATTTATATATCAAAATATCAAATTTTATTTACAGCTATTTCAAGAAACAATCAAATTTCAATATTATGTCTGCCATAACAGGGTTAAATAAAATAAAAACTTATTATTCTTTGACTTAACTTGATTATTTGACTACCAACAGCTACAAAACATTACCACAGCACTGACCTACTCAACAAATAACTGACGTTAAAATGCATTTCACGTCATACAAATATGGTAGACCATTCTAGCGCTAAAACTACAATTTAAACTTTTAATTGCTATATCTCCGTCAACATTTAGATATTTAATAAAATAGAGACACCAATACACATTTATTAACATCAATTTCAATCAACAATTGAAAAATCGACCACTAAAAAATGAGGACACTAGCTTATTATCAAACTACCGTCGTACATTACTTTTAATGATGTATAGAATATCTAATTTTTTAAATACTAGACACGTGCAAACGAAGCATGACAATTCTTATCAACATATTTTTTTTTATTATTGTATTGTTTGTGTTTATTAAGAATTTTTTGCGATAAAAACTATATGCGTTGGTTTTTTTTTATTTTTATTTTGTTAAGTATGTTTGTTTATTTATTGTAAACCTCGTGTCAAAAATTCAGCAATATTTAATTTGTAAATCAGTTAATTACGTATACATGTTCTTGTATACAGATCTCACAACGACGGAACGTTGTTGATGAAAAAAGTGATGTTTTTAACGGTGCAGACCGCTAGAAAGCGTTATATATATAGGGTCTTTCAACAAGATATGTAATTTTAACACAGGTAAAAATCAACAGAAAATCGCAATATTTTCGCGAAAAATGGTGATAATTTTTATTTAATTCAAAGTGCAAACTCTGACTTCAGTAGTAAACACAATTTCTGCCAAATGTAACCACAATGACGGTTGTATATTACCAGTAAAAGAATGGTGTAAAAATGGAGCTCAGTCGACTTTGTTTTATTATTGATATGTTACTCTCATTAAAGTTCTAATAGGCGATATCAACGCCAAGGTCAATGTCAGATAAGAATATAACCGAAATTTCGTAATAAACAGTACTAAACCTCATTTAAAGTTATAGGATCATAAAATTCGTTATCTCTTCAAAACTATCCGTCAAAATTGGGTAACACACAGAACAATGCACGTGGGAACACTTTTACCTAAAGTTAGGTTAGAAATCGCTAGCATGTTCATAATATACCATGTGCAAAAAGATAGCCGGACTAAACATAAATCTGGTGCACCAAAACGACTTGTGTACAAAACCATAATTAAACTTGACAAGACCAGGTACCAGATTTCATACAGAGATGGCGCTAATAGTATTCTTTTTGGATATACTAAATATTTGTATACGCTAACATTGTATAATAATAAGCTATTAATTATTGTTATAATTTTTCTTCAGTTACAGTAGCAAAGATTCAACTGTAACATCGAGTAGTCCTAGTTATAAACACAATATTGGTAAAGAGCCCTTATTATATCGCACTGTAAGTCAGGTTTTGACACTTGCTGCTAAGGAATATGGAGACAGAGAATGCCTGGTATCGCTCCACGAAGGGAAACGATATACGTTCCGAGAAGTGAACGAAAAGGTTTGCATATTAGATAAAATATATCAATCGTATATCAGTTGCTGTATGATTATTTTTCCTAGGTTACCAAAATTGCTTCTGGTTTAATCAGTGCCGGATTTGAAAGGGGCGATAGGATAGCATTATGGGCGCCCAATAACGCACACTGGTATCTAACTGTTCTAGCCGCTGCCAAAGCCGGTTTAGTTTCAGTAAGTACTTTATTTATAACACGATATTAATTATTATTGACACAATTATGTCATTAATTAATCTTAACTACCCTAGGTGGCAATGAATCCAGCTTACCAAGTCCCAGAAATGGAGTATTGCTTAAAGAAAGTAGGTGTTAAAGGAATTGTTGCTCCAGAAACATTCAAAACACAGAAGTATTACAAAATGTTAGAAGAGTTAGCACCTAATTTGTCCGAAAGTGTACCAGGATCATTGAACTGCCCAAAAATACCAACATTGAAGACTGTCATCATCGCTAGCGCAAACAATTTACCGTAAGCACAATTTTGATTCGTATCACTCCTTGTGTCATCTTCACCTCGTGTTCATCGACATCTGAATCATTTATTAGATTCATAAATTATTGAATTAATGTTTCTAAAATTATATATTTCAGGGGAGCTTACAATTTCAAAGATATTCCATCCTTAGCAACATCAGAATCCGATGAAAAACTTTCGTTGTTAGAGAAGATCATTCAACCGGATGACGGATGTAACATTCAGTTCACTTCCGGCACAACAGGTCAACCAAAGGCCACGCTACTATCCCAGTACAACATTATTAATAACTCGTTCAATATTGGAACCCGAAACGAACTTTGTGGAAATCAACACAGGATTTGTGTTCAAAATCCATTCTTCCACGTGTATGGATTGGTTGTAGCTATATTTGCAATTCTTCAACATGGTGGAACCTTAGTAGTTCCTGGAGCCAGTTTTAAACCTGAGGAGTCATTGGCAGCTATTGAAAAAGAAAAGTGAGAGATTGTTTGATGATTGCTAAACCAGATAACTATTATCGAGAAAATTGATACGTTGAGGTTATGTTTTAGATGTACTATAGTTTATGGAACGCCAACAATGTACGTGGATCTGATAGCAAAGCAAAAGGAAGTCAAAGCTTCGTTGGACTCGTTGGAAATTGCTGTTACAGGAGGTTCTCCTTGTTCGCCGTTCCTCTTCAATCAAATACAAGATGTCTTGAAAGTAAAACGTCTCAAAGTAAGTGTACTAAAACTTCTATCTTTACATAGTAATCATATTGTTTTGCGATTGTAGCGATTTTATCTTATATTTCAGACAGTCTTTGGATTAACAGAAACAACCGCAGTTATATTTCAATCCCTTCCTGGGGAGAGTCCAGAACTAGTAACTTCTACCGTTGGACACGTTCATGATCATGCTGAAGTTAAAATAGTCGACGAACAAGGCAAAATTGTTCCAATTGGAACTCCTGGAGAACTTTGTGTAAGATATTACGGAAATATGCTATTTTATTGGGATGATCTTGATAAAACTAAGCAGACTCTTGGTCGAGATGGATGGCTGAAAACCGGGTAAATATAATATTAAGTTCTTTCTTATTTTTTAAGTAGCTATAGAGATAGTATTCCAGTAAACACTTTATACTATATTCAGTATCATATTCTATATTTATTAAAATCTATGAATGGGCTTGTGTCCTCATTTTTTAGTGGTCGATTTTTCAATTATTGATTGAAATTGATGTTAATAAATGAGTATTGGCGTGTCTATTTTATTAAATATCTAAATATTGACGGATATATAGCAATTAAAAGTTTGATTTGTAGTTTTAGCGCTAGAAATGCATTTTAACGTCAGTTATTTGTTGAGTAGGTCAGTGCTGTGGTAATGTTCTGTAGCTGTTGGTAGTCGAAATAATCAAGTAAAGTCAAAGAATAATAAGTTTTTATTTAATTTAACCCTGTTAAGGCAGATATAATATTGAAATTTGATTGTTCCTTGAAATAGCTGTAAATAATATTTGATATTTTGATATATAAATACATATAGCAGAGATTTATGAGCTGTAAGGTTGGTAACCTTACACAAGGATTGTGATGTCACATGCACTTGTAATGTGTACAACGTTGAATCCCTTTAATAATTAAAGAGACAAAATTACTTTTTTAATTGTTAATATCTCTTAACATATAATGAGTTATTAAATAATAATTGGACATTTGAGGTTCTAGTAACCAACTTTATCAATATATAGTACACTTTTATAGAAATTAAGACATAGGACACAAGCCCATTTAATTGGTAATATATCGGCATTTACTGTTCGAATACTCGTCCTTGAGTCTATTACATTTTTTAGTCTTCCGTAACCTGATGCCAAGTGAATGTTTACTTGGATATACAATTAAAATATGTATTCTTCCAGGGATCAATTTGTATTAGAAGCGAATGGTTACGGAAGAATTGTGGGAAGGCTAAAAGACATGATTATCCGTGGTGGAGAGAATATCTTCCCCAAAGAAATAGAAGATCTTATCAATACTCATCCGAATGTACTAGAAAGTCATGTAAGTAAATTTTCCTCATTCAAGTATTTCTTGCTTAACTTTAAATGTATTTTGATAAATATTTTATTGTTAGGTTATTGGTGTTACTGATGAAAGAATGGGAGAAGAAGTTTGTGCAGTTGTTCGTCTTCAAGAAGGAAAAACATTGACCCAACCAGAACTTAAAGCCTTCTGCAAAGGAAAAATAGCACATTTCAAAATTCCTAGATATCTACAACTGACTGATTCTTTCCCAAAAACACAATCTGGAAAAATTCAAAAATTTAAAATAAGAGAAAATATAGAAAAAAGTGGATTACTCAATAGATAACATTGAAATTAATAATGAGCTTGTGTCCTATGTCTTAATTTCTATAAAACTGTGCAATTGATAAAGTTGACTACCAGAACCTCAAATGTCCCAATTATTTTTTAATAACTCACTATATTTTAGGATATATTAACAATTAATGTAGTCATATTTTCCATTTAATTATTAAAGGGATCCAACGTTATGGAAAATTCCAATACATGTAACGTCACGCCCTCTATGTTGCATACTTAACACAGAACCTTAACATATTACGACATGAATATGGCCGAAATCAGTAGTGTTAAAACTAAAATTCAAATTTTTAATTGCTATATCTCCGTCAACGTTCAGATATTTAATAAAATAGACACGCCAATACACATTTATTAACATCAATTTAGCACATTTAAATTTTATGTAAACTATCATTAGCTATGAAGTAGTGCCATCTATTAATTTAATTTATAATATAGGTTTAAATATTCGCTAAACGTTAATACATTTTTAATCAATAAATTTTCAATGTACTCATCGTTTCATTACTAGATGGATAGAGAACATCATTATGTAACATATATTATTTACAACATTTGAACGATACAGATCTAATCTCACGTTATGTACGAATATGTATGTATATCCTATTATGGTTCGGATCTTTGCGAGAGCAAGTAGATCGTAATAAATATATTCAGTAGTTTATTAATAATAGATATATACTGTCGACATTTGCCTGATAAGCATTAGAAGTGTACTAATACGACTACCAGCTACTGACAAAGCAGCCAGTCGGAAGAAAACGATTGCAGTGTGCAGCTCAAACTAAAATATATTCTTCAATCGAAAATAACATGTGTTTAAACTATTATTTATTATATTTTAAATAAATACTTGAGCTGTCTAGTTCAAACAGTTTGTACTATATTGTGGTCTATGGTAATACTTTAAGTATTACCACATGTCCTTGGCCGTTACTGTTTATACTCGATTTATTGTTACATACGAGTACATTGGAGGTCGTGTCGCTATTTCTATCAGTGCAATGACAGTTGCGTAGCTAACGCGACGTGGGTGATCTGCATAGTTTAAATCAAAGTAAAGTTTAGTAACAAAATACCACGCAACAAGTGTTAAGCATTCAGTTAGTTTTATGATATTTGCTATTATAAAAAAACCATTTATCTTATCAGTGTTTTTTTATTAAATTGAAGTGCCGCGAGTTCCAGACATTATTTTACTATGAAATTAGTATAGTGCGGTTTCAAAGGGTTGTGTTTTATAGTAATAAGTTTTTAAAATGGTTGTCCACTTTATAAACAAGTGCTATAGACTGGGGAATAAAAGTGGACACCTCACAAAAGTTTTATTGAGTAGAAGGTAGGTAATCTGTATAAAGAATAATCCAAACCTTGTTATGTAATTATGTTTGAACGTATATTCTACAAATGTAAGTATTTACAAATGAAATATCTGTTACCGTTAAACATGAAATGTGTATATTCCTTACACAAACATTTAATTTTTTGTTTGATAATTTATTAAACGAGAAAAATTCGCAACAACTGTTAAATCTCGTTGGAGATACTGCATATATTCCAGGCGGGTGTGAAAATTTAATAAATGTAAAATTTTGGAGAAAGATCATGAGCTTGTTTGTGACTTCAATTTGTATAATATTCAGACGAATTGTAAAACTGAAATCTAAACGGCGGAATTGAATTTGCAAGTATGGATAGACCATTCTGTTTATATTTATATTTAATATGGAATCAGAATCTGACTGAAGATATGATATGATATTAATATTGTTTCTAATATTAAATGATTCAAATTCTGTACAGAAAATGCCATTTAATTATGCCAAAGATTATAGAAAGGTTATTTTATTATGTTCGTTAAAATTTAATTTTAATTTTATCTGTTTTCATAATCCCCTATTTTGTACCTGTTAAACAGGATACACTTAAATTCTGATGATATTTTAAATGCCTTTATTTCCTAAATTAGGCTAATTATGTCTGCCACAAGGTATGCAGTTTATTTTACTATTTATTTAAGGCCGGCTGATAGTTATAGATAAACTTACGTAGACTAATTAAAATCTTTAGAATTCAATGGGGGTCAGGTAAAGAGTAATAAAATAGGGATTTTAGATTCATTTAAATATTATAAAGAGACTATTTTATGGGTTTTATTATCTAAAAAGGTCACTGAAAATTACCTGCTGAACCTGGGTACTTTGCGTCATTAATAGAGACCAAAAAATACTTCGCAAATAGTGTTTTGTAAAATTTTACCCGAATAAAATACATATTTCATGAAAAGCTCAAATTCCTAAAGTAATTGCTAAGAAATACATATAGTCCAAATTACGAGAGTTCGGCGGTGACTCATGTTTATAACAAGTTGTACCGTATAAATGTACGATGCAATGAAAAATCACTGCCTTACTAATTTTTTTTTAATCTATATAGGATCTAATAAGATAAAATTCACCATCGTATCATAGATTTATACGGCTCTTATAACTTAAGCATTAGTCACCGGCGATCTCTCGTAATTTGACCTATACTTAAGAAAAACAGTTCGAGATATAAACAACGCAACTTCGAATTTACTAGACTCTATGAAAGACGAACATCGAGACTTATTGAAAGTTCAGTTCATTATTCGGAATTCGGAATTTTGAGAAAACAACATTGCAGCCGTATTCGATAAGTTACTTGCGTTTATGAGTTATCTGAGTATTGAATCTCATAGAGGGTACAATTTTACATATTCTGCATATTCAAGTTAAATCTCGATTTTTGGACTAGTCTCATTAAAGAACTGGACAATCCGATCCAATAATTATTTATTAATTGTTGAAGGATGTGGTATGACGCAATTGCGTCCAATTTTCCAATTAATTATTTACCTAAATCAAATATTACTTCTGTTGTTGTGCACGCACGTGTAATTTATTCGGCGTGTCCAAGAAAATATGTTGTCATGCATTGTTAAAAACAAACATATCAAATTTAAATTGGAATCGAACAAAAAGGCTTAATTTGAAACAATCGTAATAAAATAAACAACAGAACTAATTATGTCGAAGGTCTTTCGTAATTGACCAATTTCGTTAGTAAATACTTTTTTAGTAATAATTCATAACTCAATTATACATGATTAATAATATTATGTAATTATATAAATCAAACATGTTTTAGGATCAGTAGCGGAGTCTCAAACCTTTCCTCTTCAATACAACAAAACGATATTAGTTATAGATACAATATAGGAAAAGACCCTTTATTATATCGAAATATCGGCCAGGCTTTAACACTCGCTGCAGAAGAATATGGAGACAGAGAATGCCTCGTATCTATACATGAAGGAGAAAGATATACATTTCGAGAAATTGATGAAAAGGTTTGAATCTTTAATAATATCTACCTAATCGGCACATTTAACTTGTCAATTATAAATGCTCTCAACTACTGTGTCGTTAAAACGCATAAGCATCTCATCTCTGTTGAAGAAGAGAGACAACAATAGTCTGTGGAGAAGAATTTAGATACAGATATGAGTATTATGAATTATGTTCCTTTCATAAATTATTGTTGCTTGTTATCTTCTATGATATTGCGACTAACTAAAAAGATTGCATATTTGAGGTTATAATAGTCAACTTTATCAATATACAATACTATTTTATAGAAATTAAGACCGCACACACGTGCATTTGCGTGTGGCCATTTATTATTCAAATTTAAGTCAATTAAATATGTAATTTTGAATATAAATGAAGTCATTGTGTTACACAGTAAATAATAATTATTGCGTGTTAATACAGCCTTGAAAGCAGATACATATATATATTTAAATGTTATAAATAATAACTTTAAATAATGAATATTATATAACATTGGTCGTTGCATTAGCTGTTTTAATTGGTTTAAATAACACCTATCAAACACAAAACATACCTACCTTAAATATAAATAACATTTTAAATAACCGAGACTAATGTAAGTTCCAGTCTCGTCTACTGTTTTATTTTTTGAATGTACTTGTGCGTTGTGCGTCAGTAATATACTTTATTTAATATTATTTATTACCTTACAATAGAAAGGTTCGGGCAATACATTTTTTTTTCAATTTAAAATATATCGGGACAAAATTTTGGACATTCTTCTAATTTTTTTCAAATATTTCGGATTTAGTTAGTTCTACAGCTTTGGTTTTATTATCAATCTTAAAGAGCATAAATTTTTGAACAAATTTCACCTTTACAACATTTCTCTAAGTCCAATAACAAGCGCATTGTAGCGTTAGGAAAATGGGACATTTTTTTCGGACAAGAATCAGTTTTCTAATCCATTAATCATATTCTATTGAAGTAATAATTTAATAAGGGTACACACTAGTCCTAATTATCGTGTTTATAAAGAAATACAATTTAAAGTGGCTTAGTCGTTAGTAAGACTGCTTAGAACGGCTAGAGAATGAACTGACTGCCATCTACATATTTGATAACAATCTGTCTGTTAATACTTGTTATGTAATCACAGCTGTCTGTTTATCATTATCATTATTATGCAGGAGATAACGAATACGATGATGTTATAACATTAAGTGGGGTTTAGTACTGTTTGGTATTAATTACCGCTGTTGTTATTATCAGACATTGACCTTGCTATTGATTAAGTCTATTAAAACTTTGATGAGTTTGACATAACAATAAATAAAACAAAGCTATTTAATCCGGTACATATAGTGCTGATTTTTAAATTTAAAAAAAATCTATGTTCAATTTTTAATGGTTTTTGACGTAGTTTTTTATGCTGATTTTTTTAAATAGGTGTCTTGGTTTTCGAGATTTCAGCATGTGAATGCGTAAGAAACCCAGATATTTAAAACTTGTTTCTAGTTTTGAAATGGTAAAAACAGTTAGATGTTTAAAGGAAAAACAAAACGAGAGCAAAAATGTATTAAAATAATACAAAATAATTTTAATAATCTAGGTAACACAAATTGCATCCGGGCTAATTAGTTCCGGTTTCGAGAAGGGCGATAGGTTAGCGATATGGGCCCCAAATAATGTTCACTGGTATTTAACAGCGTTTGCTGCAGCCAGAGCCGGTCTAGTTTCTGTAAGTATTATTTTACTACGTAGAAAAATAAGTCTACAATGTTAAACTAACTTATTATCACCTGCAGGTGGCAATGAATCCAGCTTACCAACTGTCAGAAATTGAATACTGCATCAACAAAGTTGGCGTTAAAGGAATAGTAGCTCCAGAAACTTTTAAAACTCAAGAGTACTATAAAATGTTAGAAGAATTAGCTCCCAATTTATCAAAAAGCGCTCCAGGAAAACTGCAAAGTTTGAAAATGCCAAGTCTGAAATTAATAATCATCGCCGGCAATAATGATCTACCGTAAGAAAGCAATCCTCTTGAAAAAGTGATAATTACTTAATGAATTTAATTAAATTTAGGAAATATTTCAGTGGTGCTTACAACTTTAAAGATATTCCATCTTTAGCAACAACAGAATCCAATAAGAAACTGTCGGCGATAGAAAAGGTAATCCAAGCGGATGACGGCTGTAATATTCAGTTCACTTCCGGCACTACAGGTAAACCAAAGGCCGCACTATTGTCGCACTATAATTTTGTTAACAATTCGTTCCACATCGGAACAAGAAATGAACTCCAAGGCAACCAGCACAGGATTTGCATACAAAATCCATTCTTCCACGCGTTTGGCATAGTTATTACAGTTCTGCCTGCTCTACAACATGGAGCTACATTAGTAATGCCAGGAGCTAGTTTCAAACCCGCTGAGACCTTGGCAGCCATTGAAAAAGAAAAGTTAGTATCATAATTTACAAATCTATTTGTTTAGCAGATTAATATTCTGATCCTGTTTTTTAATTCAGATGCACAACAGTCCATGGAACGCCCACAATGTACGTTGATCTAATAGCAAAACAAAAGGAAGTCAACGCAACGTTGGACTCGCTGGAAATTGCAGTTACAGGAGGAGCACCCTGTTCTCCCCGTCTCTTTAATCAAATAAAGGATGTTCTAAAAGTTAAACGGGTTAAAGTAAGCTATCTATCTATAACACTACATTCTAGAACTATTTTTCAGTTATTAAAAAAACTAACATTCAATTTTAGACAGTGTTTGGATTAACAGAAACTTCTGCAGTTGTATTTCAATCGCTTCCTGGGGAAAGTCCAGAATTGACAACTTCTACAGTAGGGTTCATTCAAGATCACACTGAAGTTAAAGTAATCGATGAGCAAGGCAAAATCGTTCCAATGGGGACTCCTGGAGAACTGTGTATTAGATTTTATGGGAACATGCTACTTTATTGGGACGATCCTGAGAAAACCAGAGAGACTATTGGCCTGGACAAATGGTTGAAAACTGGGTAAGGTCAACGCTTTATCTCTTAAACAGTCGTTTCAGCTTAATTCCCAAAAATCTCGCGTATGCAAACACTGAAATATTTTGTATTAATCCGCATTATTTGCTATAATATTTCTCTTATTTCTCAGTGATCAATTTGTATTGGAACCTAATGGCTATGGCAGGATTGTTGGGCGACTTAAAGACATGATTATCCGAGGAGGAGAAAATATCTTTCCTAAAGAAATAGAAGACTTTATAAACACCCATCCAGATGTATTGGAAACTCATGTTAGTATAATTTCAATGGCGTTCTTTTCTTATATAAAATATCTTCTAATATATCTTTTGTGTTAGGTTATTGGTATTGCTGATGAACGAATGGGAGAAGAAGTTTGTGCAGTTGTTCGTCTCCGTGAAGGAAAAACATTGAACCAACCAGAACTGAAAGCGTTCTGCAAAGGAAAAATAGCACATTTCAAAATTCCTAAATATTTACAAATTACTGATTCATTTCCTAAAACACAATCTGGAAAAATCCAGAAGTTTATATTAAGAAAACAAATAGAAAATAGTGGGGTACTAAATAAATAAGATTAATTATACTAGTTGAAATTTGTAATCAATTGCGTCTGTATATAATAAAATAAATAAAACTTTGTATAAGATGATTTCTTCTTATATTTCTTCGCGTATGTCGCTAAATAATCGAGTTGTGAATCATGTCTTAATTTCTTGAATTGTCGCTCCGTTCTCTTCTACGTTTTATTCAATGCAATTGCTGCGAGTAGTGCGTACATATGGACCCTTACCTTTAGAGTATGACTATTAGAGATTTAGTCATCAAAATATCCTTAAAATATATTTTAGAAACGTGGATAGTTTTGAGGCAGACCCTGACCACATTCTGTGGCAATGTAAAAATACATCAATGGCAAGAAATGGACTCTAAAGGGCGGTGCTACAGACTTCGCAGACGCTTCCTGTTAACACCGCTTTTTTTATTGAGAAACCGAGATTTATAACTGCAGTAGCCATGAATAGATCATTCTTGTTATCTGGGTATAATATATAAGAAGAGACAGAATAGTATTAGGGGCGATAAAAGGCTACGTGCCTACGAAGTCCGAGAAACTATATTTAATAAAAATAAAAAACGTGGATAGTTATATGATGTTTGTTAATTGTAATAACATCATTTATCTTATCGTTTAACTTTTAAAAACTTAGAATATAGGTTTCCAACATTACATTATTGCATGCCATTGCTTAGTGCACTTTCAAAAACGGCTGTGTCACAATAATTTTATTATTTTAAATTTTTTTAAGTGTAGAATACTGGTGAATGAAAATGGACACTTCACAAGCATTTTGTTGAACAGAAGGTAAAGGGAAAATAAAATTGATAATTTATTATTCTATCTGCTTTAACACTAACTGAGTCATGTCAAAATATGACTAAAAAATCTGTAATAGCTGTATCTCCTTCAACTTTGGGTTGAAAGATATTTAAAAATATAAAATAATAGAAAACAAACTTTCTTTGTATCAGCATCGAAGCTTCAAACCTTTTATCATCAAATCCAGAAGGTGGTATTAGTTATAGATGTATATAATATCAATTTGTATATCGCACTATAGGTCAAACTTTAACGCTCGCTGCAGAAAAATATAAAAATAGGGAATGCCTCGTGTCGCTACATGATAGAGAGAGATTTACATTTCGAGAAATAGATGAGAAGGTTTGAATATTTGATAATATTTTTTCCATGTACTTTTAAACTAATATGTATTATAAATATTATAATTACATGAATGAACTATCTGTTATCTAATTAATATTTATCTATGGCTTAGAGTTTATGTACTTGTAACGTTATCTCTGTTGTGCGCTTATCATTATAATTATTATACGAGAAATAACGAAAATAATGATCCTCTTAATATATATTAGTTTTAAAAGTGTTTATTATTAATTAACGGTCGTAATTATTATCAGACAATGACCTTGACGCTGATACACTGTATTTTTGAAAGCGAAAATATGTTTACAATCTCTTTACATTTTTTTAATCACATTTGTTTCAATTGTAAATTAAGAAAGTTTGATGATTCAGATTCTTTTCTTTTTATTTCTCCAATCCAACTTCTTCCTTCTCTTTCTCCTAGCAAAAGTTTATCCAATCTCATCTGCTTTCCACCTTCTCCTCATATTCTCCACTTGTTTCGTTTCCACCACACATATTTTCTTGTTGTATCACGCTTCTTCTTTCTTTTTCATTATCTTCTGATGCTTCAATTCTATATCCTTTTGCTTGTTTCTCCTCTGTTGTAATTCCTCTTCCTTCATAGTATCCTCTCCTTTCTTTATCACACCTCGTACTCCTTCCCCTTCTAATTTTCTCCCCTATAGCACATTTTAAAATTCCTTGATAGTTACAAGTTACTGATTCATTTCCAAAAAAAATTAAATAAAGAAAATAAACAGAATAGTGGAGTAAAAGAGTAGATGCTCGAATAATACGGGTATTTTCTTATGCGTTGTTGCTAATCGTGTTCTTTTAATATATCTTTGTCATGAAGTAGATAAGATACAAAAACGCTCGTAGTTTGTTAAACAAGAATCGCGTCACAATAATTTGCTTCTGTTATGTAGGAATTCATATAAATACTACTGAAATAAAAATGGAATCACTTTTTTAACATTGTAAATAAATTGTCCTTGAACATGTGAAACACATGTTCTTTTTGTATGTGATTAAATCGAGCAAGTATATTTGAAACTGTTTATATTTGACAGTGACGTAACACGTGTAACAGTTGTTGTAAAATTGTGTCGTATTGTCGTTCTGGAGGAGATTACTCAGCTTACTAGTACATTCTGCAGGGATGCTAGCTTCTGGTAGTAGATTCTTCAGTTGACGACTTCCAACACCAATTACAGTAGTAATCGAATATCTTTCTTAAGATGATTAATAAGGATTCTTGTTCAGACGGTGTATTGTTGCAATTAGAGAATACTTGAGCGGTCTAAAGTAACCTCGTTGCGACATGCGACGGTTGAACAATTAGTATCTTTTTATTACTATTAATACAAACACTTTTATTAAAATATATCATTTATTCGTTGTAATATTATATCTGCTTACTTAATTACAATAGTATTTTATTAGATTAACGAAGATGACAGATATAAAACAAAATGTAATTCTATAGTGTTATAATTTAATTAATAGTTGAAATGTGCTCACTATTCAATACGTACGAAGTTGCGAATAGTAATGCTTGCTTTGAGACTCAGGAGAAGACTGGCTTTCAGCGTCTTGTGCAATTTAATATATAATAATTTATTTCACATCACAGAACGCCAATACTGAATTACCAGCATTAAATCAATATTAATCTCCACAAACCAGAGACAATATTTATAAGCGCTAAACTTAAATAATTATTCTTTACAATCTTAATACTAATACAAAAACTGTTTACATAATATAATTCTATTACATAATTAACATTTAATATCATTAAAAATAAAAGGTAAGTGCGACATATGCGTACTTACAACACTCCTCAACCAAAGAAAAGGAACGCATATAAAACAAAACATATGCGTTTCTGCTCTAAGGAAAAGAAAAAGGAAAAATTGTGATAGGGGAGATGTCGTACATATCACAACACCCCCTTTCAAAAAAAAAGGGACACGTATAAAAACAAAATATACGAGTTACAATTCTAGAAAAAAACAAAAAGAGAAGCAAAGTGTCGACAACGATTCTGATCCCATCGTATAGAGTTAACACTGCTCCACAAAACAATCATCCCTGACAAAATCCATTTCATTCGTCAAGTTTTTATTCATTGGTACAAAATCTCTTCAACCTATTATTATGAACTACCGTATGTTTTTTACCAATTAGTATTTCTGTATTAACAGGGGATATAATTTTAGTAACTTTATACGGTCCTACGTATAAGGGTAAAAGTTTTTTTGACTGTCCTTTAGTTGGTAACTGTTCATTTCTTAATAAAACTAGTTCGTTTACTTTAGGTGTGAAAAGAGAATTGACCCTTTTATCAAAATATAATTTTGTTTTTTCTTTGCTTTTAACCAAGTTATTTATAGCAAGTTCCCTCGCTACTTGTAACCTGTGTTTGAGTTCTACTATAAAATTATTATAAGTATTTACCTCAATTGGTTCTTTATAAAAAATTGAAGGCAGATTTGCCTTATGTCCATAAATTAGTTCGAAAGGAGTAAAACCGGTCGCTGTATGCGGAGTTGTGTTATACACGAACATTGCATAGGGAATCCAATTTATCCAATCATCCTGCTTTTTACAAAAATTCCTTAGATACTCGGCAAGGGTTCTATGAACTCTTTCTAAGGCACCGTTGGTTGCTGGTCTAAATGCTGTTGTTTTTAATTGTTTAATTTTTAACAATTTGCATATATCTTTAAAAATTTTTGACATGAAATTTGTTCCTTGGTCTGTTAAGATCATATTAGGAACTCCGTACCTACAAATAACGTTAGTTACTAATGCTTTCGCGACAGTATTTGCCTCCTGGTTTATAATAGGAATAGCTTCCGTAAATTTAGTAAGGTCATCCTGTATTGTTAGTAAGTATTTGTATTTGTCGTTGTCGTCTTTCTTGGGAAGATATACTATGTCCAAAGCCAACCTTTCGAAACTATGTTTCGAAGTCGATGTAATTGTTAATGGGCATTTATTTAATTTGCACACTTTATTCTTTTGACATGATACACATTGTCTAATAAAATTTTTAACTTTTCTAATCATACTTGGAAATTTAAAGTGTGATTTTAATCGTTTAATTGTTTTAGAAACTCCTAAGTGGCCTGCTGTGGGATTAACATGAAATTCCGAAATTACATTGTTTATTAACTCAGGGTCACTAATTTTAAGTATATTGTCATTATAAATGTGTACTATTATATTTGTTTTATCAAAGATATGTCTGATCATAGTTCGTAACTGGGCAAAATCTAATTTACTTAGTTCAGACTCGAACCTGTTCATAGCTATGTTAGTAATTTTGTGTAAAGTACAAAAGTTTTTCAGATTCACTAATGCCAAAAATATTTCTTTATAATTTGGTAGATTAAAATGAAATTCCTTAATTATTAAACAGATAATAAATCTAGTATCAATTTCAACATATGCAATTTCTGATACTTCTTTTTCTTGTATTAGAAATGCATTGATACTACTAAATTTATTGATTAATTCAGGAGAATTTCCAATTGAATTTTTAAAATCTTTTGATACAAAATCTACTAATGAAAATGACGTCGGTGCGTCATATAAACTTTTATCATGTTCAATTACTTTATTGTTTATGATAATTTTATTTTTAATTATTTCTAAATAATTTTCGTATGTGACATCCATTGTTTCAACCTGAAGTGAGTATACGCGACTTAGGGCATCTACGTGTGGAATCGAACTACCTGGTCTATATATTACTTCGTAATTATATTCCTCTAGTTTTATCCGCCAACGCATAAGTCTAGAACTCGGGTCCTTAATACTCATTAACCAAGTCAAGGCTTGATGGTCTGTTACGATACTAAAAAACTTTCCATAGAGATAGGGTCTAAAATGAGCCACAGCCCATACTACTGCTAATAACTCACGTTCAGTAGTTGTGTAATTTTGTTGTGCCTTATTTAGAGTTCTTGAAGCATATGCTATTGGGTGGCTTTCCTTAATAGTACCTTGTGAAAGGACTGCACCTATAGCATATTTACTTGCATCCGTGGTTACAACGAAATTTTTACTAAAGTCCGGGTATTGCAAAACAGGTGATATGGTTAATTTATTTTTTAAAGTTTTAAATGATTCGTCGCATTGGTCTGACCATTCTAATACTTTAACATTACTGTTTGCTGCATTATATAGTGGTTTGGCTATCTCTGCGTAATGCGGTATATGTCGGCGATAATAACCAGACATACCCAAAAATGTTTTAATTTGTTTAGGACTGTTTGGAATGGGGAAATTCTTTATTGCTTCTACTTTAGAAGGATCTGGTAGAATACCTGTTTCATTAATAACGTGACCTAAATAAATCAAATCTTTATGTAGAAAGTTACATTTGGATGGTTGGAGCTTCAAATTATGTTCCCGTAATTTAGAAAAAACGTTTTTTAATCTTTGGTTGTGCTCAGAAATGTTTTTTCCAAAAATGACTACATCGTCCAGATAGATTAAGCAATCTATTCCTTGCAAACCTGTGAGAACGTGAGACATAAGTCTCTGAAACATGGGGGGGGCTCCTTTAAGTCCGAATGGCATTCTTACAAATTGATAGTGTTTAAAGTTCGCACTAAATGCTGTTTTCTCTTTATCTTCGGGAAGCATAGGGACCTGGTGAAAACCGCTTGCTAAGTCAAGGGTAGAGAAAAATTTTGCACCACTAAGTTGGTCCAGTATATCATGTATAAGAGGCAAAGGATAGGCGTCACTTGTTGTCTGCTCGTTAAGTTTACGGAAATCGACTACTACGCGGAATTGTTTATTACCTAACGCATCTGGTTTTTTTGGTACTACTAATAAAGGTGCGTTATAGGGTGAGTCGCTTTCTTCAATTATGTTGTTGACCAACAGTTCCTGAATATGCTTTTCCACAATCTCTTTTTGCGCATGGGGCAATCGATACGGTTTAACGTTAACGGGTTTAGAAGAATTAATCTTTATCTTATGACTTAATGCGCTCGTACAAGATAACTTGTCTCCCGGTAAAAAAAATATGTCATTAAAGCTGTCACAGATTTCTATTAATTCTGTTACTAATTCTGAATTGACATGTGAAAGATTTAAATTGTTTAATAAAAGTTCCTTACGGTTGTTAGGACTTGATTTTGAAAAATGGTAAATACTAAATTGATCTATCGGTATGATATTCGGTTTGAAATTACTAAGTATTATATTTTTTATTGAAGAATTTATTATTGAAATATAGAAAATATTTTTGACGGGCTTGATTAATGCATTAGCTAAAAAAACTTCAGGTAACAATTCCCTGGCTACACAAACTCCTACTGTAGAACCTGACATAGGAATTATCTTCCTCGTACGTGCTGGTAAAACGATATTGTTTATATTTATAAGTGGGAGCTCAATTACTTTGCCACGTTCTGAGAATTGTACACTGTTCATTTTTAGATTAATTACTGCATTTAGTTTCCGTAAAATATCTAACCCTATAATTCCATCGTGTTTAATGGGGAAATTTTCTGACACAACCTGTAAAGTTTGTTTCGACTTATTACTATCTAAAATTATAGAAGTTTTCAGTGAACCTAAGGTATAAGGCGTGCCTTCAGAAATACCCTTCAATAGAATTTTAGATTTATTATTAATTCTGACATTGTTATTTAAAATATTTTGTTTAATCAAGGAGATTTGAGAACCAGTATCTAATAAAAATGATACGGTTTTAGCTTTGGCTGCGACCATCTTGAATTGGATAGTGTCAACTGTTTGCTTAGCCTTAACATTTTTATTTTTACTGTCAAAACTTAGAATATCATTATTATTTTGTAAATTACCCGTATTGATCTCATCAAAATCATAAAAAAAACATAATTCATTATTTGAATTGTGTTGTGTCTTGTTAGTAAAAGATACTTGAGAACCATCAGATATAAGATGTTTCGATCTTTCACAACAAGTAGAAGGTTCTGATAAAATTGTGGCCTCCCTACAAGTATTAACTTGAGCAATAGGGTTACCCGTATCTAGATTTTCCTTCTTAATAAAACAATACTTTTCTGTATGACCACTTTTCTTACAATGGTTACAGAACAAATTTTTAGTTTTTGTTTCGACCTTATTAGGAATTTGCTTGCTTGAAACTGGTTTACTATTAGAATTAGGAACGCTTGGATATGTTTTGACTTTAATATGCCTTCTTCTTTCTAGATTGCGCCACCGTCTCTCCAGAAACTCTGTAAATTCATTTAAGGTTGGTAATTCAGAATTATTTCTGTTTTCCCATTCCTTTGACGAATTAAAATCTAATTTGGTCTTTAAAATATGTATTAACATAAAATCTGAATGATTAGAATATATCCCCAATTCGGTTAATGCTCTAATCGATTCATTAATTTCATCTAGTAGTTTTTTGATATTGATTTCGGACTCTAAACGTATAACATTGTAGTTTATTAAATTGTTTAAACAGGTTTCAATAAGTGCTACCTTGTTATCATAACGTTTACAAAGGATGTTCCAAACAATTTCGTAATTATCATTTGTTAAAGGATAATTCTTTATGAGTTTGAGTGGTTCTCCTGACAAATTTAACTTTAAATAATGCATTTTTTCAATGCTTGATAGTTTACTATTATTACGAATTAAATTTGTAAATAATTCCATAAAACTTTGCCAATTAATATATTCTCCATCAAAAACGGTTAGTTGCATTGGACTTAAGTTCAGATTTTTTATTGAATCTATACTTTTTGAGTCGTCTACAATATGTGTATCATTCTCAAATGTTTGCTTATAATTCAACAAGTAAATAAGAGTGTCGTCATAAATACTTTCAACTTCCATAGACTTACTAACGATAGCCGAAGCTTCTTCATTTTTTAGAGTTGGAAGCAATGCTTCTACGATACTACTATATTTAACCCAAGCTTTGTCTAAGTTTTTGATTTTTAATTCAACTATTGTTAAGGATGTTGATTGGACTTCTAGATTTTTTGAAAACTCATTAATTAGATTGATTGTATTCTCAACTAGTGTGAGTGAATGAACGTTCGGTGCCATAGTACTTAATTAAAGTTATATATAATATACAGACTAAAGATTATTTTGTACCAATAAATGACTCTCCGAAAAATAGGATTCTGACAAGGAAAAATTGTTAGCGAAAACAGTAACTCACTGGAAATTTCCGATGGGGCTCAGACACCGCAGTTGTAACAGGAAGGTAGTCTCTCTGATTGAACAGACTGCTATCTAACTGCTTCAGCTCTTTACTTCTCCTTTTCAAAATTCTTTCTCGTTCATAAAGATGTTCTAAAAATATTAAACATGAATTAATATAATTGTAGAAACAATTATAGGAAATATTATAGTAGATATTCAAAAGTATTGGATATAATACTAAAAATATTGAACAATGATGCTACAAAATTGTTATTTTATAACAAATATTCAAAAGTATTGAATATAATACTAAAAAATAATAGCTTCAATGAATTACAAGGATGCTACTAATAGATAGGTTATAGCAAATATTCAAAAGTATTGAATATAATACTAAAAAAATAATAGCTTCAATGAATTACAAGGATGCTACTAATAGATAGGTTATAGCAAATATTCAAAAGTATTGAATATAATACTAAAAAAATAATAGCTTCAATGAACTACAAGGATGCTACTAATAGAAAAAAATACAATTATCAATTTATGATAATAATTGTATACAAGATAAAAAGATACTGTCTTATTATACTTAACAAAAAAAACTTTCGATTTTGATCTATGTACAGCTGTGTGCAGGGTTCTGGAAACGATTAACATCAGTTTAGATTATTCCATTTGTTCTAGAAGCATCCATCCATTCGCTGGGGGCAAAAGATTTCTTTTTTTTTCTGGTTCAGCGGGCTGTTGTTTTACATCCACCGGACTTGTAGAAAAATTATGTGAAATACAGATGAATTGACGTTCTATCTCGTACTCTTCGGCAATCTTGGAAATAATCGATCGACGTAGTGGTATCCAGAATAATTGATCTGCATCCAGGTGTAGAATATATAGAAAAAAATTTTGGGCGTACCTCTTGGATATTTATGTGTAGGAATATCTCTTCGAGACCCCACCTGACACCAATGTTGTAAAATTGTGTCGTATTGTCGTTCTGGAGGAGATTACTCAGCTTACTAGTACATTCTGCAGGGATGCTAGCTTCTGGTAGTAGATTCTTCAGTTGACGACTTCCAACACCAATTACAGTAGTAATCGAATATCTTTCTTAAGATGATTAATAAGGATTCTTGTTCAGACGGTGTATTGTTGCAATTAGAGAATACTTGAGCGGTCTAAAGTAACCTCGTTGCGACATGCGACGGTTGAACAATTAGTATCTTTTTATTACTATTAATACAAACACTTTTATTAAAATATATCATTTATTCGTTGTAATATTATATCTGCTTACTTAATTACAATAGTATTTTATTAGATTAACGAAGATGACAGATATAAAACAAAATGTAATTCTATAGTGTTATAATTTAATTAATAGTTGAAATGTGCTCACTATTCAATACGTACGAAGTTGCGAATAGTAATGCTTGCTTTGAGACTCAGGAGAAGACTGGCTTTCAGCGTCTTGTGCAATTTAATATATAATAATTTATTTCACATCACAGAACGCCAATACTGAATTACCAGCATTAAATCAATATTAATCTCCACAAACCAGAGACAATATTTATAAGCGCTAAACTTAAATAATTATTCTTTACAATCTTAATACTAATACAAAAACTGTTTACATAATATAATTCTATTACATAATTAACATTTAATATCATTAAAAATAAAAGGTAAGTGCGACATATGCGTACTTACAACACAGTACTATCTAAAAATCGTTATCATGATTGTAGTTTTTGAGAATATTTAAAATATTTTTTAAAAATATCATTAGTAGTGTTTCAATAATTATTAAAGATGTTAATTAAACATTTTAGAAAGTGTTCCAGGTTAGAAAATAGAACATTTATTAGTGTATTTTATAAGCAAAATGGATTTAGTAGAAGGTATGAACAACATGATCCTTAAAACACAAAATATTGACGTTACCTCACCTTCCGTGTAATATATAAATTTTAAAATGTAATTTAATTAACTTAGCATTTTTTCACATTGAAAAGCAATGCTTTATCAACACACCAATTTCTAATTTTTCCATTGTTTTGCACAGTACGAATATAGCCTCACTAAAATTACTGTAGCTCGTAAAGTGATGGTCTGAATGACATGAAATTTTAGTATTTAATTTACAAACCAATTAAAATAACGCATGAAAATTGAAATGTTTTTGCTTGCATTATTGTTTAGAATGTGCTTGAGTCCTCATTTTTTAGTGGTCGATTTTTCAATTGTTGATTGTAATTGATGTTAATAAATGTGTATTAGCGTGTCTATTTTATTAAATATCAAAATGTTGACGGAGATATAGCAATTAAAAGTTTGAATTGTAGTTTTAGCGCTAGAAATGGTCGGCCATATTTGTATGACGTGAAATGCCTTTTAACGTCAGTTATTTGTTGAGTAGCCCAGTGCTTTGGTAATGTTTTGTAGCTGTTGGTAATAATAAGATTATATTTTATTTAACCCTGTTACGGCAGACATAATATTGGAATTTTATTGTTCCTTGAAATAGCTGTAAATTATATTTGATATATAAATACATATAGCAGAGATTTATGTAAGGTTGGCAGCGGTTGTGATGTCACATGCACTTGGAATATGTACAACGTTGAATCCCTTTAATAATTAAAGAGACAAAATGACTTTTTTAATTGTTCATATATCTTAACATATAAGGAGTTATTGAACAATAATTGTACATTTGAGGTTCTAGTAACCCACTTTATCAATATATAGTACAGTTTTATAGAAATTAAGACATAGGACACACACCCATTTATTAATATTTTATTGTTACATCTACAATATTTACAGTTACAGCAATGCAAAGTTTTCAAAGAATTCCTTTAGTGGCACAGAATTAAGTTACAAACATCATGTAGGCAAAGAGCCGCTCTTCTATCGCACCATGGGACAGGCTTTAGCAATTGCTGCTGAAGAATTTGGTGACAAAGAGTGCCTCGTTTCAATACACGAACAAGAGCGGTACACTTACCAACAAATCAACGAAAAGGTTTCAACTGACTTACTTACTGATTCCTTGTACGAAATTGCGAATCAGGTTAATTTCTTTTAAATTACTTTCACAGGTGACGCAGATTGCATCCGGATTAATAAGCTCCGGTTTCGAGAGGGGTGACCGGATAGCGATTTGGGCCCCAAATAATATCCATTGGATTCTGACTGCGTTCGCAGCAGCTAGAGCTGGTTTAGTTTCTGTAAGAATGTTCTTTTATATTTACTTAAATAATAAATGTAGCAATAAATTCAATGTTAAATGTTACCAGGTTGGAATGAACCCAGCTTACCAGGTATCTGAATTGGAATTTTGCATTAATAAAGTTGGCATCAAAGGAATTGTAGCCCCGGAAACATTTAAAACGCAAAGGTTTTATAAAATGGTTGAAGAGTTAGCTCCAGATTTATCAAGAAGTCACCCAGGAAAATTATCCAGCTCCAAAATACCTAGTTTGAAGACTGTTGTCATCGCTAGTGACAACAATTTACCGTAATAACTTATAGTTGTACATAAATATAAACTTATACAGCATGTGTTATAAGTTGTAGGGTCGTTTTTCAATTCTCAGTTAAATTTTAGTCTCGCTCGTAAAAATGTAACCTGGGAATTTTACTTACTACAAAGTTGAGAAACAAAAGTATTAAGTTTGAAACCATAAATATTGAATTTGTAATGGGCTTGTGTCCTCATTTTTTAGTGGTCGATTTTTCAATTGTTGATTCAAATTGATGTTAATAAATGTGTATTGGCATGTCTATTTTATTAAATATCTAAATATTGACGGAGATATAGCAATTAAAAGTTTGAATTGTAGTTTTATCGTTAGAAATGGTCGGCCATATTTGTATGACTTGAAATGCATTTTAACGTCAGTTATTTGTTGAGTAGGTCAGTGCTGTGGTAATGTTCTGTAGCTGTTGGTAGTCAAATAATCAAGTCAAGTCAAAGAATAATAAGTTTTTATTTTATTTAACCCTGCTAAGGCATACATAATATTGAAATTTGATTCTTCCTTGAAATAGCTGTAAATAATATTTGATATTTTGATATATAAATACATATAGCAGAGATTTATGATCTGTAAGGTTGGTAACCTTACACAAGGATTGTGATGTCACATGCACTTGGAATGTGTATAACGTTGAATCCCTTTAATAATTAAAGAGACAAAATTACTTTTTTAATTGTTAATATCTCTTAACATATAAGGAGTTACTAAAAAATAATTGAACATTTGAGGTTCTAGTAACCCACTTTATCAATATAGAGTACACTTTTATAGAAATTAAGACATAGGACACAAGCCCATTTGACATATCAATTTGAGGTTATGTTATAGAATTACCTTATTTCTTTATTATAGCTTCCGTACAAATCAGTTCCTCAATCTTAGGATCAACACTCGCTTCTTTCCGCTTCATCATAACAAGACTAATTAGCCTAATATTTCAGGGGAGCTTACAATTTCAAAGATTTAGCTAGTTTATCAACATCTGAATCTGATCAAAAGCTTCTAGACTTGCAAGCGGTCATACAACCTGACGACGGCTGTAACATTCAGTTCACTTCGGGAACTACAGGTCAACCAAAAGGCACTCTGTTATCACACTATAACCTAGTTAACAACGGCTATCATGTCGGAGCTCGCAATGCGTTAGCAGGAAGCCAGCACCGGATATGCGTTCAAGTTCCATTCTTCCATGCATTTGGTTTAGTTAATACAACACTCGCAGCTATACAACATGGCGCTACTTTAGTACTTCCTGGACCTAGTTTTAAACCGAAAGAATCAATCGAAGCTGTAGAAAAAGAAAAGTAAAGAAAACGTATCAAAGATATTTACGATTTAAAACTTATTTTATTTTCAAATTATTTGTTCAGATGTACAGTTATCCATGGAACTCCTACAATGTATGTTGATGTCATTTCAATTCAGAAGGAAGCAAATGCTTCGTTGGATTCGCTGGAGATTGCAGTTACCGGAGGAGCTCCTTGTTCTCCACATCTATTTAACCAAATAAAGGATGTTTTGAAAGTGAAACAAGTCAAGGCAAGTTGCCACTCTCTGAACCACCATTAGAAACATATTAACATTTTTATTTCAATTATTTTTTCACATTGGAAATAACATAAACGTTCGAAGAAGACGCTTATTGAAAACAAAAAATTAATCAGTTAATCTATTTGACATTAATTCTTCCAATTACATTGTATCTATTTCTTGCTTTATAGATATTAAGTTATTATTTCCAAAAATGTTTCTTCTCCTTCTTCTCGTATGTCTATCTGTTCTCTATCTCTCCTTGTTTCGCTGTTGCACCCACTTCTGACTTCTGTCAGTAATCTACCTTTTCTTCACATTCCCAATTACATTAAGCTTCTTCTCATTTATTCTCCTTTTCTCTTATCTTTCTCCTTTTACAGTAGTAGCGAAATTATATTTTAGTTTCTCTTGTTTCATCAAATATGTTGAGGGCAAGGAATTGTTTGAAGGGGCAGATAAGGGTCAAGAGGTAGTAATAAGAGTGCTCGCCTAACCAGAAAGAATTCATAATACCTGTACTGAGCCCCTATTCCTGAATGATTGTGATCGAACAGATCTGATTTATATGAGTAAAACATTTTTCGAATCACTTTTAAAAGAGTATTCCTAAATTTTATTATTAGTTATTATTATAGTTCAGGAACACTCTTTTAAAAGTAATTCGTAAAATGTTTCACCCGTATAAATCAGATGTGTTCGATCACGACCATTGCTCGCAAGACTCAGAAATAGTGACCCAGGTGACGGAATAATTATGAAGACTATAATATTATGTTTCTCCAAATTAAACTGCCATCGTATTTTCCAGAGTCTCTTTGGATTAACGGAAACAACAGCTGTAGTGTTCCAATCGCTTCCTGGGGAAACCGCAGAACTTACAACATCAACAGTTGGTCATGTTCAAGACCACACAGAAGTTAAAGTGATAGATGAAGAAGGGAAGACAGTACCTATTGGAACACCTGGTGAACTGTGTATTCGTAGCTATGGTACGATGCTTTGTTATTGGGACGAACCAAAGAAAACTGCAGAGATGATTGGACCTGATAAATGGCTGAAAACCGGGTAAAGTTGATTACAATTCTGTGTAATTTATTAAATTAATTAAAACTTATATAATAACTAAATAGGGATCAATTTGTTTTGGAGAAGAATGGCTACGGTAGGATTGTTGGAAGATTGAAGGATATGATTATCCGTGGAGGGGAGAATATCTTCCCAAAGGAAATAGAAGACTTTGTTAACACTCACCCAGATATCTTGGAAACTCATGTTAGTATCACAAATGCATACGTTAAATAATTTACGTTTTAATTACATTTTATTGATACAGGTTATTGGTGTTGCTGATGAAAGAATGGGAGAAGAAGTGTGTGCAGTTGTTCGTCTTCGAGAAGGAAAGACACTAGCCCAAGAAGAACTTAAAGCGTTCTGCAAAGGACAAATAGCTCATTTTAAAATTCCTCGATATCTTCAAATTACTGATGCATTCCCGAAAACTCAATCTGGAAAAATTCAGAAATTTAAATTGAAAGAACAAATTGAAAATAGTGGAGTTTTAAATACGTAAAAAAATATTACATTTTTTACTGATGTGTATATAAATTGTGCAATATTTGTAAATAAGAAATATATTAAAAAACTACGGGTATATTTTTGATTTTATTTCTAAGGTATTAAAGAAACGGTATCGGTTATATTTTGTTCAGAAAACAGAAACGTAACATTTACGTTTAAAAGTAAACATTTATAATGGTGTATCATAAAAGTAATTAATGAATTGATCAGGGGAACAAGCCCACCAATGCAACTTTTATTTAGAAAGCCCTATTATAATACATTATGGTGAAAATTAAGCAATTCAATTTAGTATTTTCCATATATTTTGAGAAGCGTATAGCAATGGGCTTGTGTCCACATTTTTTATTGGTCGATTTTCCATTGTTCATTGATATTGATGTGAATAAATGTGTATTGGCGTGTCTATTTTATTAAATATCTAAATATTAACGGAGATATAGCTATTCAAAATTTGAATTGTAGATTTAGCGCTAGAAATGGTCGGCCATATTTATATGACGTGAAATGCATTTTAACGTCAGTTATTTGTTGAGTAGGTAACCCTGTAAGGTAGAATTTTTACAATATTTTAGAATTCGTGCATCTTTGATTTACATTGTAGTACTTTGTGTGATTAAAATAGGTGTTACACGTTACTTGTTTTTATGGTTTATTTAACATAACTAACGTGACTTGTTTTGTGACCTATTTTTACTGCTTTTTGAAAAATGGATCTGCCCTTTTTGTGCAATAAAATGTTTTAATACCGTACCAGCATTATATTTTCTCAGTTTAGTTGTTATCAAATTAAATTGGTTATATACATTCACTAATTAGACAGCAGTTTGATACACGTATAAGAGTTTAAAGGAGAGAGAAAGTTTAAAAAGAAGAGGAATATTAATTAGGAGCGATGAAAGGCTACTTGCCTAAGAAGTTTAGGAAAATCATAGTAGGATGTCTTCAGTAATACGACTATGCATCGGCAAAAGGCCGACGGTAAATAAAATAAATAAAAAATTAGAAAAATATATAATAGTCTTTAGTGGGGGAATTTAAACATAAGAAATATAATGAGAATTACAATCTACATTCTTAATACATTTCATAGAACTTAAAGTTGAAATTAAACCTAAAACTATTCTAGGCCTTTCTATTTCCAAAAGTACTTTCTTCTCTTGACCCTTTCTCTTCATTTTCCTTAGTCCTCCTTCATTCTCATCGTTTCCTCACCTTTTGTCTTCTTTCTCTCCTCTCGACAAACCCTCTAATATATTTTCACTATACTTCTCCCCTTTTGTTTTCATTTTCATTGTTTCTTTTGTCCGACCATTGCGTTGATACTGTGAAAAATATTCCCTTCCCATTCACATTGTGGTTTGGAATGGCAACTAGGTGTTCGCATGGTTTTATTAGACATCACTTCTGATTAAAATCACTTCTGCTCTGGCGTTCCTTCTCTTTCCTTGTTCTTTTCTCTATTTCCGCCATCCACCTCTTCCCTTCACTTTAATAACTGCACAATATTCTTCTCGCTTATTACTTTTTTCTAATGTAGATTGTAAAACCGAAAGGCACACAATTAATATAATAATAAATATGATAAGAATTATATTGTTTATAAAAGTTTTGAGGACAGTAATTGTTTGACTATAAAGAATAACAAAAGTTGAATAGTTGAAAAAACAACAACATATTTTCTTTTCAAATTTGTTCTATTATTAGATTCTCTTATCTCAATAATTAAACAGGATTCACTTGTACAAGTATACCGATTAAAAATATGAATAGCTTCGTTAAGTATTTGTTAAACTCTTAAAACAAGTGTATTGTAGCTATAATTGTATACAGTTTATCATTGGAATCGGTTGTAGTGACATTAGGCATCAGGCAATAAATGTAGCCATGTTGATTCAGGTGTTGTTCAAATTTTGCGGTAAGCACAGTGGGACCGGTTCTACTAAATTGTTTAGGCAGCTGAATATTTTAAGAAGGTAAATTAGCATATCAATTAATTATTAATAAGTAAAAATCAATGGGCTTCTGTCCTATGCCTTAATTTCTATAAAACTGTACTATATATTGATAAAGTGGGTTACTAGAAACTCAAATGTCCAATTATTGTTTAATAACTCCTTATATGTTAAGAGATAATAACAATTAAAAAAGTCATTTTGTCTCCTTAATTACTAAAGGGATTCAACGTTGTACACATTCCAATTAATTGCATGTGACATCACAACCGCTGCCAACCTTGCAGCTCATAAATCTCTGCAATATGTATTTATATATCAAATATCAAATATAATTTACAGCTATTTTAAGGAACAATAAAATTCCAATATTTTGTCTGCCGTAACAGGGTTAAGTAAAATAAAAATTTATTATTCTTTGACTTGACTTGAATATTTCGACTACCAACAGCTACAAAACATTACCACAGCACTGACCTACTCAACAAATAACTGACGTTAGAATGCATTTCACGTCATACAAATATGGCCGACCATTTCTAGCGCTAAAACTACAATTCAAACTTTTAATTACTAAATCTCCGTCAACATTTAGATATTTAATAAAATAGACACGCCAATACACAATTATTAACATCAATTACAATCAACAATTGAAAAATCGACCACTAAAAAATGAGGACACAAGCCCATTTCTTATGCGGATCGTTGTCATGATGATATTGTGTTGTCATACTATTTACTAGAGTTAAATGAATGTAGATCCAACGAACAATTGCTAAGATCACTTTGTTGACATCCAATCATAAAACTGTAAGTGAAATACTCTTCTCTAACACTTGATGCCTCTACTTTAAATTTTACTACTTATGAATTGAGTCTATAAATAACTTATTACCTTTAACTCAATTTACTATTTACAAATGAAAGAATTTATTTTTAGATTTACAAATCAGTTTTTGCAGTTCCGTTATATTTAAACATACCAGTCTATATCAGGGTTGCACTCAAGTCATATGGTTAAATTTTATGCAACATTCTTACCACTAAAATCATAAACTAGAATACACACTTCGTTTCTCTGGCGTCCTCCAAGGGCGTTGCGTTTCCGCTGCACGATTTGTGTTTTTATATGTGTACGCATAAAGTATTTGAATTATTTTTATGCGATACTTACTGACACAATTTTTATAAATGAATTTGAATATGTTCATTTTATTTTAAATAGATAGGGTTGCTATGCATGTTTTAATGAACTTGTAGGACGGAGTCAAATATATATTTTATGTAATACTTACGTTTAGATGGTTCTTTTGAAATTCATGTATTAATTGTTTGTTTCCAGTGCTTCGAACATTAGTTATAGACATAATGTAGGCGCCAATCCTTTGATCTACCAAACTGTGGGCGAGACTCTTACGAAAGCTGCGCAAAAATACGGCGACAAGGAATGTGTTGTGTCCATGCATGAAGGACAGAAATATAGCTTCAAGGAAATTGATAAAATGGTATGTTCATTAAGGGTGCTTTCCAATTTCTGTAGTAGAGCGCATAATTAATTGGTTTTTCCATAAATCCATAAATGTTGTCGGTGATAGAACTAAATAAATTAAATTTAAAGAGAAAACTAAATGTGAAAAATGTGGAATAAGAGGAAACGAAATTGCCGACAAATTGGCAAAGGAATCAATAAATTTAGAAATTGAGATGAAAGTGAAATTACCTTCATATGAAATTTTTATTATAATCAAAAAATTAAACTTCAATTTGAGAAACAAAAGGAAGAGATTATTATATGTTACATCCAAATTTAAGTAAGGTGGTTTAGAAATGAGTCCTGCAAAATTATATCAACTATAATCAGAATCAAAAGTAATCATTGCAAAACTCCTGCTCACATGTACAAAATTAATATTAAATCCGACGATAGATGTCAATGTGGTGAAGAAGGAACTTTGTATCATATTATATTTGAATGCATAAATTATAGTTTAGAAAGATCAAAATTCAATTGTGATATATTAGATGTGATTAAAACTTTTCCTGTTAATACTAAATTTTTGTTAAGTGATTCAAAATTAATTAGTGTATTATTGAAATATTTAGAAATTTGTAAAATTGAATTATAAATTACAAAAGATGTATAAAAAATGTTTAATGGTGGCTATGACGAAAGAAAGTCAAGGAAAATAAGTAAATAAATATAAAGAAAAAAAAATCATAGAGAAAACTAAATAATTAATTAAAATAAATTTGATTCAGTTTATTTTATACTAAATAGTAAATTATAACATTATTTTTAAGGTCAGCTCACTTGCGGGAGGCTTATTAGACACGGGATTAAGCAAAGGCGACAGATTAGGAATTTGTGCACCCAACTATATTTATTGGTACCTAACGTTTTTGGCAGCAGCAAGAGTGGGAATCATTTTGGTAATTATTTATAGTTATTTTCAGTGCTTAAGTCTTCAATATGAATGTTTAATTATTGTATATGTTGAAACGATCAGGTGACCTTGAACCCAGCGTATCAGGCCCCCGAATTAGAATACTGTATTAAGAAAGTTGGCATGAAAGGAATAATAGTTCCAGAGCGATTCCTTACGCAGGACTTCTATAGGATGCTAGTAAATATTGCTCCAGAATTATTAACTAGTGCTCCAGGGCTGATGAAGAGTAAAAACTTACCAACCCTGACCTCCGTCATTATTGCTGGCAACTACATTCACCTGCCGTAAGATCAGTTTCACTGTCTTCACCGTATTTTCGTGATGAAAGATGTTATATCAATAAATATATTTGCTATTTCAGTGGGTGCTATATGTTATCCGAGTTGGAACCATCAAAATCCGCGGATAAGGTTGAAGACATTGCAGAAACAGTGCAAGCTGATGATGGTTTCAATATTCAGTTCACTTCCGGGACAACTGGGCTGCCGAAAGCTGTTTTAATGAATCATTTTTCTGTAGTTAACAATTCTCTTAATGCTAGCAGACGAATTTACAACGAGAATGATAGAATTTGTCTTCAAGTTCCTTTCTTCCATTCGTTTGGCATTAATACTGTAGTTGGGGGACTTCTTCAAGGTTATTGCCTTGTTCTAGAGAATTCTAGGTTCAATTCCAAAGAATCATTATGCACAATTGAAAAAGAAAAGTAAGTTTAATATTCTTGCTCAAATTTGGTAGACAGTACAGTACTTCAACTTAAGGCCGAGATTTCCTAATAACTGACTATTTCATCATTTGTAGCACAATTTCAAAAGTAATATATAATATTTGAATAGTTTCAACATGTTTTTAGTATTATTTGGAATAGTATATGTGACCAAAGTATTATATATATTGTCTATAACATTTTCTCAGATGCACTGCTTTACAAGGAACCCCAACAATGTATGTGGACCTCACAAAGAATCAAAAGGAAGTCAACGCAGATTTATCGTCGCTAAGAAAGGCTCTTGTAGCTGGTGCACCTTGTTCTACGGAGCTGTATGGCAAAATTGCTGAAGAATTACAAGTCAAACAAATATTTGTAAGTGTTAATAAAGTTTCTTTTACAATCTGTACGATTAAATAAACAACAAATACTTGAAGTAAGTAGGGAAGTAATCTAGATAAGTAAATAGTCGTCCAGTGACAATTAAATAATAACATGTCGTGAACTCATTACACCACATTATGTCTTTTGCGACGTTCCAGTGTGAGAAAGCCTATCGCTTTAAACTTTGATGTATTTTTATCCACTGCTAAATAGTTTGTGTGATTATTAAGATTGTTGGTGTCTCAGTCTGTTATATATATTAGAAAATGGACTTGTGTCCTATGTCTTAATTTCTATAAATGTGTACTATATATTGATAAAGTGGGTTACTAGAACCTCAAATGTTCAATTATTTTTCAATAACTCCTTATATGTTAAGAGATATTAACAATTAAAAAAGTCATTTTGTCTCTTTAATTATTAAATGGATTCAACGTTGTACAACATTCGATCTCACAACCGCTATGTTGTTTCTCTTTTATACAACAGAGCGTAAAAGATATATATTCTTGGCAGAACTCTGACAAGTTTGCAGGTTACCAACTTAACAGCTCATAAATCTCTACTATATGTATTTATATATCAAAATATCAAATATTATTTACAACTTTTTCGAGGAACAATAAAATTTCAATATTATGTCTGCCGTAACAGGGTTAAATAAAATAAAAACTTATTATTCTTTGACTTGACTTGAATATTTCGACTACCAACAGCTACAAAACATTACCACAGCACTGACCTAATCAACAAATAATTGACGTATACAATGCATTTCACGTCATACAAATGGCCGACTATCTCTAGCGCTAAAATTACAATTTAAATTTTTAATTACTATATCTCCGTCAACATTTAGATATTTAATAAAATAGACACGCTTATACACATTTATTAATATCAATTTCAATCAACAATTGAAAAATCGATCACTAAAAATGAGGACACTAGCCCATTAGGACATGGTTCACAACCCAATTATTGTGTTCTAGCTTGCTTATGGGATGACAGAACTTTCTGGTGTAACTTTCATGTCCGTCCCGAATGAACCCATGGAACTAACGACAAACTCAGTGGGTTACCTGATGGATCACACAGAAGTGAAGGTCGTTGACAACAAAGGGAAGATCCTTCCACTTGGAGCGACTGGACAACTAGCTGTCAAATACTACGGAACTATGTTAAAATATTTCGGGGATGAAGATAAAACAAGTGAAGTTTTCTCTCAAGACATGTGGCTAAAGACTGGGTAAATAAAACATGTTTTATCTTGTCTTAATATCATTGATATTTCTATTTATATTTTTTATGATGTTTGTTTAGTGACTTATTTGTTCTTCGAGAAAATGGATACGGTCAGATTGTAGGACGGATTAAAGAGATGATTCTTCGAGGAGGTGAAAACATCAACCCCAGAGAAATTGAGGAACTGTTAAATACACATCCAGATGTCGTAGAATCACAGGTACGTATCTATGTTTCTATGTGGTACTACCTAACCAACCAAAGGAAAAAAGCAATATACATATATTAATGAAATAAAATTGTTAGAATTGTTTTATAAGATATTCTTTCCCTTTCCAATATCATACAATTAAGTGGAGGTATAGTTGTTGTCTCACTAGAATATGATAGAGAAAGAAACAAGATATATCTGTCTCTGTTACACTTTAATGGTTTATTTACAACTTCATTCAATACTGATACAGTAGTGAGCCCAGGGGAAGTTATTTTTCTATTTATAGTTCATATTACTGACATTTCCTTGAACGAGTGAAATCAAATTGAATTGTTTTATGGCAAGAAAATCATACGCACCTTCAATATGATGTCAAAGTAACTCCAAAATGTTTACATGGTGGTTAACCGTTCCCACGTTTTTTGCAGGTTGTCGGAGTCACAGATTTAAGAATGGGGGAAGAGATCGTAGCATTTGTTGTAACTAAAAATGATAAATTTAGAATACAAGATTTACTTGATTTTTGCAAGGGAAAAATATCTCATTTTAAAATTCCAAAAAAAGTACTCATTATAGATCAAATTCCGAAAACTCCTTCTGGTAAAGTACAAAAATTCAAATTGAGAGCTCTAGCGGAAAATTATGTTTTAATTGAAAAGTGATAATATACCTATTTAAGTTTGTTGTTTCGATTGATGATCAATGGTGATTATCTTCTAGTCATAAATATTAATAAAAGAGCTTATAATAATTATAATATTTATTTAAATATTTAAAGAAAATAATAATGATTTTATGGGTTAGATAAGAATCATTTAAATGTTAATATTTAATATATGCGATCGTACAAATAATAAATTTTCTTATAATAATTGGTTTTAATAATTATCTTATATTAATTTAATGTGTGAGTCGTTAGACTTTACATTCTTTTAACATTAAGTCACGCAATTACATGTCATTACCAAATTAAACTTAAAACTACTCCAACATTTGTAAACATATTTGTCTAACATAATTAAAAAAACATTGTCTGATTTTTATACTCTTGTCCCTATATCTTTTTACTGCCTACTTCTCACTGTTTCATTCCTTTTACTTTTTCTTCTTACTCCTTCTTTATCTCCTCTCTGCAAGTCCTCCATTTTCTTTTCTCAATGTATCCTAACATAATATTTTCTCTCATCTGCTCCAACGTTTCTTTTTCTATCTTACACATTTCTACAAATTCTCCTAAATCTAAGAGTTTATTGCTAATCTTATAAAATTATCTTAAATATAAATAATATTTTTAAAAACAATAGGCATGTAGAAATACGACGAAATAAGTTAATTTATATAAGTAAAAAATAATATTTTTAGTTTTTGAGGTTAGGCGCCTAATAGCACTGCAATTATAGTAACACAACATTAAATGCGTTTATTAAGATATTGAGACGCACAAACTAGCAGCGATTTCTTGCGACGTAGTATTACATGACACGGCCACACAATCTACAGGTATACCCTATGCGATATGTATTTGTAACAAACAAATATTATAAATCCTTTTACAAATTAATTGATTATTAAGATAACGTATATTGCTCTTCCCGAAGATAACACCCGTTGTATTGCTTGGGTACACTCAATTTAAAATAAATATTACTCTTACTTTCTACATCTATTTATACAATTACTTATTTACTAGTCACCAAGGTTTTGTATTTGAGTGTAATTCGTCATGTGGACGTTGGACCCTTAAGTTTGTGTGCGTGTGTGTGTATGTGTAATTGAATAAACAAGTTACATTCGGCTTGAAAGTCGCTGCATAAGATCAGCAGCATAACATACTGACAGTTTGCCGAGACATTTTGTTAGTGCATTAACACAAGAATAATATTTACTAAAATATATAAAATGTTAGTGAGATACATTGGAACTTTTTATAAAACCAAACACAGTGTCCTTAGAAACTGTTATAAACAAATTATATTTAGCCGGAGGTGAGTATATTTGTGTTTTCATGTATATTACATATACTTTATAAATATAAATCAACTTCTGCGGCGTTTTAAGATCATATCATTTTGTTAATTTACTTCTGAACATATTGCAAAATTGTATACATTTGTGCTGTGTATTATTAAGTATTATGTACAATTTGAACCGAAAGGAACTGGCTATTAATTTATGTCTATTCAAACGCTGTGTGACGTCATTTTACCAATTAAACTGGTCTTCCACCCAGTGTTTTTTTTATCATTTTAATTACTTAAAACCTAATAATATTAAATCTAAACGGGTTTTATTTTATAATTTTATAACTATTCTATAAGCTTTTAATCCTCAAAAGCATTAAACATTGTATAACCCTTAAAAAGTAGTTTTATATATATATATATATATATATATATATATATATATATATATATATATATATATATATATATTTATTTTAAAAAAACAGTAGAATGGGTCATAACACGTTGTACATTAGATTTGAAGTTTGATAAACCTGAAGTACAAATAACGTTTATACAAATAATGTTTAGCAGGATTTCGTCCATGTCCTATAAATTTCAAATAAGATTAAATTCTTTATTTCAAAATTTCAGAGTCCATTCTATCCAGTGTACATATATTATGGATACCATTCTATTTAGTATAACTTTGTGCATTAATCCAGTTCTGTGGAATTTACTTAGTCGTCCTTCACACCTTATCAGTTGCTTTTTAACTGTTTAATTTAATTTAATTTATTAGCTGTTGCAATTATTGAATAGTAATATTTATTACAATTTATTCGACTTTATTTTTATATGTTTTAGCACGTTTATGATATTAAAACTGTATGTGTTGCAAACAAACAAACAATGTTATTTGTGTTGTGTAACAGCTGTAATTGACGTTTGAGTTTGACACATGATAATTCATAGAAGCGAAGAGAATGGAAAACATAAATAACGTCAAAGTTTAAGCCACAAAGATAATTATTTTAATTATTAATATCTCGTATAATATTGCGTTTTATTAATAGATAATTAAACACTTGAGTGTTTGATAGCCAACTTTATTAAGATATGGTACAGTTTTATAAAAAATTAAGACAAAAACAGAACGTTAGATACAAATGTTACGTTAAGCATTATATGAGTTTATGTTTTGTGTTTAATGGGACTTCTATCATTATAAACTAAATTAAAAGAATTAAAATAAATCTCTAATATTACTGTGTGTTACAGCAAGACTACAACGCCATCTACAAGTACGCTAACCGATCAAGTAAAACAACCCAGCTACTTTCACCATGTTGGAGCTCATCCTCTGGTGTACCGCACTGTGGGTGAAGTTCTTTCCGACACAGCAGGAGAATGCCCCGACCGGGAATGTCTCGTCTCCATGCATGAAAACCAAAGATACACTTTTGCAGAGATGAACAATAAAGTAATATTTTTGTATGCATTTTAAATGCTATAAAGATTTAATATACTAGTATATTGATAAAGTTGATTACCACTTATTATTCTGATTTGCAATTTAAAATAATCCTTATCAATAAATTAAATTACTCGTCAGATTATTTTACATTATTAATAAAAACTTTCACATCTTAAAAACAATATAAAAAATATTAAAATAATGTAGATGGCACAGTGGCAAAGGACGTTGAGTTATTAACTCAAATCCGCTTAACTCCAGCTGTTATGTAATATATTTGACCTAATTTAAACATAAATACCCAGCAAACATTTTGGAGTAAATTCTACTTAATTTCTATTACATATCATGAGTTTTTTGTCTGGAACGTGTTCGTTTTCTATTCAGTCGTTCATAGGAAAGGCCCTTTTTATGACCTACAGAGATCGCAACGACGGTTCACAGCTGAATTAAAAGCGGAGTCGGTTTATGATTTATGATCGGAGTTATAAACTTGACACTAGCAGGGATGGCAGGGGTATAAAACTTAATGGAATTCTACTTTTTAGAGTCTGCAAAATATAAATATTTAAATGAAGAAATATATAGATGTAATCTTTAGTACGGATCGTGATTTTTTTAATGAATATTATTCATCTTCAACAATACTCGTTATATTAGTTTTTTAGAAGGTATATATACTTTCATGCGTATTACCATACTCGTAAAACTGTTTAAGAAACCTTTTTAAGGATCAAAGGCTTTTAAGATTAAACAGGTAAAAACCAATATACATGACTTTAAACAGATTGCCAAAACAATTCAATCGCACAAATCAACCCAAAAAACCTCGAATACAGCCTTAACATATTATCTATTGTTACAAAATAAACCAATGTTAGAAACTAATTCAAATATTGTATACTGTAGGCAAATCAAATAGCTTCCGGATTTATAAGCTCCGGTTTGAAGAAAGGTGACAGAATAGGTATCTGGGCGCCAAATTATGCTTGCTGGTATCTGACAATGATGGCAGCTGCAAAAGCTGGATTAATTTTAGTAAGTACTTTGTTTTCTAAAACAGAGAATTATTTAAAGAAATTTGTACATTCTCCTCGTACACAGTTATGTAGTATGTACGAATAATTTACTGCTTGTTTCTGCAGTGTATATTTCTCATTGTTTCTATATAATTGAAGGTTGCAATTAATCCGGGTTACCAGAAGTCAGAAATTGAGTACTGCATCAACAAAGTGGAAATGAAAGCCATTGTTACATTAAATACTTTTAAATCTCAGAAATATTATAAAATGTTAGCAGAACTAGCTCCTGAACTTAAAAGAAGTGCTCCAGGAAGTCTGCAAAGTTCCAGAATACCTAGTTTGACAACTGTTGTTATAGACAGTGAAGAAACATTTGCGTAAGTCGTTTAGGAAATTCAGAAAACTTCATCAGTATGTGGTGGAAGCCTGAGATAAGTGTTGGTAAAACAGAAAACTTTTTATATGTTTTTAGAGGTGCCTATAAATTCAACGATATTTCATCGCTCGCAACAGATGCTTCTAACAAGCAGCTAACACAACAGAAAGAATCCGTTCAAGCAGATGATCCGTTTAACATACAATTCACTTCCGGAACAACAGGATCTCCTAAGGCTGTAGTTTTATCGCACTATAGTTTAGTCAACAATTCGTTGAACAGCGCCAGACGTTTTGAGCTGGCCAAAAAGCATGAGAAACTTTGTCTGCAGTTGCCAATGTTTCATGTCTATGGCACGGGTACTTTAATTAGCTCTTTGTATGATAAAAACACTATCATTCTTGAAGCAGCCAGCTTTAAAGCTATCGATTCATTGAAAGCAATTCAAGAAGAGAAGTATGTAGTCAACATTACTGAGCATAAGTTTAATTAAAAGAAGAAAGTTATATTTATGTTATGTTCCAGGTGTACAGTATTATTTGGGGCACCGACTATGTTTGTAGACCTTGTAGCAAAACAGAAAGAACACGATTATAAAATAGATTCCATGGAAGTTGCAATATCTGGAGGTGCAGCGTGTTCTCCTCATTTATTTAAACAAATGAAAGAAACTTTAAATTTAAAAACTGTTAAAGTAAGTCAATAATACGATATTTCATTGTTTCTAGAATCTCTGTAATTTTAATACATATGGTTTGTTTCTTAACTTATTTTTATGACAGCAAGGTTACGGTATGACTGAAACATCTTCTGCGGTGTTTTCATCATTGCCTAACGAATCTGAAGATCGAACTTTAAATTATGTTGGCCACGTCCAGGATCATACTGAAGTTAAAGTTATTGACAAAGAAGGAAATATTGTTCCCATGGGAACACCTGGAGAGCTTTGCGTTAGGTTTTACGGGCTAATGCAAAATTATTGGGGAGATGAAGAAAAAACTGCTGAAGTTATTGGACCAGATAATTGGTTCAAAACGGGGTAAGTGACTTTGTAGATTATAATCTGCGCTAAAATGGTGCGGGAATATGCAATATAATATTTTTACGTCATTGCAGCGACAAATTCATTTTGGAACCCAGTGGTTATGGACAGATTGTAGGAAGGATTAAAGAAATGATCATCCGTGGAGGAGAAAACATTTATCCTATGGAAATTGAAGATTTTCTTAACACCCATCCCGATATTCTGGAAGCGCATGTAAGTATACCATCCTATTATGTAACATAAATATTTTACATCATAATATTCTTTCAATTAATCCCCAGGTATTTGGAGTTTCCGATGCAAGAATGGGTGAAGAAGTATGTGTCTTTGTGAGAATTCGAGAGGGAGCGAAGTTTAATCAAGATATCTTAAAATCCTTCTGTAAAGGAAAAATAGCACATTTTAAAATTCCATCGTATTTAGAAGTAGTAGATAGTTTCCCAAAAACTCTTTCTGGAAAAGTGCAAAAGTTTAAACTTAGAGAAATTGTAGAAAATAAATTGGCTAAATCTAGATAAAGGATAGATATATATTTAAGATGTATTATATAATTTTATAATAAAGACTGTTTGAGATTAATGTTGTAATTATTAGATGAGTTTTCTCGAAGTAGCAGAGGTGGACCATTCACGCCGAGACTGAGTTCATTCCCAATATCATAATGTATTTATTGCGAGACTGGAAAAACTGTTCACGTAGTTGTGCTGTGAACTGTATCTGAATTTATCTGCACTGTATATTATAAGGCTATCAGAACCGTAAATTTTTCAATTTTTGATGCAGAGCTGGTAGCTGTATTTCAACAATTGAGAACAACAAATGGTCGAAAGCTGTAATGTTCATAGATTCAAAAGCATTGGGAAAGAATTTGATTATCAGAAAAGTGGGAAATATATTTTATACAGTAAGAAGAAATCTAAATAGAATAAAGATGAAATGATTCGATGTACCGTTAGTGTGGATTCCTGCTCACAAAGGAATCACAGGAAATGAAAAAGCAAACGACACCGCACAACAAGCAGCTAGAACAGTAGCAAGTGGAGAAATTCAATATGAAGTGGACTTATTGGTAAAGAGCAAAAATGAAGTGAAAGAGAAGTGGCAGGATAAGTGGAACAATTCAGAGAAAGGAAGAAAATTTTTCAGTTTGCAGTCTTCGGTGTGCGGACGTCGTTGCTGGTGGAAAGCCCAAGGTCTGAGAAGAGTGTTATCACTTATCTCGAGACTGAGGGTAAACCATACAGGGGCATTGTCACATCTTAAAAGAAATCACTTGGTAGAAGAAGATATGTGCAATTATGGAAAAGGGGTAGCAGATCCAGAACATTTGATCTTCCAATGTACAGAAACGGAGGCCTGCAGCAATAATTTGTACAGAGTTTGGTGAAAAATGGAGTGGTGTTGCCAACGAGTATGCAAGAACTACTAAAATATACGAGGTGGCCAGTGTGCTTAGTCATAGACAGGATATTGCATATAACGGGTTTAAAAGTTTAGGTAGTAAAAATAAAGTAAATGTAAACAGGTAAAATGTAAATAAAATGAAGTAAGAAGGGCGAAAAAAGGACCGTGGTCCTAAGAAGCCCGTGAAGTATTATTAAAAAAAACCGTAAATATACAATTATTATTTCAATTCGTAATATTATAGAACTTACAAACGATTGAAATAGTTATTTTTGATCCTTGAATAATAAACGAGGTAAAAATTTATAAAAAGTGATTCAGTAGTTGATGTCATTGCCTCGCCAACCTTCATCTAGCGCGTTTTATGCAAATATAAGAAAAATAAGATCTATGTTTCTCATTGCTATGAATAGTGGTCGGGAAGGGGAACATACCAACAATAAAACATTCTTATCTTATCTTTATTACATTAATTTCTTTGAGTCTTTGAGTCAATTGTTCGAACAATTTTTATTTCTTTTATTTTAAACAAGTATATTTGAAATCACAACAAGTAATATTGTGACGATAGTTAGAGATCATTACTTAGTTAATGAAATATCAAGATCCGTGTTAGCGTGTCAATCTGCAATCAATATTTGTCTCTCCAAGATGTTTCTTCAACAAGGAACGAAGTGCCATGTTTTTAAACAATATCTGAAGCAAATATTATTCATTCGAAGGTAGGTTTGTGATATGAAGGTAAACAATGTGTACGTTTCATCTGATATTATTTATTTACAGTTGTAGCACGGTTGTTGCACCGATATCTACAACTAAATCCAAAATAAATCAACCTAGCTACTTCCATCATGTAGGAACACAACCGTTGATATATAAAACAATTGGTCATCTTCTGTCGGATGCTGCAGAAGAGTATCCTGATCGAGAATGTCTCGTCTCTGTGCATGAAAAAAAGAGATATACCTTTAGGCAAATGAATGAGAAAGTAGAGTATTAATTATACATTTTATTATCAATTAAAACTAGTATTATCAAACGACATTTTGCAATAATAAATATTAATAGAAGAAAAATTATGTTTCATAAATTCAATTAAATTCAAAGAGTCAAAATCTTGAGTTCGTTGGAATTTCTATGAATGTTGCTGAAAGATTTAAGTTTATTTGCAAATGTGCAACTTTTTCCATAGTACAATTCATTACCATTCTTTTCATTTCAGGTGGATCAGCTAGCTTCTGGGTTTATAAGTTCTGGATTGAAACAAGGAGACAGAATTGGCATTTGGTCTCCAAATTATGCCTTTTGGTATATGACAATGATGGCAGCTGCAAAAGCCGGATTAATCATGGTTAGATAAATTAATATACTAGCGTTAAGTGGGTTCGTTCTATTATCAGGAAAACAGAAAGAAAGGAATCTCCAATATATTATTTTGGAAAGTTGTTATCAGATTCTCAACCTAATTTTCCAAAATTTTGACATGAATGTAACGGAAATAAATTTTACTATTGCTGTTATTAAATGAAAATAGGATTTTATTAATTATTTCATCTGAAGTAATAAAATACAATATTATATTTGATTGAATACTTTTAAGGTAGGAATAAATCCGGGATTGCAGACAGAGGAATTAGAATACTGCATCAACAAAGTCGGAATGAAAGCATTAGTAGCTCCAGAGGCGTATAAGACTCAAAACTATTATAACATGTTGAAAAAACTTGCTCCTGAACTGGAGGGAAGTGCTCCTGGAAGCTTAAAGAGCAGCAGACTTCCTAGCTTGTCCACAATTGTCGTAGTTAGTGATGATAACGATTTTAGGTAAGTTGCAAATAAACAGTTCATTCTAGGTTGAGTGCCGGATCGAAATATTGGTGCCGCATTATAAAAAGGCGGCTAAAAGTAACCTTTTCATGTTTTCAGGGGTGCGTACACTTTAAACGATATTTTTTCACTTGCAACGAATTCTTCAAACGACGAATTAATGAAATTAAATAAAACAATACAGCCTGACAACACATGGGCCATATTCTATAGTTCTGGGACAACAGGAAAGCCAAAAGCTGTTATGTTATCACATTCTGGATTTTTCAATACTATCGAAATTATGAGCAGACGGTTTAAACTTCAAGATAAACGCCACAGGTTTTGTCTGCAGGTTCCTTTCTTCCATGGTTTGGGAATTGGTGTGTCCATGTATGGTCTGCTTAATAAATCCGCCTTAGTTCTTGCGGGACCTACCTTCGCAGCTGAACGTTCTTTGAAAGCTATTGAAGAAGAGAAGTAAGTTAAAGGCGTGTTATGTACTTTGTATAAAAATGGTAATGAGGAGTGAATTCTAGATGCACGGCGATAGTAGGCGTGCCTGCAATGTTTGTGGATCTCGTCGCAAAGCAGAAAGAGTTAAATTATTGCTTGGACTCAGTGGATTTCTCATTTTGTGCCGGTGCCACCGTTACTCCACAGCTCTACAAACAAATGAAGGAAACGTTGAACGTCAAAAAGACTCTTGTATGTATCTTACATTAACCTAAAAAACGACGTTTTTTAAAGTTTCTTTTTCGTTTTATTTAAAGAATTGAAAGAATTATGAATTATGTTCTATTTACAGAGCGGCTACGGATTGTCTGAAAGCGGTGGATTTTTAACAAGTTCATTTATTGACGATTCAGACGACTTACTGTTGAATACAGTGGGTCACGTATTGGATCATATTGAGGTTAAAGTTGTAGACAAAGCAAGCCATGTAGTTCCCTTAGGAACTCCTGGAGAACTTTGCGTCAGGTATTATGGAACCATGCTGGGGTACTGGGGGGAAAAAGAGAAAACTGCTGAAGTCTTAGGAGCAGATAAATGGCTAAGAACAGGGTACTACGATTTATAGGTTATGTATGTTATTTTGTGGCGATGTTTCATATTCCTTTGTTGCAGAGACCGCTTTATCTTAGACGCAAACGGTTACGGAAGAGTGGTTGGCAGAATAAAGGACATGATCATCCGCGGAGGAGAAAATATATCTCCTAAAGAAATAGAAGACTTTATTAGCACTCATCCTGATGTTCTTGAAGCACATGTAATTCCTTAAGATATAATTTATTTATATTTATTTTTGATTAATATTTAAAAGGTTTGTTTTCTGTTAAGGTGGTTGCAGCTCCCGACGAAAGAATGGGTGAAGAAATCTGTGCGTTTGTTAAAGTTTGCGAAGGCTCTCAACTTAATAATGAGACTCTAAAATCTTTTTGTGATGGAAGAATTGCACACTTCAAAATTCCAAAGTACTTGGAAATAGTAACAAACTTTCCGAAAACTGCAACCGGAAAAGTACAAAAATTCCGATTAAGGGAAATCATAAAGGAAAAATTGAATAAACAACTGTAATACATATTAAACATAACGATTTATATAAAGTAAAGAAATTGTATTTATTGTAGTGTTAGGCGTTTTTATGAAAATGTTCGTTTAGTTTTCTTTTCCATGCAATACGTTGAATATTTTTTAGGTAGCTTAATAGTCGTATTTAAAAGATTCTCAGTTGTCTAAAATATTGTACTGGAAAAGCGCCAAAGCTAAACACAAACTTTCCACCCCGCTTTTTTTTCTCTTCTACGTTTCATTTATTAAACAGAATGCATTGAATGCCTTGCGTGAATTTTTCTCTATGCTAGTGCGTAAATGTTCATTGAAGTATAACCTTCTTTCATCTCAAGAAATGTATAGGCGAGAATAGGACGGAAAGAAAAAAAATCCCAAGAAATTCAGAAAATCTAATTTTTGCTAAAATGTAAAATACAACATTTTCATAATTTTTAACAGGAATATAGCCCCATTCTCACTCACTGAGTTTTAGTGGTAATTTAGGGTTTTAACCTATAATATATAAAGAAATAAAATTAATTATATTAAACGCAATAATTTATATTAAATATAGATGGTAATTATTACAAAATGATGTATATTGCTGACGCATGCGACATATGATTTTACAAGTTCAAAATTACATTTAAGGTTAAAACCTTAAAGTAAAACTAAAAACAATGAGTGGAAATGGGGCTATATATATAAATTTATTTTATCTCAAGAAAAGCGGAAAATCTAATTTTTACTAATATTAAAAATACAACATTTTCATCATTTTGAAGAGTGTGAAGTCTAATTTTTACTAATATTAAAATTAAGTCATTTTTATCAGTTTTAACAAAAGTATAACATTCCTTTATCTTTAGAAAAGCGGAAAACTTTAATTTTGCAAAAGTTAAAAATGCAGCATGTTTATCATTTTTAACAAGAGTATAACCTTTATTAAATTTAATCTGAACAAATACAGAAAGCCTTACATTTGCTAGTAATAATCTTCAGCCCTCAAAATATGGTTTAAAAATTAAACGATAGAACAGAAATACAAATTTGAAATAGGTATATCTTCATTCATTTTTGGGTATTTAAATAATTAAAATATATATATAATTTCTATAAAAAATGAGTTCACAAGTCAATCAAAATAAAAATTAAGTTAAATTTAACGTTTACCATAGTGTATATTATTGTTTTTATCTGAATTATTATCAACTAATAATCTTACTTGAAAAACATATAATAATTCTGACATTTGTAAGGCAGAGTTCACTGTGAGAGCATCGCAGCTGTAACAAACCAGCAGACGAATACCAGCAGTTCTGAGCAGAGATAAGTTCTAAGGCGTCTAAAATGATAGTTAAGTGTTTAGGACGTGTTCACAAAACCAAGTACAATGTTGTTAGAAATTGTTACAAACAAACAATATTTAGTCGCAGGTATGTATGCATGTAGTGGACGGAATCAGTCACCATAATCAAATCATTTTAAAATAGAAATAATAAAACTAATATTTATATTTATGTGAAAAAATATAATAAAAATATTTTGTGTTAACGTAAAACTAATTGTTATTTTTAAATCAGTGAAGAAAGTGATTATATTTTATGTTTCGTGTATTTTTCATCAACGGAAAAATTAATTTCCTGTATAACAATTAACCCGGCGTCTGTATGATGGAAAATTAGTACAATTGTGGGTCAAGACGACCCGAATATTGAACGGAAATTGAAGGATTTATTATCTTTTTTAGGAAATTATTATATTTTGGTGTAAACAATACAGAAAGGAGTCATATTAGGAACTTGTTACGCATTTACGAAAAGACTATACAATAACGCGCGTTTGAAAACATTACGGGTCATTATGGCCCAACGTGACTGGCCGGGTTTTTACACGTATAAGAATATCGTAACTCTATCTATTTTTATACTCAAATTTTGCTATAATAATGGTTTTTACGTCCTAAAGTGGTCCTATTTCTTCTACAAACTTACCGTTTTGTCATATAATCGTACATGCAGTGATTGTCAAACCAAACTTCGAGCTGAGCATGCTAACCACCAACTATGTTCATTGCACCCATTAACGACCAACCATGTTGGCCAAGCGGACGGCACTATTCTTGAATTAGCACGTTAGTAATATGGTGGAAATCTCTTCTTATCATTAATTTCCATATGATTTTTTGAAAAAGAAGAGGATATACGTAGTAAAAATAATTTAACTTAGGCTGTGAACTAGGAATTCATTTAATTAATTTATTATTGTAATAAAGGTAAATCAATGTACATTTGCGTTTTTATTTTATAAAGTACGAGTATTTAAACATTGACGAAGATATATTTGTTTGTATTTCTTTGAAATGCGCACTTCTCTTGTTTAACAGCGATGGTAAAGGTACCCAGTAAACAATTTGGCGAAGTGTCCTATTTAGTGACGTTTCTATCACTATTTGACTTCAACTATAGTTCGCATCAACTTTATCTTCATTTGTATTCCGACAGGTGGAGTAATTTCGCCTTTTGTAGCCAATAAAGTAGACATTTTATATGAAAAAATGTGAGAAACTGATCTATAAATGATCTCTTTCATTATAAAAAAATCATGACGTATCTTCAATATGATGTCAAAGTGACTCCAAAATGTTTACTGGGTAGGCAAATGATAGTGAGGATAAAGATAGGGAATGAAATTCTACTACTACAATTCCTCAATCATTTTTTCTATATATTTTTATTACTTTAATGATTAGAATATTAAAAATGACTTCTTCAATTCTTAATAACTTCTATTATATCACGACATTATGGATCGACGTAACAGCTGCTGTAGTTTTGATGTTTAATTATGCATCTCCTTTGCACTTCTCTTGCTTAACATATTTGTAAAGAATGGCAAATGGTAATGGGGACGAAGATGAAGAAGCAATGTCTTTAATTATTAAAGAGACTATTTCAATCGGTAATAACTTTTATATTATTGTGAATTGGATAAAAGTAATTGCATATTCGAGATTTTTATGAAGATCCGAGTTTTATCTAAATTCAGTTATTGTTCATAATTACAGTTCGTTTCATCGAACGTGCGCATGACTGATTGTATAATTGCATAAATTAAATGGTAAACAAGTAATTAAAGATAGTAACTTAGCGCACCTAGCTATTAATAAATTTGCTAGCGAAAATGGACTAAGGACTTTAGACTTCTCTGAACGTTTGCCCAAATGCTTAAAACAATATTTGTGAGGTCGACCTTACTTCGAAATAAACAAAATAATCGGGAATATTATCAGATAGATAGACGTTAACAAGCGCGGCAATATAATAATATTTATATTTGTTTTTATAGTCCAGCAGAATTTATTTGATACCCAAAATGTTTAAATAAGTACATACCTTTGAATTTACACATATATATGACATACAGTGAGGGTTTTACATCACAAGAGTATATACATAGGATATGCAATATACATGAATAAATATCCAAATATTTTCTGTGGTTTTACAGCTACAGTAAAACTGCAACGTTATCTACGGCCGGGGGGCAAAAACAACCCAGCTATTTGCATCATGTAGGAAAACAACCCCTAATCTATCACACTGTAGGCCAGGCCATGTCGATGGCAGCAGAAGAATGTCCAGACCGCGAATGTCTCATCTCTGTTCATGAGAACCAAAGATACACATTTAAGGAAATGGATGAAAAGGTATTATAATTAAAACTTAAACTAAAATATTATTATAAATAACAATGCATTATTTCAGTTCAAAAATTTCGCTAGCTTAGCTTAGAACTTAATCACGCTTTTCAGAGATGGAAAATATATTAGTTAAATATGTAACATTATATAACGTTACATAAAAAGTTTATTTAGCTTTTAAGAGCGTAAAACTGTAACAAAAATTTAATGAAATCTGACATTACAGTCTGACATATTCATTCTGACAATTACATGGCTTGGTTTATTTAGCTCTTGCGTTATTTTAAAATAAATTATGTAAAAATAAACTATGTATGTTAACTAAATATACATGTGTTTTGCTTGCTTGATTGTGTTTTACATCAAATAATGTGTTAAAAATATTAAATTATGTTGATAAGAAAAGTAAACATCAATCACAATAAAAGTCTTAACAAATTCGTCATTAATATGTCTATGATAAATTTGTATAATTTTAAGTACGAGTATTAGGTCGTTTACATTTTTATCACTCGATAACCAGTTAGCGTCTTAAAAAACAGCTGTATATGTTCCAAACAAACAAGAATCAGAAATAGAACATTGATAAAAGTATGAATAAAGTTTAACTATTTTGTTTAATTGTAAGTTATTTTAAAGGTGAACCAGCTGGCTTCAGCGTTTATAAGTTCCGGATTGAAACAAGGAGAAAGAATCGGGATATGGGCCCCCAACTATACTTTTTGGTACATGTCATTGATGGCAGCAGCTAAGGCCGGATTAATCTCAGTAAATACATATAAAACTAAAACCATGAAAGTGTTTTCTATAAAATTAAATGTTTTCATATTTTGAAGGTAGTCATCAATCCAGGGTATCAAACATCAGAATTGGAATACTGCATCAATAAGGTTGGGATGAAAGCGATAGTTGCACCAGAGAAGTTCAAGACACAGAAGTATTATGGCATGATCAGAGAATTGGCCCCTGAGCTTGGACAAACGTCTCCTGGACAACTGAACAGCAGCAAGCTACCAAGTTTGAAAACAGTTGTGATTGCTAGCGACAATGACTTTGCGTAAGTTGGGAATTTGTAAGCAAGTGATAACTTATCAGCCATGACTGATAAGCGTGTGTCAGTTGTGTCAAGATAAGATAATGATCTTTGTAATGATTTCAGAGGCGCATACAAATTCAACGACTTGTTTTCACTCGCAACTGAAGAATCAAACCAACAAGTTTCTAACTTGGCTAAAATAATTCAGGCAGATGACCCCTTAAACATACAGTTTACTTCCGGAACAACAGGAAGTCCTAAAGCAGCTGTTTTATCGCATTTTGGTTTTATGAACAACGCTGATATTTGTGGAAGGCGTTTAAACCCAGATAATAAGCCAGAGAGATTTTGCATGCAGCTGCCAATGTTTCACGTGTTTGGAACATTAACGCTATTTATTTCGCTACTTAGGAAAGCCACTGCAGTTCTCCCAGAAGCTGGGTTCTCTCCAGAAGCTTCTCTACGAGCCATTGAAAAAGAAAAGTACGATTGCTGAATAGCAAATGATTGAACAATACAGAGATAACAATATAAATTCTTTCTAAATTGCAGATGTGCTACAATTATGGGGGCTCCTACAATGTTTGTAGACCTCGTGGCTAAGCAGAAGGAGTGTAACTATTGTCTGGACTCCCTAACAACTGCATTTTCAGGAGGAGCGTCTTGTTCACCACATCTATTTAAGCAAATAAAAGAAACTTTGAAAGTCGATACAGTTTTAGTGAGTTCATTTTAGCTCTGCTTTCCAAAATCAATATGTTTTTACTTAACCAAACTTTCCATTTGTCAGCAAGGGTATGGACTCACTGAAACCTCATCTGTTTTGTGTGCTCCATTTGTTGACCAATCGGAGGAGCTTACCTTAAATACAGTAGGTCATATTCAGGATCATGCAGAAGTTAAAGTTATCGATGCAGATGGTAAAATAGTCCCAATGGGAACTCCAGGAGAAGTCTGTATTCGGTTCTTTGGAAATTTGTTGCAATATTGGGGGGATGAGGAAAAAACTGCTGAAGTTTTTGGACAGGACCGATGGTTCCGCACAGGGTACGATGGTAATATACATTTAACCTCAAACAAGGAGAAATAAATTACAAAAACCGTTTATATTTTCAGAGACAAATTTATTTTGCATCCCAATGGTTACGGGAGCATTGTTGGAAGGATTAAGGACATGATTCTTAGAGGAGGAGAAAATATTTATCCTGTGGAAGTAGAAGACTTTATAAATACTCATCCTGATGTTCTAGAAGCTCATGTAAGAATCTTTTAACTTGCGTAACTGATAAAGTAACGTAAATTAATTGTATTTATTCCATTATAAGGTAATTGGCGTTCCTGATGAAAGAATGGGAGAAGAAATCTGCGCTTTTGTTAGAATTCGAGAAGGAGCCAAGTTTAATCAAGAAATTTTAAAATCATATTGTAAAGGAAAAATTGCACATATCAAAATTCCTTTATATGTAGAAGTAATAGATAATTTTCCAAAAACACTTACAGGAAAAGTGCAAAAATTTAAACTAAAAAAAATTGCAGAAAAAAGACTGAATAAAAAATTGTCAAATTAATTTTATATTATAATTTATACATCTTACTTTTTTTCACTATTTGTTGATTTTATGTAAAGAAATGTATTACGATGTAAGTGCTATTTATATAAAAGATTTTACGTAAAAAACTTGTTATAAATAGACATTGTATTGACCAGCCCATTTGTCTTGTGAACTCATTTTTACAGTTGATTTCTTTTTAAATTTGATTGAAATAGATGTTAATATATTTACAAAATAGGGACTATTCTCATATTAACTCGTTCAAAAATTCAACGTTTCTTGGTTTTTAAGAAGGTTATATATAATCTTCTTTCCATCTTGAAAATACATAATTATGAGTTCAGCAAATTTTGAAAATTCAACGTGATATATATATATATATATATATATATAATTGAGCAGACCTGGTTATATAAAAAAGGCATTTATAGTTACAAATTATTTTATTTGTTTAAAACATAATACAAATAATACATGATAAATAATATTTTACAAGCTCACAATATTTGAGCCTTTTAATAAATTTAAATATGACTACAATAAAATATGATTTATAAAATAAATATGACAGACAACAAAACATGCAACGCGTACTTTCAAAAACCACACGTAATGGAGATGATACTAGAATTTAGAAAAATAGTTTAAAATTTAACAAAATATTAGAAAAACATGCAGAACTTATAAATGATGACATTATTATTTTTAACTCACAAATTTCAAGACTTTTATAAAAATGACAAAAGGTATTTAGATATATCTATAATCTATTTTCAACTATATCAACATCAATACGTCAACATCAACGTCAATACGATTTATGGTATTTTATATATTATACTGTCTTCTATCATCAATTTCTTGATAATATCTTCTTACTCTAATTTTATACTTATTTCTTGATTCTCCATCGTTTTTTTCTGGTCTCGCCGTTCGTCCTCGATAGCGGATTGGTTGGTTACTTTTGTTAATCATTTCATACACCAACCGGTCCTTTTTGGCTTTCGCTTCTTGTATCACATGTTCATGTTCATCCGGTGGTTCTTTCATTTCTGCTTTTTCTGATTCTGATGAGAATGACACGTGTTGTACTATTTGATGAACAAGAAAGCCAAGAGATAAGCCCCAGCCCGATAATAAGAAGAAGTAAAACATCTGAAACAAAATGAGATCATATATACATATGTGTATGTATATTCAGAAACTGATAAAGCTAGCGAGAAACGTTAAATATATTTTACATATAACATTTATTCAATAAGTTCGTAGATTGACATATAGATGGTGCTACTATTAACAAATTTGTTTTACAGTGCTTTTAGTTTTACTTTTGTAATGGGCTTGTGTCCTCATTTTTTAGTGGGCGATATTTCAATTGTTGATTGAAATTGATGTTAATAAATGTGTATTGGCGAGTCTATTTTATTAAATATCTAAATATTGACGGAGATATAGCAATTAAAAGTTTGAATTGTAGTTTTAGCGCTAGAAATGGTCGGCCATATTTGTATGACGTGAAATGCATTTTAACGTCAGTTATTTGTTGAGTAGGTCAGTGCTGTAGTAATGTTTTGTAGATGTTGGTAGTCGAAATAATCAAATCAAATCAAAGAATAATAAGTTTTTATTTTATTTAACCCTGCTAAGGCAGATATAATATTGAAATTTTATTGTTCCTTGAAATAGCTGTAAATAATATGTGATATTTGGATATATAAATACTTATAGCAGAGATTTATGAGCTGAAAGGTTGGCAGCTGTTGTGATGTTACAGGCATGTGTACAAAGTTGAATCCTTTTAATAATTAAAGAGACAAAATGACTTTTTTAATTATCAATATCTCTTAACATATAACGAGTTATTAAAAAGTAATTGAACATTTGAGGTTCTAGTAACCCACTTTATCAATACATAGTACACTTTTATAGAAATTAAAATATAGGACACAAGCCCATACTAAATTACAATAGCAAATTAATTAATTACAATTAGCAAATATGACTTTTGGACCTTTTGTTGTTTGTCTCTAAATGAAAATTGAAACTTATGTATACAAAACAATAAAGATATTAACATCAAACAAAACTTCATAAATAAATCATAACCTTAAACATTAATTCCTAATAACACTGATTAATTGATTAATGATTGTATATTATACCTTGTGTTAATTATGTACGAACTGCGATTAATAAATGGACCTTGAATTATATTAATTGGAATATTTTATAATTATTCGTAAACACTAACAAATCGTGAGCCGAACAATACAGAAGAACAAACTGTTAACTACTAAAATTATTGCGTGAGTTGAAATATTTCTTCTATGCACTGGTAAACTGGCTTTGTTTATTACGGAAAGACCTATCTGCATTTCTAACAACAAGTGCGGTTTAGTTTGGAAATAGACAAATATTTGTTGTTATTAAATATACTCGTAATTTTGATTTAAACGTTTAATTTTTAAAATTTGTGAACTCATTTTTATTCATTTTTGAGATGGAAGGACAATTATAGCCTTCTTAAAAACACAAAAACGTTGAATTTTATGACATAAATATGACATCAAAGTTTGAATAAATGTGGCATATAAAGTACTAACAATATATTCTTTTTTTTTGGTGACACCCTGTCCACCATCTGTTTATAACCTCAAATTCAAACATCATTGGGCTTGTGTCCTATGTCTTAATTTCTACAAAACTGTACTATATGTTGATAAAGTGGGTTACTAGAACCTCAAATGTTCAGTTATTTTTTAATAACTCCATATATGTTAAGAGATATTAACAATTAAAAAAGACATTTTGTCTCTTTAATTATTAAAGGGATTCAACGTTGTTCACATTCTAAATGCATGTGACATCACAATCCTTGTGTAAGGTTACCAACATTACAGCTCATAAATCTCTGCTATATGTATTTATATATCAAAATATCAAATATTATTTACAACTATATTTCAAGGAACAATAAAATTTCAATATTATGTCTGCCTTAGTAGAGTTAAATAAAATAAAAACTTATTATTCTTTGACTTGACTTGATCATTTAACTACCAACAGCTACAAAACATTACCACAACACTGACCTACTCAACAAATAACTGACGTTAAAATGCATTTCACGTCATACAAATATGGCCGACCATTTCTAGCGGTAAAACTACAATTCAAACTTTTAAATACTATATCTCCGTCAACATTTAGATATTTAATAAAATAGACACACCAATACACATTTATTAACATCAACTTCAATCAACAATTGAAAATCGACCACTAAAAAATGAGGATACAAGTCCATTATTAATTATAATTAATTTTATTAGTTTAAACACGATATAAATAACATTTGATAAATCATTATGAATTCCTCTACAGGTTCACAATATTTTAAACTTCAATAACTTTAAATACATTGGGTTATACAATAAATAAATAAATATTAGCATTTAAAATTAGTTTTTCATGGAAATACAAAATGAGAATGTTGTAAAATTATTAAATAGTATTTCAATATCCCGGCCAGCCTCTACGGCCACCACCTCTGTAATTTCTGTTATTTCTATTGTTTCCACGTTTTCCATGTTGTTGATTTCTCTGCGGATCTTGTTTCCCATCCCTTGGTAATGATGCCACTTCTTCTGTCTGGCGAGCATTGCTTTGTTGGGGTTTTCTTTGTCCTCTATTTGATGGATTATATGTATTTGTGAATCTTCCTGGTTGCTGGCGTGCACCACTGTTCCATCTCTGATCTTTCTGTTCTTCACTATGTCGCATTGAATTATCATTTGTTGGAAATTGCGGTAGCTGTCTTGATACTGCCCCCTGTGCTCTCTGTTGTTCCAGTTTACTTTGGGTTTCTTCTCGGTGTGAAACTTTGTTTTCTGTTTTGTCCAATGGTTTCTTGGTTGGATTTATCTCTAGATCTTTTGATGTTGCCAACCGTTTTTTCTGTTGTACATCACTTTTTTTACCTTTTTCCAGCACTACTTCCTTTTTATCTTGGTTTTGTTCCTGTGCTTCTGACACTGCATCTTCATCCTCTAATGATAGCCTGGTTAGACATATCTCTAGATCTTTTGACGATTCCATCTGTGTTTTCTCTTCTTCATCACTTTCTTGATCTTCTTTCAGCACTGATTCCCCTTTATCTTGGTTTACGTGTTGTGCCTCTTGGTATTGTTCTTGAGTTTGTGACACTGCATCTTCATCTTTCAATGATAGCCTGGTTGGACTTATCTCTAGACCATTTGACGATTCCATCTGTGTTTTCTGTTCTTCATCACTTTCTTGAACTTCTTTCAGCACTGATTCTTCTTTATCTTGGTTTACATATTGTGCCTCTTGATATTGTTCTTGAGTTTGTGACACTGCATCTTCATCTTTCAATGATAGCCTGGTTGGACTTATCTCTAGACCATTTGACGATTCCATCTGTGTTTTCTGTTCTTCATCACTTTCTTCAACGTCTTTCAGCACTGATTCCTCTTTATCTTGGTTTACGTGTTGTGCCTCTTGATATTGTTCTTGAGTTTGTGACACTGCATCTTCATCTTTCAATGATAGCCTGGTTGGACTTATCTCTAGACCATTTGACGATTCCATCTGTGTTTTCTGTTCTTCATCACTTTCTTGAACGTCTTTCAGCACTGATTCCTCTTTATCTTGGTTTACGTGTTGTGCCTCTTGATATTGTTCTTGAGTTTGTGACACTGCATCTTCATCTTTCAATGATAGACTGGTTGGACTTATCTCTAGACCATTTGACGATTTCATCTGTGTTTTCTGTTCTTCATCACTTTCTTGAACTTCTTTCAGCACTGATTCCTCTTTATCTTGGTTTACATATTGTGCCTCTTGATATTGTTCTTGAGTTTGTGACACTGCACCTTCATCCTCTAATGATAGCCTGGTTGGACTTATCTCTAGACCATTTGACGATTCCATCTGTGTTTTCTGTTCTTCATCACTTTCTTGAACTTCTTTAGACACTGATTCCTCTTTATCTTGGTTTACGTGTTGTGCCTCTTGATATTGTTCTTGAGTTTGTGACACTGCATCTTCATCTTTCAATGATAGCCTGGTTGGACTTATCTCTAGACCATTTGAAGATTCCATCTGTGTTTTCTGTTCTTCATCACTGTCTTGAACATCTTTCAGCACTGATTCCTCTTTATCTTGGTTTACGTGTTGTGCCTCTTGATATTGTTCTTGAGTTTGTGACACTGCATCTTCATCTTTCAATGATAGCCTGGTTGGACTTATCTCTAGACCATTTGACGATTTCATCTGTGTTTTCTGTTCTTCATCACTTTCTTGAACTTCTTTCAGCACTGATTCTTCTTTATCTTGGTTTACATATTGTGCCTCTTGATATTGTTCTTGAGTTTGTGACACTGCATCTTCATCTTTCAATGATAGCCTGGTTGGACTTATCTCTAGACCATTTGACGATTCCATCTGTGTTTTCTGTTCTTCATCACTTTCTTCAACGTCTTTCAGCACTGATTCCTCTTTATCTTGGTTTACGTGTTGTGCCTCTTGATATTGTTCTTGAGTTTGTGACACTGCATCTTCATCTTTCAATGATAGACTGGTTGGACTTATCTCTAGACCATTTGACGATTCCATCTGTGTTTTCTGTTCTTCATCACTTTCTTGAACATCTTTCAGCACTGATTCCTCTTTATCTTGGTTTACGTGTTGTGCCTCTTGATATTGTTCTTGAGTTTGTGACACTGCATCTTCATCTTCCAATGATAGCCTGGTTGGACTTATCTCTAGATCATTTGACGATTCCATCTGTGTTTTCTGTTCTTCATCACTTTCTTGAACTTCTTTCAGCACTGATTCCTCTTTATCTTGGTTTACGTGTTGTGCCTCTTGATATTGTTCTTGAGTTTGTGACACTGCATCTTCATCTTTCAATAATAGCCTGGTTGGACTTATCTCTAGACCATTTGACGATTCCTTATGTGTTTTCTGTTCTTTATCACTTTCTTGATCTTCTTTCAGCACTGATTCCTTATTATCTTGGTTTACATATTGTGCCTCTTGATATTGTTCTTGAATTTGTGACACTGCATCTTCATCCTCTAATGATAGCCTGGTTGGACTTATCTCTAGACCATTTGACGATTCCATCTGTGTTTTCTGTTCTTCATCACTTTCTTGAACATCTTTCAGCACTGATTCCTCTTTATCTTGGTTTACGTGTTGTGCCTCTTGATATTGTTCTTGAGTTTGTGACACTGCATCTTCTTTTTTCAATGATAGACTGGTTGGACTTATCTCTAGACCATTTGACGATTCCATCTGTGTTTTCTGTTCTTCATCACTTTCTTGAACATCTTTCAGCACTGATTCCTCTTTATCTTGGTTTACGTGTTGTGCCTCTTGATATTGTTCTTGAGTTTGTGACACTGCATCTTCATCTTCCAATGATAGCCTGGTTGGACTTATCTCTAGATCATTTGACGATTCCATCTGTGTTTTCTGTTCTTCATCACTTTCTTGAACTTCTTTCAGCACTGATTCCTCTTTATCTTGGTTTACGTGTTGTGCCTCTTGATATTGTTCTTGAGTTTGTGACACTGCATCTTCATCTTTTAATGATAGCCTGGTTGGATTTATCTCTAGACCATTTGACGATTCCTTATGTGTTTTCTGTTCTTTATCACTTTCTTGATCTTCTTTCAGCACTGATTCCTTATTATCTTGGTTTACATATTGTGCCTCTTGATATTGTTCTTGAGTTTGTGACACTGCATCTTCATCCTCTAATGATAGCCTGGTTGGACTTATCTCTAGACCATTTGACGATTCCATCTGTGTTTTCTGTTCTTCATCACTTTCTTGAACTTCTTTCAGCACTGATTCCTCTTTATCTTGATTACCGTGTTGTGTCTCTTGATATTGTTCTTGAGTTTGTGACACTGCATCTTCATTCCCTAATGATAGCCTGGTTGGACTTATCTCTAGATCACTTGACGATTCCGTCTGTGTTTTCTGTTCTTCATCACTTTCTTGAACTTCTTTCAGCACTGATTCCTCTTTATCTTGGTTTACGTGTTGTGCCTCTTGATATTGTTCTTGAGTTTGTGACACTGCATCTTCATCTTCCAATGATAGCCTGGTTGGACTTATCTCTAGATCACTTGACGATTCCATCAGTGTTTTCTGTTCTTCATCACTTTCTTGATCTTCTTTAGGCACTGATTCCTCTTTATCTTGGTTTACATATTGTGCCTCTTGATATTGTTCTTGAGTTTGTGACACTGCATCTTTATACTTTAATGATAGCCTGGTTGGACTTATTTCTAGATCATTTGATGATTGCATCAGTGTTTTCTGTTCTTCATCACTTTCTTGATCTTCTTTCAGCACTGATTCCTCTTTATCTTGGTTTACGTGTTGTGCCTCTTGATATTGTTCTTGAGTTTGTGACACTGCATCTTTATACTTTAATGATAGCCTGGTTGGACTTATTTCTAGATCATTTGATGATTGCATCAGTGTTTTCTGTTCTTCATCACTTTCTTGATCTTCTTTCAGCACTGATTCCTTATTATCTTGGTTTACAAGTTGTGCCTCTTGATATTGTTCTTGAGTTTGTGACACTGCATCTTTATACTTTAATGATAGCCTGGTTGGACTTATCTCTAGATCATTTGATGATTGCATCAGTGTTTTCTGTTTTTCATCACTTTCTTGAACTTCTTTCAGCACTGATTCCTTATTATCTTGGTTTATATATTGTGCCTCTTGATATTGTTCTTGAATTTGTGACATTGAATCTTTATACTTTAATGATAGCCTGGTTGGACTTATTTCTAGATCATTTGATGATTGCATCAGTGTTTTCTGTTCTTCATCACTTTCTTGATCTTCTTTCAGCACTGATTCCTCTTTATCTTGGTTTACGTGTTGTGCCTCTTGATATTGTTCTTGAGTTTGTGACACTGCATCTTTATACTTTAATGATAGCCTGGTTGGACTTATTTCTAGATCATTTGATGATTGCATCAGTGTTTTCTGTTCTTCATCACTTTCTTGATCTTCTTTCAGCACTGATTCCTTATTATCTTGGTTTACAAGTTGTGCCTCTTGATATTGTTCTTGAGTTTGTGACACTGCATCTTTATACTTTAATGATAGCCTGGTTGGACTTATCTCTAGATCATTTGATGATTGCATCAGTGTTTTCTGTTCTTCATCACTTTCTTGAACTTCTTTCAGCACTGATTCCTTATTATCTTGGTTTATATATTGTGCCTCTTGATATTGTTCTTGAATTTGTGACATTGAATCTTTATACTTTAATGATAGCCTGGTTGGACTTATTTCTAGATCATTTGATGATTGCATCAGTGTTTTCTGTTCTTCATCACTTTCTTGATCTTCTTTCAGCACTGATTCCTTATTATCTTGGTTTACATGTTGTGCCTCTTGATATTGTTCTTGAGTTTGTGACATTGAATCTTTATACTTTAATGATAGCCTGGTTGGACTTATTTCTAGATCATTTGATGATTGCATCAGTGTTTTCTGTTCTTCATCACTTTCTTGATCTTCTTTCAGCACTGATTCCTTATTATCTTGGTTTACATGTTGTGCCTCTTGATATTGTTCTTGAGTTTGTGACACTGCATCTTTATACTTTAATGATAGCCTGGTTGGACTTATCTCTAGATCATTTGATGATTGCATCAGTGTTTTCTGTTCTTCATCACTTTCTTGATCTTCTTTCAGCACTGATTCCTTATTATCTTGGTTTACATGTTTAGCCGCTTTTTTTTGTTCCTGCTTTTGTGACACTGTTGTTTTTTCATTTATTTGTCTCCGTCTCTCTTCTTCCTCATTTTTTTGTACATTTTTATTTCCCGCCTCTGATTTTTTATTTAATGCGGTTTGATGTACTACTTGAGTTTCTACATTGTCTGATGTTTGTAGTTCTAATTGCTCACGTGACATTTTCTTTGGATTTGTTTTGATTTCTTGTGGCGCATCCGTGTTGCGTGTTACTAGCCAGATTACGGTTACAATTATCACTATGATAATATATAAGATTATGATCACTAACATCTGAAACAACATAAGAATATACATTTAAATAAGTTTTAATAAATATTTATCAGAGCAGATTTCTGCATGGTCTCTGTATTTTGCATATAATGATATCTGAGATTCTGGTATCTTTTGAAGATTATAGAAATTTACACTAGATAGAATACATAAACAGAATTTGCCAAAAAGTAATTAAATTTAATATGTTTCACCACAAATGTGACAAAACACTATTAAATATACTAAGGCCCGGTTTTATGGTTCGTCTTACTACCGAACTAAATAGCTAACTCCCGAATTAAACGAAAAATGAGTTTTATCATCAAGGATTAACGCTAACTCGGAACTAAAATCACGGAGTAAGATATCCCGTCATAAATCAAGGTAATAATATTTAACCCGGAGTAAGTGTGCAACAGAGATAAAATATCATGCTATCTCAGCCAGTTTAGCTATCATTATTATAATATTTTAGGTTATAATATTAAATTATTGTTTATTATGAATTTTGTGAGTGACCTTAATCAATTATCAATAACAGATGATGAGGAAGATCAGCTATTATACAAATATAGTACTAAGTTGAGAAATCCGTCATTTTTAAAACAATAATTAAACTGAATCTTGCATTCCCATGGATTTACAACTGTAAACAAATATTCGAATTTCTTAAAATATGGTTTACGTCTCTACTAACTAACTCGGGATTAAATTTGGACCATAAAACCCGATACAAAAATAAGTACCGAACTAAGCTAACTCGGGGTTTCGTAACCCCGAAGTAAATAAAAGACCATAAAACCGGCCCTAAGTATTTGACATAGTACCAGAGTGACAAAATATATAGTAATTTCAATATTATATAAGGGAATTTTTGTGATAAAGCCAATAGGTACCTACAGTTTTATTTGCCAGGTAAGAAGTCCTCACCTATATGTTAACAAATTAAAGAAAGAAATGTAATTGCAGGTGAGAGGGAGATTTATGCAATAACAAACTAGTCGTGGAAAGAATAAAATACTTCAGGAAGGAGCGGATGGAGAGAAATAGGCCAGAAAGAAATAAACGGGACAGAAAACTGCGAAAAGGTTTTGGCATCTTTTCTTTTAACAAAAATATTGAAACATATTTAATGACACTTGCATTTTTAATCATACAACTTGAATAATTGAATGTATATTTACCTTGTGACATTTATAAACGAACTGCAATTATTAAAAATAACCTATAATTAAGATAATCAAATATTTTTTAATATTGAAACACTGCCAAACTGTGGCCTGGACATTATCGATGAATGACAATTGAATACTGAAATAATTGTAAAGAAAGACGTTATTGCATTTTTATAAACAAAATTATTTAGCTTGAAATAAAGAAAATAATAATTGTTTACAAATGAAACTAAAAGAACTAGTTGTATAAGAAGTGTTGAATTTTAGTGTTTAATTCTATGTTATATATAATTATACTTCTTTATAGATCCTATAAATGTTATATATCAATTCCTTTGACAATTCCCTTTGCAGAGGCACTATTTACATCTGAGGAAAAAATTATCACGTTCATTGGCATCATGATAGATTTGCATAAATTACTCCATAAGAAATCGCTTGTTAATCTTTTTCAATCAATACCTTTTCTAAATAAATCGACTTTCGGGTTAGATCTATCCGAGATTATCAATAAATCCATGGTTTTTCAAAAATGTTTTAATCTTTTTCTATGCTACTTGATAAGTGTTACATTTGTTTACAAGAATGTTTGTTTACACCAAATAAGGAAAACGGTACAATGACTTTACTCTTCAGTCAATAATTTATGTAAAATATATTATACAAAAACAATGAAAGATTTAACGTAAAATTTACATAACAGTGTTCAGCACGTTCTACATAAAAGACAAATAAAGCTTTTGAAATTATAAATTATTTTAATTGTTTCTATTGTTTACAACACGATAAAAATAATACACGATCACAATATGTGAACCTTTTAATAAATTTAAGTACAATGAAATTTAACTCAACAATAAATACAACCGACAACAAAATGTGCAGCACATGTAATGGAGATGATACTAGCATTAGAAAATTAAGAATTAGTATTTTTAAACCGTAAATTTAGTAATTTAATATGTACAAACTATTTTAAACTTTATTAAGATATAGTCAACAAACGTATATAACTTTTTGGTGATTTTAATTTTGCATTTGGTTCGTTGATTGTTCTAGTTGTTAATCTATAAAGGTGGATTACGTGTTTCTAATGCTCGACGTCTAATTTCCCGAATTGTTTCAATTAGCTCTTGTTCATCGCGTTGTAGTTCTTCTTGGTATTCCGCCTCAGCTTCTTCAGCTAGCTCTGTTGCGGGTCTTCCTTGTACTTCCATCTGTCCTTGGTAAGTATTTAAATATCCTACTCTGTATAAAGCGTAGACGCAGACTGCCAGCAAAACTTCCACCATGCCAATAACTGCCACTAACCCAAATAACATCTGCAACAGGATATAGTTATATATTATGTAAGAAGAAGAAGAAAATGAGAAAGACGTAGGCAATGAAGAGGAAGATAAAGAAGATCTGGATAATAAGGAGGAGGAGGAAGATAATGAAAACGATGATGAGGAGGTGGAATCAGAGGATGAATAACAACGAAACCAAAAAGAGAAAACAAGAAGAGAACGAAGTTAGCAGAAGGAATCAAACGGAAATTTATGTTAATGTAATTTGCGGGGCAGAAAGAGGACCGTGTCCCTAAGAAGTCCATCAAATTATATATATGTAAGGTTTATTTAACATAAACAAGTTTACCTATTACAAAACATTTTTAGGTTAGATTAGGTCTTTGGACATAAATTTACATTTTCTGATGTTGATTCCGATTGTAACATTGTTACAGAATCATGTTAGACTTCGATAAATAATAAAGAAACGTTATGTAAAAAATATTACAAACCACGTGTTTTTTTAAAAAGAAGCTTATTTTTCATCTTTGAAGTATACTTTTGTGTTTAGCGGAATTGTAATTTGGTTAATTTAGTGTATATTTTTGTACCTTGTCTTAATTGTGGACGAACTGCGGTTACTAATTACTGGCTAAAGATATAATTAATTAATTATCTTATAGTAAACAAACACAATGAAACTCTGGCTTTATCAACACTGAAGGAGAATAATTTGAAATGATTTTTGCCGTAGATATGTCTTTTGTGCTATCAAACAAGTCTTCAGCATGCAAGAGGGCTGTGTTTTGAAATCAACAAATATTTATTGTTTACAATTTATACAAGAACCTATAATTAAGATAACTAAATATTTTATAATAATGAAACACTGCCAAACTGTGGTCTGGACGTTATCGATGAATGACAATTGAATACTGAAATAATTGTAAAGAAAGACGTTATTGCATTTTTATAAACAAAACTACCCAGTAAACATTTTGGAGTAAATTCTACTTAATTTCTATTACATATCATGAGTTTTTTGTCTGGAACGCGTTCGTTTTCTTTTCAGTCGTTCATAGGAAAGGCCCTTTTTATGACCTACAGAGATCGCAATGACGGTTCACTGCTGAATTAAAAGCGGAGTTGGTTTATGATTTATGACCGGAGTTATAAACTTGACACTAGCAGGGGTATAAAACTTAATAGAATTCTACTTTTTAGAGTCTGCAAAATATAAATATTTAAATAAAGAAATAAATAGATGTAATCTTTAGTACGGATCGTGATTTCTTTAATGAATATTATTCATCTTCAACAATACTCGTTATATTAGTTTTTTACATTGTTTTGGTAATTCAAAAATCCACGATTGGCAGGTCTGCGTTAGGTTTAAAACCTCTGTCTTACCATCGCTAGATTCTATCTTCGTTTATATACATTTTATTCGGGGATTGAGGGAGATAGCGTCTGTCTATTACCATTAAAAAAATATTTGTTGAAAAAGGATAGCATATACTTTAAGCATACTCTCCTGAACGAAATACTTTACAAGTATACAAGCGTAACGGTGAAAAATATATTTTACTTGTCTAACCGCATCTCGTTTCTCTCTCACTTTGGAATAAATGAGATGAAAATGAACCTAAACAAAAATATATCCATGTGGGAAAGAAATAGAAATACTTAATGAATGATGTTGGAAAAAGAAAGAATATTATTATGAAAAACTAACACAAAATCTGTGACAGGTAGAGAACTTGTAAAGCGCTAGAATAGAATTGTACGAGTGACTCGAACTTCACCAAATAGGGCACTTCACCAAATTGTTTACTGGGTAATTAGGTTGAAATAAAGAAAATAGTCATTGTTTACGAATGAAACTAAAAGAAATAGTTGTATAAGAAGTGTTGAATTTTAGTGTTTAATTCCATGTTATATATAATTATACTTCTTTATAGATCCTATAAATGTTATATATCAATTCCTTTGGCAATTCTCTTAGCAGAGGCACTATTTACATCTGAGATAAAAATTATCACGTTCACTGGCATCATGCTAGATTTGCATAAATTATTCCATAAGAAATCGATTGTTAATCTTTTTCAATCAATACTTTTTCTAAATAAATCGACTTTTGGGTTAGATCTATCCGAGATTATCAATAAATCCATGGTTTTTTAAAAATGTTTTAACCTTTTCCTATGCTACTTGATAAGTGTTACATTTGTTTACAAGAATGTTTGTTTACACCAAATAAGGAAAAAGGCACAATGACATTACTCTTCAGTCAATAATTTATGTAAAATATATTATACAAAAACAATGAAAGATTTAACGTAAAATTTACATAACAGTGTTTAGCACGTTCTACATAAAAGACAAATAAAGCTTTTGAAATTATAAATTATTTTAATTGTTTCTATTGTTTACAACACGATAAAAATAATACACGATCACAATATGTGAACCTTTTAATAAATTTAAGTACAATGAAATTTAACTCAACAATAAATACAACCGACAACAAAATGTGCAGCACATGTAATGGAGATGATACTAGCATTAGAAAATTAAGAATTAGTATTTTTAAACCGTAAATTTAGTAATTTAATATGTACAAACTATTTTAAACTTTATTAAGATATAGTCAACAAACGTATATAACTTTTTGGTGATTTTAATTTTGCATTTGGTTCGTTGATTGTTCTAGTTGTTAATCTATAAACGTGGATTACGCCTTCCTAAAGCTCTGCGTCTTATTTCCCGCATTATTCGAGTTAGCTCTCGTTCGCGTTGTCGTTCCTCTTCGGTTCTTCTTTGTCCGGTTCTTCGCATCCGTCTTGCAAAAATATAGTCTGAATTACGTATTCCGTAGGTGTAGACTGCCATGAGGATTAACACTTCGATCATGCCAATAATATACAATACCACTAACCAATATAACATCTGCAACAGGATATAGTTATATACTCGTACGTGTAAGGAGAAGAAGAGAATGAAGAGGAAGATAAAGAAGATCTGGATAATAAGGAGGAAGAGGAAGATAATGAAGACTATGATGAGGAGGTGGAATCAGAGGATGAATAACAACGAAACCAAAAAGAGAAAACAAGAAGAGAACGAAGTTAGCAGAAGGAATCAAACGGAAATTTATGTTAATGTAATTTGCGGGGCAGAAAGAGGACCGTGTCCCTAAGAAGTCCATCAAATTATATATATGTAAGGTTTATTTAACATAAACAAGTTTACCTATTACAAAACATTTTTAGGTTAGATTAGGTCTTTGGACATACATTTACATTTTCTGATGTTGATTCCGATTGTAACATTGTTACAGAATTATGTTAAGCTTCGATAAATAATAAAGAAACGTTACGTAAAAAATATTACAAACCACGTGTTTTTTTTAAAAAGAAACTTATTTTTCATCTTTGAAGTATACTTTTGTGTTTAGCGGGATGTAATTTGGTTAATTGAGTGTATATTTTTGTACCTTGTCTTAATTGTGGACGAACTGCGGTTACTAATTACTGGCTATAGATATAATTAATTAATTATCTTATATAATTAAACAAACACAATGAAACTCTGACTTTAACAACACTGAAGGATAATAATTTGAAATGATTTTTGCAGTAGATATGTCTTCTGTGCTATCAAACAAGTCTTCTGCTTGTAAGAGGGCTGTGTTTTGAAATCAACAAATATTTATTGTTTACAATTTATACAAATGAAACTTTAAAATATAGTTGATCATAATATTACAAGATAGTTTAAATTGCAAAAAATATTATTAAAAAGTTTTAAACAAAAATATATTGGTGTAATGAACTACTCAACAGGTCAAGTACTGTCCTTTAATTTGATAATAAAGAATTCTTAAATAACTTCTCTCTAAGAAATTCTCTCAGTGCTGACAGTTTATGACAATTTATCCGCAATAATATCCTGGAATTGAGTAGTGAACTTATTAATTAAGGGACAATTTCTTAATGGGTTTGTGGTTTTTACTGGTCGATTTTTCTATTGTTGATTGAAATTGATGTTAATAAATGTGTATAGGCGCGTCTATTTTATTAAATATCTAAATGTTGACGGAGATATAGCAATTAAAAGTTTGAATTGTAGTTTTAGCAATAGAAATGTTCGGCCATATTTGTATGACGTGAAATGCATTTTAACGTCAGTTATTTGTTGAGTAGGTCAGTGCTGTAGTAATGTTCCTCAGCTGTTAGTAGTCAAATAATCAAGTCAAGTAAAGAATAGTAAGTTTCTATTTTATTTAACCCTGCTAAGGTAGACATAATATTGAAATTTTATTGTTCGTTGAAATATCTGTAAATAATATTTGATATTTTGATATATAAATACAAATAGCAGAGATTTATGAGCTGTAAGGTTGGTAACCTTACACAAGGATTGTGATGTCACATGCAGTTGGAATGTGTACAACGTTGAATCCCTTTAATAATTAAAGAGACAATATGACTTTTTTAATTGGTAATATCTCTTAACATATACGGAGTTATTAAAAAATAATTGAACATTTGAGGTTCTAGTAACCCACTTTATCAATATATCATACAGTTTTATAGAAATTAAGATATAGGACACAAGCCCATTCTTTTTTAAACGACGTCATTATATGAAAACTTTGACATTTGATTGTGCATCTCTTTTACACTTCTCTTGTTTAACGGCGATAGCTAATGGTAGTGAGGCAGAGGGTAATAATTGAAATGATGGTAATTAGATGGTCAAAAGTGGGTATTTCAATCGTTAATAACTTTTTACAATATTGCGGATCCAATTGTCCTTCAATGATGTATCTTCTTTCACAAATTATCTACTATATTTTCATATGTAATAAAAACACTTTTTTGTAATTTATAAATAAAATATATTAAACGAATTACTAATTATAATTTTAATTTATAAAACATGATGACTCTTTCAACAGCTTAATAATGTTTTATACTTAAGTTAAGATTATTAAGATAATAAAAGTAATAATTATTACCGCGGAATTATTATTTTTTCTTAATCTGTACGTGTTGTCCTTTTGTCGCTTTTATTGCATCATAAATTTGTCATTTTTTTGGTCTGGCATGTGTTCGTTCCAAATTTTCCGTCAACCGTCTCTGATTCTGCAGGTACCTATGCTGGCCCAGGTTCGTCCGGTAATGCATTTGTTCCTGATTCTACTTCTTCTTTTTCTAATTTTGCTAGTTTCTCTTTTAATTCAGCTATTTCGCTCTCTTTTACCGATATTTTTGCTTGATACTCTAATATCTTCATTCGCCTGACAAGTAACGATTCATGCGGTTCTCTTTCCTGGGTTTGAATTCGTTCTGATTGGTTTCCCACATTATATTTGCGTTTAGGTTTAGGTTTTGGATTTATAGGAAACATTCTCAAACGTAAAGTAGTAATATTTTTCCTGAAATAATTGATCAAACCATATGTCTTCAAATGTATTTTACCACTTTCAATGGACACAGAGAAATGAGAAATTTAAATCCAATGTTATTCCTTGTAATTTTACTTGTTTTTACAGCAATGGGCTTGTGTCCTATGTCTTAATTTCTTTAAAAGTGTACTATATATTAATAAAGTTGGTTACTAGAACCTCAAATGTTCAATTATTAGACATCACAACCGCTGCCAAACTTACAGATCATAAATCTCTGCTATATGTATTTATATATCAAAATATCAAATATTATTTACTGTTATTTCAAGGAACAATAAAATTTCAATATTATGTCTGCCTTAGCAGGATTAAATAAAATAAAAACTTATTATTCTTTGATTTGACTTGATTATTTGACTACCAACAGCTACAAAACATTACCACAGCACTGACCTACTCAACAAATATCTGACATTAAAATGCTTTACACGTCATACAAATATGGCCGACCATTTCTAGCGCTAAAACTACAATTCAAACTTTTAATTGCTAAATCTCCGTCAATATTTAGATATTTAATAAAATAGACACGGCAATACACATTTATTAACATCAATTGAAAAATCGACTACTAAAAAATGAGGACACAAGCCCATTGATGTGAAGATGAATACATTTTTATTTCTTAAACTTTAACTTGAATTTTTAGTAACATAATGTTTATGTAAGGTTTATCTAACATTTCCAGTTATGTAAACAGTTTTACATAACAGTTTTTTTGAAGAGTTACTTTTTTTTTAATCCACTAAGTTTTAATAACGATTAAAGAAAAAAAGGTTTATAGAATGGTTTTAAAAATAGCTATAAAATATAAATGAAGACCACTGTAGATTAAATATTAGTTAATACTGGCACATTTATGTTTTGGCTTTAGCAGGATTACAATTTGGTAAATTTAGTTTATGCATTGTACCTTTTGTTGGTTGTGACGAATTGTGGTTGCTAATTACTGGCGAAAATATAGGTAATTATATATCTTACTATAATCAAACACTGTGAAACCGCATTTGCCTTAACAATACTGGAAGAGAATAATTTTGTATTCAAATGATTCAAACCGGTCTTCTAATTGTTAAAGAAATACCGTTTTGTATATTTTTGAATCGGGTGCTGTAACTTCTAACATAGAAATATTTGTTGATTATAATTTGAACAAATTTAACTTTAAAAATTATTTATTGATGAAAAAATTGGTTATTATATTGTTGCATTGGATGTTTAAAACGTTGGCGCCCGGTAATCAAAGTTACCTGTTACATAAATTAGAGTACTGTAATATTAGATAAAATAACAAATATTATCTATTGACATAAATTTACATTTTCTAATAAAAGCTAATAGGTGCCTGCGGCAGTCCTCAATATAGGTGTTTTGTTTTAACTCGATTTACAATGATTACTTTTGATTCTGATTATAGTTGAAATCATTTTGCGCGACTCATCTTTTCTTACTTAAATTTGGATAAAACATATAACAATCCCTTCAAGCATCCATATATACAGCTGAGTTATGTGCTATAGATCTAGCTGTGGATCAAATCATTACTGATGACAGAGACAGCACTTTAATATTATCCGACTCGTTATCAGTCATACAGTCGTTAAGCAGTAAGGGAATCAATACAAAATTAGACAACAAAATTTATTATGTCAAAGAAAAAATAAATAGGGAAATAGATAAGGGCCGAAATATTAATCTAATTTGGATACCGTCACATAAGGAATTAAGGGAAATGAAAAAGCTGATCAAATGGCCAAGGTAGCTACTTCCTCTGATAAATATATTTCATTTTTTATAAAATCACACATGAAAGCAGAATTAGAAAAAAATGAAATGAAAAATTGGCAAGACAAGTGGGATAATTCTGATAAAGGTAGAGAATTTTATAAAATACAACCAGTACTGAGACGTAAGCCATGGTTTGCCAAACTAAAATGGCCAAGAAGATTAATAACAATGGCCTCAAGACTAAGAATGAATCATCCTGGAGCTCCGAAACATCTAGCAAGAAACAAAATCATTCCAAACTCTAAATGCGAATGTGGTGAAGAAGAGGCAGACCCTGACCACATTCTGTGGCAATGTAAAAATACATCAATGGCAAGAAATGGACTCCAAAGGGCGGTGCTACAGACTTCGCAGACGCTTCCTGTTAACACCGCTTTTTTGATTGAGAAACCGAGATTTATAACTGCAGTAGCCATGAATAGATCATTCTTGTTGTCTGGGTATAAAGTATAAGAAGAGGCAGAATAGTATTAGGGGCGATAAAAGGCTACGTGCCTACGAAGCCCGAGAAACTATATTTAAAAAATAAATATAACAATCCCTTCCCTTCAGTTTTCCTTGTAAGAATATTGTAAAAGCCGAAGAATAAGAAACAAAAATAGACTTTCTAATTATAAATTATTTTAATTGTTTACAATACGGTACAACATAACACTTGGTAAAAACTGTTGAATCTTTTCACAGGTTCACAATATTTTACTTCTTTTTTTTCATAAATTTAAATACAACGAAAGTTTGCCAGAAATTTTACAAAATAATTTTTTATCTAACGGATAAATCGGAAAATAAAAAAGACTCAAAAACTATGCATTATTATTTATAACCTACAAATTTAGTAATTATTATTAAAACGTTAAAAGTAACTAAATAAGTACTAATTGATTAATTTTTAGTGTTTTATAATTGGCAGCAATGAAGGCATGTTATAGCTTTTATTTTCGACTGGGTGCTACTCGTTTTTCTTTCTTTCTGGGCTTGATGATGACGAGTCTCGATTCTTTTGACGTTCGAGTTCTTCTTTTGCTCTAACATATAGGTTCATTCTGCGGTGGAAGTTGTCGGTGGATTCTCCTCGCCACCGTTTCGGTTCTGGTCCTACTCCAGGAGCTGGTTCTGGACTATAAAATGTACTTCCAACGATGAAGATTACCACAATGATAGCGGCTAACCAGAGCAATAAGAAAAATAAGTACAGCATCTGTAATAACATAAGATTATGGTTCATAAAAATATCGTTTTTAAATAAACTTGGCTAACAGAACCTCAAATGTACAATTATTTTTGAATAACTCCTTATATTTTAGGAGATAGTAACAAATAAAAAAGTCATTTTGTCTCTTTAACTATTTTAAGGGATCCAACAACAATTTGTTTCAGATTCAGATAAACTATCCGTTTATTGGATATGACTATTCTGCTAAATTTGAAATCGAATCACAGTCTAATTTGGGAGCTGATCTAATCGTCTTAAAAGTGTAATATACATAACGGTCGTCCAGTTAATTAATAAGATATCTCTGACAAAATTATCTGCATTTGGTTTTCATTTATGACATAGACTCAGATGGATAATGGATAATATGCTTTTAGGCATAACTGTATATTTAAGTTAATTTTCTGTTTTTCGAGGATGTATCATCACGAGAGCAAATGCAGACAAAATCCTTGAAACTCTCGCGGTTTTTAAGAAAATGTTGTTAGACAATGGAGCACATAATATCAACAAATTATCTTTAATTTGATTAAAATAAACAATAAATAAATTAACTGTGGAATATTAACCTAAAGCAAACTAACCTTGAAAACTTATCAATGTAAATTTATTGATACTGTTAATAAAACATTTAAATTGATTGTTTTGACTTTTGTACTTTTTAATAACATTTGTTTCTTGATTAATAAATTATGTTTTTACCTTGTATAGATTGTAGACAAACTTATTGGTTTTGTTTAATTAATTGCTAAAAGCAAGGTTCTTTTATCAATGCTAATTATCAAACACTGCGAATCTGTGGTCTTCACAGTACTGAAGAAGAATAGTTCTGTATTGAAATGAATCTTTGAAGAGGAATGTCTTTTGTACAGTGCCGCATCTAGCCAACGTTTTTAAATTTTCATAAACACGAGCCATCAGCGCTCTGGCTTTAAACAATTTTTTTGTTGTTGTTTACAATTATATTCTTTTAACGTTAAAAATCATCAGAAGACAATAAATTTTTAAAATATTATATAGGGTGTTTAAAAAGTAGTTAAAATAGTGCGTTAAAAATTACAGCGAAGCAAAAGTAGCAGCAATATTTCAGGAAACCACATAATGCCCGTGTACAGTGGCGGACTTAGCCATTGCGAGGCCCCGGTGGCAGATATTTGCGAGGCCCGGACAGCAGAACTTTGCGAGACTCTTATTCTTTGTGTAATTTAAGTAAATTAAAAGTAAGTAATTTTGATGTTGATTGACGAGAAAAGCACGAGATTTATAAAAGTTAACAAACACAAAGAAAACAAATATAAATAATGATAAACTGAGGTACATGAGTGTCTTAAAAGATATACGCAGTGATTCAAGTGGGTTTTCTAAAGCGCTAGGCGAGATTCAATTTATATATTCCAATATTATAATGTTTCAAGTGTTTATATGTGTTTATATGTTTTCTCGATTTGTATCGTGGCCTATAACTCTTATTAATTTGAACAAAAACGGTTAAATTTAATTGCTAATTGGTTAATAAGAATGTAATATTTTATTAGTCTGTAAATATTGTCAGAAAATAATAGCAAAATACATGATTTTCTTGTAATGTAAATTTAGCTAGTAAGTAATGTTGCCGCTTTGTCAGGCGCAATGATGCCTAAGTTTTATTAAATTCATGGACATTTTTCTTCTAATTTTTTTTTTATTCTTGGAAATATTTTGATGCAGTTATGTTCGCTAGGCTTTAAATTAAAGAACTACTTCATTACATTTTAAATATCTTCGGGATTCTGGCTTTTATGCGACCTTTTTTAAATTCATGGACATTAATTTTCTTAAATTTTTTTTTGGATTTTTTAAAAATTTTTAATGCAGTTATGTTTGTTAGGCTTTAAAGTAAAGAACTGCTTCATTACATTTTCAATATCTCCGCGATTCTGACTTTTATGCGACCTTTTTTAAATTTATGGACTTGTTTTTCTTAATTTTTTTTTTGTATTTCTTAAATTTTTTTGATGCAGTTATGTTCGCTAAGCTTTAAATTAAAAAAGTGTTTCATTACATTTTAAATATCTTCGCGATTCTGACTTTTATGCGACCTTTTTTAAATTCATGGACATTAATTTTCTTAAATTTTTTTTTGGATTTTTTCAAATTTTTTAATGCAGTTATGTTTGTTAGGCTTTAAATTAAAGAACTGCTTCATTACATTTTAAATATCTTCGCGATTCTGACTTTTATGCGACCTTTTTTAAATTTATGGACTTTTTTTTCTTAAATTTTTTTTTGGATTTCTTGAAATATTTTGATGCAGTTATGTTCGCTAAGCTTTAAATTAAAAAACTGCTTCATTACATTTTAAATATCTCTGCGATTCTGACTTTTTTGCGACCTTTTTTAAATTCATGGACATTAATTTTCTTAAATTTTTATTTGGATTTTTTCAAATTTTTTAATGCAGTTATGTTTGTTAGGCTTTAAATTAAAGAACTGCTTCATTACATTTTAAATATCTTCGCGATTCTGACTTTTATGCGACCTTTTTTAAATTCATGGACTTTCTTTTTCTAAATTTTTTTTTTGATTTATTGAAATTTTTTGATGCAGTTATGTTCGCTAAGCTGTAAATTAAAAAACTGCTTCATTACATTTTAAATATCTTCGCGATTCTGACTTTTATGCGAACTTTTTTAAATTCATGGACTTTTTTTTTCTTAAAATTTTTTTAGGATTTCTTGAAATTTTTTGATGCAGTTATGTTCGTAATATTTTAAATTAAAGAACTGCTTCATTACATTTTAAATATCTATGCAGAAACTCAAAAAATTGCATTGCTCTTAAAATCATAAAAGTGAACCTTTTCATCATTTTTAACAAGATTATAGTCTTCTTTCATTGCATATATACTCCGATAAAGAGATTTAATATAATGATATATCATAAACTAAAATACTTAAAATATTTAAAAATGAATTATAAATATGAAATCAGCATTCAAAATTAAGTTAAAATCTGTTATAAAATGACATACATTTGTCTTAAATTTTTATGAAAAGTAAGAAGGTTATACTCTTCTTACTTTTCATAAATATTGAGAAAAAAATCTCTTATTTTTATTACGTTTTTTTTCTTAATTTTGAATGCTGATTTCATATTTATAATTCATTTTTAAATAAGTATTTTAGTTTATGATATATCAATATATTAAATCTCTTTATCAGTATGCAATGAAAGAAGACTATAATCTTGTTAAAAATGATGAAAAGGTTCACTTTTATGATTTTAAGAGCAATGCAATTTTTTGAGTTTCTGCGTACATATTTAAAATCTAATGAAGCAGTTCTTTAGTTTAAAGCCTAACGAACATAACTGCATCAAAAGAATTCAAGAAATCCAAAAAAAAATTTAGAAAAAAAATGTCCATGAACTTAAAAAAGGTGTCGTAAAAATTAGAATCACGCAGATACTTAAAATGTAATGAAGTAGTTATTTACTTTAAAGACTAGTGAACATAACTGCATCAAAAAAATTAAAGAAATCCAAAAAAAAAATTAAGAAAAAAAAGTCCATGAATTTAAAAAAGGTCGCATAAAAGTCAGAATCGCGGAGATATTTAAAATGTAATGAAGCAGTTATTTACTTTAAAACCTAGCGAACATAATTACATCAAAAAATTTCAAGAAATCAAAAAAAAAATTTAATAAAAAAAGTCCATGAATTTAGAAAAGATCGCATAAAATCCAGACACGCGTGGTTATTTAATATGTAATGAAGCAGTTCTATATTTTAGAGCATAAGGAACACAACTGCATGAAAACTTTTCACGAAAATGGATTAAATTTTTTTTTTTAATGTCCATGAAAATAACTGCACGGCCGAACAGTTAGTAGTACTAAATTTAGTGCTGATTAAATTGTATGAGTAAATTGAAGAGCTCAATTTATAAACTCATTTGCTCTGTTTGTATATAAATAAAAATAAACTAAAGCTAGACATTTCTAATGAGATCAATTAAATCCAAAACTAATGTCAACTTATATCTTGTGAAACGAAAAACGTATTCCAAAATTAATCCTCTTATTATTAAACCGTAATAAGTATAGAGCTACACAGTGGCGTCCAGACCAAACATGTGGTGGGTGCGTTCAAGTTTCAAATTCCATTTTGTCTAATGCGGAAATGTCACTGATTTTATTTTACCCAATGTGAATTAGACTGCATTGGTTGATTGGGTTGTGATCTGATTTTTTAGAAGTACCTTGTTAATTATTTATTGAAATATTAGTTAATTAATGTATATTGGCGTTTTTATCTTATTAAATATCCAAAAATTGACAAAGATATATCTATTTAAAATTAGAATTTGGTTTAACCCATTAATATTTCTTGACTTTAAGGCTTGCTAATATTTAATACATATATAACATTATAGAAAAGGACAGCAAGGCTTAGATTGGGAAATGAGGAAAAAGGAAACAGATACTGGGAAAGTAGTGAGGAAAGAAAGTGTAGAGTGTGCGGAGCGGAGGACGAAACACTGGAGCTATTAAAGAAGGCAGTGAAGGAAAGAGGTGGATGGCGGAAATAGTAAAAAGGAAAGGAAAAACAGGACAATAAATAAGCTGGTGGCTGGGTTGCACAAGGAACAGGAAGAGAGAGGAAGTACTAAAAGAGGCAGTGAAGGGAAGCAGGAGAAAGAAAGAAGTAGCGAGGAAACAGTTAAACTTCAGTCCAGAAAAATAGACTAGGGAATAGACCAGTCCAGAAGGAAGACCAGGGAAAATGAAGGAAGAGGGTCAAGAGAAGAAGAAGCAGAAAGTACTTTTGGAAATAAAAAGGTCTAGAATAGTTTAAATTTAATTGTAAGTTGAAGTATAGGAAATGTATTAAGAATGTAGATTGTAAAGCCGAAAGGCGAACAATAAACAATTAATAATATAACATTATATAATCTTGCATAAATATTTACTAATCTCAGAAAATGTAAATTTATGGCGATAGGTAATTTTTATTACGTTATTTTTGAAAAGATAATGTTTGTTACCCGTATACAGTGGTGCAGAAGTAATGGCCCGGTTTTGAGGACGTACAAAATAAAACTAATTAACTTAGATTCTTAGTATATAATCCCATTTTCTCATTAGGTGTTGAATACCATATCAGGAAGATGGCGGCCTCAGCAGCAATCCACTGACTATTCCTGAAGTTTTGGACTGCTTTTCTGCACATTTAAGTAGTGTGATGGTTGTTTCCTCGATTATTCGGGTATGAACCCCTACTAAAGAAGTTTGGAAACTTTCTCCTTCATGTAACCTAACAGAAAAAAGTCGCAATCGATTATTTTTGTCAATTTGGCCATAAAAATTCGAGCTGCGTGTTCTAGCCGCTTCTTGTTGGAACCACAAATTTTGAAGATTAGTTTAGTCATACAATTACTGCAATTGGGACTCAAAAAAGTTTTCCAGCATTGAAACATAATGTCCAGCCGCTACTGGTTAGTAATTATTATGGAAATAACATACAACATGAATTTCATGAATATGTAGGTTGCCATATATAAAACCGTATTCAAATGCGTTATCAGTAGCAAGGTTGAAAATCGTTAATAATTACTTCAACATGATTAGCACAATTTGTTCAAAGTGTTATACCTTCAAGAAGAAATCAATTTTTCTTAAAGTATCGTCAATTTATTGTAAAAAGTAAGTGGTTTTAGTTTTTAATATATTTATAATTAGTGTAGCTTTAAGGGAAATGAAAAAGCTGACTAAATGGCCGAACTAGCTGCTTCCTGTGATAACTATATTTCATATTTTATAAAATCAGATATGAAAGCAGAATTAGAAAAAAATGAAATGAAAAATTGGCAAGACAAGTGGGATAATTCTGATAAAGGAAGAGAATTTTATAAAATACAACCAATACTGAGACGTAAGCCATGGTTTGCCAAATTAACATGGTCAAGGAGATTAATAACAATGACCTCAAGACTAAGAATGAATCATACTAGAGCTCCGAAACATCTAGCAAGAAACAAAATCATTCTAAACTCTAAATGCGAATGTGGTGAAGAGGAGGCAGATTCTGATCACATTCTGTAGCAATGTAAAAATACAGCAATGCAAGAAATGGACTCCAAAGGGCGGTGCTACAGACTTCGCAGACGCTTCCTGTTAACACCCCCTTTTTGATTGAGAAACCGAAATTTATAACTGCAGTAGCCATAAATAGATCATTCTTGTTGTCTGGATATAACGTATAAGAAGAAGCAGAATAATATTAGGGCGATAAAAGGCTACGTGCCTAGGAAGCCCGACAAACTATATTAAAAAAAAAAAAATTAGTGTATCTTACTTAAGGAATCAGTAAAACGCTAATCTGCGCAATTTATCTTAAAATCCTAAACGCAAGTCCCCCGCTCAAAGTAAAATATGGGTAGTACCTTAAAATCATGTAACATTTTACGTTAAATTTCAGCACTTCTGAAGAATATCTGTTTTACGATTACGAAAGTATTAAAATAAACCTTGCGCACGTTAAACAAATTAAATAAATTAGACCAGATTAGATTTTTTGAAATTAATTAATTTAACAACTATTTCCAAAGCGGCATCCTATCACCGACGACATCCTACTGTGTTAGCAACTTACTAAGTTAATGATTTATATTTTCATAATCAATTTAACTTCGAATCCGAAGATACAGCAGATTACCCTCTGGTGTTAATACCGTTGCCCACTGTGTCGTCAAAAATATTATATATTACATAACATTTTTATGTTAGAAAAACATTTAAAACACATAACTGATAAAAAAAATATTTTGATGCAGTTTCAGCTCTGTACCTCCGAATATATCGAAACTTGAAAAACGTTCTCCGAGCTATATCCACAAAGTAGGGCAGGAGCCGTTACTGTACCGCACTCTAGGGCAAGAACTTTCTCTGGCAGCAGAACGTTTTGGGAATCGCGACTGCCTTGTTTCCATGCATGAAGGGATACGCTATACTTTTGCCGAAATCAATGAAAAGGTAAAACTCCTTTTAGAAATCACAGAATTCAAAATTCTTCTTCAAGAAAATTAGATTAATTGAAAGCAAAGTAGTTCGTTATTTGTTCCACCAAAAACAATCCTTTATCAGCACACGAAATACAGATTTTTTTATTGTTTTAAAATTACGAAAGTAGCGTCGCTAAAAGCATTGTAACTTGTAAACTAATGGTTGAAATGTCATGAAATTTTGACACATATCGTTTGAAAATTGGTACTATCTAAATATGTCACCTATATATCACCTTACAAACTTATTGAGTAATTTATAGTTTTAAAATTGAATTAATAGAGTAGGGTCGGTAGCGCGGGGGGCCGTTCTTAAGGTAATTTAAAACTACAGAGCGTGTTTTTAAATATTAGATGTGTCAAGCCAAATACTTCCATTAAATATTCAAGACACATATTTTAATTTAATAAAGTAATTAAAATTTGAAATGAAACTTTGCGATGGTACAACACTAATGTGGTGTACTTTTATAGAAATTATATGATTTGATTGCAATTAAAGGTAAATCAACTTGCTTCGGGATTCATCAGCCTTGGATTAAAGAAAGGAGATCGACTTGGAATTTGGTCTCCAAATTACTCTTATTGGTACATATCTTATCTGGCAGCTGTACGCGCTGGACTTATCTTGGTGAGTGCGGCACATTTCTTAGCATCTTCCACATCTTAACTAATTTCTTATTCAGGTCGCCATCAATCCAGCTTACAAAGCAGACGAAATAACAGGATGCATCAACAAAGTCGGCATAAAAGCTATTATAGCACCTGGATCATTTAAGACACAAAACTTTTACAAAATACTGCATAAACTAGCACCGGAATTGTCTTCTAGTGAACCAGGATATCTAAAAACTAAGAAACTCCCTTCATTGTCTACCGTTATCATAGCTGCCGAACAATATTTACCGTAAAATATATTCCAAAAGATTGTCATAACAGCTTGTCATTCATTAAGTAAAAAATATTTATCTTCCAGGGGAGCTGTCAGATTTACCGATATCGCAACTCTTTCAGATGATGAATCCATGAATAAACTTACCGACTTGCAGGAAGCAATAAGTCCTGATGACGGCAGTACTGTGTTATATTCTTCAGGAACAACTGGAGATCCTAAAGCGATACTTTTATCGCATTTTAGTTTGGTAAATAGCGCCCACGTTGGCAGCAGACGTTTAGGGTTTGCTGACAAACGCCACATTATTTGCGGTACTGTTCCTTTCTTCCACATCTTCGGAATTTTAGGAAGCATTTGTTATACACTGGTAAATGGAGCAACGTTAGTCTTACCTGCTCCACATTTTAATGCAACAGATGCTCTGTTAGCCATCAAGAAAGAAAAGTACTTATACTCATTTCATAATTTTCAAAACAAGTCTATATTTTGTTAGTAAATTCAATCTGCATTAGGTGCACGACTCTGTACGGGACCCCTACTATGTTCGTTAATATAATTGACAAGCAAAAGGATGAAGATATTCCTGTAACTACGCTGGAGAAAACATTTTGTGGGGGAGCACCATGCTCACCATATTTATTCAAGCAAATGAAAGATATCCTTCATGTTAAAACTGTCAATGTAAGTAAGAATTATCCTACTACGCATTGTATAAACAGCTTGTATACAAACAGCATATCAATTGCAGTCCAGTTATGGAATGACCGAAACTTGTGGCACAATTTTCCAATCGCTTCCTGGAGAATCGATATCTGATGCTCTGAATACGGTTGGGTCAATTATGGACCATACAGAAATGAAAGTCGTTGATCACGATGGAAATATAGTACCAACGGGAACCCCTGGAGAGCTGTGGTGCAGATCTTACAGCAATATGAAATGTTACTTCAATGATGACAAGAAAACTTCTGAAATACTTACACGTGAAGGATGGCTAAAAACCGGGTAAGAAATTTTTGAAACATATATTCCTCCGAAAATATTTATAAGTGAATATTTTTAATTTTTACTGTCTATTATTATGTTATATTTCTCAGAAGGTAATAGCAATTTATAAATTACGACGCCTGGTCCGCATGCTTCTATAATTACACATACATAAATACACAACATTTTTAACAATCTTTAATCTAAAGAAACGCAGAAAATATTATTTTTAATAAAATTTCAAATATTACATTTTTATCAATTTTAACAAGAGTATTATAACCTTCTTACATCTAAAGAAATACAGAAAATTCTATTTTTTCTAAAATTGAAAATATTAAAATTTTATCAATTTTAACAATAGTATAACCTTCTTTTATGAAATATTAAGTGGAAAATTTATGATTTTTTAAAGTCTAAAACTGAACCTTTTCATAATTTTTAACAAGATTATAGTCTTCTTTCGTTGAAAAAATAACAGAAATTTTATGATTTTTTAAAATTTAAAACTGAATCTTTTCATCATTTTTAACAAGATTATAGTCTTCTTTCGATGAAAAAATAACAGAAAATTTATGATTTTTTAAAGTCTAAAACTGAACCTTTTCATCATTTTTAACAAGATTATAGTCTTCTTTCGATGAAAAAATAACAGAAATTTTATGATTTTTTAAAATTTAAAACTGAATCTTTTCATCATTTTTAACAAGAGTATAACCTTCTTTCGTTGAAAAAATACCAGAAAATTTATGATTTTTTAAAGTTTAAAACTGAATCTTTTCATCATTTTTAACAAGATTATAGTCTTCTTTCGATGAAAAAATAACAGAAAATTTATGATTTTTTAAAGTCTAAAACTGAACCTTTTCATCATTTTTAACAAGATTATAGTCTTCTTTCGATGAAAAAATAACAGAAATTTTATGATTTTTTAAAATTTAAAACTGAATCTTTTCATCATTTTTAACAAGATTATAGTCTTCTTTCGTTGAAAAAATAACAGAAATTTTATGATTTTTTAAAATTTAAAATTCAACTTTTTTATCATTTTTAACAAGAGTATAACCTTCTTTCGTTCAAAAAATAACAGAAAATTTATGATTTTTTAAAGTCTAAAACTGAACCTTTTCATCATTTTTAACAAGAGTATAACCTTCTTTCGTTGAAAAAATAACAGAAAATTTATGATTTTTTAAAGTTTAAAACTGAATCTTTTCATCATTTTTAACAAGATTATAGTCTTCTTTCGATGAAAAAATAACAGAAATTTTATGATTTTTTAAAATTTAAAACTGAATCTTTTCATCATTTTTAACAAGATTATAGTCTTCTTTCGTTGAAAAAATAACAGAAATTTTATGATTTTTTAAAATTTAAAATTCAACTTTTTTATCATTTTTAACAAGAGTATAACCTTCTTTCGATGAAAAAATAACAGAAAATTTATGATTTTTTAAAGTCTAAAACTGAACCTTTTCATCATTTTTAACAAGATTATAGTCTTCTTTCGATGAAAAAATAACAGAAATTTTATGATTTTTTAAAATTTAAAACTGAATCTTTTCATCATTTTTAACAAGATTATAGTCTTCTTTCGTTGAAAAAATAACAGATAATTTATGATTTTTTAAATTTTAAAATTGAATTTCTTCTTCATTTTTAACAAGAGTATAACCTTCTTTCGTTGAAAAAATAACAGAAAAGTTATGATTTTTTAAAGTTTAAAACTGAATCTTTTCATCATTTTTAACAAGATTATAGTCTTCTTTCGTTCAAAAAATAACAGAAAATTTATGATTTTTTAAAGTCTAAAACTGAACCTTTTCATCATTTTTAACAAGAGTATAACCTTCTTTCGTTGAAAAAATAACAGAAAATTTATGATTTTTTAAAGTCTAAAATTGAACCTTTTCATCATTTTTAACAAGATTATAGTCTTCTTTCGTTGAAAAAATACCAGAAAATTAATGATTTTTTAAAGTTTAAAACTGAATCTTTTCCTCATTTTTAACAAGAGTATAACCTTCTTTCGTTGAAAAAATATCAGAAAATTTATGATTTTTTAAAGTCTAAAACTGAATCTTTTCATCATTTTTAACAAGAGTATAACCTTCTTTCACCTCAAGAAATGCAGAAAATCTATTTTTATATATAATAAATAATAATAATAATGTATAACCTACTTACATCTCAAGAAATGGAGAAAATCCTGTTTTTGCTAAAACTAAAAATATTAAATTTTTATCAATTTTAACAAGAGTATAACCTTCTTACATCTTAAGAAATGGAGAAAATCCTTTGTTTACTAAAATTAGAAATACAACATTTTTATCAAAGTTAACAAGTTAACCTTCTTACTTCTCAAGAAATACAGAAAATATTGTTTTTTATAAATTAAATCTCGTGGTTAAATTAAGATCTCTTTCTATCCAGTGGTAATAACGTATAAAGCAACATTGAATAAAGTTTAAAGCAAGCCTACTTATACAAAGTAAAAATGAAATTGAGCCTGGGTAATGTTAAATATCTTTTGACTACTTTTGTATTCTGACACTGCATATAGAAAATCATTAAAGTAATAAACGAAGGTTTGAAAAAGTTTGTATATATATTTGTATTGTGTAGTAACTTACTAAATTATGTATCCTATCCCTTGAAATCTATATTAATTTTTATTTAGACACCAATGAATTTTGTATAATTTATAATTTAGCAAATAGTTAAACCAAAAACTCGCCATCTATTAAATGGTAGGCAGAACAAGTGCAACTTATAAATTACAGCGCCTGTTTATCATGCTACTACATATACACACACGTAAATACAATAGCCTTATGAAATAGCAATGTGATATATATAATTAGATAAAGATGATAAATTGTTAACCGAAAGAAAGTTTCATTTTTCGATTTCGACAGAGACAAATTTATTTTGGAAGAAAACGGATACGGTAGAATAGTTGGCCGTCTAAAAGATGTAATTATTCGAGGAGGTGAAAATATTTATCCAAAAGAAATTGAAGATCTCCTAAATACACATCCTGAAATTTTGGAAGCGCATGTAAGTAATAAGTTTAACATATTGTAAGTACAATTATCTTGATTTGGTTTTGATATTATAGGTTGTTGGTGTCTCGGATATCAAATACGGAGAAGAAGTGTGTGTCTTTGCTAGACTTCGCCAAAATGCGTTATTAAATTCTGAAAGTTTGAAGAAATTCTGTAAAGAAAAAATCTCCCATTTTAAAATCCCAAAGTACGTTGAATTTGTTGACGTACTACCAACTAATCCAGCTGGTAAAGTAATGAAGTATAAACTTAAAGAAATCATTGAAGAAAAAATATTGAAAAATAAAAGTCAATTATAATATTTGTATATATATATATTTAATTTAACGTGTTTTTATTTATGTATTTTGTATAATATAATTACAATAATATAATATATAGCAATAATAATAAAATAAGAATAAAGTTGGTAGTTATTTTACTATACATTTTATAACTAACAAAACACAATGTTTAACTATCTATAAAATTTTTATTAAATTTAAATTTTATATATTTGAGATAAGTGACAGTATACAATTAATATTATGTATTCAAAACGGCTATAGTTAGTTTCATGTGTTCTGTGAAAATTGTTAAATTAAATCTACTGAATGCTAAATTAGTAATCGATTTACATTTAGTAATTAATATGTCCTGCAATAAAATGCAATACAGTATAACCCGGTATAACAGTTACTATGGTTGCGTTAAAGAATAGTGTCAGGCGTCAGAACTGGATGCTTCTCTGCAAATGTTATACATACAAAACAACAAACAAAGAAGAAACCAATCAAAAAGCATTTCTTTTTAATTTATTATAATAAACATATCTGTTATGTAAATATTACTTTCGTATCTAACGGAACACACCATCTACTGCAAACAATATGAATTTATTGCGTATGCTGTCATTAAATGCAGTTAACATTTGTACTACAAATTATTACATAACTATGAATGAAACATATGTTCGGCAATCTAACAATTAGCATGTAGCCAAATAAAAAACATATCAAAGTGTAAAAGAATTGTCAGTGGCTCACAAATAGTGTACAACGTCTAATAAATTCTAGTTTTCACACAAATTGTGTTCAACCACTTTGTATTTAATATATGCGTTTTATAATATAGTTTTTAATTTTCGGTGATGGGGGTAGAACAATGGTTTCAACTTTTTAAATATCCTAGAACGATTAGCATGCATTGAATATGTGTTTTCTGTAGTTATGTTTGGTACGAACAGGAAAATAATTGTAGTGTATATTAATTTTAAGTTATATTGATTAAATTGTGTATTTTTTGGTTTTATTACTCATAACTTTCACACGTATTATATTATTAAATACAAATAACACTTATTTAAAAATATAAAACATAAATATTAAAAAAAACTATGAATAGAGATAAAATATTTATATGAACATCTCTCTCTCTCATCGTAGACTCTTGACCACGTCATACTCCCATTAGATTCCATGGTGTGGAATTAATTCCGAGACCGTATGCTCTTGTTTAAACAAATAATAACTATTATAAAATATCTAAAACATATTGTTCCATTTGAATAACATAACCAAACATAGCAAATATAATGTACATGTAATCTACATATAATCTAATTTATACAAAATTAATTTTTAAATATGCTCTTAAACTAGTCTCAAGTGAAATAGTATATAGTATAGTATATTTATTATTTTTATTTAAAAAGTAATTATTTATTATATCAATATTTCTCCTATGGTAATACTGTTGCGTAAATTTAATTTTCAAAAAACATTTCATTTTTATATTTATGAACAAACATTATATTTTTTTCAATTTCATTTCATTTTAAGTAATAATATGGTCCGCTAAAATTAAATCTATTTTATCTACTAATAGGTTAATTATATGTTATATTAAATTAGCAGACCCATTAGCAGTAATGATCATTTTAATATTCTTTTATTTTATAAAAGGAAATGGTGTAAAACTCTCTTTTACACATCACAAAGACTAGAAGACACAATTTTATTAAATGAAAAGTTAGCAAACATTTTTGACAATAGTTACTTGTTAATTCAATTATAAAAATCTAACACCTCAATTTCGGTAGGCCACTTCTTAGACATCATTAATGGTAATAAGACTAAAACATTTCTGAGATTTTGCTTTGCGTGATGCCATTACTTCTTTTTACGATAGAACTCTAGACAACAAAAATCATAACATGCCATTATCATTTTTCGTAACATCCTTTTATTTAAATAAGTAATAAGCATGTAACGTCTTACTATAATAATGGTCACAAATTTCGTTTGTATTTCACGAAAAAAGGTCGAAGGTTAAAGGTCCTTGACATGTGTTAATGAAATGGTGTTAAAAATAAATAAAAAAATATCAAATCAAAAATTAGATACAAAATAAAAAAATTAAAAACAATTTAACAGTCACATGTCCGATTCCGTCATGCCGTCCGTGACGTCCGTGTCGTCGCACCAGCTGACTTCCATGGGCGTTCCAGAGAAGTTGGCGGCGAAGGAATCCAACATTTGTTCTTTATCTTCTTTGGAAATCTTCTTTCCGTCCGACGATTCAGATTCGCTTTGAGATTGATCATCTGACGAACAACTGTGAGACTCATCTTCTGAGTTGGACCCGAACACCAGGTCCCGTGCCACCGCTCCTTTGGGCAGCTGCAATTTACCCAAGTCGTTGGAGGATGGATGCGAGGGTAGCGTTGGACAAAGCTCGGCTCGGTCTGAGGTTAGCGCTGCTGTGTCACAGGTGATCAACGATCTGTTTTCCCGATTGTGTTTAAACGACGAAGCCCGATCCCGTCGCAGAGCAGCGGTCTCTTGTGTTGTGTAAGAAAAGGACGCTGCCCTGTCGCGAAGGTAGAAGTCGTCAAATTGATCAGGGGATGATAGTTCTGCAGCGGAGCGTTTTGGATTTGGTGTGCTGCTACAAAATTCCATGATACAGGATTCTTTGTTTCCGTCAAGACCCGCGGAATTTGATGGCGCTAGTGCTCCAGGAAGATCAGTGTTCTTAATAGACACAGATTTAGACCGCAATCTCAAATCCTTGGGTCGATCGATAGTGTTTTCTCGGATAATCGCCGAGGAAGACGCTGATTGAATTAAGGCATTGTTGCCGCAACGTTGTCGTTTCGGTACAGGAGACTGAGTGCTTTTGCCGTTGAAGTTGGATGACACTCTTAAAGAACTAGGAGGCGGCGTTGTATTTCTGAAGGAACCAGCGCGTCGAACTATCCTAGAAGCCACGTATTCCGGTGATTCGTTGATTTCAAGAACCCAACTTACTGAATCGTTCTTTTCAACCACTGCTTTTATTTTTGGTGAGGTCGGTGGTGATAAATCATCCATCTCAAAGCAATCTAAAGATCGACTCTTATCGGAATTATTTGACGAATCATGATCAGACTTGTTTTCATCGGGCAATTGGCGATCGAAGCCGGAGAAGCTCGACTGCAACGACTTACTGTATTTGTAACGATCACTTTCTCTGAAGCTGTGTTTCCTCTCTAATTTGAGGGCTGATTTGTCGATCATGCTAGCGGAGTAGCTGTACTTTTCATTGAAACTCGTGTACGGGGATCTACCCGTTGAGTTGTTTTGGGAACAACTGCGCACGAAGTTGCCAGGGCTGCAGTTTCCTATAACTGGTTCATCCGCTGAGTTCAACAACGAAATCTTCCTCGGACTCGCATTGGAAGTTGTATACGACGCTAGCACATTGGTGACTTCCAGGTTCTGCTTCAATTTCCACTTCAGTTCTTCGTTGTGCTGACTAAGACGAATTTTTTGTTGAGTCTCTTGGTGGTATGACTCTTGTAGGATTTTATTCTTTTGACACAAGTCCCTGAAAATCAATAAATGCCATTAGATTATTTTGATTTATTACACAAATATAACGAACACGATATCTAAACGAACTCACTTTTCCCCATCAATTTTTCTTTGCAACTGAACTTCCAAGTCTTCAACTTTCGTCTCCAAATTTTGAATTTTCATCAGGGCAAGTGGTAGCTCTCCAGCAGCTCGTTGATATTCCAGCGTTTGTTTGCGAAGCTCTGATAATTCTCCTTGCTTAAGTTCCAGAACATTCCTGAGGGATTCGACCTCATCCTGAAGAGCATGCGATCTTAAAGGGGACGTGGTGTGTTTATCCCGGGAAGCAGAATTATTCACTTTTGTTTGCCGCAGGGAATTCAGTTCTTCTTGCAGCAAAATTAACTTATCCTTCAGTATTTGTTCCCGTTTCGCTGACTCAACCTTGAAACATTCGTATTCGCGATGCGTCACCATCAATTTCTTATTACATTCTTGTTCCTTTATTTGCGATAATTTTAGTTTTTCAGAAAACTCTATTTCCGATGCCTTGATTTCATCATAATTTTCCTTAATACTCGCGTAGTCAGTTTTCAATATCTTCTGGCTTTCCGTCAGTTCTTTGATTGTTGCAAGGTTTTCAATTTCTTTGGCGGCAAATTCGTTTTTTAGTATTGAAATGCGTTCGGTATTCGCTAGTTCGACTTCGGTTAGACATTTTTGTACTGGAACAAACATTAAAAACAAAAAACATTGTAAAATAATATCGGAGAAAGATTACAAATGTAAGGAAACTTACTTTTTTCAATTTCTTCACCGTGTGCTTTACTCAGTGCTCGTTCCTTTGCAAGATACTCAGCCTCCCGGTCCTTGACTTGATCATCCAGACGTCGACATGCTGCTCGAGCTTCATCTAGGTAGAGCTTTTCATCCAGCAGCTTCTTCTTGGTTATCTTGATTTCTCTTTTTAGTTGAGGAGTGGCAAATGCGTCCAACTTTAAACAAAATGATATGATTTGAAAATTAACACACTAAAATTTCATGATTTAAACGTAGTTGAAAATTTCTCCAGAAAAAGTTTAAAACATTAAGTTTGATTAGTCGGAAAAATCCGCTGTTAAAGGAAGATAAAAAATTTCAAACAAAACACTTATTATATTAACTACATGTTTAAACAGTATTAAATGTTTACCCTTTCAAAATTTAATGCAATCATTGGATTCTTTATGCCACTACACACAACCAAAAATCAAATCAAATCAATATTTAATATATCAGCTCTGTTCAAAATTCAGTAAGCTACTGAAATGATTTTGTAAAATTTGTCAAAAAGTAAACAAACTCACGAATTCAAAACAAACAGAAAATTATTTATGCAGATAACATTATGGCCACAACATTTGACTGATAAAAGTGTATATTGTAATCAAGGGGGAAGGTATACTTCATAATCTTTACGATTCAGTGGCGTAGATATAGAGGTACAAACGTCAAATGTTTAAACTAGTTTGAAATGTGCGAACAAATAATTCACTAAGGCCCGGTTTTATGGTCTTTTATTTACTTCGGGGTTACGAAACCCCGAGTTAGCTTAGTTCGATACTTATTTTTGTATCGGGTTTTATGGTCCAAATTTAATCCCGGGTTAGTTAATACTGAGAAAAATAAATAAACCGTAACGTAAACCATTCATTTTACGGCAAGTGGTACGTAGCAGAGATAATAGTACGTAGTAGATTTAAATGTTTATGAAATGGGAATATTTGTTTACATTAGTAAATGTCAGATTCAGTTTAATTATTGTTTTAAAAATGTCTGACAAGAGAACACGTACGTTTAATTTCTCTATTGAGGATTGCCAAGTTCTAATAGATGCGGTGGAAAGTTTCAAGCCAATTGTTTTAAACACGAAAACGGATGGAGTCACTTCCAGAATTAAGGTATGTACTAATTGTCTAATATTATTGCAAGTATTTCATATAAATAAAGAAAAATAATTACTAGGAGAAGGCTTGGGATGACATTACGGCTATGTTTAACACCAGAAGCGTCTTGCAGAGGTCTAAAGAAAACCTCAAACTTAAATTTAAGGCAATGAAAAAGGATGCCAGAAAATTATCAGCAGCAGATAGAAAATCAATATTTGGTACAGGAGGTGGACCGGCAACAAATCCGCAAATGAACAATGTCCTTTACAGAGTTAAAGATTTCATTAAGTTGTCGGCTGAGGGTGAAGAAGGTATATTAGATTCGGATTTTATAAATTTACCTGGTATGTAATTTAACTCATGTACTCAATACATTTATTCTCGATATGATATTTCTATGCATATAAATACGTGTAATTTAAGGTCCGATACCACATACCCAAGAGTCTCGTATGGCAACAGATGAGGGAGCATATGTTAGAGAACTAATGCAAGAAGAGGATACTGAAGGTAAAGTAAAAATATTATGTGGTTTTGAAAATGTTTACTTAAAATTATGAAGACGAATAAATAATTATTATACTTCATTATAGAGCCTGTACAGCAACATAGCTGGGATGATTATACACCAGCTATGTTGTCCATGAAGGTGCATCCTTTTTTAAAAGAACCCAACGAAAATAATGTGCTGAGTCAGACTCCAATAAACGTAGAAGCGTCAACGTGAACACAGTGAAAATGAGAACAGGAGAAATGAAATACATATATTACAAAAAAAAAAATAGAAATAGAAATAGAATGTGAAAACATTAAATTAAAATTACTAAAAAAAAATCTTGAAAATAAAAAATGAAAGAATACTTTATAAAGATTATTTCAATTAAGATGATATATTATAAATTGTACAATTAATACATAATAAACTATAGTACAAAAAATATATATATATATTTATATATTAGATAATATTATATATTAATTTAGACAATTAGGTATCCCTGTTTCTAATTCTGTCGCGAAAATAGGAAATAAATACATTTCTGCTTCCAATCTGGCTTCCATTATCTTCAACAGTAGCAGAAATATTCCCTTCGGAAATAGCTCTTGCAAGTGATACTCTTGTTTCTGAATCTTCTGGTGGCTCTTGTTCTTTCTCCATTATAGCAATATTATGCAATACTGCACATGCTACAATTATGCCTTGTACTGATGTCTTCTTTAACCGAATACCCATAGCTAAGACTGGGAATCTTCTTTTCAATACACCATATTGTCTCTCCACAACATTCCTCGTTCTAATTTGCGACTCATTAAACAACTGGTGTTCAGGTAAAGTGCAATGCCTCAGTGGTGGTATCATAAAGGGTTTGCATGCATAACCAGAATCACACAATAATACATTATTGCCAAATACTCCTAACTCAAACTGCGATTGTATCCTTGAATTTTCAAAAATTGTAGAATCATGAGTTGAGCCAGGCCATCTGGCTACAACATCTAGGATTTTCAAGGAATGATCAGATATTGTTTGTACATTGTACGAGAAATATCCCTTTCTATTCCTATATACTTCGGCATCGGCACCTCCTGGAGATTGTATTTTAACATGGGTGCAGTCTATGGCTCCTATTACCCTTGGAAAGCTGGCTATGTTGTAAAAGCCCATATTTACTGCTTGTATTTCTGAGACAGTTGTTGGCATTTTCACATACGCTGGTCTTAATTCTGCTATTGCAGTAGTGACTCGGTGAACTGTTCTAGATGCTGTTGACTTATGCACTCCAGAAAAATCTCCAACCACAATTAAAAAACTCCCTGTTGCATAATATCTCAGAGTCAATAACAACTGATTCATTGGAGATAGAGACGTAGTATCATTTCTGAAAGTGTGCATTATTTTAAGGTTATGCTTAAGTGATTTTACAGTATAAGTATATACATATAGCTGTGTTTTATATATTACCTGCTACTTGAAAATTCCAACTTGTCATTAATGAGATCTAAAATCTTCAATACAGTTGCCTTTTGGAAGCGAAATTTTTCATAGAAATGCATGTCATTTAAGTCATGCAAATAATTTGGTTTTTTTTTAATAATTTTCTTATTTCTCAACTTAATACTATATTCGTATAAGAGCTGGTCTTCCTCATCATCTGTTATTGCTAATTGATTATGGTCACTCACAAATAATAAAGAATTCATCATAAATAATTTAATTTATTAATATTATAACCTAAAATATTATAATAATGATAGCTAAACTGGCTGAGATAGCATGATATTTTATCTCTGTTGCACACACTTACTCCGGGAGTTAAGCATTTAAACATTGATTTTTGACGGGATATCTTACTCCGCGATTTTAGTTCCGAGTTAGCGTTAACCCTTGACCATAAAACTCATTTTTCGTTTAATTCGGGAGTTAGCTATTTAGTTCGGTAGTAAGACGAACCATAAAACCGGGCCTAAGTGTAAATATGTATTACGATGGTTAGGGCTCTGGGAACTACACATAAAAAGGGCCCCTGGTTATAAATATCCAGTGCAACTAATCTCGATAAACACATTTACATATATGCAAAAGTATACTTTTAAAAATTAATATACCAAAAAGTTGAAGATAATTGTGATTAGATACAATAGATTTTGAGTGGGTGCTAAAGAAATATATAGTTCAAATTACGAGAGTTCGGCTCATACTTAAAACAAGTTGTGGGGTATAAACTGCCGATATAACTAAAAAGCACTGACTATAATGTATATAGAAACGAATAAGATAAAATTCATTATCGTATTATAGATTTATATCGCTCTTTTAACCTCTTTTAAGTAAAAGTCGCCGCCGAACTCTCGTGATTTGAACTATACCCAATATTAGGTAAGGTCTCAGACTCCCATTACTCTCGGTACGGCACTGATCATACGTGTAAATAAGACATCATGCTTAAGAACAAAATTCAAACTAAAAACTATTTCTGTCCCCACCAAAACACGCCATGGAACGCCACTGTGTTCATATATCACCCTTAATTCATTTTAGACTCATCTGTTTACTTTGACTAGACAAAAAATACTATAAAAATAATATTTTGATCTAAAAATGTTTACATGCTATTGTTACTTATGGTTCAAGTAATAATTACCCCAACTTGGTTGACAACAAGATTCCTATATTAACCTTATTTTTAATTTGACATTACCAATTTAAAAAATCTCTTTAATTATTAAAGGAATTCAACGTTATACAAAATTTCAAGACGTCATATAACAAATATGCCATCTCTTTTATTGATTTCTCAATTGTTCATTGAAATTGATGTTAATAAATGTGTATTAGCGTGTCTATTTTATTAAATATCTAAATGTTGACGGAGATATAGCAATTCAAAGTTTGAATTGTAGTTTTAGCGCTAGAAATAGTCGGCCATATTTGTATGATGTGAAATGCATTTTAACGTCAGTTATTTGTTGAGTAGGTCAGTGCTGTGGTAATGTTTTGTAGCTGTTGGTAGTCAAATAATCAAGTCAAGTCAAAGAATAATAAGTTTTTATTTTATTTAACCCTGCTAAGGCAGACATAATATTGGAATTTTATTGTTCCTTGAAATAGCTGTAAATAATATTTGATATTTTGATATATAAATACATATAGCAGAGATTTATGAGCTGTAAGGTTGGCAGCGGTTGTGATGTCACATGCATTTGAAATGTGTACAACGTTGAATCCCTTTAATAATTAAAGAGACAAAATGACTTATTTAATTGTTAATATCTCTTAACATATAAGGAGTTATTAAAAAATAATTGAACATTTGAGGTTCTAGTAGCCCACTTTATCAATATATAGTACACATTTATAGAAATTAAGACATAGGACACAAGGCCATTGAACAGTCGCAGAAGAGGTTAAAATATATAATTTATAGTATTAGTAATATTACTATTTCCGGCCATTACTACTTCCTATCTACCAGGTATTTTACAAAACTTTATTAACACATTGTATTTTATGACATCAACATCCGCTTCTTCGCATCTTAGTAAAAACAAACGCAATTACTTACTTTACTTTTTCTCTTCAAAGTTTTGAGCAAAATCTAAAGCACTCGTATTTACTTCATGTTGCTCATACCCATGCCCGTATAATCCCCAGGAGTTCATAATTAATTTTATTCAACATTTTAATTAAAAAATAATTCTATTTTCAGTTAAAATAGAAAATTAATTATTCAAATTTTAATTAACAGGTAGTAGGTACGTGCTTTCTTCATTGAGTTCATTTATTAAGGAAAATTTCTATTTTATATCAAGATCCGATAATGCTATTTATAATTTAGCTTCAAGTTTGTTTTTGTTTAATTTAGTTAAGTGCGCGGCTTCCGGGTAATTTGATTTTCGATGTGGGGTATCGATAACGCTCTGCTCAAGGCATGATTCATCATTCAGCAGGATTCTACAAGTATGTAGACTAACCCAGGGATGAGTAACCTGGGGCACGCGTTACAAGGATGGGTAAGCAAAGCCGTATGCGAGCCCGTCAAAACTTTACATTTTAACTTTTTAAATATATATTTATACTAGCTGTCCCGTCCACGCGTTGCTGTGCCTAACGTAGCGCCATCTATTGAATATTTAGTCAATGTAGTCAACAGATTTCGATTTACTCAACAGAATATTTACTCAATCTAATCAACAGATGTCGCCCGATGTCATATGTCATATACAGATAATTAATAGACAAATAATTAGCAATAAGATAAATAAATTGAGATGTAAGGTATCCTATCTTTCAAGTTGGATCAAACTGGACACGGTGTACAAATTTCATTAAAATCGGTTAAGTAGTTTAGGAGTCCATAGGGGACAACACAGTGACACGTAATTTATATATATTAAGATATGTTAAATGGGCTTGTGTCCTATGTCTTAATTTCTATAAAAGTGTACTATATATTGATAAACTTGGTTACTAGAACCTCAAATGTTCAATTATTTTTTAATAACTCCTTATATGTTAGGAGATATTAACAATTAAAAAAGTCATTTTGTCTCTTTGATTATTAAAGGGATTCAACGTTGTACACATTATAAATGCATGTGACATCACAATCGCTGCCAACCTTACAGCTCATAAATTTCTGCTATATGTATTTATATATCAAAATATCAAATATTATTTACAGCTATTTCAAGGAACAATAACATTTCAATATTATGTCTGCTGAAACAGGGTTAAATAAAATAAAAACTTATTATTCTTTGACTTGACTTGATTATTTCGACTACCAACAGCTACAAAACATTACCACATCACTGACCTACTTAACAAATAACTGACGTTAAAATGCATTTCACGTCATACAAATATAGCCGACCATTTCTAGCGCTAAAACTACAATTCAAACTTTTAATTACTATATCTCCGTCAACATTTATTAACATCAATTTCATGTCACCAACAATTGACATGTAATATGGTTAGCATGTATTCCAGGCGTAATAATCTTTGATATTCATTTAATCACAAATATTTTTGCTGAATCAATTTGTATTTAAAATATTATTTAGTATTTAGTAAAGAAACAGAAAGCTACATGTCTTTCTGTACTTTTTAACACACACACACAATATTTGTTCACAGTAAACTTACATTGAAGACCAGGTACTGCACCAAAACTCCAAGAGCTTCAACGCTCTTCGCAGAATGCGTCAGGTGTGGAGTAAGTAGAGCTCTATGGTCGACAACCGGTTGAGGAACTACAGGGACAGGTGCAACCGGTACAACTGTTTTGTTAATATCTGAAGAGGCATGGGGAGACCTCAGTGGCGATGAAACTACACCGGAAGTTTTAATACCTCCATTACCAGGTTGCTGGCTCACGAGCCGGTTGTGATCTGAAAATAACAAAATATTTATCAAATATTTTATAATGAATTTATTACTAATAGAGAAATATAGTATACAACATGAACTGCATTTGATTCACATATTAATGTGTTATTGTAGTAGCATCGTATACTTCGCAGGCGATAACTTCAAGTAATTTACATTTCTAGAGTTTTTTGCACTAGTTATGTATAGATTCTTCATTTACAATATCGTCTGTTTAACACGTGAAAAAGAGATGCAACTATGCATTTGATATGCAGCATTGAACACTAGCTAATATTCCATTTAATGAATTCATTATTTCAAGAGATACGCGTTATCTCGTTGGTGTAAAAATTAAGTCTAATTTACATATCACGCCTACGCTCAATTATATTAATAATTATTCAACTGGCTGCTGGAATTAAACATAAATTAGGTAATCAGGTCAGAAGGTTATAGACAGTTGACAGTCAACAGGGCTTCACACTCAAAGGGCGACAGTACCTTGGAGACACGACTATATTAAAGTACTTCACTAGTGATGATTGTAGGCAAAAGTATAGTCGGCTATTAAATGCAATGTTAAGTAGTACATTAAAGAAGTTTGTGTGGATGACGGGCTCTTAAGTCTTAAGACAGTCGTGTCTTCAGTGCCTGTGACGTAATATAGTATAAAACGCACAACTTTTATACTCAGGTTTGGTTGTTGTCAATTTTAATTGATTATGTACATACAAAATCGTTAACTTATTAGGCAGCAGTGTAGCATACATATCCACAACACCATATATACTGCCCCTATAGGAGGAGGTTTTCGGTGATAGCCCCATTCCCACTCACTAAATTTTAGTCCAAATTTAAGGTTTTAATCTAAAATGTAAGTTTCAGCTTGTAAAATATAAAGAAATAAAATTAATTATATTAAATACAATAATTTATATTATATAAAGATAGTAATTATTACAAAATAATGTATATGACGCATAATTTCACAATTTCAAAATTACATTTAAGATTAAAACTTTAAATTAAAACTAAACACAGTGAGTGGGAATAAGGTTTTACGTTAAATAAATTAAATTTAAAAACAAATTAATAGCATTGCAGTATTGGCAATCAAAAGAGGATCAAGACTCTTAGGACCTAACAAGTCAAAAATCATTGTTGCTGCGCATGCGTTCCAACATAATTTGTGACTGATAATATAAATGTAGTTTCAAAGATCATCATTTCATGCAGAAGACTTGTTTTTAAATCATGCTCCACGATCTTAATAAATATGGAGGCAACTGTATAGTGTTCCAAAAATTACAAACGAATTAATATATATATATATATATATATATATATATATATATATATATATATATATATATATATATATATATATATTGATAATCTTAAGCATATCTTTATATAAACAAAAGCATAGATTAGCGCTTGTTCCAGTAGTTTATAATTACTTTCTAAGACAGAAGTATAAAGCAGTCTAAAGTAAGATAGATAATTTCAAACATCAACAAAATTTGCGCAATGTAAAAGTTACATACAAATAAATATGTACGTATTAAAAAAAAAAAAACTTAAGAAAATAAAATTGATTTAGGCATTCAACAAAATAAACATATCGCATCTGTATAAATAAATGAAAAATGAAGGATTTTTATTATCTGTGAGAAAGACGCCCGTTCGTATGTGACGTCATACCGACGCTAAAAATAATATTCGACGCTGTCTAATTCGCATTGACCTATTAATATCATAACACTATGGACTAGTGACTAGAAGAATAAGCAAACGGTAGAAAGGAACGGACAAATGAATGTTTTACGGACTGCTGTTTATTTATTCGCGGAGTTTTTAAACTATAAAAACAAATTAAATATAATTTGAGAACGACAGAAACAGGAGAAAAATCAGTTATTGATAGATTATAATTCAAACATTCAGAATATTACGCATGATTGTAGAAGCACCATGGTATATTACAAACGAAAGACTGAACCACGATGTTGCCATACCTACAGTGACAAGAAATAAAGCCTCATTCCCACTAATTGTTTTGATATTTAATTTACATTTTCATTTAATATTTTTTATATAGATTTCAGGTTTTTAGAATAGGCATTCCTTGTCACATATATTCGTGTTTTAATTTGAGTTTAGTTAATTTAGTTGGTGTGTATATGTCGTTAGTAATATAAATTTTGACAGTTCGACAGTTAGACAAAATTGCTGTTTTTAGTAACAATTAGTAATAGAAATTGTTTTTACTTATTTATTTTTGACAAACTGACATTGAACTTCTTTTAAAATATAAATCGTACTGCCCCAGTAAACATTTTGGAGTCACTTTGACATCATATTGAAGATGCGTCATGATTTTTTTGTCATAAAAGAGTTCATTTATAGTTCAGTTTCTCACATTTTTTCATATAAAATGTCTACTTTATCGGCTACAGATGACGGAACCACTCCACCTGTCGGAATACAAATGAAGATAAAGTTGATGCGAACTATAACTGAAGTGAAATTGTGATAGAAACGTCACTAAATAGGGCACTTCACCAAATTGTTTACAGGGGCATTTTGACAGATTGTCACATTTGGAGGTTATAATATAATATTGTTTTTTTTAATTTAGTATTTTAGCAATGTTCTAAAAAAAACAATGAAAACGTAAATTTAATTCTAAATTAAAAATGGTGCAGGGAATGACTATGCATATACCTATACGATATACAATTTAAATTAAAAAACCTGTGAGTTGGAATGTTACTTAAAACTCGAACGATTAAATACAAAGACCGAGTAGTGAACCATCCAAATACTTAGCCTAATGTAAGACAGTGCTACTTTTAGCAGACTGAAGAAAACGGTGCATTAGGACTTAATTAAATGTCTATAGAACAGATCGCTATATAAATAAAATTAATTAATAATTGATAGATTCAAGACTACCTATAATGTGTAGGAAAGTTCAGTGAAAATTTTATTTCACAAGAAATTCAGTCCGATGTTATCCGAACGAAGCCGAATACAACCGAATCAAAACATGTATATGATGAATGTGAGAGGTAGTATTTTAAATTTCGCGCTTTATTCTTTATTCGGAAATGCGGCACTGAACTCTGCATACTAAATTGCGTTAATTTTAAATGTCCGGTCGTTGTGAAATATCAACATATGTATATAACTCGAATAAATTTACAAATATGTAAAAAAAAAATGATTCCTCATTCCATGGAAGCCGAGTTTTTAAATAATTAACACACTGCTGGTCTTCTTATCACTTGAAGCGTCCATTAACCTATTGACTTTAATAAATATCAATAAAACCGCATTAATGGATCGTAAAAATCAATTACAACGCAACTACAATCAAAACTTTGTTTTAAAATAACTATTAGACATCAATCTAATGTCAGAAATGTTACTTTACTGACAGTCTCAAAACAACGTAAGAAAAAAACAGTTCTAACTTTGAATTCATCTCTTTTACATCTGACATCACTCTTATGAAATACACAACGGAAACATGTGGTCCATACGCGGGTAAAAAAACTGTGAGAACTGGACATATGAATAAAAGGACAAAGTTACTAGGACATGATTAATTGCATTGTCTAAAGTACTTATATATTACTAGCCTATCAAAATAAAAAACATACACTCATTTATTATATAATGTAATATTTTTTACATAATGTTTTATTATATACCGATATTTTACATAATTCTGTAGCATGTAACCATTAAATAAATGCAAAAATATTTTACGAACATATTCATTTATATGTAACATTATGCAACCTTGCATAAATTACGTCGGTGAAGTACGCAGCCGATTCGATAGCAGTCGATTCGGACAAGTGGAGTAAATATTTATAAAAAAATAATTTTATTAAATAATGAAGTTTTAGATGTTCGTTTGCGTTTTATTTGCCTGTAATAAAATAGCAATATAAGACACTAATTGGTGAATTTATATATTATATAATAATATTTAAGTTATTTAATACTTCTACAGTCTATTATCACTTAAATATTTGCTTAAATGTTCCGATTAGCCATGTAATTTAAAGTTCGATTTAACACCGAATTAATTTTGATTTACCCCACTAGTCCGAATGCGTATTTTACCGACGTTATAAATTAACATCACAAAACGTAAATTTACGTTGTTAGTTCTGTAAATTAAAGTAAAATTAACGTAAAATAATGTATGTTAAAGATAAACTTTGTTATGTTTAATAAACTTTACATATATCTAAATATTTAAGAAATATATATTTATTTGAGTGAATAAACATGGATTAGTTACATTGGATTAGTGTCTAGTCATAATTGACCCGAAGCCTTATGAATAACCCGTCTCTTGTAGCTCTTACGAAAAATCATTTATATTTACTAAAATTGTTGTTTTTAGATATTCCACTCGAAATAAATTGCATGTAAATAAAATTTTGGCTATGTTACGGGTGAGGTAAGAGCTATAATTGACTCGAAACACATTTTTCGAAGGTCTATTATCGATACGCAAGTTATTTTACTTTTGGATTAGACCTTTTATACAAAAATGTAACAAATAATGTTGAAAACCATTTGTTCTTAAAGTATGGCATCTTCAAAGTCCTGCAGCTGATTCTGATTCTATTCATATGTGACAATTGTCACTCTGTCATGGAGTTTTGACCTTTTTACACTAACTGTACGGATCATAGGACTATCACGTCGTCTTCAATGTATAAATGAAAACGGTTGGACTTCTGAACACGCTCAGAATTATTAACATTGATAATTAGCCCGCAGACCGACACCCGAGTTGTCTAGATTCAATACTGTGGTACCAGAGCCGCACTTCAGACATTTAAAGAACTACGATATTATATTTGGAAGAATAAGAGTCAAAAACAAATTGGGTTTAGCTTCCTAAGATATCAGCCAATATCAGTTAACACGGAAATATCACGAACTTCATTTCTTAGTCAAACTACTACCTCTACGCCATTGTCGAAACAATGAAGTAACAGTCAACCATCGCTATTATACCGACGCCGTGAATAACAACGACGCTACAGCCCTACATATGTAGTTTATCGCATCAATAAACGATCGAGCATGTTGGCCAAGTATGTATGGGCGTTTTAAGATCATGTCGTGGACTCTGAACTATTATGAAATATATTAATAAATGGTAATAACAAAATAATTCTAAATAGGGTCCGTCATTTACGACGAGCGGACCTGATTACACTAACAATGGAGTGTGTTCATAATTACGGCTCTCAGGCAAACATTATAAAAGTGTCTACTCATTTAAAACAATAGAGAGATGACTATAAATATTACAATCATTATTTATTCGGCTCTGGTCTCGTTAATTAATAATTATTCTTTGTATTGTAATTTATTATTTCATTATACTTATATTAAGTTTGTTTCTTTCGTTACTTTGCTGATATAATCACGTAATTTTGTTCGGTTAGCATTAGTTCAAATGAAGGTAAATATAAAGTAAGGCCGGTTCTAACTAGTCTATGGCAAAATCTGCAGAAAATGTTGTTTATAAATAACATATTATCTAACATATTATTTATATATTATTTTTAATCACTGATGATTTAGTTACTGAGAAAAGTCATTATTTATCTTCTTAATTCCGGATTAGTAAGTAGTGCGAGATTTTTGGCAACTTGTGGAGCACAGAAACTGTATAAAAATAAGCTGACCTTTGTAATTAGTACGAACGACAGCCGAAAAGAGGCAGGAGGAATAAAAAAGATATTTATTGGCGTTGGCGATTCGAGTGTTTAGTTCGTTTGAATAAAAATAGCAAGAGCGAGGTTTCAATCAAACTTTGTATATCAAAGAAATCTTATGAATCTTTCAACATTTCAAATCGCGCGCCATTTTTGAACTGCCAACATTACGGTGACTTTTGGGAGATATTATACTGCATTATTAACATGTAGTTCGGATTCAAATAAAGATATAACTACAAGCAACACTTAGCAAGTGTAAACCTAGCACTGTATGATATTCTTTATGTAAAAAGTAGAAAATGAAGCTTGGAATGAGCTTGTGGGAAGCTAATAAGTATGAACATTGCATTGCAAGACAATTTTTTATATTAATTGTTGAAAAACCCTTACGAGTATAGGTTTTTCCAAGATTTAAGACACTTGGTACAATGCGGCGGGTAACTTTGACGATTTCATCATTTTACTACGTGTTACTTTTGTACATGCGTTCATAGATCAGCATTTGACGGTTTGTATCATTCTTCGTACGTCAGTATCAAATCCAGTCCTGCATTCTGCTTAAATTAATGCCAAAACGTGCCGGATGTAATTATAACGAACGTTTGAATATAATAGATTTAAACATCAACTATTATTTATAAAACGTATAATTAATTATACACTGCGTTATAATTATTTATTGTTCCGCCATGATAGGAAACGAAACGACTTTTTTTAAAGGAATTATCATTTGTGTTCTTATTATTTAATTTTATTAATCCTTTTTCAAATAAATGTTAATAAGAAATTAAAAAAACCGTTTTTAATTAATCCTGCAAACACGAAAACATGGATATTGCTTAAATACATGTAACAATTTATATAAACGAAACATGGTACAGTAACCTCTGTTTAATCCGGCATTTATTAACATCTATTCCAATGTCGTATGGAGCAGAGGTTTGGGGGTGGAAGGAACAAGAAAAGTTGGAAAGAATACAGGTGAGATACATGAAATGGGTACTAGGGCTGGACAGGTGCACGCCAGGATACATGGTGATGGAGGAGCTAAAGAGAGATAAGATACGAATTAAAACAGGGGAAAGAGCGGTAAAATACGAGGAGAAATTGAACAGAGCGGAAAGCAAAATCTTAAAGAAAATAAGAGAGGATTACATAAAGAATGGGGGGGGAGGAGGTCCAAAAAAGAGAAAAGAATACTTTGAAAGGAATGGAATGGCGATCGAGGAGGCAGAGAGGAGAAGAGAAGGTGGCGCAAGTGTGGCAGAGGAGCTAAGGAGAAGGGATAAGGATACACAGCAGCAGGAGAGAATGGGAAAAATAGAAAAAAGTAACTACAATAAAAGATATAAGAGGTTATGGGAAAATAATGTGCCTCAGTACCTTATAGAAAAAGATATAAAACACATAAGAAGAACAGCAAGGTTTAGATTAGGAAATGAGGAAAAAGGAAACAGATACTGGGAAAAGAGTGAGGAAAGAAAGTGTAGAATGTGTGGAGCGGAGGACGAAACACTGGAGCAATTAAGTTTGAGTGTAAGGAAAAAGTAGCAAGCGAAAGGAATATTGGCCAGCTATTAAAGGGAGGCAGTGAAGGAAAGAGGTGGATGGCGGAAATAGTAAGAAGGAAAGGAAAAACAGGAGAATAAACTGGTGGTAATAAGCTGGTGGAGAATAATAGAGAGGGTCAAAAGAAGAAGAAGCAGAAAGCACTTTTGGAAGTAGTAAAAGTCGAGAAGATTTTATGTTTAATTTAAGTTTAGTTTTAAGTTTGGAATGTATATAGGAATGAAATGTATTAGAAATATAATACTGTAGATTGTAAAGCCGAAAGGCATACACAATTAATATATAAATAATAACATCTATTCCAATCAACAATTACAAAATCGCCACTAAAGATGAGTACACAAGCCCATTGGAAGTGAAATTCTTTAATTCCTATACAACCCAACGTTTTCTTACCTTTATTATCAATAAACATGAGCAAAATTATTCACAGCATCATACGAATATAAATCCAAATGAAAACAATAAAAACAGAACATCAAATATTCACATTTTGTTAATGAAAACTTTTCAGCCACTGTATTTTATTTTCGTAAGTGTTTTATTCATTTTGATGTCGACCACTGTTTGAGTCGCCATGTTTTATTCATTAAGTTATAATTTATTTGGATATAACTTAAATGGCGTCATGAACAACTACACACTGTATTGAATAATAAAATATAAGAAGCCTATTTAATTTACAGTACTATACACAGTTAAAAACGAACATATTATTAAATAACTCATTATATTTCAAACTAGTTTCATTATTCATTTGTAATTTATAAGTAGAACTGTTATTTGCTTTTTAGGTTAAGTTTTTTTTTACATGTTTTAATAGCACTAAGTCATCTTTAAATATACATACGTAAAATGTATTTATGGCAATTGTTAGATCACTGTTAAGTCTTATACACTATTTCAAAACTGTTTTCTTAGTTATTAACGCAACTCAGAAGTTTTCTAACCTTAAAATGTATAAAATGACAAGCATGTGACATTTTCCATGTATAACTGAATAGAAACCATTTTTTAGCGATCACGAAAACCTGAGCACTCAAAAAAGACGTAGTTTACAGTTCTACATTATCTTTTAAACCTTCATTTATATAAAAATAGGTTTAAGTGAAAAAACTAACCTTGTCTATCAATAAATGGAAGTAAAAAAATGGAATAGAAAATGGAATTTACGATTTATTTTTGCTATAACTTTTTTATTATAAAAGTAACAACTAAAAGTCATTAATCAAAGTTGTAGATAATAATATTAGCTACAAAAAAGCACTAAACATATTTTCGGTAAGAGTTATAGTTTTGAAGATAAACAAAAGAAACATGGTGGCCGAATGCGGGCCGATTCATATTTAAATTTAGGACTGAGCATTCACCATAATTGTAAAAGGAATTTCTTTTTATACAAAATACACAAATATAAAAAATTATTGAAGTTATATCGAGCTACTAACTGTGAAAAACATCGGATTTAGTAAAACGCGTGTATAATATTATATTAAATATCTTTGTTAATAATTATATTTCGCTTTTACGATTTTAACACAAAATGATAATATGATTCGAAATTCGATATATTTGTATTGTAGTTAGTCACAACATTGAGGAATATATATTGGCAATTAAAATACCGTTTCAATCGACATAGAAACTAAAAAAAACCGTGTGTTTTAAAAAATGCACACAATTTTTTATTTGAAATTTAAGTTAAAATATCCATGGAAATTACATAGGAATGTTTATAGATATTTGTAACAATAGACTTGTTTATAAACAATAAAATGATATCGCGAATTGTAGTGTTAAATATGTAGTATTAAGCAGAGGTTGTCAGCCTAATGGTGCAAGGACTAAATTTGTGACCAATATAACAAAGTACTAGTAGCTTCAAATTTAGATTACTAGAAAAAGTAATTAAGTAAAGAGATCCGTCATTAAAAAAAAAATCAGGAAATATTTTTGTTACCATTTTTGTCACCAAACTTCTATTTGGTCACTTTTTAAAGTTGTCCGTTAACTTTTCGGAATAAATTGAACAAGTGAGGTTTACTCAAATCCTCGAGTATCAGCTGACTTTAAATAATGTACAAAATAAGTAATAAATTTTAAAGAAACCTAGATTAGAAAATATGGTATATGCATTTAAAAAATCGCCCTAAAATGAGGGTCTTAATTGTAATCGAATCGAGAGATTTCTACAAAAAGGTAATTAACTTTTCAGAAAGACAGAATCATGACTGGAAGTAATTGAATTTGCCGAGAAACCAAAACCATAAAGAATATTTAAGCGACCGTTTTAAGATGTAGCGTCTATTATATACATTTAAAGAAAATTATGTTTTGTGTACCGTACAGAATTTCCCCTTTTTGTGTTATTAGCACTTAAAAAAAATAATATAAACTCGTAAATTTACAAATAGTATTAATAAATAAATCTATAATTGAAGATGATCAATAATGAATAGATCAATCGATTTAATAATTTTACGCTAACAAAAGAACGGTTCATAAAACCGCAATTAATATTCTGCATAACCGATTCTCACGTCAAAATTTCGCCTGACAATTTTTTGGTATAGCTACAGTTATCCTAAAGACAATGACAATCTTATTTACAAATAGAATTGTCTCACGCATCAAATAATAAAGCAAACTAATAATTAAGCGAGTATTTGTCATTACAAATGCTTTTCAATTTAGTAATTAATTATTTTTTACAGTTAAACACAAATTTTGAGGTTATATTCACATTTTAACAAATATGTCAAATTCTTAACGAAAGTATTTAGCTTGACGTTGTTTAAAAACAAGTTCACTTTAATTTAAACCTTTAACAACACTCAAGACACTTAATATAAGTGAATAAACAAGTCTTATTAAACAAAAACAAAATTTAGAGACACTAAATTTAACACATATTTAAATTTAAAACACACTGTTACATAATGTTGTTTTCAACCGTGAGAATTACACGTCTGACACCTTGCAAGTTTAGATTTAGATTGTTTAGTAAGTCAAAACGTACTATAATATATATTTGTATATATTAAGGTGAAAATTATATTTAGAGCAAGGATTGCCAATGTTGAAAACAAAATAAAATTATTAAAAGCAATGTGATTAACTAGACTCGTAAAGTACGGCGTCGTTTGTGAAATGTGTTTCGCGTTTGCTTGCTTCAAGCTGATCCTCTGATCGTCCGATCACCGTCGTCGTCGTGTGGTGATGGCTAAAATAAAATGACCAGTGGTTTAGTGCTTAGTGGGCTAGTCTGCTTACAGCCTATGTCGTCGGCCGAACCGGCGTCAACATGGAGCCCTCTTAAGTAAAACGACGAACTAAAAACTATAGTACACTATCTGGAGTTTCAGTATTTTATACTATACTAATTGATTAGTTATGTTTGACACATGGTATCGAGCGTTGAATTTAAATGTCGCGCCATTTTTTGTAATAAGGTTGGCAATGGGCTTGTGAACTTATCTTTTAGTGGTAGTAGTGAAATAAAGGTTATATATGTACATTAACTTTTTATTACCTATATCTATTACCTATATTCTGTTATTCTGTATAACGTGACGTACAATGCCTTTAATCCCTTTAATAATTGAAGAGAGAAAATGTTTTTTTTAATTGTTAATATCTTCTAAAGTATAGCAAATTGATAAAAAAATAATTGGACATTTCTGGGAGCCAGCTTTATAAATATACAGTGCAGTTTTATAGAAATTAAGTCGTGATTCAAAAACATAACGGAGATATGGCTATTTAAAATTTGAATTTCCTTTAGCCGTATTGACGTCACAAACTCTGCCGAATATATTTATCGTTGTATACCACATAATTATATGAAAACTTTATGAGCAGTTGTAACGTTTTATTTTGCATCTCTCTCACACTCCATTCTTTAACAGCAATGGCAAACGTATAGGATAGGAAGGGTATGACATCAAAGACATTCTTAGTTTTTGTAATGTCTTACCCCTTGAATTATTACAGGGACAAAAATAACTATTTCAATTGGTAATAACTTCTAGAATATAACGAAATAAATGAAATTACAAACAAGCACAGATAATATAGCGCTGGTTCATGGAATAAATCTGAAAGTATAGCAGCCTAGAATTTTCGGTGAGGTCTGATACTTTGTTTAAGACAGAATTATCTGCTACGTCCAACTGAGTGAATGAATGAGTGAGTGAGAAGCACTTAACAATAAGAGGAAACGAGAAACATATATATGCCCTTAACAGAGATGGGAAGAGATTATTATATTTACTATATAATTAAGTGTCGTTTTTCCAATTCTCAGTTAACTAAGGTATATTATAAATCTTGGTTGACACTTTTGTTTCTCAGCTTGTGTTATTGTTACAGTTGAACATAACTGTAGGTTAGCCAAGGAAAATAAATCACTTGTATTTTTCATTTGTTATCTTTGGTCAACCTTTATCAAAACTAACGTTGAAAAGCGGAAACTTGATTAATTCTAATTCTATTTTAACGTTGAGAACCACGTGCAGAATATAATTTGAGATTTATTCGGAATTTAAGCACGTCTTAGTGAGTGACCGGAACGAAAATAATAGTTTTAGAAACGACATAAATATCACTCAAGTAATTGTTGAATTAGAAACACAAAATAGAACTGTTTAAGCAAACAATTCGTGCGGTTAACGTATTTACATTGTAGTTTAAAAAAATAACGTAAATATGATATTTATAATAACATGAATGTAATTTTAGGCACAACTGTAAACTATGGGTGTTGCTGAAGCGTTAGAAAAGTTGGGAAGTGGTTTAGTTAAGAATATTAAGTGACTTTTCGAAATTCCCGCGCAGCTGTGCCTTTGTAGTCACCATGACAAAAATCCATAAATTGGGCTACGAACTGTTACTATTTTGTGTTTCCAAACCTGAAGAAATGACTGTGCGGTAAGAGGTTTGGGTCTAACAAAGAGGTAATCATTGAAATAATGAAACAAATGCCTACTTTGAGGGTATTGATTAAACCTATTATTTAGAAGGAATATATTTTTTTAGAAAAACGCTGGACTAAATATATCGAGCTTAAAGGAGACTATGTTGATAAATAAAGCGATTTTTTGCTGAAAAAAATATTCTTACGCCTTGGCGATATGCTTCTACCATGACTCCACTAGAAGAAAACTCAGAAAATGTATATTACTGCACCAGTTTTTTACCATGTTTTTGGTTGGGTCGGAAATATTACTGTATACTAGTATGTAAGTTAATGTGATACATATCTTCAACATAGCTCGTCAAAAAATGCATGGAACTATATCTAATAAGGCTACAAATCTGTATCTAAAAAATTATTAAATTAGTTGTAGATCTAGATTAGACTAAGTCTAATAAACTAAACTCAATAGTAATCAGTAGTGTGGCAAGAGCGGTTCTGGAACGGTGTCGTTACTGGATAAAGATTCACCAGAAATTGGTCCAGAACTGCACTTGCTACACTACTGTAATTACTCAATATGAGGTAAGCTGATACCTTAGCCGTTTATCTACTTTATAGGAAGAATTTATAACAAAGCAACATTAATTAAAGCGCAAATTAAACAACTTAGAATAAGAGATAAAGAAAATGATGTAAATATCATTAAAAATAAAATATACGAATATTTCTGTTGGATTACAAAACACAGAATGAAATATATCCCATTGTTAAGAGCAAGACGAATAAATTAAAAAGTTTCAAACAAAAACAAAAGCCTTCTTAAGACAGGAAGATATTCTGCATTTCAAGGAGAGCAGGTCGGTTATTTGTACCAGGAAACGGACGCGTGTGTTTTTCTGCATCTTACAAGACCTCGTTGAACTCCACACAGCATCGTCGGAGAAGTTCTCAAGTAGTTGTACTTGAGAACGTCTGGGTTTTAGCAGGGTTTCGTTATTAGAAAGCTCAGGAATAAATAAGGAGATGAAGCTGACAGTCTGGATTTCATAAAAGATGAAAAATGAAAACTTCTTAAATATAGTAACGGCTGAATCCTACACTGTGAGAAATATACAGTAAAAATTACTATGCGAATATTGTAACTGGGTGCTAAAATGGTTTAATGACAAAAGACATAAGAAGGATTGCCAGATTCAGATTGGGAAACGAGGAGAAAGGAAACAGATACTGAGCAAATAGCGAGGAAAGAATGTGCGGAACGGGGATAGAAACATTGGAGCACTTTAAGTTTTCATGTGAGAAAAAGGTAATACGCGAAAAGAATATTGTGCAGTTATTAAAGGGAGGTAGTGAAGGGAAGAGGTGGATGGCGGAGATAGAGAATCAGGAAAGAGAAGAGAGTAGCAGGAGGAGCGAACCAGTAGCAGTAGCAGTTTTGTTTTTATTTTTATAAGGATAATTTTTTTTTTATTTTAGATGCAGTGAGAATGTTTAGATATAATAAAGATCAAAATTGAATTAAGCACAATGATATGTAAATAAATGAGTTAAGGCACAAGAATGTAGTGGAGGCAAAAACATTAAAAATAAAAATATTATAAAAATTATTATAACAATAATAAAGAGAATCACAACACAGTATTACACTAGCGTAAATACATTTTACTGTAAAATTATTGGATCAGCGCCGTTTATCGTGGATGGTGCACTCGGACACACCGCCTTATGGACGTTAAACATACTCAAAAGCGAAGAAAACCGGATAGGTAACCGGTAACCCCTTAATCCGAAATTTAAGATTATACTAACATTACAATAAGTTATATATTAGTAAAGTATTTTATGTAAAATAAACCTTAAATACACGAAACTTTGTTTAACAGAACGCAAGGAAAAATCACTAACCTTCCTTGAATTTCCTCGGCAGTCTCATTGATTTCCACAAATGAGTTTTCTTTAGTTTTTCACTAGACCTCGAATATAAGTCAATATCACTACCGTAATTCTTCTTCTTACTTATATATTTCTTATTATTATTAATGTCTGTAGTGCTCATAAAGAATGAAGCTATTTTTTTATTTAAACCCATAATAATGATTAAAATTAGTCATCAAAAACAGTTATTTTAAAACGATGACTATGAGAAAGTTGCTTAGAACTGTATACAGAGTTTACCCGCACATTTATTACCGAATTTAGCTGTTGTCGTTGCGGTACAATCGCGCCAACATCTCGATACGAACTGATAACTCAAATTAATTCCGTTTCTGTGCAAATGTTTGAATAAGGTATTAAATCGACGATTTAAAAAAAAACTTTCTTTTGCTTGAACGAGTGAACTAGGTTCAGGTACGGCGTACGGTGTATGGAAGAGGTAGGGCAATATACACTTTCTTTCTGAACTCCCACTTCCCGTGCTGCCACTGCCTCCCCCGTACGGTGCTTCGTAGTACTACAGTTACGTTCAGTTCATTTGTTTAAACCCGGCGGGTAAAATACCACAATGTAAATACAACATTTAGACAAATCAACTTTTTTTAATACGTAATTTTCTTATAAGGTTTCAAACTATAAACTAGTAATAAAATTTTGTGACTTTTCCTTGTTATCCTGTTAATTTCCTTGCGCATCATGCGTTTTCTGAGAGGCTCCAATTACAGGTACCAAGAAAGCTCACGGTAAAGATAAACAACTGATTATATCTTTATAAAACGCAATTGTAAATAAAGTAAAATTAAAGGGATATTGTGAACCAAGACAGCGAGACGTGTGAATAGACTACACACTTGCGAGAGTGCAATTTCAGAGACAGTTTTGTTGTCAAAAACAAAACAAAATCATGTTTTGTTTTATTTTAAAACAATTCACACTGAACAGACTGGTTTTGTTTTTAGTGCTTTCTGTGTGTCCCATAAAAATTATAAACATAATAAACAACAACTGACAAGCACAAATGTTCACAAAAAACAAAACTGCGTGTTCATACCAAGCAGATTAAAAAACAACAACAAACGTGTTTCTCTTTGATCTTACTGACTCCAGATGGGAATGTGTTTTGTTTACTAAATCAGCAACAAAAGATAAAAATGTTTTAGGAACTGTCTCTTTAGTGTAAACATTGGTGCTTTTGTTCAGAAAAACAAGTTTTTGTTCTTGTTTTATTGAACTGTCTCTCTGGTGTGAAACCGGCATTACACAGGTTCATTACATAGGTTGATAGAATTCACCATAAAGATATTTGATTAAAAATGGTTATTAATATATGAATGTTAAAGCAATTCATTTTTAAAACTATTAATTGCGAGAACCTTAACAATACATTAATTAGAAGTAGTAGTAGATGTAGACTCTTCAATATATTTTCGATTATATTGTTCAACGCTATATGCTAAATTACATAAAACATTATGTTTAACGGGTATATTTCAAGTAATATTTGCGTTTCCCTATTTTCATCTACTAGTGCATTTTGCTGATTGTAAGATTCGAACACGTTCGCGTTCGTGTACGTTCGTTTCCACTGTGAACACGAACTATGTGTGCAACAATCCACCTCCATTCGAATAATATTGAGCATTCTCGAGTTCGGCGGCGACTCATACTTAAAACAGGTTGTGGGGTATAAACTGCCGACATAACTAAAAAGCACTCACTCACTTATTTTTCTATAATGTATATAGAAACGAATAAGATAAAATTCATTATCGTATTATAGATTTATACCATTCTTATAACCTCTTTTAAGTATAAGTTGCCGCCGAACTATCGTGATTTGGACTATATCTAGAAATCAATAATATTGCAACCAGATGCTATGGTTGCGTGATGATATATCACCACATAGCACACAACTGCGACTCATTCCGATATTGCGAATGGTGTTTGCGTTTTGTGTATGATACTACAGGAATGCCCATTACTAATAGTGAATCACTACATCACACCATGATTGCATTTCCTTTGTTGTTAAATTCGATTGCAAACTTTATAAAAATAGTTCCTTTTGTTCTTGATGTTTAAAACTAAACGAATATTAAAGATAAATAAATAATCTCCCATTGTACGTTGTATTTATATTCCTATACTTACTCTTCTATAAAATTAGAAGATTTATATTGAATGAAAAAAGGCCTGAAGTTGTTTTAAGAAGTCAACGCCATGTACGGATGTCTACAATTAATACGACTTGGTATAAATGGATATAATTTGTGAAAGAAAAATCTAGTTCTTTAATCAAATATATCATCATATGCAGTATACGTTAGAACAAGTTAATTTCTAAGTCCAAATGAAGAGTTGTTCGAGCTTGTTAAAGAGAAAGGTGTTTTGATGCGAAAAATAATGCAATTATAATGCACGCGTATGGAAGAAATGGTCCGAAACCTGTTCATTAGCTAGGAAACAAACCTAACCACTGAGGTGTAGTCAGAAGTGGGAATGCAAATACAGTAAGACGCGATTCGAACGTGGATGATTTATCCAACACAGGAAATAGGGCCAGTAACCTTAGCCTGTCTTAGGGTGGGCAAAATTGTAACCATATGCCCAACCTGTTAAACGTCATTCGTTGTTTTGATTCATTACTAATCTTCAGCGAAGTGCTCTACTTTACACTGGTACAGCTCTATAACTATAAGACATACAAAATAATGTTGTATACAGAAATTGTAGAAAATTAAATTCTCTATTAGATTGATGATAATTATTTTTATCATAGGATTCACTGATAAGAAGTTATTGTGAAAAAACTGATTGTGCCCCTATTTTTACAAAACAATTTTTTTTAGTAGTTTTTAGTGTTTGGTTTATCAAGGTACTGCCATTAGAAAATTGTCTTGCTGTTAGCTTGCTGCAAGCTAATTATTAGATTCATTTTCTACATCTTGCATAGATATGTCAAAACGTTTGTACTATCTTTTATTAAATCACTACAGTTATTGGCCCAATAATTATTAAAACAATATCTAGCATTTTTAATAATAGCAAATATTTTTTTCTAAAGTTAGTAGGCCACAGAAAAACGTTTCTATATAATAATATATCTTGAGTACATTAAAATTTTAATAGAGTTATAATTATTGTAATTATTTTAATTACAATTTTTAAGTGTATGATGATAGTTCTTAACACAAATCAGTAAAGTAAAAGTGTTATGTTTAGTAAGATGCTTAAGATGCTTTAAGATGCTGCGGAATATTTGTTTGTTTTATTAATCATAGTTTCACTTCCATTTTTGACCCCAAAATCGTTCAGAGAATTGACATTAATATTAGCATTATGAAATATTTAATTATTAAATTTAAAAAAAAGTTTTAAAACCTTTTAAAGATTTGCATAATATTTTCTGTATTGTAATAACTGATTTCGAAAAGTAATTTTTTTAAATTATTATTTATTCATCATTCAATCCATTGGCGCCCCATATTCATTTTATTACTATTGGGCCATCACGCACACACAACATGCATACTTGAAAAGAAATATTCCGTATGGAATTAAAACGCATGATCACATTCGTTCAGCGCGCCTAGGAACTCTAGAGGTGTATCAAACAGTGACCCGACAGGGTTACCTGCAGAAACTTATCAACTAATGAAATCAATTTGGTGTTTCGATTTCAGAAAATCCAGTGATGAGTTATGAGTGACAAAGCAAAGCTACTTTTTTTTGTGACGTCTGCGAAGATTCGCTGCCAATGCCTCATTTCTTGATATTTATTTATGAAAATTTCACAAAGTATTCTTTAAATGTTATTCTATCATGTAGTAATTATAGAAATAATTATATATTAACTGTGTCGTCAAAACACATTATCAAAAATATGATTCTTTTGTATCGATTTAGCCTTACCCTTACCTTAAGCTAATAGAATAGAGCGAAAATGTCATTCGTTCTCGCTCATTTCAAAACTAAACTAAGTCAAAGACAATATTAGTCTTTAACATTTGAATAACCTATCAACCTTGCCAATACCGTAGTGCCCTTTCTTAACAATGAACACCTGCTTCGTCTAATTAGATCCGTGAAACAGAGCATGAACTCCCCGTGGAGCGCTACCGTGCCCGTGCCCATGCTGGTGCCGCTGTGTTGATGCAAACCTAGGAGATGGTATTTCACGCCTTGGTAACTTATTCACTACTGGATTAATTTGCCCTCAATTCGATTAATAACTAATTATAATTAATAACAAATCTACCTCTGAAGTACAATATATAATTTTATGTTCTAAATATTTTGTTAACTTTAACTTTTACTTGTTTAATTAACAATTACTGGCTTTTTTGTACGTGCATTTAAAAACCAAAAACAGAATCACGATTTAGAAATGATTTCAAGACTGTCTAATTTTAGTCATTGAACTTTTATATTTTTTTGTTTGATTAATTTCAGACAGATTCGATTTCATTACTTTTATTAAATTGTGATTAAATTTATATATGTACAATATTTGTAAAGAGTGAAGCCTCTTATATTATATATTTAATTTACTGTTTTTATTTAATATTGTAATCTAGATTTCAGATTTTCGTTTAAGCATTCCTTTTCACATTTGTGTTTTAATTTGAGTTTAATTAATTTAGTTGGCGCGCATGCGTTGTTAGTAATATAAATTTTGACAGTTCGACAAAATTGAATGTGAAATAATTAAAATTGCTGTTTTTAATAACAATTAGCAAAACAAATTGTTTTTTTTTAATTTATTTTTGACAAACTGACATTAAACTTCTTTTAAATATAAATTCTACTGCATTTTGACAGATTGTTACATTTTGGAGGTTATAATATAATATAGTTTTTCTTAATTTAATATTTTTAATTTAAACCATTGGACCTTGTAAGGTTCTGAAAAATTAAGAAAACTTAAAAAATAAATTAAATTAAAAATGGTACTGTGAATGACTACGCGTATTGCCATATGTTAAACAATTTAAATTAAATACAAAATAAAATTAAAGCAGTGAGTGGGAATGATATTTAATGAATTTTTTTCTAATTTATAAATATCTATATTTTAATTTTTAAGATGATCGATCTTAAAAAACGTGATTTTCTTGTTAAAAAATAACGCAAACTGCAATGCACTTTTCCATAGAAAACTCATTTACTTTTTTCTTACATATTACAATATTCTAATTGGCTATAAAATAAACGTCTTCAAAGTTAACGAACTGTAGCATGGTTTTTATGCTGTCGTCATCGAAACAAAAAATACGAATACCGTTTTTACTTTTATTATACAATTACTTTTTTACGACAACAAATTTCTTTTACGAGTTTTTTTTTCTTTATTGCAAATCTATTGACTCGCACTTTTAAACGCTCTACTAAACAAATTGAATACTGATATTATAGATGAACCGTTCTTGAACTTAGCAGAATGGTTTTAGAATCTACGTAGACATTTTTTTCATACAGTATTTGTACTTCAAATCCATCCTTTTGCAGAGTAAAATCAACTACACTACACTGTAAAGGCTAAGGATGCAATGCAGAAGTTTAATGTTAGTTTTTGAAAAATATAGAAGTGAAAACAATTTCTATTAGAAATTGTTATTTAAAACAGCAATTTTAATTATTTAACATACAATTTTTTCGAACTGTCAAAATTTATATTACTAACGATGCATACGCACTAACTAAATTAACTAAACTAAAATTTAAACACAAATGTAAAAAGGAATTAAACGAAAACCTAAAATCTAGATTACAATATTAAATAAAAACAGTAAATTAAATATCAAAACAGTGAGTGGGAATGATGCTTTATTCTTTATATACTTAAATAAATAATTGTTGAAATCAAATAAAATGAAATGATAGTCAGTTTAAACATTTAAAAAGTTGCTTCTCTAGAAATCACTCGTTCTATAATTATTGGGTCACTTTTGAAGTATTCGTATTTCGCCAAATGTCTGTAACACTTACTAAGTGAAAAGAAACATGAAATCAAAATTAAAGAAGTCATTACATGGATATTTCGGAACAAGTATTAATTATAATTATTTAGCATAATTTTAGTTAAATGAACAATTAAAATATTAACTTAACTTAGTTCTAATGTGCAACTCATTTTCAATTCGAGATGACATTGCAAAACGAAATATGTACACCGATAGAAAACTTTAAAAAACTACGTAGGACAAAGTAGGACGTAAAAGGACATTGATAAATATATGTGGAATGTCGATTAGTAATTAGTTAAAAATTTTAATGGTATTATAATTATTCTGTATTTCATCTAATTAGTTTAATCGCCTATGTTAATTTAAGGATTTATTATTTAGTAGGTAATATCTCAAGGTAGTACTTAAAGGATTTAAACAAAACCACGGTTTAATGTGAATCAGACTTATGTTTACACATATGCAATTTTAACCGAATTTTGACCGGCGTATACGCGCTACTATGTTTTACCTATCCGAACTCTGTAAATGTAATGAACCTCGCACACTGCAAGCGACAAAGCCGTCCGAATACGGGTGTTACGTAGCTCTCATGCTGGAAGCGTATATCAGTTAATTTTAACCAACCGTACACATGCTACAACGCAAGATTGGAACGGAAAGTCTCCTTCATAACTGTGGTGTATCGATACAAATTTAAGTAAAAGTTTGCTCTCATGATAAATTATGTTAGTGTAAAACAACTCCGATGTAGGGTGTCTACAATACACAAGTTTGACTTGGCGTACTGTTGTATCGGTACGTGATATGTATGTATTGTGACACAACACATGCAAAAAACACAGGAGTTTTGGCCGCTCAACTAAGACGCCGATTTACGCTTGAAATCGCCGTCGCTTAAATACGTTTGCAGTGTGCCTAAGGCCGTCTGCAAATGAGTCAACTGATTGCAAACTAGTCGCGCAACGAAATTTCCAACGAAAACGAAAAACGAGCCGTGTTTTCAGACTCTATAGAATTTTTAACAATACCATAATAGGGGATTTTTATTGTGTCGTATTCTGAGGTATTTGTATGTATGTGTGTATTTAAATAATTTTGAAGAGTATTTGTGCATATCTCTGCTCATGATGTCACCATCAATAGTATGCAATGTAATTGCCCTGCGACCAAGAAAACCGTCTCTCAAAACCAATTTCAAATCAGTTTTTTTCATTCGAGCTTGTACGTTCTCTCACTAACAACACAGTTGCATTCTCATTCGGTTTGGGCAGATTCGTGGCTCGCGTTTGCAATCAGTCGACCCATGTTACGCGTAAACCAGATTAGCGATAATTTTAAATGGAATGGATTTTCAATATGATATAAAAGCTTTTCGATTCTTGAATCGCTCTCTCTTGCAAGTTTGAAAAACTCTGAAAAACTAAGTGTGTTTATTAGAAACAAATGTTCACCACGGGGCGTGGGAGCCCGGTTTATTATAGAATATGCGTTTGTTTGAGTTTGGCAAGAGTTGAACGTTAACTGGTGTAAACATATCACATGTTTTATAACACAAACTGCAGCTCACGGCTACTTTCTCCGTCCGTCGCGGCGTCGACACAGGTCACAGTCGGGTCAGGGGGGTCGGGGGAAAACATATGCAGTTGCAGTGTACAAGTACAAAACATACTCATAAATATAGCAGCAGCGTTTCAAGAAAAGTGTAATTAGGATTTCTATTATGGCGGTAGAAATTATAGTGAAATATTTTTATTACAGATTTGAAGTTTAATTTGACAGCAGTGCTTGTTGATGAAAATAAGTCACATACTGTTTCATTGAAAATATAGCGACTGAATTTCTTTCATGCATTGGTCAATATACATATGAGGCGTCTAGATGCAAAGGGATGTAAGTGACAAAAGCAAAATTCTTCAAAAAACGAGTGTAAAGTTGTAGGCGTTTACATTTAGTTGGTTTTAGAATTCACGCTATATAGTAAAATCTGTCTAAGTTTTCGCTTATATCTCTGTGCCACTAAATAGTTTAGTACATCTTCTGTTCATAAAATTAAATTTTCAAAATTTGTCACTTACATCCTTTTGCTTTTAGACGCTTCATATATGGTTTATGTTAAATAAAAATAACATAATCCAAATCACGATAATTCGGCGACGACTTATACTTAAAAGAGGTTATAACAGCGGTATAAATCTATAATACGATAATGAATTTTATCCTATTCGTTTCTATATACATTATAGAAAAATAAGTGAGTCAGTGCTTTTTAGTTATGTCAGCAGTTTATACCCCACAACTTGTTTTAAGTATGAGTCGCCGCTGAACTCTCGTAATTTTAACAATTTGAATTGTAGTTTCAGCGCTGCAACTGTCGGCCATTTTTATGACGTAACATGTCGCACTATTAAGGATTCTGTGTTCAATATGCTATCTCCTTTACGCTCTGTTGTAGAAAAACGGATCACTTTAATAATTAAAAGGAAAAAATGACTATTTTAATTGTTGATAACTCTTAAAATATAGCGAGTTACTAAAAAAAATAATTAGGCAGTTAAGTTTCTGGTAACCAATATTGCATTTTAATAAAGTTGTTTAGTAAATTATAATGATTTTAATAAATTCAAACACATTATACATGGTAAAAATAATTAATAAACCTGGTTCTCAAATTTAATATGCATTTGTCTATTAAATTTGTATTAAATTTAAGAACATTTTTAATAGTGTATCTTATCTACTAATCTCAAAAAATTTATTTGTCAATCTAATATTCCGTTTTTATGATTGACGTTTTGACAGCAGAGATATTAGGCACGCAAAAATAACACGATCAAACACGAAAATAGATTTGCATTTCAATTCATTCGCTGGCGGAGAATAGCCTGCGGACTTCTTTTATATTTCTGACAACAAGAATTGAACTAACTGTTTGTTAATAAATCAATAATGGATTAACATGAATTAAATTGTTAAAAGTGTATTGTTTGTAATATATCTGCATGGTATTAACCTAGTAAACATTTTGGTGAAAACAATTGTACAGATAGATGTCACCTATGAAAGAAAATAGTCAGAATCTTTCCATAAGAATATTCTTTCTCTTTCCAATATCATACATGCAAATGGTTGTTGTCTCTTTTACATTTAAATATCATAGAAAAAGAAACAAGATATATCTATCTCTGTTGCACTTTAATGGTTTATTTACAACTTCATTCAATACTGGTATGGTAGTGAGGCCAGGTGAAGTGATTTTGCTATTTGTAGTTCATATCACTGACATTTCTTTGAACGGGTGAACTCAAATTGAATTGTTTCATGACAGAAAATCATACGCATCTTTAATATGATGTCAAAGTGACTAATAAAATTCTTATTAAATGAAAAATCCCCTTGTATAAAATAGCGATATACAGAGATTTACTGTATTTTCAAAGGTGTTTAACTTGGTTTCTCTTAGCTAAATCTCAAGCTCTAATTATTATTAATTATTATTTTTTATGCTAAAGAGTTGCTACAGAAAGAATTATTCATTTCATTATTAATTCATGAGAGTTTTAATTACATATTGTAGATACCGATATATTTTATTGTTAATTAATGTTATTTTATAATAAACAAGTTGAAAGTTTGCGTTTCATGTATCCTATGAGATAAATGTGTATCAGTGCACTGTCGTATGTTAGGCTGAGCGCACACTGTGAACTTGTTATTACAGTTTTCTTCTTGCTAAATAAAGGACTACTCCAAGATACACGGAAATGAGACGTTCAAAAAAAATAACAAACATTAGAGATTAAGGTAAGCCTTAAAAGTAAGATTAGAGAAAACAGCCCGTTCTGGATTACTAGTGAGGCTGGGTTCACTACAGCACGTTTTTTAGCAGTATAAATCTTATCGAATAAGCTATGACGCATACATTTTATATACGTGTTCGTTTTTTTGCAGTACGAACGTTGTTTGAATAGTTCTATATAAAATGTATGCGCCACTATTTATTCGATAAGATTTACACTGCAAAAAAGCGTGCAGTACAATGCCGTGTGAACCCAGCCTAACAGTTCTACATGTCTATACACCAAGATCAAGTCCCCCACTCCCATTACCTCTCACCAATCCCGCTAGCAAGATCTGAAATCGTGCTGTTTCACTGCCTCACACCCTGTATACTCAAAATTTAAAATTAAAATCGAAATTCCGTGTCAGGAATAAATAATTAACAGTAAAATTTTGTAATATTTCACAACATAGTGTACGAGAGCAGAGAAACCTTACGCTAGACTACTGTGTCTTCACATTTGATCCCCAGATCAGAGTTATATTTTCTGGGTTTGGTTGTTATCAAGTTCAATTTATTATGTAGTGACATATACGAGACCATAAAAATTGTCAACAATAACAAGGGTTGTCGGTGATAGGACTCAGCATCGTAAATAGACTGACAAGAAGAAATGAAATGAAATAAAACAAAAAATAGACAATAATTAAGAGTAGTTGGTGTGAAATAAATTTAAATAAAATAATATTTAATGACTGTCAACGATTCTTGTACTTTTCTAACAATAAAAACGAAACCGTGGGATTCATTTCGTTAATTTGCTTTTAATGCTAATTGTGTTTGTATGAGAATCATTCTAAAGACTATTTCGCTAAAGGAACAAAAGGACGTTGATATACGACGGTTGTTTGAAAAATTGCGAGCTTCGCATAGAGATGACGATGATATCATAATAAATGTATTGTTACATGGGCTTAAGTTTGACGTTTTAAGTAGAAGCAGTAGTAAGATGTATGTAAGTTAACTGCTTTCACTTTACTCTAAGTAATAGAAAAAAAACACAGGTTTTTAAAGAGCTAACGCGTTTTAAAGAGAACCATGTTACCGCAACCATTTCAAATTTTAAGTACTGCATTTATAGCGAAATACATGCAAAATAGCCAGTTTAAATAGCGATAATGGCTTTAACTTAAAAGGACAAGAGTTTATGAATCTTTCGCAATTTATGGTTATGATTAGAAGCAGAATAAATATCCGGCCAATACTCTACAAACATTTTTTCGTATCGTAGTAATGTCGCATAGCCTGATTACAATTTGAGTAAGATATTTCGAAGCACGTTCTAAGCCACAGGTAGAAAATATATTTAGGTACGTTCAGGAAAAAAAAATCCAATTTTAATGCTTAAGTTTAGGGGGTGGGGTAATGCATTTTGCTTCTGAAACTTTCGCCTTCGTTTTGATCCAAAATGCCTTCGAAACGGATACTTTCTTGACATCCATAAGTGACCCTATATCGTACAAATGTCGATTCCTATACTACGTCGAGTTCTAGAATATCGTGTTCGAAATGTATACGCTTCGAATCCAAATTGTTTGTAAGGTATTTATAGATATTTTACAATAGTTTATGGTTATTCTTGTTATACAACTTCTTGTTGGCATACGACTTGATAGAAAATGATAAACAATAAATGCAGAATTGTTATTTTATTTGTTAAATTTTAAACATCTTGATACAATTTGATTCATTATTTTTATTTTCTTCGAAATAATGTATCAATGCAGTGTGCTTTTTAAAATTCTTTCTCGGTCGGAAAATAAATGTGATTTCCAGGAAATCCCGCTTAATCTGCAAGTCAGACATTACCAGAAAAATCCAATAAGCAAATATATTCCTAAACGGAAAGAGTGTTGAAAGATGGCGTTAGATGTTAGTGCTTGCGCCGACAAACTGCGGTATTAAACTACAAACTTTGAACACAAACATGATAACAATTTACTGCATCTACAACAGCACAAGCGTGAACATGGTTTTACTCGCAAAACAATTTATTTCCGCCACTTTGAGGTAAATTAGGTCGCGGATCTTTGTTCATTGGGTTTATTAATTGTATAACTAACACTTAGCATCAAAGATGGCGTTGATGCAATTTATGGGTTTATTGAACGAGAATATATCTGACAATATCCTAAATATTTGAGAATGATAGTTTGATGATATTCTTTTATTCTTCTTGATTCTTTTATCAATGGTTTTATTAATCATAAAGATTAGGGACTATTAAACTAGCAGTGATTCCAACATTTGATAAATGAACAAATGTAATTAAAACCTAATGTCTCTTCGTTCCATTTCCACTAGTAATTAGACGCGACTAAACACTCAATCTGATTCATTTAAGTTATTATGTAATGAAACAAATCCCGCTGAGTTCACGAGACACTGAGATACAGATGAGGTCACTGTTTTCGACAGACATGAGTCTGACTTCGTTAGATTGATACAAAGATATTTCCTTATAAGTATCAAATGAATATGTAATTATTTAAAGAAAATAAGTTTTTTTATATGAATTTTAATTTTTTCTATTTAGTTTAGAGAACCCTCAGTCGGTGTAATACCTAATTTCCCACTTAACATAAGATATTCATATATGTTTCATAATGTGCAAATAATATCCTTTATATATATTGCATATACATGAAATGAATAAACATGACAGTACATACTATGTATATTCCTTCACAAGGTTAAGTTTGAAGTTTCACACCAATGCGTTATTTGGTTTGAGTCTTAGTGCATATATATATATATATATATATATATATATATATATATATATATATATATATATATATATATATATATATATATATATATAGATATATATATATATATATATATATATATATATATATATATGGAGTGTAAATAGCCTATGTTTCCTATAGGTTAAAAGTGTGTCTAAAATGTGTTCGAGAGAGAAATGTATATGTTCCTATTTGTTCTCTATGCGCATGCGTAGATTCTACTAAGATATAATAAATATTAAATATATAAAGAAATTATATTTGTTTAGTTGATACAAAGCTCGTCTGTCGGTAAAACAGTGATCGTTCAGTGAAAACATATATTCATGAACGCAATAGATGCCGGTGTAGGAATAACGGCCAACACAGTTGATATTTGGAGTGGACAGAACTCACGTTTTTAGTTATATTTATGTATAGTTTATTTATATCTATACATATCCACATTATTCTACATCATTATAATGTCATATTTAACAACTGTCACGTATTATGTCTTGACATCTTTGACTTGACAACTGTCACTGTCGACGTATGCGCATAGAGAACAAATAGGAACATATACATTTCTCTCTCGCACACATTTTGGACACACTTTCAGATCCATCATTCTCTCTCCATATATATATGCTAATAATTGTATTCTACGTGAACAGATAATCCAAATTTATACCAACATTTTTTTTAATTTTTGTATTATTTTTGATAAAATTTTATAACGATAGGTAAAAAATATTACATTAATTTAAGTTTTATGATGGATACGATGTTACTAATGCATTTAGTTACTAACCTTTCAGAGGAGCAGGTTTCGGTTGTACGGTGCTAATATTAGCACGTCGGGGGGTCACCTTACGGGGCACCTTGGGGTCATCCAGGGAGCTCACGATATTGGTTGAGGTCGTTGCAGAACTCAAACCACGTTTCTCTGCAAATATAAATAATAAATAATTCATGAATAATGAAATGTTACTTTTACTATTGCTAGACACCCAATGAACATCTTTTCACGTCGAACATTGCACTCTTTGAAATATGGAAAAAAGAGAGGTTAGATTTTATAACGATAATAGTTGAACAATCTTCTTGCGTTGGTTATAAGTATAACTAATCTTATTCTTCTTTATATACATATACAAATTCAATCTGTGTATGTGTGTACTAGCAAAACTCGAAAAGTAGCCGGTCGATTGACTTGAAATTTTGACACAACGTTGCATTCGATTACGCGCGTGTTTTCCAATTTATTGATCGTCGTGTGTGTATGTCTTATATTCACTTTCCTAAACATTTCATATTAGACTGAGCCATTGGATGAACGTGCCCAGGTTTAGTAGATAGTTTAATATAAAAAGATTTTGAGATTTTTTTTTATTATAATCGAATAATGTCCAGTGATCTCAATCCACAAATAAATAGCGGGATAATTAAAAAAATCAGAATACATTTTTATCAAACCACGTCTTATTTAGACGAATGTTGCTTTAAAGTTTCGTAGCTTCATTATTTTTTACAATTACGCCTTAATATATCAACTGGGCAGAGGCGGCTTTAGCCATTGCGAGGCCCCGAGCGGCAGAACTTTGCGAGGCCCCTGAGCGACAGATCTTTGCGAGGCCCCGGAGCGGCAGAACTTTGCGAGGCACTTGTTCTTTGTATAATGTATGTAAATTGTAAGTACGTATTTTTGATGATAATTGACGAGAAATAAAATTTTATATTGGAAGTTTTATAAAAGTTAACAAGCACAAAGACGACAAATAGGAATGATGATAAACTAAGGTACATGAATGGCTTAAAATAAGACGCAGTGATTCAAGTGGGATTTCTAAAGAGCGAGGCGCGAGATTCAAATACATATATAGTACGCGCGAAAATGCGAGGCCCCTACAAGAGCGAGGCTCCGGGCGGTTGCTCTGCTTGCCAAACCCTAAAGCCGCCTCTGCAACTGCGTATTCATGAGCAAATTTTGTAAAATATTTAGGACTGTTTCGTTAAATTATTTCCAATAACAATGATTTTAGTTTAGTTCTTCAAGACTGAAAAACTTATCTCCAGGAAAAGATCGCTCTAATTATTCTCTAATTACTTAGGGATCATCTATAAATTACGTCCCTTTTGAACGCTCCCTTCCCCATTGTCACGTCCTGTCACACTTTTTGAAACCCCTGCCCCTGTTATGACGTTACACATTTGAAAAAAATTATTTTTATTTAATCTTTCGATCATTTTCTTGTAGTATAATTTTGTTTTTGATCATGCATATTTCCTTTATTTGAAAGACGAATTTGAGATTAGATGTGACGTCACACTTTAAGGACCTCTCCTCCCCATTTGCGTCTGACGTTATTAATGTATGGCCCCTGTACAGTACGTACACTTTTATTAATTTATTGAAAAATTATACGACTCTATAATGACTCCATTAAATAAAAAATCTCATAATCGATAGTCCATTAATAAAAAGAGGTAACAAGGCGAGATGCTAGTTTAAAAGTTGCCATAAAAACAATGAACTGGCCCCAGGGGCGTGAAATAGAGGTAGGGCTTAATTAGCTTTCTCCATTACGTAAAAATGCCGGTCCGGGTTCCAAACTAACGCCAACAAACTCAGCTGGAGGCCATCGTAGGCCATCGTAGGCCATCGTGGGGCATACCGGCTGTTGAACTAGATGAACTAAGACGTTATACTCGCAAAGTTTCTTAACTCGTATAGAATAACACGTTTTGCGTTTTTGCAATTTCACTTTTAGTTTAATTACTTTATAACAATGTTATTAAAAATTCATTTTTTTTTGTGCTATAGAAATGATATTTCAATCTATTCCAGTGATGCTCAAGGTTTATTACTTTTACAATATGACTGCAATTTTTATTTGGAAAATATACAGGATCTACAATTTGGGGAAGGTCCTGTTTTGTGACGGTTCTATCACAATTGCACTTCAATTATAGTTCGCATCAATTTTATCTTCATTTGTATTCCGACAGGTGGAGTGGTTTCACCATTTGCAGCCGATAATTTCATATAAACGACTTTGAGAAACTGAATTATTTCTGAATAGAAAATTAATTCTGAATTAGTAAAAGAAACAAGATATATCTGTCTCTGTTACACTTTAATGATTTATTTGCAACTTCATTCAATACTGGTACGGTAGTGAGGCCAGGTGAAGTGATTTTGCCATTTGTTGTTCATATCACTGACATTTCCTTGAACGAGTCAAATCAAATTGAATTGTTTGATGACAAAAAAAACATACGCATCTTCAATATGATGGCAAAGTAACTCCAAAATGTTTACTGAGTTTATATTACATTCGGATTTAATTAAAGGCAATAAACATGTAACTGTTGCATAAAAATTAATCAAAGTAGTCAAATTTTCTGTTATTTAACTAATTTTGAATTCATATCCTTATAATACTGTAATGGCTTCAACGCAAAGACCGCACTTTGACCACCAATACTTACATAGTTTATTGCATGTTTTAAAAATAACATTATACGTAAATACAATACAATTAATAAACGATTAAGATTATAATCATCAGACTGTAACACCCTCTCCCTCACTCCCCCGCTTCCCACCACTGTTGAGGTTATTCAACGATAAATAAATCTATTTTATTAAGTACTATAACAATAAGTTATTTAAATTTGAAATGTGTCTAAATTCGTCTAAAAACTTTCTTCGTCTAGCGGATTTATGTGTGAGCCTAATCTGTTGACCATTTTGTTAGTAGAATGGTTTCAATTCTTAAGAACGATTTGGAGAGCTCATTAATCATTTAAGGTGACAGAACAGGCTTTGTCAGAACTCCGGAAATTTGAAACAGAATTAGGTTGGGTAAAGGGGGGTCAAAGGTGAGCGAACAAAAGTTTAATGATCGGAATATTTAAGAAAATAAAAAATTGTGAACAGAGTCGTATTAAATAAATAGATAATACATCAGAAGTTTCGGAAAAATATTAACTTCACCTTTTTTACAAATAGTCTTTAAATATTTCGATCGTGCAACGTGTTGTAAATTTATTTAAATATTACTTTAATTTTAATTATGTAAATATGGCAACAACGCATCGGTGTGTTTATAGTTAAACATCTCCACCAAGATTGAACACCTGCGTGTATTATTTCGCAATGTTTATTTTTAGAGAAAAATTATTGTAATGGGTTAGAGTAGTGCATAGTTTTATTTTAGATTTTTATATGTAAAAGAAAGAGACAACAATATTGTTACAAAAATATTTATAAAGTAAACAATTGAATTTTTATGTTAGGATTAAGTCGATGGATGCTTTACGGATTAAGACGACCTTGAGACATTTCGCTCGACAGCATAATGAATGTCTGTTGAAGAAAAGAGATGAATATAGTTTCTAGATCAATCGAACAAAATAGTTAACAACGCATTTGAATTAAACAAAATATTTGATCCGTTTGCAAGTTTAAACTTGCATGTTGAAGATTTACCGGTGTGGATGTTGGTCCGTGCTGATAATGTGAAGGGGGGAAAGAGGGAATGTAGTTTCATTATTTTAAGTCTTGCGTCAGATTGTTTTATAAATGTATATGTAGGCGCCAAATTCAAAATTTAAATATGATGTTAATATTTAATTACAAAATTTAAAATGTTTTGACCAGCTGTAAAGCGTTATATTACTAATTAAAGTACACATATTTAGCATCTTTTATTACCCATAATTAACTATATTTGCCAAATCCGCTACGGCCCACGCATGTAATAAATTACTAATCTAAAATTAAATTTTGAGTAATTCTGTAAAATCAATTCAATTCTTTCTTATTAAAAAACTTCAATTTAGAATTCGTAATATTACAAAACAGCAGGAGTCATCAATAAATCTCTCTTCGACTTATAACCGGGACAACGCATTTTAACTTTAACCGCCAAATAACCGGATGTAGTTGTAAAGTGTGTTTACTTATGAACCAAAGTACGAGAACTAGTGATTTATGTTTTAAAATTCGAATTGAATCAATACTTACGTAACGTGGTTGGTCTGGTAAGTCGTGGTGGCGTAGGTTGCCGAGGATTGGTAATGGTGTCGCTCAGTGGACTCGTTGTACGTTGTGTTATATCACGCTTCTTGGTTCCGCCTGCAAAAAATAAAATGTGACTATAATAACATCACTAATAAAATTCTTTAATATAAAAAATAAATTTTTCATTTTAGAACGTTTTAAACTTTAAAATACATTTTAAATGGATTAATATAGAAGGAATATTATTTTTTATAAGCTTATTATAGGTGGGACTTGTTTGGTTTTCAAATTGGGCTACCAGTGTGGAATTAAATCAATTTCGGTCCCCATTATTATTCCAAACTAACATTTGTCAACAAGAGAAGTGCGAAAGAGATGCACTATTAGACGTCAAAGCTATAGCAGCTATGGTCGACCCATAATGTTATGATATATATTCTTATATATATATACCTATTACATTCTTTTCAGTTCGTGACGTCATCAACTACTAGAATAACAACCGGAATATTACGCAGTAAAATGAAATTCAAACTTTAATAAATTAAAAACGCCAATATACATTTATTATCCCAAGTTCACAACCCAATTTATTTAACATTAATTTATTAATTTAATAAAAACTCTATCCATTTATTAATTGACGGTCAATAAACCAATACATCAATAATAAATAGTCCATCATAAATAATATAATAATTCTTTTAGTTATATATACTTCTGCTTTGCGTTATCTCGACATATCAGGAAATGTTATTCGTTCCTTTGGCTATACTCGGTGTGTGTGTGTGTGTGTGTGTTAGTACCTCGTACCCTGCATAATTAATACAGGTTACAGGTTTTTCAACTAACTACAATTTATGTATGCTTAACGGTATATATAATACAATAAACAACTTTGAAGAGTGTTATCGAGAAACACCTGAATGTAATTGCCTGAAATACCTGTACAATAGGTGTATGTACTATACAGGTATACTTATGTAACACTATGTCTGCTATTTTATTGATTTAATTATTATATTTATCATATAGTACAACAGGATGTTTCTTATAATATGTCAAAGTCCATAGTCTGCACGTTCATAGGTACACATTTGTAAGAGTAGTTGCAGCAATTATTATATCAGGCGTGAATTTAATTTAAAAATACTTTGTGGCGTTTTCTGTTACTTTATTCAGATCATAATTCAAACAGGAAGTTTGAATTTGTCAGTTACGTTTGTCAGTACGTCTGTGGGCAAATTGGTGGTTGAGATAAATGTGCAACAAAGGTTGGAGTAAGGAAAACATCTTTTTTTCCAAAAGACACGTTTTTCTCCAAAAGTAATTTGAAATACATATATTATATGCAGTGTAATTCCTACCATTTAGCTACTTAATCAATAATAAATATCAAACATATTCTCATTATTTTGTCCTTTATTAAAGAAACAAAGCAGTCAGCTCTTAATGATACACACTTATTTTTTATTAATTAGTTGTTTCCAATGCTGAGTCTTACCACCGACGACCTTTTACTATTTTGGCTGATTTTATGGTGTTGTGACCTGAGAAAAAGGTAATAAGCGAAAATAATATTGGGCAGTTATTAAAGGGAGGCAGTGAAGAGGTGGATGGCGGAAATAGAGAAAAGGAACGAGAAGGAATGGCAGAGTAGAAACAGGAGGGAGAGTAGCAGAAGGAGCGAAGCAATAGCAGTAGCAGTTTTGTTTTTATTTTTATAAGGCTACATTTTTTTTTCGTTTGGAAGGAGTGAGAATGTTAGATTTAATAAGGATCAAAATTGAATTAAGCACAATGACATGTAAATAAATGAGTTAAGGCACAATAATGTAGTGCCAAATGAAAAAAACATTAAAATAAATAAAAAAAATAAAATAATTGTGTTGTGATCTCATATATGAGAACCACACCGCTGCCTAACAAATTTACGATTATGTATCTACATAATTAAATGCATTTTTCAATTTTATTTTCCTCATTAATTTTGTATAGCACATTGTAAACAAACACGTATCGATTTACGTATATTATACGTAAATGCTTTATAACTAAGATATGTTTAATTTGGCATTTGTAAATAGTTAAAAAATTGTTATTTAACAAGTTGTTGTACGTCCGTCAGGTCCGTTTACGTCAAATGCATTATTATTCATAAAACATACAAAAATATGCAAATTTATTAAGATAAGTGAATGATAATTTTGCTGTGTTTTGAATTTTGTTTACAACAGCTGCAATATATCGTAGCTGTTAGAAAGGTTGCCGTGTTGCAATTGTTAGGCGCTAAAATATTAGTACTTGTTAACAGAAATGTATTTTACATAATTAATACTTGTTTACTCAGATGTTTTTGTATTTACCCAAAAGTGTACCTCTTTTCCCAAAGCTGCCAAATCTCTCTCTGTCCACGTAGGCAACATAGCGCTCAGATGAAGAGCGATGAAGCTTCTCCTTTGAACCGTGGGCTCCCATTTTTAACAAAAATATTCAAATAAAACAGATATCACAATTTTTAAAACATTTTATCACTTTTCTTTATCACATTTCTTGTTATTTATTAATTAATCTGCACTTTTTATTTTTATTATGTTTTTACATTTTATAGAAGACGCCATTTTCTTTTTGTTATTTTAAGGAATGATTTTCTTTATTAAAAACAGATACGAATATATAATTTCTTTTATTTTTCAGTCAGATGAAATCAATTCATTTTTAAATTGTAATCACAAATTCAATGTTACTGTAAAATTATTTTTAATTGTTATAATGAAGAATGCAGAATTTGATTGCATGGGTTAATATTCTTTCAAAAAGATAGGTTGGAAGATAATTGTGACTAGATACAATTAAAAAAAGGTAATTTAAAATAGACTGAAAGGCAATTTTAACTAGATATAATTGATTGCATGTGAGATCTTAAAAAGGGTAATTTTAATATTTTGAATTGATGAACAAAAATAAATAAAATCGATTACTTATTAGTTTAAAAAATGGTTAAAAATGAAGTGGAAAATAGAAATTTTAAATAGCTATATCTCCATCTAATTTTAGTCATATATATATTTCAATAAAATCTAAAAATCACACTTTAAAAAGTGATTAAAAAACACCATTTGTTAAAATTTTATTTATTTAAGTCTTATCATCGAGGCGACAATTTTATTGGTGTCGTGGCCTAAATATATAAGATTTAACTAAATATTCTCGGTTTCTGAAAGATCCAAAATTCTGAAACTTTGTGACCAAAATTTACAAAATCAATGTCTATATGACTGGTAACATTTCTAAGGGTTTGTCATAAATTTTATAACCTTTATTATGGTTCTTAAACTTACGCTTAAGACTTAAAAATATATAGAGTATTCGATAATATCCCAGTCATATAAAAATTGGAATCTAACTAGAAAATATAGCAATATTCATTTTCAAAACTTATTTTTGCGGTTCCAACTCACGTAGATACGTTATTCATCTAACTAATTGCAGCTTTAGATTTTGATTCGCGTTTATAGTTACTTACATAAAACGATTTAAACATAAAAAAACATGTTTTTTTTGATAATATTTAACCTGCTGTATAGTATCGCCATCTATGTTTCACGAGTCAAAAATGGCCAAGTATCGTTTCATCTTAATTAAAGTGTTGTAAAATTGTAAGAATAAAAATATAAATGAAAACAATCAAAAATATAACCAGATTCATTCAAGAACCTTTTCGTTGACTAAAACCTAAATCTACAAGAAAACATTACTATGATGTAATTGTTATTTTATTCTATTTCTAAACAAATTAATTATAATTAATTACTCAAATAATGAAGTATTTTTAACCCTGGTTATTTATAACTGTGAACTAACTGTCAACTAAATAAGAGTTCGAACATCTCGGCACTTTTGAAACTTGAACCCTAGAGTGCGGGGACTTGTTTGGAACTCGCTTGAGACAAAACAGCATCCTATGAACCTAACAATCGTATGAACCTAGAGCATGAAATGATCCACACAATTATTTATTTGTTGTGTAGCTTCAAGCTGCCTTATCACCTTGTAGATGTACTGTAGCTATAAATTACAAAAGTGTGGCTTGGTTGTAATATGATTGTACATAAATTAGAACCTGACATCTTGATATAGGAATATCCATAGACTCGGCATTCTGATGTAATGATATATTTTTGTATATTTATACCACTGTATATTTGGAATCCAATGGACTTGCATTTTGTAACGATACAGCGTTCCGACCAAAGTTATATTATCAGTGTTTGGTTGTTATCAAGCTAAACTGATTATGAACATACAGAATCATAAACTTATTAGGCAGTGGTGCAGTTCACATACGACGTCGTGCCTGTATCATTGTCGGTAGCAAACAATTTGAACATTTACTGTAATGTGAATAACATTACAATATTTATTAATTATTCAACAACAAAAAAACTATTTTGGGTATTGTAAAAGTGATTACTATCAACAACAATTTATGAAATTTGGTTCTTGATTAGAAATAGTATGCATTATTTTTTTTGTAGCTAGTTTTCCTAGAGTATTATACCATTTTGGAATCTTGAATACTTGCGTCAATTTTTAAAAAAAACTTGCCATAGTAGTGTCTATACTTTTTTTTTACACCACGATGAGTGAAAATAAACAGAAAGTAAAAATCTTTCAAAATTTTAGGGAAAAAAATAATTTAGATTGATTTTTGTGTAAAAACTACAGGTGCTACTTAGGTTGCTTAGCAGTGCTACTTAGGTTGCCGATACCAAAAAAGAAATAAGAAATATTTGAAAAATTATAGTCATGGTAGTTAAAAACAACTTAAGGGATGTCAATTTTCAAAAGATAATAATTTTTTTATTGTAATTTCAAAACAAAAATTTGATATATATATTTTTTTCGAATAGTCTTGAACAGATCCACCCTCTGGTGCCCTCTTATTGTTGAGTTTTAGGGCACTTTGTTTATGAAGGCATGAAACCACAAAAACTGCCCATATAGGTTGTAGAGAATAGTCTGACATTAAGGGCGTCCACACACGAAGCGACTGGTTGCAAACCTTAGCCCCGAATCTGCCCGAACCGAATGAGAATACAATTGTGTTGTTAGTGAGAGAACGAACGTGTATACGAGTGAGAGAAAACACACGGCATGGACGTAACTAAACTGATTTTGAGTACCTTTGCAGCGAGTCTATTTCTCGGTCGCAGAGCATCCTTGGTTTCAAGTGGTTGCATGATTTTGATGATGACATTATCAACAGAGATGTGCACGAATACTATTGAAAAGTATTTAAATACATACATACAAAGAAAAATGACACAATAAAATCCACTATTATGCTATTGTTAAAAATTCTGTAGAGTCACGAAACACGGCTCGACTACCAGTTTAGTTTCATTCGTGCCTTGTGTTTTCTCTCACTCGTATACACGTTCGTTCTCTCACTTACAACATAGTTCCATACTCATTAAGTTCGGGCAGATTCGTCGTCTCGTGTGCGGTGGGCCTAAATAAATTAAATTTAAAAAAAAAAACCGAAAACAAAATATTATTAAAATATATTTAATACAGACAATAATTTTTAATAGTTAATTTTTAATCACTGTGTTGTTTTACAACTAATTATTTTACTAACAAATAAATATTTTTAAACATATTTTATACAAATAATTTGAATATGTTTTCTTTAAGGTTTCCGTCATATCAATGTTATACTGTTTTTATTTTGGAACAACGCCGTCCGCGAAGAAGTTCTTTAACTTTTTTGCGTTATTTTAATTATAGATATTTGTCACGTGCTGTAAATAGTCGTTCCGGTCGACGGTCCGTGGTTAAAAACGAAATGCGTCCAACAAACTGATGTATGGTATATAAGCCTAGTTTTAAAGCAAAGAAATCCACACAACGTAAAAACATTAAATTCACAAGTACAAAACACATTGTATTGTTGTTACTGCAGATAATAATAGTTCGCTGGTAACTGAGTTCGTTTGCACAGCCCATAAGCAGTTTGTTAAAATATTTGAAAGAGATCTAGAAATATTTATAAGCGTGCAGACTCTCTCAGACATTTATCAGGGATTTTGGAATCTATGGATTTAAAAAAACCTAAAGAAAAAGTAAAAGTTACTTGTAAGTTCATGGGCTTCTATTAACTTCTAATACTGAAAAAGAAGTGAGCGAAATGAATATTGGCCAGCTATTAAAGGGAGGCAGTGAAATAGAAAAAAGGAAAGAAAAAACAGGACAATAAATAAGCTCGTAGCTGGTTTGCATAAGGAACATGAAGAGAGAGGAAGTACTAAAAGAGGCAGTGAAGGGAAGTTAAACTTCAGTCCAGAAAAATAGAGGATTTGCGGAAAGGAGATAATAACAAGAGGTGGATGACGGAGATAGAGACAATAATAAAATAGTAAAGGAAGAGAGTCAAGAAGAAATAGTAAAGTAAGAGAGTTAAGAGGAAATAGTAAAGATAGAGCGTTTATGCCTGTAATAGATATAAGTGGAGAAGTGAAAACGAAGAGAGAAGGCAGAAAGGATAGTGAAAAGATAATAGAGGGTTTGTCGAGAGGAGGCAAGGAAGGCAAGAGGTGATAGATGAAGATACAGGCAATAAGGAAGGAGAAGCAGGAAACGGTATGAATAAAGGAGGAATAGGGGACATGAAGAGAGAGGATCAAGAAAAGAAGAAACAGAAAATACTATTCGAAGTAGTAATAGTCTAGAATAGTTTAAGTTTAGTTTTAACTTTGAATTTATATAAAATGCATTAAGAAATATAATAATGTAGATTGTAAAGCCGAAAGGCACACAAAATTAATATAATAAATAAATAAAACTACTGATACACTAGGGCTTCGATTTCCGTCATTCATTGAGACCGAAAAATGACGACACAAATCAAATTGATTTTTGCTTTTCAGACCCTCTTTATTTTTTGTTTACCACTGCATTTCGAACGCAAGACAATCTTAAACACGACTTAAAGTAGATACAATTAACTGCTGTATCCATGAAGTTTTTTTTTTACTAAAAAGGTGAGGGAAACGCCTGCAATAACTTATTGCGTCTATAAAACCACTCTGCCACTAACCGGAGTTTGTGTATGTTCTAATGTATTTCAAATAAACAGCGTTATGTCTTATAGTAAATCGTAAAAGTTTGACAGGAGAGAACAACATTTTTCTACGAACATTTTCGTAACTTTCATTTTTATTTACATTTGTCTAGAGCTATAGTCGTTATAGTACAAATTGCGAGAGTTCGGCTGTGGCTTATGCTTAAAACAAGTTGTGCCATGTAAATTTGCGAAAAAAAGCACTGTCCCTCCAATTTTTTTATAATGTATATAGCAGCGAATAAGATAAAATTGACTAACATATCGTCGATTTTACGGCTTTTATACCCCTTTTAAGCATGTATCACTGCCGACCTCTCATAATTTGGACTATAGCTAACGTTATTCTTGCTTAGACCACATAGTTCCAATACATTGTTCGAAGGAAAGTAACACAACCCTGATCTATATATTCCTGACAATAGCTACAAGATTTTAAATCACATGTTTTCATTCATGGTGCTCAAGAGGAACGTGGGATAGTAATGGGACCTTATAAGGCATTGCGTGTGTGCCGTGGTGGAACTTACGTGTAACGTACGTGTTCTTATTGTTATGAATTGTCATTGTTGTGATTATAAGTCAGTGCTTAGTCGAGTGGGAGGACATTTGGAATTCTAAATGATGTTTTAATAAATGTCAGATGTATTATATGGTTGATTCCATCTTAAGGAAACGATTAAAAGACATCTTAGCTTAGTCAGAGTCGGATTATGCAGTGACCCGTCCACAGTGCCCAACCACATCTCAATTATGACTGCTCGAGTGACCTAAACATATGTTTTTCTTAGTTTTGTACACCAAAAATGTGACAGCTAATTTGGGACAGAATGAGTGAAAATATATAGAGCGTTATCTCTGGAGCGAATAAAATTGGGTCACCCAAGACAAAATCTGTGTTATTTTAGTATCATTTTATTCAGTTGGCTATAATAATTTGGCCAGCGACGACGCTCAGCAGGGACGCTACGTCGAGATGTCCTATACTGACGGCCGTCGCCGTGCCGTCCCAATCATAAATGCATCCAGCATCAAAAATAGACGCCTGAAAGCCTAAAGGCACTTGTAGTCAGCTGAGCAAAAGATGTGTTTAGTTTAGTACGCAGATTCTGATATTAAAATGAACTAGGATTAGAAAAGGAAAAGCAGATGAAAGTGAAATGCATTAATCGCCTGTCAGACGATTTTAGAACTAATTGACGGATTGAGTAAACATTGGAATTCTAGTTCATAATAACATTATTAAAACAACCTTAAATATTTTCTTATAAAGAGATTTTGCCAGTCATAGAGAGAAATTATCTTTACACTTACAAAAGTAATATGTAATTCTAGAACCAATACCGCCAGGTAAAACATGAACCTTGAAATGGGCTTGTATCCTCATTTTTTAGTGATAGTTAATAAATGTGTATTGGCGTGTCTATTTTATTATATATCTAAACGTTGACGGAGATATAGCAATTAAACATTTAAATTGTATTATTACCGCTAGAAATGGTCGACCATTTGTATGACGTGAAATGCATTGTATACGTCAGTTAATTGTTGATTAGTTCAGTTCTGTGGTAATGTTTTGTAACCGTTGGTAGTCGAAATAATCAAGTAAAGTCAAAGAATAATAAGTTTTTATTTTATTTAACCCTGCTACGGCAGACATAATATAGGAATTTTATTGTTCCTTGAAATAGCTGTAAATAATTTTTGATATTTTGATATATAAATACATATAGCAGAGATTTATGAGCTGTAAGGTTGGTAACCTGTATTCTTTTCAGAGTTCTGTCTTGAATATATCTCTTTTATGCACTGTTGTATAAAAGAGATAGTAACTAGCGGTTGTGATGTCACATGCATTTGGAATGCTGTACAATGTTGAATCCCTTTAATAATTAAAGAAACAAAATGAATTTTTTAATTGTTAATATCTACTAAAACATATAACGCGTTATTAAAAAATAATTGAACATTTGAGGTTCTAGTAACCCATTTTATCAATATAAGTATAGTACACTTTTATATAAATTAAGATATAGGACACAAGCCCATTCGCTTATGGTAAACTACCAAGTATTAACCTTGCACTTAATACAATGGGTAATGCAGTAGTGCCTCACACACTTGATAACTTTAAAAAGTTCTGCTCTCACATGATGTGCGCAATTAATACCAAAAAATTAGCATAAAATGTAGAAATTCTTGATATTCTTGATAATTACTAATTCCAATACCATTATAAGAAATGATTTAATACCTTTAATAATAATTCTTATTTTATTTAAATCTTTGAGAATAAAAATGAATTCTATAAAATGATTTAAAAACTAATGCATGTTTCAACATCCGCACAATGCGACACAGTGTGGCACTAAGTCGCATTGGAAAACACCTAATTTCTATAGGAGTAGAAAATGAACTTTGCAATTAGCTTGCAGCAAGTTGGTTAACATTAGAATTAATTAGAATAACATTAGATAACAGAAAAAAAATAGTTTTCATATTATTTTAATGAAAAGTATAATATGTAGGTAAAATTGTGCAATAGTAAACGTGCTACTTATTCTTTTCTTATCTACTCCTTATAAAAAACAATTTCCTTTTCAATTAAGACTATCAATTTATTATAATTTCTCTATATGCTTAAAGTGCAATACAACATAAGGCTAGACCTAATGAACAAAACCTTTTATCAAAAACAATGTCAATAACTTCCAAGAGAATATTATTTAAAATTAATCTGTTGTTGACCCGAACGAACTAAAAATCATTTAAAATTGTTGTTTCGGTTCCTGATAACTCGCTGATGGATTGTTACACCGGATAAATAATTACTTTTCGACATGACTCAATTCAAATTAATTTTGGCCACCCAAGGAAACGTGAACTCGTAACGCCATGTGACCACGTGGTCACGTGGGTCCGTGAATCAGACACGCACATGCGTGTTTAATAATTCTTTGGGTGTTTCACGTCAGCTTCATTTGTTAAAACTCAATTAATATTTAACATTTATATAAATAATTTATATAAAGTAAACATGGTATGTATAAATCAATCAAAAACGTGGTGGCCACGTGCAGCGCTTGCTGTAGCGCATTGACGATGAGCATAAGGTCACCAAAATGCTAAAAGTAGAATTGACACAAGATATAAATGAATGGTATAGAATTAAACTTAAAAAAGTGCTTTCCCAATGCGGACGCCAATGCAATTTATCCTTATTCTGTTTTTTCTACGAATTTTGAAAAACGAATTCAATAAGTACAGCACGTGGTATAAAAGCAAGCGTTTACAAGTCCATATCACATGCATCGTACCATTACAACACATTTAAATGCACATAACTGTATTTAACAGACAATCAATATCTTAATTATTTTCACCTATATACATACTTATAAATCGGAAGTAATTAAACGTTACAAGCAATTAAACAAATCAATGTATATCTAATGATTAATTAGCAATTAGCAAAGCGTTATTAAAATGTCAGCTATAAAATATTTTAAGTACCGAACAGAACAATAACAAGGACAATGACAATGACAGCGACAAGAAGAACGAGCTCGACGATTAATCCCGTTTCAGCTTGAGTTGCCATGATTGCTTTAGTGACCTTGAATTGTAAATCAAGGCCACTAGTCTTAATAAGGAGATGCCAAAAACCAGAACAAGATTTAGATACAAAACGGGAATATTCTCCTTATTGGAATTGTTTTCTTTTAGTTGTTTGTGAATAAATAGCAAATTACTGCGTCTGTTTAGATTTATTAGATTTAATACATAACACTAAAGACTGATATTTCAATTTTCTTGAGCGTAACCTAAAAATTGTGTTTTTCAATTCTTGTTTTGTCAAAAACCGACTACAGGTAATTACCAAAAATGTAACCTAGGTATGTTGCTTGATTAAGCTATAGTTATGTCCAACTAGAACAAGAGTAAGAGCAGAAATACAAAAGTGTCAACTAAGGTTTCAAATAAACCACACTTAACTGAGAATTGAAAGTTGAAATTGAGATTGAGAATTGAATTAGGAAGAATCTAGTCGCTTTTTTATCAGGCACACAAAACCTAAAGCATTTGGTTTTGTTTTATTTATTAAAAAGAGAATCTTTAAGAAGCGGGATCTCACACTGTAACAAACTAATTGCGACGTCAACTCTTTCAGTACGGTGTATTTGACCTGATTCAAATATAGTAAACTTCATCATGAGATGAAGTTTATATTTTAATCTTTATCAATAAACCACTGTTGTCAAATAATCTTCAGTTTATACGTCCAATCTCTATCACTAATATCACCTCCATCGATTTGGGAAACCCAACCGTTAAGGAAGAAATGAAATCTCGAATTGAATTCTACAAGAAAGGGATCCAAAACCATCCAAGGCTATCGAGCTAGCTTCAAGCTTAATGAATTCTAAGAAAATATTTCATAGACTAAAAATAAAAAATCCGCACGACCTAATTAGTCGTTAGACATACACCGTACAAGCATATTCAACATTTTATATTGCTGAATGTCTTCCTAGACAGATAGCATTATCTCCCTATTTACTAAGAAAAAAAAGTTCATATGTCCGTGTACACAATATAATTTATAAGTAAGGAGATCCAAGTATTGACTTCCCTTTTTACGGGTATTGTATATTTTCCACAAGAAAAGTCACAAGTAGTCGGTGTATTAGGAGAGAGTCTTAAAACGCACGCCTGGTCGAAAGTGTGCAACTCTATGTTTTACATCTTAAGACATTTTTATTGAATAGTCTTTGCCAGGTACCAAGCACTTAAAATGACTCAGTTAACATTAACCGTCAAAAACAAACACAACAACAAAATTGGCAGCCAACTTACTACCGACTTCTAGCCATCGATTGAACTCTTATTCAATACGGAACAACAATATACTTGTACAGTATGTATATGTAGTCGAATGTAGGTTAATAACCTCTGAAATTCTATATTATCGAATTAAGATGGTCGTATTGTGAAGATATTGAAAATATTGATTTTGATCTCTTTCATGATTAAAGCGACAAATATGACTGTAATAATAATCAATTAATCTACAAAATAATTGAACATATAAATTTTTATAGAAATGTTATAAGTTAAATTATATACATTATAAGTGCACTCGTACAAAATATAATTTTATAAGTGTAAAGGTATGGTTCTACCTGACGTTTTGAGACGATTATCGGGTCTCCACATAAAAGGCTCCACCTTCATCATGTTCACATATAGTGTGATACACAAATATATAGAAATGAGCTAATGTAGATATATAGCTAGTATGAGAGTCAGTTAGTTTTCGCACTGTGTTTAGTATCGGAGTACTGTACAAGAACTACAACAACTACCCACTAATGAAAAGGTTATAAACCACTGTTCTAGAAAGAAACTTTACTTATAATGAACATATGCATCATTTCATTATCTTTACCCGTATGGCCATTAACATCTTCGACACTTAGTGGCGACAGTTTCAAAGTTAATTTTATCTGCGGTGAACAAAATAATCATCTAGCTGTTTGTGGCATTATTTTCATTATTTTATTTCTTGCTCAACAATGCGTTAACCGGGTTGCGGGGAATAAGGCGCGGTGTTTGGTGCTTGAGGCAGTAGCATGTGTGAACAGATGCTTTGGATTTTTTTTCTTTAATGTTCTAACTTTTTTCAATTCCGGTATGTTTATAGACGTTTTAGAAAAAATGCATTTAATTAAGAGAACATATGTGAAGATTGTAATGTCTCGTGTGCTCATTGGGTTGGTTATTCTAATCGTGACGATTAGTCGTGCAAATATGTCTTAATGGTAAATAAATATTGATGTTAATTGGAGCTAATTAATATAATGAGGATGAAATTTAGAAAATTTAGTTATATATGGAAATTTCAATATGTTTGATTTAAGAATTATTTTAGCTAGCGCAATAAATATGTTTGAAATGAGCACAACATACTTTAAAAATAACACAGGTGTTAAATGGCATTGTCCGTTAAAATAGAATTGACATGTTGTACCCAGAACGCGAAGCACGGTAAAAAGACACGCCAATCTACCACTACAACGCCTGTGACAGTACACTCACGATAGCCTACCCTTCAAAATCAAATACAGACCGAAAGACAGAATTCTCTACGGGCATGCCACAGAAAGCAGACAGATACATTTTTCTGTATAGATAAAATCTTAAGTAGGGTTTTTAGAAATTTTTCCATACACAAACACACGAGACAAGTATAATACAAGGCATCAACTAAGAATATCGACAATATGGATATAGACAGAAGCTAAGCAGCATAGAATTAAGATATAGACTAATAAATTGTCAAAAATTTATAAATTATTTATGAAAAATAAATTTTATGAAATTAATTTGATTTTTCCAGAACGCAGCCTTTATCTTGACATTCAATGAACCGACATGGCGGATTATTTCACTTTGCTGAAGGTCATCACTATCTGTAGCTCTTAAAGAGTCCTTGGCGAGGGTAAAAATTGTGCTAGGATGTTAAATTTTGGTTTTTAGGTCAAATTTTGTAACTAATCTATAAATCGAATAAAAAAATCCCAAACAAGTTAGAAAATGGGCTTGTGTCCTCATTTTTTAGTTGATTTTTCAATTGTTGATTGAAATTGATGTTAATAAATGTGTATTGGCGTGTCTATTTTATTAAATATCTAAATATTGACGGAGATATAACAATTAAAAGTTTGAATTGTAGTTTTAGCGCAAGAAATAGTCGGCCATATTTGTATGACGTAAAATACATTTTAAAGTCAGTTATTTGTTGAGTAGGTCAGTGTTGTGGTAATGTTCTGTAGCTGTTGGTAGTCAAATAATCGAGTCAAGTCAAAGAATAATAAGTTTTTATTTTATTTGACCCTGTTACGGCAGACGTAATATTGAAATTTGATTGTTCCTTGAAATAGCTGTAAATAATATTTGATATTTTGATATATAAATACATATAGCAGAGATTTATGATCTGCAAGGTTGGTAACCTTACACAAGGATTGTGATGTCACATGCAGTTGGAATGTGCACAACGTTGAATCCCTTTAATAATTAAAGAGACAAAATGACTTTTTTAATTGTTAATATCTCTTAACATATAAGGAGTTATTAAAAAATAATTGAACATTTGAGGTTCTAGTAACCCACTTTATCAATATATAGTATACTTTTATAGAAATTAAAGCAGAGGACACAAGCCCATTAGCTATTAGAATCTCTTAAATACGTCTCTGTTCAACAATGACGTTATTTGGTACGTGCGATATTATCAACGAACTATAATAAATGTTAATCATTCAAGTTCGATTACAAATAAAGGTCAATAAAGGTCAACACAGTTCAAATAGACTACGTCGTTTATAATAAGGAAACGAACGTCTGCGGAGTTCTTATTAGCTAACATACAAAGCACAGCGGTTATATTGATCACTTGCAATTAATAAAAAATATATTTAGTAAAGGATTTGTTATGTAGATGACAGAAATATTACTTTCGCTTAGCATTGTTTGTAAATTTCTAATAGTACGATTCCTTCTCATATTTTTCTTTTCATGATTTAATTACTTTTGCTGTTTTTTCGGTTTGCTATGAATAGAACACAAAAAATACTGTATGTATCTGTGGCTTGGAGCTACAAAAATCGTTTTTTTTTCTTTTTACATTTCAAAAATTAAATTCTTTTTAAACATGAAATACAAAATCATAATCTTTATGTCACTTACTTTATGTCAATTACAATTTCAATAATTTTGGATAAAACCTTTGAGATTCTTTCAAACTATCATTTCGATTTGGAATTTTTGAGATTGGCTTCTTGAATTTTGATCAAACGCCAAAGATATATCCTCGCTATGTAATACACAAATCTACAAAACACACAATTATTATATTACACGTGTTACACTTTTCACAATAGAAACACCGTAAAATTTAAAGAGCATTTACTCATGCCATGCATTTACTCTTGCAAAATTTTATGCCCGAAGCCCAAAGAAACTGCAACATTCTCTTTGAAAAAAGAACGCCATTATTTTTCTGTTCTGACCGCCAAAATGACTGCTGTCCTGGAAATTGTATCGGCAGATAAAGAAAAGTGCAATCAATAGCGTGTACAAGAAAAACTACCAGACCACAATTTAAAACAAAAACCATCGAACAAAAAAGTTTATTACCTTAGGACATTTTCCTAAAAGAAAATATGAAAAATGCTGAAAATCTATCTATCGATGGTAAGTTGGATTTGGCTAATATTTTTTTGAAATATTCGTATTACTCTAATTGGAAAATTCGCACAGAAAAAGAGTTTTTTCTATGAAATTTTTGCTTGACAGTTAATTGCCAGATTGTGAATCAAGCCAATAGTGATAAAAATTTATTTAGTTGTTTATTTTCAGTTGAATTGTGAAAAAATTCCTTGAAATTTGTACAGGACAACAAATATAAATATTGCCTTAATAAATAACGTCATAAGTGGACCAACACCTACAAAACCAGAAGTTAAAGTTGACAGAATCGGAATTTATAGAATGTCTTAGATTTTATTCCAAGTTAGGTTTAAAAAAAACTATTACATAAAAACCAAGAGGAGTGTCTTTCCAACATAGTGTATCGATGTTGTTTTAACGGATAACGTGGGATGGCTTTTATACGGTTTATAGTTTTATAGTAAAAAGTGGTTCAAATCGCAGCTGAAATAATAAATCAAGGTTAATGAATGGGCGTAAGCAAACAATCACCATGTTCACTATATTAAAAGCCAAGGAATGGGCTTGTGTCCTATGTCTTAATTTCTATAAAAGTGTACTATATATTGATAAAATGGGTTACTAGAACCTCAAATGTTCAATTATTTTTTAATAACTCCTTATATGTTGGGAGATATTAACAATTAAAAAAGTCATTTTGTCTCTTTAATTATTAAAGGGATTCAACGTTGTACACATTCCAAGTGCATGTGACATCACAATCCTTGTGTAAGGTTACCAACCTTACAGCTCATAAATCTCTGCTATATGTATTTATATATCAAAATTAAAATATCAAATATTATTTACAGCTATTTCAAGGAACAATAAAATTCCAATATTTTGTCTGCCTTAGCAGGGTTAAACAAATGAAAACTTATTATTCTTTGACTTAACTTGATTATTTGACTACCAACAGGTACAGAACATTACCACAGCACTGACCTACTCAACAAATAACTGACGTTAAAATGCATTTCTCGTCATACAAATAAGGCCGACTAAAACTACAATTCAAATTTTTAATTGCTATATCTCCGTCAACATTTAGATATTTAATAAAATAGACACGCCAATACACATTTATTAGCATCAATTTCAATCAACAATTGAAAAATCGACCACTAAAAAATGAGGACACAAGCCCATTATATAATAGTAAGAAATATGTGTTTTTTAAATGTACTCGTACACATTCAAATAATTCTCGACTTAACTAAACACACAATGTCTTTGCTGGAATTATATGAGTACAAGCTACTTGTGAGGAATTTAAAAATGCCCAACTATTTGTGAAGGTGTTTTAACATGAAACAATGGGCTCAGCTATGCAGGGAACTGGATGTTAACTAAATATTATGATAAGTGCATTTTAGAAATAGGAATGTTAAAATATTCATAAATATTCTTTTGTAATTCATAAATATATTTCTTTAAAGCGATATGTCATTGATCTATCGGTTTGTTGTATGCATAAGTAAGAATGAGGGAATGTTTAAATAAGATTTTAGATCACAGTCTTGTCTTCATCGTAGAAAGAGTGAGATAACGCAATTTGAACAGAGACTAAGAATTCGCACCTCTCGAAATTTGTTCATCGCTCATGCAAAGACATTGTTGTCTTCAGTGCGTGCCTAGGCTAAGATTCAGTAAAGCAGAGTCTACGAAAAATCTATCAACAACAAATTTGGTACAAAGAAGGTCTGGAACATTTAATTGATTGGTGAACCAAAGTTATTTAATAAATTTGAATGAATTTGTTATTTAGTGAATTAAATATTTTTACATTTCTGTATTTTATTTTAAAGAAAGTTAAGAAATATTTGATTTATAAGTGTATAACCCGTAAAGAAGATGTGTTTGACAGAGTTAGTGCATTCAGGCAATATACAGTCTGAAATTAAAGCAAGAATTACATTATTATGCATTAGAGAATTTGTTCAAAACTGCTTATGTTAATTCTAAATTAAAAATTGTTATATACTTGTATATAAAATGGGCTTGTGTCCTATGTCTTAATTTCTATAAAAGTGTACTATATATTGATAAAATTGATTACTAGAACCTCAAATGTTCAATTATTTTTTAATAACTCCTTATTTGTTAAGAGATATTAACAATTAAAAAAGTCATTTTGTCTCTTTAATTATTAAAAGGATTCAACGTTGTACACATTCTAAGTGCATGTGACATCACAACCGCTGCCAACCTTAGAGCTCATAAATCTTTGCTATATGTATTTATATATCAAATATTATTTACAGCTATTTCAAGGAACAATAAAATTCCAATATTATGTCTGCTTTAACAGGGTTAAATAAAATAAAAACTTATTATTCTTTGACTTGACTTGATTATTTCGACTACCAACAGCTACATTACCACAGGACAGACCTACTCAACTTCATACAAATTCACATTTCACTTCATACAAATATGGCCGACCATTTCTAGCGCTAAAAGTACAATTCAGATTTTTAATTGCTATATCTCCGTCAACATTTAGATACTATCAATTTCAATCAACAATAAAAAATCGACCACTAAAAAATGAGGACACAAGCCCATTATAATAAAAGCAATTATAATCTTTTGCAGATATAGGAAAAAATTACGAAAAATTAATGACGTGAATGTCAGTACGTGAAAATAGACAGTGGAAAATAAGAACAGATATGGAAATATATAGCAGATAAAGAGAAATTGACATAGTGATGACAATTAGAAGGAAAAACTGCGATGATTAGAATTAGAACGTTAAAAGAATGGTCCGAAATAGTACGGCTAAGAAAGTTCTGTGTGCAAAGAGGGGACCCAGAGTGAAATGGAAGAAAAAGATGAACAATAGAAAGAAAATGGGGAATAGTCTTAAAGGACGCCAAGTTGGTTGATAATTTGTAATATTTCCATTTTGGCAATTTATCCACTTAGCAGATTCAGAACGAATCCCAATATAAAATTACTTTGACCTTATATAAACATATGTGGGCGTAAAATAATTGCATTCAATTTGATATCATATTAACTCCGTGCTCAATTATTAATAAATCAGCTCTCAACTCATAGTAATTCTACCTGCACAATCCTGTCACCATCAGTGCATCATTACACTCAATTACACTAGTGAACACTGCAACAATTTGTTAGCAACTCTCCTAATCCCCTCGTCCTGTACATCACCTCCCCCTTGATCACTACTTCACCGTTGTAATCTTGCATTCAAATGTCACTCACTGCAGATTACAAAATCAACACAAAAACACCTAAAGTGACAATAAATATAAAGACTGTGTATTCATTCTCCGGTCAGTGAACCATCTCATGAATAAACCCCGAAGGAATGACCGTCAGTAGCACAATTCAAGTAGTATGACTTATTTTTGATAGGTTATCGACTAATTTAACAAGCTTCAGCAACATAACCTCAAAAACTCGTAAAGTACGGAGATTTCCTGCGAATTTAAATAGCGAAATCCATTTGAGTTGAACGTTGGATTAGTTTCTAGTGGTTTTATATGACAGCTATTAAAGTCGAAGTGTTTTTAGAAGTATGAGATATGGAATTAGTGTGTCTAAAAATAACGCACTGTCAGTTCGTTAATTAAAATTAAATATTCATTTAACGACTCAATCGACTTGAAGTGTATTTTCTATATTACTTGTAGATTTAGATTTATTTGTACATGTAAAAGACAATTTTATAGCTGTACACATTAAAATATTATTTATCTATTTTTGATGTTCTAATAACATACTCGTATTCGAGTACAGAACACTGTTAAAAATGTTCTTAAATTCAATAGAGAAATGCATAATTTTACAAAGCAATTTTAATTAAAAAGCACGGTATGTTATATAATTAATTTACAGGATCTTAATTATTTTTCAATACCATTTGCACTTGCTTCATAAAGTATCATTCCCACTAACTGTTTTAATTTTGTATTTAATTTAAATTGTATAGTATATGAGAAAATGCGTAATCACTCCCTCTACAATTTTTATTTAGAATTTAATTTACAGTTTCTTTGTTTTTTTAGAACCTCACAAGGTTCAGTGTTTCTAAATTAAAAAGAACTAGATTATATTATAACCTCCAAAATATGACAATCTGTCAAAACGCAGTAGGATAAATTTTAATACATAAGTTCAATGATAATTTGTCGCAAATAAAGAAATAAAAACAAGTTCTATTACTAACTGTTATTGAAAACAGCAATTTTAATTACTCTACACGCAATTTTGTCCAACTGTTGAACCGTCAAAAATTATATTACTAACAACGCATGCGCATGAACTAAATAAACTAAACAATGAATGTAACAAGGAACGCCTATTCTGAAAACGTGAAATCTAGATCTATATAACGCGAGTTTACGAGAGGAATTTGTTCATAAAGAAGACTCGGACGCTTTATTAATACCCCCTGCAACATAATATTAATAATAAATCCGGTTATTAATTTTATAATATCTTTTCCTATAAATCAGTAGTAATTTTAAGAAAACATTTAACAGCGTATGGAATAAAATACTAGGCCACACCCACATTTATTGTCCGATGAAAAAATTTGTGAATTATCAAGGGAAAAAATCACATTGTAACTTTGTGTTGAATTGAGAGAAAATATGAGGTCTTAGGGCATTCAATATTTTTGAGGTCCTGCAAAATGAAAAAGTTAAAACTTCAATACCGTTTTTCGACTAACGAGCTGTGGTTATTTCTAAAGAAGACGAACTACGCATGCGCCAAAGTCGACAGCAGTGTAACGTGAACCTCTCCTTAGTTGCTCACTTCTCTCTCTCTCTCTCTTTCTCTTCTCTATAATTATTTTCCTATTTATCTAGATGTCAAGTGTAAGATTTTGGCTGAATTAGGTTTAATAGTTTTAAAGTATAATTAAAAATTAACTAAACTATTAAGATACTCTTTAATATGGAAGTAATTTTATTGAATAAATGTAAAATATGTATTATATATTAATTTATACCAACATAAAATAAATAATATTTGAACTCTGCCAACGATAATGTTGGCATCATTGTACAGTTATAAAACGGAGGAATCTGTGAAGCAAATATTAACAATTAGCATAAATCTAACACTTAGTAGCATTCACATTCACATTCACACATTTACATAATATTTCAATTTTTAACTCGTGAATAATATACCATACATGACGCTATCAAAATGTGCTCAAATGTATTTATAAAAATGACTAATATGAACAATAAATATTTGTCTCTTGTCATTTACTTCAAAGAATTATGTAAGACACCCGTAACCTCAAACTTTAAATAAATTTTATGATTTATGCAGTTAGATAAATTATAATGCATACTTAGTTAGCACCCCGTCGCGAAGTAACGATTGTTTAACGTACTTCAAATTTCATTCATTTCAAGTTTTCAAGGTGAACAAAATTTTAACGTCAGACTTCGGCACGGTAAAAATCAAAATCCTTTGTGGACTAGTATGAAAATAGTATTTACGTTTGCATTTATCGTAACAGGCTAGAAAAAATTGAATATATAAAATAAACTGTTTCTTTGTCGACACAAAAACCAAATGTAAAAAACTAATCTAGTTTTATTACTTTTTTCTAAGCTTACAAAACTGATTGAACGAATACGTACGAAAGACAAAGGATACCGATGTATTAACTTACATGTTACTTCGGTATGAACGTCCACTTTCTGGCGTTAATAAATCTTTTTATGCAAAATTATATGATGTTATTTTTTTTTTTTATTTATTTGCATTGACTTTTATTCATCAAACATTTTTTATACATATTTCACATTTTATAATTCTATTTTACAAATTTCTATATATTTAACTAACTCACTAATTAATTTTGAATCACTTAACAAAAATTTAGTATTAACAGGAAAAGTTTTAATCACATCTAATATATCACTATTGAATTTTGATCTTTCTAAACTATAATTTATGCATTAAATATAATATGATAAGTTCCAAAGGAATAACTCGAATACGCTTCAATAGCAATGTGAACTATAGGCCTAAATCTATGTAAGGAGGCGGTATTCGCACATGTCTAGTACATTGTTTTTTTGTAGCTATAAGATTTCACAAGTAACAGCGATTTTTTTAAAAATATTTTCTGATTCTCAGTCAATTTTATATAGAGAATGTTCAAAATAGCGTAAAACGCATTATTTTTTTTAAATTCGTCCAAAGTTCCTCCTTCACCACATTGACATCTATCGTCAGATTTAATATTAATTTTGTACAGGTGAGCTGGAGTTTTGCAATGATTACTTTTGATTCTGATTATAGTGGATATAATTTTGCGGGACTCATTTCTAAACCATCTCTTCTTACTTAAATTTGGATGTAACATATAATAATCTCTTCCTTTTAACTTACTCTTGTTAATGAAATCTTGGTTTCTCAAATTGAAGTTTAATTTTTTGATTATATTAAAAATTTCATATGTAGGTAATTTCACTTTCATCTTAATTTCCAAATTTATTGATTCCTTTGCCAATTTATCCGCAATTTCGTTTCCTCTTATTCCAATTATTTATTACTCTTATTACATATGAAATTAATATATAAGTAAAAGATTTTTAATATCTTTTGCATTTATTTAATTACTATGTAACATTATTGTAACAAAATGTAATGTTAGGTAAAAAATATTACGTAAAATGATACATATGCTTAGAAGAATCAGAAATTATTTATTTTTATGTTTATTTATCGTAAATAATACATACTTTTAATATTCATACTGTACTCCATAAACTGTATTCAATTTCTCGGATTCTGCATAATCCACTGGAACAGTCATCGTTCTTTATGTGTATAAATATTTGGGGTAATTCTTCAAAACGTTATACGGTCCATAGCTACATAAATATTTCAGTACATCACTTAGCTTACTCCTATATTCGTACAATGCACTTGCACTTCTTAAGTATGCAATTTCTTGTTATTAAATTCAAAATAGAAAGGCCACGTCAGTGCGAGAAAACACTAAACCTAAATGAGCTATGTGTTTTATTTTCTGCTTTGCATTTCACGCAATGATTCACCAACTAAATCGATACTTTTAAGATTCTTTAGACAAGGGAGGTTATCCCCCCCCCCCTTCCTCTCATCAACTACTATCACTGCTAGCAATGTTTTACATTACAAATTGCATTGCCTGATCTCTTGGTCAAGTGTTTGATGTATTTAAACATGTTTATACGTGCATGTATTCAGTTTATCACGATTTTAAAAATGACCGCTGTGTTTCATTGAAAAATGACGTCATTGCGTCATATATATGGCATGTGAAGAGAGGTAAATGCGCTGGGAGAGGGGTTAAGTTTATGGAAGATGTGTATCAAATTTTCATTTTCAAGGCTCTTGTGGCACGCTTCCCGTTATCCAATTGATCCGAAATTTTTCACAGATATTTTTTCATGCTATGGCGTCAAACAAGGTACGGCGCAAAAAGAAATTTTACCAAAAGTAAATAAAGCTGATATTTTAAAAATTTGAGAATATTAAATGAAAAAAAAATCACAGCCGACAAGTAATCTTGATTATTTTGTTATCTTATAAAATATTTTCTTTCATCTATTTATATTAATAGTAATCATTATTTAACATTCTTTGAATAATAATATTTAGACATACCTTATAAGTAAAAACATAATATAGTAAATATTTTGTTTTTCAAGTGATAGGCAATCTCAAAACTACCAGCAACGTTAAATAAATTTATTCACCTATATAGGTTACTTATGAAAACACTATTTTATATATATATATATATATATATATATATATAATAGTAAAAAATTTTACCTGTTACATAAAGTTTTTATGCATATATAACATTACGTAAAAAGAATTATTTTTTTAAGTAAATTTACGTTTTCTGTAAAATTAAATAATGCTACATATTAAAGTAGTAAATTACTCAAATATGTTAATTATATTTTGCATTTATTAATGACAATGTAACAAAATTATATTAAACTTCTATAAATAATCATACGCAACGTTATGTAAAAATTATTACATAAATAATTCATGAAATATAAGTAAAAATCTATTAGGTTCTAAAACATCATAAAGTCATTGGGGTTGTGAAACTGTGCCATATAAATTGGCTATCACGACCTCAAATATTCAATTATTTCCAATATGTTTTAACCCGCTTTACCCCGATTGCTAGATGTATTTAAATACTTTTGAATAGTATTTGTGCACATCTCTGCTCATGCTGCACCATCAGCATGGATCGTAATTGCCTTGTGACCAAGAAACGCAGTCGCTCCAAACGTGGTCAAAACTAATTTGAAATCAGTTTAATTTCGTTCATGCTGTATGTGTTCTCTCACTCGTATGCACATGCGTTCTCTCACTAACAACACAGTTGCATTCTAATTCGATTCGGGCAGACTCGGGGCTCGCGTTTGCAATCAGTCGACCCATGTGCGGACGGCATAATAATACACTTTTGCTTCACATTAAAACACGTTTACTAAAAATAAGGTTAGAAATCGTCAGCTTGATCATTTACGCCATTGAATGTATCGAAGCGATCCTGGTGGCCACAGCGAAAACAGTCGGTTGCTTCCTTTGTTTACAGCCGCGTGTATAATGAAATACGGAAATTCATGTAATACATATTTGAATTATACAAAATTGTACAACAAATACATTAATATATGTATGAACTATTTCCGGTAATGTAATCAGACAACTCGTGGGCAAGAAATGAAAAATAAAGAAACTATTATTATTTTTATATAAATATTTATATATTAAATGTTGAATTTATTTTAATTTAAACTAATAAACAATCTTTTTACAGCCGTAGTGTTTTAAACAATAGACATTTCACGAACTTAATAATTATATTTTTACAAATAATACACATTATTTAAAACTTTCACTTATTATTTAATATAGTAAACAAAATGTTAACAATTGTATAACTAGCTCTAGTACCATACGATCAGAGCCGATTCGTGCTGAGTTTTTTTTATAAATCGAAGATTATTTTAAAGAAAAAAAATTAAGGAGGTATGGACGTTAACATAAATGATGAAAACGTTGTGAAATTAGGAGGGTTGATACAAATAGTTAAAATACATGCTGTCTCAAAATTTTAGAGACCTAGGGTTCATAGTTTTCTTTTTATACATGATTAAAAATAGTCATTTTCCATACAAATCATAATTTTTAGCTCAATTTCACCACATAATATAACTTTTAACTATTAAAAAATGGTGACACGGCTTTCAAAAACTAAGTGTATATAAAATAATCTTTTCTGTAACTATTGCAAAAAGAAAATTATCAAAAGGATACCTATATACGAAAATATTTAAATAAAACCCTTAAGAAACAGTAAGTGTAGGTTATAAGCTGGCAACGTTGCAAATGCCAATTTGAGCGGGAAATTCAAAATCGGAATAAATGTTATATAAAATATAACAATTTATTTGTCAAAAAACCAAATCACGCATGCGTCAACACACGTAAATTTACAGCGTTGCCAAATTTATTATTCCTTTTTCAAAATATTTAATTTGAATTTAAATTAATATCAATTTGATATTAATTATAAGCAATTTTTCATTTTGTTGGAATTACAAGACATTCATTCTTAAATTAAATTACTTAAAACTTGTTTTGTTTTTGTTTATATAAAATAATAGCCTATTGTTATATTTCTTTTAAGACATTCAAGGTTGTTGTTTCATTGTAGCTGCAGTGAACTGGTTTTATTTTGTTTTTGCCTATTTGAATATAACTGAAATAACTTGTATTTGAATTAGGAGAGAAATGTTAGTCTTTAAGTAATTTTTGTCTGAGGACATTATGTATAATTTTAGTCTGAGGACTTATTAATTAATAAAATATTTTATATAAAACTGCGCATTTAATATCTGCTTCAACAGGTTATGGGCCCAGATATTATATGGCTTTATTAGGCTTTAATTAAAAAAATTAATATGATGACATCAGTGAGTGCTACAAGATTTGAGCTGTTGAGTAAGGACAATTATGAAGCCTGGAAAATTCATGTTGAGGCGCTATTGATCAAAAATGATTTGTGGGAATATGTCAGTGGTGAAAAACCGATTCCTTTTGCTGCGGAAAAGAATCAAGAAGAAAGAAATGGATGGATAAAAATTGATCGTAAAGCTAAGTCAGAAGTAATATTAGCAATTAGTTCAACGGAATTGCAGCATGTCCGAGGTTGTAATACTTCTCATGAAGTTTGGCAAAAACTTGCCTCAGTTTATGCTTCCAAAGGACCTGCAAGAAAAGCTTTATTACTTAAGCAACTCATGCTTCACAAGATGTCTGAAGGTGGTGATGTCAGGGACCATGTAAACAAGTTTTCGGATATAGTTGATCGACTTGGAGCTATGGATATTGAAGTGAATAAAGATTTATTGTCTGTAATGTTATTATATAGTCTACCAGATAGCTATGAAGGTTTTAAATGTGCTATGGAATCACGTGATGAACTCTTGGAGGTTGAAGCTCTTAAGGTTAAGATACTTGAGAAGAGTGAAATTGGTTCAAATTCAGTTGTTGAGTTAGCTGGAAATGTAAGGGCTGAAAATCAACCGAGTTACAACAATATTTTTAAAGGATATTGTTTTAAATGTGGAAAACAAGGACATAAGTCTCCTGAATGTCCAACTCAATTGAAACCAAATTTCAGAAGAAATGGACCAGATAGACAGAATAGATACACACAAGAAAACCAATGTTCTCAAGCGGATGATGATACTTTTGCAGTATTTAATGTTGAATTTGCTGGTAGTGTTCCAAGTTGTCGACCTTGGATTCTTGATAGTGGCTGTACAACACATTTATGTGGTGATAAACAATTATTTAAGTCTTTAAATGAAGAAATTAGTGGGAAAATAAATTTGGCTAATCAAGCAAGTAGTGAAATCAAAGGAAAAGGTACTGTTAATTTGTCGATTAGTAATGGTAAACAGCTGAGGTCAGTAGATTTTTCAAACACATTATTTGTACCAGATTTAAGGTCAAATCTAGTATCAGTTGCTAAAATTACTAATAAGGATCATGAAATTCTATTTAAAAAAGATTCAGCTGTAATTATGGATATGACTGGAAATGTTAAATTTGTTGCTGAAAGGCGTGGTGATCTCTATTATTTACAAGAAGGTAATGAAGAAGCTTGTATTGGAGAAGATAAAGCTAATTCTGAGTTATTGATGTGGCATTGTCGTATGGGTCATTTAAATGCTAAGGATTTATTTCGGGTGATTAATCAGAATACTACAAGTAAAGTAACCTCTGAACAATTGAAATGTTTGTCAAGATGTGAAGTGTGTCTACGAGGTAAGATGACAGGGTTACCGTTTTCAGGAAGTGAACGACAGAGTGAAGAACTTCTTGAAATAGTTCATACAGATATTGTTGGACCGTTTAGGACACAATCAGTGAATGGAGCAAAATATTTTATTACATTTATTGATGATTATTCTCGATGGTGTGAAGTATACTTTCTTAAACAGAAGAGTGGTGCACTAGAAGCTTTCAAAATGTATCAAAATCAAGCTGAACGTATGACAGGGAAGAAGATTAAGTATCTTCAAAGTGATAATGGTAAAGAGTATTGTAATACTGAGATGGATTCTTTCCTGCGTAATCAAGGTATTCAACGTCGATTAAGTGTTGTAAGAACACCTCAGCAAAATGGTGTTGCTGAACGTTTAAATAGAACATTTGTTGAAATGGGACGATGTTTATTACTTCAATCAAATTTATCAGATATGTTTTGGACTGATGCTGTAGCTACAGCATGTCATTTGAGAAACAGATGTCCTTCAAGAAGTATTAATGGAGATACTCCTTATCAGAGATGGTTCAACAGGGATAAAGTTCATTTAAATTATTTACGAGCATTTGGATCAACTGTATATGTCTTAGATAAAGATCCAACAAAAGGCAAATTATCTGATAGATCAATGAAAGGAATTTTTGTAGGTTATCCACGTGAATCAAAAGGATACAGAATTTGGTTACCAGAAAAGAGAAAATTTATTGTTGCTCGTGATGTGAAATTTATTGAAGATAATGTTAATACAGTTTTAAAGAACCAAGAGATTAAACAGCTGATTATTAATGATTTTGAAAACAAGGATAAACCATGGATTGAATTGATAACAGGATTTAAAAATAGTAATGAGACAGAAATTTTAGATGGAATCCCAGAAGAAAATTTAGAAGATAATGAAGAAAATGAAAATTCATCTGGTATTCAATCATCTATTCAAGAAACTACTAGAAGAAACTCAAGAGAATATACTAGAGAAGAAAGAAGAGGACCAGGAAGACCAAAATTAATTAAAACAGGTTTGAAAGGACGTCCCAGAAAATTATTTTCAAAAGTTAATAATTGTGAAGTTAAAGAAAGGATTGAATCTGATTCTAATGAAGATGATAATGATAATGATAATATATTTGTTGGAGTAGCTGAAGTTAAATTGGAAGATGCTATTAATTTTCAAGAGTGTGCTGAGTGGAAGAGAGCAATTAAATCAGAAGTCATAAGTTTATTAAAAAATGATACTTGGAATATTGTAAAATTACCTGAAGGTCAAAGTGTTGTGGGAAGTCGAATGATTTTAACAAATAAATTTGGATCAGATGGGCTTATTGAAAAAAGAAAAGCTCGTATTGTTGCAAAAGGTTATAGTCAGAAATATGGTATTGATTATGATCAAACTTTTGCTCCAGTTGCAAGAATGGAATCAATGAGACTTTTAATTGCATTGTCTGTGGAATTAAAACTTGTAATAAGACAATTTGATGTTGTAACTGCCTATTTAAATGGAATATTAGAAGAAAATGTTTATATGGAAATACCGGATATGCTACATGAAATTTTGATGTGGATAATTGATGATAGTCAGGTGTCTGAAGAATTAAAAAATAAAGCTACAAAAATGTTAAAATGTATTGAAGAAGGAGGTGATGTTTGTAAATTAAAAATTCACTGAAGGATTGGGACTTCAAATTATTTAAATTGTTGAAATGAATGTCTTGAGGGGGTGTGTTGGAATTACAAGACATTCATTCTTAAATTAAATTACTTAAAACTTGTTTTGTTTTTGTTTATATAAAATAATAGCCTATTGTTATATTTCTTTTAAGACATTCAAGGTTGTTGTTTCATTGTAGCTGCAGTGAACTGGTTTTATTTTGTTTTTGCCTATTTGAATATAACTGAAATAACTTGTATTTGAATTAGGAGAGAAATGTTAGTCTTTAAGTAATTTTTGTCTGAGGACATTATGTATAATTTTAGTCTGAGGACTTATTAATTAATAAAATATTTTATATAAAACTGCGCATTTAATATCTGCTTCAACACATTTATTAAACTATTATATGCATAAAAAAATCATTTTAACAACCAAAAAGCAGTTTAATAGGGAATTGAAAAATTCATTTTCAAAGGTACAGTCCCAATATTTGCTCGTCCCTCATGTACTTCGTATTTTGCATTTCGTATTACCGAGAGATAAACTTTTAGTATTGACGGTACGTCCTGTACCTCCTTAAGGTGCCGTTTCAAAGATTTGCACCTACTGCACGGCACTGCTTGCATACAATATTGCGTTACGCGTTTAAAAATAATTTTTCAAATAACATAAAATGATTTAAAACAACAATGAAAAATAGACTCACTGTGTAGTTAAATTGTAGTACGGGTCGGACCGACAAGTCTATTCGCGATTGTGCAATTCATAACCAAACGATAGTTCATTAATATTAATGGAGGCTACGAACATATAACTAGCTTTATATGTGTTGTACAATCAGATAAAAATAAAAGTTGATTACGCTATATTCGTACGTAAAGTATTGTAGATATTTAAATATATTATAGGCTGGTGTAATGGGCAAAATAATTACACTGCGGCGTCGGTAATTAGGCGCGGTTTAATCACCGAATTTATATTCCTGTTAGCTTTACAATAATTATTATTGTTTCAAGGAATGTAAACAAATTCCCAAATAACACAGTTTATCAAAATTTTGAAATAAACGCAACCTTAAACGCATTTGAAATTCTTCGTTTATTTTACTGAAAATGGGATTGTGTCCTATGTCTTAATTTCTTTAAAAGTGTACTATATATTGATAAAGTGGGTTACTAGAACCTCAAATGTTCAATTATTTTTCAATAACTCCTTATATGTTAAGAGATATTAATAATTAAAAAAGTCATTTTGTCTCTTTAATTATTAAAGGGTGACATCACAATCCTTGTGTAAGGTTACCAACCTTACAGATCATAAATCTTTGCTATATGTATTTATATATCAAAATATCAAATATTATTTACAGCTATTTCAAGGAATAATCAAATTTCAATATTATGTCTGCCTTAGCAGGGTTAAATAAAATAAAAACTAATTATCCTTTGATTTGACTTGATTATTTGACTACCAACAGCTATAGAACATTTCCACAGCACTGACCTACTCAACAAATAACTGACGTTAAAATGCATTTCACGTCATACAAATATGGCCGACCATTTCTAGCGCTAAAACTATAATTCAAACTTTTAATTGCTATATCTCCGTCAACATTTAGATATTTAATAAAATAGACACGCCAATACACATTTATTAACATCAATTTCAATCAATAATCGAAAAATCGACCAGTAAAAAATGAGGACACAAGCCCATTATTTTATCAAGTTATGTCATATTTACACGTGCATTTTTGATTGCAAATACTGATTTGTACAATTAAATTAATTTATCTGAACATTTAATATCTCATTATTCAATAAGTTCATAGAATTACATACAGATGGCGATACTGTCGACAAACCCATATGACTGACTATTAGATAGTACCAACCTTCACACAATATGTGTCAAAATTTCATGACATTCGGACCATTAATTAACGGGTTACAGTAGTTTTAGTAACGCTACATTTGTATTTTTCAAAACAATGGATAAATGTGAATTTCGTATGTTGATAAAGCATTGCTTGCTAATGGCTAAAATATTGACAAGTGTTATTAGGACTAGGTAGTTTTTAACGTTGACACATACCGGTGAGAAATTCACGTCGCTGGTAAAAACCGGCGTCAAAAACTAGCTCAGAACCTATACGATGCAGGACCAAGCAAGTCTAAATTTTATTTCAAAACAGCTCTTGTAAATGCTGTATTATATACAACCGAGTTTTAGACGATATTTTGTTCATATTTAAAATCACGAGGGTTTTCAACACCCAATTGAATCCGCTTAGTACGGATCTGCGCAGCTTCATAAACTTAATATGTATGATAATTATCATTCAAAACTTTACATATGTTGAACATAATAATACTATTCAAACTAAAATATGTCATTTAATTATAGAGTTTCAAGGTCTAATATACTCGTACAAAGTAAAACTTAACGCTTAAGGAAATGTATATATTAGAATATTCAACTATACAAAAAAAAGTAAATTGCACTAAATCTCTGTTTAATGTGACTAATATTAAAAGGTATGATTTATAGGTTATACTATGTCATAAATTTTACGAAATTGAAGTTATTAACCTAAAAATGTTGTATTAAATCAAATCTAATACAATGAAATATCATTCGAAGCGATAGAATCTAATCCAAGGCTATACTTTCCTACAACAACACGAGAATAATGCTTCTATTATTATATTATAAGAAATCTAGTAAGAAATATAATATGTAAATAGGAATAAGACATACAAAGTAGCATATGTACTAAATAAATTATAGAATACATAAAAATAAATAAAATTTTATATATATATATACTAGCTGACCCGGCAAACGTTGTTTTGCCATATACGTCATTTCTAGGAAATATTTTTTTTTTTAAGAAATACATGAAAATTATAGTATACTACAATTATTATATTCGATTGCCATCTTGTGGATCTATGGATGGAACAGAATAATATAAAAATCGCGATTAAAAATCATGGGTTGACCGTATAAGGGTGAAATTTTAGAATTAAATGTATTTTTCAATGCTGAATCATGAAAGAATAAAAACAAATAATTTTGTCCAAAAAATAAAAATAAAATTTTCGGGGTGGGCCACCCTTAACATTTAGGGGTATGAAAAATAGATGTTGGCCGATTCTCAGACCTACCCGATAAGCACACTAAATTTTATCAAAATCGGTTCAGCCGTTTCGGAGGAGTTTGGGAACAAACACCACGACACGAGAATTTTATATATTAGATTAGATATAGTATATGGAGTCAATATAAAAACGAATATGTTTAAATGTATTTGTTACATAAATGTTACTTCAAACTTGAATAAATCGCAATCAATCTTGACTACGATCTCAAGAAATTATAAATTAAGAAACTAAAGTGTAATCTTACAAAAAAAATATTTTGTGTAAAAAATGAGATAGTCCTAGATAAAAAATTGTCTTACAGTACAATTTCAAACTTAACGGGTTATTACAACCTAATTCCAAGCTTTATTTTCTAAATTGCAACGCAGTACATATTTTAAGTTTGCTAGTTTATTACAAGCTAATTCCAAGATTCATTTTCCTGTTATACTCTCACAGGGGATATTATTGCCTTTTCTTGGCTAAATAGAATGGAATCTGTGATAAATTTACACGGGAAATAATAGAAGTTGAAGTTTTGCTCTCTACCTTCCAGTTTTTTACGAATGTCAATATTTAACAAAATTTTCATACATAAATAAGTAACTCTTATACATTTTGTTCATTACTAAGAAATCTCTGATATCTAGCAAAGATTAAAACCACTTGCAACACAAATTCTGCATTTTGAATTGTTTAGAAAAATTTAACGATATATAATTTTAGATTCCACTGTAAACTTTTGTTATATTCACAAATAAATAATATTTAAAAAATATACATTCTAAATTACCTTTTAAATACGAAACATATAAAGCCAAGTAAGTTATAAATAATTTAACACATTATGATTAATAAACAATCACATTATGATTAACTTTTCTATAATAAAACACCGTTATGATTCAATTAGACGGTGTCATTTCCTTGTTAAAACAGAATTCCGATTAATTCGATAACGAAACACTTGTCACAAAACACCATTCTTTATTTAATAACTATAATTAAAAGCACACATTTGACTGTATTTTTTTTATGTGTAATGTTATGTAGAAGGTATATAAATAAATAAATAAATAAATATATTGACTGCAATTCCTCGGAGACCGTTCTTCGAGTCCCGGTGCCGATTCGATTCCAACTGAAATCTTGGGTTCTACTTGAACATTTATTACTGCATTGCATTTGAAAGGAAGACCGTCGACCCAGTGTGTTTACATGTATTAATATATTATATTTATATGTGGTTGTATACATACATGAATATGTGTCTGGTTGTGCATGTGTGTGTGAATATGTACCTGCTGGTATGGCGTTAACTGAATGCTATGAGATAAACCATGGTGCGAGAACCTTTTATTCCAAGAGGTTTTATTCCATGCATACATAATTAATTCAGCGCGGGAATATTTGTTCAGAAACTATTTTTTGATTAGGGATTTATATAAATAGACACAATATTAATTTTACACAATTTTTGAAACTCTTATCTGTATACAAAGAAGAAACTATTTTTATCAACAAAAATAAGTGGTTGTTCTTAGTAATACTGTTATTTGAAAAACAAATTGTCATTGCACATCGAAATATTTATTCAAACATAGTATGGTAACCAAAAAGAATTCTTAAAACTATAATTACCAAAAATAATGTTTATTTAATTTATTTGCTGTTACAAATAAAATGAAGAAAGAAGGACGAAAAAAGGACCGTGGTCCTAAGAAGCCCGTGAAGTATTATTAAAACAAAAAAACAAAATTTAAATAGGTTAAACACTGGTAAGTTGTACAAAATTCACAAATATTTATGGCCAGTAATTGGGTTGTGAACCACAACTGAATTTATATAAAAATCCACTGTATATTGATAAAGTTGGCTATTAAAACCTCAAATATCCAATCATTTTTATTCAATTCGCATTATTATAAAAGTTATTAACGATTAAAATAGTCATCTTTTCCATTTAATAATGTTACAAAAAATGATTTAATTTATGACGTCATTGCTTCCTCACCTTTTTCTCCACTGCCATTTATAATCACTGTTAAACAAGAAAAGTACAGTATTGAACGTCAAAGCTATAGCAGCTGTTATACCCATAATGTTTCAATATAATTTCGTGATAGAAGACGAAAAATGAATAACATTATAGTTCAAATTACAAGAGTTCGAAGACGATTTATTCTTAAAACAAGTTGTGCTGTATAAATAAACGATACAATTGAAAAGCACTGTCTCACTAATTCTCATATAATGTAGATAGAAACTAATAAGATGAAATTCGCCATTGTGTCGCAGATTTATAGGACTCCTAGTACCTTTTTTCAGAATGAATCATCGTTAAACTCTCGTAATTTAAACTATACTTATTTATATTCTTTTCAGTTCGTGACGTCATCAACTACTAGGATAAAAACCGGAATATTATGCTGTAAAACAAAATTCAATTTTTGGATATTTAATAAAATAAAAACGCTAATATACGTTTATTAATTAATATTTCAATATAGAATTAAACAATCAACCCCTGAAGAAAGGGATCACAATACAATTATAGAAGCTTTATTAATTTTACCGTCGAGCCCCCAAAGCAATGTAGTTCACTGATTCTACTAACTGTATATTGTGTAGTATTTTGTACTCTCTAAAACCTAATCTTTCCTAACACCAATAATTGTTTAAAAGTAATAAAATTTAAAAAGTATTCCTATTTAAATTCCTGATTATCACCGGATGGAATGCATACTACGACGACTATCTGCTCGCGGCCTAAATGTTTCCGACGTAAACTTGTTCTGTATTTAGTACAGTGTACAGTGCGAGTATACTCTGGATCGTGGATCTGTAGATCGCGACTGTCATTCACGATTCCAGTTAGATGAAACCAGGGAGAAAAGCATCGTACACTTCTACTACTACATACGATTACAGCTGCCGGAGCTCGTTGGAACACTAGTGCTGAAACCAATGACAATCGTTCGTCCATCAACTAGTTAACCGCAGGTCTCATAATCATAATCAGCGGTCTATTCGTTCATGGATTTGACGGACAAGTGTATGGATTAAGATAGGATATTCGGGTTTTAAAACAGGGTGGAATTAAGGGAAGGGTAAGGTTACAACTTTTTTTTATTCATTTATATTATTGTAAAACATATTAAGTTTATTGTGTAAAAATTCGAAGTCGATTGGAGTAAAACTGTCGGAGATACAGAGTTTTAAGTCTTCACCTCTCTGGGGTGCTTTCGTGTTACTTTAAAACTTTTAAATGCGATTCCTCACACATAGCTTTTTCAGAGTCGGTGCCCTATCTAGCTCAAAGTCTATTGGACCGATTCTTTTGAAATTTTGCACACTCTTTCCTTACATAAATGCCAAAATTACGCTAGTTTTTTTTATTTTTTTATTTTAATGTATTTTAAAATAACAAAGTTTCTGATTTTTTTCATGAAAAATCGATATTTTGACTTTTAAGTGCTGTAAAAAATTGAAAAACCAATACAAAAAGATAAACTCGACAGCGTTACCTGTAGAAACTTATCAACTAATGAAATCATTTTGGTTTTTCGATTTCAGAAAATTCAGTGATGAGTTATGAGTGGCACCGCAAAGTTACTTTTTTTGTGACGTCTGCGGAAATTCGCTGTCAATGCCTCATTTCTTGATATTTATTTATGAAAATTTCACAAAGTATTCTTCAAATGCCATTTTATCATGTAGTAATTATAGAAATAATTATATATTAACTGTGTCGTCAAAAAACATTATCAAAAATACGGGTATGCTCCTTTTTTTATCGTTTTGAAAAATGTTTTGTGAAAATAATTTATGAGCTTCTTGAATATGTTTAGATATTTTATGGAGTACGAAAGGGTAATACTCCTATTTTTCAGTAACTGGTTTCCAATTTGTAACGACGAAAGTTTTTATCAACAAATGCACGCCCATTTCTCATGCACCTCTGTTAAAAAACCGAAAGTCCGGACAACAGTTATGAGATTTATATTATCTTTGTGTCTGACAGACAGTGACTAACTTCAGTCAAGTAAAAATTACCAGTGGCGACGATGGACGACTGACGAATGACGGTTAGTGATTGTCAAGGTTATCATCTTGTGGATTATGTATTACCATAAGTTATTTGATATTTTGTATGCATGACAAGTAGGTTTTCTTAAACTGGTGCAGAGACATTTAAGAACACGTTACTCGCATTAAAAACTAAATTCGCGGTGCAGCGCGGTTATTGTTACATGCATAGAGATATAAGAATAGAGTGCGCGAAGGGTACGGCTGCGTGTAAGAGGAAGCGATAAAGGCAAAGAGAGAGTTAGCTGCCGAATGTCCTATCTGTCTCTTTCTAACCGAACCGCTGCTGCTGGCATGGTTGATTGGCGATGAGGCAAGGGGTAAACAAGCAAGCAGACGAACTGCTCGGCTAGAAAGAGACACAGAGAACAATCGTCAGCTATCTCTCTCTTTGTCTTTATCGCAGTATTCAGTCTCTTGCGCACTCTATTCTTATAGAAACATGTTACATTCCCCAAACCTCACAAAACTCGAAACGGTAACAGTTTGACTAGATACAATTAATTTTCCGCGAGAACTAAAAGAAAGGTAATGATTCAGTTAGATATAATTTATTTTGCGTGAAAAATATGAAATAAATAACGGTTTGAATTGATATTCGAAATATACGCCATCTTCAGACCTACATCACTCTTGGTACGGCACTAAATAAGTGATAAACAATTTCAAATTAAATTTGACGTATTTCAATTGTAGAAATAGGACTTTTTATAAGTTGTGTCTCTTTAATAATTTAATGCGATTAAAATGACTATTGTATCTATTAATGTTAGCTGTGACTTCAACTCAGGCCTAGCGAAAACATAATGCAGAATATGAGTATTAAAGATGCTACTGCCACGCGACTTATGGTTAAGGACACATGTTTGAGTGACTGATACAGTTCGGGCAACTCTTGAAAATGGGAAACAAAGAAAATTGGACACAATACTTGGAGATTCAGCATTGGAACTTCGATACATAGAGATCGGTTATAAGATATGACAATATACATATTCGAATGAAATAGATTTTTAATAAACGAATGTTATATAATTATTGACCTTTAATTAAGAGAATAATAACAATAATATATTCAATAACCCAGGTAAGAAAGCTACCTTACATCAAGCTAATTTCAAGGTTCATTTTCTACTTCTCTAATATAAATTGTCTTTCAATATAAGATTCACATTTTTTAGTTTTTCACAAGCTAATTCCAAGGTTCTCTTTCTACCTGAGAACATTGCGAATAATTTGGAGTCCTGGTAGCACTCTTTGCTAAGATATAATTAAATATTAAAAAATAAACGCTTATCCACTAGACACCCTGTATTTCATGTACAGTCCACTCTAACGCGAACGTATTAATTTCATCGCTCTATTTCATATCTGCAATCTATTTCTAGCTTTGAAGAACGAGCTGTATGAATACATCTATCTATAGGCGAAGAAACTATTTTATTTATTATATATGATTATACCAATACTTATACAATACAAGATAATAATAATAATAATAGTGATCTATTTTTGCACTGAATAATTTGCTCCGATGGTCGACTAGTTCAACTAGATCTATCTGGCGATTGGGCGATTGCTGTTTTAGAATTCTGTTTATACACTGCCTTAAAATATTCCATTATTATTGTTTGTAATATTATATGCTGGTATTAATCAGTAATGTTAACTAAAATTAGCTTTCGTAAAGCTAGACATGCTAAAAATTTTAAAATAAATTCTAAAAATCTTGTACTATTAAAATAGGAAATTGAATTAACGTTTGAGGTTAGTTTGCTACTGGCCAGCTATAAATTGTGCGCTTAAATGGGCTTGTGTCAAACTGTACAACATATTGATAAAGTTGACTACCAGAACCTCAAATGTCCAATTATTTTTTAATACCTCGCTATGTTTTAGGAGATATTAACAATTCAAATGGTCATTTTTTTCCTTTCATTATTAAAAGATTCTATGTTATAGAAAATTCCAATAAATGTTTTATACAACAGAGCGTAAAAGAGATAGCATACTTAACACAGAACTCTTATACATATAACAAATAACTGACCTATCCCTTAATAGTGCGGCATGTTACGTCATAAATATGGCCGACATCTGTAGCGCTAAAACTACATTTCAATTTTTTAATTGCTATATCTTTGTCACCATTTAGATATTTAATAAAAGAAGAACGCCAATATATATTTATTGTCATCTATTTCAATCAACAATTAAAAAATGAGTTTACAAGCCCATTATTACTATAGTATATTTTCTATACAACTAGGAAAGATAGAAAGTTGAAATTTGGAGTGTGTATTGAAATTCTAACTGTGCACGTTTAACAAAAAAGGAAATATCAAAATTTGAATGCTAACAGATTCTTGTCTACGGTCGCAACTTTTCAAACGACCGTTGTATTTATTTTTTTATTTATATATGTCCAGATTTAAATGTGCATTTATACTCGTTCAAGTGATGGGAATGTCAAATTAATAAAAATCTACTTGGTTCACGGTGTTCTCGGCCATGGCATCCAATCAGGGACGTGGGTGGCTTAAGCATACACATGTAAACATACATACATACCATATACGTTCAGCTACATAAAAAAAATAAACGAATAACTTCCGTGGGGCCCTGTCTGTCTATCCGTCCGAATGTCCATCATTCAAGAAGAGGGGAACTTTCATTGACTATTAACACGGCCAATACCCCCCTCCCCTCACTCTTCATACAACATTATGGTAAGCAAATAACCGCCTGTTAAACTTGAGGTGCTCTTTTCGGGAATGGGCTTGTAAACACGTGGACACGAGCCGACTGGTTGCAAACCTTAGCCCCGAATCTGCCCGAACCGAATGAGAATGAAACTGTGTTGTTAGTAAAAGAACGAACGTGTATACGAGTGAGATAAAACACATGGCACGAACGTAACTAAACTGATTTTAAACTGGTTTTGAGTACGTTTGCTGCTAGTCTATTTTTCGGCCGCAGAGCATGGTTGATTGCATGCTTTTGATGATGACATCATCAACAGAGATGTTCACGAATACTATTGAAAAGTATTTAAATACATACATGCAATCAAATACGACACAACAGAATGTTAAAAATTCTATAGAGTCACGATACACGGCTCGACTACCAGTTTAGTTTCATTCGTGCCTTTTGTTTTCTCTCACTCGTAAACACGTTCGTTCTCTCACTAATAACAGAGTTTCATTCTCATTCAGTTCGGGCAGATTCCAGAGTAAGGTTTGCAAGCAGTCGCCTCGTGTGCTGAGGGCCTTAATTTCAAGCCAAATAGCAAAACTTGTAAAATATTAATCTTTAAAAAATTACAAAATAGAAATCAAGTCACTTACTTGGTTGAACGTATAATTATTATAAAACTATAGAATATAAGAATTATTTTAATTATTCATAAAAATTCCGGGCAAATCCGGGTATTTTTTGTAAACTATGCATAATTTAATGAGTTGTAATTTATAAATTTCTATTTATGTAATTAGTAAACTCATTGAACGTTGCATTTATATGGATCTCTATGACCTACATCTGACCGTCGTTGATGCAAAGCGAACATAGACCATGTACGTTTCGCAGATCTCATTAAAAATCGCAAAATATCTCATACATCAATACCACAGAACATGGGTTTCAAGTTTCGAAATAATTACCATACTTGAATAATCATATTGCGCCTAATGTTTATGCAACTAAACATGCACCATTTTGATAATTATTTCAATGGAGAGTTTACAAAAATTGTTTAAATTTGTATGATAATTTTTGTTCATTTTATGTTTTAATCTATTTAGTAAAAGAGAAACAAATCGAATAAACAATTAAAACATATTTCATGCAATTTATATATAGTGCATATATTCCAGCCGTAGCTAATATAAAAAGAAATTTACAAATGAACCATTTTTTAAGGGTTTGTACATTTTCTTTTGCTAATTACTGATATATAACAATTTAATTAATTAAGAAATTGTACTTAAAACTTAATTAAGGACACTGTAAAAGAAACAGACAAATTTTAAGTAATTTTGCGCCTGCAACATATACAACACTTTAAACAGTAAAATATAGGAAAACGTCTACTGTTGTTTCTCCTTTTGGAACCGTCGAACTCGAATTATAAATTACATTCTACTATAATTTAAGAAATAATTAAATGATATAACGCTATTTTTAGCTAAAATATTAAACAGAATGTATATATTTACTTTGTTTAATAATTAAAATAAATATCAATATCATTTCGAAATATCAATTATTATTATTATTGAATGCATAAATTATAGTTTAGAAAGATCAAAATTGCATAGTGATATAATAGATGTGATTAAAACTTTTCCTGTTAATACTAAATTTTTGTTAAGTGATTAAAATATTTAGAAATTTGTAAAATTGAATTATAAATTATAAAAGATGTATAAAAAATGTTTGATGGTAGCTATGACGAAAGAAAGTCAAGGCAAATAAGTAAATAAATATAAAAAAATATATATTACTTCTTTCAGTTACTTTTTACTATACACTCCTACGTATTTTTAAGAAATATTGTTTCACTTATTTATATAATTTCATTGGTACGAAATCACGTTTAAAAAAAGATTTGATTTCCAAGTTTATAACCTCCTTTTTATCGGCTTTATGATCGCTTTGTTCATTTAAATGTTTAGTATTTAAAATAAAGCAGTAAACTTGTTACTGTAAAAAGCCGCAAAGTAATATAACGCACGCCATTTCTTTCATTTATTGAAACATTCAACATACAATGAAATTTAATGAGAATTTAAATAAAAAGTTGAAACTCTTAAAATTTATTTTCAGGTTATTGTTACTGCTTTCTACATAGCTCATTGTATTCAAATAATAAAATTTATATGTTTATTTTATAGTTTATTAGTAGCACTTATTGTTTCAACAAAGAACCTATTTTCGGATAACATGTATAATGTTACATTCGTAATACAAATTTACTTGATATGAGAATTTTATGTTAGTATAGTTGCCTCACAACACGGGGTAGATGGTTACAACATATATAATTTTGTTAAAATATAATTCTTAAATTAGTTGTATAAAGCAGACTTATTGCAAATAATATTTATGCAGTATTTATATTTATTTATTAAGCTCTTAAAGAACTGCATATTTAGGGTATTTCAAGAAGAGCGGTCATTTGAAACGTCTTTCAACAAGAAATGTCATTAAAGTGGTATAGAACGTGAACGTAAATGATGAAAACGTTGTGAAATTTTGAGGGTCGATACAAATAGTTAAAATACATGTTGTCTCAAAATTTTAGAGACCTAGGGTTCATAGTTTTCTTTTTATACATGATTAAAAATAGCCATTTTCCATACAAATCATAATTTTTAGCTCAATTTCACCACATAATATAACTTTTAACTATGAAAAAATGGCGACACGGCTTTCAAAAACTAGGTGTATATAAAATAATCTTTTCTGTAACTATTGCAAAAAGAAAATTATCAAAGGGATACCTATATACGAAAATATTTAAATAAAACCAGTAAGAAACAGTAAGTGTATGTTATAAGCCGGCAACGTTGCAAATACCAATTTGAGCCGGAAATTCAAAATCGGAATAAATATTATATAAAATATAACAATTTATTTGTCAAAAAACCAAATCACGCATGCGTCAACACACGTAAATTTACAGCGTTGCCAAATTTTTTATTAATTTTTCAAAATATTTAATTTGTATTTAAATTGAATTAATATGAATTTTATATTAATTATAGATAATTTTTAATTTATTAAACTATTATATGCATAAAAAAATCATTTTAACAAGCAAAAAGCAGTTTAATAGAGAATTGAAAAATTCATTTTCAAAGGTACAGTCCCAATATTTGCTCGTCCCTCATGTACTTCGTATTTTGCATTTCGTATTACCGAAAGATAAACTTTTTGCATTGACGGTACGTCCTATACCTCCTTAAAGTGGTAATATTTTTATTTTAATCTAAAATTCATTAGTATTTATCAAATATAACAATTTATTCTCTTTATCACACAATTTTTGCAGTCGTATAATAATTTTAAGTTATAACTTTACACAAAAAAAATATTATCAGTGGATAACAATAAGAATTTTGCTTTACGTGTTGTGAATAATTTACCATTAAATTTTTATTTCGTTTATTAGTTAAACCTAGCGTCCGTAAAAGTTCTAGCCTTGAATAAGTTAATGTCATATAACAATTTGAACCGATATAAAAATATTAAAGTTATGTAAATATAGTTGCCTGCTTACACGGGGTAGATAAATAGTTAAAAGTATATGTTACAATACTTTGTTGTTAAATTACTTTCGATAAATATAATTTTAATATAAACAAGGTACATAAATACATTTATGTAATATTTACATCCCATGTCACCTGAATGTGACATAAATTCTATTTTGCAACGTTTATTAGGGTAGGAAATTTACTTCGGAACATATTATGGCGTAGCTTAAGGGTATGTTAATTATTAATTAATTAAAAAGTACTTACGATTAGCTAGAGGCACGTGTTTGGTGGTTGTCTTGATGGTTGACACGCCTGTCATGCCCACACTGAGATCACTCTGCGAGCTGTGTTGACTATCTTTGCTGCTGGCCAGATTAGACTCAGAGGCGCGGACCCGATTACGACGACTGGAGGACAATAGAAAGAATAATACATCAACAGATGATCAACGTCATTATTGAATGCAAATAACAACAAATACTTAAACTGTGCAAATATTATGAATTTAGTAGAGATTCAAACCATTATGATTATCAAAAATATTCCTCTCTGAATGGGCTTGTGTCCTATGTCTTAATTTATATAAAAGTGTACTATATATTGATAAAGTGGGTTACTAGAACCTCTAGTGTTCAATTATGTTTCAATAACTTCTTATATGTTAAGAGATATTAACAATTAAAAAAGTCATTTTGTCTCTTTAATCAAATCAAGTCTCTTTGATCAAATATTATTTACAGCTATTAAAAGGAACAATAAAATTTCAATATTATGTCTGCCTTAGCAGGGTTAAATAAAATAAAAACTTATTATTCTTTGATTTGACTTGATTATTTCGACTACCAACAGCTACAGAACATTAGCACAGCACTGACCTATTCAACAAATAACTGACGTTAAAATGTATTTCACGTCATACAAATATGGCCGACCATTTCTACCGCTAAAACTACAATTCAAACTTTTAATTGCTATATCTCCGTCAACATTTAGATATTTAATAAAATCGACACGCCAATACACATTTATTAATATCAATTTCAAACTACAATTGAAAAATCGACCACTAAAAAATGAGGACACAAGTCCATTGTGTTATTAGAATCTTCCTAAAACAAGATCAAATAACTAAAGTTTGAGAACCGGTATATTTATTGATTGCATAATATGTCCTATTGTTAAATGATCGATGAAGAAGCGAGGTCATTTCAAATAACAAACAAACAAACTAAAACTATATGCTGATTTGTATGAAAACCAGGCTATGAGATACTAGGTGCAACAAAAAAATATTTAGCACTTTACAAAAATATTACATATAGCTACAAAACATTACCACAGCACTGACGCAAACTGACGTTAAAATGCATTTCACGTCATACAAATATGGCCGACCATCTCTAGCGCTAAAACTACAATTCAAACTTTTAATTGTTATATCTCCGTCAACATTTAGATATTTAATAAAATAGACACGCCAATACACATTTATTAATATCAACTTCAATCAACAATTAAAAAATCGACTACTAAAAAATTAGGACACAAGCCCATTCATCTTTACATACCTTTTGCATTTAAGTGGTGGATTCAACATTCTCGAGCTATTGCTGGGCCCTAGTAGACCAACTCTAGTTTTGATTTCATCGTTTTTCCTTGGAATCTTCGGCTTTTCAGAAACAGCTATTCCAGTAACAATCTTTGACTTAACTTCAGCTAACTTTGGTTTCAAGTTTGTGGCTTTATTCTCTGCAATTTTGTTCATCACAGGATCCCATTTATTATTTTTCTTCAAGGTGGGCCTTCTATTTTCCTGATTCTCATCATCTATCCTTCTCGACGGGGATACCCTTGTTTTAACCTTGCTAGTCACGTTTCGATTTGGCATTTTATGTTTCTTCAATTGATCAACTTCCTTAACTTTTCGTGGTGAGTTATTAGGAGATTTCTGCAGAGTTTTACTTGAGTTGTAAGATTCTTCAGTCTGTGATTTCTCATTCCCAGATTTCGTTGATGACTTAAACGAGTTATCATTAGCATTTGACAGCGCGCTAGTGTTCACATTGTTCTTAACAGTCCCCGAATTGGTGTCGTTCAGATCTTGCGTGGAATTGTTTGTAGTAATGTTGGCATCAATATTTTTCTGACTACAATCTGACTTCGAAGAGATTGTCTTCGAGGAAACGTCTGGTGATAAATCAGCCGGCAGAGGAGGCGTAGATCGTTCGTCTCCACGATTTTCTAAATCTGTAAATATTCCACTTGATTCCATACAAGAATCTTCTGCTTGTGGTTGATTAATGAACAAGTTATTTGCATTGGCCAATCCGTTGAGGCGTCCATATAGTTGTCCATCAATGACTTGCGCCCTGCGATCCCCGCGTTGAACTAAGTCCTCATGATTGTCTGCATCACTCTCCGTGAAGAAATCTGAATCAGTCATTGGATCCTGTCTCCTGTTTATTGGTTGCTGTTGCCATTGATTCTGTAACGCTGGTTGCTCGTTGCCGCGATGTCCTATCGATGGCGAATGATCAGCGCCTCTACTGGCTGGTCTTGACATTTCTCCGTCTCCTTGGTACCCTGTATCTAAACTAGTAATGCTAGTGATACTTGTGATAAAGCTACTCGATACTTTCGATATTGCTGATTTTGTCAACTCGTTCTTCGAGTCAGAATCCGTGTGTGATTGTTCATTGTATGCAGCTCGCACCGCCATCTCTACAAGATCATTTTCAGATACATCAGTCTTAACTCCTACAGGATCAAGCGGAAGATCTTCTGGAGACGGTGTTTGATCAATCCTACTGATAGCCTGTTGAAGGGCGTATTGTTTGCGATCTACCAACACACCTTCCAACAAGATTGGATCTAAAGGTAAATCAAGATTCATTGTAGTGTCTACCACTGAACTCACTGGATCTAGGATACTACTATGCAGCGAAGCTAGAAGATCATCATCCATTGCACTGTTTGACAAGACGACAATCGATTCAGGATTGTAAGACCAATTTAACGTAAAATCACTTTCTTTGAAATCACTGACACTTATGTTACCATTTTGTGAAGTTAAAGTCTGATCGAACTGTTCGGGTACTTTTCCGGGCTTGTCTATCAACTGGCTGTTATTTACCACTTCCGGTGAAGACATTTTGTTAGCTTTCACTTCTTTTAAAGGACGAATATCATTTCCGGAGTCTGGGGTTATAGATTTAATATTTTCCGAGCTTGGTGTACGCGAGTGTACCGATAAAGTTTTATCCGAACGTTTCGAGCTGGAAATAAACGATCGTAGGTCATCGCAGGATAATTCTCGAGGAGGAGTGTTCGTAAACATGGACTCCATTTGGTCTGGAGTTAAAATTCCAAGACTCTCGTCGCCTTCAAATGAATTTTGTTGACTGAAGCTAACGTTAAAGGGACTTGACACTGAGCTCGTTGTGGAAGAAGAAAATGGATTAGAACAAATGACTGGACTCTTCGACGGCACGGTTAATGGAGATACAGGTTTCTGATTCATTAGTGGAAATCTATTATAAGGAAGTCTTGTCATGGGTCCTAAAATAAACGGTCTAATTGCAGCAGAAGTTGCGGTGCCAGTGTCACAACTTGCAGCATCCTTTACTGTGTTATTAATCATTTCAAATGGGCTTTCTGTTGAAGTCGTTTTTTCTGAATCGACTGCTGGCGTTGGCTCTTTATTTGCTGAGTCTTTTGGAGACCATAACACGGCATCACTGACTAAATTTATAGACCGGTTGAATACAGATGGCGACAACAATCCTAGCGATTCACGAATTGGTGCGCGTATGGTCTTGGTGACATGATTCTTAGGTAAGGGATCTGTCGGTGTTGATGTTGCCTGTAACAAATCGGTATCGCATGGAGAACTTTCACAAATATCTTCTCCTGTTGTTGATATAATCGAGTGTCTAGATTTAGTTTTTGTAACGTTGTTAATTTCACCGATTTCAGATATAGTATAACTGCTATCCAAAACTTTCCTTTTAACTTCTTTCGGGCTGTTGAAGGAAATTAAGTCAGTGTTCGCATTAGGTAGATCACGCGTGTTATCTATTTCATTAATTCCCATTAAAAAACTAAACGGTCCAGATTCAGATTCTTCCTCTAATATGAACGTTGAATTTTTGTTAGTTTGCTTATCGTGGACTAGATTCCCGTTATATAACTTTGCTTTCGCTTGTTCTAGCTTAAGTCTAATTGTGTTAACGGTATTGCTGACGTCATCTTTAGAATTTAGATGATAGGTTTCATTTAATTGCATATATTTTGGGTTTGTTTCTTCCACTGTAACTTTCGATTCAGAAGAAGCACTACTTAATACAGTATTTGCGTCAGTTTTTTTATTTGGACTTCCAGAGGCATTGAAGATATTTGCTGAAGAATCACTTCCGTAATTATCGTTGGGTTCATCAGTAATAAAAGTTGAGCTCTTGACGTCATCATGAGACAAACAAATTGAATTTACAGTTTCATTCAAGTTGCACTTATCAACCATTTTTAATGAACCGGAAATAATTTCAGTATCCGTTTCGTGGGACTGGTTTAACTTCGTTTGTGTCTGATGGACTGTTGGGGGTCCGCCAATTAGAAACGTGTTAGCTTTTAATGATTTTGGATTTGGTTTTATTACAGGTAAATGTGCATCTTTAGTTATTGTTGCGTTGCCCATGTGTTGAAATTGCGGCCTAGGGATGGATCGAATTTTTCCTGGCATGGGTATTCTTGATTCAAACAATGGATTGCGGGGATCCCCGGGCGCCTGCAAAATGAAAAAAATTATATTAATATAACATTTATATTAATTAATATTATTATTTAAAGATGAATGTTTAATATGTAAGAATAGTTGCAGCGAATCAGGGGCAGGTTTTTAATACATTTCAAGATTATATTTAAACATAATAGGATTGGATTATCGAGGTCATATATTATTTTCGACACCTCTCCAGCTTACGCTAGATGAGCGTTGTTAAAAAACATGAATTTTTGTTATAATGGTGAACATTTAAAGAGAAAAGTCATTTTTGGAGTAAAAATTGGAGACTTAAAATGGATGTTAAATATTCAGAATCTTACGTAGATGATGATAAAATAAAATCATTTTCTAATTTACTAGTCGATCCCAATAAATATGACGGCACTAGACAGCGCACGGTTTTTAAAATGATGTTTTTAAACAAACGTGTTACAATAATTGCATACTATTAGGCGCGTAACTGCTACAGCTGTGAACTTGAACCATTTGCATATTAGTTCTTCTGTTACTCGATACCACAATAATTGTGTTGCATTTTACAATATGGTCTTCATAATCTTCCCCACGCTTAGTATATCCTAGAAACAATATTTCAATGCAAATAGAAATATAGTCTGAAGTTTTTGTCTGTGAAATGATTCCAAATTGCATTCCCCAGACAAAAACTTCAAACCGCCCTTCTTTAGATCTTCATCACTGTTGGTCTTCTTCTTGAGTGTTAAGAATAGGTCAAAGATGTTGATTAAACTCCTTGAATACACAGTCCTCTGTAGTAACTTTGATAAAAGCGGCATTGTAATATGCTTTCTTTATGATCAGTAAAATTTCTTTTAAATTCCAAGCACCTGCGCCATCTATTCAGGTAAACCATCATAGTTTAGCTCGCATAATAACGAGTAGGTTTATCTCACAGGTTTGACTGTGCAAATTGCTTCTAGAGGTAAACCTGAGGTAAATCTGAATAGAGGTAAACCTGAGGTAAGTCTGAGGTCTATCTGAAATCTGGTAAGCCAGATAAATCTGAATAGTTTTATCACATACACACTCCGATTTATATGTAAAAATGATTTGCTCAGTCAAACCTGTCAGAAAAACTGTTACGTCCTCTATGATCAGCATTATGCAGGTCTACTATGTATAGTATATTTCATACATTTCACATAACGAAAATATCTACAGTGGTATATCCCCAAATAACATAATATCAGCTGATAAAGGCCTGAAGGCTTTTTTGCCTGTTTTTACCTGCTACGTTCAACTACTCCTGTAACCTCGAATCACCAATGAATGTAATTAATTAACAAACGTACGTAAATGACATCATAGAATCGAATGTCAAACATAATACGTAATACTTTTTACGTTCTTACTGGAACTCGCACATATACGAGAACGAGACTGTAGGACAGGGATAGGCAACGGTTCTTTGTAATGGAACAACTACAAATTTAAAAATGATGTGTGACTTGCATTTGAAATATAAACATCACGGGATAAATACAAATTATCTCTTTGTTAACAAATTGAACGCAATTTAAATGCATCATTTTTATTGTGGAAAACGATTGCTCGAAAAAACACAAATCTTACATTTTTAGAAAATAGTAACTGCTCTTTAATACATATAGTTCAAATTACGAGAGTTCGGCAGCGACTCATACTTAAAACAAGTTGTGGGGTATAAACTGCCCATATAACTAAATAGCACTGACTCAATTATTTTTCTATAATGTATATAGAAACGAATAAGATAAAATTCATTATCGTATTATAGATTTATACCGCTCTTATAACCTCTATTAAGTATAAGTCGCCGCCGAACTATCGTGATTTGCATTATATCTATATTATTTTGTAATTAAAGACCTCTCTTCTAATTTAACACATTCGCTATTTACTATTAACAATAGTAAAAAGTGAAAAGAAGATTGTGCAGTTATTAAAGGGAGGCAGCGAAGGGAAGTGGTGGATGACGAAGATAGAGTAAGGAAGCGAGGAAAGAAAAGAAGAGAGAGAGTAGTAGAAAGATAGCAGCAGTAAGGGTTTAAAATTATCTGTTTTATTTGTATTTTTATTGTTTCCTATGGAAGGTGTGAGAATGAGTATATCGTATATAATTAAGCACAATAATATGTAATTTAATGATTTAAGGCGGAAGAATGTTGTGTCTAATGGCAAAAACATTAAATTGAAATAATAGTAATAATAATTTAACACTTAGCATAGGTACATAAATATAAAGGGTTCGGCGTTGGAAATGTTACCAATTTCACCCTGCTGTTGCAACCAAACGGCTAATAACAGCGTTCTCATTTTTTGACAAGTGTTACTCTATTATGTTGTTTACAAGCCTACAGAAGCATACCGTTTTACGTCGCAGTTAAAAAAAAATTATTGAAATGAATTCAAACGCAACCAGCTAGTGTTAATGAGCTCCGACATTTACACGTGACAAAATGTTTGTGTATCGAACCATTAAACGTCACAATGATACTGGTAGCATCAAAAAACGCCATGGAGGTGTACATCCAAAATCATCAACATCACCAAGAATGGATCAAAATGTGAAGAACAGAATATTTAAAAAGTAAAACTTTAATGGGGTTCATGAAAATAGGTTACTTATCCCTGCTTTAGATGTACCAGTACATATTACAATATTATTATGCTGAAAAACTGCTGAAGCTTATCGTGAGGTACACTCACTGTAGAAAATATTATGAATAAAACATTACTTTAAAATATGATTTAATAATAAATTTACATAAAATTCCCTAAGGTTTTTGACTTCTGTAGATGTTTAGACACGGTCTTATATACAGATCTAGAAAACGATACTTTAAGAGTTCTAACCGGTTAGATAGAAGTGCTTTTCTTTTGCAAATGGCTAAGATAGCCGGTTAGTAATTTTCATTGTAAGTAAATAATAATTAATCTTTCATGTGTAGACGCCAAGTGACTCACAGTTTGATTGTATCTGGTATAACGGACCTTCATAAATAATTAATACGTACATAGCGAACAAGACAAGTACAGTGTACACGGTGCAACGTCTAGGTAAGAGGTTGAGGAGCTATGTGAGGATGTGTGCTATAGATGACAGAATTTAAAAGATGTTGAAATTTTAATTTTTATATCTTTGTTATTGCAAATTTATTTACTTATATAAAGCAGGGTGTGAGGAAATTCGATGGTGTAATGGAGCTAATATATTAGTTGTCAATTATCTAATAGAATTCAATTTCAAAGAGAAATGGGGTCTTCTCTAAACCACCCCTTCAGATAGGTCCTTAAACATTAGACCGTGTGTAAGAAATATAACCCAGAAAATATTTTGGTGAAGTTCTAATCAAGATTCTAATCAATTCTTTTTCACTCAGATTTCAGATAGATGTCACATATGAAAAACAAAATTGTCTGAAACTTTTCATAAGAATATTCTTTCTCTTTCCAACATCATATTATTAAATGGAGATATATATGTTGTCTCTTTTACATTTGAAAATATTTATTATCAATTGTTGTTTATTGTTCGCCTTTCGGCTTTACAATCTTCATTCTTAATACATTTCATTTACTTCAACTTACAATTAAATTTAAACTATTCTAGACCTTTTTATTTCCAAAAGTACTTTCTGCTTCTTCTTCTCTTGACCCTCTTCCTTCATTTTCCCTAGTCTTCCTTCTGGACTGGTCTATTCCCTAGTCTATTTTTCTGGACTGAAGTTTAACTGTTTCCTCGCTACTTCTTTCTTTCTCCTGCTTCCCTTCACTGCCTCTTTTAGTACTTCCTCTCTCTTCCTGTTCCTTGTGCAACCCAGCCACCAGCGTATTTATTGTCCTGTTTTTTCTTTCCTTTTTACTATTTCCGCCATCCACCTCTTTCCTTCACTGCCTCCCTTTAATAGCTGGCCAATATTCCTTTCGCTAGCTACTTTTTCCTTACACTCAAATTTAATGTGCTCCAGTGTTTCGTCCTCCGCTCCGCACACTCTACACTTTCTTTCCTCACTACTTTCCCGGTATCTGTTTCCTTTTTCCTCATTTCCCAATCTAAACCTTGCTGTCCTTCTTATGTGTTTTATATCTTTTTCTGTAAGGTACTGAGGCACATTATTTTCCCATAACCTTTTATATCTTGTATCTTGAAAATATTTATTTTAGTAGAGATAAAATTGTAGAATATCACAGAAAAAGAAACAAGATATATCTGTCTCTGTTACACTTTAAAGGATTATTTGCAACGTCATTGAATACTGATACGGTAGTGAGGCCAGGTGAAGTGATTTTGACATTTTTAATTCATATCACTGACATTTCACTTGAACGAGTGAAATCAAATTGAATTCTTTTATGACAAAAAATCATACGCATCTCCAATATGATGTCAAAGTGACTCCAAAATATTTACTTGAAAATATATGATTAATGTGTTGGATTTTAGCTTCCTCCAGGTAATTAACATGTATCCAACACCCTGTGTATAACTCAATTAATTAGTACTTTCTGCTTCTGCACTTATGATCTAACATTATTTTTTTATTTTATTCATTTAGTAATTCTCCACTAATGCATCCGCATTTTGGTCTATTGTTGTCTAACACTTGCGCAACTTTGCTTCTATTCAAATTCCTTTCCTTTTTTACCTATTCGTTAATTATATTTACATTGTTCTTGGATTTGTAGTAATCCCGTTGTCAACATCATTGTCAATTTCATTTTTATAATGATGTTGACTTCTAAACTAGTGAAAGTTGATGATCGTTCATTCTATTCAGAGTTCACACAAAATACACGACTTTTATTTTTGCGCAGTCATTATTTCATTTAGGCCTAATTGAAAGTGGACCAATTTTTTTGAGGTTATGTGAAAATACATAATATGAATTTATAACTAGAATTTAAATCATTGTATAATATTTGCGTGCAGACAGAGCCGCAGCGGGTATGCCCCATGATTCTTTCCTTTGAAAATTAGGTAATAAAAGTAATTACGATGAATCTTGTAAATATTTAAACCAACGGCCTTTAAACCATCTGTCAAATATGACAAAATCACATAAAATTACAGCGAAATATTAAATAATATTAAAACTATAATGAATAATGAAAATATATTTTGCTATAGCTAAATTTAATCGAATTTCTGAACAATTCTGTGTTTGAAAATACATGTTACGACGTTTAGTAAAAGTGAGGTTAGGTGTCATTATTACATCCTGATTTGGAATTTAAATTTCAATGCTATAAGAAATTTGGTTTGAAGTTTTTGTCAAACTACATTCTGCAGACAAAAACTTCAAGCCATCCTTCTTCAACTTTCCACCGTTAATATTTTTCTACTTTAAAGGCAAACACCTAAACAATTATCGATCAGTTCCATTATCAAAGTTCCAAACCAGAATTGCATTCTATCAAGTATTCCCACCTGAAAAATCGATATCTGACCTGGGAATAACATTTCAGAAAATGTGGGATGGTCTGTGGGATGATTTCAAACAACATTTCACAGACAAAAGCCACAAAGCATATTCCTCTCGTTCTTCGTGACTGCTTTTATCTTTAAATACCTACGATTAATTACTCAGAATTCGTGTAATTTATCGAAATTCTCTTAAAAATATTTCACATTCCTGTGATTACTTTAACTATTATTGATGTTATAGAATTACTTCGTGTCCGGTTAAAACAAAACGTAAATTCATGTGTTATTTAACGTGATACTTTTTACCTAATTACGTTTTATTATTTATTGAAGTTTTTTCATTTACATTCAATATATTTTAATGATATATTAACAAGTGTATGTACTCTATTATATATGTAACATTATATAATCTTGCATAAAAAGTTTAAGTAATGTACAATATGTAAAAGGTAAAGTTCATTATGTTAAGTAAACCTTAAATATATGTAACTGTGTTTAGCGGCTTAAAACAAGAAGGTGATTGACTGGGAATTCCTATCTTTTGGTAAATGTGCAAAAATTGCCGCACGAGATATAATTAAAAAATAATCAGATCTCCTTAACAGATTATCTCGAAATAAAGATAATCGATCCAATTCTATATTATATGAAGGGTGAAAAGATCCTATGTATTTAATTAACTTCCAGTGCAAGGTTCACACGTTCTAGCTTGCTACAACCTAATTATAGTAGTATTAAAATTCTACCCGGTATATAGATGTGGTGATTAAAATACTCAGTGGTAATCAAATAAATTTCTGTATGGCTATAAACTAATTTCTTTTTTTAATTCCCACGCGAAAACCAATAGTACCTGCTCACAATTATCTTCCACCTTATCTGAAATTACCTCTTTTAATGAAAAACCTCAGAAGTGAATAAAACTGATAATAAAAAAAAAATAAAATTAACATGGTCATTTCTTGTTATAAAATGTATATCAGATTTCATCACGTCATTTGTCGACAAAGACCAAGAGATGCTGCAATATTTATTCTATGAAGACACACTTTCTTTCCAGGATAAACCCATTATCGCTGTTTAAACTAGATATTTTGTTTATATCGGTTTATTAACTAATTTCAAAAATATTTCTACATTTGTGGTCTTGATAGTCAATTTACTAAACATGAAAATAATCTTTAAAAGAATCTACGTTAACTTATAGATCTGGCTAGGGCACACACCTTAAATCAGTAATGGATTACTACTGACGTCATATTGATTCAACGACCCGCTGGCCGTTGTGCGTTATATCGTAAAATACCTATAAATATCAATACTGAATGTACACATGTTCGGGAGTCGGGGTGACCTTAGCTGATAACTTATTTATTAAAGTACATACACGTAAAACTCCCTTCTCTCCGCGCAATCCCACTACAAGCTTGCAAAGTAGTTCAAAGTTACGGTACAGATTACGTATAGTGTAAAAGTAATATAATCATAAGATATTTATAGATATTATGGGTGGCCCCAATGGAACAATCTATATACTTCAAAAGTAGTCATTTTGTTGCGCTTAATTATAGTCGGACAAATACGTTATCGAATTGTGTATTTGAGAAAGCAAGAATATTCGTTTTTCATAATGAAAAGAAGTAGAGACACTTGTAAATTTGAATTTTCGTACTGGAGAGCGCAACTATTCTATCGCCAGTTTTTCGTGTTTATCTTAAAAACTATAACTCCCACAAAAATTTTGTAAAGAGCTTTTTTGTAGGCGATAATATTGTCTACAACTTTTGTTAGTAACATTTTGTTGTAACTTTTATAACATGGGTGTAATAGAGACTGTAGTACTATAGCAGTATAGATTGTATGTTGAATCAATTTATTTAAGATCACTTTTGCTTATAAGTGTTTAATTACGAAAATTAGAGCAAAAAGTTATTAATGAAAGTTGTAGATAATAGTTTTATCTACAAAAACGCTCTGAACCAAATTTTTGTGAAACTTATAGTTTTCAAGATAAATCAAGAAAACTGATTACAACTTTTTAATTCCAATTTCTTCGATTATTAATAAACAAAACAAAACTATATTCTTCTAGGTCCAGTTCGCGTTACTAAAGTCATGAATCTGCATGAATGGACCCTAGTATTAGGTGATATCACTAACAATTCCCTAATGGTCCAGTCATTTAAGCTTAAATTAGGTAAGAATCTCGGAATTCGAGATACCCAGCTGTAAGTCTGTAAATACTTGTATATTGACACCCTAAAGTTGTCTCAAAACCTACATATGGTAGGGTGTACCTACCTTAGTTTAGTTTTTACAAGTATTTGCAGACTTACAGCTGGGTATCTCGAATTCCGAGGTGAACTTACTATAATGACTGGACCATAACAGAATACTTTGAGAATATCTGGCTCAAAACAAACTCTGAAGTAGCTGTCAAGTAGAACTAAATAAATGCATTACACTAGAATGGATTCCCTCTTGTTAAAAGCCCTACATCAAGAACTTATATGAAGTTTAGCAAAGAACATTGAAACTTTGAACTCTCGTTGTACGCAGAAACGCACTGTTAGCCGACCAGAACAGAAACACATCCATAGCACGTAGTACACGGTACGCCACGACCACACCAAACGGAAGAATGGCTCGATGATGATGAACAAACCAAGGAAGCCAGTCAACCGCGAAGGCAGTGATCCACACACACACACGATGCCCTAACAATGCTCGCAGCCTGTGCCTGGTAGTCTAGAAGCCAAACCGAAACAACAAAATGTAGCCACGGGCCAAAAACACTTGCCTTGAATTTACCAAGCTGGAATAAACAATGAACAAACGGAGAAGAGTTTCAAACAAAAGCGAGCGAACGTAGCGAATACCGCTATGATGTAATGGCCTATAATACGTGCCGAGAAAACGTTACAGGATATGCGCGTTAAAGGAATGCTAGGTTTCAACTTATTTTTCTTTTTATATTATTGTACAATATATTAAGTTTATTGTGTAAAAATTTGAAGATGATTGGAGTAAAACTGTCGGAGTAATAGAGTTTTAAGTCTTCGCTTCTCTGATCTGCTTTCGTGTTACTTTGAAACTTTTAAATGCAGTTTCTCGCACATAGCCTTTTCAGCCCTCTCTAGTTCAAAATCTACTGGACCGATTCTTTTGAAATTTTGCACACACTTTCTTAACCTTAATGCCGAGGTAACGCTGTCGAGTTTTTTTTAATTTTTTAATTTTAACGTATGTTAAATTAACAAAGTTTCTGATTTTTTTCATGAAAAATCGGTATTTTAACTTTTAAGTGCTGTAAAAAATTGAAAAATCAATAAAAAAAGAAAAACTCGACAGCGTTACCTGCAGAAACTTATCAACTAATGAAATCATTTTGGTTTTTCGATTTCAGATAATCCAGTGATGAGTTATGAGTGGCACCGCAATGTTACTTTTTTTTGTGACGTCTGCGGAGATTCGCGGTTAATGCCTCATTTCTTGATATTTATTTTTGAAAAATTCACAAAGTATTCTTCAAATATCATTTTATCATGTAGTAATTATAGAAATGATTATATATTAACTGTGTCGTCAAAAAACATTATCGACCTTACCCCCCCCCCCCCCCTTAATTCTACAGAATAATTATAACAACTTCATACAACTGTATTGAATTTAATTTTTAATATTATCAGTTTGTGGCCCTATTTCAATAAACAATTTAATTAATTATATTTATATTAAAAATAAATAATCTTGTAACACCGTCCGCTCTAGTGCCCCATGCAGCCTGATCTGACCCCCTTCTGTTAGATCAGCCTTTGCGTTTGATCCTTAAAGAGACTGTTTACATTAAAGATAACACTATAAAAATTAAAGATACCTTCCTCTTAATAACCAAATTGAAAGCCAAAAATCAATTGTAAAGAAACAAATTAATAAATGCCAAATACGTATTACTAATTCTTGACATATTAGATACATTTCTTTGCATAACAAATGTGTGTTTTTTTTTCAGTTAAAAATGGGTTCGGCTATTTGTTAATTCTACACGTTATCTAACAGAGAATGCGTTAAAACTGGATTTTTAAATTAAATAACAAATTTCGTTCTACATTCTACGTGTTGTTTATCAAGTTTTTTTATATTGTTTCAGCTTCACTGTAAACCTAGGCGCACACCTGATATTGTCTTTACATAGATTTGTTTTTGTCTTGAAAAGATATAGACACATTTGAAATGGTTGGACTAAGGCTGTCTGCACATGGGTCGACTGATTGCAAACTCGAAGTGTCCAACGAAAACGAAAAACGAGCCATGTCGGGCCGTGTTTCGTGACTCTATAGAATTTTTAACAATAGCGTAATAGGGGATTTTATTTGTGTCGTATTCTGAGGTTTTGTATGTATGTATGTATTTAAATACTTTTGAAATGTATTTGTGTACATCTCTGCTCATGATGTCACTATCAATAGCATGCAACGTAATTGTCCTGCGATCAAGAAACACAGTCGCTCAAAACCAGTTTCAAATCAGTTTTTTTCATTCGAGCTTGTGCGTTCTCACTCTCGTATACACGTGCATTCTCTCACTAAAAATTCAGGGCTCTCGTTTGCAATCAGTCGACCCATATACGGAATAATTAGTTTGTGAAAACTGTCTGGAGATAACTGTTGGAGCTATTTAGCTCTATGAATATAAATACTGTAAGTACATTGCTATGAGTTCCACCTAGACCTAGCGATGACATCATGCAGAGTTACACAGGTGCCTATTCATTAGATATGCTGATTCGTGACACGTGTCTGAGCGACTTGGACGTGGTGAGTTCAAGTTGAGAGTTCAGCATGAGGCATTAGACACACAACACTTGGAGATTCAGCATTGGAACTTCAATATATACAGATCCGAATCAATATTATATAATTATTGACTTTTACTTAAACAAAAACCCTAACATAATCTTCTTGCAAAATGCGCCTAGCTTAATCTACAATCTTAATAATATATCATGCCTTGTCACTTAACTAATGCGTTGTTCATTTGGCCGACAAAATAATTACGTTCTACATTTGACAAACAGATGCTACTTTTCACAAATCTCTTGTGATGCTAGCCTTACTCTCTCTCTCTCTCTCTCTCTCTCAACTCTGACTCCCCGTGGATTTGCTAAAATCTAACACAAAGTTAGATAATGGATTGGCAAACAATATGTGTCACTGTCTCACTTCGTTGATCTCACTCATCTTCCGGTTCGCTATTCTCTTCCTTCCCCTTCCCATCATACCACCAGGAAGTAGAAAACTGCGATATTAATCTCAGAGAGTGGTCCAGAGAATCAAAGTTAAGCAGTTTCGGTTAAAATTTACGAGTTACTTTGATTTTATTTGTATTATTGAAACTGAAGCTTTCATCTATATTAATTTAGGAAAATTATTTTCAACTGTCTTTAAAAGTTACCACGACTGTTACACCTATATTTTACTTAAGTTAAACCTAGTAATATTTCATCTAAAATGACCTTATATCGTTGCTATTCTAAAAGCTTGTAATCAAATATAAAAATAATTAAAATAGCCTTCTTAAAAAGTTTTATGAGTATGCTAAGCATAAAAAGTTAAGACTTATTTTTCAAAAACGAATAAAATACGTCACAAACCGTTGTATATTAGGTAAAATAGTTTATGTAACAGGAAACTTTTGGTATGTTTGATAAACCTTAAAGTATTATTCCCACTCACTGCTTTAATTTTATTTTGTATTTTGTATTTAATTTAAATTGTTTAGCATATGGCAATACGCGTAGTCATTCACAGTACCATTTTTAAATAAATTTATTTTTTAAGTTTTCTTAGTTTTTTTAGAACCTTACAAGGTCCAATGTCTTAAATTAAAAATATTAAATTAAGAAAAACTATATTATATTATAACCTCCAAAATGTGACAATATGTCAAAATGCAGTACTTGAATTTACTTTTAAAAGAAGTTTAATGTCAGTTTTTGAAAAATATAGAAGTGAAAACAATTTCTATTACTAATTGTTATTAAAAATAGCAATTTTAATTATTTCACATATAATTATGTCGAACTGTCAAAATTTATATTACTAACGATGCATACGCACCAACTAAATTAACTAAACTTAAATTAAAACACAAATGTGAAAAGGAATACTTAAACGAAAACCTGAAATCTAGATTACAATATTAAATAAGAACAGTAAATTAAATAACAAAACAGTGAGTTGGAATGAGGCTTAACTACACGTAACTGTGTTTAGCGGGTAATTTGAAATGTTGAAAATGTAAAGCGTTGTACACGGAAAATAATCGGCTTTAAAACTTTAACACATACAAATTGATTAAAAAATAGGATTATACATATTCAATTAGAATTGATTATTAATAAAAGAATATACAAGTCATTTTTAACATTTAATTGATAGAACTCTAACAATTTAAATTACAGTACTTTCTTGGCTCGATTGAAATAAGTAATTATACAAATCCATAAACAAGGTTACCATACAATCTTTTTCTAACATTCTTTCACATTTTTTATCAGAAATTCTATAGTGCAAATGTAAACAAACAACAATAACCACTCGTTTCTGTTTTATTTGAATAGAGCAGAATGCGCTGCTGCAACATGATCCGTCCCGTGAGTAAAGTGTATTTTATTTAGTCAAGTGTATCTCAATCAAACACATAATTTATAGTAAAATAGGATTTATACGTAGGATCCTGTTATGTATTTATGTATACACTCACAATCAGAAATACAGCTGTTAAAATACTGAAACAGACTACGGAACAGATTAAAGAGGTACAGGACGTACCGTCAATGCAAAATACGAAGTACATATTCGAGGAAATATTGGGATTGTACCTTTGAAAATGAATTTTTCAATTCCCTAATAAACTGCTTTTTGCTTGTTAAAATGATTTTTTTATGCATATAATAGTTTAATAAATTAAAAATTACCTATAATTAATATCAAATTTATATTAATTCAATTTAAATTCTAATTAAATATTTTGAAAAATTAATAAAAAATTTGGCAACGCTGTAAATTTACGTGTGTTGACGCATGCGTGATTTGGTTCTTTGACAAATAAATTGTTATATTTTATATAACATTTATTCCGATTTTGAATTTCCCGCTCAAATTGGCATTTGCAACGTTGCCGGCTTATAACCTACATTTACTGTTTCTTAAAGGTTTTATTTAAATATTTTCGTAAATAGATATCCTTTTAATAATTGTCTTTTTGCAATAGTTACAGAAAAGATTATTTTATATACACCTAGTTTTTGAAAGCCGTGTCACCGTTTTTTGATAGTTAAAAGTTATATTATGTGGTGAAATTGAGCTAAAAATTATGATTGGTATGGAAAATTACTATTTTTAATCATGTATAAAAAGAAAACTATGAACTAGATCTCTAAAATTTTGAGACAGCATGTATTTTAACTATTTGTATCGACCCTCCAAATTTCACAACGTTTTCATCATTTACGTTAACCTCCTGTACCTCCTTAAGACACTTTATCATGAGATCAAGCTTGTCTAATATCAATCAAATTTCACATCCCAATAAATATTTTAGAGTCACTTTGACATCACATTGAAGATGCGTATGATTTTTGTGTCATAAAACAATTCAATTTGATTTCACTCGTTCAAGGAAATGTCAGTGATATGAACTACAAATAGCAAAATCACTTCACCTGGTCTCACTACCATATCAGCATTGAATGAAGTTGCAAATAAACCATTAAAGTGTAACAGAGACAGATATATCTTGTTTCTTTTTCTTTGATATTTAAATGTAAAAGAGACAACAACTATATCTCAATTTAAATGTATGATGTTGGAAAGAGAAAGAATATTTATATGAAAAGATTCTGACAATTGTTTTTTCATAAGACATCTATCTGAAATCTGAGTGAAAGAGAATTGATTTGTTGATTGGATATTATTAATACGGATGTATGAAATACAGACTTCTACGTTATATTGGTGTATTGATAACCTTTAAAGTAGGAATTATCTCTCATGATAAAGAGTAACTCCTGCAGAAGTCGGTGCCGTGAGTTGTTTGTTCCAGTGTTAAAGCAGCATAAAACTCCACGGTTGTAGAATTTGATTAAAACAGTCGTAAATATTCACGAGCACGTTGCTGATCCATACTATCGATGTTGACATTCCGTATCTCATATGAACAACACTGCTAGAGCCTCTGGTGTCGACCTATAGAACCTCTATGTAGTATAATATCAGGCCTCTGAATCCGATTTGGATTATAAATGCATTTTTACTACTGATTAATGATTATTACACTTACTAATACTATTACAACTTTACTATATTATTTATTGAATTGTGAGTGTATTATATAACATAAATACTAGTAGAAATTCATAAATAATCTTTATTTACTTGATATTTATATAATAAATTATTTTCTTATTCAGATAAGTAGTAACAATGTTTTTATAATGTGATACAGGGCTGGTTGTAGAAAATGCAGGGTTCAATAACTTGATTTAAGGCGGAAGAATGTAATTTCTAACGGTACATATGTTAAATTAATAAATACAATACTTACAATAATTGCAAGACTTCAGTCTTATCTTAACTTAAGTTAAGGTTTCGGGGTTAAGTTAAGGGGTTAGGGTTTCAGCGTAAAAAAAAACACTTTTTTGCGATTGTTTTTCTCAAGTATAGATTGAGCAATTTTATTCGAACTTTTTGTACATTATTGAGCATACTTTTAACTATGTTGTATAATTTTATCATGCATCAATATTGAAGCATAAGTCGGTAACAAAGCTTTCTCCAGAAGGTCTTAGGAAAAAGACAATTTGCGGTGTTCACGATAACTCGGCCAAAAATTATTTGAAAATGAAAAACCATTAAAATATAGTTAAATTATAATCAAATCTTCCCCCCAACGACCTCTGATAATTCTTTCTTTCATTTAAAATATTTTGGCGGCCATCTAAAGTATAAACTGTTATTTTCCACGAAAAATTCCGCCATTTTGTGGGTGGGAAACACCCTTAATGTAAAAAAAAAATTTTTATCTAAACGTTGGGGGGAGGTATTTTATATGTAGAAAATGTGTACGAAGTTTGAAATGAATCGGTCAATTAGTTTTTAAATGGCTGTGAACACGGACTTTGAAAAAGTAGTTTTGAGAAAAACGCGTCAGGACTATAGCAATGAATAAACTGTATACCTGATTAACATATAATACGATATAATATACCGGATTAATAAGACAATAACTTCAAGAATATTGCTTAGATCGGCTTAAAATTTTAAGGACATATTCTTGAAATGTTAAACAATAAGATAAAACAAAAAAAAAATTGGATTTTTCAAAAGTGAAAACCCTAACCCCTCCCTTAAACAACTCTGGAATAGATATTGATCTGATCTTCCTGGTGTAAACCACTGGGTGCAACCCTTACTGCACTGCAGCCGACATTAGTTATATAATCGTCGATTGAATCACATCTTGCATTATATACAGTTCTTATATTTGTTATTAAATACTATTGTATCAATATTATATTCGGCTTATGTGCTGACAATAATTATGTACAAAAATTGCATACTGTAATTGTTTATAATTGATCTCGTACTATTAGCAATGTCTGCCCCAAACGGCCCTGCTTCAGTGTTATCTATATTTTTAAATATAATTTATTCAACAAACTGGAATATTACTATATCACTCAAAACACTCGTGTTCAAAGGTTAATTCATGTTCAAATTAGAATTTAAAGTAAAACTTACGATGAATTTATTACTTCTATATATTATGTAATAAGATTCTATTGCGTATTACTTTTGATTTTAACCGTAAGTTAAAGATATTTAAATAAATTATAGTTATTCAATAATGTCAATAAACTAACACAATTATACATATAAAAATATATTAAGTTGAAAATACTACACATTAAGACATTATCATATTTGTTGAAAAAATATATATAAATAAAATTAGTTGAACATAGAAAGAGTTCTATAATGAAATTAATGAACTAATACTCCTTTTTTTTCAGGATTCGTATTTTTAATTTTTGATTAAAATAAAGGTTTATATATTTATTTATTTAATATATATGGCGCTATTCTGTTACAATAAGTACCTATGCTAAAAATGAAAAATAACCTAGATAAGAAATAGTCGTCCAGTGACGGCTATATCTATGAATAACAATTAAAAACGTTGTGGTAGCTTTAACACACTATGTCTTTTTAGTCTTTTAAAGTCAGACGTTTGTTTATCTAGTAAATTCATAGCTAGATAGTTTGGACGATTGTTTAGTCGCTGCTGGTATACTTGTGCTGACTTCTTATAATTGAGATTATGTTTCGTTTTTCACAGCCATCGTAATATAAAACTTGATGGGATGCACAACCAGCTGTTAGTAGTAAATGACGTATGACGTATAAAAGAGATGGCAAATAAACACGCAGATTTATCAGTTATAACTTTGGATCCCTTTAGTAATCAAAACGCCGACTTATAATAAAAAAATTATTAGATATTTGAGGTCCTGATAGTCCCTTTTACAGAATGAAAGACATGGTACACAGGCCCGTTTCCACAACTTTATAATCTCTATTCAACTAACTTCACCTCGGTTTACCTCTAGAATAGCGATCTATTCTTTGACAAGTGTAGCATTACGCGCAGTGTTCTTCTCCTCCCTCTTCGTAAATAGAATAAACAATAGGGGAGGGTGAGGGTGTCGAACAACGTAGAACACCTTGTAAAAGCACGGGGATTCGTGACTAGAATCTATTTGGTAACTTAATGTAATATTGAAACACACAACTGAGATCTAAAGATTAATCTCAGGGTATTATAGTTCACTGGTTGGATGTGTTCAATACACTGTTAAAAATACACAATACATATCTCATATAACATTAAATATTCTCTGTATATTCATATATGCTCCATAATGTGAAAATAACATCCTGTATGTGTACTTTATATATAATGTATACACATGAAATGAATAAACATGACAGTACATACTATGTACATACAGCAATGGTTAAATATGCACATACTTTTGCATTTGCACATACAGCGTAGACTTTACATCACAACAGCATATACTTAAGATATGCAATATACATGTATGTATATACCTTGAATATAGTATGTATATCCAAATGTTTTATGATCAAAATTCTATGTAAATATTAACAATTACTATGTCTATTGTAAGGACTTGGGTATTATAAGTGAGTGAATATTATATTGTAAAAGGCTGCTATAGCCAGCGAAAGTGTGTAAAGTGTTTTGTTCACAGAGGTTGGGATTTGATATGACACAAGCGAGTGCGCATGAAATTTATAACCAATCTGGTTGTTGAGTGACTATAATAAATAGATTTGCAACAAAAATATGAATAATTATAACAAAATGAAACTATATATTCATAATTAAATTAAGTTGCTTAAGGGAGGAGTTAGGGTTTTCACTTTCAAAAAATTCAATATTTTTTTTGTTTTATCTTATTGTTTAACATTTCAAGAATATGAATATCCTTAAAATTTTTAAGCCAATCTAAGCAATATTCTTGAAGTTATTGTCTTATTAATCCGGTATATTATATCGTATTATATGTTAATCAGGTATACAGTTTATTCATTGCTATAGTCCTGACGCGTTTTTCTCAAAACTACTTTTTCAAAGTCCGTGTTCACAGCCATTTAAAAACTAATTGACCGATTCATTTCAAACTTCGTACACATTTTCTACATATAAAATACCTCCCCCCAACGTTTAGATAAAAAAAATTTTTTTACATTAAGGGTGTTTCCCACCCACAAAATGGCGGAATTTTTCGTGCAAAATAACAGTTTACACTTTAGATGGCCGCCAAAAAATTTTAAATGAGAAAAAGAATTATCAGAAGCCGTTGGGGGGAGGAAGATTTGATTATATTTTAACTAAATTTTAATGGTTTTCATTTTCAAATAATTTCCGGCCGAGTTATAGTGAACACCGCAAATTGTCTTTTTCCCAAGACCTTCTGGAGAAAGCTTTGTTACCGGCTTATGCTTCAATATTGATGCATGATAAAATTATACAACATAGTCAAAAGTATGCTTATTAATGTACAAAAGGTTCGAATAAAATTGCTCAATCTATACTTGAGAAAAAAAATCGCAAAAAAAGTGTTTTTTTTACGCTGAAACCCTAACCTTTCCCTTAAACTAAAACGAATTGCAATATTTCGCCAGCAGAATAGTAAAATGTGTGCTGAATTCTTTAACAACTATAGTAATTTTTATTTAGCTCAATCGGATTTTTGTTCTAAAATCATTACAGCAACCTAGTAGTATGTCATATAGTAAAAAATTACGGTTTATTTCTCACAGTGTATGAAAATTCAAGCTCTTTCACAACCGCAGCGCAAGAACACAATCAACACACGAACGATGATTATTTAATATCTTCTGCTGGTATCAGTAATCTCATTAATCTAAGTTTGAAGGTTCTGATATTAATATAGATAGTTGAAGAGTTCTATGGTATATGCTGTAAAATAGTTCTTGTGTAGATTCATAACTATGGAAAAGAAAATAACAATTAAAACAATGGACTAGAAACAAAGAATTTGGTCCAAAGAAAACTATTGATAATGTTTAGCACGGAGAGCAGTCAACGTAATGGATTTAATGAATTCTCTCACTCTTTCACGTTTCGTTCAAAACTATAATTCGTTGACTGCTTTCTCTGCTGAACAGTAGACACGTGTTCTTATAGAATTATAGACATAGAAACGAATGCTTGCGAGTTGGCCTGTACAGTTACTATAGTAAACCAACTCGCACCGCGTTATCGTATTATGCGAGTTACTATCATGTGCGACAGGGTTAGTAGCTCGCATGCGAGTTACATACGGATGCTCGACAATCTTCACCCTTTTGTAATGTTATGCTTTTAAATTAAAAAATGGTTTTTTATAAAAAATATTTTTCAATTATTATTAAGACAATTAATTCCCGAAACTGTCTCCATTTGATAATATATGTAACAGCAAACTCCAGCTTACCAGGAAAAACTAAGAAACGTTACTAGAGAAATTCTAAAACAAACATTCATGTACTAGGAGGTTCACTAGCTCTCAGTTTGCATGTATGGAGATGGTATATCTTCTAGTTGTCTTGCGTTAGATCTCGTGTGTGTTTTAACCAATGTTTGTAATGCGACTGTTTATTGAATTTGTCACGTTTTGTTTGGTGCAATAAACCTCAGTATTCTGCTCTCGCATACAGAACATCACCTACATCAATAAACAGTAAACACATAAATATTTAAGGAAGGTTAAGTTACCATGCGTACGCGGTACGAGTATACTTAAATAAATTAAATTCATCAAGTATTTCAAACAATATAAACTAGTAGCTCCTGAAACTAAATACATATAGGGTGCGTTCCCGTTCCAGTTGCTATCGAGCGTTGCAAGCATACACTCAAGTGGAATGGATTATGGAGCGTTTTGAATGGTTTTGAGCGTTGAAAAAATAAGGATTGCGATAGTTGATTAAATAGCTCTTAGAAACAAAATAAATTTTTCATAAAAGAAATATATTTTACGCCGAAATGCTCAACAACGACCACTACGACCCAACTCTTCAGATGGGTCGTTGTGAGCTTGGCGTGAGCGAAATTAATGACGTCATTAGTGACGTTTTCGTATATTTTGGACGTTGTGAACGCTTAGTGGAACGCACCATATATAATCTGCAATGTGATGTTTTATAACGGGCTTGTGAGCCATGTCATAATTTCTATAAAACTGTGCAATATATTGATAAAGTTAACTACCAGGACCTTAAATGTCCCATTATTGTTTAATAACTCACTATATTTTAGGAGATATTAACAATTCAAATATTCATTTTTTCCTTTTAATTATTAAAGGGATCCAACGTAGAATATTCCAAAACGTGTAACATCATGTCCGCTAAGTTACCATCTTTACAACAGAGCGTAAAAGAGATAGCATATTTAACACACAACTTTTATACATATAACAAATATCTAACCTATTGACAACTGACCACTTTGGCCACGACGCCTGGTGGTCAAAAGAAGTACTAGTTCTGGTGTGCACTTGATACACAATTTTGATTGGTTTAGTATAAATTTTTTAACCGTACGGAAAAAATGCAAGTTAGATAAATTGTAGAGAATTTAAATGCGCATCTAGCCGTACTATTTTAAAAATTTTAAAAAAATATTTTACCATAGTTTTTGTGTTTTTCTGTTTTTGACCTCACGTTTTTTGACCATCACTAGGCGACAAAATCAAAAAGTCCACGTTGTTTGTTCTACAAGTTGTAAAACTTATTGTTTTAAACATATTTATACATTAGAAAAAAAAACACTTTTCATATAATTTTATGAAAAAACGTGAAAAAACGTTTCGTAAATGTTGAAAATTAATTTTTGTTGGTCCACGTTTTTTCACGTTTTTTCATAAAATTATATGAAAAGTGTTTTTTTTTCTAATGTATAAATATGTTTAAAACAATAAGTTTTACAACTTGTAGAACAAACAACGTGGACTTTTTGATTTTGTCGCCTAGTGATGGTCAAAAAACGTGAGGTCAAAAACAGAAAAACACAAAAACTATGGTAAAATATTTTTTTAAAATTTTTAAAATAGTACGGCTAGATGCGCATTTAAATTCTAACCTATTGACAACTGACCACTTTGGCCACGACGCCTGGTGGTCAAAAGAAGTACTAGTTCTGGTGTGCACTTGATACACAATTTTGATTGGTTTAGTATAAATTTTTTAACCGTACGGAAAAAATGCAAGTTAGATAAATTGTAGAGAATTTAAATGCGCATCTAGCCGTACTATTTTAAAAATTTTAAAAAAATATTTTACCATAGCTTTTGTGTTTTTCTGTTTTTGACCTCACGTTTTTTGACCATCACTAGGCGACAAAATCAAAAAGTCCACGTTGTTTGTTCTACAAGTTGTAAAACTTATTGTTTTAAACATATTTATACATTAGAAAAAAAAACACTTTTCATATAATTTTATGAAAAAAACGTGCATGTAAACTTATGGTTAATTCTTTGGTTGCACACCGGCAGTAGCCATGTTTTTTAAGCCCCGCCTAGTGGTCAGTTGTCAATCCCTTAATAGCGCGACATGTTACGTCATAAATATGGCCGACATCTGTAGCGGTATATCTAAAATTCAAATGTTGAATTGCTATATCTCCGTCAACATTTAGATATTTAATAAAATAAAAAGGCCAATATACATTTATTAACATTTATTTCATTAATCTAAAAAAAAGGACTGCTCCATTCCTGCATGTTATTATACAACAATGACGTCAGACGAAGTTTATGGCTAAATTTTCGTAAATTTATTTGCTTTTATTGTACCTTTAAATAGATTGAAATTATCCAGTAGTAAGAAATATTAAATGTTTTTCCTTGAAGTGTTTACCACATGATTCAACGCGTAATATAATTGATTAAAACAGTTCCCAGAGTTCAATAAGGGTTAAAAACAAGAATGACGTCACTATTACTCAAATCACAAGATTACTTCATGTGGGAGTGCCTTATTGCTGACTAACCTCCCCTAGAACATTATCCTAATTCTTGAAACCCCTTTTTGCGCATTTAACTTGAATATAACAACGCAATACCCACCCTTAAAAGAAATTTTATTTTAAATAAAACACCATGACTATGAACATATGAAATTCCACGGTATTTTGTTTTCCAGCGCTACAACAAAGGGTGGAAAAGCGAGAAAAACGAGTGGGGGATATTATGATATAGCTGTGGAATTGAATTTTAGGGTACTTCACCCCAATGACTTGTAATGGACTGGACAAAACACAAATCCTTCCATGACTGTTGCTTAGAATGTTACTATGTCGTTTTATTGATTTAAACGGTCGATTTCCCCTCACCCTTACACCACCCTTATTCCAACCGCGGCGTTGGCATGTATGTAGTAACTTATTATACGTAGAGATCGGATATTTGGGTTTTATATACTCCCACGCTATTAAGAATCTTATCAATCTATTATCAATAACTGATACTTAGCTTACGTTGGTTGATTTCTATTACAATCTTGTCATTATCATTAGACGTACTACGAATTCAAGTAACTCTATAAAATTTGCCATAAAAGAATTTCCTGCAAAATGATGTAATGTAAAACTTGCTTCGATGTAATAAGACTAAACAAGTCTTTGAGAAGAATGTGCTCGTACATACATACCACTAGATACTACCACTAATACCACCAACCGCAATTTAGTGGTTTTGACAGTGCGCCTAGTTGATATACAACCAATACAACAGGAAAACAGGAACGTTCATTTCAAGCGTGGATTAAACGGATCAGCTTTTGCAACGCTGACTGCAGACATCAATCAACTTGCATTACTAGCTGAGTCAACTCGCAAATCCGTTTTTAGTGAGCACTAAAGGAAAATGGATTTATAATGAGGGTGTTATATTTTAAATTCTAACCCTAACGAATAGCGGACTGTCTAGCGGAGACAATTCAGTTAAGTTTGTCGAAATGTGCACACTACTGACAAGACAATTGTTGTCACTAAATGGGCTTGTGTCCTCATTTTTTAGTGGTCGATTTTTCAATTGCTGATTGAAATTGATGTTAATAAATGTGTATTGCCGTGTCTATTTTATTAAATATCTAAATATTGACGGAGATATAGCAATTAAAAGTTTGAATTATAGTTTTAGCGCTAGAAATGTCGGCCATATTTGTATGACGTGAAATGCATTTTAATGTCAGTTATTTGTTGAGTAGGTCCGTGCTGTGGTAATGTTCTGTAGCTGTTGGTAGTCAAATAATCAAGTCAAATCAAAGAATAATAAGTTTTTATTTTATTTAACCCTGCTAAGGCAGACATAAAATTTGATTGTTCCTTGAAATAGCTGTAAATAATATTTGATATTTTGATATATAAATACATATAGCAGAGATTTATGAGCTGTAAGGTTGGTAACCTTACACAAGGATTGTGATGTCACATGCACTTGTAATGTGTACAACGTTGAAGCCATTTAATAATTAAAGAGACAAAATGACTTTTTTAATTGTTAATATCTCTTAACATATACGGAGTTATTAAAAAATAATTGAACATTTGAGGTTCTAGTAACCCACTTTATCAATATATGTAGCCCATTGTTGGTGTTGCATGCAAATGGACAGTCATTTATTTCAATTTATTTATATCGATTAATAATATGTCTATGTGACAAGATTTCAAGGAAAATGTTATTGCAATGTTTATATATTTTAAGGTGATTTATTTTTGTGTATTCACTTATTCGTGCTCCTTCCCGATTGGTAGTATTTACCACTATTAGAGTGATAATGTTCGTGTTCGTGTACGGATCTTGTCTTGTGAGCACGAATTATATGTATCATAAAAATTAAACATTCGTACCCAAACACGTAGAGTGAGACCTATGTCTTTCCTTAAGGTTGAGAAAGATGTGTATTTGCCGTATTTCATATATAATCGTTTTATCGCTTTATGCTTGATCTTTGTCTTTAGGTCTTTTAATATTCAGGTAAATTTGCATATATTATTTGTAGAATTAATTGTTTTCTGTGTTTTTGAATGTTATGATAAGTGTCCTTGAGAATTTATTAGATTGACTATTTCTTAGTAAACAATGAATATAAAGAATCGTTAAAAAAAGAGGAAAAGAACGTTAGTAAACGAAAAGAATGGTATTACGTTTCTTTTACGTTAAAGAGTGACTAAAAAATTGATATGGATATTAATAAACATCCTACCTACACTATTAACATGGGATGTACGTCACTTTCTATACTTTACTCATGGGAGGCCCTAGAACTCTCCACTTTACACTACTAATTCTCAACATTTTAAGAAAAGTACACTTTTTATTTTAAAACACAGTGGTTTTCGTTTGTATAAGATCAATTTCTTTATTTTGTCGGAATATGAATTTTTCTTTAACTGTAGATGATAAGAAGTCTGTGGTTTTCCTACTAGGCGTTACCAAAACGGAATTTTAAGATCATCTCGAGAGAGCACCTATTATCAAGCAGGTATTTTAGATTTTTAAGATTAAGATTTTTTTGTATTTTGAAACATGTAATACCAAAACCTCTAAACAAATTTTCTATTAATATTGTAGTTTTACTAAAACTAAATTCCCAAAATATCCATAATTAATTTTTTAGTAGATCTAGTCCGTCACTGGAGATGCTGTTGTCGTTTGTTTCCATTAATCCTCAAGATAACATCTTAATTTATTTCATAACTGTTTATATCCTTAGATTCTTAGAGGTTTAAAAGTGTACCAGCATTGGCATGGTTTGTGCTTTATGTCAGACGTAGTTTCCCATAATTCCAAGTACAAAAATTATTGTTCCAACGAAGAGAAGACATTATAGAACACATACAGACTCCGTTATGTAACATGTGAAACAATTGTTTAGATACAAGTATTCCCAAAGTGTTAGTCAAATTTTAAACTTTCCTGACCAAATTTCAATAAATATTATCACAATTCAAGTGAATCAATTTTCGTCACTGGTCCTATATTATAATGTTACAAGTGTTTATTCATATTCTTATTTGCATGTGTTTGGTTCGAATTTTGTATGGCATCTCGAAAACCTATTCCTATTTTGTAGAGAAAAAAATTCTAAGACTTTTGGCGTACCCGGTTTTTTCCCTGAATTTCCTGGAATCCCGTAATTTTGGAAAAACTGGAAATAAAGTAAGCCCTTTTTTGCTGTATTGCTTTTAATTCGTAAAAGATGGAAAGTTGAAATTTTGCATGTGTATTAAGGTATTTAATGCTGACATTTCTCAAAAATTAGAAATTCAAAAATTGAAAATGGGGGCATTGAAGAAATTCGGGGGCCCGGTAGGGAACTTCATATTCTGGATTCTAGAATAATTAAGTATATTATTAATAAAAAAAAATTCAAAATTTCAAAATTTTATTTGGGGGCACGGGGGCAGTATTTGCCGAGAGTAAAACTTCTGCTAGAAAGTTGAAATTTTGTATATTGGTAACTTATTTACGAATCGAAAAAAAAAATCCCAAATTTAAAAAAAAAGTTGGTCAAATAACGCATAAATTGAAAATATTTTTTATTTTGATAAATTGAAAAATTATTTTATTATTGTGGAGTTTATTATTTCAATTTAAAAATAGAATTAAATATGAAATGGTAATTACGAATTATTTTATTGGATTCAAATCATACACGCAAAATCATACACTTAGTTACAGCATCGATCACACAATTCGTGCAACCATCAAGCGTACAACGTTGGAAGGTGTTCGTAGCATAGTTTGGCGAAACATCTCCAATACACCCTACTGAACGCAAAAGCGACAGACAATTTGAGTCGTCATTGACGGAGTCGGTATGTAGTTTGTAACAGCAAGCACCTATATAAAATAGACGATTTTGGCAAGCATGCTTCAATGTGAGAGATCTATCCGCCTGTCCATTGCGGGTGGAATAGTAGGGCGCACCACTAAACGGACGTTAAATATATGTTAATATCCTTAAACAACTGAAGAAACTTATAACTTAGATATTAATTAGCTTTAGATGGCACAAATGAAATGAACCAAGGTCGGCGGTTGCACGTGGTCTATTCCAGTGACAAAGAGGCGCAATAACTAGCATAATGAGACAAGTTATTACATATTGCATTGTAGTAATAATGGAGTACATAATGATATCAACAATAGCGCGGTTTACATACAGGTTGATTATCTACTGTTACACTAAGAAATGTAACGCATAGGTAACGGATGTTATTACAACATTGTTCTTTAACAATACATGAGTCTTTCAGAAAGCAATGCGATTGATATGTTTTAATATTTGGTTGACAAGAAAATTATTATATGCTATATAATTATATATAAGAAAATATTATATTATAATTATATATAAGAATTATATATAAGAAAATATACGTTTTGGTAGTGTAAAATGAATCATTAATCTTTTGTCATCTTTCTGATCACTTTCGCGCTCTTATCGTTATTTCGACCTCAGTGGAATTTTACCTTAGATATATTGTAAGTTTCCCGATGAGGTCCTTATCAGGATGGCTTTTACTTCCTGATAATGCACTACTAGTGAATAAACCGTACAGACCTTGTATGGTACTAGTTGGGCAAATCTTGCAGGGTACTAATCAGCAAAAAACTGAACCGAATGCAATATTAGTGAAAGATTTACCATTCTTTAGCAAACTTCGAAATAATTGGTAATATGATGGCGTAGATTTCTGTTAATTCTCGCCGTTTTCGTTTATTACTTCCTCTAGTTTTATTAGTTGTTGGTGATAAACATCTAAATTGATCATTTGACTTTATTCATTAATTTTTTTAGCTCTAAAAGTGGACCTTAATTAGTAGGAGGTGAACTTCTATTTATTTTAAATTCTACTAAAGACAATAAATCGTAGATTTTAAATCAGCCGGTCCTGTAAATAGGACGCCGTCGCGTCGATGATAAAGATTTGATGTTCAAAAATATATTTTTAAATAGGATAAACTGTCATAATCATAATCAATCAATTATAGTTATATGAAAATGAATTAGTATTGTATTAATGGTGATTACTGATAAAGATATTTCGAATCATGGCGTTCTTATCAGCGTTGCAAATTTGTGATAAACTGTAGATTAAATAAAATATTAGTCATTATTTTTCCCAGGAAATTAAGATTGTATTCTATTTCAAAGAAACTCCTACTTTAATTATTAGTTAGTAGAATGCTCCTGCGTTATTATTATTTGCCAAAATATATCACATAATCATTTTTTTCAAACCCCGAGAATTTTTAAACATTTCCTGGGAAAAATGGAAACTGAAAATCAATGTGATTTCCTTCTAGATATAGTATTTTTTAACAAAGTTGAATTTCTTATTCGTAAATAAACTAGAGATTTACAGGAAGTAGATGTAAGTTTTTATTGAAAGTGAAAGATGAAATTAAGTATGTCAATAATAAGAATGATGCAAGTGTTGGTCCAATAAAGAAGGAAATGGTTTGGACGGACGCTGGAATAAGGAAAGTTTTATTTGTTTTCCTTGTATCTTAACCGATATATTAGAATTATTCTGAATTTCTTGAAACCAAGACCTCAACTTGTAATTTAAAATCTATGTGATCACTTACATTGTCCTGTTTTCAGGCGCCTGTTTATATTAAGGTGCATATACATTGGCGAATTTCTAAATGTCATATTTCTGTTCCACTTTTTCACACCTACTTTTATCAGAGATATGAATTGTTCACCATGATAGTCGACCAATAAATCATTTTCAAAAATTATATTCTAAAATCTATTTTTATATTTTATAAAAACAGTTTCAGTTTTATCTAAAATTGTTTCCTTTTATGATTCTAAAGATACTTCTATCTTCATAAAATAGAATAATATTCTAATCCTATCTTTATGTTTATCAGGTTATTTATATTAGGACCAATTTTACAGTTCTCAGTTAACTAAGGTTTATTATAAACCTAGGTTGTCTTTAAACTTCTTGTTTTGTTTATTACCTCTTGTTTTTGTTCTAAACACATTTTTCATAAGATAACTGTAGTTAGTCTTATTAATAAAACTAGAATTGAAAAACCAATTTTTCTTATTAAAACTTCAGAGATGTCATTATACCACGTGCCGATTTTTCAATTCTATATTAACTGTAGTTTATAATAAATCTTGCTTGATATATTTTTTTTTTATTTGCTTACTAAAGATTATTACAATCTGTCCTGCTTAGAGGACATTCAGTGATAGGTATGTCAAAATAAAGTGTCTTGCGCGGAATGTGCACATCCCTCAATTTTAATAGATCCTAGATTCTGTTCAGTTGATTAATATGTCTTGAGGTACTTTCTTTTTTAGTCTGCGTACTGCGGAATTATTGGACATTAGACAGCTGGCCAATTTGATTGGATATTCACTTATTCTCTCCTAGTATGCTTTAGTTCTAAGCACTATTTATTCATTTACTGTAGGTATATCCAGATCCCGATGTATTATGTGATTAGGTACAAACCATGGTGCATTCGTGACAATCGTTAGCATTTTGAACTGAAATCTTTGGATTATCTCAATATTAGAGGTAGATGCAGTACCCCATAGTTGGATACCATATGACCATACCGGTTTAAGTATGGATTTGTAAAGCAAGAGTTTGTTTTCACTGCTCAATTGTGACTTACATCCTATCAACCTATACATCTTCCGCAGTTGCAAGCCTAGCTGCTTTGCTTGACATATATAAATCTAATATATAGGTTATAATTTAGAAATACCACGCAACTAACAGTTGCAAAATCTGCTTAGTAGGTAAATGCAACGTCGTTTGTTTAATCCGAAAAATGATTACTAAAAAAAAACCGTAGAAGTCATACCTTCTGAAGACAGACGCGTTTAGAGTGTGCAGTATTCCTTACAGCACCAACGCAATTAAGAATGAAACATACAATTAAAATAGGCATGTATTTATAAATTAATTTCGCCAATAAATGACTTTCCGACTTTCTTTTAATATTATATGTTTTACAATTAATAACATAAGTTTTACCGTTTTATCTAGCCCAGCGAGATGGTGTGTCCATAGCGATATGTACAATACATTAGTATTAGTTAGTAGTAAGGAAATATAGAAATAGATAATTACTTTGATTACATGGTCTCGGCGTTGTCGGTGTGCGTATTGTACAAGTACAGCACAGGTTGTTGCTTGTAAATGCAGGCTAAAACAGGTTTGACCTGTTTAAAGAGATTTTGTAAAAGATAACCACAGTGTAATACTTCAATAACACCAATTATGGAATATGATCATAACGAAGGTATGCATTTAAGTGTAACATTTATATATGTCTAGCGGTTCGCCTCGTTGCAAAGCGACGTGTATTTAAAATAATTCAATAACTTCACTTAGAAATGCGTCACTATTGATAAATACATATGATTTTTAGATAGTACCATCCTTCGAACGATATGTGTCAAAATTTCATGACATTTCGACCATTAGTCTATGAGTTACAGTAGTTTTAGGGACGTTACTTTTCAATGGGAAAAAATACCGGTGAAAAAAGCTATGGCTTGACAAGTGCTATTGCGATATCTACTACTTAAAATAATAATTGAATCTAATTAAAAACAATAATTCATTTAACTAACTAATAAAACGAAATGGGGATCACTGGTACAGTATATGACAAGCAGTAGTAGTACAATGAGTCTTATCTTGCTTCACGTGAATAAGGACAAACGTACTCCTAATTGCATCAGGCATTAGAAACACAATGTCTAAGACTTCCAAAAACTATACATGAAAATTTCGTGATATAAAAGATAAGTTGGCAAACCCTGGCCTACAGAATATAATACTGTATACCACTGTGAGTTTAATTTGTTTTTAAAGTTACAAAACATGTTAATTGTCGTGTCTAGTGTCAGTTTGAAACGTACTGAATAACTTACTACGCATTTACGCAGGATATTACACGACACTACTCGTACCTCCCTTCACCCCCCACCCCCTCCTCACACCAACATTTCTTCCTCTCCGTACCTCACTCCTAATGGAATGAATTTAAGAGTAAAGTGAAGAATTTCACAATTTTCTATTTACTTATTTCAGGATTTCTAGTTGGATATTGCATATAAATTATACTACATGTTACAAAGAAAGGTTTTTAAAGTAACCTAGGTTATTTTTGCAATAATCCTCGATCATGCTGGACCAGATATTGATTCCTGTGGCTGTATTTATTTCATGATAAAATGGTAAAAAATAACCTGTGTTTAGTTTTAATTTTATGTTAGTTTCAGCTTGTGAAAAATATTGATATAAAAACAATTATGTGAAATATAATAATTTATAATAAGTAAAGATAATAATTAATGTTAAATAAAATATATTACTGATATTACTTAAAGAAGATATTAACATTCTAAATAGTCATGTTTGTCCTTTCAATTATTTGAATGTGGCGGCAAAAAAATCAGTAGAGGTTCAAAATATTCAACAATAATAAAAGTGATTCCCAATTATTGTTATAATCAATAAATTTTACACAGTATTTTAATTTTTTTTAAATTCTTTAGATCGAAATCGAAATTTGAGTTAAGTTATATGTAAAATTACCCTTAAAAATTGTAATATTGTATTCCTCTAACTGATTCAATACTAAGATAATTGATAAATGCAAAATCTTAATGCAGGATAAACTTATCGAGTATCACTGGAATGCTTTAAAGGTTTTAACACAATATATATATAACTTATGTTACTCCTGTATTTCAGATATTTAATTTGTTGTACCGCTTTTTGCAGTAAAGATATCCCCTCAACTAATAAAATACCATAATACTTAATCTCGAAAGGAGAGTGGGATCGTTATTTCAGAATCTCAATATTTGGAGCCTCATTAACGAACTGCACGACCGATATATGCAAGAAACTTCATGTATGACAAAAGCATATTTGTATTCCTTTTCTAATAAATCAATACTTATATATCTCTGTTTCACTTACTCGTATATGAGAATTAACTATACAAAGTAGGGTTACTCTACCGAATATCCGGTTTCCCGTTGTGAAAATCAGGCTCCACAACGCACATGCACTAAAAATATAATTCGTAAAGTGCATTTTTTGTATACGACTATACGGGAATATACGACTTAAGTATCACCGATTCTCGTGACTGGTACTGAGGTGAACTGAAGATGAAAAGAACATGATCTAACGAAAGCAATAAGTACACTGGAAGCTGGATTATTGTAAAATTAATATGCTGATTTGTTAGAATATTGGGAGGTGAAAGAAGTCTCTTCAAATGATCTTGTAAAAGGAGTTATTCCTTTTGTTGTAGTTAAAATTAACACATATAAAATAATACCGGTTGCTGTACTCATAGTTACCGCAATAGTCCAAACAATTAACTGTTACTTCTCTTTGCTGGCCGTTTTAACTAACTTAAGGTGAAACATTACTTCATGGTTATATAGTAAAATATAGATGACAACAGTGTCCTTACAACTTTGTACTAGTACTCCATGTTTTCAAATATAAAAACGTTAATAACTTTGCACACGATTGAGCTATTTAAACCATATAAACGTTAGAAGTCAGATAAATGTTCAAGCTTTGTTTATAAATAGATCATTAATTTAGAAACATATAGCGTGTTAAAAATCAAATTTCTTGCATTTAAGGATATGCGTTTCATATTTTCATTAGATATTAAAATTATCTTAACCAAAAACAATAGAAAATTTTATTCAAACAAAAAAAATTGTGTTAAATGACTTAAAATTTTACAAAGCCTAGAAATTGTTTTATCAGAGTGTGGAAGAAATACGAGAATAACTGGTAAATACATATTTACCGATAACAAATAAATTTAAATATTGTACCATATGTACAGCATGTAAATATATGCAAGATAAGAAAAAATATAAGTACATGGAATACAAAGTTACAAAATATTAAATACACTTATGTATTGTAACGTGATAATATTTTTTTATATTTATTTACTTATTTGCCTTGACTTTCTTTCGTCATAGCCACCATCACACATTTTGTTACATCTTTTATAATTTATAATTCAATTTTACAAATTTCTAAATATTTCAATAATTCACTAATTCATTTTGAATCACTTAACAAAAATTTAGTATTAACAGGAAAAGTTTTAATCACATCTAATATATCACTATTCAATTTTGATCTTTCTAAACTATAGTTTATGCATTCAAATATAATATGATCCAAAGTTCCTTCTTCACCACATTGACATCTATCGTCAGATTTAATATTAATTTTGTACAGGTGAGCTGGAGTTTTGCAATGATTACTTTTGATTCTGATTGATATAAATTTGCGGGACTCATTTCCAAACCATCTCTTCTTACTTAAATTTGGATGTAACATATAATAATCCTTCCTTTTAACTGACTTTTGTTAATGAAATCTGTGTTTCTCAAATTGAAGTTTAATTTTTTGATTATATTAAAAATTTCATATGAAGGTAATTTCACTTTTATCTCAATTTCTAAATTTATTGATTCCTTTGCCAATTTATCCGCAATTTCGTTTCCTCTTATTCCACAATGTCCTGGTATCCACATAACTTTTATGGTATTATTCTTATTTATTATATTGAAATACATCTCCATTTGTTATCATTAGAATTTGTGATAATAATAACTAAAATTGCGCTTCAATTGCCAATTGTGAGGATGATTTTCTTAATTAATGTTGAGAAACAAAAATAGAAACCAAGGTTTATAATAAACCTTAGTTAACTGAGAATCAAAAAAAACATTCACAAGCAAAACGAAGTTCTTCATTTATTTTGCAGTTGTCTCTTTCCTTCATCAATATATCTCATATAAAACATCAACTGCGAAAACAACCCTCTTGGTGATTCATCTTATATTGTTGTGCGACCAAAATAAACGTCGTTGCAGGTTTAAACGTGTGTACGAGTTTTTTTCGTGAGTTACATGACGTGAAGAAAGATTCCAAAGTTTTAGGAGTTGTAAAAACAAAAGTTATAGGTTTTTGTAACTAGGAGAAGTACTAAACTAAATTGTATTATTTTTTTTGCAAACTTGTAACAATTTAAAGAGGATGTGATACTTAAATGTTTTTCTAACCTCACTTTTGTAATAAAAGCTGTCACTGACGACATGTTGTGATTTTATTACTCTGAGGAACATAAAAGCGTAGCAAGATAATACCAATATTATCTGTTAGCTCATTTTGTCGAAATACTTTTAGACGGAGAGCTGATGACCGACCTATTAAAGAGAGTAAGAAATGAAAATGATGACACGGTGTGTAAAAGCATTGCTGCTTGCGTTAGACTGCTACGTTTTCGGATTATAATCCCGAACCAATGCTCTATTTTCGGGGTTTGGTTGTTATCCAGCTTAATTGATGATGTGCGGGACTACAATTTTGAGACAATGCGTCAGCGATGAGACTCAGCATCGACAAAAGGCCGACGCTAAGTGAGTTTGATCCAATATTTCCTGAACAATGGGAAGAAAAAGTTCTTTTCCACCGATAGAGTCGGTCTCACTTAAACTAGAATCATAAAGTTACGGCCTTTAGAAAGCTTTGGGTACACTATAATCATTTTTAAGTTTGTAAGAAAAATTGATTAAAATCTAGGTTACTTTGCAAAAGAAAAAATTGTCCCAAATTTAAGAAATATTCTAGCAAGTGTCATACCATTTTGAAATCCCTATTAAATGCGCCAACTTGCCAAACTCGCTCAAAGTCACTCAAAGCTGGGCGAAAAATTAATTTTGAATATTTGGTTGGACAAAAAGTGTCAATTTCTTCCAAGCTTTGGAGCAGTTGGCTTTACATTTTAAGCAAGAATTTACACATAACAAAATTTAAAAAATTATAGATTTGTAGCAACAGATTTTTTTCGATTTTTTTTAATTACCAATAACTTTTAAAACATTCAACTTAGATTTTTTTCAATATTTTTCTGATAACTGTTATGACTTGGCCTTTGACCCACTTCCGGCTTGACGTTGACTTCTGGGACGCCCTGTATCGATCTATAGGCGAATACACATGCTCAATAGTAAACGCTATGTGTATTTAGCACGTGCTAGAAATGACCATGCTTATTTAAAGTACGCTAATGAATCGAAAGCCGGTTGATTTTATAGCACCAGCGGTTCGTGAATTGGGGTGTGCTATTAGCATATGTAAACATAAATTCCACACCAAATATAATTAAATGTCTTATAAGTAGCATGCGAAATAAAAGCAAATATAAACTTGTCTTTAATATTCTATTCTTAACACTATGCTATTTGTATAGACTGAAGCATACTGTTTAAATAGCATGTGTATTTGTATCTTATGCTCATGAGAATGCTACTTTTGAGCAAGCTATTTTTGAGCACGAAAGGATGCTCTTTTACTAGTATATGTATTATAAATATAGGAACACTGTTTGGTTTTCATATAGGGAGTACTACAGTCCACATATATGAGTTATTGAGACCACTAACTGCCAATACGTGGCAATATTTTACCTTTGCCTATAGCCCCGAATGCTACATTTAATTTTTCCCATATTATTTTACATGTGACAGAATCTAACGGAAATGTGATAACAAATACTCGTGTATAAAATCGAACAAAGGAAATAGAAAGTTCTCGTTTCAGTTGTCGTTGTCATATCTGTTAGCAGTTGACTTCACCCGGCGTCTATAGTGACAGCGTCGAGGGGTTAAGAGAAACATTAGCGTCGGGACGCAAAATATGGTGCAGAAATAAATGACAAAAAGACGATTTCATAAACAAAAATAGAACTAGTGTTATGTTGTCCTTTGTAGTTATAAATTATTATTAAAACGGGTAACGCAGTAACTTTAAGAAATAAAAATAAGTATTCAAGTAAAGATTATATATTCCGATATTACTTTTGTGTTTCTATATCCATCTTATGGAATCTGTATTATCACAAAATTAGGAAACACTCGGATCACTTTTACTATCTTTGCTTGATCATAAGTCCAATATCTAAACCGGTCCTGCATATAATTATATATTAGTTACAAAATGTGTTTTTATTTGTTTATTTAAATATTTAAGATCAGATGAAATTTATAACACTATATTAGGTAGATATGACTCCACCTTCAAACAGGTTATTGTAATTATCTTACCAGGGCCATCCAGAAGATAACCCAACACAACTCTGCGCTGCGCTGGTGTTAGTGGCCATGTGTCCATATGATGCTCCGTCCATGAATTCGTTCAATTCGATTCATTATCAAGGCAGACACTTTATCAGGCATTCCTTTTATTATATCTATATGTTAAATTTGATAACGCTGCATTTTTGTAAGATTTTATTTAACTTACTCATGGTGTTCACTTTGTCGCTATGGTCGAAACTTTGCAACCGATTTTTAAAGTCTCAAATTTTGCACATATTCTCTCTGTAGCAACAACGTAATGTGGTGTATTTGTAATAAGGCGCCTTGATAATAAGGCCGTCTGCACACGGGTCGACTGATTGCACACTATCCGCGAAGAAAGTTTGCAACGAAAACAAAAAACGAGCCGTGTTTCGTGACTCTATAGAATTTTTGACAATAGCATAATAGAGGATTTTATTGTGTCGTATTATGAGGTATTTGTATGTATTTCAATACTTTTGAAAAGTGCTTGTGCACATCTCTGCGACCAAGAAACACAGTCGCTCAAAACGTGGTCAAAACCAATTTGAAACCAGTTTAGTTTCGTTTGTGTCGTCTTACTCGTATACACGTGCGTTCTCTCACTAACAAAAAGCTTCACTGAAAACTTGAAAAACTAAATTTTGTAAATGTCTGATGAGAGTAATGTAAACGTAGTATTATTAGGACCGACGTAATGGGATCACACAACTCGCATAGTTTTTTTACTCATGTTAGTAAATTTTTTGAATAGACGCCATGTAAAATCCCCCCAGCACCCAGGTATAAAATTGTCTTGCAATGCCATAAACTTATTCCAAGGTTCATTTTCAACTTTTCGTATAGACGTTATCTTGAAGTGCAAGGTTGATACTTGCTAGGTTACCAAAAGTTAATTCCAAGGTTCATTTTCCATCTGTTGTTTGAAATGAAAAATACCGAGTTTCGTAAAGTGATACAGATCATTATGAAAGAAGATTTAACAAAGTCATTAAAGAATTGTAAATGTGTCAAAAAGGTGTAAGCACCCCAGAAATCATCTCAGTAAAACGCAGTGGCGCGCCATTCAAAAAATGTTTGCGCCGGCACTGTTCATACTTATTTATTATCTAAAAGTATAGAATCTTTAATTTTTAGAACTCATAACTATTATAAATTAGAAATAATGACCCTGAATATTTAATATCATAAGCACATACATTAGATGTCGAAACTGAAATATAATCTAAGCTAAAACGCAATAACAATATTTAAACAAATAATTATAATAAATCCTGCAATCTTTGTTGTTGTTTCTTAAAAATTAGAAAGCATAAATAACAAGAGTATAATATTAATGTGGACTAATTAACTAATATTAATCACTTACACTTACATGTAATTAACAGTCTATTAAATCATCGTTATTGTTAGCACGACCACGGCGAACTGAGATGCGTTGCATTGGTAATAATCAAAAGAATACGTTAATATTTTAAAGCTGTAAACAAGTGTGGTGAAATTACTTTATTTATAATAATTATAGAGTTGTTGAACTAATTAATACTAATAAGAACACTTGATACTACTAGCGCTTCGTCCCGTTGCAATGCACGCGTGTTTAATAATATTTACTACAATAGCGAATTTGGATCTGTGAATATCAACATTCGCTTTACAAATAAACCTGTTATAAAATTTATACCAGGTATAAACTGATAATAAACCTGTCCGAACTGATTTTATACCTGGTATAAATTTTATAACAGGTTTATTTCTAAAGTGGTATTACTGTAAGCTGGGTACGCACTTGCACGTGTCCGAGAGACTACGCATCTTGAGCGACTCTTGGACCTACAGAATATCTAGTTCAAAGTTCAGCACAGAGAGTACACAGGACATTGGATACATTGTTGATTCGGGTTTAGAACTTCGATACAGACAGATATCTTAAGGGACGTATACATCTTCGATTGGAATTGATTAATTAATAAATGAATGATTAATAATTATTGACTTTTAATAGAGAAAACCTTAACAGTAACCTCTCAACCTTATTGTAGAACAACAATACAGTTTTGACCTAAATACCAAATATAAATCCAAGCTAGATAAATATGCAAACATGCATTTTTTGTGCTTACGCTTATTCTAAACCTGGGCAGATGATATAAATATTCCAAAAGTATTTCGTAATTCTAGGAAGTACGTAGTTTAAAAAAAAACATACAAAATTTCATTCAAACATTGAATATTTGTATATCACTTTTATCGATTTTATTTCACCATATATGCCCTATTTCAATTTAAAAAAAGATTATTAAAAACGAATCAATCGGTTTTGAATTACAGAAGATTGTAAGATTTTCTAGCGTTATTTTTACTAGATTTTTTTATGGTTAAAAACTCAATTATTCTTTAACTCTATGGATATTTTTTACGTAAATATAATGTAACATGACATAACTTCACTGACTTTAATAAAGCTTTTATGCATAATTATATAATGATGCATATTAAAATAATACTGTAGCGCAAGATTTTTAATACGAGTATCTTTTTCAATTATTTAATGACAATGTAACAGAATTATGTTAAAATTTCTTAAATAATACAACATACATTAAGTAAAAAATATAACGAACTATATAACGGGCAAGGAAAAGAAACTCAGTAATGTTCAGTTAAGGTTCCAGCATTGGCAGCCCACTTTACCCACTAGCGGCTTACGCTGGCCTTTTCCAGTCCGCCACTGTCAATAATAATATGTCATTTTATTGACATAATAATATATTACGATATTAATAATACCACATTGTATTTTAACTAATTTTTATATTTTCACGTTTCCTGTGAAGTAGCTTTTACTAATAGTAAAATATAGAAGAAGGTACCTACACAATGATGTATTTTTCAACCTTCTATCACAATTCTAGCTTACGTAATTCATTATTTTGTAACTGCATACCAACAATCAACATTAACACCAATCTGCTTAACACCCTGTATGCATGTATAATTACGAACATTTTACCAGCTTACGCAATTTATTTATAACAATAAAATAAAAGCAAATCTTCCACTAACCTTTAAAGAACTAAAATAGCGCAATGTAAATAGGACTGTGTTTTCACAGAACTGCCGTGTGTTCGAGATAACGTTATGGAGCGTTTGTATTGGAACAAAATATCACTAGAACTTGTTGTGACATGTAAGGTGTCAGATAAGTTTTCAAAATATTTTATCAATGGCCTTGTGTCCTCATTTTTTAGTGGTCGATTTTTCAATTGTTGATTGAAATTGATGTTAATAAACGTGTCTACTTTATTAGATATCTAAATGTTGACGGAGATATAGTAATTAAAAATTTGAATTATAGTTTTACCGCTAGAAATAGTCGGCCATATTTGTATGACGCGAAATGCATTTTAACGTCAGTTATTCGTTGAGTACGTCAGTAATGTGGTAATGTTGTAGCCGTTGGTAGTCGAAATAATCAAGTCAAACCCTGTTACGGCAGACATAAGACTGTAATTTTATTGTTCCTTGAAATAGCTGTAAATAATATTTGATATTTTGATATATAAATACAGAGATTTATAAGCTGTAAGGTTGGCAGCAGTAAGAATGTCACATGCATTTGGAATGTGTACAACGTTGAATCGCTTTAATAATTATAGAGACAAAATGACTTTTTTAATTGTTAATATCTCTTAACATATAAGGAGTTATTAAAAAATAATTGAACATTTGAGGTTCTGGTAATTAACTTTATCAATATATAGTACACTTTTATAGAAATTAAGACACAGGACACAAGCTCATTGACAATAAAGAACAGAATCTGAGATTTTGCAAAAAAGTTACTACCTTGTAGAATATTTATATCAAAGGTAAACTTTTTTATATTAAATAAACTTAAATATATTTCAAATTTATTATACGTGTAAAATTAACACATTCATGTAAAATAAAAGTTAATTTGCATTTTGAAAAGGAGCGATAAATGATGATATCCGCAAACATGATGTAATGACATTAATTAATTATCATATATATAATTAACAACAGTTATACACCTATAATATCTTAGTGAAATCATCCGAGTTCCCCATTTAGGTGAGATGACCAAACATCCTCCCAAATGGACCATTTAAATGGAAATGTTATTGTGTTTAGAATCTGTTTTATGTTAATTAGGTTTAGAATACTTCAGTAATTGTCAACAAAAAAAACAATAAATTTATTTTGATTATTTTCAACGAAATAAGTTCACAGCACCGTAAAGATGCAGATGAAGATGAAGAAAAATAAATTGTGTTGAAATTGTTTCAATTATTTCAACCATTTTTAATTATTTTTATTTATTTACTAAACACAACTTTAAAAAACGTCAAAACATACTGAGATTATACTGCTGACCCTTTTGCTCGAGATTACATTCAAAATCGCAATCCTTTTAGAAGTTCCGCCGAAGGATTGATACATTTTTGTTTTATAAAAATACTACATAGAATTTAAAAAAATAGCATAAATAAGAGTTTTATTAGTGTCGCATGTTTAAGTCGCACTAGTCCGTATGTTAAAAGTACAACACATTTAGTACACTCATGTCTAAATAATGTCAATTTATGAATGAAAATATATAAATGTTGGATGTCGCATGTTTAAGTAACACCAGTGCGTACGATACATAATGTTATCTGTTTGGTAAGGATTCAACTTTATAAAAAAGTGTATTGAATGCTAACCTCTTAGCTTCATGTTTCTATACAAATGTTATTTATTTCAAAGAATAACAATGGAAAATTTAATGTAATTGTATTTTAATGTATTTGTAAAAATATAGATAAACAAAACGCTTTTATAATGCCTTTGTAATATATATTGAGATATAGTTATTCTTAGATTACGTAAACATTATTTACATATTATAATGTCCGAGGTGTATGTTTGTTTTCTTATATTCTTATATTCTTATATGTTTATATTCTTATATGTTTACGCGATTCGTATGGTAGCTCGAAAACGGCTCCATGGAAGTTTTTAAAAATTTCCTATTTCGTAGAGAAAAAAATTCTAAGACTTTTGGCGTCCTCGGATTTTTCCCTGAATTTCCTGGAAACCCGTAATTTTGGAAAAACTGGAAAAAAAGTGAACCCTTTTTTGCTGTATTACTTTTAATTCGTAAAAGATAGAAAGTTGAAATTTTGCATGTGTATTAAGGTATTCAATGCTGACATTTTTCAAAAATTAGAAATTCAAAAAGTGAAAAAGGGGGGGTTGAAGAAATTCGGGGGCCCGGTAGGGAACTTTGGAGAAAGTTCATATTCTGGATTCTAGAATAATTAAGTATATTATTAATAAAAAAAAATTCAAAATTCCAAAATTTTATTTGGGGGCACGGGGGCAGTATTTGCCGAGAGTAAAAATTGTGCCAGAAAGTTGAAATTTTGTATATAGGCTAATCTTGGTAACTTATTTACGAATCGAAAAAAAAAATCCCAAATTTTGAAAAAAAGTTGGTCAAATAACGCATAAATTGAAAATATTTTTTATTTTGTTAAAAAAAATAATTTTTTTTAGTCAATTTATATGTCATGTATATGTGCGCGAGTTTATTTATTATTTCAATTTAAAAATAGAACAGTTAAATATGAAATGTAATTACGAATTATTTTATTGGTTTCAAATCATACACGCCAAGAAGACTTCGCTTTGCGACGGGGGTAAACGTTACTGGAATTTAAATTTTTACATGAAGTTCAAGCCACACACAAAAGACAAACGTCGCTTGCGACGGGGGTAAAAGCTAGTTTACATATATTGTCTTTCGTCTTTTTGTAATTATAAAACAAAATAACTATAAATATAATATAAAAAAAATAAAAAATATTTTCTTGATTTTATATTAACCATTTCATGTTTAAAAGAATCTAAGTTCAGTTTATTTGCATATTTAAGACATCTTTTTACATAGTTATCATTTAACAACACTTTTAAGCAACATATTCGACTGGACAATTTATTTCCTACAAACAACTATTATAACATCAGCATCATTTCAATAGTTTTCACTATATGTATTCAATATTTTACAAAACACAGTGAGACACAAATTATTGCTTTGCTATTCCAAGTTTTTAGTCGAAAAATGATTTATTGAAATGTTCAACATAATAACAAAAATGCACAATTTTAGAAACGGCTATGACCTGTACTAAACTAAAGTTTTGCAGAATATAAAATTATTTGTTTTTTAACAAACCAAAACTGAGTAATCTTGCCTTTAATGTGCACGAAATTTTAACAACAGCGATTTAAAAAAAAAAACCTCAAACAAATTTTGTATACGCATTGTTCCTTAGGAAAGATCCAAAAATGCCCAAAAATGTGAGGCTTTACGCTTAATGAAGAAATGTAGAAACATGAACAAAAATAAAACTAAAGGCACTATTATTTAAGAACCGTATTTCAATGTTCAATTTAAATTATTAAAAGTATTTTTAATTTACTAAATGTTATTCCATATGGTAGTTATAATTTTTGAAAAACTGATATGGATTCATTATCGTTACACAAAATTTAGTACTTATTTATACTTTACTATCTATAATTTGCATTCTGGCGCTTATGGGGCACCCCCCAGATAACCGGCTTCAAGTGTTAGCCTTTAAAATTTAAAAAAACTACTGGAAAATTGTGAAGACGCATATTAAGTAGGTGACATATTGAAAGAATATATATATCATATACTGAAGTATTGTATACATCGAGTAATTTATAAAATGCATCATTTAAAAAAGAAATACGTAAAAAAAACTTGTATAAAACATATTATTTTATTTATCAAGCCCATGTTTTTGTCAATAACATCGATTTTGCGATGCAAAGTTTAAGCAGGATTCGATATTGTTTTTATTTATTATTGTAATAATATTGAATAAAAAAACATAAACGCTTACCTTGGCCATCCTGTATCAAAATCCAAATCTTGAATAAACACAAAAAAACAATTACATTTATAAAACATTCACAATAAATCCGAATTTTACATTTTATTTAAAATGTCATTAGTTGCATATTCTTTAATGACAATCAATTAGATTTTAATTATTGTTAAAACATTTTAATTGATTATCCACTTGTATAATTTATATATATTTTTAATAAAGTATAGCTTAAATTATCATTAAATTATCACTCGTTGTGTCACAATATTCAAAAACACTTGTACATAAGTAAAATTATTTTGCTTGGTCTTGTACCTGCGTACTTCGTCAGCGCGGTCCGATCAATAACTAAAGCTAGGCATCATCGTGTGGTGATTCGCTAGCTACATAGCACATAGCACATAGCACTACATAAACGATAGAGCAGCGTTGTATACTCTGGGGAAAACGAATCAACAAATTACAATTTTTATTATAACTAAAAATATTAGATTTATAACCTAACAATTATTATTTACTCAGCGGCGCTTGTTGACATAGATAGCAGAGATATTTACGGATATGGTTCACCGATTTTAATTAACAAGGCTCGTATTTAGTTATTTCACTGTTAATATCAATATCTTCTGTCAGCTTTAATCACAGATTGTTATAGGAAGTCATTAGAACACATTAGAACAGAGCATCTTAATGCAACTAATTATGATGTTTTTTTCTCACTCAAAATTAACAAGTAATAATAATCCATATGAGACATATGTATTCTAAACTCTGGTGCACAAAATTATAGCTATATATTGGCAATTTATTAAGTTGTGAATTTTGACAATTTATAATTACAATTATTTTTTTTGAAATCCAAATAAATTAAATGGCAAAATGCAGTGCCATCTATCTAAGGGTTGAAGTACTTACTTTACAGTGACTCATTCAATGGTTTAAATCTTTGAAAAATCTCGCATGCAAAGGATAAAGGATATTTAACCGTGATTAGAAAAAAAAGTACTGGATTGATTACACTGGTTTTTTTAGATAAATACCTTGCTAATATGATTCCATTTCAAGTATTTTAAATTAATTAGGTAGATCAGCACTTTGATACGTATCATACGTATCACAATTACGTATCATAATCCATATCTATTTCAAATCCGATTTCTAATAAAATTGCAATAAATTCCTCTAACATAATTTACCATTTTTAATTACAAATCATTATTAAAAATTAAATATTTTGGTTATGGCAGTTTATTTTACAATTGCTTGTTGCTAAATATTTGAGTCATTGTTTCAAATAAGTAAGCAGGAATGAAATAATCAGTTCCCGATGCGATAGCTATTAATTTTCCTCCTGGCTTATTTAGTCATTTCCATTTTTCAGCAATTGCAAAATGTCAGAATCCATTTATTCTATGGGGATACATTGCCCCTGAAATACTAGCAAAACTAACAACTTTCTGAAAATGTGTTCCGGGTATAAAAATTTGTTGGGGCACAGTACGTAAGACCTTATGCCCGAAGCAAAACTCCACTAACGCGGACATCAATTTAAAAAAGGTCGCATTTTACTAGATTAGCGTGAATATTTCAATTGTAATGCAGCAGTTCTCTATCATATTGACAATTTATTTTATATCTAGTAATACAGAAAATATTAACAATTTAAATAATAAATTTGTCCCTTCAAACATAAGAGGGATAAAAGCTTATAAAAACCTTTATAAGAAGCATATAATAGATTAGTAATCATCTAACGTCATACCATGTTCTAATTACTTCTATTTCCTTCTATGAATTCTGAGGCACTACTAGCAGAAATCTTCAAATTTTAAATAATTTGAAAAAATAAAAGATCAACATATAATTAAATATATTTAAGTTTGTATTTCAATATGAATTTTAAAAATACGATTTTATGAAATGGTTTCATAGCCTCATTGTTATTTTTGGTTATCGCTACACACAAAAAATGTATATTACCTTATATACGGATAAAATTTGTTTATATACAGATTATTTCAAGTAATATTTTCTACCACTATAATTTTTATAATTCCTTACTGCTACAAAGATGTTATTTAAAATTCCGAAATACAAAAGACGATTATTTCTAGCTCTAATAATTAAAAAAAAAATTGATTCTAATGGTGCCTATGATTTTTTAATTGTTTCTAGGTAACGTTAGGTTCAGAATACAAAATAATTATCAGATTTGTCTATCAGATCTACTTCTTAAGAGGCGGGCAAATTGAATTAGCTAATTTTGATAAAAATTGTCAATTTCCTTCTTGGACAGCAAAGTATACATCCAAATTTTTGTGTTTTGTGTTTTGAATGTAAATAAGTTTTAAAAAATTATGTAAACAGTAGTTTTATAATATAAAATAATATTAAATATATGTAACTGCGTTTAGCGGGTGTCGTACTCACATGTATAATTTTAATCATTTCCAGATTCTATCGACAGAAATCATTCAAAACAGTCGTGGATTTAAAATCGTGACTAAAACAGCGGGCACGACTATGGCTCCATAAAGGTTGACTACAAATCAGCCTGACAAGATAAGAAACCGAGTTGATTTGAAGGTCACCAGTTTCCGTTTCCGAGTACATAATAAGAATTACACAACTCTGAGCAAAACACAAAATGAATATGAAGATTCTGCTTTGCAGATTTAATATCGTGGGAATTGTTTTGTTGAATGCAGTCTATTTATCTGATTAAATATATATTAATCTTTCAAGGTTCTTAAAATAAATTTTTGTGAGCTCGTTGAGACTGCTGAAATGTTCAGGGCATTCAATCTTAAACTTGGTCCTATTATTTAATATAATCTGTGTTTAAACACAGAAGAAATAAATAGATGTAATCTTTAGTACGGATCGTGATTTTTTTAATGAATATTATTCATCTTCAACAATACTCGTTATATTAGTTTTTTACATTGTTTTGGTGATTCAAAAATCCACGATCGGCAGGTCTGCGTTAGGTTTAAAACCTCTGTCTTAGCATCGCCGCTTAGAGTATTCGTTTAAACACATTATATTCGGAGATTGAGGGAGACAGCGTGTGCCTATTACCATTAAAGAAATATTTGTTGAAAAAGGATAGCATATACTTTAAACATACTGTACTGAACGAAATACTATACAAGTATACAAGTGTAACGGTGAAAAATATATTTTATTTGTCTAACCGCATCTCGTTTCTCTCTCACTTTGGAATGAAAATGAACTAAACAAATATATATCCTAGTGTGAAAGAAACAACTGCTACTTAATGAATGATGTTGGAAAAAGAAAGAATATTATTATGAAAAAAATCTAACAACTAACACAAAATCTGTGACAGGTAGAGAACTTGTAAAGCGTTAGAATTGAATTGTACGGTTGACTCGAACGTCACTAAGTAGGGCCCTTCACCAAATTGTTTACTGGGTTATAGGCTTAATGAACCAGGCGTAGTATACTACCGGGAACAAAACACTGAATACATTCGTTTGTCGCTATTAATTCGGATATACCTCCATAAAACATTTATACCCAAAATTAATTCTAATGGTGTACTCATTTCTCCTTAAAAAAAAAGATTACTTGTAAAATAATAATTTTTATTACTACTAACTGTTTAAATCCACCATTGGAGCACCTGTATTTTAGTAGACAGCTAGTGAGAGGGGCCCTAAACTGGTATTCAAATGACAGACAGGTAATTATATATGTCTTGATTGCATAACATAACAAAAACATTTGATTATCATAAATAAACATTGCATAAGTTATTTATTTTATTTATATTCCACTAAATATTTCAGTTATAGTTAATAGTTGATTAAGTAATCAAAAGATTATTAAATATCTATAAGAAATATGATGTTATTGTGTAATATTTGTATATTAATGTGAACCAGATAAAAAGATAAATAAATATGCCCCTATTTACTAGGCAACCAAGATAACGTAGTAAGACATAGCGCATTATGTTTTTGTCTTCCAAGTTAATCTGGAGCACCATAGTGACTATTAATAGCGTTTAGAATAGATAATACTGGATTTACGACAAATTACGCGTAAAATTGAACGCACATAACGCCTGACCGTAAATTAATAAAATGAGAGTCTCGAGATAAAAGTACCTTACAACTAGCTATAATTGAATTTGGACTAAGATGTAGAAAAGTAGTAAAATATTCACAGAACATATGCAGGTTACTTCAATATCTACCCAACTTTTATTAGCATATTGCGCCTGAATACCAGGCTACACTAATAACACTCAATTAAAAAATAAAAACAATTTGTTATATTTAAAACCTGTATTTTAATTATTAATATCTAACTTCAGTTTACAAAGCAGGCACATTGCACACAAAAGGCGGTATGCAAATAGAAGGCATGTGTAAAAGCCACCAAAAATATTTTAGTTTCTTCAACATAAATACAGGCACTTTATTAAAGCAACTCAAATAAAAACCAATTAAAGAAAAATCAATTGTAATTATTATTACTACATATTGTAGTCACATTATTTCATAACTTTATTAATTTACAACTAAACATGTCAACAGTTGTAATTAAATTATAAAATGCAATATTTTTAAATCAAGATATCAATCAATTAATATTTAGGTATAAAGTTATGAAATATAGTATATAGAGACTTATCAAAAAATTATTTCGTATCACTGTTACTAATAGAAAAACTAGTGGATGAAGGTGTTATATTACAATGTTATAGTTTTTACATTACGTTTACATATATTGATGTTTGTGACAAATTAAAATACATTTCCTGTAATGATTTATTATCGTCAGTTATACCGTTTTCTTGGCAGGCTAGCCATACTGCTCTGAATGACGTTTTGCAAAACAAAGCTTATAAACATGAAATAAATTATATAAAGAAGTTAAAAAGGCTCGTATCTTTAAGTTTTGCTGAGCAGAAAAATGACCTTTATAAAATAACTAATTTATATCGAAGTCTGAGCACAAACCTCTTCATACCCTCACATTAATTAATTAAAGAGTCACATCAACGCTTAACTTTTGCCATTTTAATAAATATAATAATCTGACGATAGTATATGAGTAAGTAACACACCAATTCTTCATTCGGTACAAAGACTCATTTCTTTTAATAGCATATAACACCTTCATCCACTCAGTCTTTCAATGGGCTTGTGTCCTCATTTTTTAGTAGTCGATTTTTCAATTGTTGATTGAAATTGATGTTAATAAATGTGTATTGGTGTGTCTATTTTATTAAATATCAAAATATTGACGGAGATATAGCAGTAGTAGGAGTTGAGTAGGTCAGTGTTGTCGTAATATTCTGTAGCTGTTGGTATTCAAATAATCAAGTTAAGTCAAAGAATAATAAGTTTTTATTTTATTTAACCCTGCTAAGGCAGACATAATATTTAAATTTTATTATTCCTTGAAATAGCTGTAAATAATATTTGATATTTTGATATATAAATACATATAGCAGAAATTTATGAGCTGTAAGGTTGGTAACCTTACACAAGGATTGTGATGTCACATGCACTTGGAATGTGTACAAAGTTGAATCCCTTTAATAATTAAAGAGACAAAATGACTTTTTTAATTGTTAATATCTCCTAACATATAAGGAGTTATTAAAAAATAATTGAAAATTTGAGGTTCTAGTATATCAATATATAGTACACTTTTATAGAAATTAAGACATAGGACACTAGCCCATTTCGAAATATATCAATTGATTTTGAAAATAAACAACATTTAATATTCAAACGTTATAAAATAATCCTTAAAGAAATAAGAACAAAAAATAAAATTATAAAAATTTATTAAATCTAATTACAAGCAAGATATTGGCAGAGTAAAAATTAAAAACTAAATATTAAAATATATATATAAATTTGTTTTTGTCATATAATTTCAATATCTTTTATTGCACAGAACAACAGCAACAATATTAAAATAGAAAACAATGGTCTTATCAGACTGTCTTAATACGCATGGGCACATATTAGCTTTGTGGTAGGAAAATTGATACAACACAAGCTAACAATTTTATCTTAAAGACAGTCTTCAACAAGTGTGCGAGTCCACATATGTATACGAAGCCCGTTCTGAATATGAAAACTGCAGCAATACAGTTCTCCCAATCTAAAACCATTCGTCCTTTAAGACAATCCGATATAGGGCTGGTTGCTGAACTCATAGTTGTCCTATAAGTTGGTTAACATGATCAGTTAAGAAGAAATGATAATAAATCGTTATTGACGATAGTGACTCAACAATTTGCTATTATTTCTCTTTAACTGGTCATGTTAGTTAAGTTTTGCATAACTATGAGTACAGCAGCCGGCTTATAATCTATAATTTCTCTTTTCAATACAAGTAATGTATGTACTGTTTTACATAAAGCGATTTCATTTAAACTTAAAACTAATATATAAACCATTTTAAACATATTTCCATTCATTGAATATATATGTTCAAATTTAGTCCAAAAAATGTATATATGCATATATATATTATATATCTATATATGCATATATATAAATATATATTTCACATTATTTTTACAACATTTATATCAATAAAATATTTCTTTACATCATTTTTATAATGCTATTAAAATATTTATGTTATTGTGCTTAATTCAAAAATCTTATAAACTCCAAAAATAATATATTTATAAATCAATAACAAGTGCATTCTTTAAGAACATCAGAATTTCAACTTAAATCAGTAGCATAATATAAAAAAATTCAGATTTAACGACATTTTTAACAAATAATAAAATTCTTTACTTTATATACATATTTTAATAGCAATACAAAATATTAAAAAAAATTGTAAATATAAAAATTATGCATACAAGAGGCTTGCTATAGCTCACAACAGATATTGATAAAAAAAAGGTCATTTATATCAATAAAATAACATTATATTTAAAGTAATATAATAAATTTAATTATTTAACATTTTAAAACTATAGAAAAGGAGATATTCTATTTTCAATCAATCTATATTTTTTAAAATTATTACTTATTTTTTAATATTTTTTTTTATTTATGTTTAAAATATATTTTTTGAACTTGATTTTGTTGTTTTAACAACTTAGATTTTATTAAATATGGTTTTTTTTTAAACTTTTTTTTTATGATTTTAATATTTTTATTATGTATTATTTTTTAATATTTATTTATATTTAAATACCTAGAATTTGAAATAAAATATGTATTTTTTTTTAAATTTAATTATTGTATTATACGAATATATTATTTTTCAAACATTGTGTATCGAACTTATTAATGTTAAATATTTTTCCTAATAAAATAAAAGGAAACGGGTAAACTAGTTTCAAAAAGATTTTCTAACATAATATTAATTTGTACTACGACGAGGAGATAAACTATTGAAACATATTCTATAAAATATAGCTACTGTTGTAAAAATGCAGAAACACCTACAACTTCTGATTTAAACCTTTATTAGAAAGTTAACCTGCACACACTATCCCTATCATTAGCATTGCAACAAATATATAAATAAATAACTTTATTGAACCAATTTGGATATATTTAGATAATATAAAACGTTTTTACGGAAAGATACTTGAAAACACACGCTAGTTTTTGTTACTTATCAACGTTCGTTCGATTTATCAGATATACTCTCGTTGAAATACATAAGCCATAATAATTGAAATGAATTTACAATAAATAAAGCGCTTTTAAAGCAATTACGCACTAATTATAAATGTTTTAAACACAAATAGTGAATACTTTCACATATGTTGATCTTGATATACATTGATATGTTAAATTTTTATTATTTTTGTATAATATTGCTTACGTTTCTTCAAAAGATATAGTTGTAATTTAATAATCATAAAGACATACTTATTAATTTACTCATACGATATTGATTCTTTTACTTAATTTGATATGAACTTTAAAATACTGTCGGTCTGACTGATTGTTTAAGACTATAAATATTTATTACATAATTATATATATATGTTTATAAAAAAATCTGCCTATTCACGACCCTCGTATATGTATTTCTTTTTGATGACCATAATTAGCGAGTGTCATTATTTTTAAAAAGAAAGATAACTATTTTATGGTGCCATGTCTACGTGAATAACGAACTTACAAATCTGATATTGTTTTGAATTGATAAATTAATTGATATTGTTTGTAATGATATCATTTTTTTTTATTAAGCTTTGATTATAAATAACCAAATTATATATTATTCGATACAAAATGTTTGAATATAATTGAAAAAATTATAGTATTTTATATTTATTTTTGTTCTAATAACTTTATTTGAAAGATAATAATTTAATAATATGAATGTAAGAAATTTGATAATAAGCAAATGGATTGGCTTGGATTTGATATGTTTATGAATTAATAAACTTATTTAAATTAATTATTTTCAACAAGCTAAATTTAATGAAACATTTAATTATTTGCTGGTGAATTGAGCATTTAATTTATATAATTAGATAAGTCAAGGTGATCTAAAATAGTTTAAATGACTAAAACAGATAAGAGATTAACTGCAACTATTGACACACAATTAAAATTATCGTATATTTAAGTCAGCAATTCAGTAAATGTTCCATGTTTGTATATACACCTCAAACAATTTACTTCATTTTGCTAAAAACACAAGCTATTTCATTGTCTACTGTCAATCTTAACACTTAAATGAAATAGTTCATTTTATTATTATACATATCAAGAAATTAAAATAGACGTGTCGAAACAAAGATCTAAATGATAGAGGATGATTTAAAGTATTTCTTTCGGCATAATATTTATCATTTAAAATTATTAAAAATAAAATTGAAAAAATGTATAAATTCCTATAATGTACACGTTCAAATATTTAGTTATTCCATGTAATTTAACATTATAACTAAGACAATTTAATTGATATTATTTAGATTTACGTTAATCATCTAAATTTTCCACTACTTATACAAAATGTAACATTAAGTCTAAAACAATTATAGTTCCTGTAAAACACTTTCTTTTTTTTTTTATTTTAATAATAAATGACGATGAAACTGAGGGTCTTGTCTCTCAATTTTAGTTACCTAATCAAATTAATGTTATACATACAATATTATATTTAGACAAGAGGAGTAAAAATGAATTCATTGCACTGTAACACTCAAGTGCTACAATTTGCAAAAATGATTTGTTCGAATCCCAGCAAACATATATTTATACAATTTTTTTTTAATATTATTATTAAATCTAAAGAGATCGTGTTTAGGATATTTTTGCGTGTTTAAATAAACATATTTACAAATGTGTAACATGATTGGTGTAAGATATATTTATTTAAAAAGTAGTTTTTACAGGAACATAAGTCTATATAATCTGTATATGAATTATTAATAAAATTGAACAAAAAATTATTATTAACAATTAACAAATGTACATTTAAAATTAATGCTCATGACACTGAACTAATAGCATTATGAGGAGACCCCATATGAGTTAGAACCTTGTCTAACCATTGTAAAGGTCCATGAAGATGAATTTCAATCCAGCAAGGCGTACTAGTTACATCTTGCCTGTGATATTCGGCTCCCCATCCTTTAACGAAACTCATTCTAATGGTACACATCTTAGTGAGTTCGTACACAGCTTCAAAACCGTGATTAACACTCTGAGATAATAATTGCGCAAATTCTTGATTATTGAATATTTTCAAAGAACACGCTGGTGGTATTTTACAAACCGTGCTTGGATGAAACCCATGATGGTGATTGCAATTTCTGCTCTGTATAAATATAGCTGAATCTGATAAGCATTCTGCGTAAACTTCACCTCCGACGTAATATAAGTGAACACCTTTACCGATATGGCGTCGTGTATTTTCAATTGTACTGTTACGATTAACATTGCTTAATTGACCGAGACAGAATCTGTTAGAATTATTTGATGGATTGGTGAAGCCGTCAACTGTTATTGAACTTGTACTACAATGAAATACCTCTCCAACTCTACAATTGAGTTCGTAGTACGCTATGCTCGCCCAGCAAGGTTGTTCTTGATAACAAACTGGTGCAACTTCCATACTATGCAGTTCTGTTGCAGCATTATTGCTGTTATCTTCTGCTGGGCTGTACGCCGGTGGTGGAGTTTCAGCAAGTCCTCCATATGGACTCTGGGGATTACTTATCACTGATGCGGGACTTGGGACCGAAGACATAGGACTATTAGGACTCATATGCCCAGAATTAAAACCTGTGTTGGAGTATGACATATTGTGTGGCATATTAGGTTCGCATATTTGTTGGAAAGGTAAAAGGGAATGGCCTGGTGGGAATTCGGAATGTCTTGGAACTAAAACTGGTGGTAGTATAGGGCTCTCAACGCGTTTATAATGGTACGGATTAATACAAACTTCTTTCTGTTTTGCACTGAATGGAAATTGACAAAGTTCAAGCGGTTTCAATTCATGGTGACTTTGCAAATCGGGCCATCGCCAAACCCTACAGTATATCACGTGTGGTAAGCCTTTGCGATGAGATACCTAAAAAATTGCATTTTATCATTACTACATTGTACTGAGAGCATACCATCAAAATGAATTGCTATTACATGCTGAGATTTCTCTACGATAATTATAATACACTAATTATACAAAACAAATTATAGAGAGAATGTTGTTTAATATATATAATTATAGTAAATAGGTTTTCTTAATTCCAGAATGTAATACTGTCTACATACTTTCTATTGCGAAAAATAAAAAAATATGAAATATAATTATGAAAATATTTCTGTATGAACGAACCAGAAAATAGCAAATGTAAATGTATCACTCAGCTATGATTAGCATACCATAAATTCAATGCTAAATTAAACGTATAATTACCTGTAATCGACCATCAAGTGATCTCGGTATAGTAACACACTTGGAAGGCGTTCCCGGGCAAGATAATGCTCGCTCAAGTTCCTCGATAGCGCCCTTGCGCTTTTTTAATTTTTTCACAAGGCTGTCCACAGCCTTTTCTGCCCATTTTTCTTCCTCATCACCTTGCTTCCAGCCTAATAATTTCTTGACTGCTGGGCTCGTAAACGAAAATAAACTGTTCAAACTGGACATAGGTCCACTACTAGAAGATTCTACTTCATCTGTGTCCATGGCGAATGCTTAAAACGAGATTGTCTTATATTAATTAAAATTAGATATGGTCCTATTAGTGAAACATTAAAATAATGCCGAAAAACAACTGTATACATAATATAATACATGTAGTATACCAATTTGTCTCTACTTATCATAATCAAAAACCACAAACTATTATCTTTCATAACCTAACATGAGTCTCTCTGCTAAACGTGTAAACGCTCATATAGTACTCTAAAAATAATAATATTAAAAGAGTACCAGCCTCATAATTGCGATTGAACTCATATCAAAACATATTAAATATAAAAACAAAAATTTGCATACATTTAAAAACTACCTCCTCCAAGAAAACAATATATAAAAGTAATTTATTTATAAGTTTTCATGAATGTGAAATTTTCTTTAATTTTAGTAAAATGATAAGCACCCCTATCTCTGATGATAAGATTGGTAAAGCAGAAATATTTTCTTAATTTACTCTTTAGTCTTTATCAAATTATTTAACAAATTTTAAGCAATATATTCCCGAAAACACAAACTTTGAATGTTTTTGTTATTAATTGTTTCTCCAGTATTCTACTATAACCTAACATGAAATGTTTAATATAAAAAAAATATTTCAAATATAAATATAACAAACTTGAAATAAGATATGCTATATAGAATAAGTAATGTATATTAACTTGTAAAATAAGTTTTATAATAGTCAATACATATAATCACATTTATGTTCTGTGAGTCATTGGAAATCATTTAAATAAAATAGTATACAAAAAATGCATAGTGGCTGCCAAAACAAGCACATGCAACATGCAACATTAACTTCTATTTCAATACAATATCTCTTTATTTCTATGTAAAATCAATCAAAATAGCAAATATAGATAAAATTGTAAATAATAAGTTTATTCTCAGAAATTAGTTAGCGTCCGTCTTTGCAAAACACTGACGACAAATGTCTACTTTGAAATACAAATAAATAATTTATTTTATTATATTTAAAATATATCTTACTTTGCTTTAAGTATTGATATAAACAATACACTTGTGAGTTATTATCTAAACTTGCACTATACACTTTAATTAAATAGATAAACGTTTATTTGAAAGATGCCTTATGTACATTGCATTATTCTGCCAGGTCTTTGCCTTTTAGCTTGATTAGTATCTCTGGTTATCTCTTTCTGACATTGGTCGCCATTTTAACAATGACATTTTTTATCTTTGCGGCCAGTGACCATAAAGTGAGCGCAAAATTCAAATTTATGAAATATAATTTAAACTGAATATTCACTATAATTAATATTTTTCTAATTAAACGCTAATAAAATATATGTTCATGATTTTATCTTTACATGTTAAATACAAAACATGGATCTTACCAGATCTTACAAAAAGATCTAAATTTTCTTTCAAACTCTATTATAAAAAAAAGTCTATAACACTTTAATCCTTAAAAAGATATTCATAAAATGCTACAATAAATGGTTAGATTAATCAGCAACTGGTTAACTTCCTGCGAGCTCCAAAATATAAAATTGGGGTTACATTTATGTATAAATTCGATGGTACATGAATTTCGGGCCGAAACACATTTGTCTTACTGGATGTCTGGTTTATTGCTGAACACAGCAAAACTGCAAAGATAGTAGGAGGGTTGTATTTTAAAATTCCAATGGGCTTATGTCCTATGTCTTAATTTCTATAAAACTGTACTATATATTGATAAAGTGGGTTACTAGAACTTCAAATGTTCAATTATTTTTTAATAACTCCTTATATGTTAAGGGATATTAACAATTAAAAAAGTAATTTTGTCTCTTTAATTGTTAAAGAGACTCAACGTTGTACATATTCCAACTGCATGTGACATCACAACCGCTGCCAATCTTACAGCTCATAAATCTCTGCTATATGTTTTTATATATCAAAATATCAAATATTATTTACAGCCATTTCAAGGAACAATAAAATTTCAATATTATGTCTGCCTTAGCAGGGTTAAATAAAATAAAAACTTATTATTCTTTGACTTGACTTGATTATTTGACTACGAACAACTACAAAACGTTACCACAGTACTGACCTAGTCAACAAATAACTGACGTTAAAATGCATTTCACGTCATACAAATATGGCCGACCATTTCTAGCGCTAAAACTACAATTCAAACTTTTAATTGCTATATCTTCGTCAACATTTAGATATTTAATAAAATGGACACGCCAATACACATTTAGTAACATCAATTTCAACCAACAATTTGAAAGATCAACCACTAAAAAATGAGGACAAGCCCATTATCAGATTTAAATAAGAAAATAAAAAAATAATGCTTTTAAAATATTTATTTTACTAATCATGGAAATTATACATAAAAATGTGGAAATACATGTTACACCTAAATATCAAAAAAAAATATTGTTAATATATCTAAGTGAGAAAAACGTTTCCCAAAAGAAATTGAAATCAATATAAAATACATATTTTGGTGAAGAGTTATTTCATCGATACGTCTTAATTTAATATTCAGTTTTCCTAAAAATTCTCATTAGGAAAAGTCTTTGGTAAAAATAAAATTGAACCAAAGTTGGAATCAGTATATGAAGGTAGCAGTTATCTCGATAAAGCTTTTGTTTCTTTACATGTTAATGAATGGCAATCAATCCAGACTCCAGGAGTTTTTGAATTTTATTTGATATATCAGGATTTTTAAGATGCCTGAAAAGAATAATTTTATTATAGAGGTCTGCATTAAATATTATGCATTTTTTAAACATTTAAATAATAATACTAACTCGTGTAAAGCCTTTGGATCACTTTGCATTTGCTCTAGAATAAGCCTCATTGCAGGATCTCGCAGAATTTTCTGCACTTCTGGATCACCCATTGCCCGTCTCCTAACTTCTTCCGGGTTGCTATTAACAGCTATAGAGCAAGCTTTATATCCTTCTACGGCTTCTGCATTTCCTGAGTCAATTTCCAAAGCTTTTTGGTAAGCAGAAGAAGCTTTCGCTGGTTGTTGCATACCCTAAAAATGCAACAATTAGACAATGATGGTCGACAATATATTGTACGTTAATTTCGAATATCTTGACTATCAAACCTGTAAAATTTTGCCTTTGCGGATCCAGCCTTTAATGAATTTTTCATCCAAATCACAGCATTTTTCACAATCTTTTAAACCTAAATCAAAAGCAGCTAGTTTGGTGTAACACGCTGCACGATTGCTGTAAAGTTTAGGATCAGTAGGATTACGCAAAATAGCGTCGGAGTAATGTTTAACAGCAGATCCATAGTCTCCTAAAGAAGATGATAAATATATGTTTAACTCTTGCACAGTTATTTGCTGCTTATATATTTTTTAAATTCGTTTTTTTTTTTACCTTTTTTGAAAAACTCATTGCCGAGGTTCTTTTGCTCCTCCGCTTTGACAGGATCAACATATGCTTTAATTTGTTCCTCTTTAATTTTTTTTTCAACTTCACTCAAAAGTAGCTTTACTTCAGGAGTACGATGTTCAGACAAAGATTTCTCGTAGTAGGTCTTTGCAGAAGTATTATTGTCCAATTTCTTGTAGGCATTGCCTGCGTAAATAATAAATTATGACAATGCAAATGACAGTAATTAAAAGTAAGGTGAAAGTTATTTCAATGAAATGAAAGGTTTAAAAAAGTTCAGTACCAAATCTTAAGGGTTGGTTAAATAAAGTATCATCTTACCAATACGTGTAAATGCCTTAGCGATCAATTTATAATCTGCACGATTTTCTCTACCAATTTCAATTCCTTTTTCACACTGTTCAATACATTTTTGATATTCTTTTTGTTCAAAATATACAGCCGCTATATTATTATGAAATGTGATATCAGTGTTATCATATTCGATAGCTTTATTGTAATGTTTCAACGCAGTTTCAAATTCCTTCTTTTTATAAAACTCATTTCCCAACTGTTTTTCTTGATTAGCTTGCTTTTTATTCTCCGGTAGGGAGTCAATGTTAGATTCTTCCTTCGATTTGGACTTTGGTTGAAATGTACTAGAAGCCTCTGGTTCGCTGGTGTCCATGGCTTCTTCATCAATTCCCATATCCATTCCAAATAATACACTCAATGTCTTCGACATTCGCGGATCATTTAATCTGTTTAGATTTATATTATTGAAATTAATTTTACGTAGAGAATTTTATACACTCACATACATTTTATTATCTACAAATATTCACCTTGCAGTTAAAGATTTTGGATTTGTTTGTAACTCCTGTAGAAGTTCAAGATAACTAGGATCCTTAAAAAGGTCTTTAGTACGAGGATCGGTCTTTAGTTTAGCCATTAAATTAGGATCAGTAAAGGGAGAAAATCCTCCTGGTGCAGGTCTTTGACGGACGTCATTGAGATTGGCTTGCAATTGAGTATTGCTTGGATCTTGTTTCAGACCTTTTCCAAAAGCAAGAAAAATGGTAAGAAGTTTGCACTGAAATAAGCTTTATGCAAAGGAATGTGTTTATGTGTTACTTACCTTCTTCGTAGGTTTTTTCAGCCTCATCGAATCTTTTTAAATATTCCAATGCTGATCCTTTTCGGGAGTATCCTTTTCCCCAGGTTGGATTCAGCTCTACAGTTTTGCAAGCATCTTCAAGAGAACTTTCGAATTTATTGGCTTTGGCATAAGCCGCAGATCTATTGCTGTATAAAACATAATTATTTGGATCTATCACGATAGCTTGCGTATAGAAGTTAATAGCCTCTTCTACATCTCCAGCTGCGAGAGCTGCATTTCCTTTTTCTTTTAACACAGAAACCTATAAAATAAATTTACAATGATAAGTCAAATAAATGACACATGTTTTGTTTACCAAAAATAAAGAAAATATTAAATATTACAGTAGATTCTAAATGAAAACTACATTACTTACTGGATGATCCATTTTCTTTGACATTGAACAATATATTCAAATAGTTCTAATTAATTTTATTTAATAAGCTATGATCAAAGTATGATAATCAAACTTAAAATTTCTAGAACTTTCTTTCCAGAGATGGGCTATTTGCTAGAAAAATCGACATTTAATGTATGAAGTTGTCGTCGTTATCATGGAAGTTTGTGGTAGTTCAATATTTGGTAACTAGCTTTGCCAATATATTAATATAAAAGTAATAACTAAAGTTAATTAGATCCGCGATTTATTTAAAATATTTTATATTATTTACTTGTTACTTAATATGTTTTATTGTAATTAAAAAGCTAAAAGTTAATAATAATATTTATCTTAGTTTTTGTGATAACTTAGTTCTAAATATGATTCATAGATGGGGCTTTACTTTCGTTGAAAGGTTTATGGATTAGATTATAATTAATGCAATGGGTAATAAAAAAAAACAAAAATATATATATAAAGAATTGATTTAAATTTGAGTTAAAATTTAATTTTATACGAAACAAAAACTGCAACAACAGACCGCGATCATTTTCCTATATTTTTGTTCATTTCATTCTCTCTGTGATCGTCGCCAGGCAAATTGATGTATTCTAAGTATTTTGGATAACTATATAACCATTAACCGATCCTATTTAGGTAATCCTTTATAGCCTTCTTAAATCTAAATATCCTAGAATCTTCTCCCACCACAGAAATTTATAGTTGTTTCAAAATATTTATTTCTGAAAGTAAAACTTTCGTTTTATTATAATTTGAAAATATTTAATCTTGATTACAAACAAAACGTTGAACTCGGAAATGAAAAAACCGCAATTTAAATTTGACTCGCGATCTCGTGGAAGTGGTATTTCAATTCTTAAATTAATTGCTTGTTACTGAAGCCACAGTTTCCTTAATTGATGAAAGAAATAATTGTATGGTACAATCAATGTTTGAATTCTTATCAAATAAACTCGTTCACGTGAATAGGGGGCATGTCAGTCAGTACCGGCCTCAGCATTTTCTCAGAATGGGCTTGTGTCCTATGTCTTAATTTTTATAAAAGTGTACTATATATTGATAAAGTTGGAACTCCTTATATGTTAAGAGATGTTAACAATTAAAAAAGTAATTTTGTCTCTTTAATTATTAAAGGGATTCAACGTTGTACACATTCCAAATGCATGTGACATCTCAACCGATGCCAACCTTACAGCTCATAAATCTCTGCTATATGTATTTATATATCAAATATTATTTACAGCTATTTCAGGAATAATAAAATTCCAATATTATGTCTGCCTTAGCACGGTTAAATAAAATAAAAACTTATTATTCTTTGACTTGACTTGATTATTTCGACTACCAACAGCTACAAAACATTACTACAGCACTGACCTACTCAACAAATAACTGATGTTAAAATGCATTTCACGTCATTCAAACATGGCCGACCATTTCTAGCGCTAAAACTACAATTTAAACTTTTAATTGCTATATCTCCGTCAATATTTAGATATTTAATAAAATAGACACGCCAATACACATTTATTAACATCAATTTCAATCAACAATTGAAAAATCGACCACTAAGGAATGAGGATATAAGCTGCTAAAAGTAAACCTTATTTTATTTTAAGATTATTTTAAAAGGCCACTTTTTTAACCGTTTTTATATTTTGTTACACGAAAGTTAGAATATTTGGAACATTTGGCGACTTTGTTTTTTTAAATCTGAATAGAATAAATAATTTCATTCTTAAGTCCGTACCATTCTGCCAAAGAAATAAAATTAACATTTAATATACGCAGTTTTAGTGGTTAGTGATATCCGGTTGTACAAGTTCCCATCAATGAGTTCCTAAAAGTACCCAGTACGCCGAGATAACGTTTTTTTTCGAATATGTTTCTTAGCATTTGATCAGGGTCAGCTCTGGGTTTAATATAAATAAATAACTGAACCAGTGGCGGAACTACAAATAATTATTATAGATACGTATTTTTCAGACTGTAAAAAAGATGTATTCAACTTTTTGTTTGATATTTTTTTATTTATACAAGTAATAGAGAAAAAATCAGTAAAATAATTGAAATATATTTGAAATAAGTTAGATATATTGCATATTTTTCAGGCGTACGGAGAGCCAAATAATAAGAATGTAATTTTTAAGATGTCAGTTTTAAAACGACGTAGGTATGGGGCCTTGAACTGGGCAAGGCCCTCGAGCCGGCTCTGCAATTAAATACACAAACATCTTATCAGTCGTATAAATACCAGTTGTGAATTTATCAATTACTTCATTTCGAATAATTCGCCTTTAAGTTATTCTCCATTAAAGTGTTGAACAATTAAAATAATGTTTAAAAGTTTTAAAATCATTTTGTTGGTGGTATTATTGTTTCAAACAGGTAAGATAATAGGACTGCCAACTTCTTTTTTATGGTCGGATCTTTTGAATTTTTATTGAAATATATAATTTTTTTCATATATTCAAATATTGACGAAGATATAGTTATTTAAATTTATGTTAAAGCTATGTTTCATGATGTAAAATAATTTAAATATTAAAGTCTGTAGAATAATAAGTAATCGATTTTATTTATTGTGTATACCACATTCATAATATCAAAACTTTTTGTGTTGCTCGAGACAACTGCAAGTAGTATTTGACTAAAGAATTAGTGATATTTTATATATATTTTGATCCCTTTAATGAAAAATAACAATTTCGTTCTTCCAATCAGCTATCAGAATCGAATTAATTTTGTTTTTAATTTATCTAATTATATCAGTGACGATAATAGAAGGCCAGTCGTTTAGTCGGACAAGAACTGGGTCCTGTCCACCACCTCTACTGGTTAGTGGTTGCGACAGCAGCTGCAGTTACGACAATCAATGTCCAGGAGTCACAAAATGTTGCACAACTGCTTGCGGAGGCGCTGTTTGTACCACACCTGTTACTTCCATAAGCCAAGAAGATAGACAGAGTAAGAAAATAAAATTATTTAAATAATAATATTAAGGAAATACAACATTGTGATACAAATAATTTGTTTTTGATAAAAAATAGTGCAAATACTTCTACAATTTTGTAAATAATGAAATTTCAAGTGATAGTAGAGTAAAGTATTCTTTTTTATCGACCGAGTTTCTAACCTACAATCTGTCAAAATAAAATAATCATTTTAGTTTTCTTTTAAAGTTGTGATTACTGTAGTAATCTTTGCTATTTTTCTTTCAGGGAAGGCTGGGAATTGTCCTGCAGATCCTAAAGGACCTTGGGTATGTTCCAGCAGATGCGGTGTAGATACCGATTGCCGTCGCAGACAAAAATGTTGCAAAAATAAATGTGGCGCATTAGCTTGCATGAATCCTGAGTAACAATAAACGAAGCCATTTGTATATTCATTTATTAATAATATTGTGCAGGACAATCCAATTAAAATTACTAAGATTTATCATGAACGATAATTACACAACAATTATGTATACCATTTTGTAACAGTCTTTTGTTTAGTTTTACAAATATTAAACTTGTATGTAATTAAAAATTTGTTTCCATTTATAGTTTTAATTTTACATGTATTTAGTGTCCATGCATCGGGCATCAGTAATATACATTACATAATATAAATTATTGAATTTAATATAATTATTTTTAACTGACGAACATGTTTGTAGTGGTGTAACTTAGATTGCAGCGGGTCCAGGCGTAGCTGTGTATTGTATTACAAGATAAAGAATAATGAAATAAATATAAGAATGATCGAGAGTATTTTAGCTTGACAATACTCTATTGCATCTTTGGATTCGATCTGCGTAGCAGAACTATATTTGTTTAGATTTAGATTTGTGACACAGCTAAGGAAAGTCTCAAGATAATGGGCTTGTGTCCTATGTCTTAATTTCTATAAAAGTGTACTATATATTGATAAAGTGGGTTACTAGAACCTCAAATGTTCAATTATTTTTAATAACTTCTTATATGTTAAGAGATATTAACAATTAAAAAAGTCATTTTGTCTCTTTAATTATTAAAGGGATTCAACCTTGTACACATTCCAAGTGCATGTGACATCACAATCCTTGTGTAAGGTTACCAACCTTACAGCTCATAAATCTCTGCTATATGTATTTATATATCAAAATATCAAATATTATTTACAGCTATTTCAAGGAATAATAAAATTTCAATATTATGTCTGCCTTAGCAGGGTTAAATAAAATAAAAACTTATTATTCTTAGACTTGACTTGATTATTTGACAGCTACAGAACATTACTATAACACTGACCTACTCAACAAATAACTGACTTTAAAATGCATTTCACGTCATACAAATATGGGCGACCATTTCTAGCGCTAAAACTACAATTCAAACTTTTAATTGCTATATCTCCGTCAATATTTAGATATTTAATAAAATAGACACACCAATACACATTTATTAACATCAATTTCAATCAACAATTGAAAAATCGACAACTAAAAAATGAGGACACAAGCCCATTTATAAATAAAACAACATTTTTTATGTTCTGTTTGATTCACAATAATATTTTATTCTTTAACACAATTATATTATTCTCAACGTGATTAGATATATAATGGTTATATTCATTTAAAAATTTATTTAATTCATATGTAAAAGAAATCACATTCATTTATATTATCCGGGTGAATAAGAATATCAAAACAATTTAAAAACAATGAGACATTAACAAAACAACATAACCTACAATTTATAAACAACCGTTATTGACTTATCTACGTCTATATATTATCTTCATTATTTTGTTTTGAGATTAATTGGCGATGCTACGTAGCCTTATTTTATGTATACTATATATTTGGAGAGTTCTCTCACTCTAATTGAGAAAGGAGGTGGAGATAGGAGCTATACTTTCTGGTATAAGCGGTACATGATGTTTATACGTTAAGACAGATATCTTAGGATGTAAATGTTCAATTAGTGTCATGTTTTACAGATAGAAAGTTAGAAATAAATTCTTTTAAAGAATTTTAATTTAAAATATAAGGCCCGCTCTAAGTTCACTTATTTGAGGATTTAACCACGGAATGAAAGGTTATAACCTAAAAACCTTGTATAAATGTTTGTTTTGACATTTTATAAGTTCCCTCAAGAATTTTATAAAATCTGGTGTACGCAAGTAGTGATTTTCAAAGGTCAAAGGTTACACAAACAGGTTTTTTTTGTAAATATCTTGTTTTATATGCTCTAAATAATATTAAGAGATATTAGTAAAGTTGTAGAGCATAATATTATCTTCAAATTTGATGTTTACATTTTTTCATATGATCAACTGTTCCCGAGGTATAGATAGTGAAATGTCAGATTTAGATAAAGACGATTTTTAAAATGATCAAAATTACGAGGTGGTTTTAAACTTCGATATCAACAACTATTAAGCATAAAAACGATATTCAAACTTTAAATAGATATATCTCTGTCAATATTTGGATATTTAATAAAATAAAAACGCTATTAAAATTAATTAACCAATAAAGAATTAAAAAGTCGCCAATTGTAATGAAAAACTGTTATTATTTAAGTAAATAATGGAAAAGAAACCCGGGATTGAAACCTTTGTGGAGATATGTCTACATTGCACGACCTATTAACCTCAAATACTTTAACCTTAAACTAATGCACATTTTAACACATATTCGTTAAATTTCTATAACTAATTTGATATTGCACTTTAATATTGCGTAATAAACAGCGCCATGATGCTTTTTTTACTTTTATAAATGCTAATTTTACAAACTTTTAACAATTTACTTTATATAAATATTACATTATGATATAGTTTTTGTTAATTTTTACTTTTTTTTCTCAAAGATTAATTTATATAATATTATGTTGTATATATGTATATTGTATTGTATAACTATACTACAAATGTTATTATTTTCGTAAGTGATCGGAAGCGTTCGGGAACGATGCAGTTTTTTTTTGCTATTATATGTTAAATTCAATACTTAATAAATCTTCACCGATCCTTTGTTCCAACTTGATTTTCTTAATGGTCCTCATCCAAGAACATTCAATTCTTTTTGTGAAATGTGTTTCATAAATCATCAAACTCAAAAATTACCACAGTGACGTCATATGTAAACTATATACGAATCAAATACGAGGTCAAAGTCACTGAAACTTTATGCAAACGAAATGCTATCGAAGTGTTCTTTAGAGACGAAGCTAGACCTAAAATTTTCAACTCTGCACGTTGTTTTATTAAAATAATTTTAACCTCGAAGTGTACGCACGTGGTTTTCACGTGGAGAGACATTTTACCGCAACAAATTTGACCAACGTTGATTTAGTCAACACGTTTCACACAAAGAAGTATTTGAATGTATATGGACAGCATTTTTACATAAATTTACTACAAAATAATTTACAAATTAATAATTATTTTAACCTAATTTTTTTAACTATATTTTAAACATAATTTAAAATTTATCTTAATTTCTTAAACTATTTAATAGTTAATTTACAAAAATTTAACTACGACGCCATTTTGATTTTTAACTGCATTTCATTCGATCGCCAATTGTACCCAATTTTTTACTTCATATTATTTTATATTTTTTAAGTATTAAAATGCTAAAGTTCAACGTTTTTTTTTATTGTTTTATTATTATTTGTATTTCTATAGATTTATTGAATTTTTAAAAACTGCATTCTACAACATTCCCACCTGAGATGTGCAGAATAAATGCGTAGAGCAAAGAAAACAACAACTATTTATCAGAATAGCCAACAGAAGAAATGAAAACTTCAGTTTGGAGTCCACTGGCAGTGGGTAAATGTGAAAAACTGATACAACCAGCGGTTGTTTATGTCGGTGGGGCCAAATATATTTTGACAAGCAAGGAGACTGAATGTAAATATCCGTTTTGGATCTCTCCTGCAGTTGCCGATGTTACTATAGCAGTAGTTCTTATAATATGTACACTGAACAAGCATATCTTCAATACATCTATTCTGTACGAGTTATGTTCATTGCCGTCAAATCAGGCGTAGAGTATCTCCATATACTTGTATACCCGGAATACATTATTGAGGTTAAAAATGTTTGTTGTTAACTTATTGTATCAGGTGTAATATAATACCATCAAAATTGGGCTTTTAGAAAGTGCTTCCACGAGTACGCCGTCGGGAGTATTATTTATTAAAATATTACGTTTAGAAAGTTAGGTTATGTAGTGAAAAACACTTCTGTTGGCAACTCTGATATAATTTGATTAATGAGTATGTTAGAAACAGTTAAGTAAGATTAAGAAGTTAAATAAGTCTTTCAAATGAGCTAGATTTAAGCCATATGCTGAATGTTTCAGAAAAATAGTTAATTATTTTTAGGTTATGAAATTTATCTATCTACCTAGAAGTATTTAGACGTACTTATACTCAGTATAATTAATAATTAAAACATTCAGCGTTAATTGGCGTTCATCTTGGCGATTAGCATTTTATGTAAAATTGATGTATATATTTTTATATATAAGAGATATTTATAATTCATATTAATAATTATTTTAAAATATTTTGAAAATAAAATAAATTTTCTATATTGTTTATTGTCTAATTATTATTTTTAATTTGATTTTTATTTTTCAAATTTATTTAATATTATTACTAATTTCTTTATTTTTATTTAAACTTAATATAACCTCAAAACACAGCAAAAAGCGTTTGATATATTTAGTTATAACAACTAGCACTAAATAACATATATTATTTGAAATCATTAATGATGATGATGATGATGGAACGTTATATAGAACGGGCATATTTCCTTTGCTTCTAATGGCCTTTGCATTTAATATTGAAGTTGGAAAATTCAAAGTTTTAAGATTTTTGTAGTATTGAAATTGAAAATGATAGAGGTTATGTTATACTCGTATTAATTTGTAGAAACATGTATTTGTTGCCTTCGTAAGACTGACACAATTAACATAGGATAAAATAAATGCAATCTGCTCGTTTTATTACACGTGGACGAACACGTGTTGCAGGTTCACGGTTTAATTTGTTGAGCTGTGAACTCTACGACTATCAGATTGTGACGGATGTAAAATGGTGTCCATTCCAATGAAAAAGGGCAACTTGTATGAGCGACAGACGTAGTTTTTCATGAGGGAACGGGTTAGCTATATAACACGTGATCCGTAATGGACATTAACATTGTTTTTGATATTACGAAACGTTTACGAGTGACATCTGTTTAATAAAACATAACACGAACTTGTAAAGTAGATAAGAAACAAGATCACTGCTCGAGTATTTGCATTCGAGTAAAGAATGCGTCATTAGAGGAGGCAGGAGGGTTATTTGCTTAGTTCATTTAAAAGACACATTACAACCAAGTAGTATTCTACATTTTTGTCAATGTTCCTTCAGATCCCAGGATGTCCCGTCCTATATTTCCATGTAACAAATAATTTTAAAATATTTCTAACATTTATCTACTAACAGATAAACATATTTTGCCTTATATTTATTTGTTTTTTTTATAGTTTTTAATAATATTTTTTGCAAAGTTTTACTACTACTGTCTACCATAGTTATAACTTCAGTTTAACATATTTTTTGGAGTGAGGGGGAGCGAGCAAGGCAAGTGCTGATCTGATCTACACATTTAAAACACAAAATTTGACTTTAATCAATCCCTAAATTTGTTAGATATAACTTATTACAGTAAATTTTCTACCGAACTTTGAAAAAGAATAATTCAATACAGATTTTCATTAAAAGATAATTAAATAGATCTCCTACATTTTGCAATTAACAAAGAAAATGTGCGTTTAATCAATAAACTGTTCACAAGTGCAGATTTTCGTTGTCATTTTATTTTCATTAGATGCTCCCTCCCCCATTATCATAATCTATCATTTTCTATTAAATCACAATGAAATATTTGAATATGTAGTAGTATTGCTAAAACATTACCTTAAAGTACGATTCGTGGAATTTTGGCGCACTGCTTTAATATATTTTTAGAAATAAAAGTCATATAAAAGAAAATGTCACTTAATTCTAACCCCACCATGATCAACTGCGAAATATTTTAATTTAGATCACGGTCTAGTTGTCTAGTGACATTTAAAGGTTAATTCCCTTTCACAGACCTTTTGAAACCATCAGAAAGCAATTTGATCACGTGGGGTATCTCAGTTGTTCCATTGCGTTTTCGTAGTCGGCTGATCTAAGGAACTATACGATGTTTCAAAGAGTTTTACATGTCGCCAAAGATACCAGCAAAGGTTTTCCGAAGATTCTTCATGGTATCCTCTGTGTCTTCGCCAGTTACTGCTGGTCCACCGGTACTAGACTGTCTTGGTCCAACCGGAGGTCCACGACCTGTTGTTGATGATGACGATACTGATGATTGGGAAGCTGAAAGTTATTTCAAGGACATATTTAGAATACGTGGCTAAGTTCAGAATCAAACTGATGTGAAAGAATATTAAACCTTGTGAATCTCTTCGCCCCAAGCCTCCCAATAAAGGAGCGTGACCTAACGGAGGTGGGGGCTCTGTAGGAGGCTCACTGGATATGCGTTCCGTAGGAGGTAGGGGAGCAGGAGCTCTTTGTGGAACAGGGTCTTCTGTTGGAGATCCCCCTCGACTTGAAACGCTGGATCGACTTTGCGTTTTTGGTATTGCTGGACGACAAATATTCTGAAAGAAATTCATTTAACACAAAGCACTACAAAGGATATTTAGTCATGCAGTAATATACAAACCTGCATGCGATTAGCAACTAATTCGGCAATCAATCGACGATCTTCCTCTTGGGTGTCTCCCATCAAACTTAACGCAGAATCATTGACTTCAATGATGTGTTCCCTTCCATCTTTGCCGACTACCAACTCCAGAGCACAGATCTCCAGCCCCCCGAATAAATCAGTTACCTAATAGACATATTATCAAAGATTAAGGACTTGTTGATCCTCTAGAAGCAATAGAAGTTGAATAACTTATTACCTCGTCTATCCAATGCTTATATCTCTCCGTCATTGCAAGTTGTTCCAAAATAGCTGACCCTTGGTTAGTTTTCCAATTTCCAGAAATTGATTTTCGCCTGGAAGTTTATTTGGTAATAAATCTTTTATTAAATTTTGGACCATTTAGATATCTTTCACTTACATAAATGCTTTGTAGTTGGATCCAATCTTCTGAATATGAACATCAAATTTAGCGTCAATGTATGGCTCCACCGTGCAGTATGTGTTTGCCAATCCGACTATACCTGCTAGGTCACTGAAATCACTTAAATTATCCACACGAATTTTTGCCTGACCTCCATGAGCGTGTCCCAGCTTTAACACTACCGGGAATTTCGATGAACTTAGCTGCAAGCAACAAATGATTAAATAAGTTAAATGTAAGTTGTATAATTAGAAAGTTATAAGTTTACCATTTCGCGATTATTTGGATAATAAGTTTGTTCTATGAGTGGAAAGTTATCTCTTCCTAATCTTCTTTGCAGTTGCATCAAATGAGCAAACACCCAAGGTCTATCCTGGAAGTTGTAAATGGAGCTTAAAGAATTTACACTCGGTACTCCACCGTATTTCAGGCCAAGAAGAAGGCTTCGGTTATCTTCTGCGGCATCTCTAAGATTTTGGCGGATAAGTACGAAATCAGGGCGAAATGATCTCATTACTTTAGTACCATTTCGGTAGACTGCCATTGATACAGTTGCACCACTTTCTCCATTAGCTGTTAGCAATAATTCCTTGAAAAGATATCAGTTTTAAGTTGAGGTGTTTATTAATAAGATGTTATGGTGTTTAGTGATTTACCTTGAACTCAGCCTGCTCAACTCGAATGTCATAGTCATTGTGAAGACGTTTTCCTCGGAAATATTTAGACCAGTCTGTGTTTTGATCATCTATTACTAGCAGTGTGAAACACCGATCTTTGTTGTAAGCAGGACGCGTGGCACTCGATACAGCGGCACCTACAATGAACGTGTGATACAAATTGGAGAAGATTTCCTTAAAAATAAAATGAGATCTTACCTAAAATAGAAGCGCCTTGATCCCGCGCAGCTCCTGTCAAACTCTGGACCCGTTGTAGAAGACTTTCCCTACTCTTGGCTGGACTTGATGGTGCACTAGTTCCCCGGGAAGGACCACGTAGATTTAGGGATAAATCGGGACCCCCAGGTTGTGGAGCTATGTTACATAATACGCAGATGTATTGATTTTTGTAGCGTAATTAGAACCTCATAAAGTTTTTAGCCAGAAATACCCAAATCACATTAATAATTCGTACCTTGTCCAGGGGGCTGCTGAGAGGGCATCGGTTGGGCTTGTAGTGGAGGTGCAGGGGCAGGTTTATTCGGGGGAAGCGTAGGCGGTTGAGTCCGGGGTTGATCCACCCCGGTGTATAGTTCCACAACTGTACCATCTTCATCACACTCTGAGGATAAATCCCCAGAGCTGAAGCTTAACAGGGAACTATTTTAATTTGGATATACGAAATTAAATTTGGTTTATTGTTTTAACGTTGGTATGAAGTACTCACCGACGTTTCAAGTAATTAACATTGCTTGTGAAGGAATTTCTGAAACTTGAGAACGACAGGGCTGAGCCGGGCGCTTCCGGTGCGCAAATCTGTCCACACCCACTTCGTGGAATGGTGAGGCGTTACTTACCCTAATGTGGGAAGGCAAAGGAATCGTCTTCCGGAAAATAAAACATAAAATTCTTTATTATTAGAAACTCTATTGAAGTTAAGAAATTATCAAGAAAGTTGATACATAAAGAAAAGCAAAAGAAAACACATTTCTTTTGAATAGCACTTAAATTCTTTTTCCAAACTTCTAATCCTTGGTTTCTTTGATTTTCCTTGAGTGTCAAATGTAAGGAATAAAACCTTCGTAAAGTATTTGGCATATGATGTAATTTAAGGCATTTAATATTCTATTTTAAATGTCTCAAACACACTTCCACTTGAACCACTTCTTTCAACACTGTCCAATACGTTCTAGGTATAGATACTGTTACATACCTGGCAGGTAATTAATCTTCCAATGTCCTATATATTACAGAGATGCGGCGCTTTCGTTTGGTGCAAGAAACAACGTTGCAAGACACGTGACTAAGTGGATTTGATCTAGTTTTCGTTGACGATAGAAGACTTCTTCTAAGGAAATTGAGATATCGTTGAAGAATCACTTTATTTAATATTATGTTCCACTAAACTAAACCAACGTTGATGTTTTGGAAGATTGTTGTTGAATTATTTCGATATCTGAAACAGTAATTGCAAGAAGATCATCATAAAATAATTAAGACTGTGTGTAGATCAATTTCCAATAAAATCGAAGTGTCGTATATACCAGACCTACTTACTATACTATTAAGGAAGCAACCAAAATTAACTTTGAACAAAACATTAAAAGAATATATTATGTTGTAAATGTAACTAAAAAGTATTCCAACAAGAGGTGTCATTTTAAATCAACAGAAAAACGCAATACTTTCCAGAAAAGTAGTGATATTTTTATTTTAATCCAAAGTACAAACTCTGAGGTTATTAAAGGAACACAATATCTGGTCAATGTCACTGCAATTATGGTTATATACTGACAATACAAAAATGGAGTTCTTGTTAAAAGACCCTATTTAATAAAATTCCTTCAATCTAATTAGAATACACGTCGTTAAGGTGTTGTAAGTAGTTAGAGAATGAGTATTCCGTTTCCGTGTCCCTCACACGCTACCCTATCGATATTTAATCTATATTTATGCTCGTATTTTGTGTTTCTATGCGTGTTTCAAGACAGTTATTCTTCACGCGTACGGACGTGTATAAGAAACTGAACAAAATAATACGCCTACAAGTATAAAACGTGTTACATTTATAACAAGTCACCGACGGAACAACAAGAACAATTGGCATTGAATTTACGACGGTCATTCGAATATAAACTGGAATATTTTAATACAGATTTATTAGAGATTTCTGTATTAGATAGGAAACTTTGCTCTATAGCCTGTTTAACCAATTGCACACGTATTGTTCGACCGCATCTTTCCCCTCCTAGTGCATACTTCACTAGACCAATCAAATGATATTTACATGGGGATAAATCTGGACTGTAAGGCGGGTGTTCTAACGAGGTTGCCTGTGTAATTTAGTGAGTGTAGTGCCCTGTATTAGCCACGTGGCTTAGGTCTTATGTAATCCGAATGTTTGCTGAACAATGGTGCAACTATTATTTCTGGCTAAAGAGAACGAAGCCGTTCGAACTAGTATGAATGAACGAGTATTATCACTGGATAACACTCGACGTTATTCTTTTGTTTAGATTAGTATTAGAGATAAGCTATTGGTTAATTGTACAAAATTAGTTATAGCAGTAACTAATAATAATAAAAAAAAAAAAAAGCAGGAGAAAGAAAGAAGTAGCGAGGAAACAGTTAAACTTCAGCCCAGAAAAATAGACTAGGGAATAGACCAGTACAGAAGGAAGACTAGGGAAAATGAAGGAAGAGGGTCAAGAGAAGAAGAAGCAGAAAGTACTTTTGGAAATAAAAAGGTCTAGAATAATGTAAATTTAATTGTAAGTTGAAGTAAATGAAATGTATTAAGAATGTAGATTGTAAAGCCGAAAGGCGAACAATAAACAATTAATAATAATAAATACTAACTATCGTGTTTTTAGTGTCACATTTATCTTTTTATAGGTTTGACAAAACTTTCTTTTCACTTTTCACACTCAAAAAAATGAATGAAGACAGAGCAGTCAGCATCAAATATCAATACCCTTGTCCAGTGTGCTTATGAAATAATTTATAAAAGCACAGAACTATCAATTTTACGTAATATTTACATATTTTACGTAACACTGACTTACATATATTTAAGGTTCTTTTTTAAAATAAAAAATTACCAGTTGCATAACACTTTTTAGGTTAATTCATTGTCAGCTTACATAATAAAAATTATCTTTCCACATAAAATGAAAAATTATGTACTGTTACATATATTGAAATATATATATGTTATATGTCATATATTGAATAATGTGTGTTAAACCTCTGTTTGGGCGAATGTGATGCCCGGGTATTTCACCGTAAATAGTCAGCAAGTCCTTTGAAGTTCGTGAACTCAATATGAATTTAAACGTATATTTATTTCATACAAAATTACACATTGGGGTCGTAAATCCCAACAGAATTACACAATTAAACACTTATCCTAATAATTAATAATAATGAATGTATATAAATGTATATGAATGTCTTAATGTATATATTTTAATATTAAATTGTAATGTTATTTAAAATACTTGTTGTCTCGTCCAGAGCTGGTTTAAAAAGGGATGATTTTAGTATAATACATTTAACACTTAAAATAGAAAAGAGTGGGGATGAACCCATAATACAATTTTCGGACATAGTTGAACGGAAATAGATAATAAAATTATTGGTAACAACAAGAATGTAAGTCTGGTTTTACATATCACACATCAAAATGTTCAGGCGGCACTCACTAAAGTACATTTATACTTTTGCCCTAAAAACAAGTAAAATTAAGTTATATTATAATTGTATTTTGATGCATGTTTTTGTCCAACCTCAGTAAATAATAAAACGTAACGTTAGGTAAAAACTATAACGTTGACTAATGTTTTATGTTAGAGCATAGTAGGTAATACTCGAATTTAATCAAAAAGCGTCATAAGTTATTATTATTCTAAAATGATTTAATCCTGAAATTCTTAAAAAACTGTTCCTAGGAGGTTTTATAAATATGTTTATACGCAAAAAGTTAAGTAAAACAAGTGATACAGTGATAATGTTATAGAAAATCGTTTACGTAACTTTTATTACGTTCGATAACCTTTAAATATACGTAATTTTGTTTACCAGGATAAATTAATATTTCGGAAAAGGTGAACAATATGAAATAACTCTACGATGAGATTTACCTTTGTAAGATGCTTTCATTCATGCGTAATCTTCCCATCCCTTCTACCGCATTCCACCCACCTACCCTTATTCTCTGTTAACGATACGCAAACAGGTTTAATGATAGATGATAAGCCATTCATGAATAACGACCGTTTAATGAACGTAAAAAGTGATTTTACCGGCTCATAAATAGAAGGCAAAAGTTAGACAACTTGTTGGAGATATAACACCTCTTTAAAATAACGCCTAGTTATATTTACACCCTTTAAACATAATATTTACATAGTATTTACTTATAAGCTTACATATTACGTAAATATTACATCAATATACATATATTTTTGATAACATTCAAATGAAACTTGTTACATAATTGGTACCGGAATTAAATTTCAATAAAATAAAATCAATAAAATATTTTTCTATTAAATATATATATAAACAGTCAGGCACGATATTTATTTATTTGTATATATATGTTGGTAATACTTACATATTATTAACACAGACAATTTTTTAATTTATTAATTTGTAAATATAATACAAAATATTGAAGCTAACGCATCTACTAAGATAATGGAGACTGACCTACTGCCGGTGTCGACTTACCCCGAGGTACGCGCTATATGGCGATCGATACCTTCTGCGCATAACTGGTCCGGCTGGAACGAGCTTTGACAATGTTGAAAGCTCTGATTTTGTCGAATAAGCTCTCTTTAATATGTACGCATTACATTTTTTGTGGTTGTAAAATATGTTTTTATGACATACGTGATAGAACATTTTTGTGTTTTTAAATATAAAAGTCTGTTTTGACCAAAATACTAATTGGCATGTGTCCTATGTCTTAATTTCTATAAAAGTGTACTATATATTGATAAAGTTGGTTACTAGAACCTCAAATGTTCAATTATTTTTTAATAACTCCTTATATTTCAGAAGATATTAACAATTAAATAAGTCATACAAATATGGCCGACCATTTCTAGCGTTAAAACAACAATACAAATTTTTAATTGCTATATCTCTGTTAACATTTAGATATTTAATAAAATAGACACGCCAATACACATTTATTAACATTAATTTCAATCAACAATTGAAAAACCGACCCCTAAAAAATGAGGACACAAGTCATATTAATTTTTATATAATGCAAATAGGAACGTTGAAGATAATATTCACTATCGTATTATAGATTTGTACAGATCTTATAACCTCTTTTAAGGATGAGCGACTTTGAACTCTCGTAATTTGAACTATAATAAAGAGTTTCGTAACACAGCAGATGTATTATGACATATCTCTATAAATTGTTACCGATTTATGCTGGAACTCGCATAGTTACTCTACTGAATTATGTTAACCGTAACCCCTGAAACGCTGGATCAAGAAAAACACGTTGTGACTAGCAGAGTACAACGCAGAAAGATTATAGTTACCTACTAAAAGCGTAGTCAAATTATAATTATTCCTGTCTCCTTTTAAAAGTAATATTCATAGGAGAAGGAGAAAATGGTGAGAATGAAGGAAGAATAAAGAACATGAAGAGAGAGTGTCAAGAATAGAAGTCTGAAATCACCAAAATAAAAGCAAGAAATAAAAGAAGTTCCAAAAAGAATCAGGGTTGGCATAAGATGGAAAGTGAATTTTGACTGGAGGAGATATTTTAAGGGTCGTGGGTGGATGACGGAAGTAAGGAGAAATATAAGAGGGAAGGAGGACAAATGGGAGGAAGGTTGATGTTGATGGGAATGTTTACAAAAGGTAGACAGCAAAAAGTGGACGGATAAACTGCTGGAAGGCGACAATAAGCGATGCCGAAGCGAAACCGAAGAAATAGAGAATAGAAAGAAAAGGAAGAAATATTTAGGAAGAACACACGAGGACAAGAAAGATTTTTTGAATATAAGAACTTAATAATACTTAAGACTAATTATACTAAGATAAAAATTAAGGAATTGCTAAGAAGAAAAACGTTAAATAAATACAGTACAAGTTATATTCTCTAAGTTTTCAAGCCAGTCAGCTGTGATATTTTCTTTTCGCTGCAACATTTTTGTTGGTAAGTAACATTTGTCGGTGAGCTCTTCCGTATTAAGTCAGCTTTAAGATACAAATATTTAGACTGTTAATTATATAACTATACTTAAAAACCATAATAATGACTAATAGTACTATTTTAACAGACGACAGAGTGGTTCGGTTTCCATCCTTGGGCAGGAGTTACATTTTCTGGGTTTAGTTGTTATCCAGTTATATTGATTATGACATACATAACCGTACAATAATTAGGCAGCGATATTGTTCACATATATGAGGCGATGGCACCACAAATACTGCCAACATAGTAGAAGATCGTCGTTAGTAAGACTCAGTATCGGAAATACGTTGACGTTAATTAAATTAAATAAAAAGAGACGTATCATACATTTTATCAAAATAAAACTCTATCTGCAAGTGCTTAATCTTTAAGTGAAAAATGTAATAAACAAAACTAGATTAAACTAATGAAACCCTGACAACACTCCGCTAATGAAACACCCCAGAAAATAAGTAAAATGTCAGAGTGCTCTTTGAATTAATTAGTGGTTGGTACGAGTATAATTAAGAAGTAAAACAGAGAAATTAGACTTGGCGTGAGTACAATAAATGTTGCCTTGTGGGAATAAAAGCCTTAAAGTAGATTCCAGTGTCGACCAAGATATGTAGAAGTAAAAGTTTGTATAATAAAGTCGCGCGCACCATCAAACTATTGATTACAAGATCTCTGCTAATATTATAGTTCAACTACTCTACACCATGTGTCGTTTATAGTTACGCTATTCGTTAATAGATCTCTATACTTGTATTATTAATCAAGTAATATCTCGGGAAGTACGCTGAAAGAGCTTAATTTGTTTATGCGTTTGAATAAATTTGATAACTACGTGTTATCAGTTTATGTTCGTTACTAGCTAAGTGAACCATGACTGAAATTATAATAAAAGTGTACTATATATTGATAAAGTGGGTTACTAGAACCTCAAATGTTCCATTATTTTTTAATAACTCCTTATATGTTAAGAGATATTAACAATTAAAAAAGTCATTTTGTTTCTTTAATTATTAAAGGGATTCAACGTTGTGCACATTCCAAGTGCATGTGACATCACAATCCTTGTGTAAGGTTACCAACCTTACAGCACATAAATCTCTGCTATATGTATTATTTATATATCAAAATATCAAATATTATTTACAGCTATTTCAAGGAACAATAAAATTTCAATATTATGTCTGCCGTAACAGGGTTAAATAAAATAAAAACTTATTATTCTTTGACTTGAATTGATTATTCGACTACCAACAGCTACTAAACATTACCACAGCACTGACCTACTCAACAAATAACTGACGTTAAAATGCATTTCACGTCATACAAATATGGCCGACCATTTCTAGCGCTAAAACTACAATTCAAACTTTTAATTGCTATATCTCTGTCAATATTTAGATATTTAATAAAATAGACACGCCAATACACATTTATTAACATCAATTTCAATCAACAATTAAAAAATCGACCACTAAAAAATGAGGACACAAGCCCATTATGATAACCTTCCGCAAAAGTTTAGGTTTAAACAAAATCCCTATTTTCACTGATTTAGTAAAAACAGTAAGTTTTATATTAAAAAAATTATTATTACATTATGTTTCACACAAATATAATTGTAAGGTTCCTGTTTTGTAACTGTTCGAAGGCCTTTACTTTCAAATAGTTTTTTAATAGACTGATAGTTTTGGGTAACTTAATTTAAAAATATATGGCATTGAAGAATCACTAGAAATTAACGGACATCAGTTAAGCAGTTATAAACTGGGGGACTAAGTTTCATTATTTTCATTTAATAATTATTGTAACTAACGGTTAGAAGCCAGCACAGGTGCAAATTAAACATATATTTGTAGGTTATGTTATATTTAAAGAAAGTTGGTGTTAAGTTCGGTCCACTATGAGTAAAAATGATTCCCAATATACGGTCATTCTTCTGGAAGATCAAGATCTGGAGTCCAGTTACGAGATGCCGAAATTTAATCGGTAAGTGTATGTAGATGTCATTTCTTAGAGAAAAGTAGTTAGTGCAATGGATAACTCTTAATATTCCTAGTCTTTTGCTTCATTAACATCTCAGGTCGATTTGCTATATATAATGTTAAAAAATAATGTACAATTTTGATACAATAAGAAAATATTACTTCTTAATCTGGCATGGATTACAACAGATTTTGTTTATTTTTTATTGCAGTATATTGAAATAAATTTAAGTTCAGCATATATTGATAGGTATTGTCTAATTATATCTTCTTCTATCATAAAATACCAGTTCTGTGTATAAATTATTCCGGTTATTTTTTTTTGTCCGAATTACTAATTTATTCTAAATTATAAATTTGCTTTTGCATCAATAGGTTATGGGCCCAATATACTTGAAAGAATGTTAGTGAATTTGCAATATATTGTTTCTGCAATATAGTATATTATGGATAGCAGCAATACTTTTGACAGCAATGCAAAAGATAAATTATCATAGATAATAATGCAAACGATTGAAATTGTGTTTTTGCATATTCTGAATCTGTGCAGATGATATAAATATCTAAAAATGTGTTTTGTCGTTGTAGTAAGCGCGAAGTTTATAGAAAAACATAGAGTACACTTTAATTTATTGAATATCACACTTACATGGATTTCAATTTACTATTTAACTGCTTTAGGAAGAAAAGTGAGATCATGGTGATCTAGTTTTTATCGCTAAATGTTATGTTTATTGTTAAACAATCTCTGGACCGGTTGCTGAAATCATAGTTATCGCAAAAGTTTTTTAACATGGCCAGTTATCCTTAAGAGTACAGTACAGTCGCATGAAGAATCAAAAGCTGTTAATACTTCATTAAAATGAAGTAAATTTTCTAATAATAACTGATATGATTGTTTTCATTTGACCGAAGATGTAAGTTACGATTTTACAAGCTTAGATACATAACGTTATTTAGATACCGCTATCCGTATTCCTTTTTAACACGAAGAAAACACGCGAATTTTTTTATATAGATATATTAAAAAAAACTAACTTTGACGTAATTATTAATTGCATTAAAATTAATGTTGTATAATAATTTGAATAAAACTCGACTACATGTATTTAAAACGAGTTCTTGAGCAACTCGTTATAAAGAACATCTCGTGGCATATTTTTCTCTACTTCACGTTGTTTTATACGGACAATAAGATATTATAAATAAACTAGAGTTTATCCCCGTCTTGGCGTGTATGATTTGAATCCAATAAAATAATTCGTAATTACATTTCATATTTAATTAATTCTATTTTTAAATTGAAATAATAAACTCGCACAATAATAAAATAATTTTTCAATTTATCAAAATAAAAAATATTTTCAATTTATGCGTTATTTGACCAACTTTTTTTCAAAATTTTGGATATTTTTTTTCGATTCGTAAATAAGTTACCAAGGTTAGCCCATATACAAAATTTCAACTTTCTAGCACAATTTTTATTCTCGGCAAATACTGCAAGATAAATTTTTTTTTTATTAATAATATACTTAATTATTCTAGAATCCAGAATATGAAGTTTCTCCAAAGTTCTCTACCGGGCCCCCGAATTTCTTCAACCCCCCCCTTTTTCAATTTTGAGAAATGTCAGCATTTAATACCTTAATACACATGCAAAATTTTTATCTTTTACGAATTAAAAGTAATACAGCAAAAAGGCTCACTTTTTTTTCCAGTTTTTTCCAAAATTACGGGTTTCCAAAAAATTCAGTTTAAAATCCGGGGACGCCAAAAGTCTTAGAATTTTTTTGTCTACGAAATAGGCAATTTTCAAAAACATTGACGGAGCCGTTCGCGCTGCTATACAAAATTCAATACCAAATATATAAGATCATAAATATACACTTGGAACATTATAATATAGGATTAAATTTCAGATCGGGTCGCTCGTAAGACGAACGAACGAGGAAATTGTAAATAGTTGTTGTACATTCGAATATTCGTTGTGTTATATGAGTGTTATACGATTTGAAAAGTAACAAATATATTTACGAACCTGATTCTTTTGACAATTAATTTCACTGCGCTACCTGTCCTCTCCGCTGCTCTATTGATTCGTTGACCTTTGATCTAGGAAGATGGCAAGTTTATGAAGAGATTAATTATAGTACATTTGTTTGTTGGTAGTAGTATTCATCTTACTGTCTGGTAGAGATCGGAACTAGTTTGTTATGCTATTTGAAAGCGTTATTTAGTTAAGCGTTTCACATGTTGGCAGTGAAGTTATCTCGATTTAAAATGTGATATTGTTTGGTAAAAGCAATGTTGCCGGTGTTGCCAAATATACAACGAGGTTTTTATTAAGTGTTTTTTGGCAACTGTAGTTACATTGATGAACTGCATAAAGCTTATCTTAAACGGTTGACGCGTTATGATAAGGATCGATTAGTTATGAATCATTACTAGATTAAGCAAGGGTATAAATATGGAAAGGAAACAAAGCTAGGGAAGGTTTGTAACTTAAATACGGCAGACGCTTGTGACAACATTTAGAGGAGTAAATGTCGTTTTCCCTTTCTTTCCATGTTTCAGTCAACAATCCAACGTGTTGTGTTGTCTGCTTTAGGAGGCTCATTTAGAGGGAACGTCTAGATTAAAAATTGATTTTTCATTAATCACAGTATTTTAAAAAGTATTAGCAATTAAATATGTGTTTTCATTATTAATATATTATTTGTTATCAGATCTGTCAGCCATTTGGAGTCCGTAGTAAGCAATGAATCTCCTGACCACATAAACACGCGACGTCTTAGACGTCTAAACACAGAGTTGCTAGATATAATCGCAATGGAGAAGGAAGACCTAGATTCGGTGCACAGGTAGTTATAACAAGAACACTTTAAACTAGGCGCATATCATAAAGAAATTATTTTATCAACTTTTAAGTAAATATTTTAGTTCGTTAAGAATGTAGCTTAATATTTAACCAAGTAGCAGGAGCAAATAAAAAGGACTTGGCTTGCATCGTGTCCGGTGTTTTTAGTTGTTGGATATGCTTTATTGAAAATTACAAGCTTTTCACATCGTCGTACATTTTTATTTAGCAAATTTGAAATTATTAATTGCTTTATTGATTTATATATTAACTATTTATTTTATCTGAAAAATATTTATATAAAAGTTACAAAACGTTAAAAATCCTTTTAAATAATGTATGATATGTTCAGATAGTATAATGGTTTTAAAAAATATAGACAAAATTGTAAGTACATGCACTCGTTGTTACACGTTTCATTAGTATACTTCAGTTATAAAATTTACGCGTTGCAAATCATAATCTATCAGATATAAATTCTTTTAAAATTTATTTATTGTAATGTTTTTGCCATTAGGCACTACATTCTTTCGCCTTAAATCAATAAATTACATATCATTGTTCTTAATTACATACTATCTATCCATTGTCATTTCTTATAAAAGAAAAAAGAAATATACAAAAAAAAAACAGATAAATTGAAACCCCTACTGCTTATCACTTCCTGCTACTCCTGTTTGTACTCTGCCCTTCCTTCTCTCTATCTCCACACAATCTTCTTTTCATTTTTACCTTTTAGGGATCACTGAGGAAGCGGATACGGATTCTGTTGTAGTCCTACGAGTTTTAACAACACTTCCCAGAGTTTCTTAGTGCTGGTTTCATCAAGGGCAGTTGCTCCAGAAGCGGTTACTTTACTGTCACTTTCTATTTCCAAAAGTACCTTTCTGCTTCTTCATCTCTTGACCCTCTCTCTTCATTTTCCCTAGTCCTCCTTCATTCTCATCATTTGTTCACCTCTTGTCTTCTTTGTCTCTTTGTCACTTCAGATTACAATCACTTCTCCTCTGGCGTTACTTTTCTTTTCCTCATTCCTTTTCTCTATCTCCGATATCCACCACTTCCCTTCACTGCCTCCCTTTAATCTCGCTCATTACTTTTTCTGACATGAAAAGTTATTCTACAAAAAAGAAAAATGTTATATGCACAGATTGTGGGAAATTGAGTACGCTATCAGATTGATAATAACTGCAACATGGAACCCACTGGTACAGGGATATAGCATGGGAAAATCTTTTCGATTTCCTTTTCTTTAGGATGATAAACTTCAAAGAATAACCAACAATAAGAAGTACCTAGCTAACTACTTAACTAAAAGTAAGTAGTTCCTGTATTAATTATAACTCACTACAGATTGCTGCAAGATGGCGCTAAGTGCAACGCAACATGCTGTTTGACCTACGCCACTGCATGTCATCTCGCCGCAGTCAAAGGTCACGGCAGAATTTTAAAAGTTCTCTTAGACAACGGAGCGGACTGTACAACAAGAGATAAAGATGGAGTCCCGCCGTTACACTACGCATGCTCGCTAGGATTTGACAAATGTGTGAAAATTATTGTGGATCATTTAAAATCAAGAAGTAGATCCCTGGGTGAAACTGGAGACGGAGCTAAAGAAGATATAATAAACCTTGTTGATGTGTTAAACCAGAAGGTGGATGATTGTACCCATGATCCTCTGCCTGGAGAAATTAGTGACTCTTTTGAGCACGAATGTGAAGGGATTCAGCTTGAGGTAAGAATAATAAACAAGTGATTCAAACTCTCAACTTTTTCTTAACAAATATTGTAATTTCAGCTAAGGTTGTGTACTATGGATTATGGACCATCAGCTTTACATATATGCGCAAAGAAATGCCATTACACTTGCTTACAAATTTTGTTAGAAAATGGAGCGATGTATGACGTCATAGATGAACGACAACTCACGGTACTGGATGTGCTGGGTGAAGAATTTTTGAGGAAGAATTTTCAAATAAATATCACAAGGTAATTCAATATTCTCTTAGAATACTTTTGTGCAATGAAACAGCATTATTATTCAATGATTTTCTTAGTTTTCAAAGGTGTTTAAATCATTTGCTTCAACTGAATGCAAACCAGACTACAATGAAGGAAAAGAATAAAGAAAACAATCCAACTAGTCCGTTACACATTGCTGTTACCATAAATTCAATAGCAGGCGTTCAAGAACTGCTGCACTATGGTGCTTATCCTGGCACAGCAAACGTAGATGGAGATACTCCGTTTCAACTTGCAGTTGCCTCCCAAAATGAGGAGTCATTTAAATTGTTGTGCAATGCATCTGACCATGAGTTCATTAATATCCAAGACAAATCAGAATTCACACCGCTACTAAGTGCAGTTAAGAAGCGTTGGAAGGTTGGGATAGGAATTGCTTTAGCTGCTGGTGCAGATGTCTCTGTGAAGAACGGACTAGGCGATACAGCAATTCATCTGGCAGCCGATACAGGGGATCTAGAAATACTAGAAGAGTTGTCTGGATTTGACGTTGATGTTAAAAATGACGAGAACAATCGTGGTGACACGCCGTTATTTAGAGCGATAAGCTCAGGGAGTACCATGTGTGTTCGGGAGTTGATGGTCCAAGGAGCGCTTCTAACAAAGATCTCAGGAGGATCAACGGTGATACACAGAGCTGCAGAACTGGACATGGCAGATATTTTATTCGAGATATTGATTTGTGAAAGGGCGTTCAAAGATCGGTTGATAGATAAGAAAGATAAGAGTCATCAAACTGCTCTGTTTATCGCTGCTAAGTTGAATCATTCGGAGTGTGTCAAGCATTTGTTGAGGTATGGTGCGAATATCCTGAAAATGTGTCCCTATACTTCACGTGTAAAAACAGCGCCAGTCCACGTGGCGTGCATAGAAGGAAATGCAGAAGCTCTGCAGGTTCTAATAGCTCACGATGATAGTATTGTGGAGGAGGTATCCCCAAACGGTTACCTACCGATTCATTGGGCATGCAGTTATGGAAAGGGAGAGTGCATCAAAATACTTTTGAACTCCAACGCGGATTTATCTGATTTAACAATAGCAAATGACAAAGCAAAATATAAACCAGTCACTGGCACAGATCTTCTGTTCAAACATATCTCCAGACCTGTACATTTCTTAAATGAAGTCTTTGATTCTAAAATCACAATTAATGATCGTGAAATTAATGATAAAAATTGTAAAATAACTTTGGATTATAAATTTTTGGTTCCCAAAAAGGAAGTTCAAATGGGTGTGGTTAGTTCTCTGATTCGTCAGCAACACATGTACAACCAGGAGAATTTATTACTTCATCCGATTATTAACAGTTTCCTCTCTTTGAAATGGTCAGCGCTGTTGCCGTTTTTCTATTTTTACACGTTAGTTTATGGCATGTTTGTATTTTCTTTAACCACTTTGGCAACTGGTATTTACAAATACGAATTGAAGAAGGATATTATTTTGCCATTTGGTTTAAACACGATGATTTGGAAATACTTAACAGTGGCAAGCGCAGGTCTCTTTATGATGCAAGAACTCACGTTTGTTCATATAACGAGGAGAAAATTTTTGAATCCTCATTTTCTATTTAAAATTATATCATTTCTGTTGGCTCTTTCTGTGGCAATAGTTGACCACACTGTTGACTCCACGTGGCCGCGGCAGATAACCACAGCTGCTGTACTCTTATCATGGACCGGGCTGATGTTCCAGATGTCCAGGTTTCCATTTTTAGGAAATTATATAATAATGTTTTCCAAAGTTGCTGGCAATGTTTTGAAGGTAATTCTTTTTATTTAAAATATATAAATAGGTTAAGGAATATATAGTTTATTAACCCTTTCTATTTTTCAGGTGCTGTTAATTTTTGGGTTTATTATAATTGGATTTGCGTTCAGCTTCATGATAGAGTTCCATGCTAATCCTCCGTTTGAGTCACCCTGGGAAGCCCTAATAAAAACCATTGTAATGATGACATCTGAATTTGATTATAATTCTCTCTTCCAAGAATCGAAAGGCCACACTCCGTTCTCGATAGCTGCTGCGAGAATAGTATTCATCTCGTTTGTTCTGCTGGCGTGTATCGTCCTCATGAACCTGATGGTCGGTTTGGCGGTCAGTGACATCAGTGATTTGGAAATCCAAGGGGAAATAGATCTTCTGAAAGAACAAGTTATTTTCTTAAAAGAATTTGAAATGTCAAACATAAGAGCGATGCTTCGATTTTTTCCTAAAGACCTTCGAAATCGAATCAACAGAGGACTTCAAATCGACAATTTCCTGGTGTTGCATCCTAGTGATCCTTCCAGGCGTAAAAGAGTTATTCCCAAATCCATGCAGGATGGAATAATAACGCACGCACTACAGCTTAATGAAGCAGAAAGTGGAAAACGGGATATTGTAGAAATTAAGGAAAAACTTAGGGAGCTTCAGGAACTAATATGTAACAAGCCGATCGTTGGAGCTGAAAGTCAAGGCCCTGAAAGCAAAGTACAAAGAATCGCGAGAATAGGAGTAGAAATGAAACTAGATCATCTGGATAATGACGTACAGAACATTAAGTTGTTGCTGACGGATATATCGAGGAATATACAACATCTTAGACCTCATTGAAATAACAGCTAAAGAAAGATTAGCAAAACAAGCTCTGCTCTAGTTTTAGTGTTAATTATTTTAATGGTAGTTTTAATATATCACTAAGTACAGCTCAGTTATTTATTTAGCAATTAAATAATGTCGGAGGACTTCAAGAAAATAACATATCATTGTATCTTACGCAGAATAATAATATTTTCTTAAAATGTTGATGGTTTTTTTCATCATCAAAATAAAACAATCCCGAATATAAAATTAAAGTAGTTTTTAGAAAGTTTATTAAATTATCCTGAGTAGTGACAAGCAAAGTAAATGTTGAATTAATTATAATACAACACACCTACATCCATGTGGCAAATAAAAAATGATTTAGAAAAAACAATTGGTAATTTATGTCGAATGTAAGTATGATAACCTTCCGCAAAAGTTTAGGAAATTAAGTCTTCCGCTAATGAAAAATACGCTTAACCTAAAACAAAATCCCAATTTTCACTGATTTAGTAAAAACAGTAAGTTTTATATTAAAACAAAATATTATTATATTTCTTTTTCACACAAATATAATTGTAAGGCTTCTATTTTGTAACTGTTCAACTGGCTGCCGTTAATTTCTTACATATTCGAAGGCCTTTACTTTCTAATAGTTTTCTAATAGACTGATAGTTTTGGGTAACCTAATTTAAAAATATATGGCCTTGAAGAATCACTAGAAATTAACGGACATCAGTTAAGCAGTTTTAAACTAGGGGACTTAGTAATCGAAAAAAGCAACTACAATACAAGATTTAAAAGAATTTCGGAAAGTAATATACCTCAGTACCTAATAGAAAAAGATATAAAACACATAAGAAGGACAGCAAGAAACAGATACTGGAGCACATTAAGTTTGAGTGTAGGGAAAAAGTAGTGAGCGAAATGAATATTGGCCAGCTATTAAAGGAAGGCAGTGAAGGAAAGAGGTGGATAGCGGAAATAGAAAAATGGAAAGAAAAAACAGAACAATAAATAAGCTCGTAGCTGGGTTGCATAAGGAACATGAATAGAGAGCAAGTACTAAAAGAGGCAGTGAAGGGAAGCAGGAGAAAGAGAGAAGTAGCGAGGAAACAGTTAAACATCAGTCCAGAAAAATATAGGATTTTCGGAAAGGAGATAAGGACAAGAGGTGGATGACGGAGATAGAGACAATAATTAAAAAGTAAAGGAAGAGAGTCAAGAAGAAATAGTAAAATAAGAGAGTCAAGAGGAAATAGTAAATATAGAGCGTTTATGCCTGTAATAGACATAAGTGGAGAAGTGAAAACGAAGAGAGAAGGCAGGAAAGGTAGTGAAAAGATAATAGAGGGTTTGTCGAAAGGAGACAAGGAAAGCAGGATGAAGACAAGATGAAGAGGAGACAAGGTGATAGATGAAGATACAGGCAATAAGGAAGGAGAAGCAGAAAACGGTGTGAATAAAGGAGGAGTAGGGGAATTGAAGATGGAGGATCAAGAAAAGAAGAAACAGAAAGTACTATTCGAAGTAGTAATAGTCTAGAATAGTTTAAGTTTAGGTTTTAACTTTGAATTTATATGAAATGCATTAAAGATATAATAATGTAGATTGTAAAGCCGGAAGGCACACAATTAATATAATAAATAATAACTAGGGGACTTAGTCTCATTATTTTTATTTAATAATTATTTTAACTATCATGTGCGGCTCGCAACATTCACTCTTTAGCTGATGTTGGTCACGTATGGTTCGGTCGTGTATTAGGAACCGCGAGCATGCTGCATTAGGAGCCGAGCCCAACATATTTAAGTATATACGAAGCGTTGAACAATCTTGACTGTTTCATTTACTGTTTACATTGATAACACATTATCCAGTAATTACTCAATCACTTGAATTACTGATAACTAATGCTCTATTATCAAACTCCAATATGTCCGGTTAAATTTCTTATCAGCGTGTCACTACGGCATGTGATAACCGCTTCTACTCCGAATCGTTAAGATAGTCAGTGCGTTTAGAAGCCAGCACAGGTGTAAATTAAACAAATATTTGTAGGTTATGTTATATTTAAAGAAGTTTGGTGTTAAGTTCGGTCCACTATGAGTAAAAAGGATTCCCAATATACGGCTATTCCTCTGGAAGATCCAGATCTGGAGTCCAGTTACGAGATGCCGGAATTTAATCGGTAAGAATATGCAGGTTACATTTCTTAGAGAAAAGTAATTAGTGTCAACGGATAGCTCTTCATATTCCTATAGTCTTATGCTTCATGTTCAAAAATTATGAACAATTTTCATACTATAGTAATCTTTTCTTATCTGGCTTGGATTATCACAGATTTCTTCCGGATTATAGAACGCCAGTATACTTTTTGTTAAAGTATAATGAAATAGTTTGTAGTCCAATATATCTAGTTAGCATATATTGATAGTTATTATCTAATTATATCTTATTATCTCATAATAAACAAGCTCTGTATATAATTTCTTTTTAAAAAAGAAAAATTATTGATATCTTAATATTTTTTGATGCAGTTATATTTCAAATTTTTTTAACGCAGTTCGTCTTCTTAAATATAAATGGATATAACTGTATCAAAAAATATTAAGAAATCAATAATTTTTCTTTTTGAAAAAAAAGTCCATGAATTTTTAGAACCCCTTATAAAATCCAAAATAGTTAAGATATTTCAAATTTTTTAACGCAGTTCATCTTCTTTAAGTTAGTGGATATAACTGCATCAAAAGTTTTCAAAGATCCTAAATTTTCTTTAGAAGAAAATGTCCATGAAGGTCGCATAGAAACCTAAAAAGCATTGATGTTTAAAGTGTAATAAAGCAGTTGCATCAATCCATGAAAAACAAATAAACTTTTATTTAGAAAAAATGCCTATAAATATAGAAAAGATTACAAAAAGTCAGAAAGTTGTACATACTTATCAAATTAACGTGTAGCAGATATTACTCTGTTAAAAATTAGACAAATAAGGATTATCAAACAAATTTTCATCGCTCTAGAAGTTTCTTTTTCTATAACAAACGTATAACACACACCCATTACCAGGCAATAAGGCGAAGAGCTAGTATATTATATTGTGGATGCAAGAGGATTATTTTGCTCTTGAAACAACACTTTTGACAGAAATGCAAAAGATAAATTATCATAGATATAAATGCAAACGTACACAACTGAATTCAACAATTGAATATCACACTTATGTCGATTTCGAACGAATTTCGAAGAAAAGTGACAACATTAACATTTTTAAATATTATGTCTATTGTTTAACACAAAATCTATGACTTTCTGGGCTGGTTGCTGAATTCATAGTTATTTAACATTGTCAGTTATCGTTTTGCAGAGGCTTTATATATAGAGTACAGTTTTTAGTTTTATTTACGTGAAGATGACCTCGCATGGAGTCGAAAGCTGTTAGTACTAGTGATGACGATGCAGTCGGATTCATTATTGTTTTCAATTGACCAAAGCAGTAACTTACAATTTACAATCTTAGATTTATAACATTGTTTGAATACCGTTATCTATTTGTTTTCAGTCCATAGTAAACATCTAAAACACGAGAATCTTTTTATATAAAAATGTAATAAAAACTAACTTTGACGTAATTATTAATTAAATTGTTTTCTGCATTATTTAAAATATTAATTAAATTATAATTAATGTTGTATAATAATTTTAATAAAACTCGACTACATGTATTTAAAACGAGTTCTTGAGCAACTCGTTGTAAAGAACATCTCGTGGAATATTTTTATCTACTTCACGTTGTTTTATATTGGCAATAAGATATTATAAATAAATTAAATTTCAGCTCGGGTGGCTCGTAAAACGAACGAACGAGGAAATTGTAAATAGTTGTACATTCGAATGTTCGTTGTGTTATATGAGTATTATACGATTTGAAAAGTAACAAAAATATTTACGAACCTGATTCTTTTGCCAATTAATTTCAATAGGGGGCTTTGTATATCATCCCTACCTTCCCTCTTCACTGTTCCTTGGAAATTCGTTGACCTTTGACCTAGGAAGACCTTGTTTGTTGGGTATAGTATTCATCTCTGTCTAGTTACTCTCAGGTAGAGTAACCAGTTTGTTATGTTATTTGAAAACGTTATTTAGTTTAGCGTTTCACATGTTGGCACATAATATAGATTAGTAGTCAAATATTTGATTGCAATGAAGTTTTCTCGATCTAAAAAGTGATAGTGTTTAGTAAAAGCGATGTTGCCGGTGTTGCCAAGTGTAATTGCACTGATGAAGTAAAACTTATTCTAAACTGTCGACGGGTTATGATAAGAATTGATTAGTTAGGAATCATTGCAAGGTTGAACAAAGGTATAAATAAGGAAGGGAAGCAAAGCGGGGGTAGGTTTGTAACTTATACATGATGAGACTTTAGCTGAGATCGACTATGCATCGTTCAAATAACAAACCTGTGACAACATATTTAGAGGAGTAAATGTCGTTTTTCCTTCTCTTTTCATGTTTCATCCAACAATCCAACATGTTGACCGCTTTTCGTGCTCAACCCTTAGAAAGAGATTGTTAGTGATTGTCTTTTCTCTTTTCAAATGTCTATTTCAGAACGCCACTTATAATGTTACTGCAATTTCCAGTAATCGAGTATCCTTATCGGATAACCTCAGATAATAATTTATTTTATAATTAATCACATTTTTATAAAAAGTATTAGCAATTAAATTTGTGTTTTCATTATTAATATATTATTTGTTATCAGATCTGTCAGCCATTTGGAGTCCGTAGTAAGCAATGAATCTCCTGACCACATAAGCACGCGACGTCTTAGACGTCTAAACACAGAGCTGCTTGATATCATCGCAAGGAAGAAGGAAGACCTAGATTCGGTGCACAGGTAGTATCCTAACAAATTAAACTAGGAGTATTATATAAGGATGACATTTTAGCAACTTGTAAATTCTTCAGTTCGTTAAGAATGCAGTGCGCTTGGTCTAACCTCTCGATAACAAGACTTAGGGCCGGTTTTATGGTTTTTTATTTACTTCGGGGATTATGAAACCCGGAGTTAGTTTAGTTCAGTACTTATTTTTGTATCGGGTTTTATCATTCAAATTTAATTCCGTGTTAGTTAATACTGAAACAAATAAATAAACCGTAACGTAAACCATTCATTTTACGGCAAGTGGTACGTAGATTTAAATTCGAATGTTTGTTTACATTAGTAAACCCAAGATAATGCCAGATTCAGTTTAATTATTGTTTTAAAAATGTCTGACAAGAGAGCACGTACGTTTAATTTTACTATTGAGGATTGCCAAGCCCTAATAGATGCGGTTATGCTTAAGTGATTTTACAGTATAAGTATATACATATAGCTGTGAGTGTTATAAATTACCTGCTACTTTAAAATTCCAACTTGTTATTAATGAGATTTGAAATCTTCAATACAGTTGCCTTTTGGAAGCGAATGTCATTTAAGTCATGCAAATAATTTGGTCTTTTTTTTAATTACTTTCTTATTTCTCAACTTAGTACTATATTTGTATAATAGCTGATCTTCCTCATCATCTGTTATTGATAATTGATTATGGCCACTCACAAAATTCATAATAAACAATTTAATTTATTAATATTATAACCTAAAATATTATAATAATGAGAGCTAAACTGGCTGAGATAGCATGATATTTTATCTCTGTTGCACACTTATTTCGGGTTATCATATTTAAACCTTGATTTATGACGGGATATCTTACTCCGCGATTTTAGTTCCGAGTTAGCGTTAATCCTTGATGATAAAACCCATTTTTCGTTTAATTCGAGGGTTAGCTATTTATTTCGGTAGTAAGACGAACCATAAAACCGGGCCTTGGGAATTTTATTTAACACAGTAGCAGGAGAAAATAAAAAGGACTGGTCTTGCATCGCGTGTCTTGACTTTTAATTTTTGGATATGTTTTAAATTTTAGGATCCTTATGAAAATCAAGTTTTACACATCGTCGAACATTTTTATTTAGTAAATTTGAAATTATTAATTTTTTTATTCATTTATACGTAAAAGATTTATTTTATCAAAAAAATATTTGAATAAAAGTTGTAGAAAATTAAAAATCCTTTTAAATGATGTATGATATGTCGAGATGCTACAATGGGTTTAAGAAATATATACAAAATTGTATGCGCATGCACTGGCTGTTAGAAGTCATGTTTTGATTCAATAACTCAAAATTTATCAGATATACAAAAAAATGTATTTACACAAATTGTAGTAAATTGAGTCCTCTATTAGACTGATAATAACTATGAAACCCACTGACTAGTAAGGAAATATTGCATAAAAAAATATTTTTGACCCCCATTGTTTCACGATTGCGACGACAGCACATATCCCACGATGGGAAAATCTTGTAATTTTCATTAGGATGCTAAACTTAAAACCACATCGAACAATAAGAACTACCGGACACGATGTAAGGCTAAAGTGCCTAGCTCCTGTATTAATTATAACACACTACAGATTGCTGCAAGATGGCGCTAAGTGCAACGCAACATGCCGTTTGACCTACGCCACTGCATGTCATCTCGCCGCAGTCAAAGGTCACGGCAGAATTTTAAAAGTTCTCTTAGCCAACGGAGCGGACTGTACAACAAGAGATAAAGATGGAGTCACGCCGTTACACTACGCATGCTCACTTGGATTTGACAAATGTGTGGAAATCATTGTGGATCATTTAAAATCAAGAAGTAGATCCCTAGGTAAAACTGAAGACGGAGGTAAAGAAGATATAGTAAACCTTGTTGATCTGTTAAACCAGAAGGTAGATGATTGTACCCATGATCCTCTGCCTGGAGAAATTAGTGACTCTTTTGAGCACGAATGTGAAGGGATTCGTCTTGAGGTAAGTGTAATAAACAAGTGATCCAAACTCTCAACTCTTTCTTAACAAATATTGTAATTTCAGCTAAGGTTGTGTACTATGGATTATGGACCATCAGCTTTACATATATGCGCAAAGAAATGCCATTACACTTGCTTACAAATTTTGTTAGAAAATGGAGCGATGTATGACGTCATAGATGAACGACAACTCACGGTATTGGATGTGCTAGGTGAAGAATTTTTGAAGAAGAATTTTCAAATAAATATCACAAGGTAATTCAATATTCTCTTAGAATACTTTTGTGCAATGAAACAGCATTATTATTCAATGATTTTCTTAGTTTTCAAGAGTGTTTAAATCATTTGCTTCAACTGAATGCAAACCAGACTACAATGAAGGAAAAGAATAAAGAAAACAATCCAACTAGTCCGTTACACATTGCTGTTACCATAAATTCAATAAAAGGCGTTCAAGAACTACTGCACTATGGTGCTTATCCTGGCACAGCAAACGTAGATGGAGATACTCCGTTTCAACTTGCAGTTGCCTCCCAAAATGAGGAGTCATTTAAATTGTTGTGCAATGCATCTGACCATGAGTTCATTAATATCCAAGACAAATCAGAATTCACACCGCTACTAAGTGCAGTTAAGAAGCGTTGGAAGGTTGGGATAGGAATTGCTTTAGCTGCTGGTGCAGATGTCTCTGTGAAGAACGGACTAGGCGACACAGCAATTCATCTGGCAGCCGATACAGGGGATTTAGAAATACTGGAAGAGTTGTCTGGATTTGACGTTGATGTTAAAAATGACGAGAACAATCGTGGTGACACGCCCTTATTTAGAGCGATAAGCTCAGGGAGTACCATGTGTGTTCGGGAGTTGATGGTCCAAGGAGCGCTTCTAACAAAGATCTCAGGAGGATCAACGGTGATACACAGAGCCGCAGAACTGGGAATGGCAGATATTTTATTCGAGATATTGATTTGTGAAAGGGCGTTCAAAGATCGGTTGATAGATAAGACAGATAAGAGTCATCAAACTGCTCTGTTTATCGCTGCTAAGTTGAATCATTCGGAGTGTGTCAAGCATTTGTTGACGTATGGAGCGGATATCTTGAAAATGTGTCCCTATACTTCACTTGTAACAGCGCCAGTCCACGTGGCGTGCAGAGAAGGAAATGCAGAAGCTCTGCAAGTTCTTATAGATCATGATGGGAGTATTGTGGAAGAGGTGTCATCAAACGGCTACCTACCAATTCACTGGGCATGCAGTTATGGAAAGGGAGAGTGCATCAAAATACTTTTGAACTCAAACGCAGATTTATCTGATTTAACAACAGCAAATGACAAAGCAAAATATAAACCAGTCACAGCCACTGATCTTTTGTTTAAACATATCTCCAGACCTGTACATTTCTTAAATGAAGTCTTTGATTCTAAAATCACAATTAATGATCGTGAAATTAATGATAAAAAATGTAAAATAACTTTGGATTATAAATTTTTGGTTCCCAAAAAGAAAGTTCAAATGAGTGTGGTTAGCTCTCTGATTTGTCACATATGTCAACATATGTACAACCAGGAGAATTAATTACTCCATCCAATTATTACCAGTTTCCTCTCTTTGAAATGGTCAGCGCTGTTGCCGTTTTTCTATTTTTACACATTAGTTTATGGCATGTTTGTCTTTTCTTTAACCACTTTGGCAACTGGTATTTACAAATACGAATTGAAGAAGGATATTATTTTGCCATTTGGTTTAAACACGATGATTTGGAAATACTTAACAGTGGCAAGCGCAGGTCTCTTTATGATGCAAGAACTCACGTTTGTTCATATAACGAGGAGAAAATTTTTGAATCCTCATTTTCTATTTAAAATTATATCTTTTCTGTTGGCTCTTTCTGTGGCAATAGTTGACCACACTGTTGACTCCACGTGGCCGCGGCAGATAACCACAGCTGCAGTACTCTTATCATGGACCGGGCTGATGTTCCAGATGTCCAGGTTTCCATTTTTAGGAAATTATATAATAATGTTTTCCAAAGTTGCTGGCAATGTTTTGAAGGTAATTCTTTTTATTTAAAATATATAAATAGGTTAAGGAATATATAGTTTATTAACCCTTTCTATTTTTCAGGTGCTGTTAATTTTTGGGTTTATTATAATTGGATTTGCGTTCAGCTTCATGATAGAGTTCCATGCTAATCCTCCGTTTGAGTCACCCTGGGAAGCCCTAATAAAAACCATTGTAATGATGACATCTGAATTTGATTATAATTCTCTTTTCCAAGAATCGAAAGGCCACACTCCGTTCTCGATAGCTGCTGCGAGAATAGTATTCATCTCGTTTGTTCTGCTGGCGTGTATCGTCCTCATGAACCTGATGGTCGGTTTGGCGGTCAGTGACATCAGTGATTTGGAAATCCAAGGGGAAATAGATCTTCTGAAAGAACAAGTTATTTTCTTAAAAGAATTTGAAATGTCAAACATAAGAGCGATGCTTCGATTTTTTCCTAAAGACCTTCGAAATCGAATCAACAGAGGACTTCAAATCGACAATTTCCTGGTGTTGCATCCTAGTGATCCTTCCAGGCGTAAAAGAGTTATTCCCAAATCCATGCAGGATGGAATAATAACGCACGCACTACAGCTTAATGAAGCAAAAAGTGGAAAACGGGATATTGTAGAAATTAAGGAAAAACTTAGGGAGCTTCAGGAACTAATATGTAACAAGCCGATCGTTGGAGCTGAAAGTCAAGGCCCTGAAAGCAAAGTACAAAGAATCGCGAGAATAGGAGTAGAAATGAAACTAGATCATCTGGATAATGACGTACAGAACATTAAGTTGTTGCTGACGGATATATCGAGGGATATACAACATCTTAGACCTCATTGAAATAACAGCTAAAGAAAGATTAGCAAAACAAGCTCTGCTCTAGTTTTAGTGTTAATTATTTTAATGGTAGTTTTAATATATCACTAAGTACAGCTCAGTTATTTATTTAGCAATTAAATAATGTCGGAGGACTTCAAGAAAATAACATATCATTGTATCTTACGCAGAATAATAATATTTTCTTAAAATGTTGATGGTTTTTTTCATCATCAAAATAAAACAATCCCGAATATAAAATTAAAGTAGTGTTAGAAAGTTTATGAAATTATCCTGAGTAGTGACAAGCAAAGTAAATGTTGAATTAATTATAATACAACACCAACTACATCCATGTGGCAAATCAATAATGATTTAGAAAAAACAATTGGTAATTTATGTCGAATGTAAGTATGATAACCTTCCGCAAAAGTTTAGGAAATTAAGTCTTCCGCTAATGAAAAATACGCTTAACCTAAAACAAAATCCCAATTTTCACTGATTTAGTAAAAACAGTAAGTTTTATATTAAAACAAAATATTATTATATTTCTTTTTCACACAAATATAATTGTAAGGCTTCTATTTTGTAACTGTTCAACTGGCTGCCGTTAATTTCTTACATATTCGAAGGCCTTTACTTTCTAATAGTTTTCTAATAGACTGATAGTTTTGGGTAACCTAATTTAAAAATATATGGCCTTGAAGAATCACTAGAAATTAACGGACATCAGTTAAGCAGTTTTAAACTAGGGGACTTAGTAATCGAAAAAAGCAACTACAATACAAGATTTAAAAGAATTTCGGAAAGTAATATACCTCAGTACCTAATAGAAAAAGATATAAAACACATAAGAAGGACAGCAAGAAACAGATACTGGAGCACATTAAGTTTGAGTGTAGGGAAAAAGTAGTGAGCGAAATGAATATTGGCCAGCTATTAAAGGAAGGCAGTGAAGGAAAGAGGTGGATAGCGGAAATAGAAAAATGGAAAGAAAAAACAGAACAATAAATAAGCTCGTAGCTGGGTTGCATAAGGAACATGAATAGAGAGCAAGTACTAAAAGAGGCAGTGAAGGGAAGCAGGAGAAAGAGAGAAGTAGCGAGGAAACAGTTAAACATCAGTCCAGAAAAATATAGGATTTTCGGAAAGGAGATAAGGACAAGAGGTGGATGACGGAGATAGAGACAATAATTAAAAAGTAAAGGAAGAGAGTCAAGAAGAAATAGTAAAATAAGAGAGTCAAGAGGAAATAGTAAATATAGAGCGTTTATGCCTGTAATAGACATAAGTGGAGAAGTGAAAACGAAGAGAGAAGGCAGGAAAGGTAGTGAAAAGATAATAGAGGGTTTGTCGAAAGGAGACAAGGAAAGCAGGATGAAGACAAGATGAAGAGGAGACAAGGTGATAGATGAAGATACAGGCAATAAGGAAGGAGAAGCAGAAAACGGTGTGAATAAAGGAGGAGTAGGGGAATTGAAGATGGAGGATCAAGAAAAGAAGAAACAGAAAGTACTATTCGAAGTAGTAATAGTCTAGAATAGTTTAAGTTTAGTTTTTAACTTTGAATTTATATGAAATGCATTAAAGATATAATAATGTAGATTGTAAAGCCGGAAGGCACACAATTAATATAATAAATAATAACTAGGGGACTTAGTTTCATTATTTTTATTTAATAATTATTTTAACTATCATGTGCGGCTCGCAACATTCACTCTTTAGCTGATGTTGGTCACGTATGGTTCGGTCGTGTATTAGGAACCGCGAGCATGCTGCATTAGGAGCCGAGCCCAACATATTTAAGTATATACGAAGCGTTGAACAATCTTGACTGTTTCATTTACTGTTTACATTGATAACACATTATCCAGTAATTACTCAATCACTTGAATTACTGATAACTAATGCTCTATTATCAAACTCCAATATGTCCGGTTAAATTTCTTATCAGCGTGTCACTACGGCATGTGATAACCGCTTCTACTCCGAATCGTTAAGATAGTCAGTGCGTTTAGAAGCCAGCACAGGTGTAAATTAAACAAATATTTGTAGGTTATGTTATATTTAAAGAAGTTTGGTGTTAAGTTCGGTCCACTATGAGTAAAAAGGATTCCCAATATACGGCTATTCCTCTGGAAGATCCAGATCTGGAGTCCAGTTACGAGATGCCGGAATTTAATCGGTAAGAATATGCAGGTTACATTTCTTAGAGAAAAGTAATTAGTGTCAACGGATAGCTCTTCATATTCCTATAGTCTTATGCTTCATGTTCAAAAATTATGAACAATTTTCATACTATAGTAATCTTTTCTTATCTGGCTTGGATTATCACAGATTTCTTCCGGATTATAGAACGCCAGTATACTTTTTGTTAAAGTATAATGAAATAGTTTGTAGTCCAATATATCTAGTTAGCATATATTGATAGTTATTATCTAATTATATCTTATTATCTCATAATAAACAAGCTCTGTATATAATTTCTTTTTAAAAAAGAAAAATTATTGATATCTTAATATTTTTTGATGCAGTTATATTTCAAATTTTTTTAACGCAGTTCGTCTTCTTAAATATAAATGGATATAACTGTATCAAAAAATATTAAGAAATCAATAATTTTTCTTTTTGAAAAAAAAGTCCATGAATTTTTAGAACCCCTTATAAAATCCAAAATAGTTAAGATATTTCAAATTTTTTAACGCAGTTCATCTTCTTTAAGTTAGTGGATATAACTGCATCAAAAGTTTTCAAAGATCCTAAATTTTCTTTAGAAGAAAATGTCCATGAAGGTCGCATAGAAACCTAAAAAGCATTGATGTTTAAAGTGTAATAAAGCAGTTGCATCAATCCATGAAAAACAAATAAACTTTTATTTAGAAAAAATGCCTATAAATATAGAAAAGATTACAAAAAGTCAGAAAGTTGTACATACTTATCAAATTAACGTGTAGCAGATATTACTCTGTTAAAAATTAGACAAATAAGGATTATCAAACAAATTTTCATCGCTCTAGAAGTTTCTTTTTCTATAACAAACGTATAACACACACCCATTACCAGGCAATAAGGCGAAGAGCTAGTATATTATATTGTGGATGCAAGAGGATTATTTTGCTCTTGAAACAACACTTTTGACAGAAATGCAAAAGATAAATTATCATAGATAAAAATGCAAACGTACACAACTGAATTCAACAATTGAATATCACACTTATGTCGATTTCGAACGAATTTCGAAGAAAAGTGACAACATTAACATTTTTAAATATTATGTCTATTGTTTAACACTAAATCTTTGACTTTCTGGGCTGGTTGCTGAATTCATAGTTATTTAACATTGTCAGTTATCGTTTTGCAGAGGCTTTATATATAGAGTACAGTTTTTAGTTTTATTTACGTGAAGATGACCTCGCATGGAGAGTCGAAAGCTGTTAGTACTAGTGATGACGATGCAGTCGGATTCATTATTGTTTTCAATTGACCAAAGCAGTAACTTACAATTTACAATCTTAGATTTATAACATTGTTTGAGTACCGTTATCTATTTGTTTTCAGTCCATAGTAAACATCTAAAACACGAGAATCTTTTTATGTAAAAATGCAATAAAAACTAATTTTGATGTAATTATTAATTAAATTGTTCGCTGCATTATTTAAAATATTAATTAAATTATAATTAATGTTGTATAATAATTTTAATAAAACTCGACTACATGTATTTAAAACGAGTTCTTGAGCAACTCGTTGTAAAGAACATCTCGTGGAATATTTTTCTCTACTTCACGTTGTTTTATATTGGCAATAAGATATTATAAATAAATTAAATTTCAGCTCGGGTGGCTCGTAAAACGAACGAATGTTGAAATTGTAAATAGTTGTACATTCGAATGTTCGTTGTGTTATATGAGTGTTATACGATTTGAAAAGTAACAAAAATATTTACGAACCTGATTCTTTTGCCAATTAATTTCACTGGGGGCTTTGTATATCATCCCTACCTTCCCTCTCCACTGCTCCTTGGAAATTCGTTGACCTTTGACCTAGGAAGACCTTGTTTGTTGGTTATAGTATTCATCTCTGTCTAGTTACTCTCAGGTAGAGTAACCAGTTTGTTATGTTATTTGAAAACGTTATTTAGTTTAGCGTTTCACATGTTGGCACATAATATAGATTAGTAGTCAAATATTTGATTGCAATGAAGTTTTCTCGATCTAAAAAGTGATAGTGTTTAGTAAAAGCGATGTTGCCGGTGTTGCCAAGTGTAATTGCACTGATGAAGTAAAACTTATTCTAAACTGTCGACGGGTTATGATAAGAATTGATTAGTTAGGAATCATTGCAAGGTTGAACAAAGGTATAAATAAGGAAGGGAAGCAAAGCGGGGGTAGGTTTGTAACTTATACATGATGAGACTTTAGCTGAGATCGACTACGCATCGTTCAAATAACAAACCTGTGACAACATATTTAGAGGAGTAAATGTCGTTTTTCCTTCTCTTTTCATGTTTCATCCAACAATCCAACATGTTGACCGCTTTTCGTGCTCAACTCTTAGAAAGAGATTGTTAATGATTACCTTTTCTCTTTTCAAATGTCTATTTTACTGCAATTTAAAGTAATCGAGTATCCTTATCGGATAACCTCAGATAATAATTTATTTTATAATTAATCACATTTTTATAAAAAGTATTAGCAATTAAATATGTGTTTTCATTATTAATATATTATTTGTTATCAGATCTGTCAGCCATTTGGAGTCCGTAGTAAGCAATGAATCTCCTGACCACATAAGCACGCGACGTCTTAGACGTTTAAACACAGAGCTGCTTGATATCATCGCAAGGAAGAAGGAAGACCTAGATTCGGTGCACAGGTAGTATCCTAACAAATTAAACTAGGAGTATTATATAAGGAAGACATTTTAGCAACTTGTAAATTCTTCAGTTCGTTAAGAATGCAGTGCGCTTGGTCTAACCTCTCGATAACAAGACTTAGGGCCGGTTTTATGGTTTTTTATTTACTTCGGGGATTATGAAACCCGGAGTTAGTTTAGTTCAGTACGTATTCCGTGTTAGTTAATACTGGAACAAATAAATAAACCGTAACGTAAACCATTCATTCTACGGCAAGTGGTACGTAGATTTATGAAAGTTTATGAAATTCGAATATTTGTTTACATTAGTAAACCCAAGATAATGCCAGATTCAGTTTAATTATTGTTTTAAAAATGTCTGACAAGAGAGCACGTACGTTAAATTTTACTATTGAGGATTGCCAAGCCCTAATAGATGCGGTTATGCTTCAGTGATTTTACAGTATAAGTATATACATATAGCTGTGAGTGTTATATATTACCTGTTACTTGAAACTTCCAACTTGTTATTAATGAGATCTGAAATCTTCAATACAGTTGCCTTTTATAAGCGAATGTCATTTAAGTCATGCAAATAATTTGGTCTTTTTTTAATTACTTGCTGATCTTCCTCATCATCTGTTATTGATAATTGATTATGGCCACTCACAAAATTCATAATAAACAATTTAATTTATTAATATTATAACCTAAAATATTATAATAATGAGAGCTAAACTGGCTGAGATAGCATGATATTTTATCTCTGTTGCACACTTATTCCGGGTTATCATATTTAAACCTTGATTTATGACGGGATATCTTACTCCGCGATTTTAATTCCGAGTTAGCGTTAATCCTTGATGATAAAACCCATTTTTCGTTTAATTCGAGGGTTAGCTATTTATTTCGGTAGTAAGACGAACCATAAAACCGGGCCTTGGGAATTTTATTTAACACAGTAGCAGGAGAAAATAAAAAGGACTGGTCTTGCATCGCGTGTCTTGACTTTTAATTTTTGGATATGTTTTAAATTTTAGGATCCTTATGAAAATCAAGTTTTACACATCGTCGAACATTTTTATTTAGTAAATTTGAAATTATTAATTATTTTATTCATTTATACGTAAACTTTTTATTTTATCAAAAACATATTTGAATAAAAGTTCTAGAACGTTAAAAATCCTTTTAAATGATGTATGATATGTCGAGATGCTACAATGGGTTTAAGAAATATAGACAAAATTGTAAGTACATGCACTGGCTGTTAGAAGTCATGTTTTGATTCAATAACTCAAAATTTATCAGATATACAAAAAAATGTATTTACACAAATTGTAGAAAATTGAGTCCTCTATTAGACTGATTAGAACTATTTCCAACATGAAACCCACTGACTAGTAAGGAAATATTGCATAAAAAACCATTGTTTCAAGATTGCGATGACCACACATATCCCACGATGGGAAAATCTTGTAATTTTCATTAGGACGCTAAACTTAAAACCACATCGAACAATTAGAACTACCGGACACGATGTAAGGCTAAAGTGCCTAGCTCCTGTATTAATTATAACACACTACAGATTGCTGCAAGATGGCGCTAAGTGCAACGCAACATGCCGTTTGACCTACGCCACCGCAAGTCATCTCGCCGCAGTCAAAGGTCACAATAGAATTTTAAAAGTTCTCCTAGACAACGGAGCGGACTGTACAACAAGAGATAAAGATGGAGTCACGCCGTTGCACTACGCATGCTCGCTAGGATTTGACAAATGTGTGGAAATTATTGTGGATCATTTAAAATCAAGAAGTAGATCCCTAGGTAAAACTGAAGACGGAGGTAAAGAAGATATAGTAAACCTTGTTGATCTGTTAAACCAGAAGGTAGATGATTGTACCCATGATCCTCTGCCTGCAGAAATTAGTGACTCTTTTGAGCACGAATGTGAAGGAATTCGTCTTGAGGTAAGTGTAATAAACAAGTGATCCAAACTCTCAACTTTTTCTTAACAAATATTGTAATTTCAGCTAAGGTTGTGTACTATGGATTATGGACCATCAGCTTTACATATATGCGCAAAGAAATGCCATTACACTTGCTTACAAATTTTGTTAGAAAATGGAGCGATGTATGACGTCATAGATGAACGACAACTCACGGTATTGGATGTGCTAGGTGAAGAATTTTTGAAGAAGAATTTTCAAATAAATATCACAAGGTAATTCAATATTCTCTTAAAATACTTTTGTGCAATGAAACAGCATTATTATTCAATGATTTTCTTAGTTTTCAAAGGTGTTTAAATCATTTGCTTCAACTGAATGCAAACCAGACTACAATGAAGGAAAAGAATAAAGAAAACAATCCAACTAGTCCGTTACACATTGCTGTTACCATAAATTCAATAGCAGGCGTTCAAGAACTGCTGCACTATGGTGCTTATCCTGGCACAGCAAACGTAGATGGAGATACTCCGTTTCAACTTGCAGTTGCCTCCCAAAATGAGGAGTCATTTAAATTGTTGTGCAATGCATCTGACCATGAGTTCATTAATATCCAAGACAAATCAGAATTCACACCGCTACTAAGTGCAGTTAAGAAGCGTTGGAAGGTTGGGATAGGAATTGCTTTAGCTGCTGGTGCAGATGTCTCTGTGAAGAACGGACTAGGCGACACAGCAATTCATCTGGCAGCCGATACAGGGGATTTAGAAATACTGGAAGAGTTGTCTGGATTTGACGTTGATGTTAAAAATGACGAGAACAATCGTGGTGACACGCCGTTATTTAGAGCGATAAGCTCAGGGAGTACCATGTGTGTTCGGGAGTTGATGGTCCAAGGAGCGCTTCTAACAAGGATCTCAGGAGGATCAACGGTGATACACAGAGCCGCAGAACTGGGAATGGCAGATATTTTATTCGAGATATTGATTTGTGAAAGGGCGTTCAAAGATCGGTTGATAGATAAGACAGATAAGAGTCATCAAACTGCTCTGTTTATCGCTGCTAAGTTGAATCATTCGGAGTGTGTCAAGCATTTGTTGAGGTATGGTGCGAATATCCTGAAAATGTGTCCCTATACTTCACGTGTAAAAACAGCGCCAGTCCACGTGGCGTGCATAGAAGGAAATGCAGAAGCTCTGCAGGTTCTAATAGCTCACGATGATAGTATTGTGGAGGAGGTATCCCCAAACGGTTACCTACCGATTCATTGGGCATGCAGTTATGGAAAGGGAGAGTGCATCAAAATACTTTTGAACTCCAACGCGGATTTATCTGATTTAACAATAGCAAATGACAAAGCAAAATATAAACCAGTCACTGGCACAGATCTTCTGTTCAAACATATCTCCAGACCTGTACATTTCTTAAATGAAGTCTTTGATTCTAAAATCACAATTAATGATCGTGAAATTAATGATAAAAATTGTAAAATAACTTTGGATTATAAATTTTTGGTTCCCAAAAAGGAAGTTCAAATGGGTGTGGTTAGTTCTCTGATTCGTCAGCAACACATGTACAACCAGGAGAATTTATTACTTCATCCGATTATTAACAGTTTCCTCTCTTTGAAATGGTCAGCGCTGTTGCCGTTTTTCTATTTTTACACGTTAGTTTATGGCATGTTTGTCTTTTCTTTAACCACTTTGGCAACTGGTATTTACAAATACGAATTGAAGAATATTGATTTGCCATTTGGTTTAAACACGATGATTTGGAAATACTTAACAGTGGCAAGCGCAGTTCTCTTTATGACGCAAGAACTCACGTTTGTTCATATAACGAGGAGAAAATTTTTGAATCCTCATTTTCTATTTAAAATTGTATCATTTCTGTTGGCTCTTTCTGTGACAATAGTTGATCACACCATAAACTCTACGTGGCCGCGCCAGATAACGACAGCTGCTGTTCTCTTATCATGGACCGGGCTGATGTTCCAGATGTCCAGGTTTCCATTTTTAGGAAATTATATATTAATGTTTTCCAAAGTTGCTGGCAATGTTTTGAAGGTAATTCTTTTTATTAAAAATATATAAATATGTTAAAGAATATATAGTTTAACAACCCTTTCTCTTTTTCAGGTGCTGTTAATTTTTGGGTTTATTATAATTGGATTTGCGTTTAGCTTCATGATAGAGTTCCATGCTAATCCTCCATTTGAGTCCCCCTGGGAAGCCCTAATAAAAACTATTGTAATGATGACAGCTGAATTTGATTATAATTCTCTCTTCGAAGAATCTGATGGTCACACGCCGTTCTCGATAGCTGCTGCGAGAATAGTATTCATCTCGTTCGTTCTGCTGGCGTCCATCGTCCTCATGAACCTGATGGTCGGTTTGGCAGTCAGTGACATCAGTGATTTGGAAATCCAAGGGGAAATACAACGACTAAAACAACAAGTTATTTTCTTAAAAGAATTTGAAATGTCAAACATAAGAACGATGCTTCGATTCTTTCCTAAAGACCTTCGAAATCGAATCAACAGAGGACTTCAAATCGACAATTTCTTGGAGTTACATCCTAGTGATCCTTCCAAACGTAAAAGAGTTATTCCCAAATCCATGCAGGATGGAATAATAACGCACGCACTACAGCTTAATGAAGCAGATAGTGGAAAACGGGATATTGCAGAAATTAAGGAAAAACTTAGGGAGCTTCAGGAACTAATATGTAACAAGCCGATCGGTGGACCTGAAAGTCAAGGCCCCGAAAGCAAAGGACAAAGAATCGCAAGAATGGGAGTTGAAATGAAACTAGATCATCTGGATAATGACGTACAGAATATTAAGTTGTTGCTGACGGATATATCGAGGGATATACAACATCTTAGACCTCATTGAAATAACAGCTAAAGAAAGATTAGCAAAACAAGCTCTGCTCTAGTTTTAGTGCTAATTATTTTAATGGTAGTTTTAATATATCACTAAGTACAGCCCAGTTATTTATTTAGCAATTAAATAATGTCGAATGACTTCAAGAAAATAACATATTTGTATCTTACGCAGAATAATAATATTTTCTTAAAATGTCGATGGTTTTTTTCATCATCAAAATAAAACAATCCCGAATATAAAATTAAAGTAGTGTTAGAAAGTTTATGAAATTATCCAGAGTAGTGACAAGCAAAGTAAATGTTGAATTAATTATAATACAACACCACCTACATCCATGTGGCAAATAAAAAATGATTTAGAAAAAACAATTGGTAATTTATGTCGAAGGTTGAAACTATATGACCACCACATTCAACCAGCAGGCAAATATGACCCTGTTGATTTTGCATAACTATGACTAACCTCTGCAGCCATTTAAGAAGCACTTACACGGAGAAGATAAATTTACCAATGTTTGAAAGGTGAACGATATGAAATGTTTTCAAAATCTAACATATCGGCTGAGTTCAAAAAATGTATTAAATTCTGAAAATTAAACATTGAATATAAAAGTTATAAAAGAATGACTGGTAAATATGGCCTGGCAATAAGTTTGTAAACATTTGTTTAGTGTCGTTTTTTTAATTTTCGATTGATATAAATTTTAATATATGTATATTGGCGTTTTTATTTTTTAAATATCCAAGAGTTGCCGCATGTTGTAGAAATGCATAAAAGTATCATTCCTACTCACTGCTTTAATTTAATTTTGTACTTAATTTAAATTGTTTACCATATGGCAATACGGGTAGTCATTCGCAGTACCATTTTTAATTTAATTTATTTTTTAAGTTGTCTTAGTTTTTTTTAGAAGTTTACAAGGTTCAATGTTTTAAATTATAAATATTAAATTAAGAAAAACTATATTATATTATAACCTCCAAAATGTGACAATCTGTCAAAATGCAGTAGGATTTATTTTTAAAAGAAGTTTAATGTCAGTTTTTGAAAAATATAGAAGTGAAATCAATTTTGTTATTAAAAATAGCTATTTTAATTTTTCACATACAATTTAGTAGTAAATGACGTATCACACATACAGTCGAATGCATCCCTGTTGTATAAAGGAGATGGCAAAACGTCGTATGTGACGTACAATTGGAATTTTCTATAACGTTGAATCCATTTAATAATTAAAGAGACAAAATTATTTTTTTCATTGTTAAGATATAAGGAGTTATTATAAAATAATTGGACATTTGCGGTTCTAATAGCCAACTTTATCAGTATTAGTACAGTTTTATAAAAATTAAGTCAAGGTTCACATGCTCATTGAATGGCTTCGATTATTTGGTTTCTTTTCTGATGCGCACCTCACTTTAAAATAGGTTTAAATTTTATTTTACATTATTTAACTATTATTTTTTTTTAATATTTATTTATTTATTGGCCTTGACTTTTATTCGTCATAGCCACTATCAAACATTTTTTATACATATTTTATAATTTATAATTCAATTTTACAAATTTCTAAATATTTCAAGAATTCGCTAATTAATTTTGAATCACTTAAAAAAAATTTAGTATTAACAGGAAAAGCTTTAATCACATCTAATATTTCACTATTCAATTTTGATCTTTCTAAACTATAATTTATGCATTCAAATATAATATGATCCAAAGTTCCTTCTTCACCACATTGACATCTATCGTCAGATTTAATATTAATTTTGTACAGGTGAGCTGAAGTTTTGCAATGATTACTTTTGATTCTGATTATAGTTGATATAATTTTGCGGGACTCATTTCTAAACCATCTCTTCTTACTTAAATTTGGATTTTTAACTATTAATTGGATATTTAACTATTATAATACCTAATTCCTTAATTTAAATTTATAATAACCATGAGAATCCCAAAAAAGACTACATAAAACCAAATAGAAATGTCCATATTTGAATTCCTAATTAGTGCAATTTGGATTAAATTATTATCTCAGTGTAATATAATTAAAATAATTAAAGTCATTAAGAAAAAGACTTCTTACACCCAACTTTAAAAAGAAGGTCAATTAGCTTGAATCGGACAAAATATAAATCGGTCAATTGGTGAGGTCATGACAAGTAATGCCAAGGGGTTACAAAGGGGCCCCGATGGGTGACAGTTCATAGGAGGGATCGAGGGGGGAGTTGTAAGGAATCCTACGTAGTACTGTTCATGACTATCACAACACGCTGTGGGCCGCAACACAATCAGTCGCATGCGAGTGACTGAAACGCGAACATCGTCTGCGCTACCACGGACTCCTGGAGATCTCGCCGTATCGCCGTACTGTTCATCACGTAATAACATTAGACAAGTGCGGAATTTAAGAACTATTTGTGATTTATTAATAATTAAAAATTATAAATAATATACAGTAATTAATTAGTGATCTCTTTTTGATAATTCTTGTTAATTAAGGTGCTTCATCATGTATCTCTGGATATATAGCTTTGCTATCTTTGTCATTTTGGCCGTTTTACCAGGTTAGTCCAATTTCATATTATATTTTTAATTTATGTACAGGATTTTACGTAATTTTAAATGTGATTTCATTAATAGTAATAATAAACACAATTACGTAATTTTACATAAACAATTAAAAGTTTTGTAATGAATAAATGTTAAAAAATAAATGACAAGAGTAAAATAATTTTTTTATGTAGAATATTGAAAATAAATAAATTTTTTGAGTTTATCATTTGTAATACATTAAATGTAGGTGTAAGATGTATTAATATGATAAACCAAAATTATAATGAATTTAAATTTTAATACTTTCTTTTTAAAAACTGAGCGCCAACGATAAACAAATTAAAATAAGGGTCGATTCAAAAAGTTCATAAAAAGATTGAGTATAACAAAGAATTCTATATGTCTTACTTTTATTCTTCTATTATTACATTCATTTTATAGTTTTACCGTTCATATTTAAGTCATACGATTCTTGCAGTGGTTGAATTTCTCTCATCGTGCGTCAGTAATATGTTTTATTTATTATTCATTATTTGACGACCCAATGGGCGAGAACATTGGTGCTTAACACTGATTGCTGTGTCTTAGGGTTCGAACCCTGAACTAGAGTTATATTTCTGTCCTCTCATACCAATACTAAAATGGCGAATCTGAGTGTGACGGCCGTATGCATGGCTATCCTCTCTCCATTCTTCTGCCGAGTTCACGTTATAAGGTTATAAGGCTATAACATTAAATTAAAATTAAAACTTACAATTACAACAGCAAGTACATTTAAAAGTAAAATGTCGGAAGTTCCGCAATAATTTTATAACACTTAATAAATTTATTCCTTCTATGGTTTCAACTTTTTTTTATTTATTTATATTATTGTACAACATATTAAGTTTATTGTGTAAAAATTTGATGTCGATTGGAGTAAAACTTTTGGAGATATAGAGTTTTAAGTCTTCATCTCTCTGGTCTGCTTCCGTGTTACTTTGAAACTTTTAAATGCAGTTTCTTACAAATAGCTTTTTCAGAGTCGATGCCCTCTCTAGCTCAAAACCTACTGAACCGATTCTTTTGAAATTTTGCACACTCTTTCTTTACATAAATGCCGAGGTAACGCTGTCGAGTTTTTTTAAATGTTTTAATTTTAACGTATTTTAAAATAACAAAGTTTCTGATTTTCTTCATGAAAAATCGTTATTTTGACTTTTAAGTGTTGTAAAAAATTAAAAAATCAATAAAAATGGAAAAATTCGACAGCGTTACCTGCAGAAACTTATCAACTGATGAAATCATCGTTTTTCGATTTCAGAAAATCCAGTGATGAGTTATGAATGCCACCGTGTAATGTTACTTTTTTTTGTGACGTCTGCGGAGATTCGCTGTCAATGCCTCATTTCTTGATATTTATTTACGAAAATTTCACAAAGTATTCTTCAAATGTCATTTTATCATGTAGTAATTATAGAAATAATTATATATTAACTGTGTCGTCAAAAATCATTATCGAAAATATGCTTCTTTTTTATCGTTTTAACCTTACTTCTCTCTTAACCCAAAGTATTACAGTTCATCACATATATATTCAAATTCCAATGTAAACGTTAAAATCCGCCTCTGACTCGCGAAACCACCCTTAGAGCCACCCTCCTCACCCAGGATGTAAACACAATTTGTTTTTTATTGTAATTTTTTTATGTTATCAAATTTTGATGTTTTATTATCACCAGCAGCGAGTATTTTAACATTAGTCAGAAATGTTATTACCTGGTTATGACACAATTCTATGCGAGCATGGTTTATGACGTATTAACCGCCAACGCCAGGTTATTAAATTTTAACAATAGATGGAGACACTGACAACAGTTATTCTATATATAAATATTTTAATTTGTTTCTATATGTATATATATGTGAGATTTTTAGCTTGGCAAGCTATTTAGAAATTTGTGAGAGAGTGTTTAAAAATTCCGCGCTTTATATTAACGTTTATTTTGTGTCTAACTACATGCATTGTCTTAGTAGACTTTAATTTTTAGGAGGATTTTATTTTTTGTTTCTTTAAACTACTAATGTACTTTCTGCGCACTGCGCAAAGTTAATTACATAACACTCTCTTAAGCGGTATACTAATCTTAAGTTAGTAACCGTTTTTCTTAAGATCTTGCATATAACATCCATTTGGCGATGTGAAATTTAGGCCAGAAGGAGCATTCTTTTGATTTATTTTATTTTAAAGTGCAACCTGAGACATTCTTAGTTCTTAGGCTAGACTTCTAAAGAAGAACTAGTTCTAAAGAATTATTTAGGTAGTACTGAAGCTGTGGAGGAAGATGGAAGGTCTTTCTTCTACGAGGATCGAACTTCCTGACAGTGGGGTCCATTTCAGTCTCTTGGACTCTTCTTTTACTATTTATTAATTTAGACTTTGCTTGTATTCTTTTAATATTGATTTTTGTTATTCTTGCTTCCTACTCCTCGGTTCTTTCTCCTTTCTTCTTGTATGTATCTCCACCACTCACCTCCGTAAATCCTCTATTTTCTTTTCTCTATTCATCCACATAGCATTTTCCTTGCATCTGTTTTCTTCTCTGCCTTACACATTCTTCTTTTTACTGTGTTTTATCTTTGATTTTGTGGAATAATTTAACTTTTGTCTATCTTGTTGTTTTTGGATAGAATTGGATTACCTAATTTTTAACTACTGGCCTGTATCGATGAAATACATATGACGTGCGACTATTAAACAACGAGACTGACCGTCGGTTAAGTATTCCAGCGATTGCTAGAATACATAACCGACTTTAAGAGTTGATAAAGAATCCGCACGGCAAGTTTTACATAACACTTTTAACATACGTTTCCTAAGGTGAAATCTGAATTAAAAGGAAGAAGATTTGAGTCCGTTAAAGCTGTGAAAAAGAAAGCGACACGGATCCTGAAGGAGCTGATAGACTTCCAGCACTGTTTCGAACAGTGGAAGTTTCGCATGGAGCGTTGTAGGGATACAGAAGGGGAATATATTGAAGGTGATAATAAGTAAATATGTATGAAATCAAAATAAAATGTTTTACAGCGTCAGTCTCGTTATTTAATAGGCACACGTCGTATTGTTTTAACAAACCAGACCAATAAATGATTTTCACATTTTACCACCTAGTTATATAAATCCCACCTCTACCTTCAATCATTCGTTGTAAAAATACCGTCAACCGAAGTACCTAGCACCCTATATAAATACATTAAACCTATATTAAATTAAAGCATTTTGATATATTTCATTCGTATTCGTACACACTATTTAATTAATTATTTTTGGCGGTTAGATAAATATTGACTTTCGCGGTATTAATCAGTCGATCTTGGTGGCTTCTATTCGTGGATTCGTGGGATCGCTGAGTGTTCGGTTAACCAATAACCTCAGAGGGTCAAAGAGCAACGATTTTAATTTGAATTCGTTGAATATCGTATAATAAAATGCAGATGGAATACGATTCTAGATTACGGGACGATAACGTATTGAATGAAAACACAATCTAGCGTTATTACATGAAACTGTTATTACAGATAGAATCAGGGCCGCATCAGGGAAATATTGCAGCTTTAATACAAAAGTTAGATTAGTTAAAGTCACACTGCAATCTACTAAAGCCTCATATCTTATATTTTAATCTAGATTGCAAGTTTTCAGAATAGGCATTCCTTGTCACATTCGTGTTTTAATTTAAGTTTAGTTAATTTACTTGGTGCGCATGCGTCTTTAATAATATAAATTTTGACAGTTCGACAGTTGAACAAAATTGAAGGTAATATAATTAAAATTGCTGTTTTTAATAACAATTAGTAATAGAAATTGTTTTTCTTTCTTTATTTTTAACAAACTGACATTAAACTTCTTTTAAATTTAAATTCACCTGCATTTTGACAGATTGTCACATTTTGGAGGTTATAATATAATATAGTTTTTCTTAATTTAATATTTTTAATTTAAAACATTGGACCTTGTACGGTTCTAAAAAACTAAGAAAACCTAAAATATAAATTAAATTAAAAATGGCACTGTGAATGACTATGCATATTGCTATATGCTAAACAATTTAAATTAAATACAAAATACAAAATTAAATTAAAGCAGTGAGTGGAAATGATACTTAAATTGCAGTAGGTATAGTTACTCCTAAAAACAAATGATTGTCTCTTGGTAAAGCACACGTTATTGCAACATTGTACCAAGTAGTAGTGCGGTATTTTCATGTCTAGACAAGCGACCCATATTGTGAATACGGAATTATAAAATGCATACAGTGGTGTATTGATAAACATTAAAATAGAAACTTTTACATGTGTTAAGGAGCATTAAGTCGAGGCGTAGCCGAGGTAGATAAGTCGATGACAACTTTTAGGTTCGATTCTTACACGCAGGATGTATTTATAGCAAGCTCACTTCTATAGCAAGCAAGGGTTCACTTTCTTTCATAAAACTACGTCGATATTTACTCGATTTAGATATCCTAGAATAGCCTAATTGATAGTAGGCTTATATATCTTCAATTTCAATGGTTCAATTTTCAGCTAACTTAACAAAAGGCAATGTAGTTTATCTTATAATAAGTTTTTAAATAATTAATTATAAAAATGTTATTATTATTTTAATGTTTTAGCTATTTGGCACTACATTCTTATGCCTTAACTCATTTATTTAGATATCAATGTGCTTAATTCAATTTTGATCCTTATTATATCTAAACATTCTCACTCTTTCGAAAAGAAAAAAATAAATATCCTTATAAAAATAAAAACAAAACTACTACTGCTTCGCTCCTCCTGTTACTCTCCCTCCTGTTTCTACTCTGTCATGCCTTCTCTTTCCTCGTTCCTTTTTCTATCTTCGCCATCCACCTCTTCCCTTCACTGCCTCCCTTTAATAACTGCCCAATATGCTTTTCGCTTATTACCTTTTTCTCACATTTCTGTTGCACATCCTTTCCTCGGTATTTGCCCAGTATCTGTTTCCTTTCTCCTCTTTTCTTAATCTGAATCTGGCAATCCTTCTTTTTCTTTAAGTATTCTGGTATCTCTCTTTCCCAAATCTTTTTATATCTTTTGTTATAATTGCTCTCCTCATTTTTTTTCATTTATTCCTGTTGTTGTTATAAAAATGTTTATGATTGTAATTTTCAGAGATTGTAAAACAGAGTGCATTAATTCAGGCGTTGATACCACGTTTGTGGATCTATAAGTCATTTAAAACATCTTAAAGAAAGTTCGTATTTTTTTCAAGATTGATATCAACGTACCAAACTTTCGATGTATATAACAATAAGATGATAAATATAGATTTTAATTAAAGCGCAGTCATCGTAGATGACGTCGTACATTTGACCTCCGTCCCCAATGAGTTCCTTTGTCGTTGATGGACAGCAGGACCGACAGACTAACAAGGGGACGGAAAACAACTTTTCTTTACTTGACAGATTTTTCATGACATACGATACGGGTTCTACAACGGTGCCTACGGTTCCTTTAATATTTGTCTGTCTAACGTTGGACGTCCGTTGTCCGTTGTCCGACGTCCGAGATCCTTCGTCCTGAGCCTGATGTCCATGTATCATCCAGATACAGGTCCAAGGTCCTGGGTTTTGGACAGCGTTGTGATTCAGTGTTGACGTAACATTTTGCTCCGTCTTTCTGTGCATTGGGTTTGTTAAATATTTATATATTACTGCGTGATTTAAAAGAAAGAAAATATTGTTTTTATTAAAGATGGTTGCCCAATATGGATCAAGTGAACGTCAACAAAGGGGGAAGGGGCAGATTATTCAGGTGTTGAGTTCGATTTTTAAATCTACGATATATTCTAACAAGATTTGACTTAAGTATCATTCCCACTCACTGTTTTAATTTTGTAATTATTTTAAATTATTTTGCATATGGCAATACGCTTAGTCATTCACAGTACCATTTTTAATTTAATTTATTTTTTAAGTTTTCTTAGTTTTTTTAGAACCTTACAAGGTCCAATGTTTTAAATTAAAAATATTAAATTAAGAAAAACCTTATTATATTATAACCTACAAAATGTCACAATCTGTCAAAATGCTGTGGGATTTATTTTTAAAAGAAGTTCAATGTCAGTTTGTTAAAAATAAATAAATAAAAACAATTTCTATTACTAATTGTTATTGAAAACAGCAATTCTAATTACTTATCAATCATTTTGTTTAACTGTTGAACTGTCAAAATTTACTAAACCTAAATTAAAACACGAATGTGACAAGGAATGCCTATTCTGAAAACCTGAAATCCAGATTAAAATATTAAATAAAAATGTAAATTAAATACCAAAACAGAGAGTTAGAATGAGGCTTTAGTTTTACAAAACTTTTGTTATAATTTCATTAAATAAACATAAAGTCTTTTACTAATATACATAGGTGTAATATATAATATTGAAGTAGTTGTTCCCCCGTTGCAAGGCAACGAGTGTGAGTTATGTGCTTGTTCTGGAAAAACACAAGTGAACTCCACCGCTGTCTAATAAGTGTACGACTATATATGTACAAAATAGATATAACTTGATAACAATAAAACTCAGAAAATATAGTTATTATTATTAAATTCAACTATTATCAAATAAAGAAAATAAACTCAATAAATAATTTAAAAAAATATTTATAAAATAAACTCATTAAATGTGGCAACATCCCGCATCTGTAAACAGAATGATCAATTTTGAAAAATTTAACTAAATCATATTTATAAATAAATTTGGCAACAACGCAAATTAAAAAACGTCCTCAATTTAAAAACAATGTAGTGAAATTAGAGTACGTTTAAACTCTTTAATAATACATATTTTAACTTTTAAATAACAAAATCGTGTAACACCTGTCACTTCATTCTATTTATAGATAATTTATTGCTTTGACCTCTTTTTGTTTTAACATTCCAGATTCATCCCTATACCATTCTTTAATGAATTTTACTAAAAAATTATCGTCATTTAAATTATTTTTTTTATTTGTTTATTAATCTTGTGTACATAAAAATTTGCAGATCGCTGATTGGTTGCACCTGTTGTTCAACCAATCACCATCTTGTATTTAGAGTATCACGTGACCAGGAGTAGGGGTAATTGAAATTAACTTTTTAACGAAATATGTGTACCATAATTATTTTTTTAAAATTCAATTAGTTTTATTGTGTGTGTTGAACAAAGTGCATCTCTCTGCTGCGCTGCGTCTAAAATGTCCAAGGTATTGTTTTTTCTAATGTTTTTTTCTAATGAAATCTTTTGTTATTAAGTAATTCCAGTTTTTAAATAGATTTTTTTACCTAATTTTGTAGTTTCTCTAACAAATACTAAAACATGTGGAGTTCAAGTGGGCGGAGCTAGCTGTGGACGTATACACTAAACTGTAAGTTGATTTCAATTTCATTGTATCACTGGTAGATCATTTAAAATACGTCCTAATGTATTTATTCATTAAAATTTTAGTATATAGAATAATTTAAATAACAATAAAACACAGCTGTTGCGTATAGAAAATACTTAAAATTGAATATTTAATTTTGGCGCGTAAAAATAATTAAATTTTTAAAATCAAAAACAATGGAATGGTTGTTACAATCAACAGGTATTTCTGCTTTTAACAAATGCGCCAATAAGCCAATTTACGTCCAAAGAATAAACCTTTTTATGTAAACCTAACCTAAAAAATCGTATATGAATTGAAATTTTCATTATGTTAACAGAGATTTTCGGGGCTTAGGTATTATCAAGTTTATTTGATTATTTCTTTACGTATTCTTAAACTTATTTTGCGGGACTCATTTCTAAACCATCTATTTTTAGTTAAATTTGGATGTAACATATAATAATCTCTTCCTTTTAACTGACTTTTGTTGATGAAATCTTGGTTTCTTAAATTGAAGTTTAATTTTTTGATTATATTAAAAATGTAATATGAAGGTAATTTCACTTTCATCTCAATTTCCAAATTTATTATATATATATATATATATATATATATATATATATATATATATATATATATATATATATATATATATCATCTAGATTAGTATCCAACCATATTATATAAAAACGAATTATATCAGCAAAAACTATGACACAGAAATACTCCAACAAAATAAATTGAATCCGGATTTTTAAAAAGAAGTCTTTCATTTATTCTGATTCTTGACAAAATCTGTTTTTCTTTTTTTCCTTTTTTTTCTACGTAGAGAGATTTTCTTTATAAATTGTGTTTTCTTTTCAAATATCTTTCTCGACTTATCGCTGGTCACATCTGTCAGTGTTCCTTACTCCCAAGCACTAGTCCCTAGTCCCTACTCCCAGGTCCTGATTCTCAACTCCCAAATTCTAATATTCAATATTTTTTTGTATCTTTGTCGTTCTTTTTTTATTATTATTCGTTATTTTTTCGTTTTTCTTTTTTTCAAATTTTTTTTTTCGACGTACCGAACATGTTGCTCTGACTGAAGATAAAATTCCAACCTCAGTGGAATGTTGTTAATATATTTTTGTATGGTAATATGTAATACATGCACGGATAATAATATAGCAAATACATATACACAAAACATGCACACGGATATGTTAGTATGTAAATATTACTTGTGCTGTCTTCTTGGAAATGTTTTCTTAATATTAAAAAAATAAACTTGATACTTTTAACATTTTTCTTCAAATATTTCTATTCAGGTAATGATCGCTAACCACTCTTACATATAAGGGCTTGCCTACACTAGTGCGTCTCCAATATGCATGTATCGCAACCCGTCCAAACTTGAAGTAACATGTAACTTAATTCAGCAACATGCTTTGTAGTTTTCACTAATTTACTCAATCAGTTATGTAAGCCTAAAAATAAAAGTATGAATATAACAAACTTATGTGTTGCTTCTGGAATCAAAGACCTTTATTTCAGTAATTTACATACACATTATAATAATTGCACTGTTTAACTTAAATCATACTATCTTACTTAAAAACAAAGAAACAACATTTAAAGTTTATTATTTAAATTGTCAATTCCTTTTTATCTAACTTTATAATAACTTAACATTATGCACACAGAGTTCTGTGAGCTCCAAATATCAACTGTATCGGTTATGAAAGTAGCTGTAACTAATATATACCGTTAGCTCATCTGACCAGAATGCAGTTGTAATATTTCTAGTCAGTGTTACCAACTAAAGAAATATAATATCTTTACACATTTGTAACCATTTGTAAGCAAGATATAGCAATTAAAAATTTGAATTCTAGTTTTAGCGCTAGAAATAGTCGGCCATTAGTAGGTCAGTGCTGTGGTAATGTTCTGTAGCTGTTGGTAGTCGAAATAATCAAGTCAAGTCAAAGAATTATAAGTTTTTATTTTATTTAACCCTGCTAAGGCAGACATAATATTGAAATTTGATTGTTCCTTGAAATAGCTGTAAATAATATTTGATATTTTGATATATAAATACATATTGCAGAGATTTATGAGCCGTCAAGAATATATCTCTTTTACGCTCTGTTGTATAAAAGAGATAGCAACTACCGGTTGTGAGGTCACATGCATTTGGAATGTTATACAACGTTGAATCTCTTTGTTAATTAAAGAGACAAAATGACTTTTTTAATTGTTAATATCTCACAACATACAAGGAGTTATTAAAAAATAATTGAACATTTGAGGTTCTAGTAAGCCACTTTATCAATGTATAGTACACTTTTATAGAAATTAAGACAAAGGACACAAGCCCATTGAACTAAAAATACCCACAATTTGACAATCAGCTGTCAAACGACATTTGCGCACATAGTAACAATATTGTGTTATAATATTCGCTCCTTAATTCAACACTCAATTTCTGTAGTCAAGTTCATAAGGTACTTTTCCAAACAATTGAAAAATCCCTATATTATTAAAGTCATTTACGCTCGAGTGTTTATATTTACATATAGGTTATGTCATCGTCATCTACTAAATATTACAAACCTTAATAAAATTGAGCAGTTATGCAGACAACTCTCAATAAAATCCCATCAATTGACAAAGCATCCTTTTCGAAAGTATTCAACAAAATTGAATCTACACAACCCATTTCATTTAAGTGTGTATCGTCCTTTGCCCCTGCTCCTGCTTCTACCACTCTAACGCTAGTGTCTTTTTTGTGTGTCTATAAACATAGCAAAAGTCAAACTGTGATCCGTAGTAACATACCTCACAAAAATTCAATTAGTGAGACTTTAATATTAATTAACTATCTTTGCGTCCCTCATAATGTTTGACTTTTCTTTGCGGATTAATTGTTAAGGATCATATAGTTCACATCGAACGCATTGGATTTGTTATATCAAACATAGAAAAGGAGGAAAGCGGGAGAGAAAGTGTATGGTGCAACAGCAACGGGTTGTTGATCGAATTTACCTTGTTTGGCAAAACCTTTATTAATAATTAAAGAATTATGAAGTATCTTTAGCATCGTAGAACACAGTGACTTAAGCAACTTTTAGATTAACATTTATTAAATATTACTAGGTTTCGTTTAAGTAAAGTGATAAATTTTGTGTTTAGCGGAAGAGGTATTACAACTACATTCTGGTCAGATGAGCTAACGGTATATATTAGTTATAGCTACTTTCATTGTAATGTGTGCAAACAGACACATTTGATATTTGGAGTTGACAGAACTTACTGTGTATAATGTTAAGTAATAATGAAATTAGATAAAAAGGAATTGACAACTTAACTAATAAGCTTTAAATATCGTTTCTATCTCTGGTCAGTATTACCAACTAAAGAATAACTAATAACTTTTGTTCTGTAAGTTGTTGAAGTAGCTGAATTCATAGTTTGTTCATAAATCATCAATATTACCTAAATTACACATTATTAAAGTGTTTCCATAAGTAATGAATGAAAATCACTATATCTGTACCTGATAACCTTGATAACCAAACTACGAGTATACTAAAAGTGTTGCCACAGACAGAGTTTGTCACTAACTATTCTATAAATTATAGAAAATCTCAGCATCTGGCAATAAAATAGTTATGAAATTGATCTATTATTTGCTATGTCATTAACGTTCCCAGTAAACATTTTGGTGTCACTTTGCCATCATATTGAAGATGCGTATGATTTTTTTGTCATGAAAGAGTTCATTTACAGTGCAGTTTCTCACAGTCGTTCATATGAAATGTCTATTCATCTGTCGGAATACAAATGAAGATAAAGTTGATGCGAACTATAATTGAAGTGCTATAGTGATAGAAACGTTACAATATAGAACACTTCTCCAAATTGTTTACAGAGTTTGTTATCAAAACAGTTACTAAAATATGTCAGACGATTAACTTAACGTTAACATTTGTCGTTAAATCATTTATTAAATTGACCAACGTTGATCTTATAACACGAAATGAATAACACGTAAACTGTCAAATTTACAGCTTCGTGTTATTTGTTAAGTTAACTGTAGGCACTGTGAAGTAAACTGCGGTTAAACTAAATAACTCTGAATATCCTTCGGCAAGTTTATTCACTTTTAATGAGATTTCTCTATTAGCAGTAAAAAGAAATGAGAAAATACTCAACTCAAAGAGTTTTCCACATGAAGTCTTTTTGTTTCGTACTTTCACTTCAAATCACACCTAGTTTTTTATTTAATACTTTTAACCACTTTTTTTGGAAATATCTTCTAAAGCAGTCTTTAGCAGAATGCGTTTACCAGAGATGAATCATCAATGCGACGAAAAAGGTAGTTGTTCTACTGTTCTAATCTCTAGAAAAGATATATTTGAATTTGAATCAAGCACTGAAAAATAAAAGCAAAAATAGTTTTTCTAAACTACAATATTTCTAAGTATATTTTTCGAACTGCTGGTAATTGAAAATCTGTTTTTGTACGCTACTGATTCCTACTTTCGACACATTAGACATGGTAGCATTCACTGCTTAATTCTTCTTTTATCTCCACTTTATATTCTTATATATTCAAATATTTCTTTATTCCATTTAATATAATTGAGCACCTGTGATTCCTATTGTCAACAGCAACACTTGAAAATCAAATAACATTATGAAACGCTAAGTGACACCCAGTGGCGGACTGGTTAGAATGTTAGTCGATCTAATTGACGGTGGGTTTAAAATAAAGTGGATCATCAAAGGTAAAATAATACTTTTGATTATATTTTATGAAATTTCCTTACTTGGAATTAGTATCTTTAGAATCTAGTTCGTCACTGGTTACCATTTCGAATTTACCAAGAATTACAGATATTTGAATTATTTTATGTAACGTGAGATTCAAAATTTAAATTTAAGGATATAAAGGACACTTCTCCTAAAAGTTTATAGTGAGCCTTGTCCTTAATTAAAAGTTAGTACATGTAAAATAAATTTAAATAAAAATATTTGATATATTCCTATCAAAGGTCTCCCACGCTTTCATTAGTATACTATATGATAAATAATTTGTTCTATTTAGTCTTTTAATTATTTTATCCAATTAAAATAATGAAGCAACCATTAAATATGTCACACATAAATAGAGTAGGGAAGGGGGGTCCTCAATGTGTGACAAGACGTGATAAGGAGAGTGAAGGAGTTTTGTGTTGCCACATCTAATCTAAAATTCGACTTTCAAAAAAGCAAAAAAACAAGTCCAAAATAAGAGTAAAAGAAAATGTCTTTAACAAGCGTGTGTAGCCCAACATAAAACGTAACTCGTTTATTATTTAACGTAATAATTTTTACCTGACGTCATATTTTATTATTTACCGAAGTTTAACATAATTTTGACGCCTTGTCATAAAATAAATGTAAAAAAACATGTATCGAAAAATAACTTTTGTTAAGTAATCTTACACATAGTAATCTATATTAATAATAATAGTAAAAGGTAAACCTTTTTATGATAAATGAATGTTACACTTACGTAACTGAGTTTAGCTCGTTTTTAAAACAAAATACAAACTTTTAATGAATACAGCTTCGGAATCAATCGCTTATGATATCAAGATCTCGGTCATGAGTCATGCACTTTGTAATATTTTAAAAATAATAAAGTCGCATAATTTCGCTTAATTTCCTTAACGTCTACCATTTTGATATGTAACATGTCATAAGTTTTAATTACTGCAGCGGAAGCTGGTTCTGGTAACTCGTACCAGTTTCCTATGAGATGGAAATTCTTTCTCGTTCTTATGTCACTTACTTTCTTCTCTTTATATTCATTATTACAAGACTTGTCATCACGAAAAGAAAAAAGAAAATTCTCTGAGTAAAATATTTTATATTTAATCTACGATGAGATTTCTACTTCCGTCATATTTTTAACGAAATATTATGCTTGGTTCGTTTAGCCAGAATAAATAAAATTAACATAATGTCATTCGCTGGGAGGAATAGAAGGGACGCCTCGAAGTTGTGTTTGTTGACCTTTGTGTTCCTAGGAAAGAAATGTTAATTAAGTTTTAGTTTCCGTCATAGTTAATTAATTCAATAATTAATTCAATACCACGTGGTCTTTTCATTATATTAAAGAGCATCAGTGCCTCTCAAAGAAGATATAAAATTCATGGTAATTTAGTTTTGATGTCGTTCAATTATATTCAGCGACTAAAGTTTGCTAACTTTCAATGAATGATCTTTTGCCTATTTTTTGTCATATGTTTCGAAGCGTCTTAAAGAGGTATTCTTGTCCACGCTCTTCTCTGAATAGCACGTAAGACACAAGCCTATTTCTTTGGAGCTAATTTATTTATATTTTCTATTTTGGTTAAATTATGGCGCTATAGCTCTTGTAATGCTTTGAACTCCTTTAAACCTATCTTCATTCCTTTCTATTGGCCGGCTTCTCCTCCAATTCGCTATACCCTTCCTCCTTAAGTTTTAAGTGTATCAGAAGTCTGGATCTTCTTGTATCTGTTGACTTCCCATCCAGAAGATTCTACATCTTATTTAGGTCTATTTGTTCTACATCATCTAACCATTGTCTTCAATTATTTGATTCCTGCTATATTTACATATTTCCATATTTATTCTTATTTTACATACTGCACCATAAATTTTAGCGTAACTTTTGTTTCCCAAATCATTATTTGTCTTCCTCAAAGTCCAATTCTGCGATCCATGTAGTACAACGAATTTATTTATATCTTTATATATAAGTGTTTTTAAAGAACAACAAATGCAATGCCCTATAAACATTTTTTCGTATCGTAGTAATGTCGAATAGCCTGATTACAATTTGAGTAAGATTAATCGAAGCACGTTCTAAACCACAGGTAGAAAATATATTTGGGTACTTTCAGGAAAATAAATTTCGTATTTTACAGTGAAACATTCGCCTCCGTTTTTGATCCAAAATGTCTTCGAAATGGATACTCTTTTTTTTTGTTGTCCATAAGTCATCCTATATCGCCCAAATGTCGACTCCTATACTTGGTCGAGTTCTAAAATATCGTATTCAATTTTATACGTTTCCGATCCAAATTGTTTGTAGGGAGACCAATCATATGTATGTTCAATCAATTTCTAACCAATAAATAAATTCAATGGCGTCAAAGGTTGGTTGGTACACGTGCATAATACAAACAACTACCAAGAATTTGGAAATTTCAATTTAAGAAATTTTTAGAAAAATAAAAAAAAAACTATAAACAAAAGTTAGCTGAGAGAAAAAGGAATATTTTGAAAGCATCCTAATTTAGATAAAGAAAATTGAGTTAAAGACGAACCTCGTAGAATTATATCCATTATAATTTGAATTAAAAGCACACATTACAAAATTATAGTTTATCTTATGAAAATCAATAATAAGACGGATGTTAGATCTGAACGGATGATAGAAGAAGCCTTAGAACTTAGATTATATTATATTTGAATGTATAAATTATTGTTTACAAAGATCTACACTTAATATATTAAGTTAGTTAATCCTTATAAGGATATAACAGATGTGATTAAAACGTTCCCAGTGAACATTAAGTTATTGTTAAGTGCTTCTAAGTTAATAAGTATATTATTAGTAAAATTATTATATTACAGGTATTAAGTTTTATTTTTAATTTTATGTTTTAAGCAAGTTTCAGCTTGTGAAATCATGCGTTGTTCGTCAGTATTATACTTTATTGAATAATAATTACTATCTTAAACTAATATTATTATTATTATTATTAATTGTTTATTGTTCGCCTTTCGGCTTTACAATCTACATTCTTAATACATTTCATATACTTCATCTTACAATTAAATTTACATTATTCTAGACCTTTTTATCTCCATACGTACTTTCTGCTTCTTCTTCTCTTGACCCTCTTCCTTCATTTTCCCTAGTCTTCCTTCTGTACTGGTCTATTCCCTAGTCTATTTTTCTGGGCTGAAGTTTAACTGTTTCCTCGCTACTTCTTTCTTTCTCCTGCTTCTCTTCACTGCCTCTTTTAGTACTTCCTTTCTCTTCCTGTTCCTTGTGCAACCCAGCCATCAGCTTATTTATTGTCCTGTTTTTCCTTTCCTTTTTACTATTTCCGCCATCCACCTCTTTCCTTCACTGCCTCCCTTCAATAGCTGGCCAATATTCCTTTCGCTCGCTACTTTTTCCTTACACTCAAACTTAATGTGCTCCAGTGTTTCGTCCTCCGCTCCGCACACTCTACACTTTCTTTCCTCACTACTTTCCCAGTATCTGTTTCCTTTTTCCTCATTTCCCAATCTAAACCTTGCTGTTCTTCTTATCTTAAACTAATATAAATTATTATATTTAAAATGATTATTGAATTTCTTTATATTCTACAAACTGAAACTAACATTGAAGGTTAAAACATGATATTAAAACTAAAACTCAGTAGGTGAGAATGCAGTCAACCGTCAAATAAACCTTAAACACATTCAGTTATTTTTAGATTTAGTTTCTTTTGTCACTGTTTGTCTTAACATTTTAACAGAAATAAACATTCTTAAACCAGCGCAGACAAGAAATAAAATACCACCACGTCGTGGTCGAGGTGTATCTCCAACTACCGCGATAAGTACAAAACATTATTTATAAACTACAGGAGTTTATCTCAGTGACACTAGAAGCAGTATCACACTGTGACGTTGAAAATAAAATTATACGGTATGTAAATGTGTAGTACGACGAACAGCTCTCACGTCAGACTAGTGAAGCACCCTCTAGCTCTACATAACGCCTGTTCTCTTGGTGGAAGGGTTGAAACCAACATCCCTATACGCGAAATAAGCTGACAGCTTCGTGGACCATGGACCGCGAATCGTTGATAGGATCTCTTGTTCGGATAAGTGTTGTCCTTGGAGTGAGTATGATAGCATCCATCGCGTTGCATCTAATATCTTGTCAATAAATGCATTCAGGTCAGTGGTGCTAGATGCGGTGACATTACAAAATCTCTTGATTAAATTTCAATGAGGTTACTTTTTTAGGTCAAAATATGAAATATAGGTTATGTTACACTGTCACTGATGAAGGAAAGAAAATTATTGTGAAAACAGGCGGTAAATAGTGTCTACTGATATATTAGGGACGAATCCTAGTAGATATTATATTAAAGGATGATTTATTAACATAGAAAGTTGTTCATACATTTTTGTTGACCCTGAAATCAAAATTTCACTGTTTGTTTTTGTTTATATGAAAACGAGATTTTCCGTTTCTGCCTTTTTGTTCTACATTATGAAAAAAACATTTCTGTATTCGTATACCAAAAAGGAAAACCTGTTAAAACCTTTTTCTTATTGGAATGTACCGATTTGGAATTTGAATTCGTTTAGTGCAGAAAGTAAATTGTCTATAGTTCAAATTAAGAGAGTTCGGCGGTGACTCATACTTAAAACAGGTTGTGGGGTATAAACTGCCGATATACAAAAAAACACTGACTCACTTGTTTTTCTATAATGTATATAGAAACGAATAAGATAAATGTCATTATCGTATTATAAATTTATACCGCTTTTATAACCTCTTTTAAGTATAAGTCGCCGTTGAACTATCGTGATTTGGTCTTTATTAATTTTACTCAAATAATTTTTATTTAAAACTAGATAAACCTGGCTTTGCTTTACTCAGTCTGATATAAAGTAAATGGTAAAATAAATAACATATATTCACAAACACAGAAGACGATTAATTAGAAAGAAACGAAAGAAATAAATTGGGAAATTCGCTCGTATTCCAATGCAACGTTGTATCAAAATTTTAAAAGTCAATCCGACCGACTACTTTTCGACTTTTACGAGCACAAACATAAATAATAATTAAATAATAAAAAAAAAAGTAAATAGATAAATTAAATTATAGTTAAATTTACACTGAATAAAAGGTATCTAAAGATAAGCTTGTACAGGTCTGCATGGATAGCATAATATTGCATCAAAAAAGGAGGGAAAGGAGCAGGGAGAAAGATATATACCTATATATTTAGGCAAGTTAGTTAGGCATTAAGTTGCTTCGAAAAGCATCTCTTGCTATGCATATTTTTCATTTCCAAAGTCGTAAAGTAGCGATCCTAAATACACCTGTTCCACTTTCTTTCTATTCTACGTCTTATTTAATGACTTCTTTCTGTTGATTTTTACCGATCCCCCTGATTCGCGACTCATTCGAAATCATATTTATTAAAATCTATAAATCTTTGTCATGAAAGAGTTCAGTTTCTATAAAACTCGTTCATATAAAATTTCATTGTTATGTGCTACAAATGGCGAAACCACTTCATCTGTCAGAATATAAGCGACGAAAGAACTACAGTTATAGTTAATCTGTAATAGTGACAGAAACTTCACAATGCGTGACATCTCATCAAATTGTTTATTGGGTGTCGATCATTTTGCAGATTAACTTGACTTCAACTACTTGGTAATATATATTAGAATTTTAATAGGTTAGAAATGCATTTTGTTACATCTTTTATCGTGTTGGATAGATGTTTAGTAGATTAGGAACTGGATTTACGATGAAGTTAAAACTCCTTCAGGGTATAAATTAGAACAAACCCACTGCACGTAATTTGTAAAGTTAATAACCCCAATAATTACCTATTTAGTTGCTTCCCCGGGCTTAGGGTTCTCATCTCACCATGAATTTAAATTCAGCAACCATTTTATTACGTCTAATTATTTTCCACACGTTTTATCGTTCTATTCTCTATCATTGTACGCGTTCAAGTATTAACAGAAACTGAAATAATCCACGACATAAGTTTAATATGACAAAGTTTCAAAAAGAAAAAAAAAACTGTAAAGAAACGAGTACGCGAGTAGGTTGCAAACTACATGGGTATTAGAGCTGTAGGGTGTGCGATGGGATAGGATGGGATAGATGGAATAGATGGGATGTCAGGAATGGCGGTAGAATGGGAGCACAAGGGTGGGTGTCGGTTTGAAATGTGGAAGTTATTCGAATCGATGCCGTTTCGGTATTCCCGTGTCGATGTCACAATGTTAGATATTAGTATTATGTTGACATAGTGTTTGACCTATATCTTAATCTTTGCTCGTTATGAGCAAAAGAAAGTTATGTAATATATCTCTAAACTGAGAGTCATCTGAAGAGAAATCATCAAGGCAAGGAGCAGCTCGTTAACTTTCACTTCTCCTTGTATCCGTTTTCTTATGAATTGCTTGTTTCTTCTTAATATAACTAGTCCTGTGTAGTACAAGGGATCTAGCCAATGGTCGTATAAGTGGGATAAGTTACCACAAAATGGATAATGATGAAAAACTTGCGGCTAGTAAAAATTAAAGACTTTTATAAATAAAATATTCTTTAACTTCTAATAAAATGAATTAAGAAATGATTTAATACCTGCAAAACATTACATATTCATAAACGCTCCATTAAGAAGAGCAATTATAACAAGAGATATCAAAGTATTTGGGAGAGAGAGATACCAGAATACTTAAGAGAAAAAGACACAAAAAACATGAGAAGGATTGCCAGATTCAGATTGGGAAACGAGGAGAAAGGAAACAGATACTGGGTAAAGAGCGAGGAAAGGAGATAGAAACATTGAAGCGAATTATTATTTTTCATTTGAGAAAAAGGTAATAAGCGAAAAGAATATTGGGAGGCAGTGAAAAGAAAAGGTGGATGGCGGAGATAGAGAAAAGGAACGAGGAAAGAGAAGGAATGGCAGAGTAGAAACAGGAGGGACAGTAGCAGGAGGAGCAAAGCAGTAGCAGTAGCAGTTTTATTTTTATTTTTATAAAGATAATTTTGTTCTTTCTTTTTGAAGGAGTGAGATTGGTTAGATATAATAAGGATCAAAATTAAATTATTGAATTATGCACAATGATATGTAAATAAATGAGTTAAGGCACAAGAATGTAGTGACAACTGGCAAAAACATTGATGTAAAATAATAATAAACGCTCCATAATGTGAAAATAACATCCTGCATAACGTCTACTGTATTATTATCATTTTTTTTTTTTATATATATTTACTTATCAAACCATCAAATATTTTTATACATCTTTTATAATTTATAATTCAAATTTACAAATTTCTAAATATTTCAAAAATTCACTAATTAATTTTAAATCACTTAACAAAAATTTAGTATTAACAGGAAAAGTTTTAATCACATCTAATATATCACTATTCAATTTTGATCTTTCTAAACTATAATTTATGCATTCAAATATAATATGATCCAAAGTTCCTTCTTCACCACATTGACATCTATCGTCAAATTTAATATTAATTTTGTACTGGTGAGCTGGAGTTTTGCAATGATTTTGATTCTGATTATAGTTGATATAATTTTGCGAGACTCATTTCTAAACCATCTCTTCTTACTTAAATTTGGATGTAACATATAATAATCTCTTCTTTTTAACTGACTTTTGTTAATGAAATCTGTGTTTCTCAAATTGAAGTTTAATTTTTTGATTATATTAAAAAATTCATATGAAGGTAATTTCACTTTCATCTCAATTTCTAAATTTATTGATTCCTTTGCCAATTTATCCGCAATTTCGTTTCCTCTTATTCCACAATGTCCTGGTATCCACATAAATTTTATGGTATTATTCTTATTTATTATATTGAAATACATCTCCTTAATTTTGCATGTCAAAATATCATTATTTGATTTGTTATCATTAGAATTTAAATTTTTTAAAACACTTAAAGAATCTTAAACTTCTGCTTTATTAGTTTTATGTTTAGTTATTGTATATAATACGAGGCGTGTTTTTTAAGTAAGTACCGTTTTGGAATTAAAAAAAGACGTGCAAAGATATCGCAATAATTTTATTTTTACATGAAAGCCTGTACCTTAATCTACTTTTATACATAATTTCCGTGAATATTGAGGCACTTGTCATAACGTGGCACCAGTTTTTGAATACCCTCCTCATAAAATTCTGCCGCCTTCTCGGTCACAATGCGATACAAAACACTACGAGAATATTGAGGAAACCAGTCGCACATTGATGAAATTGTAAAGCGTCTGTTTTTCCCTCACCTTTTCTTCCACTTTCTGCACAAAATCTTCATTAAAGACCGAAGGACGCCCACTCCGTTCTTCATCATGCACATTTGTGCGGCCATCTTTAAATGCTCTCACCCATTTCCTTACCATTCCATCGCTCATAATGTTTTGTCCGTAAACTTCACAGATCTCACGATGAATATCGATCGGTTTTACGCCTTTAGCACTAAGAAATCGTATAACAGCCCGTACTTCACAATCGGCGGGACTCACGATTGTCGGAGGCATCTTAAACACTCAGTAAACAACGTATACAATGAAGAATCAGACTGTAATGGCATCAGTGCGTAGACAAGAGATGTAGGTAACCAGCGCGCATGCGCGGAACGCCGACCGTAGCGCTGCAAAGGCGGAAACGCAAAACGGTACTTACCTAAAAAACATACCTCGTACATATTTTAAATATTTATGTCTATATTGTTTTGAATTAATTAGTAAATCGTTCAACTTCAACTTTTAATAAAAGATTTTAAACATCTAGATTAAATATTGAAGTTATTTTCTTGATTACAAAATAAAACGCTATGATGTAATTATCCAAGCTGCATGCCACCAAATCCTAACATTAACGAAGTAATGCATTTCAAGAACAAATAAACCGCCATAGATAGTTGTGCCACAACCGTACCACTAGCACTACTACCACCTAGTGTTCGTGCGGCGAACTTCGTAAACTTGAAGAGTTGTAACAGCTTCATGTTCTTATAGTAATTAACTGAAGGTACAGACAACAGAAAGCACAGAGCAGAGAGCATTCTGGGTAATTATTCCGTGGATTCTGATAACCCACAGCCACAAGTAAACCTATTGTCTGTCATGAAGATTGGTGCGGTGGAGAGGGGGGTGCGGGGGGGGGCGCACTGAACATTAAGAGAGTTGGAACGGAAATGTTGTATGCAGTATTTTCTTGATGTTTTTGTATCTTAGCAAAGCAATATTTCTTAGTTTATCAAGAATATGTAAAACTTGTGTTTTATTAACATAAATTAAGATTTAGACAGTTGTTTTAACAAGGAGTGAGATAGATATATGCATTACGTATAAGATGGAGTAGCACATGAGATATTTAACATTTTCACAGACCATAAGTTCTTATTGGAAACATTAACATTTACTGCTGACCCTTACGAGATGACTTGGGGAGTGAGGAGGGGAATGAGAGGAGAGTGGTATGTCTTACTTAACGATTGGGCTTGTGACGTAGCAGAAATGCTTGACACTGCCAAATGTTTTCATGTAAAAGTCTACTAAAAATATTTTGTCGATATCATGCGGCCATAAATGATAATGTTGCAAATAGGAACAAAGTTATGGGAGATAAAATCTCCAGTATTATGTCCATAGTAAACGAAACTGGAGGCTATCTGGGCTAATATCACATTTATGACGGTTACATATATATATATATATATATATATATATATATGTATATAAATTGAAACACAAATTCAGCACCAACCAACGCCATTGGTATCAGTATCACGAAATTTAGACCGCGAACTCTATTGTATCTAGTCCCAATTGCTTTCCAGTCTATTTGATATTATATTTTTTTAGCACCTGCGTGAAATCAATTATATACATGTTCATTTGACATTTTTTTTAATTTATTAAATTTAATAGCACATCCTAGGTTTCCGCCCAGATGTGCTGCTTTTTCCACTTATTCTATCCCCCCTTAGTTTTTTACATTTCAATTACATTAATATATAATTATATAGGAACAAATAAAAGATGTACAAAGTAACTTATTTTAACTCATTTTATCTAATTTACTGTTCAATCTCATTCGCCGTGAAATTATCCCAATTCCATTGCTCTAATTCCTCTCCTCCACTTCCTATTATTGTCTCTTCATCTCTTCTTCTTCTTACTTCATCATTCTTCAATAGCATTTTTCTAGTTTCAAAAATCTCCTTCGCATACTCATTATAATATCGATACCTAATCTCTTCATTTACTAGATACTCTAGACTTCCAATTTCTCTGACTTTTATTCTATCTTGAAATTTTACTTTCGCTTCATAGTCGTCTGGGCATTCTTTTAATATATGCATCAGTGTTACCCGTTCACCATATCTGCACCTATCATCACTCTCAACTCCAAGCTGGACTAACTTCGCTTTAATAGATCCATGGCCGCTTACTAAAAAGGATAAATACAGTCCAGGTTGAAACCACTTATTTTGCATGTTCATTTGACAGATTGACTTCCAGTCCCTCCATTGTCTTAGTTGTCTTTTAGTAAATTTGGACCTGACTAGTATTGTGACGGATAGTTCAGAGCTGGCCACACCTAAGGTGCAGGGTTTTAGGGGGCGCCCAGCCCCCGATAACACGAGAAAATACATTTTAAAGTAAATTTTTTACTACTACCTATTAGATATCGTATTTACTACGGAATCAAAATAATGTTACATTTCTACAAAAATTAAAACACTGGACGAAAACAGTTCTTCTGAATTTAAATCTGATCGTGTAAAACGCCTTTAATACCGCACACCCGTGACTGACTGACTTCCCTTGCCTTTACAAACACACAGTTCCTTTGATCGTAGACTATTAAAGTTTTTCTCCCAACGAGCGACGACCTACGACCTACGAGACCTTTGATTTTCATGATATCGCAATAAAAAACATTTTTATTTGAATCCTATAGCTATGAGCTCGGCTTATCTCACGACTAGTGAGGAATAAAAACTATTGAAAATAGAAAAAGTAAAAACCGTTTTATTTCAAATTTCTATGTTATTTTTATGACAAAAAAAGGTAAACGTTTAAAAAGAGGAGAATAGCATTAAAACGGGAAATAAGTTTAGTTGGGTATTCTGCCTGCTATCCAAATTCAAGCCAAGAAATGTAACGCCTCAAATATTTTTATTTTTCTTATACTCTACTCACCTCAGACGAGTAACGTTGATACTGACTATAGAGTGGTATGACTTCGGGTTCGATTCAAGACCAGGGTTATCTTGGTTATTGTCAAATTTAACAAATGATATATTTATATAATCATATCCTTTTTAGGCAGCGGTGTAATGGACACAGAGAGGAATAACAATAGTGGATAATAGACAAATAGTAGAAACAATTCATCGTATAGTTCATCTTTCCTTCTTTTCTAAATCATATTTAATTAACATCCTTAAGCATCATTCCCACTCACTGCTTTCATTTAATATTGTATTTAATTTAAATTGTTTAGCATATTCACAGTACCATTTTTAATTTAATTATTTTTTTAAGTTATAAAATATAATTTTTAAATTAAACCTTAAAACTGTGCATAGCTGTCAAAGCATTGGCACCAAAAATACTATAAAAGAAGATTATCAAAAATGTATGATAATAAATTAAAACAATATATAAACATGCCATGGCAAGGAGTGTTCTATTCTTTTATTCAAAAGAATATTGTTATGAAAGATGGCATTTATAAATGTTTTAATGTTTATTTATCATAAACGTAATTGTCAAAATGTATACTCCTGACGCACAATGCATGCACAATAAGTAATTCAAAATTAAATTAAAATATGTCAAAATGTAGCATTCCACAAATGTACAACTAAGGATTAAATCAATAAATTAAAAATGAAAAAATAAGCTGGGCATGGAGCTTAATGCGATATACACGTGACGTCAGACATACTTTACAAGCGTAACTTTTAAATTGTAAATAGTTATCTATATCTTCATCTACACCACACCTTAACATATTTTTGGTACTATTTATACACCTCCGATATAAATCCAAAAACAAATTTGAGTACATTTTAATATGATGTACTAAACAGAGGTGCAAAAGCTTCGTCTTAATTTAAAATCTTCACCTTTTACCTTCATCATAATTTTACCGTAACGAACTTACCGTATTCGTTTATGGTAATTTAATTCATTATATTATGCATAACCTGTCACAAAGTACGAGTACTTTGCAAAATGGCTTCTCAAAATTACTGCGCTATTTCGCTAAGAATTTAGAAGATAATAACTTGTTTACTAATCTAAGGGTGTCCCATCTTAAAGTTTATCTTTGTGTTTGTTTATTCGTCACTTCGAACGATGTAACGTAGGTTATATAAATAATATATATTTTCATTATTTAAATTAATACAGGTTTTCTAGTAAACATTTTGAATTTACTTTGACATCATATTGAAGATGCGTTTTGTCATAATATTCAGTTCTCGTCAATTTTCGATAATGTTTTTTGATGACATAGTTAATATATAATTATTTCTATAATTACTACATGATAAAATGACATTTGAAGAATACTTTGTGAAACTTTCATAAATAAATATCAAGAAATAAGACATTGACAGCGAATCTCCGCAGACATCACAAAAAAAAGTAACATTGCGGTGCCACTCATAACTCATTACTGGATTATCTGAAGTCGAAAAACCAAAATGATTTCATTAATTAATAAGTTTCAAGAGATTTCATAAGATTTTTAAATTTTTTACAGCACTTAAAAGTCAAAATTCCGATTTTTCATGACAAAAATCAGAAAATTTGTTATTTTAAATTACGTTAAAATTAAAAAATAGAAAAAACTCGACAGCGTTACCTCGGCAATTATGTAAAGAAAGAGTGTGCAAAATTTCAAAAGAATCGGTCCAGTAGATTTTGATCTAGAGAGGGCACCGACTCTAAAAAAGCTATGTGTGAGAAACCGCATTTAGAAGTTTCAAAGTAACACGAAAGCAGAACAGAGAGGTGTAGACTTAAAACTCTATATCTTCGACAGTTTTACTCCAATCTACTTGAAATTTTCACACAATAAACTTAATATGTTGTACAATAATATAAATAAATAAAAAAGTACTGAGTACTTTTTTATTTCATATAAAAGATGCTGTGACAGTTAGAAGATTTAGTTGGTGGAAACTATGATCTAATAAATAAAACTAGTGATATGTCATATAAGTTAATCATACATTGCTAAGAAAATACAACAATTTATGACTTCAATATCTTATCATAGTTTAAGACGTATTAACTTTAACTATAAAATAAGTTTGAGAAGGGTATTTTATTTTGTGTGCCGCGACGGACGCCTGGAGGTCGAACACAACCCTACAGACTCTTGGAGTCGTCCCCCTTCGACGCCACACAGACTCTCCTCTGTGGCGCCGCCGTAATGATCTCTGTGCCCCACATTCTAGGGATCCGCAGTGACCTGCTTGTCGCGTTGCCGATTTACAGAATTGCGTCAACGCATTTGGCAAGGATCCCTTTTTTTGAGGATTTTGCTCTTGGTTTTTTTGTTGTTTTCTAAATATGTATTATAAACTGAAATATTCAACCCCACACCCTTCTCTCATCCACCCTACTATATTATAACTGCCAAAGAAATTGTTGAAAATAAGATGAAAGATTCTCCTAGCCACAGATTCTCGTACATACATTTTGCGTTATGGTAATACAAAATAAATAGAATTGTATTTTTTAATGAATTGTTTTTATGAACTTGTAAATTGGAGCAAATTTGATTTCTTTATTAGATTTTTTTAAATGAAAATTTTGTTTAAACACATTATAAACCAGAAATTAAATTTTACAAGCCAAACTTCGCAACAATTTATGAAAACGAATTCAAAACAATCGCGTGTAAAAAATGGGCTTGTGTTCCTATTTTTTAGTGGTCGATATTTCAATTGTTGATTGAAATTGATGTTAATAAATGTGTTTTGGCGTGTCTATTTTATTAAATATCTAAATATTGACGGAGATATAGCTATTAAAAATTAGAATTGTAGTTTTAGCGCTAGAAATGGTCGACCATATTTGTATGACGTGAAATGCATTTTAACGTCAGTTATTTGTAGGAGTAGGTCAGTGCTATGAGTCGAAATAATCAAGTCAAGTCAAAGAATAATAACTTTTTATTTTATTTAACCCTGTTACGGCAGACATAATTTTGGAATTTTATTGTTTCTTGAAATAGCTGTAAATAATATTTGATATTTTGATATATAAATACATATAACAGAGATTTATGAGCTGTAAGGTTGGCAGCGGTTGTGATGTCACATGCATTTGGAATGTTGTACAATATTAAATCCCTTTAATAATTAAAGAGACAAAATGACTTTTTTAATTGTTAATATCTCTTAACATATAAGGAGTTATTAGAAAATAATTGAACATTTGAGGTTCTAGTAACCAACTTCATCAATGTATAGTACACTTTTATAGAAATTAAGACATAGGACACAAGTCCATTATATAGAAAAATCTTTAAAGAATCGATATATCCATCTGAAGAGTTGGGTCGTAGTGGTCGTTGTTGAGTATTTCTCTAATATGACGTTGATGTAATGTTGAGTAACTAAAATATGACGATGACAGAAAAAATTACTTTATATGATTCGGAAAGACATATTTTATTGGATTTTATTTTATTATATAATTAAGTTAAATAAGCTTAATAAATTTAATTTGAATTCATATTTAGCTGCCATTTATACACTTTTCCTCCTACCATAACCTAACTTAATAAACAAACAATGTTCATTATCATTTAGAATATATTTCTTTTATGAAAAATGTATTTTGTTTGTAGATATAGCTTTTGCTACAGAGCTATTTAATCAACGCAAGCACAGGTCTACAAAAATCTGCAAAATTAACAAAATAGACAATAACAAAACAAGAGAAAATCCAATCGTTTATTATGATTTTCATTTAACTATAGATTGGTTCGATGATTCAATAAATTAAATCTTCCAACTCCTCCCTTAAGCTATTAACTACAAGCGGTCATTATAATTACAATTGTGTGTTAATTACACCAGCAGGCTTTATCACGATTGTTTAGTAATTTAGATAAACATTTTCCACGTGGAAATTGTATAAAGATAGATCTACATTCAGTCGTTTGTTCTGTTTGTAATGCAATTGTATTGTATGTATCTGTGTGTGTGTGTGACTGTGTGTGTGTGTACACGAAACCCCAACATATAAATCTGGATAAACTATTTGTTATTCTATTCATGACAATTTACAAACAGTTACCAGTTACAATTTAGTGTCTGCCGTTTGTCAGTGGCGTCGAATTTCTAGGGGCTGGGATATTACACTTGCTGTGTGTTCTGTATTCAAAGTTTCATGGCAACTTAACATAAATAATTGCATGAATCTTGGTTTATTTGCGATGTAGCGATTGAAAAAATTCCGGGACACAAACCTTGTTTTAATATTGACAACTATCACTGTTAAAAATGTTCTTATTTTTTTTTTTATATTTATTTACTTATTTGCCTTGACTTTCTTTCATCATAGCCACCATCAAACATTTTTTATACATCTTTTATAATTTATAATTCAATTTTACAAATTTCTAAATATTTCAATAATTCATTAATTAATTTTGAATCACTTAACAAAAATTTAGTATTAACAGGAAAAGTTTTAATCACATCTAATATATCACTATTGAATTTTGATCTTTTTAAACTATAATTTATGCATTCAAATATAATATGATCCAAAGTTCCTTCTTCACCACATTGACATCTATCGTCAGATTTAATATTAATTTTGTACAGGTGAGCTGGAGTTTTGCAATGATTACTTTTGATTCTGATTATAGTTGATATAATTTTGCGGGACTCATTTCTAAACCATCTTTTCTTACTTAAATTTGGATGTAACATATAATAATCTCTTCCTTTTAACTGACTTTTGTTAATGAAATCTGTGTTTCTCAAATTAAAGTTTAATTTTTTAAATAATTAAAAATTTCATATGAAGGTAATTTTCATCTCAATTTCTAAATTTATTGATTCCTTTGCCAAGTTGTCCGCAATTTCGTTTCCTCTTATTCCACAATGTCCTGGTATCCACATAATATTCTTATATAATATATAATAAGAATTATCTTAATATATATAAATTACGTGTCACGTTGTTTGTCCGCGATGGACTCCTAAACTACTTAACCGATTTTAATCAAATTTGTACACCGTGTGCAGTTTGATTCAACTGGAAAGATAGGATAGCTTACATCTCAATTTATGATTGCAATATTATCTTATTGCAAATTATTTGTCTAATTATCTGTTAGCTCCAAACGATTTTAAAAGATGGCGACATCTGTTGACTAGATTGAGTAAATATTCTGTTGACTAGATTGAGTAAATATTCAATAGATGGCGCTATGTAATGTATGACAAAAACGTTAGCCACAGCAACAGAACATAATAAATGTTCTTAATTTTTATACAAGTTAAATAGAAAAATGCGTATTAAAATTAAGTTTGGTTTTAGGTCCGAATTTTATACCAAATTAATTAATATACCTGGATCTGAATGTTTGTTAATATCTGGTTCTAAAATATGCTTTAGAAATTAGAAATTTATCTATATATCTATCTTAAATTCGTAGTACACTAAGATATATTTTTGAATCAGACTGCTAGTGTTAGTGAGCACCTACCTTAATACACGAATAAAAACTTCACAAAATTATCCTTCAAAAACTTAATTATACTCAACTTACAGTTTTAAATATTTGATAAAGATAAACTAATTAAAATAGCATTGTATTATTTCTACAGACATACGTACTAGTATTAAAATATTATTACAAACTCAAATATTTAATTTCTACGTTTAAAAACCTTTGCAACTTTAAATATAGAAACATTAACTTTCATTTATAAAGTATTTCCATAAGTAAATACATAAAACTCCATTTTTGAACAATACTCAAATGTACGAGTAAATCTCATATTTACAATGCGAAGTACAAAGCAAATAATTGAAACCTTGTTAAGGGTATAATACAAGAATACCCTATTAACTTTTGATATTTAAATTCGTCTATAGGTATTATGTACCACATTCGTTATTCAATTTCCCAGGTGTCTATCCTGCCCGCCGCTTATTCGCCTGCCGACCTTACCCACAAGCTAGCCTGCATTGTTATTTAGGAACGCTGTAGGTTGAAGGTTGTCCTTTGTTGTCAAGGGAATCCCTTTTTAATGTGTAGTGTTTACGTAATACATGTAGGTGGTATACAGGGAGGGAGAGGAGAGGAGAGGGTTGCACAAACATTGTAGCTATCTGGTCTCCACCGCGTCATTAGAGACTCCAGCTCCAAGTAACTTAACTTTACTAGTAGCAACTAGTTACTGGATTGTACTTGCTTGTTGGTAGCTTTCGCCAGTGCCGTCGAAGCTATAAATGGAGATATGTTTTGTAGTATCTTTTAATTAGATACTTGTATCGTGAAATTTCATTAATAAAAATACGTAACAAAAACTTAATTATTTAATACTAGCTAAATCTGAGCACGTCTCGCTGTGGCTCAGTCTGATATGAAATCAATGGGGAACTAAATAAAAGATACACATAAACACAGACGACGATCAACTGGAAAGAAACGAAAGAAATTAATTTGAAAACAAGTGCGTATTTGAATGCAAGGTTGTGTCAAAATTTCAAGTTGATTGACCAACTACGTTTCGAGTTTTGAATGTATATTTCTCGGCTAAATGCTAACTGACGTCATTTTACCATACATTATGTTGGAACAGGTCCTTCGATAGATGTATTGAGATTTTTAATAGAGATATATTATATAGTCCAAATCACGATAGTTCGGCCGACAGTTATACTTAAAAGAGGTTATAAGAGCGGTATAAATCTATAATACGATAATGAATTTTATCTTATTCGTTTCTATACACATTATAGAAAAATAAGTGAGTCAGTGCTATTCAGTTATATCGGCAGTTTATACCCCACAACTTGTTTTAAGTATGAGTCGCCGCCGAACTCTCGTAATTTGGACTATAATAAGATTGTTTTTAAATATTCATTTGAATTACTTATTAGTATTTTAATAAAATAAAATAAAGTGTCATTATGGATACACTTAAAGCAACTAAAACGAAATTTTGAACGAAAAATTAATTGATTAAATTTTGATAAGCAAGCCACGAAACTTAGAAGATTAAATTTATTTTCTTTTAGTGCAGGCGCTATGAGTAGTTGAGTATGCAAAATGTGAGGACCGGCAACTATGGTCGGATTTTTATACCTGAGACCCCAAATAATAACAAAACACATCTTGCCACCAGCTGTGATGGTCCCTTCCCGCTCCCTTCATATCCCCATATCTCCAAGGGGTTACGTTCTCGAAAATCTCGTTCGTCATCAAGGACACCTGCAGAAGCAAATAAATCGTTGAAATGCTTAATTTGTAGAAAATTAACGAGGAACAAAGACAAGCAGCTGTATTTGTGTTCCGAAATCATTAAAATGATTTTATAGATTGTACTCAATACATTTCCTTTACAAATAAGAGTAGAGGGTTAAAAAAAATGGACCAAATATTTGACCGGCAAGATCCGCATTATTAATTTTTGACCTTTTCTTAACTTAAATCCATTGGTGGAATTCGGTCCTCACATTTTGCATACTCACTTACCTCTAGCGCCTCTACTATTTAACGTATTCCTATTTCTGATACTATTTTTATTACTGACGACTTCATATAATGCTTGCAGTTTTTATGGTGTCGCGATATGTAAGCGATAACTAATCTTGTCAATTTTGGAGCAACAACTTAGCACTCGATAACATACGTCTTTAACACGTGTTATTTGGAGACAGATACAAGGATTATCAGATGTACTAATGACACTTATATGCATCTCTTTTACACTCAAAAGAGATTAGAATTCATAGAAAGGAAGAGAGTATTATTTGGGTGTGACGTCGATAATTTTTACTGATCCTTTTAATAATTAAAGAGACAAAAATATTTAATTGTTAATATATTTCCTATAATATTGTCAGATATTATTACATTTCCTGGCTGCCAACTTTATCAACGTGTTGTTCAATTTTATAGAAATTTGGACATGGTTCACAAGCCCATTGAATTTTTCTAGTTACCAAAAATAAAGGTCATCTAAGGGTACACTTTAATGGGCATTTCAGGGCAATCCAGAAGTTTATTCCGCCACTGATCCACGACATAAAGAATTTATTTTTGTTATAGTTTATGTTTCAATAAATATTTGTTTACGTAAATTTGATATATAGGTATAATGGGTATTCGGATATTAAAAATAAATAAACGGAAGTCACTTTTATAAATTCTTCTTATTCAAATTCTTTATCCTGTCTACTCGTAGATCTAATCCACCCGTAGCGGTGTGCGTAGGCCCCCTCTACGTAACGTAGTTCCTTCTACGTTTCGCCTGGCGTTAGATAGGGGTTCTTCCGTTGTTTTCTTATAATTGTAAATCCCTTATTATTCACGTTGTTTCTTTGAGGCTTAATCCAAAACCCAAAGTCTTATGTAAATTATGATTTCACGTCGAATCATTATTTTGATTTATTATCTTACTTTATCACTTTTTATCCCTAATAATTCAATGTGTTATCTTCATTTAATGGCTTTTGATATAAAAATGGAATATTCTATAGTAGAATAAATCTTAAAATGGAGAATATTTATTTATTTTAGACAAAGTGAGATCCTGACCTTGGATAAAAATTCGCAGCGTTGCAAATTGCGTCCATCAATATTAAAAATAAGAAAAATAGAAGATTTAATTCCGATACACGTCGAGTTTTAGTGACAGAAATGTCGGGAGTGACGGTTTTGATTTTGACGTAAAACCTAAAAATATTTAAATATTTCCAAAGAATTTTATACATGGGAAATATTTCTAGAATATAACTTTATTTAAGTAGTCTTGTATATTGTCTTGGGGGCCATCTATAAACTACATCACACAAATTTCCTGCAATTCCGGATCTCCCTTGTCACATCTTGCAGATTATATTGTCCCTTGCAGAAATTTAAAAGGATTTTAAGTTTTTCTGGAAAATTACCCTTTTTTTGCTATATTTAAAAAAATTTATATATTTTTAATACTACATATGACGTCAAAATGACTCAGATCCCCCCCCCCCCCCTTCCCGTCACATGTTGACCTCCCACATCTCCCTTTCACTGAGAGCCATTTTGTATGTAAATCCAACTCCGTTTTGATGATGATGCTCAAGAATTTGCAGTTGTAACACAACTTTCCTTTTAAAGAAACATGAAAGAAGCAAGTCCAATGATGTTATATAATTTGATCTCTATATACAGGGCCTCTCAGAGAAATTTTGTAATGTGGCCCTGATAATTGTGACTTAATACAATTGAAGCTAAATGAAAACTAAGATAAAATTTATTTAACATTTGACGTAACATTTTTTGCTTTTCGAAATAGAGTACATAAGTATACCGGTCCGAGAGAAATATAAAGTAAATTAAATTACAGTAGTCGCTCCCTTTTTGCAGTTTTCCTGATCCGAACGCATCTACTTGAACTTACCCACTTACACACTTTAAATTTGCATATTTACCACTGGACACCCTGTATAAATTAACGTCTTAAATTGATTTGAACGAGTCTTAATATACATATTCAATCGGGACGTAAGGGGTTTGATTTTTAATCAGATACCGGTACGCCGCACCGGTCGGTTATTTTTGTGCTCTTCTCACTGATTCAATATTCTCCAAGCTTTTTTAAATATTTGTTTTTTTTTCCTTGCATAAATCAATTTAATAGATTAAAAAATATATTGAAAGAAAAAAGTTTCTAAGTAAATAAAATTATACGGAGAGTGGGAGTTGTTGGTGGAGTCAGAGTGGGGTTTTAGTTTTTGTAGAATGCCAGTAATAATAAGTAAGTAAAGAAGAGTGTCAAAGGTAATTGAATGATAATCAGTTGAATGTATAAATAGATTTAAAAAATGAATTAATTAGGGTTTTCTATAGTGAATTAATGTTAAAATATCAAGCTCACATGTATAGAGTCTTTCAACAAGAGCGGTCATTTTAAATCAATAGAAAAACGCAATATTTTGGTGACATTTAGCAGATATTGTGTTTCACTACTAACCTCAGAGTTTGTACTTTAGATTAAAATAAAAATATCACCACTTTTCACAAAATGCAATGTTAAAAAGCATTATTATTGTTTTGAGATAATTTTTGGCGCAGCGTTGCTGGATCACCAATAACCATGAAAAGAACGTGTAGGAATTAAATAAAAAAATATATTTTAAATTATTATATCTCGAATACAAAACTCGAATTTGTTTAAAAACCATTTCTCTTTACTCTCCAAATGTTTTTCATAATTCTGTTGAGGGATTTTTTATGTATATAATAGAAGAATTAATGGCAGAAACGAAGTTAACTTTGTTATTAATTATCTCGGATTTTAAACGGCCAAAAATTCTGAAAGTTCGGGATTTATTAGTATTATTTATTTCTTGCCTGCAAAATCTATCAGAAAGTGGTTTCACGCTGGAACTACAAGAACCTTAAACAAGTTAACAACAGTGGTGTTTTAAGAATTCTGTCTGCCAAACAAGCAATATAAGGGATGCTCAAAGAAAACTAACATAGAAATTATACAATGTTTTCAAAATAAAGTACTGAGAGCTATTGGTACGTTCGAAATGGTGACCTTCACCGGGATCTCCAGATAGAGACCGTCACCGAAGAGATAAAAAGATATGCTTCTGTCATCCGAATGACGAGGTACTCCAACTGTTGGACAACTAAGCGTTAACTAGAAGACTTAAGAGGGAGAAACCTTTCGAACTACACTAAGAATTATAAAAATAGTCAATGTCAGTGGATGTTGTTATATATCGTATTATGGATACAACAAGTGGTACAGCACTTTGAGAAAAACCGCTAGTTCAATTTTACCTGATTCCTTAACAAGGAAGTCTCGGAAACATCTCATAAGTTTTAACCATATAGAATTACCAGTCTGTGCTTCTGTATTATCTCTGTCTCATTCACTTTATGACACATAGTTGAACATTATCAGTTTAAATGACAATTGCCATGAATATTTACAATGTTAGCAACTTGTTATGCATATATCTATCATCCAGTCGTGCTGCTTTATTAGATCACGCTTTGTCTACATCAGAAGTGGGACCACAGAGCGACGGTTTTAAAATGACGTCATCGATTGATTAGTCACTGATACACGTACATTGTACACGAACACGAACACGAACATGGACTACACGATGTTGCAGTAACACCTGAGTACTCGTGGAACTTGATTTAAGTTAAACACAGCGGTGAATGTCCCATTTTAATTGTTATATTTGGTTTTTTATCGTTGTAAATTCATCCTTTCCGCGATTTAAAAATAAATGTATTTAAAAAATTATTTAAATAATTTAAATAAATTATCATAAATTAATAAATAGGTGTAAGAATTTGTTTTGATTAAAAAAAATGGAAAATAATAATAGGAAAAACACCTTAAGTGTAGACTTCGTCGAAGTGATTTATAGAATGACGTTTACCGAATTACACTTATTTTTAAAAAACGATTTAAAATTATCAGTGGAAGATGTGATGGCAATTCAAGTGAATGGAAACAAGATGATTGTGAAAATTGCAGAACATATATTAATTGATAACATTATTGAAATGACAAATGGGAAAATAATTTACAAAGGTACGGATGACAATAATTATAATGTGTATATAGAAAGAGCCGATAAATTCACAATTGTAAGAATGCACAATATAGAATATGAAATTCAAGATATAACGATACAACACGCACTACAAGGATATGGTACAGTTATTAGCATCAAAAAAGAAACATGGGGTAGAGATATGCCTTTCCCAGTTTATAACGGAACAAGAGCAATAAAGATGATTTTAAAGAAAGAAATCCCGTCGTATATACCAATGATTGGCAGAAAGGTTTGGGTTAGCTATGCTACCCAAAAGAAAACTTGTAGGTTTTGTGATAGAGAAGACCATTTAGGACAAGATTGCCCTACTAAAATTAGCAACAGAATAAATTCAAATGGTTTCGCACGCAGCTATGCAGCCATTGCGGGGAATACAATGAATGACAAAGCGGTATCTGATTGTGTTGTTCCAACTGAATCAAAAAATGAAGAATTAAGTTTTGTCAATAATTCAATTTTTCCACCCTTAATGCCAAAGAATACGCAAAATGAAACAAAAATCATTTCAACAGCTACTAATGATGATACTATTGCGATTGTAAATAATAATGATAATTTGTCCAAAATTCCTACAGCACACAAAGAAATTAAGAGAAAAATTGTAGAATCATCGTCAAATGAAGATACTTTGGCAAATTCTGAAATTGAAGATTGCTCAGATAATTCCGCTGCATCCAAAATGGATATAGGATTGGAAAAAAAAGATAAGAAAAATAACAAAAGACCAAAGAAACAAAAAAAAGTGACAGGAAAAGCAATGGATATAAAAGATAAAACAATTGAATAACCTTAATTTATTCAATATCTTATTAATATGGTACTAAGAACATTTGCAACATTTAATATCAATGGATTATCCTCTGTAACATCTAAAATTATGCTGAAACAATTTATTATAGACCACGATTTGGACATAATTTTATTACAAAAAATTAATATAGAAAATTTAAGTTTCTTTAAACCTTATTCCTATATCTCGAACATTGGCATAAATAATAGAGGAACTGCAATTTTGTTAAGCAATAGAAGCTACAGATTGCATATGTGAAGAAGATGGACGTATCCTATCGATAACTGTTGAAGATTAACTTTAGACTACCTCTAATCATTGCTGGCGATTTTAACTGTGTGCTGAACCAGAGAGACCAACTTGGGAATCTAAACTTCTGTTCTGGATTAAATAGGTTAATAACTGAACGAATTCTATCTGATATTTGGATCCTCAAGAATAAAACTCAACAGGGCTTCACTTACTTTAGGGGAATGAACATAGCATCAAGAATTGATAGAGTTTATGTTTCTGAAGATAGCCCTCACTGTAAAATACTCCTACTATAAAATGTTTTACTAAGATCCTTGTTTTGTAGTTGTAATATTAAGAAATAAATGAATATCAATAAAAAAAAAAAAATGATGGTAAATATATGTACTTTGTGCATGTGTATGATGCAGCCACACTATACCACGGCCACGCCATGGACTGACTGACCTACATACTAACTAAAACTTTTTAAGCACATTAAAGCTCAGTATCGTAGCATTGATGCATTGATGCAGAAAACGTAATCATGCACATGTAGAGGTGCATATTCTCGGTTGTTGGTACATATGCTATGGTTTTTGTAGTGCTTGTTTTATACATATATATACAACTAATATCTATATATATATATATATATATATATATATATATATATACATCACATGACAGAGGAGGCAGAGAGATGAAGAGAAGGAGGCACAAGTGTGGAAGAGGAGCTAAGGAGAAGAGACAGCGAGATACAGCAACAGAAAAGAATGGAAAAAATCGAAAAGAGCAATTACAACACAAGATATAGAAAGATTTGGGAGAGAGATACCACATTACTTAAGAGAAATAGACACAAAAAACATGAGAAGGATTGCCAGATTTAGATTGGGAAACGATGAGAAACAGGTAGGCGAGGAAAGGATGAGTAGGGCGTGCGGAACGGAGATTGAAACATTGGAGCACATTAAGTTTTCATGTCAGAAAAAAGTAATGAGCGAAAAGAATATTGTGCAGTTATTAAAGGGAGGCAGTAAAGGGAAGAGGTGGATGGTGGAAATAGAGAAAAGGAGCGAGGAAAGAAAAGTAACGCCAGAGCGGAAGTGATTTTAATCTGAAGTGACAAAGGAACGAAGATACAAAAAAGACAAGAGAAGAAAAAGCAGAATAGTTTCAAGTTGAAGTTCTATGAAATGTATTAAAAATGTAGATTGTAAAGCCGAAAGACATAAAATTAATATAATATAATAGATAGAAGATATATATATATATATATATATATATATATATATATATATATATATATATATATATATATATATATATATCTTTAACACATTACAAAAGCCTTTTTATTGTTTGTAAGACTCCTGTATGTAAAATATCACATTTTAATATCTCGTTTCACATCTGGTCAAACCATTTGAAATTTAGTAACTAAATTAACACACTGCAAGTGAACTTATCTTAAGAATGAACACAAAACTATTTGCTACTACCAACAATATCTCATCGTTATATATGGTACACGTGATGGTGTGTTGTAATCACATTTAGAAATTTCCAGCGAATTAATGACAGTACACGGGTGTCAACGGTACCCTCTACACCGTAGCACAGTGTAGCATCTTCGTAGAGATCGTAGAACATCACGGAAAATCTAGTGAAGTAAAGTGACGGGAAATCAAAGTACGTTGAAAATAATCAGGAATCATTGTAGTGTGAAATAACCAGCAACATTTGATTGACGTTTTTCATCCTGGAAAACAGTTCCATATGCGCGAAAATGTTGAATTGTTGAAGAAAATTAAACCATTGTATCTACTACATACATCTAAAGGTAGTAGTATATTATTTGGTGACAACGTGTTACAATATTTTATTAATGGGGGTTTGGGTGGAAGGAAATTGTCATAAACATTCACAGAATTTATTTTAGTGATAAAAATAAGATATTTTCTATAAAGAAAGTTGATAAAATGCATTTCAAATATGACATGTTACTTGGGAGGTAATATGTCTCTGCTAACGTGACGTTTTACTCCACTGAACTCGAAGTCATGACTCGTTATTTTTGAAATAACTTTTATTTTATTCACCGCTAGACAAATATTTGAAACTCTTTCTGACTCTTTCTCTCTCTACTCTTATTTGTTCGTTGGTAGATATTTTCTAGGTATTTGGGTACATTTCCTGTGTGGTTTATACACCAAATCTACTCTTATAAACTTAATGGGCTTGTGTCCTATGTCTTAATTTCTATAAAACTGTACTATATATTAATTGATAAAGTTGTTTACTAGAACCTCAAATTTCCTATTATTTTTTAATAACTCCTTATATTACTGTGTCTGTAATTACCCAATTTAAATATGTTTAAAAAGTTTTAAATAAATTTCACTTTAAATAAACAATTTCTAAGCTAAATGCACCACAAACAACGAAAACTTCGCGCTAATATAATTTTATTAAAATTATTCTGTTATATTTGAAATATTTTTCAACTGTGAAAATCGTATGTTAAAATATTCTGTCGAATAAAAGAAATGTGTGTTACGTCACAGAGCAGAGTATCGCGCCATCTTGCTTTTCTAGCTATTTTACTCATAATATATGCGATTGTCTCTGGAAATTTTCAAGTTTTTGGTTATTACCGTCATAACTACACAATGTGAAAACGTTTTTAAATCCATTTTAGTAAAAAAAATGAGGAGAAAACGGAAGATAGGAATATGGCAGAAGAATGAACAATAGGCAACGATAGCGTCGTGCCGAGCACAGGACGACACGAGACGTCGGCAGTTCACCGTCGTTTATAAATTGATATTAGCGTCGTTCGGAAACAATTGTGGAAACGTCAGAAAATCTATTTTAGAGACGATTTATTTACATTACATTTAATGGTTTAACTGAACATTATTTTTAGGCGTTAATGAAGTGTTAGCTGAAGGTAAACATACATATATTACGACAACACAGTGACGTGCGTCAGAATACGTAAAAATAAAAGGAAACTACAGTAGTTATTATTTTGTATAGCGCATCCTTTTCGGAGACGTTTGACGACAAGATTTCAAATTATCAGAAGGCTAGTATTTGAAGACTGCTTCAAACTATACAAAAAGTTGGTCGAAAATATGATTTAGACGCCTCTAATTGAAATAAATGTTAATATATGTATATTGACGTTTTTAGTTTTCTAAATATCCAAATGTTTACAGAGTTATATTTTTATCAAATTTGAATTTCAGTGTTACCTCTTGTTTTACAAGAAATAAGTAGTTCGTTATATAATGTTTGATACGATACACAACCCAGCTGTTAGTAGCAAACAAAATATCACACACTCCCCTACAAACAATTTTGATCGGAATCCAATTAGATGCGAATCGTAATACTTCCTAATACTTTCCAAACGAAGTATGCCGAGGTGCAAGTCGTGGTAATACCCAGTACTACCACATATGTTCCCCCGAACACTGTTTGACTACTGTCTAACCGCTCTCTGATACGAGATTGCTAAGATACGACAAATTGTTTATATGGTCGTATGCGTCTCTGTTATATAAAAAAATTTGCTACATGTGACGTACAATGTAGTCTAATTTTTTATAACGTTGGATTCTTTTAATAATTAAAGTGAAAAATGGTTAATATCTCCTAAGATATAGCGAGTTATTAAAACATAATTAGACATTTGAGGTTCTGGTAACCCACTTTATCAATATATAATTCTGTTTTATAGAAATTAAGACATAGGACACAAGTCCAATTTGCCCAAAGCCCAAATTAAAAGTTCACGCAAAGTTTTTGGATGACGTTTCTTAAGCTGTTAAATAGATCCGATAGCTTAAACCTAATTAAATAGCCTAATACTGTTATAAATAGTAATTTGAAGAATCCTAAGGAATTGGTTAAAAAAATTACAATTCTTAGACAAATTTGAATGAAACTGGAGATTTTTCCGCGCGACTTTTAAATCAGCAGAGTGCGTGTACATTTATAGCATTCAATTAATTACAGAATTACGGATTTATTTCTGCGTTTTTGCAGCGCAGCCTTAGCCTAAGAAAGAGGCGTTTAAAGCATTCTTTAACCAATCATTTTTTGCAGTGTATAACTAAATTATAAACATAATAATATAAATTAAAAATGCAAGAAGAACATGGCATGTAGCTAGATGACTAGCTTAGCTTTACCACTACATTTTTTACATGATCTATTTCAAAATATAAAATTACGTCTCTAGTAGAACGTTTACAAATCACAATAATACATAAAGTACGTCTCCACTAAAAAAACAAAATCAACAAACAACTCTCAATAAGAATATAACAAATATAACTGATATTTATAATTATTGTGTATCGTATATAATTAACGTTATTCGCGCTTGGTGAGTATGTAGCTCTAGATACCAGTTTGAACTAATTAAATAAAATTACTGCTAATTTCTTTCACTTGACTGCCTTTGTACTTTACATTATTAACAATTTTCACGATTGTTTGAGTTTTTCTCTTTATAATTTAATTTATGTTTCTTTTTTCATTGAAGCAGAAATTGTATTTTTTTTTTAATTTAATATAAATATTTCTGTAACATTTTTCTTTGATATTTGAACAAAAAAATTATTAAAAAATATGAAATAAAATATAATAAATAATAATGATACAACAAGAACCTTTTGTTTAAGGGCTCTATTAAGTACTGAATGTCGTTGGTTATTAAAGTAGGTCGACTAATTATGATAAAGTTTTAATTTAACTAAAACGCCTAGGTCTAAAGTTGATCCGAAGTAGAATTGTTTTATTGACGCTATTTATTTAGTTTACAACGCAGAATTACTTGTCCAGAGGTAGGCAACATTTCAACTACGTACGAGTAGTCAGCCATGCCACTAAAAACTTGTTTCTTTACAAATCTCGTGATACTTTAGAGCGCAATTTCTTACAATTCAAAGGTTTAATATCTAACATCTTATATGATGCCACGACACCACTGCCAACATAGTAGGAGCACGTTAAATAAATTAAATAAAAAATATATTGTCACCTACCCAATTGTGTCTTGTGTCCTATATCTTCATTTCTATAAAACTGTACTATATATATATTTATTGTTAATTGTGTGTGCCTTTCGGCTTTACAATCTACCGTATTCTGTTTCTTATTACATTTCATTCCTATCTTAACAATTCAACCTTAAAAACTAAACTTACTAATTTTATTTAAAACTAATTATTTTCTTAAAACTAGACTTTATTTAGTTATTAAAACTTAAAATTAATTAAAATTATTCTAGACTTTAAGTACTTCCAAAAAGTGCTTTCTGCTTCTTCTTCTCTTGACCCTCTCTCTTCATGTTCCCCATGCAAACTTTTATCTCCAACCGTACTTTCTGCTTCTTCTTCTCTTGACCCTCTTCCTTCATTTTCTATAAAACTGTACTATATATTGATAAAGTTGGAACCTCAAGTGTTCAATTATTTTTTAATAACTCCTTATATGTTAAGAGATATTAAAAATTAAAAAAGTCATTTTGTCTCCTTAATTATTAAAGTCATTCAACGTTGTACACATTCCGACTGCATGTGACATCACAACTGCTAGTTGCTATCTCTTTTATACAACAGAGCGTAAAAGAGATAGTATATTCAAGATATAACTCTGACAAGTTTACAGGTTACCAACCTTACAGCTCATAAATCTGTGCTATAGGTATTTATATATCAAAATATCAAATATTATTTACAGCTATTTCAAGGAACAATCAAATTTCAATATAATGTCTGCCTTAGCAGGGTTAAATAAAATAAAAACTTATTATTCTCTGACTTGACTTGATTATTTGGACTACCAACAGCTACAAAACATTACCACAGCACTGAAGTACGGAATAAATAACTTACGTTAAAATGCATTTCACGTCATACAAATATGGCCGACCATTTCTAGCGCTAAAACTACAATTTAAATTTTTAATTGCTATATCTCCGTCAACATTTAGATATTTAATAAAATAGACACGCCAATACACATTTATTAACATCAATTTCAATCAACAATGTGGACACAAGCCCATTGAAATAACAAAGAAATTGTTAAAATGATAAGTTTTCAAACCCTGAAATAAAGAAATGTCTTTATTTACATGTTGCTCGCGTAGTTTAAGGATGTTTCAATGTCTCCTTCAGTTTATGGAGATGTCCTACAGTAGGAAGGGCGCTCCAACTCCAGGAAGTCCCGTCGTCATTATACATTCATCTCACGTCACCGACGTATTAAGTTTTATACTTCTACTAGTGCCCCACCTCCTTCTGATATCGAGTTAGTTAAGATGGTTTCAGATTGAATACACGGACGAATACATTAAATTAGTTTTGGGTTCTTGTTGTACGTATTACGTTACCAGTTACCCAATCTATGATCGGTTCCATCAGCGCTAGTATTCTTATGAAGGCAATATCTTCATATCTGTGTTCTTGCTTTTTCTTCGTCATCGATAGCATTGTAGTGTTCATAGGTTATTCCACAACGCGGTAACGTGTGTGCAGTTTCAATATAACGTTGTCTACTAATTTCTAATTCGAGCGGTGAACTCGATGAGAGTCTGATTGCACCTAACGTTAACTAGTAATTTATTTTAATTACACTATGTCTGATTCTAATGTATGGTGCCTGGTCTGAGCCTAAATCCGCATCGATGTTCTTAGTTGATGTCTTGTATTATATTTTGTCTTGTGTGTGTGTGTTTAGGGAAACTTAAAAATATGTGTATATTATGTTGTGTATCATGCACCTAGAAGTATGTGTGTTTAGTAATCTGCATTTAATCATGAAGGGTAGGCTATTATGTGTGTATTGTCCCAGATATATTAATAGATTGCCGTGTTTTCTAAGGTGTTTTAATTTTTTTCTGTTTGCTGCTTTATGATTGTTTTAATGTATATTGAGTTTGTTTCTTCGTATATTTGTTTTGAATAATCTTTTTATTTTTTCTTATTTGATTACTAAAGATTATTACAATCTGTCCTGCTTAGAGGACATTCAGTGATAGGTATGTCAAAGATAAGTGTCTTGCTGTTGTCTGTTTAAAATTTTAATAGATCCTAGATTCTGTTTATTTGACTAATAGGTCCTGAGGTACTTTCCTATTTAGTCTGCGTACTGCGAAAATATTGGACATTAGTCAGCTGGCCAAATTGTTTGGATGTTCAGTTATTCTCTCTTTGTATGCTTTGATTCTAAGCACTATTTCTTCATTAATTGTGGGTATATCCAAATCCTGATGTATTATGTTATTAGGTACAAACCATGGTGCATTCGTGACAATCCTTATCATTTTAGATTGAAATCTTCGGATTATTTCAATATTAGAGGTAGATGCAGTACCCCATAGTTGGATACCATATGATCATAGCGGTTCGAATAATCTGCAGTTCTTTTTGTTGGTGTTGGCCCCGTATACCTCGTAGTTATTCACAGGAACGAGATAGCACGTTATTCGTCATGGATGATGTTTATGTCAATAAGAACAATTACAAGCGATATCTACTTAACTAAATACATAACTATAACTTGTATATATATATATATATATATATATTTATAAGAATCTATGAGTAATATAATTATTAGAATTAATAATTACAGAAACATATAAACATTAAATATTTATCTACATGCGAGGTATATATTGTGTTAATTGTTACAAAATACCATTTTCAAACCTTTATATTATTTGTATCAAAATTATATATAGATATAACTCCTCTTATAATATTTCTTATCCATGATAACTTGCATTAAAACAAGTTGATCAAATTTTGTGCTACACACAATTATGCATTTATGTGACAAATGCCTTTTAAAGTCGCTATCTGTAGAAAGGCATCTTAAGAAGCACTTCTGCATTAAGTGAAGCATTAAGATGCACTTTTGCATGTTTCGTTATGTGGGTTTTCAGTGAGTGATGAAAACTTAAAAGAAACTTTTATTTATTTTTATTCAACAGTACCAATATAAGAATATAAAATGAAATTATATTTTCCTTCATAAATTTTATCTTTCATGAATTCCTAAAGATAAAATATAATATTTTTATTATTCGATAAATAAATAATAACAAAAATATATTTGTACAAAATAAAAACTAGTCGATTTTCTACGCTTTTAAAAATTTAAACAAAAATACGAATATTGTATAAATAAATAATCTAGTAGTTGCTGAGTGCTGTGGTGTTGAAGAAAAGAAAGATAAAACGAATTCGGAGAGAAATGCGCTTACGTCTTACGAAGTCTGTGATTAAAATTATTTTATTTTATTACTTTAAATATAAAGTAATTTTAAATTTAATTTAGAAATTATTTACATTAACAAGTTGTAACAGCTGTGCTTGGATACATTCTTAAATAAGGACTCTTTCTTCTGAGAAAGATCGACGGAAAGCATGGCATCTACACTGTTAATTTTGTGTAATGCATCTCTTACCCTTTTCCACTAGCAATTTCCACCTTACTTTATTTATCGAATCTTTGATATGAACGATACCGTAGCCTTACTGGGCTACGCATTTATTATAATAGTTTGGGCTCTATCTCAAGTTCGACTCTGGTTTTTGTCAAGTTTGACTCCACTCAAATATTGTTCATACAGAATTAATTTATTAAGTATGTATTGAAAATGTATTAATAATTTTAAAATATATGTATTATATTTGCGTACATGATACTAATTCCGGATTAACCTAATCCTCATTTTTATCAATGTTCGTCCGTATATTTAATTCGGATGCATGACTGCAGCCTGTAATTGATGTGGTTAATGAAATATCGATGTCAGTGATGGTAGTGCCAAACATGGGAATAAATGACTAACAACTAGACCACCGTGTTACTCACCCTAACCGCCTCACCCTACTTCCAGCACCACTAAACCTCGTCAGGCGTCAAACACTCCCACTCGCTAAACCGTTGAACATCTCTAACTGTCACATGGAACGTTCAAATAGTCGGTCAGCTAGCGCTTTCATTATATGCAAAATTAATGTTTCAAAAGTCACGCAAAGTTGTAAATACAGCGGATATTAATTATTTATGGATGAATATTGTATGTGTATACAAGCCATGAGCTCTTAAGAGCGAGGCAACGAATTTTGTTGGAGTACCGGATTTAAATTTCGCGCATTTTTTTCTATAAGATTAGCAGCTCTAATAAGGATCGTGCATGAAACATAGAGACAGCACTGCTGGTGGCGCTGACAGTATTTTATTTTTAGAACTAAAAGCATATAACATCTATTTATTACAATAACGTACGAAAGATATTTTTAAAATGGAGAAAGTCATTATATCTGTAGACCTGTATCTGTAATTAAATTTGAATGGGCTTGTGTCCTCATTTTTTAGTGGTCGATTTTTCAATTGTTGATTGAAATTGATGGTAATAAATGTGTATTGGCGTGTCTATTTTATTAAATATCTAAATATTGACGGAGATATAGCAATTAAAAGCTAGAAATGGTCGGCCATATTTGTATGACGTGATATGCTTTTTAACGTAACTTATTTGTTGAGTAGGTCAGTGCTGTGGTAATGTTCTGTAGCTGTTGGTAGTCAAATAATCAAGTCAAATCAAAGAATAATAAGTTTTTATTTTATTTAACCCTGCCAAGGCAGACATAATATTGAAATTTGATTGTTCCTTGAAATAGCTGTAAATAATATTTGATATATAAATACATATTGCAGAGATTTATGAGCTGTAAGGTTGGTAACCTTACACAAGGATTGTGATGTCACATGCACTTGGAATGTGTACAACGTTGAATCCCTTTAATAATTAAAGAGACAAAATGACTTTTTTAATTGTTAATATCTCTTAACATATAAAGAGTTATTAAAAAAATAATTGAACATTTGAGGTTCTAGTAACCCACTTTATCAATATATCGTACACGTTTATAGAAATTAAGACATAGGACACAAGCCCATTATCGGAGTGGACATCGGTCCCAATCGGACGTCATCTAGAAAATAAGATGTGATCAATTTTTTTGGTTTTTCATAAAAACTGTAATTCCTACAACAATTTTGACTAATGCTTTTTTGTAGACAATATTATTATCTACATTTTTTATTAATAACTTTTTGTTGTAAGTTTTAGAATAAAAAAGTTATACGGAAAAGAATAATCCAAAAACAGACTAAACCGCTGAAGTACTATGCTAGTACCACTTCATTTAAGATTTATTTTTGTTTATAACTTATTTAATGTGAGACGTACGACAAAAAGTTATTTATAAAAGTTTATATTATACATTAGATAATATTATTATCTACAAAAAAGATTGTTGGTCTTATAGTTTTCAAGTTAAACAAAAAAACATGATTACACCTTTATTTTCAAAATGTGTTTTATATGATGAAACAAGAGCTTGTACTTTGGAATAAAATAAAAATATCACCACTATTTTCGAAAATTATGCATTTTTCTGTTGGTTTAAAATGACACCTACGTGTCATTCAACAATACTCGTTATATTAGTTTTTTACATTATTTTGGTGATTCAAAAATCCACGATCGGCAGGTCTGCGTTAGGTTTAAAACCTCTGTATTACCCTCGCTGCTTAGAGTATTCGTTTAAGTACATTGTATTCGGGGATTGAGGGAGATAGCGTCTGTCTATTACCATTAAAGAAATATTTGTTGAAAAAGGATAGCATATACTTTAAGCATACTGTACTGAATAAAATACTATACAAGTATACAAGTGTAATGGTGAAAAATATATTTTACTTGTCTAACCGCATCTCGTTTCTCTCTCACTTTGGAATAAATGAGATAAAAGTGAACTTAAAAAAAATATATCCATGTGGGAAAGAAACAGAAATACTTAATGAATGATGCTGGAAAAAGAAAGAATATTATTATGAAAAAATTCTAACAACTAACACAAAATCTGTGACAGGTAGAGAACTTGTAAAGCGTTAGAATAGAATTGTACGAGTGACTCGAACTTCACTAAATAGGGCACTTCACCAAATTGTTTACTGGGCTCTTGTTGAAAAACTTTGTTGTACAATACGATATGTATTTATATCAATATTGTAGCCCAGATTTCGAGATACGGCTAAGATTTTCTTGAATGTTCAGTATAAAAAAACATTTTAAAAAGAGAGAAAGAAAAACAATATCTTGTATAAATGTAGTCCCTTAAACAAAGATTTTATCTGATGGAAGATCCATTATAGTTGTACAAATCACTGCGCGTAAATTTCCATTTAATTCAAATAATATTAAATAAAATCAAGCTGTAATAAATCACTCTATAATAGGTCGACCTTTTATAAAAAATGCTATTCTTTACATTTTTATGTAAATAAATAAATTTTATTATCGCCATGGGGTCAAAGGTTTCCAGATACATAAACCAGATATAGTAGAAAATGGAAAAACCGGATATCCGTCTTGTCACACTTTTAAAAAACAATTTTCGATTGAATTTATAGTTTATAAAGTATTAGTAGTAAGTTTTAAAATAATCGTCTACTTGAACCTAGTCGAAATCGTAGTCGAATCGAGTCGGAGTCGGAATGCAGCAAATAAATATTCCTATCCTAGATACATGTCTAATGGTATGGTGGGGAGGTGTTAGACGGTGACGGAAGGGGATGTTGTTAGTGGTAGGTGGGTGTTATAAGGTGTAGGTTAAGCTTATATTTCCTCTGCAACAGACACGTACAATCAGGCACAAGTAATACCACTTCCGGATTAAGGTGTGGCAATTTACTCAACCACTGATGTAGAATTACAAATAAAGGACGCTCTTTGGAATCGCAGTTACACCTATGGATATATATAAATGTATAGTTAGCTAAACGTGGATATAAGGTAAGTGTCCACAGGATTGAATGTATGGCTTCGAAAGTAGAATGCAATTGAAGCGAGAGGAAAGGCGTATGCAGTGACAGCTATCGTTTAAAACCAACCGCTGCAATACACGTCCATGACGTCATTTGCATACTCTCAGCTCTTTTCACAGTGGACTCGTGGCTGTCAAGCGTACGCCTTTATTCCCGTTTTTCTTTCATACTACGTTCGATATGATAAATTGATTGATTTTGATAGAATAGAATCCAAAATCGTAACCTTGTGTGCATGAAAAGACAACTCGAATCTTTTTCACCTACACTACAAGTTCTATTAAGAAATAAATACCTTTGATTTAATTAAATCGTGTTATCAGTGTGAGATGAACTGCAACAGTATAAAATTAACCATCAGTGTTTCTTGCTAATTGTTTCTGCTATTTACTTTTTTCAAATACTGTTGATGCAGATAATATTTATTAAACCTGCATCAATACTATATTGATAATAAATACTGCATCATTATTCTTTATAATAAAATTAACATACAATAAATTCAGAAAAACATATTACATATTATATAGAATATAACACTCCAATTACAATAAAATATGTAATATTTATTTTTATGAATATAAATTTTAAACTTATTAGATTGGCAATTGTTTACTTGTCAAGCCCTTAATTTCTTCTTCTTACTACAGTGAAATTAGTTAACAAGTTTGACAAGTGTTGCTGATTATGTTAGTGCGTTATTAAAAAGAATTAAATATATTTATTGTACGTTTTATAATTAAAAAGTGTGTGATTAACAATTAATAGACATATAGTCAGTGTTAACAATAGTTATTTTTTAGTGTCGGATTCTAAATATAATAAAACATAACATAAATTGATTGCTGGTTTGTTCAGATAGAAACTTCTTGTGTGTTATATCAATGCGTGTGTGACGTTCGAAAATAGGAGACCACTTGCATAGCGATTTGTTATGAAAAGTACCTGTGCTGTTGTTTCATGCAAAATTATTTATACAAAAATTATATATAGTGTCTTGTTTTGTGTTTAATTATTATTATTTCTTTCGGATCTGTTTCAAATCGTAAAACAAAACTGTCAAAAATATGTGTAACCTTTTTCTAAATTTTTAACAGCTGATTTTAGGTTAGAATTTTATGCAAGTGAATAAATGTTTCTCATTCGTATTTTTATATTCAGACTAATAGTTAAATGTTTTGACTAAAGCTAAAATGTTTTTGTGTTTAAGTGTAATATAGTGTAATAGTTTAAGTGTAGTGTGTTATTAATTGACAATAGTTTGATAATTACGACGAGGAAATTTGTCATCTGTCAAAGGAGTTTTAGCATGTAAGTTTTAATAACATATTTGTAGTTTGCTTTGTGACTTTATAGCTTTACAATACCGATACAGTCCAAACTTCTAATTAAGTATAACAATGATAAAATCACAGCGACTTTGAACATGTAAAACATCAACTCCAGATAGTGACAGTAAATCTTCTACTGTCAATGTCATCTCACAATTATTGATTATCTCCATCTCTATCGATTCATGTAATTGATTAAGGTGTAGATTGTAAGGATGGACATTACATTAAATATTTCATAAATTTTTTGTAGCACTTTGTCATTTTAATTATAGTGGTTGTCTATGACACTCGTGCGGCGTTAGAATTCAATTTTTTATAACATAACACATTTATATATATTTTTTCATGAGCACTAAAAAAAACAATTTTTAAATAACTGAAACATGTGTTGTTATGTCATCCAATATAAACAAATGTTTCTGATTTGATTTTTTAAACATATTGCATTTTAATAGCTCGTTGCGTTTGTTTACTTTTAAACTAGAGAATTTTTTTTATTGTTATGGTGACGTGAATGGTCTGCTAGACAACTTTGACATTTCGTCATTGGCTAACAGGCATTTAAAGTCCTGGTAGCTAACATTATCATTTTATTGTATAGTTTTATAGAAATTAAGACAGGGTTCACAAACCCATTGTTTCTGTTGTCCTCGTTTGTTTAATATTTTACATAAGATAATATTTTGTTAAGACAGTCGTGTCTTCAGGGATTCGCATGTAGGAAGCTAAATAAAATTAGATAAAGGAAGGGGGGGTGGGTGTTTGTAATGTTTCAACTTTTTCAACATATTAAGTTTATTGTGTGAAAATTTGAAGTCGATTGGAGTAAAACTGCCGGAGATATAGAGTTTTGAGTCTTCATATCTCTAGTCTGGTTTTCTCACACATAGCTTTTAGAGTCGGTGTGCTCCCTAGGTCAAAATCTACTACACCGATTCTTTTGAAATTTTGCACACTCTTTCTTTACATAAATGTCTATAGGTAACGCTGTCGATTTTTTTTATAACTTTAACGTATTTTAAAATAACAAAGTTTCTGATTATTTTCATGAAAAATCGGTATTTTGACTTTTATGTGCTGTAAAAAATTAAACAAAAAACTCGACAGCATTACCTGCAGAAACTTATCAACTACTGAAATCATTTTGGTTTTTTGAATTCAGAAAATCCAGTAACGAGTAACACCGCAAAGTTACTATTTTTTGTGACGTCTGCGGAGATTCGCTGTCAATGCCTCATTTCTTGATGTTTAATTATAAAAATTTCACAAAGTATTCTTCAAATATTATTTTATCATGTAGTAATTATAGAAATTATCATATATTAACTGTGTCGTTCAAAAAACATTATCGGAAACATATATTCCACGTGGGTAAATATATAATGTATAACTGTTATTGTGCAGTAATTTGTGGGTGACTCCTTTGGGAAAAACCTCCCTCCCAATTTTTAAAAATTGCTTGCCTAATATAGAAGGTCACATAGATTATTTGCTAACTTCTCGTAATACATGATAAGATATTTGAAAACCGATAAGTACCATCTGTATTACATCATTGGGTGTTGACTGCCACTGCCATCTTGTGGTCTCATTCACAACTGATTTGGAACTTTAAGACTGAAGACTTGATGTTCATTTTGTATACAATTGATTTTGTCGGTTGCTGGAAACTCTCCAGCCACTCAACTGTTATGGAGTTCCCATCAAAGATGATATAGTACATCATCTCGATATCATATCACATATATATATGTATGTTGTAGAAGAAGAAGAACTAGATGTACTCGTACACGTCAGGGAAGCTGCGGTGTTATCTGCACTTCAATGGATCCCAACATCTGCAACTTATATATACACATACGTTTGTGCAGGGCTGGACAGTGAAAGTACACTGCCCGAATGTCCCAGAAAGTAAAATTAGATTAATATGTTTTAATTTTTTTGTCTACTCAGTATACTTATGGGTTTATACACAGGGCCCAAAAATGAAATTATTATGATCATTTTTATTCACATCAAAAACAGATTTTGTGTCATTGCTGCTTTTGTTTTTTATTAAAAATACGTTTCTTTTATATTTATTTACTTAATTGCCTTGACTTTCTTTCGTCATAGCCACCATCAAACATTTTTTATACATCTTTTATAATTTATAATTCAATTTTACAAATTTCTAAATATTTCAATAATTCACTAATTAATTTTGAATCACTTAACAAAAATTTAGTATTAACAGGAAAAGTTTTAATCACATCTAATATATCACTATTGATCTTTCTAAACTATAATTTATGCATTCAAATATAATATGATCCAAAGTTCCTTCTTCACCACATTGACATCTATCGTCAGATTTAATATTAATTTTGTACAGGTGAACTGGAGTTTTGCAATGATTACTTTTGATTCTGATTATAGTTGATGTAATTTTGCGGGACTCATTTCTAAACCATCTCTTCTTACTTAAATTTGGATGTAACATATAATAATCTCTTCCTTTTAACTGACTTTTGTTAATGAAATCTGTGTTTCTCAAATTGAAGTTTAATTTTTTGATTATATTAAATATTTCATATGAAGGTAATTTCACTTTCATCTCAATTTCTAAATTTATTGATTCCTTTACCAATTTATCCGCAATATCGTTTCCTCTTATTCCACAATGTCCTGGTATCCACATAAATTTTATGGTATTCTTATTCCCTGTTTTGACGTCGTACATTTGAAAAAACAATACTTTTAGTCTCACACTTTGATTACCGCCTCTCTCAATTTAAGTGTGACGTAATTTATAGATTTAAATGATTTTTATACGCGATACATACATAGCTGATACATGAACCCTAATACATATTTTGTATTACTGTTAAGAGGCACCCTAACGCCTCATCCGACTCTGGCCACCCACACAGCTTCCGTTACCGTAGTCATATACCCGTATATGACCTAATTCATATTCAAATACACAATCACATCAAGCGGAAAAGACAAGACCCAGTTCTTAGCTCGTATTGAATTTTAACAAAGCGATTATTAGCTTTTCCATATGTACGAGGTATTATTATTGACTTGTTTTACAACTCTCAGCATCACTTGGCTCTACATTCTACATTCGTACCCTATTTCGCATGGAATATTATATTATTATTAATAATTTAAGGAGCAATTCATATTCCAATTACCACAAGCTAATTCCTAGCTTCTCTTAAAGTAAAAGTTCTTAGAATTATAATCTGGTATACCAATTCTTTAGATATTGATCAAAGTATGCAATATAGTTGTATATATTTAGATCTTTCTTAGAAGTAACTCAATATTGATTAATTTCTATTTCTTATATAGGCATTGCCTTGCAGTTCAAGGTCCACACTTACTAGCTTCCTACAAGCTAATTCCAAGCGGATTTTCTAACTGGGAACATTGATTTATTAATAAAATATTAATTAATATATTAGTTACAAGACTTCATTAAAATTTTGATGTTATATTTTGGTAGCTTTCGTCTTTGATATATAGCACATGGGCTGAAAAGTCCCGGGCCTAACACATAGATGGCGCTAGTTTTATTGCAATCACCTTTTTATCAGTTAATACTAACCTTCAAAAGACAGCTGTTAAAATTTCATGATATTCTATTCAGTAGCTTATGAGTTATTGTGCTAAGAGTGACGCTACTTTTGTTAAAAATACCGTTCAAGCGAAGCAATGGCTTGAAAAGTGTTATGGGGACTCCGCTCCATCAGAAACAACAATAAAACGTTGGTTTGCTGACTTCAAACGTGGTCGTAGAGACACCGATGATGCAGAACGCAGTGGACGTCCAAATGAGGCGGTAACACCAGAAAACATAAAAAAAATCCACAAAATCGTTTTGAATGATCGAAAAGTGAAGTTGTTAGCTGACATCGTAAAGATATCAAAAGAACGTGTTGGCTTTATATTGCATGAGCATTTGACTATGAGATAACTCTGTTCAAAGTGTGTGCCGCGTTTGCTTACTGTTGACCAAAAACGGGAACGTGTTGATGATTCTGAGCAGTGTTTTATATCCAACATTTATAAATTTTCGTTCATAAGTTGAAGTTATTTAAATATAAGTTTACTAAATTATGGATGAATGTTAGATGTGTTTGGTGAATATTTAAAATCAATTAGTGAAAGTAATGATTAATTGTTATAATAGAACAGCACAAGGTATGTTGTTTTAATAAAACCCATGATTTTGTATAGTTTCTAGTTCTTTCTCATTTTGTAAACGCGTATATACCATAATTTCATCATTCATATGACATTATACTTCGTGTTTCATTTAGTAGGTGTCAGTTTAATGTCACATTCACAATAAACTCGTAATTGCATATTAAATTGCACGCACGCTTCAATGTTAAATAATAGATCATTAATAAAATAATGACATTAGTTAAACATGCGATAATTCCATGTGATATTATAAAAGCACCGGTGATAGGAGAAATATACGAGTGTATAGTTACAGCAATACGAATTCCTATAACACGATGAAGATATTATGACGTTCACAAGTTGTGGCAAGTTTCCTACTACACGGTGGAACGAATGTTTGATCCGAATGATTTATTTATTTTATTAATTTGTTGATATTATTGACACTGACATTGTTTAACAAAAACTTTCAAGTATAAAACCTTCCTTTGTTGGACGATTCGTGGAGCAGTGCATGACACGTGGATCAAGTGTGTGGTGGGGGTAGAAAAATCACTTTCTAAAGTCGGTTCTAAAGACCGACAACAACCCGAACTTATTCGAACATGAATGTTGGACACACGATGCGTACATCGATAGAGAACAGAAATAAGTTGGTGAAATATTTTGGAAAAAGACAAGATTTTTTGAAAATAAGAACTTAATAAGAGATGCAATGTAATGGGCTTATGTCCTCATTTTTTAGTGGTCGATTTTTCAATTGTTGATTGAAATTGATGTTAATAAATGTGTATTGGCGTGTCTATTTTATTAAATATCTAAATATTCACGGAGATATAGCAATTAAAAGTTCGAATTGTAGTTTTAGCGCTAGAAATGATCGGCCATATTTGTATGACGTGATATGCATTTTAACGTCAGTTATTTGTTGAGTAGGTCAGTGCTATGGTAATGTTCTATGGCTGTTGGTAGTCAAATAATCAAGTCAAGTCGAAGAATAATAAGTTTTTATTTTATTTAACCCGGTTAAGGCAGACATAAGATTGAAATTTGATTGTTCCTTGAAATAGCTGTAAATAATATTTGATATATAAATACATATAGCAGAGATTTATGAGCGGTAAGGTTGGTAACCTTACACAAGGATTGTGATGTCCCATGCACGTGGAATGTGTACAACGTTGAATCCCTTTAATAATTAAAGAGACAAAATGACTTTTTTAATTGTTAATATCTCTTAACATTTAAGGAGTTATTAAAAAATAATTGGACATTTGAGGTTCTAGTAACCCACTTTATCAATATATAGTACACTTTTATAGAAATTAAGACATAGGGCACAAGCCCATTGGTAGAATTAGCGCGGGCTTTTTTAAATTACAATTTCCTGTTAATTAGTGAACACATCTCCTATAATATACTTCGATTAACTTTTGTAAAGTTCGTGCAAACGTAATAACATATTAATATTCCAATTCCATAAATCAACATTTCCAGATTAACAATATAAACTTTAGTATAATTTATAACTTTTCTATTTAATGAAAAACTTTTCACCTTTGATATATTACACCTACACAACACACTTACACCATTTTACCAATACACATATATCATCATTTTTTCTCAATATTTTTTTTTTTTATAATTCAAAACTAATTTTTTTTATTCTATTTGAAATAATAAAAGTTTTCATATAAAATCGTTTTGAACCTGAAGGCACTTTTGCTTAAAGTTTTTAACAACATCAAGTTATTTTAACTTTGGTTCTAGTTTAGAAGTTCTGTGGATGAACTAGGATTTAAGTTCGTCAAGTCGAGTTTACGGGAGTTATAGGAACTCTTACGGGACTCTGGACTGATATTACAAACTGAATTTCCACCTCTCTGGACGAAATCATGAACCCTACACATTGACGGCGTCACGGCGCTGCTAGGGTCGTCGGTTATAGAAGAATTGGACGTCAATTGAGCATAAAATAAAACATTTACAAAGTAACATCTGATTCCAACTTCACTAAATTAAATACCAACACATTTTCGGGTGTGTAAAAGAAAAAGAAAATATATACTCGCTAAAAATAGTTGTGTATATTTAAGGTTTATCTAACATAATAAAAGTTATCGGTTTTACCTTATATACAATGTTTTGTGACCTAGTTTACTGCTTAGTATATTCATAAAACTTTTTAACGGCACCACATAAACAATTTTACGCAATTTACAACTTCTTAATTTTAATAAACATTTATTTATTAAATTTGTATTAAAATTAAGAACATTTTTAACAGTGTACTTTCATTTGTATTTTTACCCCGTATGGAAATAAAAAATGGACGCCCATGGATACATACACACCTACATGCTCGTGTATGTCAGACTTCATTTGCACATCAACTTTAAAGTTAAACAAACCCCAGGAAACTATTCCAACATTTTTATAAATAACACTACTCTAATAATACACCATTCATCGACAGGTTTCAATATATCAGTTGATCTAATTATAGCCAATACATTTTTGTTCATTTATTTTTAATCAGGTAAGCTCCAACTTGAACTCTTCTTCAAAATATATACTGTTAATTAAAAGTATATTTTCCCGCTTGTTACAAGTGTTCAACGTGATACAAATTATATTAGGTTTGCACTGCTGCGTTATTCCGAAGTTGACAATTGGTAAACATCGGTAGTGTTTAGTTTGAGTATAAAATGTAAGTTGCATTTATGAGTTATGTGAGTATGGAATCATACAGCGAACATACATTTACATATAACTACACACTCAACTTATATTTCAATGTCTTCGGAAATATCTCACTAATGAACAGGATGATTGATGTGTACATTACAGCTCCTGCATATAAAAACAATTCTATAATCAATACAAAAAAATGTCCTCTTGATGGCCGGTATAGTTAAGTCATAGACTCTAACCACCCGTTTAGATTGTGATTGTGGTGGTATGCGAATGAGTGTATTTCCACAGACATTGCATCCCTCGTGCCATCGGTTAACAGTGTTCGGTTTACTTCCATACTTCATTTCCTTCGGACGAGCACGTTTCAGTGATCATATTAGTTTCGGATGTTTCTCTTCCAACTTCATCATACACATGCAGATGCAATTTCTGCTCAAACTTCGCCAGTTTAGGGTCTGTAAAGATTGGCATCGCACACCTCTAGGAGTGTATGAAAATCAACCATGATTTACTGCACACAGTGTAAAGTGTGCACACTTGTACACACTCATACTCCATATACCCTAACACTAGCTATGCTTAGGTCCGGGTTCGATTCCCGTAGATGGAATAAATGTATTCCATAACTGGCAAAGAATTATTTCACCAAATGATAAACAAATCAAACATAAACTAATATACCAACCATATAAATAAACAAATCTACAAAACACACAATTATTATATTACAATGGGCTTGTGTCCTCATTTCTTAGTAGTCGATTTTTCAATTGTTGATTGAAATTGATGTTAATAAATGTGTATTGGCGTGTCTATTTTATTAAATATCTAAATATTGACGGAGATATAGCAATTAAAAGTTTGAATTGTAGTTTTAGCGCTAGAAATGGTCGGCCATATTTGTATGACGTCAAATGTATTTTAACGTCAGTTATTTGTTTAGTAGGTCAGTGCTGTGGTAATGTTTCGTAGGTGTTGGTATTCGAAATAATCAAGTTAAGTCAAAGAATAATAAGTTTTTATTTTATTTAACCCTGTTACGGCAGACATAATATTGAAATTTTATTGTTCCTTGAAATAGCTGTAAATAATATTTGATATTTTAATATATAAATACATATAGCAGAGATTTATGATCTGTAAGGTTGGTAACCTTACACAAGGAGGGTGATGTCACATGCACTTGGAATGTGTACAACGTTGAATCCCTTTAATAATTAAAGAGACAAAATGACTTTTTTAATTGTTAATATCCCTTAACATATAAGGAGTTATATTCTAGTTAGTCTAGCAATTAGGTTCTAGTAACCTACTTTATCAATACACTTTTACACTTTTACATCAGTACACTTTTATAGAAATTAAGACATAGGACACAAGCCCATTAATATATTACGTTATTAAAATACGTTACTATCAATTGGAAATTCAATCAAAATAAAATAATATACAGAACGTTGATCAATCTCAATTAAAATGTAAATTGTATCAAAATTCTTGTTAAATGGAAACGAAAATCTGATTAAAACTCGTGGCTCGTGGCCCGTGGTTCACGGTTCATAAATCTTGCATACGAATACATATAAAACATTAATATCACTTTACTCTGGCGTATTTAGTATTTTTATGAGAAATAAAAAATATTTATCGCGGAATTAGCTAACGTTGTATGACATAAATGTAAGAATTATCTCCGAGGCAGACGCGGGCTTTAGCGTTTAGAACTGGGTAGTATCACATGGCGCGGCGTTAGGATGCTTAAAGCTAAGCCGAAGCTTAGACTTTACAGTAAGCTTACAGTGTGCCCATTACTACTAATATACACACATTTATATCTCGTATATACTTAGGTTTATCCCCGTCGCAAGCGACGACTGTCTTTTATATGTGAATTGAATTTCTTTTCAAATTTTAATTCCATTTTTAAATTGAAATATTATTTTACATATAACAAACTGACTAAAAATTTTTTTTTTTCAACTTGTTCATTATTTGTGCAATTTTTTTTCAAAAATTGGGATTTTTTTTGATTTGCAAAGTAGGTACTTTCAAAGTTAGGCGAGGCCATATATAAAATTTCAACTTTCTGGTCCAATTTTTACCCTCGGCAAAAATAAAATCATTGAACACCGTAATACCCATGCTAAATTTCAACTTTCTATCTTTTATAAACTATATATATATATATATATATATATATATATATATATATATATATATATATATATATATACATATATACATATAATATCCTCACATAATATAAAGAACAACATGCTATGCACGGCATCTTTTATGATATTTCTACAATAATGACTAAACTGACCTATGTCTTATTATACGGAAGTAAATTAGAGGAGCATAGAAAATCCTTGCAGCTGTTCCATCCCACATCGCTATCTCCATCTCATACCCTGAGTCCAAGTGCAAGCCTTCCGGCATACTGTTAGCTGTTCTCTATTTCCTTGTTCAATGCATCTACACCTCTACCTACTCAGTACCTCTTCCCTTTCCCCTTCCCCTTACACTTTAATGTTCCAAACTAAGTCTGTACTTAAGCTCTTCCTAGTAATTACTTTATAGTCTGCACTATTTATTTTTAGCCATTATATTCAATATGTATAACCAACCCTTAGATAAATGGGAATTAATGAAATCATTATTTACAGACTGGGTGGAATTACTTACGATGGCAATGATTGAAAATAAATCGCTGTTTTTGAAAAATTGCTATTAAATATAATTATTTAATTATATTACACCGATTTTAATAACTAGGTTATATCTCGCATTAATTGCGAGAATACTCATTGACGATATTCAGAATAGGACACGTGAATACATCCTGAAGAGACAACGACACCCTCTTTGCGACGCTTGTAATAAAGAATTAACAATTGAACACCTACTACTACAATGCAATAAATTTAAAATCAATGCTTTATCAACACACGAAATTCAGATTTTTCCATTGTTTTGAAAATTATAAAAGCAACTCCACTAAAACCACTGTAAATCGTAAACTAATGGTCACAACGTCATGAAATTTTGACACTATCAATATCGTTTGAAGGTTGGTTTTATCTAGAAGCTAGTAGGTGCTCCATTTATATGTCATGCTACAAACTTATTGAGTGATGTTTTATATAAGAAACCTTGAATAATAATAGAAATAATACAATTAACAAAATAGAAATTTATAAAAACTAAAAAAAGAATTAGAAAATATGAATCTACAATAAACAGTTTTACCTATATATATCTTTAACGAAATACTAGTATTTCTTCACAAAATATTTACATTTGCAACATTTTCATCAAACACTCCAGTTATAACACCACTATATATTTATAACGTTTTCCCCCTCCCTTCCCTCTTCATACATGGTCTCATCACATGAGTGGGAGTGGTAATTTATTGTACAAGTTATGTATAATTTATCATCGAGGTACATCACAACGGTTTTTCCAATATTTTTCATCATATTCCATACTTGTTCAATTAATATTTTTTTACTCATATTTTAATTTATATTTTCATTTTATTGTTTTATTTTTTAGTAATTAAAAAATGCACACAAATTTAATTGCATACAGTTAACTGATGAAATTAAATTGATTTTCATTGGAAATAGAGAAAGCTCATATATGGAGCTTTTATTCGTATATTGACAGGCGAGCTTTACACGTTAGTAACTGGAAAATGTTTCGTTAATGAAAGCTGCATGGAAATTACCGGGCTGCCAGAGTGCTTATGCTACTGTTTATTGAAATTTAAATAACTATTCAGAGTGGGTTTTATAGCTCAAATTTAAATTTCAAATATTATGAAAGTTTTAATCAAACTTTGAACATTTATGAATTTGTTATATAGCCATATTTAATGAACTTATTTATACATCGATTTATAACTATATTGGTATATAAATTGAACGTGGTTTTCGTTAAAACTGCGAAATCTGAGTTTTTTCGTCAGTGTTTCCAGAATGGGCTTGTGTCCTCATTTTTTAGTGGTCGATTTTTCAATTGTTGATTGAAATTGATGTTAATAAATGTGTATTGGCGTGCCTATTTTATTAAATATCTAAATATTGACGGAGATATATCAATTAAAAGTTTGAATTGTAGTTTTAGCACTAGAAATGGTCGGCCATATTTGTATGACGTGAAATGCATTTTAACGTCAGTTATTTGTTGAGTAGGTCACTGCTGTGGTAATGTTCTGTAGCTGTTGGTAGTCAAATAATCAAGTCAAAGCTAAGAATAATAAGTTTTTATTTTATTTAACCCTGCTAAAGCAGACATAATATTGAAATGTAATTGTTCCTTGAAATAGCTGTAAATAATATTTGATATTTTGATATATAAATACATATAGCAGAGATTTATGAGCTGTAAGGTTGGTAACAAGCACTTGGAATGTGTACAACATTGAATCCCTTTAATAATTAAAGAGACAAAATGACTTTTTTAATTGTTAATATCTCTTAACATATAAAGAGCTATTAAAGAATAATTGAACATTTGAGGTTCTAGCAACCCACTTTATCAATATATAGTACACTTTTATAGAAATTAAGACATAGGACACAAGCCCATTAAAAAAAATATACTCGTATCAACTTTGACTTCTTGATGCAAAGGAAAAATTAAATTTTATAGAAACTTTACGAGAAATATATCACGGTTTCAACTTTTCTTTTATTTATTTATATTATTGTATAACATATTAAGTTTATTGTGTAAAAATTTGAAGTCGATTGGAGTAAAACTGTGTGAGATATGGAGTTTATAGAGATTAGAGTGTTGATATTTTTATTTTAATCTAAATTGCAAACTCTGAGTAAAGCCTCATTCCCACTCACTGTTTTAATATTTAATTTGTTGTTTTTATTTAATATTGTAATCTAGATTTTAGGTTTTCGTTAAAGCATTCCTTTTCCATTCATTTGGGTTTTAATTTAAGTTAAGTTAATTTAGTTGGTGCAAATGCTTCGTTAGTAATATAAATTTTTAAAGTTTCGCAGGTGGACAAAATTATATGTGAAATAATTAAAATTGCTATTTTTTATAACAATTAGTAATAGAAATTATTTTCACTTCTATATTTTTAAAAACTGACATTAAAACTTCTTTTAAAAGTAAATCCTACTACATTTTGACAGATTGTCACATTTTGGAGGTTATAATATAATATAGCTTTTCTTAATTTATTATTTTTAATTTAAAACATTGGACCTTGTAAGGTTCTAAAAAAACTAAGGAAACTTAAAAAATAAATTAAATTAAAAATGGTACTGTGAATGACTACGCTTATTGCCATATGCTAAACAATTTAAATTAAATACAAAGTACAAAATCAAATTAACGCAGTGAGTGGGAATGATACTTTATGAAACATAATATCTGAAAAATGTCAACGAGATACTATGTTTTTCTCTCTATATATATAAATTTTTATTTAATGCAATGACAACTATGATTTTGCAAATTTGGAATAGGTCCAACTTTTATATACTAGATTATTATCTTTTTGCAGAAATTGAAATTCCATTGTATCCAGTATATTTCATACAACGTCCAACCATAGGTCCTCTCGTTCCTCCTTTCTTGCAGGCTATGAAGTACTCTATAAAACAGAATCCCGTTGTAATGCGGTGTGTCTCAAAGCAAATTAATGAAATAATTAGATCATGCATATCTAAGGATAACAGCAGAATATCTCGGTTAATTATGTGGGTAGGACTAGGGCGCTAATGATGCATCATAATTAGGTTTATTTCGGTTAATGAACCCTCGTCTTTGCTGTTGCCGTTGTCGTTGTCGTGAACGTGAACGTGGTAATGTTATTCCTCTATAATCACATCGCCGTATCTTCACCAGTGACGTCATTCCCACACACGAATACTACACGAACATTCCACAATGTACTTGCTCTGTGTGATTCAACATTCAAGCGTCCAGGCTGAGCCATTGTTGTCTTTGACAACGGGATATGATCTATGGCACTGTGGACTAGCACACTGTGGTATTCATCTCCAGTCCTGTAGGATCTTGTTCCGGTTGACCGCCATATCGGAAGGGACTGCGTAATTTGAAGATAGTATAATAGATGGCACCACCACCTGAAAGGAACTAACTGTACTAACGGTCCAACAGAGCGAGGAATGAGGAATATGCATGTGAATAGCTGAAGAAATATTTTAAGGGTCTTGTTGAGAAGACTGCTAAGTGGGGTACTTTATCCCAAAATATTTAAAATACAAAATCTTGGGAGAATAAAGGTCATAGAGAAATTATTTAGTACCATAATGAGACTTTATTAATTTTGCTTACTTGTATTTACCGCATATAAGATGCACTTTACATATTTTCGTTTACATTCTCTGTACCAATAAATTCGAGACATTGCAATATTTTGAATGTAAGTACTCATAGAACTCGTATTCTCCGACATGTAAGAATGTCTTTTTAACTAGAGGAGTTAAAATTGCTATGAAAACATATATATTCCAGTTTAATAGTAACACTATAATAGTCTTCAAATATTGAGTTTTGAGAAACGATATTCAACAAGTTTATCTGTATTATAATTTTGGTTGGTTGCATTTATAACTTATCTGAGTATTGAACTTATCAAGATATCCTTATCAATAATATCCTTATCAACACATATAGATTTGAGGGTTAATTCGTTAAATACTCAACAGCTAAACACAATTATGTGTGTTTTTTTTAACATAAAAATGATTACCTTTTATGCTAACAATTTTCAGGTTAAGGGAGGGGTTAGGGTTTCAGCGTAAAAAAAACACTTTTTTTGCAATTTTTTTTCTCAAGTATAGATTGAGCAATTTTATTCGAACCTTTTGTACATTATTGAGCATACTTTTGACTATGTTGTATAATTTTGTCGTGCAGCAATATTGAAGCATAAGCCGGTAACAGAGCTTCCTCCAGAAGGTCTTGGGAAAAAGACAATTTGCGGTGTTCACTATAACTCGGCCGGAAATTATTTGAAAATGAAAAACCATTAAAATTTAGTTAAATTATAATCAAATCTTCCCCCCAACGTTCTCTTATAATTTGTTTTTTCATTTAAAAATTTTTGGCGGCCATCTAAAGTGTGAACTGTTATTTTACACGAAAAATTCCGCCATTTTGTGGGTGGGAAACACCCTTAATGTAAAATTATTTTTTTTATCTAAAAGTTGGGGGGAGTTATTTTATATGTAGAAAATGTGTACGAAGTTTGAAATGAATCGATCAATTAGTTTTTAAATGGCAGTGAACACGGACTTTGAAAAAGTAGTTTTGAGAAAAACGCTTCAGGACTATAGCAACGAATAAACTGTATACCTGATTAACATATAATATATATATATAATATACCGGATTAATAAGACAATAACTTTAAGAGTATTGCTTAGATCGGCTTAAAATTTTAAGTGAAAACCCTAACCCCGCCCTTAATATATTGAAACATTACATAATAAAAGTTATCTTTCGATATAAATTTATGGTATTAATTATTTTAATAATTAATTATTATATTGGTAAATGATATTTAATGTTTTCTACATTAACAAATTAATTTATATAAAAACAAGAACAAGAATTATATAGAAACAACGAACAGATTTTTGTAAAACTTCAGCTGAAAATAATAAAATGTAACGTAAGGTAAAAAATATTACGTTAAATAATACATGAGTTTATGTTTTGTGTTTTGCGGGTTTAGACATGGTTTCTTTCTATTATAATGAAATAGTGATCAAGTTTGCAAGCGGACAATGATGCTCAGTAAACCCTATTCGTCCTCTTCTAAGTTATATGAATTTCACTTACGACTTCACTTCACCGAACAAAATTTCTCGTTAAAACGAACAACTGTATACAGTTTTACATTAGAAGAAGCATTAGTTCTTTTAATTATTTAATTGCTTTATCAGTTGCAGTGTAATTGTTTCAATTCAAATTCACTTAATGATACTTTTTTATTTTTAGAAAATAAAATCTCTCTGTACTAATTACTCAATGTTTGTTTCCTCTATTTGCAACGGATCGTTAATTTTAGCTAAACTTTTTCAAGTAATCTTTAAACGGGTAATGTTTAATGTATAACGCTCTCATCAGTAGTTTAAAGCGTTGTCCAAACTAGAGCAACATCCAAAGTATCCCTTTATTGCAAGATGTTGCACAACACCTTACAGTGAGATAAAGTTAAAATCGTACACGTTTATTAGATACATGAAGCAACTCGAATACATTTTAAGGGGGTTCTCTCGTATGCCAGCCTGTTTTTTAAGCAATTTTTGAGAATCTTTTTTGACGTCCAATGAAATGATGGAACTTTGAGATTTTTATCAGTTATTTATTACTATTTCAAAAGTATGTAAAACAAATTTTATGTAAAAAATTTCATTAGAACGTATGCAGTACCACTCTGAAGACACCTGCCTCAAAAAAAAGGGGCGCCGACTTCCTCCACGATTTTGGCTTATTGGCTTATCAGAAAGAAAGAAAAAAACGGCGTTTTTATCTATAGATCAAAATGCATGGAATTAACTAGAATCATTTGAAAATATTGTAAATTGGGTTTTTGACAGACTTCTGAAAAAAAAGTTTCAAATTTCATGATTTTTTTTTCACTTTTTCGTTTCGAAATAATTAGAAATACTCGGAATTTTTGAAGGATTTTAGTTCATTCCGTGCGTCTATATGTAAACTACACTAAGTGACTAAATTAAGTGAATCGGTCAAACCGTTCTCAAGATATGATGGAGGAAACTTGGAAAAACACAGTTTTCCGAAAAACGCGTTTAAAGTTCCTACCACTCAACTACGCTCTCCGAACATCAGCTTCTTCTAACTGCTGTGTCTTTATAAAATTTATATTTAAAAAAAAAACACTTTACCAGCATTATCTACAAATATTAAGATATAAATTTATGCGGGAGAACCTCCTTAACTGTTACACTGTACCTTGTTCCGGTGTTATAGCAACCTTATATGAATGTCACATGTTGCTTTGGTGTGGACTAGGCTTTAAACATGCAAACGTTTCTTGATTTTATCAACGGTTTACAGAATTTGTGTTGAATAGTTCATATAAAAGATCTGCAGTAGTACTCTTGTTGTATAGCACAATCTAAGCGAGCGAGCGAAGGGGTATAGGGAGGGGGAGGAGTGTCCTATCTTGATAGTTCATAGTTTTTAGCCCGTGGCTGAATGCTCAAACAATGTCACCGTTAGCTGGTGCATTTATTTCAGCTATTCATTGCAGATTTTATCATCGTTACAAAACACTAAGTATAAAAACTTACAAAACATTGTATAGATGGTGTGAGGATGCGATCACATCAGAAGTGAGAATGTTGTACGTCGTGTAAATGTTTTATATCACGAGTTCTCAAACTTTGTGGTATTTAAGCTTTAAACTTCAAAACGTTTGCACAATATAAATTATTTAGATAATTATATGGATATTCCTGTGTCGTGGTATTTATTGTGTTGAACTTGTTGACAAGTTCTATTCAGTATCATTAAAGTACTGTATTATTAACGAGATTAAAGCATAAATAATACCGCTATTCTGGGCTAGATGTCGATTGTTTTCAGACATGATAAAGTTCATGACAGAGTGAATGTAAAGTTATTTATACCCAATATATCTTATTTGCTGAACACAAAATATAGATATTATAGTTCAAATTACGAGAGTTCGGCGGCGATTCATACTAAAAACAAGTTGTAGGGTATAATTTGCCAATATAACTAAAAATAAGATAAAATTAATTATCGTATTATAGATTTATACCGCTCTTATAACCTCTTTTAAGTATAAGTAGCCGCAGAATTATCGTGATTTGGACTATATTTCTACATATGAACTTTTTTATCGGAATTATACGGAATTATCAAGGAAATTTGAAATCATTTTTTTGTGACCACTCTGAATCTGTATTCAATATTCCGGTTTATATTTTCGCACAATATCCACAAAGAAATTTTGAGAAGCCGTGGTATCGCTTAAGTTTAAGTGGCAGTGGCAGCGGCATCAGTCGCACAGCTTCTATGATGCAGGCGATGTTTAAGCACATAGAGCACTCGTTCTATGCGATGCTATCCCGGTCTGGTTTCATCCAAGTACACTTGAATGTATTTTATGAATTTGCACTTTATAAAGTACAGTCACATATTCAATTAATTTTATTCAACTCTGCACACAGTTTTGAAAGATAATGTGATGCACCTGTGTCTCAGCATCCGTGTCACTATTACTAGCAAAGGAAGTTTGCCAGCACAGAAAATATGGAATTCACTTTTTATTAAATTAAAAATAAAACACCAGACGTTATATTATTAACAGTTGGAGAAAAACTGTATTTTCTGTTTTCTTGATTATGAATATGTTCGGTAAATGTTTGCCAAAGTAAGATTCGTTTACATAAATCTAAATATAGCGGTGATTGAACAACAGAACTGTAAATGGAACACCAGTTTAAATGGGGCCAAAATTTCTGCAGTTTAAGTTTTGCTAGCCAAAATATTTTTTGTAATCTTCTCGTAAAACGTAAAATTAGATTTTACATTATCTTTATGTAACATTTTACCTATGCAAAACTTATTTATTGTAATGTTTTTGCCAGTAGGCACTGTATTCTTCCGCTTTAAACAATTAAAATACATATCATTGTGAATAATTACATTTCGTTTATCTCCTCATTCTCTCTTCTTCAAAAAACAAAAAGAAAACTGAACCCTACTAAATTACTACTCTCTTCCTGCTAAGCCCTCTCTATACTCTTAACCTAGTAATGTTTAATCTTATTTAATTATTTTATTGTTATTATAAAAGGTTTAACAACCCTTAAAAAGAACTACTTCAGCGGTGGCGATTTAATATCAGTGGAAGCCACAGGCGCTAAAGCCTCTCCAACTCAAAAACATTGCAAAGAAAATAGAAACGCATGTTAACCATATACTTTGTTTAGCTCCACGCCGAGAAATCTATCGTATCGGAACAGAATAAGTACTAATGGGTCTTTCAATAAGAGGTGTCATTTAAAATCAACAGAAAAACGCAGTGTTTTTGTGAAAACTGGTGATATTTTTATTTTAATCCAAAGTGCAAACTCTGAGGTTAGTAATGAAACACAATATCTACTAAATGTCACCGCAGTGACAGTTGACCATTCAAAAATAGTGCGACTTTTAAAATGGCCGCTTTTGTTGTCTATATAAAGCAACATTTTCTCTTAAATGTAGAACATAACATCTTGCACAGAAGCAAGAGGAATTACCACTTTTGAACATTTTTAATTACTAGATAAAACAATTTTTAATAACTTCACGATTTATATATTTTATATTTTTAATATTCATTTTTTACAATTATTGATGTTCGCTCTAATATAAGTTTAATATAGTAATTATGTGCATATTATACTCTTTTATTAATTAATACATTTTTCACTATTCTTATTATATTTAATATCTCAAAGCATTTTTTCTAAACACGTTTATAACACATAACATAAAGCGCTAACCAAGTGAACTTCAATTTTTCTTAAAGCTCTCTGCAAACACTTTTATAGTCAATCTATTAAACTAGTGCTTGTTCTTATAAATTTTAAATAACATTTCTCAGACCTTTTACCACCCCTCTATTACTTCCTTAACAACTGAACCACTCTCTCTCTCTCTTCCCCAACACTCTTTTCCACCCCTATTTGTGTTCTGCTCTCATTTTGTTTCCTTTCATCATTCAGCTGACTATTTGCTTGTTGTGTGCGTTGCGATGCAAAGAGAGCTTTAAAAAGCTCGCAGATGCAAACCTTTGTATGAAGCTTTAACAATGATGTGTTGGAAAGAGTTGGGGCAAAGTACAACATCCTGGAGTAAAGGATCGTAAGAAGAACACGCATTCAGATAATGTGAGACGTAATTAAATTAAATTACATTTTACAATAAAGTATTGCATAAAAAGCAACATAGTGTATAATAATAAAATATTAATGACGTCACACATAAAGTAGTGGAGGCAATCAAGGTTCACAAAGTTTGACAAGACGTGTGGGGGGGGGGGGGTTTAGACATAAGTCTTGTAACGAAATATCTAATCTAAAATTTGACTTCTAAAAAGAATAAAAGTGCAGACCAAAAAACAAAATAACAAAAATAATTATTTGTCATATAAGCGGATGGGGAGGGTCCGCAATGTGTGAGGAGTGCCAATGGGGTATGAGGGTAGTTAAAAACCAAGAGATTTTTGTAATGAAATTTATGGAAGAATGATTTTGAAGTTAGAAAATCCTTTGTTGACTTTTGTTAGCAATATTTTAGCACAACTCTGGATTATATTCTAACATGGAATTAATTAATGGAATCAATATAGATCAAAATATGCTTTGTATAGTTGCACATTCTCTTTTTTTATTAAGTATATTACTACGATTTTAACAGCTAGGTGATACTCGCATTAATTGTAATATAATAATTGTATGTTTTGTAGATTTGTTTATTTATATGGTTGCTATATATGTTTATCATTGACCTAAGCATAGTTGAGTGTTAAAGTCAATGATCAGTTGCATATTTGACTTATTTTTAATCCATTGTTTTGTTGGTAAAAGTGGCTTGAACCGATAATGAAGGACAACAAAGAAAAACAAACTAAATAGACAAATAGTTATTGAAATAATAGTAAAATAATAATTTAATTTTATAAACGTAAATTGCAGTTTTCAATTTACTAGGTCTACTAAAACATTTAATTTTTTTCATCTCCTCTCTTATACTTTCTCAAGAATTTGTTGACGTACATAACACACTTAAGAAGTTTTCATATAATAAAGTCCGTTTATTTCAGAATCTTGAAAAACTTTCACTGATTTTTCAAACAAACCACTCAGTAATAATAGTACAATCATCAGACAAAAATATTTTTCTTTAAGAATTAATTTATCTTCTATATGAGATCTGAAGAAAGACATTTGTATTTCGTTAACTTAATTTCTCTATCTAAAGCTGCGGGTTTAGGCTTTGTGGTTTGAGATATTTCCCCACTGCGGTTCACCATTGGTTAGCCCCTGCCCGATCAACCCTCCGGCTCCCGCTGTTAATCACCCTATCAACTCAATTCATCTTCCGATGAATTATAACGAAGCTATTCATATACATTGAACAGTTCAATCAGCACGACTAACTGAGCCGCTTTGATTGGAGCCCGACGTGTGGAGAGTTAATTTATTATCAGGGGTGGATTACGAGGATACTATTGTTTACGTTGTGCCATAATTATGATAATTATTATTTAGTGAAATTACCATGTATGGTTACACCATCCCGAGAAACTTATGACTTTTTGCAGCTAAACTTGTGCTTCTTTTTTTTATAATTTATTTTCTTCTTCTAGTTAGGTATATGTTAGCTACTCTTTCTGGTCAAATTTCCAAACAATGTATTCTTGTTCGTGTAACTATATTTTCTTGCAGGCGCTTTTTTATCTACTGCCTGCCGCAAGGCTGGCGGAATTAGCTTGTTGCATGCTAATAAGTTTTGCATTAATTTCTATGTCAGAAGTAGAAAATTAATCTGTAGTAAATTAGCTTGTAGTAAAGCAAGTTTGAAACTTACACTTCAAGACATTTATCTATCGGGTTGCGATAACTTTTGAATATTGTTGCGTTGCACATCCAGTTTCCCTTCCACTAGGTTAATTTATTTACAAAAACTGTATTGCAATTTATATCATTCTTATATTAAGTTTTGAAGCAACAACATCTTAGATTCAACTATCACCATCATTGTTATTCTTAAGCTGTATTGACTCTTAGTTTTTAGTAGCATTATTACATGCTGCTACAGTATTAAATAAACCAATCAACCAAAAAACTCACGTGGACACATTTTTTTATAAACATCAAACGTACATTGCAGTATTGTCATCCAGCGCACTACAAATACGCATTTGTACAATATGGCCGCGGTAAACTAACCGTGGTTCAAACAAATATACTAAGTGTGTTAACAGTAATTTACCTTATTGAATATAAATTTTTATAATTAGGGTTAAAATATAAAATTAAGAGTTAAACTCAGTAGTTGAGAATGATCCTTATTTATAGTGCTGCTGTTGTTGCTTATCGCGTTTACTAAACGGCAAAGTAGATTACCGTAAATCGTAAAACACTAGGAATAAATAAAGATCAATACTAACATCATAAATATCGTTTAAAAGATAATAAATCAATAACAATTAACAACGGATGGGTACTTGTTTATTTGTAAGAATGACTTAAACGACGATAAGACTGAGTTAAATTCTTCTACTATTGAATAAAGGATGAAGAAGATACAATGTAAGATACAAACAGTTGGGAACGGAGGTTATTAGAAAACCTAGAAAGACAGAAAAATATTAAAACTAAAATGATCGCCAGATTTAAATGGCGTAACGATGAAATATATTATGAAGGAGACAAGGAAATGCCATGTAGGATGTAAGAGAAGTAGTTGGTGCTTGAGTATAAACAACAGTTGCAAGAGATGAAAGAAGGAAGTACATGGTAACGAAGAAAGATATTATGGAGGAGTCAAAGAGTAAATATGTAGGATGTAAGTGAAGGAGGAGGAAAAGATAGAGCACATTTAGAGTAGTTGGTGTTTGAGTATAGAAAACTTGTTAGAGGAAGAAGTTAGAGGAAGGAAAAGAACATTGAAAAGGAAGGAAAGGATAGAAGGAAGCAACACAAGAAAGAGATGGAGAATAGTAGAACAAGTGAAAGAATCAGTGTGAAAGTGTGAAGAATGCTTTGGAGACTCAGGTAGGACTGAAGAATTCAAAAGAGAAGTCCAAGTTTAAGTATAATTTTTAGGTTTGGTTATTACATAAAACGTAATAGCGATTGTAAACCTAAAGGGATTGTACTTGTTAGAACTTGTTACAGTAATGGAGATAGATCCAGCGATGCTTTTATATTTAAAAACTTGCTTTAGGAGAACTGGGGTAAGATACACAGATAGTGTTACCAATTTATTAAAACCCTTTCCTGTGTCATTAATACGCCCAGTTCCCAGTTCTAACAGGTACATGATCCACTTCGTTAATAACAATTATAATTACGTAAGGGTCTGTAATTGATATGCTTATCAGTTAATTAGTTTAATTGTTTATTTTATGTAAACAGTTGTTAGTATATCCCGTTCCCGTTCCTGTTTTCATTTCCACGTCATTCCTGTTTCAATTGACGCATGTATGTATATCGGTGTGTGTTTATGTATTTATTTAACAAGGCATTATTCGCTCATTACCCCTTCCACGTCACTTAATAATTTATTTGTTAATTACGTTAATTAAAATCTCATATTGTGTTACATAGGTGTAGCCTTTGATCTCGGAATTATTTTTAAACCACAAATAACTAATATAATGCAAGCTATGTGGTGTCATTGGCTTACACATAGATAGACCCAACTAATATCTGCAATTAATTATATTCATTAATTATTTTTTATCCACCCACGTGATGTTTGCATTATTAGAAAAAAAGAAGATGACTGCCCTAGTAGTCAGTTGCACACGTACTGTCTTCAAATCTTTCACTTTAACTTTGTTTAAAGATAGACATCACGTCTGTACACAACGCATTGTATGTACCAAAAGTCCTGAATAAAGAAGCCTTGTTAATATAGAGAGAGATAAACAGAGAGAGAGAGAGAGAGAGAGAGACTTGTAAATGTTACGTCACTATGTTATACACACATCGTTAAGGCTCTTATTTAACTTAATTAATGAATTCAACATTTCAGGGTGTGTAAAGGGGTATAGAGAGGGTGTAAGGGGTGTTTCAATTCAATTTCATCGATGTTTATGAACAGGCGACGGGCGTGGTTATGCAAACAAATAATTAGCTACACAGAATGTTAATTGGAAACACTTTATGTGATTGTTTGACATCTGCTACGTGTTTACTACGAGACTACGACGCATTGCTACGTTGTTTTGCTACGTACATATATTCTGCTACGTATCTACGTTACTCTATAAATGTTTGGAGTATATTATTTTGTTTTGAACGAATTTATTTACATGAGTTGCGATAACTTTTGTTTGTTAAATAACATATTTGGATTTATTTTGTTGTATTATTCGCATAGTATTAACATTTCATAAACAATTTAATTCATTGTTTAATTCATTGTTTAATTCATATAGTATGTTAATCATTTCTTGACGATTTGTTGTTTTGTTTATATTTTTCAGTAAACACCTATTTTTTAATACAGTTTCTTGCTAAAATAAATATAAAATAAATGTGGGTGTGATGACATCTTTCATTATATACAATGTTAAATATACTCTTAAATTTTCTACAGTTTTAATAGACAAATAGGTAATACAGTGACCTAAAGCATGTATGCTTGACGCGGAACTATTGTCTATTCGGGTTCGATTACTTCGTTAATTTAATTACAAAATCTATGAATCATTTATTTCATTCATGTAATATTTTTCTTAATGACGTCATGGTTAACAAGTTAGTAAGGTAACTCATTTTAAATATATTTAAAAAAAAACAAATACCGCTTGCTGTAATTTTTTGCAGGACAATATTTATCATATTATCAATTAATGATTCTAAGTTTTTCACTCAATCGTAAAATCGTAAAATAAATACTATTGTTATATCTCATAATATCCGTTTCAACATAGGTCGGTGTAAAGTTGGTATGTAAAAATTCAAATTGGAACAGGCAAATCTAAAAAAAAGTAGTACCTATTGAAACCTTTTCTACGTATAAAGGCCTGTCTTATGGGTCTGTCTTCTCTATACATACACCTTAAATAAATGTGTAATAAATTTGAAATAAATAAGCTGCCTAGAAAGTAGAATGAAGTCTAAAGATTGAACCCAACAAAAACTCATCAATTACATTTTGTCACTTGTCAATGTTTCAAGTTTTAATTACATCGATGTCTGGCTACGATACGGTAAAACTTTATCGTATCGTGAGAAAAACAGATCAGAGAAAAAGGAAAAAGAAAAATATGCATTACACAACTTTTGTATCTTCTTCCTAGCTTAATTTCCTCTCACACCAAGAGATTGACACTTTCTTTAAAATATATAAGTTTTAGTCTATTGGCACTGCTTATTAATATAAACAATAAATAATTTATAATTTATTTAATAAAAAATTTCAAACACAATCTGAAATAAATGACGGAACATTTCGAAGTCTTACAAATATTTATAATGCAATGCAATGGGAGTAATTTAATAAAAAGTGCGCTTGGAGGGCTAACTCTTCAAAATAAAAGCTGGTAAACTAAATATTCGTAATAAGCATACCAGAATTATTGAGAAAAGTTTATTTACTAGCTTTTCTGTAAATTTGTCACATCCAATCTAATCACAAAACCTAAACTCATGTATTATTTAACGTAAAGTACCATTCGCACTTACTGTTTTAATTTTGTATTTAGTTTAAATTATAGCATATAAAAATATGCTTTATTTAATTTAGGTTTTCTTTGTTTTTTTTAGAACCTTATAAGGTCCAATGTTTCTTAATTAAAAAAACTATATTATAACTAGCTGTCCCGGCCACGCGTTGCTGTGACTAACGTTTTTGTCATATTACATTACATAGCGCCATCTATTAAATATTTACTCAATCTAGTCAACAGAATATTTACTCAATCTATTTATCAACAGATGTCGCCATCTTTTAAAATCAGATAATTAATAATAAATCATAATAATTAATCATAAATTGAGATGTAAGCTATCCTATTCCAGTTGGATCTTCAAACTGCACACGGTGTACAAATTTGATTAAAATCGGTTAAGTAGTTTAGGAGTCCATCGCGGACAAACACGGACCAACAACGTGACACGTAATTTATATATATTAAGAAGAAGATATAACTTCCAAAATGTGACAATCTGTCAAAACGCAGTAGAATTTATTTTTAAAAGAAGTTCAATGTCAGTTTATCACAAATAAAGAATTAAAACAATTTCTATTACTAATTGTTATTAAAAACAGCAGTTTTAATTATTCCACATTCAATTTTGTCCAACTGTCGAACTTTCAAAATGTATTTTACTAACGACGGAAGCGCACCAATTAAATTAACTAAACTCAAATTAAAACAAGAATGTGGCAATGAATGCCTATCCTGAAAATCTGAAATCTAGATTAAAATATTAAATAAAAACTTAAATTAAATGTCAAAATAGTGGAGTATAAAACTTTACGTTTTATTATTTATTATTTACTTATGAAGTTTAATATAATTTTGTTACATAGTTATTAAACAAATATAAAACACATTAAAAATCTTACTAATATATTAATTTAATATTTAACATCTAATTTTGCATACAAGCTTTTAGTAACTTTAATAAACCTTAAAGCTTTATTAAACAAATTTATTAAAAAGCAAATGTACATATACCTAGCCACTAGCTTATAAACTCCCATCTAATGATACAATAAAACACCTTTCCTATAGCTTATCGCAAACACAGACAAACATATTTAGATAATGAAACATGATATTTTTATTGTTAATTAAAATTTTGTAATCACTGACTGCGAAGCTTTTGTTATACTAATTAAACATCCAAATATTTCGTGGCAGGTGACCCAGATTACATTATACAGCAACTCGACACCGTCTCTAATTAACGGAGTATTTTTAAAATAAATGAAACCGTGGCATGTAACTAAGTAGCCCTTATGAAACTGAGACGTAGGAGACGTGGCATGTAACTAAGTAGCAGTAGCACCCTGTTCCGTTCCACTGCACCCCCACGTTTCCTCCTGTGCAATGTTAGTTGGATTAAAAGATAGGGAGGTTGTTTTATTCGTGACGCAAGTCAAGAAATAAATAATAATAAAAAAAACAAATCGTGTTTGGAAAGAATTTGTTGCGCAACAGAATTAGAATCGGTTAAATATTCTAGTTGACTCTCTATGAAAATTAAAGTAATATATTTACACCTATTTATCGGTATTCTATTATGTTTTCCTTCTTAGTAAGTGACTAAAAAGGATTTGAAATATAAGGAAATATAATATTATTGTTTTATTATGGATACTTTTTTATATTTTCTACAATACATAACATCATGCAAGCGCACAGGACAACTTGCCCTGCGTGATATTTTCGTTTTAGAAGTCGCTAGTATATAAATTGGGTCTTCCTAATAACAAAAATTTAAAAAATCATGATATAAGTGTTTATGGGTAACATTATTTGTATCTAAGCATCCAAAAAAATTAAAAGGATAATTTTTTAATTTTAAAACTAATAAACAAACATGAGTCTTTTAACCGTGTGGAAACCTTAAAAAAAAGGACTCATGTCCGCAATCAACGACTTGAGTCCTCTTAAATAACGAATAAGTTCTTCTTGCTTAAGAGATGATGACGTATTTAAACCTTGGGACATGATTATTTTTGTTTTCAAAATTAATAATATTTTACGAATTTTTCAATCACACCTGAAGATGCAGAATGCCACAAACTATCGGAATAAACAACAAAAGAAATTTCAAAATTTGAACATTAGTCCTTCTTCATTATGATGGCATAATTGTCAGCTTTGGAATAACCAGCAGAGAAAGATTGTTTCGATTGTTTATAAGTTTTTAATAGTTGTGACAAAACGTGAATGTTTATAACTTGTTTATAATTATTATGAGGCCTCAATGAGTAGGAGGATCGTGGTGGTAGTACGTGGAAACGTCAAAATTACAGCAACATTGCAAAACCCAAAGCAACTGCTCTTGTTGTCCAGTGGAATTCTCTGCAAAGACTACTTTAATATTATCAGTTCGATATTGTAAACATATCGGACTACCGATTTAAATAGATTAATAATACTCACCCCCTCCCATCTCCCGTTACTTTACCTATATTCCCGCCTGTCAGTTCACTTGACAGACCATCATGTTAACACACATTCAACCAGTAAATTTATGCGTTTCTATACATGAGCTAAGTACATCCACTCTTGCTCGAACTTCACAATATTTCTATTCTATAAAGTATTTCCGGGTCCGTGATAGACCCAAGAATTGAGAATCTAGAACCGATACGTTCTAATCATATAAACGTTCGATATTGTTGGTTCAAATCGTTTCATTTTTCTTGTCCTTTTTTTTTCATTTTTTTCTTATAGCTGGTGATTTTTAAAAAACATAATACTATGGATATAACGTCCTCTCTCTTTCGTCCACAAAATGGTTTGCAAATGTTTTGCTCTTGTGAAAGTTGAATAATATATTAGTTTCATTTTATTCTTTTATTCAAACTTGCAAGATATCTAAATAGAAAACATAACAACGATGTTTCAAAAATTGATGCTAAGATTGCATTTTAAAGTATTTGAATTGTATTGACGTTATTCTCTTTATTTTATTGCATATTACGTTTTGTAGATTTTATAACCTAACTTTCTAACAACATACTAAAAATATAAATAATATGTACCTTGGGTTCTTTAGTTTTTCACTGAGTCTTTTCTCTCATTCCCTTGTACCCTTCCTTGCCGTCTACTTATTTTCTTCCCTGTATGCTCTCAGAAAATTTTCTGTTTCGTGTTCAATGTCACGATGCAACTTGCATTCTCTTTTTATATGTTCCATCATCTCCTGTACTTCCAAACACACTTTGCAGTCTCTTCCTCCCCTTCTTCGCAATATTTATTTTCATTCATCTCGTTGCCTATTACGAATCTTTTAGGTATGTTGATATTCCCCTTTCCCAAGTCCTTTCGTATTACTTGTTGTGTTTCACTACGTCCTTGCTCTTTTTCTTAAAATAGTTTCCACATTTCCCAGTTCTTTCCTTCTCATCTCTGCCTCAATTCTGTTTCTTTCATACTAATCTATTCATACTAACGCAAGTTAATGCAGCATGCAACAGATATTTAATTTTGGTATTTAATTAAAAACATATTTTACTTTTAAATGGTATCGTTTCATTTCAAACGCACGGTGTATTAATTTGTCTTCACCTCGAACTCAACAGATTTCAGTTTCTGTTTCCAGCGTTTCAATGTTTTACTTTTATTTTCAAGCGAGCACATTTGTGAGAAGATTGCTCTCCCTATGAATGATCAAGTGTCGAGTATGAACATTCCTGGTCCATGAAAAGTTACATTGTGAGTGCAATATCTGTAGTGACAGATGCTTACAATCTGCATAATTGAAAGTCTTAGGAGACTACGAAAATTACGTATATGAATGTACATGGTAAATTGTGTAGGCTACGATAATAAAATACAATAAACTAGGCGACATATAGTTTTAACTTTTAAATTTACAAATAGTTTAGTAAAGAATTTGTGAAATAATTCATTCTTAACGCTTTATTGCATAAGTTTTACGTACTTCACTTTTTAACTTCCACTTTAACTATATTTATAAAAGTGCTGCATTTTTACCGTAAAGGACTATTCAGATCTACTGTTTTAACTTTTAGTTTTATATTTCATTTATTTGTATTTGTTTTTGCCGTTAGGAATTACATGCTTTCTACATTATTTTAACCAATTACATACTTTTATTATGATCATTGTTAGACAACATAATTCTTCTCGTGTTGCTCTTCTCTTTGACGAGCACTGTACTGTCAAGTTTGCAACATTCCCAACTCCGTGGTTTTCTCTGTACCTCTGCCATCCAACTCCTTGCTTCCTTCCCTGTCTCTGCTTCTTTCATGCACATTATGCATAACATCTCCTCGTTTTTTCTCCAATATCTACTGCCTTTCTCTTTATTTCCCATTCTGAATCTTAACATTATATTTTAGTCAGAAAAGAGACTACATATTACTAACAATTTTTTTTGCTTTAAATTTTAATTTATATATTTTATTTAATATTAGTTGTTGGTTAATTTTAGAACACACATTTTGCTCCTTTAAGCAGCAAAATGTTGCCAAACTTATTTATTTCAACATATTTGTTAAATTACAAATTATTTATTGTTTTGTGACAAATTCATTTATATTTGCGCCACCAGAGACCTCTTTTATCAACCAGATTACAGCTGGTCACAATCCCTTCTACTTTTGCTGGCCTATATAAGTGACTGCACTGTTATCAGTGCTCGCTCTTTACTATTACGTCTCTTTACTAGTATTGCTCTTACTCTTTAGTTACGCTCTTTACTAATTGCTTTTTACTACTCTCTTTACTACTAGCAGCTCTTTACTAGACTACGCTGCTCTTACTACTTGTTACTTTGTCATTATCTATATTTAGTTATATTTATTTTATTAGTAGTTATATTTTAAGTGTTAATTATTATTTATTGTTATTCAAAACTTGTGATTTAAATTAGATCCAATAAACAAGTGAATCGTTATATAAAATTTAAGTGAAGATCTTTAATCTCCTGTACTTGCACCTCAAGAATTGTCAACCAAGCGTAGTGCTGAAAATACGCACGATCTGCTTATTAACAGTTATAACCTTACTTAATATACATTATTATAGTTTTATTTCATTATTTGTCACAAACTGGATAGTAATTTTACTTTAGAAGCCTGTCCCATATAAAAAGACACAGTATTGCTTCAGTTTTTAGTTTTGGAAAGTTTCGAGTGTGCATACTTATAAAAATACCACTAGAATTAAAACTAAAACATATGCAATCCAGTTAAAAAATAACACAGTAGGCGAAAATGATTCTTAAGGGTATGTATGCCTAAAGAAAAACTCACTTATTTTTCTTATCAACTCAATATGTTTCTGCGCTTTAATAGCGGTGGTCCTAAATGTTGAATGGCTCTATCATTGTTATATTTCATATAAAAGCCTTAAGTCCTTCACCCTTGGGGTACGTGCGTCATCTCCAACATTACCCCTATCATCATGTCCCTTTATTGATTTAAAAAAGATATATACTACTAAGATGAATTTAGACGAAGCAATAACACAATTGCGATCTTAACATTACGGCCTTATTATTACTTACAATTTCCAATTGTCTTTCAAAGAAAGAGAAAAGAGACTTAGCTAGCAATTCCTTCTCAGTAATCTGTAACTTGGTAAAACAAGGTATTCTTTTGCTTCTTAAAAAAAGACATTTAATTATTGATTATTGTGATAAATTCACTAGATCCTTAAGAAGTAACTAAGAGTACATCCTTAGTCCCATGTGTGATTGTCACACTTTTGTCGCCGATAATTCGCTAGCAATTACGATCTGCATACATAGAGTAAATAGATCATGTCGTTAAGCACTCACGTTCTCTCGTTGTTTATAAGCGTCGTTGTAGAGCTACGACGTGTCGTACCGTAGAGGCGTAGAGCCGTAGACGTTAGAGCTCGTAGACCGTACTACATCGCTTAACGAGGTGTAAATATCAGATAAGTAAAGCTGACATCTACGAGATGAACTGCAAATAATGTCCGTTGACGCCAACGCTGCATGGACGACTACCAAATTGTAGACTGCATTATTTCCTTAAACGATTTAAAGCAGGTCCGGAGTTAAATAACACACCATTAAATAATTAGAATAATAAATTATACTTATAACTTAAGCCTCATTCCCAGTCACTGTTTTGATATTTAGTTTACTGTTTTTATTTAATATTGTAATCTGGATTTCAGGTTTTCGTTTAAGCATTCCTTTTCACATTTATGTTTTAATTTAAGTTTAGTTAATTTAGTTGGTGGGTATGCATCGTTAGTATTATAAATTTTGACAGTTCGACAAAATTTTGACAGATTGTCACATTTTGGAACTTATAATACAATATAGTTTTTCTTAATTTAATATTTTTAATTTAAAGCATTGGACCTTGTAAGGTTCTAAAAAAATTAAGAAAACTTAAAAAATAAATTAAATTAAAAATGGTACTGTAAATGACTACGCGTATTGTCATATGCTAAACAATTTAAATTAAACACAAAATACAAAATAAAATTAAAGCAGTGAGTGGAAATGATATTTTGCTGAATAATATTTGTATATAAGTAAATTATATCCTTCTTTATATACAATGTACAAATCAGTTATAACAAATTAGTGATGTTAATGGTATGAACAAGAAAAGTCAGGGGTTGCAAATTGTATCCAATGAACCCGAAAACGTTCAAAATATTTTACTAATATATTAATTTCTTATGTATCGTTATATAATCTTGCATAAAAAGTTTCCTTAATGTTAGTACACACAAATATATGTCAAATAACAGCTTCTGTTATGTACTTACAAAATATTAACCTAAAAAAGGTGTAAATGGTTAAACCTTACTTATACGTAGTAGTACTTAGCGAAAATACAAGATATTAATATATACCGATATCTCGAAAACCATGATGCTTTGTATAATATAATTTTGTTCTTATTAATATTACTTTATTTAACACACTGTGTAATTCTCGTCATTTTTAGGTTATGTACATTGAGCAGTACACTAACCTGTAAATATTTATTTCTATATGAAACATTTTCCAACAGTCTATATAATCAAACCGTCCATTCGGCGTCGGAGATGGAGTCAGCATCCCGATGGAAAACCTGAGTAATGAAAACTAGAGACAGCGCGCTCTGGATTATCAGCGACAGCACTAAAATGACAATGGAGAAATATATAAAAGAAAATGAGTCAATGTTGAGTTATTACAAATAAAAAATATAAAAACTGGGAAAATATTGATAAAGGAAATGCTATGACGTCAGACCGGTGAAAATGTTTTTCATCAAAGAATTAAATGTTTGCAGATATGAGAACAGCGCGATAAAATAATAGCGTACTTTAAAAATACGATCAGTCAGGAAAATAAAATATTTATTTATATATATATATATATATATATATATATATATATATATATATATATATATATATATATATATATATATGTACATGTATACTTTTATCTTAGCATCAGTATTCTTTACTTGAGTGTGCTATGTTTATTTAATATAAGTTCTATTTTTTAATTATTTAAGTAAATGTGAACCCGTAATAGAAATACCAGGGTTTTTTACCGTCGCGATAGTTCCCTAGTTGTATTCGTTTCATTTATTACAAGTTATTTGCAAAACACGATTGTTTTTTGCTTTCTACCTACGTGTATTTTGTCCTGCATATTAACTATAATTTACTTAGCGGTCTCCAAGCCATGCGACCTTTCCCATTCTTTCTGTCTGCGTCATCACCCTGCATACTTTCAGCTTTTTGTAGACCACGCTGTGAGGTGGGTGGTGGGGTGACCGACAAACACCCTCTTTACTCACATGAGGGTCTTCTTCCACTCGACAAGTGGTCCGAAGTCTGACAAGGGGCTGTTGTGAAAAGAAAAATGAAAGGAGAGCGGGGGTAGTAATGACGATGTAATCAGGGCTCTATTTTACTATATACGTAACGAAATTGTTACGCTAAAATACTATATATATACTCTTAATTTTGTCTTAAATTGACTATATCTCATTATACTTCTTTTCTTTTACAAGAAATACATTTTTTCTATAACTTCAGTCTTTTTTTTTGTCGTATCATCCAATTCAGTTCAATTTATTAATTATTTTATTTTATTCTTTATTACAAAATTAGGTTTAAGCCAGTGGCGTAACTACCGCTGTATCTGCCGTATCAATGATACGGGGCCCCCGGGGTACAGGGGCCCCAAACGTATGTAAGTATAAAAAATTATGCTTGTTGTGAAGAATTACCTAAAATGTTTCTTTACGTATACTTATGCGTATATAAGACCTTCAGCTAAGACACCTTGTTTGTTAAAATGAGATTGATCTTTATTTATTCACGTTGCTAACAAAAACACCTCATCATATTATCTCACCGGTAATGTGGAATAATCTGTGAGAATAATTAACAACAGCACTAAAACTTTTATTTGTAGCATTAAATAAACGAGTTCCTGAATTCGCATCATCTCGTAAACAGTACGTCGTTCTAGATTTCATAATTAAAAGTTTGAATTAGTTCCTTATGTAATTAAATTGTTGTTTTACGTTGAAAATATATTATATAAATAATAATTATCTTATTATGTATAATAAGATATATGTTTTATGTGTTGCTTTATTATATAGTTGTAGAGTGTTTACAATGCTAATTAGAGTGTTAGGGTACAAAATGGAGCCCAGTGACGTCACAAGAATTCTTTAGAAGTAGATTAAAGGAACCATGTAATCAAGAATCTGTTTGTCTGAATACGTAACTCAAATTATTACAATTACAAATGTATAGATCATAATATGTAGTTTCACTTGCATAAGAGACTATCTGTAGACTACTACACACATATATATATATATATATATATATATATATGCTTGCCATAATGACATATGCATGCATCCGTCTAACCACGCCTATTATTATTGAATTAATATTCATAGTTTGATATTTTATTATGTTAAAAGTTGTAGGCGTTATGCACTATAATGCTAAACTTTATAACGTCTCTAAACAATACAACCAATACTGAGACGTAAGCCATGGTTTGCCAAACTAAAATGGCCAAGAAGATTAATAACAATGACCTCAAGACTAAGAATGAATCATACTAGAGCTCCGAAACATCTAGCAAGAAACAAAATCATTCCAAACTCTAAATGCGAATGTGGTGAAGAACAGGCAGACCCTGACCACATTCTGTGGCAATGTAAAAATACAGCAATGGCAAGAAATGGACTCCAACGGGCGATGCTACAGACTTCGCAGACGCTTCCTGTTAACACCGCCTTTTTGATTGAGAAACCGAAATTTATAACTGCAGTAGCCATGAATAGATCATTCTTGTTGTCGGGGTACAAATTATAAGAAGAAGCAGAATATATAGGGGCGATAAAAGGCTACGTGCCTAGGAAGCCCGAGAAACTATATTTAATAATAATAACGTCTCTAAAGCCTCATTCCCACGCACTGTTTTGATATTTAATTTACGTTATTATTTAAAGTTTTAATGTAGATTTCAGGTTTTCAGAATAGGCATTCCTTGTCACATTCTTGTTTTCATTTGAGTTTAGTTAATTTAGTTGATACGCACGCGTCGTTAGTAATATAAATTTCGACAGTTGGACAAAATTGAATGTGAAATAATTAAAATTGCTATTTTTAATAACAATTACTAATAGAAATTGTTTTCTCTTCTATATTTTTCAAAAACTGACATTAAACTTCTTTTAAAAGTAAATCCTACTGCATTTTGACATTTGATTGTCACATTTTGGAGGTTATAATATAATATAGTTTTTCTTAATTTAATATTTTTAATTTAAAACATTGGACCTTGTAAAGTTCTAAAAAAACTAGGAAAACTTAAAAATGGTACTGTGGTACAATTAAATTAAATACAAAATTAAATTAAAACAGTGGGAATGATATTTTATACATAATACGGTTTTTTTTAATTTAGAAACATTGGACTTTGTAAGGTTCTAATAAAACAAAAAACTACGTAAATTAAATTCAAAGTTAAAACGGTGTAAAGATGACTGCGCATATTCACATATGCTATATAATTTAAATTGAAACAGTGAGAATAGCAAGTTTTCTGTTTGACCAACTCTTTATGAGCAAAATATTAATTTAACTAATTTACGGTTATAAGAATAAAACAAATCCAACGACGAATCCAACATGTGACATATAAAATCAGATTCAAGTCCAGGATATTCTGACCCACCTTCTCCAGTATCTTCACGAGGAGCAGTATCCTCGAACACGTGTCGCAGTGGCTGCATGGTCAGGACATTGACAAGGGTTTTGCACCAGGAAACCAACGCCAGCGAGGCGCAGAAGGGCTGTGGTGGGAGAGGGGGTACAAAAAGAAGATTCCTAGACTGGTGCTTAAAAGAACATAAATAACCCAGCAAGAGGGCATCACATAAGCCAACGAGCTAACGCGACAGAACGTACACTGTCTATTGAACATAGCACATAGAAGACTTTGCACAGATCCTTGTACTGATTAAGCAAATTTCTAGATATGTAAAGTACCAATATTCTATGATTTATTTAAAGTCGATTCACATAACATGGAGTGATATGACGTAAGTTTAAGTAGGTTTTAATCTGATTTCCTGGAATAAAGGACAATGGAAAGTTTAGCTTGAATTTATGTGAGGGAGGGGGCTGTTATCGTTATATAGTAGGAAGAGAGAAGGTGGTATCGCCTGTGAGTTTTATATTGGTTTTGTTTTAGTATTGATAATATAAAATGCTATCACGACGATTTATAATTAAAGAATTATCAAGATTTAACTAAATAAGTATAAAGAGTTTGATTATATCGCATGCGCGCGTTTCATTAAGGCCGTCTGCAGACGGGCCGACTGATTGCAAATTAGTCGCGCAAAGAAGTTTCCAACGAAAACGAAAAACGAGCCATGTCGAACCGTGTTTCGTGACTCTATAGAATTTTTAGCAATAGCATAATAAGGGATTCTATTATGCCGTGTTATGAAGTATTTATATGTATGTATGTAATTAAATACATTTGATTAGTATGCTTATGATGTCACCATCAACAGCATGCAACGTAATTGCCCTGCGTCCAAGAAACACAGTCGCTCAAAACGTGATCGAAACCAATTTGAAATCAGTGTAGTCTCGTTCGTGCCGTGTGTGTTCGGGCAGATTCGGGGCTATGGTTTGCAATCAGTCGCCCCATGTGCAGACGGCCTAAGGCTTCTATTTTACTTATTTTTAAATGCGTCTGTCTCGTTTCTTTTGGGAAGTTTAATTTTAGATTAAATGTAACGCCTATTGCCACACTTTAGAACCAACTACTTCCCTTCCGATGTAAAAATTATTACATTAAATGATACATAAATTTATATTTTGTGTTTGGAAAGGTTCTTAAAGGTAACATTTCTATTATTCAATTACCTTTTAACGTTAACTCGCATTACAGTTTTACTTACTTAAGGAATATCCAGCAAGTTTAAAACGTTGGACTTAAATCCGCTTCCTATTATTGGAATCAAGAGATTATTCAAAGTTAAAGTCACGTCCAAATAATTACTTAAGCTTAGGCTGGCGATGGTCACATGGATTACTACTTTATACTTAAGAGCGTGATATTAAAGTTATGTGACCAAACAACTCTCTTCTTACCTCCACCCCCTCCTCATACTCATTCCACTTTCCTCACTTTCAACCTCTAGAAGGCTTTAGCAGTAAAAGATCAATAACTGCCAAAACTTTCTTCAGAACTAATAAAAATGTTCTGCAAGCCAGGAACCAAGAGTTAAGACCTTCCAGCTTAGAAATATACGCTGCTATCGAGACGGACGAATTTTGCGATAAATATACTAGCGGTGCAATATTTGTTCTCAGGACCAATTTCAAGGTGCACATTGGTGAATGATCACATTTTAGTCAGAAGAATCCGTTATATAACATGAGATTAAATTAATTTTTTAAAATACATCCGCCAATAGTTTTTCTTGTTTGTCTTGAAAAGTGTAACTTTCACAACATTTTTGAAAAGTTTTTCTTTATAGATAATAATATTCTCTACAACTTTTATTCACAACTTTTTGTTATAACTTTTACAATAAAAAAGTTACTAACATATAAAACTCGCTACACAAATGAAGACAGTTGCATATATTTAAAGTTTATTTAACATAAAACGGTTTACTTGTATCATAACATTTTGTAGGTTAAAATTACTTAATGTTACGTAACAACAGTTATCCTTCGAAATAAAGTTACAATTTCTGGGTTTACTAAAACGTTTTATGTAGATTATATAATTTCACATATTAAATAAATATATTCGTAAAAGATTTTTAACTCTTTTTTTGTATTTATTTTATGACAACATAACAAAATTATGTGAATTATGTAAATGTATTGATATAAATCATACATGAGTTTAAGTTTTATGTTCAAACGGTTTTTTTTCTTAATCAAAACCTAGTCATATATATTTCATCTAAAAGGGTTTTATTTTATTATTTTATAACTATTTTAAAGCTTTTAATGAAGTTATTATTAAGACTTTATAATCCTTTATATTCCAATATCCTTTGTTTTCTTAATAGGTTTTGTGAATATGTTAAGGAGGTATAGGACGTAAACGTAAATAATGAAAACGTTGTGAAATTTGGAGGGTCGATACAAATAGTGAAAATACATGCTGTCTCAAAATTTTAGAGACTTACGGTTCATAGTTTTCTTTTTATACATGATTAAAAATAGTCATTTTCCATACAAATCATAATTCTTAGCTCAATTTCATCACATAATATAACATTTAACTATAAAAAAATGGTGACACGGCTTTGAAAAACTAGGTGTATATAAAAGTATCTTTTCTGTAACTATTGCAAAAAGAAAATTATCAAAAGGATACCTATTTACGAAAATATTTAAATAAAACCTTTAGGAAAAGTAAATGTAGGTTATAAGCGGGCAACGTTGCAAATCCCAATTTGAGCGGGAAATTCAAAATCGGAATAAATATTATATAAAATATAACAATTTATTTGTCGAAGAACCAAATCACGCATGCATTAAGACACGTAAATTTACTGCATTGCCAAATTTATTATTTCTTTTTCAAAATATTTAATTTGATTTAAATAGAATTAATATAAATTTGATATTAATTATAGGTAATTTTTCCTTTATTACACTATTATATGCATAAAAAAATCATTTTAACAAGCACAAAGCAGTTTAATAGAGAATTGAAAAATTCATTTTCAAAGATACAGTCCCAATATTTGCTCGTCCCTCATGTCACGTATTTTGCATTTCGTATTACCGAGAGATAAACTTTTTCCATTAACGGTACGTCCTGTACCTCCTTAATATAACAAAAGTTAGATTTATTTTGTATAAACCGAAACAGGTTACAAAACATTGTGTATTAGTAATGTTATGTTATGTAAAACTTAAGTACTCGTAAATTTAAGCGGGAATTTATTGAGTGATTGATCGACAACGGACAATATTCCGGCGTTGCTGTTTTAAATCACAACCAAAAACACCAAATTAAGTTAGAGAAATTCAGTTTGTAAAAGTGAGCTAGTGATATTCGTATAGAAAATAAATAAATAATCATTTAAACAATATAAAATTTTTGGTACACTAAAATTTAAGATATATAAACGTAAATAAATGGTGATTTCACTTCCTATATACATTATATCTTTATATACTCGTATGTATCCGGAAATAGAATTCATCAAATGTAACGGTTAAAAATCAAAAACAATAGCTAGAGGCGGATCTGTCTACTCAACAAAAACTTTTTGTTCGTTTGTTTAAAAACATAAATCCAAGAGACATTTATTGAAAAAAACGAATTTATTTATTACTGGTACTGAAGAGGGTGGCATATACCCCCTAAGAGAGAAGTGGGGAAATTTGCCTTTAGGGTGCTTAACGTGAACTTTGTTTTGTAAATGACGAAAAAAACACAACTACCGGATGCAAAACAAAACGTATTACCGGGTTGTGCACCTCATAAAGAATGTTAAACTAATACTTGAATAATATTGATTCCGGTGGAGAACATACGATGGGGATAATACCACAGTTGTTTTATTTATGTTTTGCTAACCAGATCTATAGCGTGGTCCTTCAGAAACAATTGCAACACTTTTTATTGTTATAGTGAACCTGTAGTGTAAAAATGTTTCAATATAGTGAGCCAACATATTGTCAAATGGGCTTGTGTCCTCATGAAATTGATGTTAATAAATGTGTATTGGCGTGTTTATTTTAATAAATATCTAAATGTTGACGGAGATATAGCAATTAAAAGTTTTAATTGTAGTTTTAGCGCTAGAAATGGTCGGCCATATTTGTATGACGTGAAATGCATTTTAACGTCAGTTATTTGTTGAGTAGGTCAGTGTTGTGGTAATGTTTTGCATCTGTTGGTAGTCGAAATAATCAAGTCAAGTCAAAGAATAATAAGTTTTTATTTTATTTAACTCTGTTACGGCAGACATATTTTTAGAATTTTATCGTTTCTTGAAATAGCTGTAAATAATATTTGATATTTTGATATATAAATATATATAGCAGAGATTTATGAGCTGTAAGGTTGGCAGCGGTTGTGATGTCACATGCATTTGGAATGTGTACAACGTTGAATCTCTTTAATAATTAAAGAGACAAAATGACTTTTTTAATTGTTAATATCTCCCAACATATAAGGAGTTATTAAAAAATAATTGGACATTTGAGGTTCTAGTAACCCACTTTATCAATATATAGTACACTTTTATAGAAATTAAGACATAGGACACAAGTCCATTACACTTGAAAAACAAATAGTCAATAGTTGAATTATCAATGACCAACATGCTTGTCATTTTGTTTGCCAACCACTAATTACGTTCATCGCACTCTTAAACGAACAAGCATGTTGGCCGATCCAGTTTCAAATCCAACGAGCGAGTGTTGGGCCTTTATAAGAACGAAATCGTAATAACTTTATCAACTGCAACTGTTAAGTTGATTACGTTTTGCATATGTTTACCAACACGGTGCAGTTCTATTGTAAAAGTCAATATCACAAAATGAAACACATTACTAAAATCAAATCGTTGTACACCGGAACATAAACTCACAAAGAAACAATAAGAGCTTTTTCTAAACGATATAATACGTTATTAACTATATCTGTTAGTTCTCTAATATATCTAGTAAGATCCACCAGAATAGCCACTTTATTCCCCGTAACCCAACTCCTTTATCCTCATAATCCTTTAATAGCGCTCCTTCCCTATTTCTTCATCTACTGTTCGTTTTGAGCGTGCCGACGCCGACGCCGCGCCGTGCCGTGCAATGAAACTTATCCAATATCAATAACGATGAGTGTATTTTGATGAGACGGCCTTAATAATAGCATCCGTTATGAGTTTCCCGTTAACGCCCGTTACTGCTGGAGCTAACGAACGCATTTTGGTATCTGGAAGTAAAGCCAGTGGATGTAACAGTTGGTCCACGTCCATTGGATACGACCAGTGCCGAACGCTAGGTCACCAAAGTTAGCCCCTCAAAAATATTTTTTTTTTCTATTTTCGACTTTTTTTCTATTAATTCGTTTGTTCATCGTTTGTTCTTAATTGTTCGCTGTTAATAATTGTTTGTTCCCCATTTATTTATTTAAAAAAAATTAATTAAAAATATATCTTCAAGTTAGCCCCCCTATTGCAATCTTTAATATTTTTCCGTCAATAATGACTCGTAAATATTTATTTTCGATTGTTCGTGCGTAAAATACATTTGTTCTCTTTCGAAATTACTCATTTTTTGTTTAATTAACTATTTTAATTAGTTGAATGTATGTTTGCAAAATTTGTGTATTGCGCATGCGTCAACCATACGTTTAAACTTTCTACGCGGTTGTTTTAATCGTGAAAAAAAAAATACAATTTTAAATCCTGAAGGAGCAATTAATTGGTATACAGTTTAATTAAAAAAATAAAAAAATAAACAAAATAATGTGCATACGCGTAAACTTTAGACCAAATACATTTTTTCCATCCCTTCCCATCTGTCGTTATTATGGAGGGTAGAGGTACCTCTACCTCCATATTGCTGGCATTATATTAATATATTTCACACAATATTCTGGAAAAAATAAAGAAATTCATTAGCATTTAAATAATTAAGATTTTTAAAGTGGTTACAATTACTTACTGAACAAACTACTAATCGTCGTTATACTCTGCCTAATGTGATTAATATAAATTAATTTTTATAGTAAAAATTACCTGTACTTTCAAAGTTTTGTTTGTAATAATTTACATATTTAGCTTCAATGTTTACATATATAAATTTAGAACTGAAAAATCATTTATTTCACGGTAAACAACCACGTAGTTACCATAACCTCTATGCGACTTTGTATTTAATTATTTATAATTAAATGATATGTGTAAAGTCCTTGGTCGTTAATTAAATTATGATGAATAATATATTTTTTTTTTTATTTTTATTTATTTATTAGTTTATTATTTTATTAGTTTATTTTTTTATTTTTTTAATTAAACTGTATACCAATTAATTGCTCCTTCAGGATTTAAAATTGTATTTTTTTTTTCACGATTAAAACAACCGCGTAGAAAGTTTAAACGTATGGTTGACGCATGCGCAATACACAAATTTTGCAAACATACATTCAACTAATTAAAATAGTTAATTAAACAAAAAATGAGTAATTTCGAAAGAGAACAAATGTATTTTATGCACGAACAATCGAAAATAAATATTTACGAGTCATTATTGACGGAAAAATATTAAAGATTGCAATAGGGGGGCTAACTTGAAGATATATTTTTAATTAATTTTTTTTAAATAAATAAATGGGGAACAAACAATTATTAACAGCGAACAATTAAGAACAAACGATGAACAAACGAATTAATAGAAAAAAAGTCGAAAATAGAAAAAAAAAATATTTTTGAGGGGCTAACTTTGGTGACCTCCGAACGCTTGGCTACATGGTCAGCTGGAGGACTTTGTGAACAATAGTTATTTTAGATAGTATTCATATAGATGTAATACTGTATTTAAACGACGGAAAACCGGCGCCACTCTCACATCAAATTAGATCGGACAGCCAGTTGGTTGGTCCGCCATCGAATAGGTTCTACGCTATTTTTTAACGTTGATTTTTACTACCAGACATGAATTTTTCACAATAGATGGTTTTTAAATATATTTTTTAGAGAAATATAATTTATTTAATTGTATTTCATGCAAAATTAAGAAGATGTATTTTAATATAATAAATAGGAATAATACCATAAAATTTATGTGGATTCCAGGACACTGTGGAATAAGAGGAAACGAAATTGCGGATAAATTGGCAAAGGAATCAATAAATTTGGAAATTGAGATGAGAGTGAAATTACCTTCATATGAAATTTTTAATATAATCAAAAAAATTTACTTCAATTTAAGAAACACAGATTTCATTAACAAAAGTCAGTTAAAAGGAAGAGATTATTATTATATTGCATCCAAATTTAAGTAAGAAGAGATGGTTTAGAAATGAGTCCCGCAAAATTATATCAACTATAATCAGAATCAAAAGTAATCATTGCAAAACTCCAGCTCATCTGTACAAAATTAATATTAAATCTGACGATAGATGTCAATGTGGTGAAGAAGGAACTTTGGATCATATTATATTTGAATGCATAAATTATAGTTTAGAAAGATCAAAATTGAATAGTGGTATATTAGATGTGATTAAAACTTTTCCTGCTAATACTAAATTTTTGTTAAGTGATTCAAAATTAATTAGTGAATTATTGAAATATTTAGAAATGTGTAAAATTGAATTATAAATTATAAAAGATGTTAAAAAATTATTTGATGGTGGCTATGACTAAAGAAAGTCAAGGCAAAGAAGAAAATAAATATAAAAAAAAAATTAATTGTATAAGTATGAATTTGCAAATAAATCTTTGATCTTGTTAAAAACTAGCTTCAAATAATACTCCAAAAAAGCATGTGTAAAGGACGGAGCAATTTGGCCGCAACTTTCCATCGAATTATTTACCATTGGCGTCGATATTCTGGCGTAGAAAACTGCTCATGTGAAAAGGTTTAATATTTATCTAGAAATGATCCCACTTATAGTCTTTACATATATTGATGAATTCTAAAATATACCAAAACAATACTGTTATTATTAGGGGAACATAGAGATCTCCTTTGTTATTGTTCAAGATTCTACTTAAAAATTTCAAGTCTTTAAAATTACGAAAGTAAAGTAATAAATTAAAAAAATTCAGAGGAAAATTCAAAGACAGATTAGAAAAGATTATCTACAAAATACCAACTTTTTCAAAAATTTAAAGGTACAAAATATCTTTTAACTAAATAAATTTCCTATATTTACTTTATAAATTCTTTACGAATGGTAGCGAGAGGGGCCCGCCGTTCTAGTATACCACGGGCCTCTAATATCCTAATGCGGCTCTGACTACTACTCCTAACATGTCTAGATCTCGGCTACCACTAAGTTTTTGAGGTTGATTTTCGTTACCATCTACATCTACTAAGCCAAACCAAACCAAACCAAACTGAACCATACTAGGTTGGCCTACCAAAGCTTCCATGTGATCTAGTTACCAGACTGAAGTAGCCTCAGGTTGCAATCTGTGGTTGGTATAGCAAAACATACCACAATATATCGATTGTACTTTAAAGTTTTGAAACTGGTGGAGTGTTATGGTATTAACAAAATACAGGGCCCTTCTGGGGAGCTCTGCTGGAGAATTAGAAGGCACAGGGTTTCGGGCGCTTAATAACGGGCATCCCGTTAAAATCGACTAACTTTATGCAATTATAATGGAAATATGAAGTTACCGCGTTACCGGACAAGTGCAACATTTTAGAAGAATGTATTTAGTGGTTTTCTATATTATATTATAGAAAATATTGATAGAAACCGCTTGATCAATAAATAAATACCGTAGACTACGGATTGGAATCTATTCAAAATGTGCACATGCTTTAAATAAGCATGCCGTATATTTATGCAATAAATATTATAGTAATGGATACAAGTAATAAATGTTAATGTGTTAGAACAGGTTTTAGGTATGATTATGAGGTGTAACTTGTTAAAGTATAAAAGATGTGATTGAAAAACGCAATAAACTCATTTAGTTAAAGTCTAAAACCACCAGCATGCATTTGGGTGAAGTAGAGAAACAAACGTAGATGTGCAAATAGGAGAATTGACTTATTGACAATTGTGCTTATGCCTTAGATTCATAGATGATGGTTTTTGTTCAAATGGGCTTGTGCAATATGTCTTAATTTCTATAAAAGTGTACTATATATTGATAAAGTGGGTTACTAGAGCCTCAAATGTTCAATTATTTTTTAATAACTCCTTATATGTTAAGAGATATTAACAATTAAAAAAGTCATTCTGTCTCTATCATTATTAAAGGGATTCAACGTTGTACACATTCCAATTGCATGTGACATCACAACCGCTGCCAACCTTACTGCTCATAAATCGCTGCTATATGTATTTATATATCATATAACTTATTATTCTTTGATTTTAGTTGATTGTTTGACTACCAACAGCTACAAGACATTACCACAGGACTGACCTACTCAACAAATAACTGACGTTAAAATACATTTCTCGTCATACAAATATGGCCGACCATTATTAATACCAAACTATAATTCAAACTTTTAATTGCTATATCTCCGTCAACATTTAGATATTTAATAAAAAAGACACGCCAATACACATCAATTTCAATTAACAATTGAAAAATCGACCACAATAAAATGAGGACACAAGCCCATTTGACTTGCTTAATAAAACTGTTGTCTATTTCATTTCTCTCTAGAATACTTTTTTAAAGTAACAAACTTTTAACTTCTCTTTCATAATTTTCTCTTAATTGTGAACATCGATTTATCTCGCACCTTGTTTAAGTTCATAAATTAATATCTCTAGTGGCACTTGTCATGGGGCATGCAGTTAGAGGAAAATTCCAGGTCCTCGTAGTTGTATCATAAATAAAACTTTTTGTCATTTACAAAAGTTTAGTGTAGATTGAAACAACTCATTTTAATAGTTTGTTGGTTTTTAGATGTGTCAAACCAGGGACTGATAACCCTGATAATCATTTAGGGTGAAAAACGAGGTAGCTAAAAACTTGTATAAATCTTTGTTTTGACATTTTATAAGTTAGATCAGTAGAATATGGTGTACGAAATAGAAATGCAAAAGTCGACTATGACTTTATTCGAAAGTTTATTGGAAAGAAAGAGATCTGTTTCAAAGATGACACACTGAGAGAGTGTGAGAGAGAGAGCGAGAGTGTTGACATTTTACTCAGATTGCTGTGTCTTCGGGTTCAATCCCCAGTTGTTTTTCCTGTTAAGTTAAATTAATTTAACTATGTACATTGTACATACATAGTCATTAAACTTATCGCTCCAGACGATGCTGTGAATGTTTGTTTCAAATACGGGTCAAATATTGGAAGATTGACATGGCAAGTTTCCTGCCACACGGCGGAACGAATGTTTGATCCGAATGATTTATTTATTTTATTAATTTGTTGATATGACACTGACACTGTTTACCAAAAACTTTCAATTAAATAAAGAATCTTTCAAGTATTAAACCTTCCATTGTTGAACGATTCGTACAGCAGTTGGACACACTTAGTTCCAGCATCGACCACACTATGCGTCCAACCATATTACTAAGCTTTCAACATATTACGAGGTCGTCAGCTCGAAAGTTAAATAAATAAAATATAAAATGAAAGTAATAATTTTAGTTTAGTAGTCCCTGTCCTATTCCAAACACACACACATACAAAACATAGACACAGACCTACGATATCCGATGCGACATTATGTTTCTAGTAACACAACGCCTGTAAACAAAGTAGACAAATATAATTAATATTTTGTATAAAACTGACAAAACTCACACGAAATATCGTGATAAAAGTTGATAAAATTATTCACCATGTCATGTTCCATACAGGTACAGGTATGTTACGGGTATTTCAAATTTAGGAAATATGCTGGTGGTGCTCTTGTAACATGTCTTCCGCTTCAAGAGTTTTTACATGGAAAATACTAATATAATGTCAAAACGTGTTATATTGTTTTACATATATTACTTTTTATTTTTTATAACATTGGTTCTTGTTGTTTAACCAACCGACTAAATGTCTCATCGTTTTATTCAAATTCATAATCTGTATTATAATTTATTTCGTTCTCTAGTTAGAGCTACGGAAATTCAATATGTAGGGTGTTTATAACAGGGTTGCCAACCGTCATTCAAACGTTTAGAGCTGTGTCCATTATTTGTGTAAAAATATTAAAGAAGTTATCGTTATTTAAAATTTGAAATTCTGATTCTGCTCATTTTTTGGCTGCCATGCTTTTTGACGTCACGTGTTGAAGAAGTTGCTAGAATAAGTAGAAGGGAGACTGCATTAGTTGGTGGGGTAGAAGAGTACTGTGTCTTCGAGTTCGATTCTCGTACCATAGTTATTTCTTCTGGGATTGGTAGTTATTAAGTTAAATTAATTATAAATATAGTATTACACAGACTGCTGGGAATATTGCAAAATCCCAGCAGACACTTTATAAAGTGTATGTGAGATCTAGTTGATGGAGATGTAAAAAACAATAGGTAGTAGTGGTATTTTAGGAAGGCTTAAATATCATTTCATTGGGGAGGGGGGGATCCATCCCCCCTCCTGTAGAAATGTGCACCATTTTAAAATTAATTTTTTGTTTCAGGTAACTCTTCCAAAATATATCGATTTCTCTGGATTTAATGGTCCTACGGATATGAATAAAATGTATTTGTAAGGTAATTAAATCACATATCAAGTAATAAAATCATTTTATGAATTTTAAAATTGAAAATGTCATTAAAAAAATTATTTATACAAATTTTAGTCCAAAATTTGTCTGTTTTTTTACAATGGCCGACATCTCTAGCGCTAAAACTACAATTCAAACTTTTAATTGCTATATCTCCGTCAATACTTAGATATTTAATAAAATAGACACGCCAATACACATTTATTAACATCTATTTCTTTGAACAATTGAAAAATCGACCCCTAAAAAATGAGGACACAAGGCTGTAAAATGTTAGAATTAATGTTAGGATTAATGCGCCTGAAAACATAAAGATATATATTTTATTACAATAAAACATCTTTATATATAAAAATTCTTCTTGTGTATATTTGAGCTCGCAAAACTCGTAATGCAGTTGATCGATTGACTTGAAATTTTGACACAACGTTGCATCCGAATTCCTTTCTTTCCAGTTAAACGTCGTCTGTGTTTGTGTCTTTATCTTTTATTTACTTCCCCATTTATTTCATATCAGACAGAGCCACAGCGACGGGTCCACAATATTTTTAATCACCTCTCATTTTCTTCTCAATATTTACAAGCATATACCTTTTCCTTTTACTTACTTTATATGTATTTTTGTTTTGTTTTGTTTTATATATCGTATAAACAAACATTATCAATAACGCTCCGCCCCTCCCCCCACTCCACGAATTTTACTTAGCCCGGGCATTTCATTACTGACATAACTTAACATTATTTTCAGTAATAATAACAAAAAATATTTCATATAAGTTTCCCTTCCTCTTCCTTTCCTTTCACATCACTTCCTAAATATTTTTTTGTGACTTTCCAAACAATAATACTAACATTTGTAACCGTAATATAACGTATTCTTTGAATGCTCTTCCGTTTCCGTTATTTCCGGATTACGCTTTGTAAGACGAATATTTTACATACATTCCTGCGAAAATAGTTCCATGGAGAACTTCTTACTTCAGGCGATATCATGCCTTCCTTCTTGCTTCTTCCCAGTTCATGCCTCTCTATTTCTTAGCTGGAATAGCTAGAGAACTAGTTATAAGGTGCAAAAGGAACACAAGTGAACTAAACTGAAATTCCAATTATTAGGTAGTAAATGTCTTGGATTCATTATTTATATAAATGATATTCTTGCGACATCTGTGAAGTAAAACCACAACTATACTACATAATATTTCCTTAATTATGTATAGACTCAAAGGTTATAATGGTTTTGGTTAAATGTTAAACATATTTATACGTCAAATAATTATTCAATGCACAGATTTCACTGAGAGGAGCTCTTAATAATGTAAAATCAGTTTAACAAGTATAGAATAATACGTATAATTGCGTTCCGTTATTGAAATATTTTTTAATAAATGTATTATGGCGTTTTATTTTATTAAATATCCAAAAATTAACGGATATATATATATATCTATTTAAAGTTTGAATTTTGTTTTACTGACGCCACGAACTTGTTAAATTATAATAAGTAATGTTATTTATTTTTTGTTGTATATCACGATATTATATTGAAACATTATGGGTTGACGAAATAGCTTTGACGTTTAATGTTGCATCTCTTTTGCGCTTCTCTTGTTTAATAGTGGTTGTAAAGGTTAGAAATGGTAGTGGGGAGAAGGTAAAGAAGCAATGACGTCGTGAACTCAGTCATTTTTGTAAATTTTTACTTCTCTAATTATTAAAGTGAAAAAATGACTATTTCAGTCGATAATACCTTCTAAAACATTGCGAAAAATAGTTGGATATTTGAGTTTTTGATAAGCAACTTTATCAATATACAGTATGTATTGTCTACTCTCAGTCTCGAGATAAGTGACAACACTCTTCTCGGACCTTGCGCTTTCCACCACCAACAAACACTGTATTGTGAAAACTTTCTTTCCTTTCTTCTATTTATCCCACATACACTGCCACTTCTCGTTCACTTTGTTATTACATTTTGTCAAGAAGCCTACATCATTGTGATTTTCTATGCTCGCTTTGCGAGCACTTATATTTATTTTGAGTGCATCAACTATTGGTACTTATTAGCACTTTTAAATAAATATTACATTTTTATATACATTTTTTTATAACACATAACTTATACAATATATAATATTTCTTTTTTTTTCATATATCAGCTTCTCTTTTCATTATTCCATTTCAGATTCCTCCATCGGTGCTTCTCCAATCACCTCCTCATACAATTCCTCATACGTTCCCCATTTCATCCAATCTCTTCTAAAGCTGTTCTTTTTTCCCTTTACTTTTCCTTCTCGAATTTTTTCTTTTTGTAATCAGTTTTTTTCCATATTCATTTCTATGGCTGCACACAACTAACATTAAATCTGATTTTGCCAAACCCAGCAAGTATAACTCTGGCCCAGGGACATAGTAGTCAGAGTAAAGCATCAACCCTGTCTTTGCGCTACTGCTTGTTGTGCAGCGTCATTTGTTCTTTCGTTTACTATTTCGATTCTTTTGTGAGCAGATCGAAGCTTTTTAGCAATTATTATTAATAATTACTTATTTATAAATATTGAATCTAATATCGTCTTCAACAGTATATTTCGACACACCCTGTTTTCACATAACACATCACATTACGTCATACATATAGTTTAAGGCTGGAACATTACAGGCATGCAAAGAGAATTTCATATATTGTGTACATAGTGTACTTTAGTGATGTAGTCTTTTATTGTAATGTAAACATCATTTTAATAATAGATGTGAGCTTTTAAAAGCTCGTATACAACTTTTGATAAAAGCGTCTGTTTGCTATGTCGCTATAGTAGTTGTTGACGGGCGCCAGCGTCCTAAAATTCAGTGACCTCTTTTAATACTAGCTCGTGCCAGATTCAGACGCAATGCGCTAAAGTTTCAGGCGTTGATGATGCAAACTGCATCCGATGCGATGTAAGCCAAAAACCACGAGCTTTATATTCGTATTTGTCTTGTATAATAAACATTAATTCAGTAATGTAAAGTTTTTGAACGACGCGAGCGATGTTATGCAGCGTTCAAAACGACGTTCAAAACCGTTCAACAACGGTCTTAATGTGTATCTAACATATCACGTGTTTCCTTCGCTGCTTCCTAACAACGTTATTTTGTTTTGTGTAATTAAATTGTGTAGTAGTTTTTATTTAATTTGATGATACAATTTGTTCCGCTGTTGTAGAGAGTCTAGTGAGAGCCAAACCCGGTTACATAGAGCTTATCTATGTTATACATACCGACACTCCCAAAACATAGACAGTAGAATAGAAATATACATCAGCAGAGGTCACAGACGAACTTTAATCATTTTTGAAGTTACACTCTCATTTGAAACCAGACAAGTGCGTAAACAATACCGGCTAATGAACAACAATTCCCAGTTATTGATTAACAACAAGTTATTTATATATATAAATGTATACTTAAACGAATAAGGACTTATGGGTTACAACTTTGGGGTAACATCAGTTAAAGCTCGCTAGCAACGATGCAAGCAAACGATGCTACGAACACCTTCCAACGTGGACGCATCTTGCTGGATGCATCTTGCTCGTGCTGTTGTTGGTCTTTTGACCCACGTCATAGGGGATTTTTCTACTCCCACCACACACTTGATCCACATGTCATGCACTGCTGCACGAATCATCCAACATTGGAAAGTTTTATACTTGAAATGTTTTTTACTTTACTTTATTTAGCTCAAAGTTTTTGTTAGACAGTCTCAGTGTGATCAAACATTCGTTCCACCGTGTAGCAGGAAACTTGCCATGTTAATCTTCCAATATTTGGCTCATACGTTGCAAGCATTTGAATCAAACGTTCACCGCATCGTCTGGAGCCGGCTTAACTCAAACATTGAGATGTTGCAAAGATTCCAATCTAAAACATTACGCATGATTGTGGATTCACCAGGATATATTACAAACAAAAGACTGCACCACAATCTTGCAATACCTACAAAAAGACTACGGTGAAATATAAATACTATTCAAATATATTAGTGACCAACCTAATGGAGGACATGAATGTCTTTACCAGACTGAAGAGAAGACCGTCTCAGGCCTTAAATAAATGAAGTAATAAATAGATACGGTTGTGTCGCTAAACACATATCGTGCAATTTTATTGTAAGGCCGTCCGTACACGGGTCAACTTATTGCAAACTAGCCGCGAACGAAGTTTCCAACGAAAAACGAGTCATGTCGAGCCGTGTTTCGTGACTCTATAGAATTTTAGGCAATAACATAATAGGGGATTTTATTGTATTGTATTATGAGATATTTGTATGTATGTATATATTTAAATACTTTTGAAAACTATTTGTGCACATCTCTGCTCATGATGTCACCCAAAGTCGCCCAAAACGTGCTCAAAACCAATTTCAAATCAGTTTAGTTACGTTCGTGCAGTGTGTTTTATCTCACTCGTATACACGTGCGTTCTCTCACTAACAACACAGTTGCATTCTCATTCGGTTCGGGCAGATTCGGGGCTAAGGTTTGCAATCAGTTGCCTTATGTGCGGACGGCCTAAATCTATTGTTAAATGTCTACATGACCGATCGCCATATAAGTAAATTTAATAAAAGACAAAAATTTAAAAACACGCGGTTAACATTTAATGAATCTTAATATTTGCAATCTTCTTATTGGTTTCAAGGATCCTTCTCACCTATTTTTCAATTATAAGAACAGTGTTTAATTTAAATAACATTTTTATTTCTATTCAATAGACATAATTTTTCGTTAACGTCAAGTTTTAAGTGTTAAATTATAGAAAGTTTGGAGTATGCATACTAATAAAATTAAAACTAAAATTAAACCTATGGATAACAATAATATTTCATAGTACTTTCTTGCTAAATAATCGAATACAAAAAGTTTTAATTTAAGAAATCAGTCAGCTTCAAAGTTGCTTATATAGCATGTGCTGCCCCCGGCAAAGGAACGATAAACTAGGATTTAAACAAGATTGTCTTTGCTCTACTTTAAGTTGTTTTCTTTAGACGAATCTCTTTATCGAAGTTCTACACATCCTTCTTATCACCCACAAATGTTTTAACAAAATCTCAGATCCTGGACGCAACCCCACAAACAGAATAAAGTTCCGGTGTAGGCCGGAAGAAAGAGGTTTATAAAGTTTATATTTTTCTGGTTCTTTGACATTTGTTTTAAATATGAGAGGACATGGACGCGGATGCTAATGGGCTGCAGAGTGGTTTGTTGGTTCGTTATGCACTAATAGAAGACATGGGTTTCAGTGGTAGAGTGTTAAAGCAAGAGGCAACTTTATAATTACTGTATAAATAATTATTTTTTTTATATCTTCTATTTCCTGCAAACCAGAAAACCACCATATTTTATACCTAGTGTTGTAGAGGAGTATTTTTATTATTAATGGCGTTTTCGGATTATGCTTTACTTTTTTGGTAGCCTTGCTATTGGAGGAAAAAGTGTACAAAAATAAGGGGAAATAATATATATTTAGTGTGTTTATGGGAAAGTATATCTACCTTACAACCAGTGGAGAATTAGGGTTCTAATGCTTCTGTTACAAACATTTTAGTGGTCTGGATTTTCATAGCATTGATCATACGAGTATATTATAACGTTCCAAGTTGTGTGCATTTATTATATTCTTGTATGTTGGGTACAGAATTTTGTATGGTGGTTCGAAAACCGATTCCAAACATGTTTTTGGAAATTGCCTAATATTTGAAGTTTTTTTATTTATAAAAACTGAAAAACAATGGACATATTGCTATATAAATTTTTAATCTGTAATAAACAGAAAGTTAAAATTTTGCATGTATATTTCGCTATTGAATATGAAAATATTATTATTATTATATTTATTTTAATGTTTTTGCCATTGGGCACTACATTTTTCAGCCTTAACTCATTAAATTACATATCATTGTGCTTAATTAATTTGTGATCCTTATTATATCTAAACATACTCACTCCTTCCAAAAGAAAATAAGAAAGAAAAAAAACAAAATATGTAAATTTAAAACACTACTGCTCATTCCTCCTGCTACTCTCCCTTCTCTTTCAACTTTGCCATTCCTTCTCTTTCCTTGCTCCTTTTCTCTATCTCCGCCATCCACCTCTTCCCTTCACTGCCTCCCTTTAATAACTGCACAATATTCTTTTCGCTTTTTGAATATGAACTTCAAAAATTTAAAAATGGGGGTCTGGTAATTCAAATTGTGGACTGCCTATCTAATAAATTAAAGAAAATTTTAATTTGAAACGTTGGCAGTTTTTTCCAAGGGTAAAAATTGTGTAAGAAAGTTACAGCGAAATCAAAGAATACAGCGAGAATACCTGAAGCCACCATCGGTGCAGATCTTAGTAGTAGTAGTAGTAAATTAGTAGCTACATACACGAGGCTTTAACACCATAAAACGCGCCAACATAGTAAGAGATCGTCGACGTTAACCAAATTAAATGAATAATTAATTCTCTTTCCTTAAGTAACTGTATTCATCTCTAATTATAACCAAATGCTTGAAATATTTAATTTCCTTGATACGTTATACCAACATAATAAATAATGAATCAATGTGCTCCTTATAAAAAACAGTGTTGCAATTCAATGACAGTCTCAGATCCATTAACATGTCTATCACTATTTGGTCCAGATGTATTTCTTTTCCCATGAAATATGTTTATGAATAAAATATGAACGCGTATTATTTCAAGATATTAAGTCACTTTCTTCTCAAAATAGAAACAAAGACGCATCTAAAAGTCTTACGTTAACGTCCTCTTTGTTTATTTCACGGTTTTTAATGGATTCATAAAAATACGAATGAAATAATTCATCATCTCATCGGATGTCATAATAATTTATATTTCATTTTTTATGTTCGTTGGGTTGGTTAATGTGACTCATATTTTTTTATACATGCAAAATCTGCGTGTTCTTTTTATCGGTGTTTAAAGCTCTCTCACACGTAACAGACTACGCACGACTTTGGTCTCATGCACATGACGCGACTGGTTGCAAACCTTAGCCCCGAATCTAAAAAGAACGAAAGTGTTTACGAGTGAGATAAAACACAGGGCACGAACGTAACTTAACTGATTTTAAACTGGTTTTGAGCATATATTCAGCGACTAGATTTCTCGGTCTCGGTAGAGATGTTTACGAAAAGTATTTAAATACATACATACAATCAAATATAACACAATGGAATCCACTGTTTTGCTATTGGTAAAAATTCTATAGAGTCACGATACACGGCTTGACATGGCTCGTGCTCGTTTTCGTTGAAAACTTCGTTTCACGTTTAGTTTGCAACCAGTCGGGTCGTGTGCTGAGGGCCTTAGTGTAAAATGTTTCAATACTGAAAATATAGTCCAAATCACCAGTCCAGTGCTATAAGCATGAGCAGAGCTATAATACGATAATGAATTTTATCTTATTCGTTTCTACATACATTATAGAAAAATAAGTGAGTCAGTGCTTTTTAGTTATATCGGCAGTTTATACCCCACAATTTTTTTTAAGTATGAGTCGCGCCGAAGTCTCGTAATTTGTATTATACCGCTTTTAGCGACACCATTTATTGATGTTTCTTCTATGAACTAAAATTACTCGATGACTCTATGAGCGTATGTCAGATAAGGACTAAATAAGGACTATGTGTTTATATAATTATATTATGAAGTATTTTGTAAAAACTTCTTTTATACTCTGCATTGATAACAAAAATAAATACGGAGCTAATAAAATATACAGTGAGTGTAAAAAGTATTCGTACCCCTCGGTATGCAGAAAGAAAAACGAATTTGCTAGGCTTCCTGGTATATATTTTCTAAAAAACAAAATAGTATCAAACACTTCAAGGTTACAGCATTGTATTTATTAAAAAAAAAAAAGATTAAAAGAAAGACTGAGTGCGTGGTAAAAATAAATACGCACAATATATTCGAAATCACAAACAAAAAGTATTCGTACATTTCATAAATTAGTGATAAAATATAAAGAATTAGTGATGAAATAACAAAAAAATATAGTAATTAATATTTTGTTGGGCCACCTCTTGCATTAATAATAGCTTGGAGTCTTCGTGGCATAGAATCAACTAGTTTAGAAGTGTAAGAAGACGGTATCAGAGCCCATTCCTCGCGAAGCGCGATTTTTAATGTTTCTTTATTCGAAATGTGTCGTGTTCGAATTTTTTTATCAAGATAATCCCACACATGCTCTATAACATTAATATCGGGTGATTGAGGAGGTATTTCAAGGTGTTTTGAAGTGTTAAAAGGATCCACATCTTGGTATTCCATGCTGTGTGCTTTGGATAATCATTATTAAAACCCATTTCTGTTACACTTGCGGGAAGATTCTCTTTTAAGATATTAATATACACTTTTTGATCCATGATTCCATCAATAAATGCAAGTTTCCCCACTCCAGTAGCACTCATACAACCCCAACCCAAACCGTATTTAAAAATATTATATTTAGACACTGTTATACACTATTATATTTACACTGATGGTTGAAATACGGTGGTTCTGTTTTGGTTCAAAAAAATTCGAACACGACACATTTCGAATAAAGAAACATTAAAAATCGCGCTTCGCGAGGAATGGGCTCTGATACCGTCTTCTTACACTTCTAAACTAGTTGATTCTATGCCACGAAGACTCCAAGCTATTATTAATGCAAGAGGTGGCCCAACAAAATATTAATTACTATATTTTTTTGTTATTTCATCACTAATTCTTTATATTTTATCACTAATTTATGAAATGTACGAATACTTTTTGTTTGTGATTTCGAATATATTGTGCGTATTTATTTTTACCACGCACTCAGTCTTTCTTTTAATCTTTTTTTTTTTTAATAAATACAATGCTGTAACCTTGAAGTGTTTGATACTATTTTGTTTTTTAGAAAATATATACCAGGAAGCCTAGAAAATTCGTTTTTCTTTCTGCATACCGAGGTGTACGAATACTTTTTACACTCACTGTATATATATATATATATATATATATATATATATATATATATATATTTATTTATATATATATATATATATATATGTATATATATATATATTTATTTATTTATTTATAGAATGTTTAATTTCACTGTGGTAGGTTTTAAAAGCTAATATTTGACATTTGTTGAAGTGTTAATATTGACATTTTAGGCATTGTTTCTGTGAAAACTTGTTAAAAACAAGAATAAACTTTTTAATTACATATGTATTACTGTCTCTCTCTCTCTCTATTTCTCTATCTATCTCTCTCTTTCTCTTTCTAAGTATACGTACACAAACGTCAAATATTAAAAGTTTAATAAAACTTTATATAAATAAAATTGTACAATCACTAAAACCGTAATACATCAACGCGAAATGTTTGACTTTTATCTTTATTACTCACATAACATTACATTAGTTAAACAGAGATAGACACTACTTAATATTGACCTTTGTTGTTTTATTATTCTGGTTTTTGCTGCGTAAATATCAGAGGACGTTCTAACTGTCCTCTCCGTGCAGTATGGACCACGGAGGACGGACGCACATTATCTCTGTGTTAGCGACGCTTTTTTACTGTCTGATGTTTACTTTCGGCGGTATTTCACCAGCCAACCATGTGGCGGCGCCACTAACCATTTTATGTTCTGCTGGCTTGTCTAATATCGTGGGATATTGCTATTTTCTAAATAAACTTTGATGTATGGAGGTTAAAACGTATTAAATTACACGTCGTATATTTGTTAGTGGCGTTGTTTCAGCAATAAGTGATACTAAAAAGCATTTTGAATAAGTCACTAGAACAGAGACATGGTCACGTGACAACTGGTACAGTGTGGCTATGAGTTCTGTGTGTAATTAATCTTGTAAAAGATTAATTGAAAAAGACCGCTTTGTAATCTTTAGAAATAAAATGTACTTTTTTAAATCCTCTTAAAATACTGTATTAATCGTGTTATAAAAGGTCCTTTATAATTAGTCCTGTTTTACATTGGTCCTACATATATTGGATCTTCTCGATTGGTTCATTACAACAATAAATATGCTTTTTGACTTACTTTTGTAACTTTATACGAGAATATATGTAGCTTTGATTTAAAACAGTCGTCACTATAAATATTTCAGACACTTTGCATGAAGTCGCAATGTATCAACTCCCACTAAAAGAGACCCAGCTTTATAACTTAAGTTCCTTTTGCTCATTCCTTTAAATAATTAAAAAATTATTGGATGAAGATTGTTATTAGGTAAATTATTTATTTTTGACTAAGTCTTATTTTACACTTAAAGAAAGATAAATATTTTGAAAATTATGGCTTTATTTATTAAGAGGAAGATATTATTATTTTTTTTAAATTTAATTTATTTAACGTTGGCTTATTTTTATTTCTAAGTCTTATCACCGAAGACCTTCAATTATGTTCTCATATATGTCCACTACTACGCTGCCTAATAAGTTTATGATTATGTATGTACATAATCAATTTAACTTGATAACAACCAAACCCAGAAAATATAACTCGAGTTCGAGCATCAACCCTGAAAACACAGAAAATTAGATTTATATTATATTATATAATTTATATTGAAGAAAATTATATATACTTCTTTAGTATTTTGTACAAATTCTTCCCTGAATATCACTATTTATTAAATTTCACTTTCCCGCTAACAAAACAAATCGGGAAAAAAGAACCCTCTACTTAAAATGCAATTAGATGGTGTCTTCCAAATATTTAGCGTGAAACTAAATGAACATTAATCGCACAAAAAATATACAAATATGAGACTAATTTAGGAGGGGACTTTTCATGTTACTACGAGACATTTGTTAAAACATTTGTCGATGTACCAAGAATGAACATGGCTAGTGTTCTCACCTCTTGTTTCCTTGTCCTTGTGTCAAAAGACTGCTCATCAATCGAGGCAAGCTACTATACACACTGTCTTGGCGAGAGTGAACTGCCGGCATAAGAAGTTATGCTCGATTTAAAAAATGCTAAGTCAATTCTTATTAAATTTCACGTGAATAATTCATGTATAACAAGTGCATTGATAGCTCCATTAAGGTCAATGAAAGCAGCACGGTAAATTATGCAACAATAAGTATTTCCAAAGAATAAAGATTTTCCAATCACACATTATCCAATACGTCACAGCGAATGGAAATAGTTTCTTTAGATTCATCCACTCCTATAAAATATGCATCCATCTGTTGCCTTCCTATAGATGTTATATGACGTGGAACTAATGTAATCTCTGTTCCCAGAGCTCTGTAGCTCTACAGGGATAACACACACAGACACAGGGGGTTGTTTCCTATATAGAACCCTCTTTAATTCGTCCTTGACTCCAACAAGAAATTTTGATAATATTCTTTCCTTTAATTTACCTCGTTTCGGAATTTTCTTTTCCCATTGTGCTCTAGATCTATTTGGACATGCAGTTTATCTCACAGATCTCTAGTTCCTCCAGTATTTCATGTGGTTACAGGAACATATAACCACCCCCCACACCACACACCACCCTCCTTTCGTTTCAAGCTCTCTGTTTCTTATTATCTGACAGTTCAGTGCCTTTAATAATTCCCTACATGCTTCAGTGCAATCATGTGACATGCTTTTCTGTCAGCTTCCGAGAGGGAAAAAAGAATCTCCAACTCCACTAGTATGTTCAAGTATTTCAAAGTGTGAGGTTTTATAAATTTTTATTTTTTCTTTTATACCCCGTTCTCTCTATAACTGTATGTATGTCTGTACTTTTAGATGGAGATTCCATGGGATAAAGCTTTCCAAGTTCTCAGCTTCTCGACTTCTTGGCTTTTTAACGTCCCCATGGCACACAAACTCTTAGAGATATTCTCAATCACAATTTCAAGTGATGCCTACGAAGTTTATTTTGTGCGTATTAGATTTCACATTATGATGCTGCGCCGCAACGCCCCCCACTGCCTCCGCCCTCGTTGTCTGCTGTTCTGCTGTGGTACACAACTTTCTGAATGTTTGGTATTCAAGTTATTGGTAATAATATGAACATATTTGTATAGCTAACATTAAGCTACTGCTATTTTATATACACAAATACATTCAAAGTAGAAAGGAACTTTTCCTATGTACTTCAAAATGTTATCACAATATCTACCGTCTTTACCAAAACACTTGTACATGTTTTTCAATTCTTAAGAAAAGAAGATCACTTGTGGCGCTCAGGGTTATGTATTAATATCAAGACGTGAACTGAAGTACCTGCAAATTTAGCCAATTAAGAATTCTTAGCCCAGTGCCCGTATTCCTGAGTCTTGCTAATAATAATCGTAATCGAACAGATATGATTTTTGTGAGTGAAAACTTTTAAAAGAGTATTTCTGAACTATAATAATAATTAATAATAAAATTCAGGAATGCTTCAGAAATACTCTTTTAAAAATAATTCGTAAAATGTTTCACTCATATAAATCATATCTGTGCGATCACAATCATTGATCGCATAACTCAGGAATAGGGCCTTCGATATAAATTAGATATTTTGTAAAGGTTATATTTTTAATTCAGGTAAACTTAATTTTATTTAACAAAACATCTTTGTGTTTATTATAAGGTCTTCCACACACGAGTCGACTGATTGCAAACTAGACGAGTAACAAAGTTTCCAACGAAAACGAAAAACGAACCATGTTGAGCCGTGTTTCGTGACTCTATAGAATTTTTAACAATAGCATATTAGGGGATTTTATTGTGTCGTATTTGTATGTATGTATGTGTTTAAATACTTTTGAAAAGTATTTTCGCACATCTCTGCTCATGATGTCACCATCAAAAGCATGCCCTGCAACATAGAAACACTTTCACCCAAAACGTGCTGAAATCTGTTTGAAATCCGTTTTCTTTCATTCGTTCGATGTGTTTTATCTCACTCGCATACACGTGCGTTCTCTCACTAACAACACAGTTGCATTCTCATTCGGTTCGGGCAGATTCGGGCAGTTTGCAACCAGTCGGCCCATGTGCGGACGCCCTAAAAATATCTATTGCCTATCAATATATTTATTTGAAATAATTGTATTTATGTGTACTATCAAAGTGAATGCGCTTTTGTACGCACTTCTATGTATTTATGTGTGCAGTTTGTCAACGTACGTAATTTAGCGCACGTTGCATACACAATTTGTTGTGCACACAACTTTTAGTGCACACGGTTTTTAGTTTGATTGTTTTTAAATCTATTCCTGTCATTCTCGAAAGCTAGTAAAATATTAGTGCAATTTACGCTGGGGGCACTGTAGTACGTTGTTTTATGTTTCAAAAAAAACTATTTAATGAAAAACGTTTAGTGTATACACTAATAAATCTAATTTTACAGCCGCCATAAAGAATGATTGATGAATATTGAAAAAAATGAAATTACCCTCTGATTCAGCGGACGGTTACGTAAAGCGGAAAGCACGGTAACTACATCAAAGGCTAACCACCCTCTACTCTACTTTACTCTTCGTCCCCTGTCTTAGGGGTACGTAATATTCAACACCAAGGCGCTAATGGTGCCAGCCCGTTTTCGGAAAATAATACTCCCTTAATATTGACTCTTTTTGTCGTCATAACGGTTGACTTAATTACTACGCAAACACTAGGCGTTGTAACTTTATCCATCTAGGGGTTGGGGCAGTTGGGGCGCCATACCAATGCACGTGCGGAGGAAAGAAAGGGTTAGGGATGATTTCAATGAAAGCACAATTATATTAGGTATTAATTCGGGGTTCAGAATCATGATCTTTAATGTCCATTTTCAATTTTGTTATTATACAGTTCACATTCATGGAACGTTTTTTAATTAGGAATTAAAATTAAGGGAGAGAAAAGGGTTATTTGATTAGTTTTATGTAACAGCACACTCATTCACTTGTTAGTAATAAACTTTTTTTATTGTCTTTATATTTATTAATTTGTTTATAAAATATAATTTGACTTTATTGGACAGGGTATTATATGTGTGAAACTGAAATATTAGTAAAACAAAAATTTCTGAATATATCTTAGTACGTAGAGCTCTAACCACTAAGCTAAGACATGAACGTTTCTAAATAGGTTTATTGAACATAAGCGGTATATTTGTATAGCTCATACCAGTTCCGTGTATCACAACACTAATCACCTTCGAAGAGGTAACTAGAATGACGTATTTCTACCATGACGCATCTACCAGAATGAAGTATTTCTCTAATACATAAGTACCTTACAACAGCAATTCAAATTTTACAAAACAATCTAGCAATATGCATATTCAATTTGATAACTTACTACAAGCAAATAACAGCAGTACATTTGTACATTCGTTTTAGGTTTTAGGAGCCATTTATAAATTACGTCATACATAAAGGGGGTAGGGGGGGGGGCGGTAGTCAGAAGCATTATGACATCACATACAGTATAAAATATAGTAATGTTGTATTTTATTGTATCTCTCTTTACATCCTTACATTCATTTTACATTTCACTTACAAATTTTTAACTTTTTTGAATTCTCTCTTGTTATCTTCCTCCTTCTCTTACCATCGTTCCTCCAGACTCACACTGCTTACAAAGGTTCTCCCCCTTCGCTTTTTTCTATATCCTTACTTGCACAATCTTTTATTCTCTCCGTTTCCTTCTTCTCGTTCCTTCTTGCCTGTACCTCCGTCTCTCATCTCTTACCTTCCCTGACTCCTCTCGATAAACTCTTTATTATCTCTTCCCTAACCTTCCTCATTCCGCATTTTCCCCTCATATACTAATACTTGTCTCTCAGTATAAAATTTGAACAGATCTACTTGAAATTTTTAGAGAATATTTTTAAAAAGGTGTAACCCATTAAGAGAAAATTTCAGTGTTCGTGTTGCAAAGGGTTAGATTCACTGTGTTGTCTCTATTTTTCTACGTGTCTCTTCTAAATTTGTTGATTATTCTTATCGATTTATAAGAAAATAAACCCAGGTTCTAATTCTAGAAGGCAATAATTCTTCTTTGCCAATAAAAACCACTAATATTCTTTCAAAGATTGAATTTAGCACAGTACGTCAAGCTGTTTAATATGGCCTTCTATTTCAGCTTTATTGTCATCCTCGCTGTTTGATCAGACGACCATAGCTATTGTTTTGTCGCGGCTGGAACTGGACAAACGCACACACTCGCGCATATAGACACTATTCATTTTATCCCAGTGACCTAATACAGTATGAGCATCAACTAATGCTAATTGAAAGTTTCCTGTGAACCGCTACTCCTCGCACCACCCCTCTATTACCCCGCAATCAGTTTGACTAGATTGATCTGTACGCGCTATTGCTCGGTTAATATTGACATTAAGCTGACATACTAACCATTGATAGATGACACACACACAGACACACACTGTCATAGATACAAAGCATCACTCAGTACCATGTTGTGTCGAGTGTTGCGTTACATACAAATTAGTTGTATTGCTTTGAAGTATGCAAATTTGTAAGCATTGTAAATTATATGTATGTACAAGATAATCCATTTGTGGGATAGTCTATTATAGTATGCAAAATATATCGTTAACTGAGTCGTGGTCTCAGTGGAAATAATGAAATCTGTTACGTAGAGCGCACCGCTCAATTATATTCCTTTAATTAAAGTAATCACAAAAACTCTAATTTGTATTTCGTTTACGAGGGTCACTCAAATATTTGTTTTTATTTTACAACATACATAATTTACAATCTGTCCTCGAAGAACATTAATCAAATTTTGATTATATATATAAATATGACATGCGAGTTTGCAATCCATCGATGACTCACCCTTTGACTTAACCTATTACATTAATATTAAGTACATTTGGAACCTATTCTACACAATATTTGGTAGGTCCATTGGATTTTTACGTTTCACTCGTCTAATCAGTTTATGTTGGAAAAGTTGTACAGCTGATTCATTTGGATGAACTTCTAATCTTTGTACGTAATTCTTGCTGATATCCTTAATTTCACTTCTTATGTATGCAACCCCCAAGATCTTGATGTGTTAACCAGTTTGGAACGAATCACGACACGTTAAGGATTTGCTTTGGCAGTTTATTTTGAAACCTTTGTCTATTCAAATATAATCTTGAATATTTTAATACAGATTATTAGTTTTTTTGCATAGTTTTCTTCTACAGCAATACATTTTCTACATGGGATAAGGATCTTTTTGGTCACTTCATAGTGTCATTTTCAAATATTTCCCCAGTGTAGATTAATATAGTAAATATGTAGTGTAGTAAATATTGCCAGTGTAGTTTAGTGAGTTTATCACGAGATAGAGCTGCTGTTGTGCAGAAGAAGGACATCGCAAATCGGTTGCCTGCGTTGTTTGTTGCAATTATCAACTTTGGCATCATCCAGCAGCTACAGGAGTGTCGATCATGTAGGAACTCAATCAGTAGAACACGTTTTAACTCCAAAACACAGTATCCACAACTTTTATCACGACCATTTTCAAACTCCCAGGCACAATGAAACGCTTGGGTTTTACTCAGAGTAGCGTCACTCAACTGTACTTGGAGTCTCTTCAAAATTTCATTCGATTTAACATCTGCGTTGGTGAGAAAACGAATAAAAACGCGTTGCGCAACAGACACTAGGACCTATCGCACACTGCAAGCGTATTTAAGCGACAGTAAATTCGAACGTAAATTGGTGGCTTGGTTGAGCGGCTACAACTCTTTACGCAAGCCGACTCCTGTGTTCTTTGCATGTGTTGTGTCACAATACATACATACCACGTACCGCGCTGTAATGCTCACTTACCATCTGAGCCAAATGAAATAAATTCCGCTTTATATTTGAATGCCCTTAATATTGTTATGTTAATAAAAGCTTACTTCTATTAAGGTAACATGCGTGTTACGTGTTAAACATTAAGCTAGTGGTTCTTTTTACCTGAAAAATATAAGTTACGGTACCGAAATTTTAAGCAGTCATTTGTCAACTAAGTTTTTTGGAAAAGTAAAAATTAATGTCATATTGTGATCTAAAGCAACGTTACCATTCCTCTCTCCCTCACTCTCTCTCAACTTATCTTTGAAGTATCTAATAAAATAACAATTTACGAACATTTTTATAATTCTCTACTTCAAATTGAACTTTGTACATAAATTTCCGTTGTGTAACCACAAATTATAAGTATTCTTGACGTTAACTTAATCAGGTAAAGACGAAAGCTCTTTAAGACGGTGCTGTCATCTGTCGCATGTTGCGGCATCAATCCACAGCTTATAGAGACCTTCACAGTTCACACAACGACACCATTTTTTTGACAAAAACCTCTAGGGTATAAACTTCTGCTCCTGTTCATTTAAAAGCTAAACTGATTAATTTATACAAAAGGGAAAACTTTTTAAATTAGAACTGTTTATAACAGAAAACTCAACGAACTAAAAACTAATGAAAATAAAAGTCTTTAGAATTTGAACAAAATTGCGTTCAGTCAATTGAACAACATGGAGAGAGTAAGAATCATTTCCATATTTGTATCTTGAAATAAACATAATTATGAGCATCTGTAATAAATTTAACATCCCATTAAACATTTTCGAGTCACTGTCACAGTCATATTGAAGATGCGTATTGAAGATGTCTCATGAAACAATTCAATTTTATTTCACTCGTTCAAGAGAAGTGTCAGTGATTTGAACTACAAATAGCAAAATCACTTAACCTGGCTCAGGTACTACCGTACCAGTATTCAATGACGTTGCAAATAAACCTTTAAAGTGTAACAGAGACTCTAAACTCTAAGAAGTTAAACTCTATCTCTACTAAAATAAATATTTTCAAATGTAAAAGAGACGAGAGACTATAACTCTATTTAATTATTTGATGTTGGAAAGAGAAAGAATATACTTATGAAAAGATTTACCTTAAATCAGAGAGTGCAGCACTGGAATCCGTGACATGCCTCTCCTTTATTACATTCTACATCACGTTTTCACGCATAAATATCCAAGGACACATTTTCTATTTAGGAAGTGGTTTTTATTTGGTGTTTTTGATGTGGAAAAAGTCATAGAGCATTATATATGGTAAACAACCCTAAATACACCCACTCACTCATATTGCCCTGCCCATGTTTCTGAAAATATTCACATCATGGTTTTATGCCATTTAATAATTTTCCATTTTCCTGTATTTTAACAACATGAGACATTCCGTGAGTAGAGTCTGGTTTCATTATTTGAAGACTTGGATGTGCGTTCTGCGGCGTACGCTCCACATCATGTGACGTCATCGTGAAAAGCTTTGACATTATATTTTGTGTTATTAATATTTAAAACAACGGATATGAATATATAAACATATATGTACGAGTAAGGAAAAGAATTTGTACGAAAATGTAAAAAGACGCGTATACTCGTATGTAGGGTGGTGAGTACATCGAAGATAATCTTGAAAAAATTAAGGTTAAGGCATATATATATCTTAATATATATAAATTACGTGTCACTGTGTTGTCCGCTATGGACTCCTAAACTACTTAACCGATTTTAATGAAATTTGTACACCGTGTGCAGTTTGACCTAACTTGAAAGATAGGATACCTTACATCTCAATTTATTTATCTTATTGCTAATTATTTGTCTATTAATTATCTGTATATGACATATGACATCGGGCGACAATGATGGCGACATCTGTTTACTAGATTGAGTAAATATTCTGTTGAGTAAATCGAAATCTGTTGACTAGATTGAGTAAATATTCAATAGATGGCGCTACGTTAGGCACAGCAACGCGTGGCCGGGACAGCTAGTATATATATATATATATATATATATATATATATATATATATATATATATATATATATATCTTAATATATATAAATTACGTGTCACTGTGTTGTCCGCGATGGACTCCTAAACTACTTAACCGATTTTAATCAAATTTGTACACCGTGTCCAGTTTGATCCAACTTGAAAGATAGGATACCTTACATCTCAATTTATTTATCTTATTGCTAATTATTTGTCTATTAATTATCTGTATATGACATATGACATCGGGCGACGATGATGGCGACATCTGTTGACTAGATTGAGTAAATATTCTGTTGAGTAAATCGAAATCTGTTGACTAGATTGAGTAAATATTCAATAGATGGCGCTACGTTAGGCACAGCAACGCGTGGCCGGGACAGCTAGTATATTTATATGTAGGAAATAATTTTATTGGAATAAAGTAAAATTAATTTTAGATTTAAGATAATATTTAAAGCTACAAGATTAATTTTATATTAAAGCGGGATTGAACAAATTTTTGTTAACAAGAATTACTAGAATTGTGTGAATTCAAAATGAGTGACCTAACAATTATCTTTTGAAGTCTCGACCGGGACAAAGAATATTTTTATAGTAATGTTTTAATCATTTCTATAAAAATATCATTATCATTGTGCTTATTACATACTATCTACCCATTCTCACTCCTTCCAAAAGAAAAAAGAAAAATACAAACAAAGCAGTTAAATTTAAACCCTACTGCTTCTCTCTTCCTGATTCTCTCTCTCCTGTTTGTACTCTGCTCTTTCTTTTATTTCTTTGCTCCTTCTCTTTATCTCCGCCATCCATCTCTTCTCTTCACTGCCTCCCTTTAATAACTGCACAATCTCCTTTTCACTTTTTACTCTTTTCTCACTGTGTGTCAGTGCTTCTAACTCTCTCCTGAATATCCACCTATCTAATTTTCCAGTATCTGCTGCCTTTATTTTTAATATACCACAATGCTGTTGTTATTAGGGAATGAAATAAATTATGTTGAACACAAATTAAAAGTTTATTTAATAAAATCACAATGTTTAATACTTTATACTTATAATGTATACCTTTATAGACTTAATACCATGCCACGTATATTTCCTACTAAGATTAACACTAAGAGAACAAATTAAATCTAATCTTAAACAAATAAATCTAATCATTATGTCTAATAACTGTTTTTATAATAATAAAGAATAATAATAATAATATATATATATATATATATATATATATATATATATATATATATATATATATATATATATCAGGGGTTGATGTTGAGTATCAAGGCAACTACGGAAGGGTGAGAGATGTCAAACATACTCAAGTCACCTCGTGTCAGGATATTTCATTTAAAGCGGCTTAGTATCTACATCCTTACATATCCTGCGTCCTGGTCGAAACGAATGGAATAAACAAACGGAAAGAGAAGATACGTTTCAAAGCAAGAACGTATTTGTAAATCTATTTAGATGTACGACACGTGGTTACAGAATTAGGTTATTACAAGTTACCAGTCTATTCGCAATTTTGCGTAGGGGATGTTTTTCCCGGAAAGGGATATATTTAGCATCCCTTATTTATCGCTATGAAGGGTTTTTGAATGTAACTTATGAGAATATTATTTTTACTTTCATCAAGCTATATTCATTTTGTATTATGTAAATGAAGGTAAGCGTACACAGGTACGCATTGCTCGGATGATACGCATTAGATTCACTGAAGAAAACATGAAGAAGTTTTTCAATGATCTTGTTAACTTATTTTTTTAAGCCGGATTTTTTTAAATTTCTATTGAAATATGCTATATATTGTTACATATAGTTCAAATTACGAGAGATCGGCGGCGACTCATACTTAGAAAGAGAAAGAGGGAGATAGATAGAAAAATAGAGAGAGAGAGACAATAATACATATGAAATTAAAAAGTTTATTCTTGTTTTTAATAAGTTTTCACAGAAACAATGCCTGAAAATGTCAAATATTAGCTTTTAAAACCTACCACAGTGAAATTAAACATTCTATAAATAAATAAATATATATATATATATATATATAGATATATATTTATATATATATATATATATATATATATATATATATATATATATATATATATATATATATACATATATTTATTTTATTAGCTCCGTATTTATTTTTGTTATCAATGCAGAGTATAAAAGAAGTTTTTACAAAATACTTCATAATATACTTTAATTATATAAACACATAGTCCTTATTTAGTCCTTATCTGACATACGCTCATAGAGTCACCGAGTAATTTTAGTTCATAGAAGAAACATCAATAAATGGTGTCGCTAAAAGCGGCATAATTCAAATTACGAGAGTTCGGCGCGACTCATACTTAAAACAAGTTGTGGGTATAAACTGCAGATATAACTAAAAAGCACTGACTCACTTATTTTTCTATAATGTATATAGAAACGAATAAGGTAAAATTCATTATCGTATTATAGATTTATACCGCTCTTATAACCTCTTTTAAGTATAAGTCGCCGACGAACTATGGTGATTTGAACTATATTTGAGGTTTATTTAACATAAAAATCTTTACCTTTTACATAAAATATTTAAGTAAATAAAATGTAAGATTACTTAACAAAAGATACCTTTTAAAATTAATTTATATTGTCTGACAAAGTTTCATAGTACATTAATATATTAACAAAAGAATTTCAACGTGCTTTGCATTTATTTAATGACAATGTAACAGAAGTATGTTAAACTTCGGTAATTAATAAAGCGTAACGTTAAGTAAAAAATATTACGTTAAATAATACATGAGTTTACATTTTGTGTTTAGCGAGTAAAGCCCCATTCCCACTCACTGTTTTTAGTTTTAATTTAAGGTTTTCACCTTAAATGTAATTTTGAACTTAAGAAATCATGCGCCATGCATCAGTAATATACATTATTTTGTAATAATTGCTACCTTTATTTAATATAAATTATTGTATTTAATATAATTAGTTTTATTTCTTTATACTTCAAAAGCAGAAACTTATATTTTAGGCTAAAACTTTAAATTAACACAAAAACTCAGTATGTGTTAATTTAAAGTGTAATGGTGCTTCCATTTTTTTAAATATCCATAAGCTAACAGAGATATAGCTATTTAAAACTTAAATTTCTGTTTTCTTGCTGAGTTTTTATGTAATTATATATTGAGTTCACGAGATTAGTATTATAGCTTGATAAATAAATATCCGTACAAAACATTTACTTAAACAAAACCTAGTAATAGTGTTTAAATTTGTTAGCTGACTAACCAACCATAAATAATGACTTTGCCCTTCATTATTTTCCATCTCTTTCCCACTACATACATTATTAATAAAATATTAATTAAAACTTTTAAAATAATAAAACGAATATTCTGTTATATTCAGAGCATGTCAACTAAATTAATAAAGGCGATATTTCATATGCAATGTAAACATACTATCATCATCGTCATCATCATACTCGTACATATGCAACGCTTCATGTAGAATCGCATTTGTTCGTTGTAACGATTCCGTAATTCGTTAACAGTTCGTTAATAAAACACAACATGCGATAGAGTTAAGTATGTATGTGTGTCTGTGTGCCGAGCGCGTCGTTAAGCAGCGCTGCGGTCTACGGTGGTGATAATGATGACGGCTACGCGAAGGAGATGATATTAGTTTAGATGAATTTCATTTGAATATCTATATTCAACACACATTCGTTGCGGTAACGGTCGGTAGCATTGGTCAATGATTTTATACTCGTGAGCGGGTAATGCCGGCAGTTTCCTCGATCGAGTGTGTACAATAGCTCTCGCGTGGTTCATGGACAGTCGTTTGACACAAATCAAAAATAACGAGAGGTGATACCAATAGCCATGTTCATTCTCGGCACATCGACAAATGTTTTGACAAATGTCTCGCCGAGAGTATACAAGAGATATGTACAAGTATGTTACGGTTGTTATTCATGAATAAATTTATACTACAGCTCTTCACTTGGATATATATTCAGCACTATCTTCTTTTAAGCATAATATACTTTAATAAAGGGGCAGTAAAACATTTCTTGAAAAATCACATGTTGTATCAATATAATGGGCTGTGTCCTCATTTTTTACTGGTCGATTTTTCAATTGTTGCTTGAAATGGATGTTAATAAATGTACATTGGCGTGTCTATTTTATTAAATAGCAAAATTGACGGAGATATAGCAATTAAAAGTTTGAATTGTAGTTTTAGCGCTAGAAATTGTCGGCCATATTTGTATGACGTGAAATGCATTTTAACGTCAGTTACTTGTTGAGTAGGTCAGTGCTGTGGTAATGTTCTGTAGATGTTGGTAGTCAAATAATCAAGTCAAATCAAAGAATAATAAGTTTTTATTTTATTTAACCCTGCTAAGGCAGACATAATATAGAAATTTGATTGTTTCTTGAAATAGCTGTAAATAATATTTGATATCTTGATATATAAATACATATAGCAGAGATTTATGATCTGTAAAGTTGGTAACCTTACACAAGGATTGTGATGTCACATGCATTTGGTGGGTATACAACGTTGAATCCCTTTAATAATTAAAGGGAAAAAATGACTTTATTAATTGTTAATATCTCCTAACATATAAGGAATTATTAAAAAATAATTGAACATTTGAGGTTCTAGTAACCCACTTTATTAATATATAGTACACTTTTATAGAAATTAAGACATAGGATAACCTTTAAATGTCGTTATAGAATACGTGACTGCCAGATGTTTACTTTATTATTCGTTGTGAAAGAAAGGGATAGAAATCTTTTTTTAATTTTAAACTAACTAAACTCGGTCATATTTCACTGTACCTCAGTCTGATATGAAATTAATGGGAAACTAAATAAAAGACACATAAATACAGATGGCGATCAACTGAAAAGAAACAAAATAAATGAATTAGATTTTTGAAAATACACGCGTATTCGAATGCAATGTTGAGTCAAAATTTCAAGTCATTCGCCTAAAGTTATTTTATTTCAGTTAAATTTGATTTATTAAGATTATATTAGTTAGGAATTCGAGCACTTTTTGAATTTCTTCTGGATTGTCTGAAAACATGTCCTTTAGTTCACTGATGCTGTGTTTTGTTGGTTGAGTTTGATATTGTGGGCAGGTTACTAGTAGATGATGGACTGTTATTTGCGTCTGACAGTTGCTGCACTGCGGAGCTGTTTTTTTACTCATTAAATGTTGATGCGTCAAATAAATTATTTGATTTGAATATAATTTTCTACAGAATGCACCCTTCATTCTTTGTTAAAAAATACAATATTTATATTAAGTGACAGTGAGGACGCGCCACAAAACAAATAAAAATCTTTTAATTTTATGATGAAAATAAAGTCTCAATCAGAATTTATTATTGGAGAAACAAGAATCTTTCCAAGTGTTTAGCTAATTACTCATTTAAAACCAGTATTTAACAACTTTATAATGATTTTCTTTTGTTTTTCTTTTTAATGCTTGTTGACTTAAGTTTTACTCGTAATTTTCTTTTTAAGTAACTTTTACGTTTCCTTCATAAATAAATTAGCTAATGGAAGACTTTGTTTTAGACTTAAGAAAGTAATTTATTAATAACAAAAAGAATTCGTGAAAATTAAATACTTTACATTTAATTATTTTCTTATTATTTTATTAAGAAAAAAAGAAGACGTAAAAACAACAGTCCATTACGATTTACAAAGAAAAATAATATCTCACCGCAGTCAACCTCTCTGCGAGTTTTCCGGGCGTCCAGTAGTATATCCTGCACCAACCGGTTTTAAAATTAAGGAAGAGACATTTATAAAAGTCATTAATTCACAAAACAAGACAGTTTCCACGGAAACTCCGGAAAATTATACTTATTTTAAAGAGAACTACATTTGTGTAAAACCCAAAAAAAACCCACGTAATAAAAAATTCATTTTCCGTCGAGTGAAAATAATACTTACATAGTTTGTGTAATCATTGTAATGGACCAATGAGAGCAGATGGCTGTCACGTGCAGAGACAGGTGCAATATCTTCGTCACGTGATGAACAGGTACGTTGTACGCCTGATATAACATCCACCAAATCAACAGCAGGGGTCGCGAAACCAACGTTAGGGAAATTCGAGGTTGAAACTTTTATGTTTTTTTTTATTACCTCATAATTTAGAATCCATTATCTATGGTTACGTTATTGAAAGTCAAACGACTTCAATTTTAGTGACAAACAAAGCAGCACTAGTCTTTTGAACCACTTTTAGGATGAGGTGCTGAATAAGCCAAAGGCTAATAAAAATAAAAAATAAGTAAAGAAAAATGATATTAATAAATCCATTTCTGTATTATACCTTTTTAGATTCCACCTTTAAGTTAATTCTATCAAGTCTAAAAAGAATTGCAGATTGTTATGGGAAGTTTTTTCTATAAGGAAATTACCTTTTACAAAATTGTAAAAAGAAAATAATAAGTTCGTAACTTTAATAGGTTTAAGTTTCATTCCCGCTCATTGCTTTAATTTTATTTTGTATTTAATTTTAATTGTTTAGCATATGGCAATACGCGTAGTCATTCACACTACCATTTTTAATTTAATTTATTTAGTTTTCTTGGTTTTTTTAGAACCTTACATTAACTTAAATTAAGAAACACTGTATTATATTATAACCTCCAAAATGTGACAATCTGTCAAAATGCATTAGGATTTACTTTTACAAGAAGTTTAATGTCAGTTTTTTGAAAAATATAGAAGTGAAAACAATTTCTATTACTAATTGTTATTAAAAATTTCAATTTTAATTATTTCACATACAATTTTGTCGAACTATCAATATTTATATTACTAACGATGCATACGCACCAACTAAATTAACTAAACTTAAATTAAAACACAAATGTGAAAAGCAGAAATAAATGATCGAGATAATTTTACTTTATTCACAACAAATGTACTATACCATGTTGCACGATACAATTGTAAGTATTACACGCACATTAATATGCATCTCTTTCACACTCTGTTGTATAAAAGAGATGGAAATTTGTAGAAGAGAAGAAGGATGAAATCTTATTGATTATTGGATAACAATATTTTAATGTTTAATATCTCCTATAATATTTCGACTTATTGATAAGGTCTTATAGCCAACTAGTTCAATATATAGTACAGTTTTATAGAAATTAAAACATGGTTCACAAGCCCATTTGTGCAGTTTAAATATGACAAACTTTATCTGCATGTTTTTATAGATTTAGAAACCAGAAAAATATTTTAGCTGTTGGATTATTTTAAGCTTTTTATATTTCTCTAAAAATATGCTCTAAAAGCTCAAGTTACGAAAAAAAAGCTCTTTTAAATTCAAATTCTATGTTTTAAAAGTCAAGTTTAAAACAAATATCCGTACTTTTTGATTATTACATTTGTCTGCAGCAATGCGATATGGGTGGCTGTGTTTGTTGAGTAGCTGCATCACATCCACATCCACATCCGCATCCACATTCACGTCGATGGGATTATTCGCGAAGCTGCACAACTGCTTTACATGCAGCACTGTGGATGCACTAATGCAGCCACAGTGGTGTAGGAAGCTATCTATCTTGCCAGTAATAACAAATAATAACAAATCTATAGAGGTAGTATTTGATAACCCATTTTATCTTCGTTGTTGCATACATTTAGAATTCACACATACTAATACAATAATGATATGCTGCTTAGCGAGTGAAACAAATAAATGTTTAAAATAAATGTATAATTGTTTATTAATAATATATACTCGATATAAGGTTAGACGCCAAAGTTACAAAGTAACTACAACACTTCCGTAGAGTTTTCTTTAAGATTATGACAAATTTAATGAGATGGAATTATTGTTATAATATATGTGCTGTGCATTGTGTGTACCCGGGTTAAGGGGTCTTCCATAAATTACGTCACACGCTTGAATTGTGGGGAGGGGGTCAAGAAATTGTGACAATGGGGGTAGGGATCTAAAGCGTCACATGTAGGATCTTGATTCTTCTTGAAAAAGATTGATTTTTTAATCGATTCGAATCGAAGTCTAAAGAATCGATTCAGAAAAAAATTGAAGTCCAGAAGATCGATTTTTCGATTCTTTTTGAGCTTTTATATAAAAAGAAGACACTAACTCCTCCAAAAAGAAAAGGAAAACATCTTTTATGGATTTTACTTTTAGTAAGTTTGCAAAAAAAATAAAAGCCCGTCTTATAATTAAATAATAAGTTAAGAGTGATTGTTTATTAATTAATAAAATCATGTACTTTATTTATTGTAGAACAAAATAATTATAATTCCAATATTTCATGTCCAAACAAATAAGCAATGTAAATAATTGTATAGTTACATTTTTACGATTTCGATTCTTCGATTAAACGATCTCAGATCGCTCAGATCCCTAGTCACATGTAACATAAAATATATAATTATTTTTGTAAAAAATATAGTTAAGAAAAAAGGTAATTTTTTTTTAAATTTCCAAAAGGGGCATTATGATTTTTAAAGAGTTAAAAGAAACGTTATTTTCGAAAAAGTTTCATGAGATCAAAGAATAATAAAATATTAAAAAAAATGGTTTGTAAAATGTGGATGGGTAACGGGTCAGAATTTCTGAAAATTTGTGTGATGTAATTTGTCGATGGCCCCTAATTAGTTGTGTTGTCTAAAATTAATTACTTAACACTAGTTTACTATTTTCTGTGATGTACTAATTCTATTCAGATTTTTATCTCGATCATCATAAAACATTGTATTTATTAAGGTTCAATTTTCTCTTAAAAACATCACCCCAGTTTTCTCAATAAACTATTTGCCTTGACATTTATTCGTCATAGCCACCAACAAACATTTTTTATATATATATAAGATTTTATAATTCTATTTTACAAATTTGTAAATATTTAAATAATTCACTAATTAATTTTGAATCACTTAACAACAATTTAGTATTAACAAGAAAAGTTTTAATCACATCTAATATTTCACTATTGAATTTTGATCTTTGTAAACTATAATTTATGCATTCAAATATAATATGATCCAAAGTTCCTTCTTCACCACATTGACATCTATCGTCAGATTTAATATTAATTTTGTACAGGTGAGCTGGAGTTTTACAATGATTATTATTTAATAATGAATTGTGTTAAAATATTAAATAAGAAATTTCATAATTGTCGAAACTACAACATTTTAAATTGAAATCACAAGTACGTCAACATTTTTTTTTTATTTTTAATAATACTTCACGGGCTTCTTAGGACCAGGGTCCTTTTTTCGCCCTTCTTACTTCATTTGATTTACATTTCATTATTATTATTACTACCTAAACTTTTAAACCCGCTTTATACCATATCCTGTGTAAGACTAAGCACACTGGCCACCTCGGATATTTTATTAGTTCCTGCATACTCGTTGGTACGTCAACATTTATTACTATTAATTCTTTTGAGAATAACTGATAAATATAATTAAACTATGAATTTATTTTTCCTTTAATTTTATCTTGTTTTAAATACAAAAGATTTGGAAAATATTAATTTTATTAATAATTATTTTTGAATCTGTCAGCAACACAATTTTGTTGAATAATTAATTACACAATCAATACAAGAAGCTCTCAAAAGATGTCGCTAAAGTAGTCTTTAAGTAAAGTGTACGACTACTAATGAAACCGTTAAATTAATTAAAGAGATACAAAAAGGAATGAAAAGGTAAATAAAATTAGATGAAAGTAAATGGAAGAGTTGAAGGCTGGAGCTTTCGAGCTTTCAAGCTTTGAAGTTCACGTACAGAAATAGATGTCGTCATTTACCTGACAAACAGCTGGGTTATTAACCCACGAAGCTACTATGGGTGGTTGCTACGTGTTTGGGGAATAACTCGCCCTTGTATCATGGGTTTGGGGGTGGGTTTGCAGAGTTGTCTATTGCTCACGTAGGAAATCTTAAGCTATAAGTTTAAGTACTTTATCGGAGATATTCCGTATTTATAAGATTGTAAAAGCTCTGGTTATTAAAGGAAGTGTTCACAGACTTTCTAATTTAAAGATAAATATAATTATAGTCAAAAGAAACCTCTGATTACAATTTATTTTACCATAAACTAATACTAACATAATATGTGAGTAGTAGGGTGTATCAACAACAGCAGACTGTTTTGTTTTCTGAATAAAATGTAAAGTATCTGCAACATTTGTGATTTGGTTTATTTATAGTAAAAGTAATACTTTATGGATATACGTTTTATGTATAAACGGGTCTTCAGAGTACAGTCCGTGAGCTGTATTTGTACTTGATGAAATTAAATTTCCCCCGTGATTTGAAATAAAATAAGTAAACATTAGTGGAGAAGTGAAAACGAAGAGAGAAGGCAGGAAGGATAGTGAAAAGATAATAGAGTGTTTGTCGAGAGGAGACAAGGAAGGCAAGAGGTGATAGATGAAGATACAGGCAATAAGGAATATAGTTTAGGAAGAATAGTTTAAGTTTAGTTTTAACTTTGAATTTATATGAAATGCATTAAGAAATATAATAATGTAGATTGTAAGGCCGAAAGGCACACAATTAATATAATAAATAATAATAATAATAAGTAAACATTTTTTGCACGTTCTTCTGGCTCTATTTTGTTGATAAAATGGCGACTATTATATTTGAATTTAGTAATCTTTGAAGGCTGATAACCCTTCATTATAGTCCTCTTTACTCGATCAGATCAATTCTGCAATTAGATTCAGACAAACAGTTCGCTTATCGTATGTGTAAGCAATAAAATCTGATGTCTGATCTGAAAGGAGGCGGAGAACTGACTTGATCTGACAGTATTGGAAAACTATACTCTCATTTCTTTGTTTGCAATCAAATATTAAAAAGTACAGTAGCGTATTTAGGTCAACATTTTGGAGTACACTTTCCACATCATATTGAAGATGTGTATGATTTTTTTGTCATGAAAAAGTTCATTAACAGTTCAGTTTCATCTCATCGGCTACAAATGACGGAACCACTCCACCTGTCGGAATACAAATGATGATAAAGTTGATGCGAACTATAATTGAAGTATAATCCAAATTGTTTACTTAGCATCCACAGGCGCAGAAGAAATTTTCCGTCCCTCTTTAAAACAATCATATGGAAAATAGAAATACATGCACATGTTAAACATATTCCTTTTTTCGAGCTTTTTTGTATTCACTCTGAATATGAACTGATCATATAAAAGGCTATACGATTATATATGTCAAATTTTTAACGTAAAAGTAATACCTATGCAAAGTGGGGATAATTTCAAAATACTCAGTATCTATTGACACACATCTTAAAGTAAGATATTAATTTTTCAAACTGCGCGGTCGTTTATGAACGCCTTGTTGTATGAAAACCTTAAATCAAATTTATCTACTACGAACTATATTACACTCGCATTAATTGATATACTACGTTGGTTATGAAGTTAGAATTCTATTCCTCAGAGAACCCTTTAGATAATGTTTTGTTTTTGTTTTTCTTCAGGCAACACAGCGTGAGCGCAGCATGAGATATTGACTCTTAAATATTATATGAGTCATATTTTCCTAGTACTACTGGTAATGGTGAAATAAAATAGTAATTCTCAATAACTTTAAGTTCTAGAACAAAGTCAAACATTTTATTACTCCTCTCAATCCCTAAGGAACGTATGAAACAGTCTGGATGTTTGAGATCTTTCTTTAAAACTTGAATTTAAGTTTAATGTTTGATGTATGCAGCATAGCACAATCTAATGTTCGCAGGGTTCATTCAATAAGCGTTTGAAATTCGTACACGAACGCAAGCGCTTTCGGTTTACTGTCGGTAAATAGAAGAGATAAAACCGTCCGAATATTTGCTTCAGATATATCCATGATACTGTCCTCACATGCGTTGACGACTATGACATTAAAACATAACCTACTATGCTCAGTATGAACGTATCTGAACGTTTATTACACGTAATTAACAATGTTTGCCAAGTATTTATGTTATAGTAAACAAGTAAATGTAATACACTTGTTCTAACTTAATAAAGTGAAATTTTTTTTTTATATTTTCAATACTACTGTAATTTATTGTTTACAATTCTTTCAATTTCTCTATCGTCTAAAAAGTTTATTATTGTTTATTTGATGTTAGACAAGATGAAGTGAAAGGATGGACTGAAAGTGTAGGATTACAATATTATGTATGTAGATTATGAAATGTAATATTAAGGGTGAAAAAAGGATCGTGGTCTTAAAAAGTTCAGTAAATTATCAATAAATGTATCGAGCTTAAGGGGTTGGTAAGGTTTCAACCTTTTTTTTTATTTATTTATATTATTGTACAACATATTAAGCTTATTTTGTAAAAAAAAAATTAAGTCTTCGCCTCTCTGGTCTGCTTTCGTGTTATTTTGAAACTTTTAAATGCAGTTTCTTACACATAGCTTTTTCAGAGTCGGTGCCCTCTCTAGCTCAAAATCTACTTCACAGATTCTTTTGAAATTTTGCACACTCTTTGTTTAACATACATAAATGCCGAGGTAACGCTGCCAATTTTGCCATTTTTTTCATGAAAAATCGGTATTTTGACTTTTAAGTGCTGTAAAAAATTAAAAAATCAATAAAAAAGAAAAATTCGACAGCGGTACCTGTAGAAACTTATCAACTATTGAAATCTTTTTGGTTTTTCGATTTCAGAAACTCCAGTGATGAGTTATGAGTGGCACCACAATGTTACTTTTTTTGTGACGTCTGCGAAGATTCGTTGTCAATGCCTCATTTCTTGATATTTATTTATGAAAACTTCAGAAAGTATTCTGTAAATGTTGTTTTATCATGTAGTTGTTATAGAAATAATGATATATTAACTGTGTCGTCAAAAAAACATTATAGAAAATATGCTTCTTTTTTATCGTTTTGACCTTAGCCTCCTCCCCCACTTAAAGAAGACTATGTTGATATATAAAGCGCTTTTTTTAAATAGTCACTAATAATCAAACTATTACAAAGATTACACGAACATTACAAAGGTGTAAGCCTACAGTTTGTGTTTATCGGTTTCTATATACCCATTTAAGTACATGGTAAAAAACCTACATGATATTCTTAACCCAGTCAAAGCTTTCTGGTTCCTGTTTGTTCACCATATGCGATCAAATCGACTATGAAATTATTAATGATGGTGAAAAACATTTTCTTTCTAGTTTGTTACATCCATCAATAAATAAGCTTTTCTTTCAATAACGGTAATATAGATATTCAAATACGTTTCATTTTTTTTTCCAATTGGAAATGAACAGTTTTTCAATTTATATTTACGACCCCCACCCTGTTCTCCACGTCTTATAAAACCCCAGACCTCTTTATTTGCCTTGACTCAGCCTTTGCTCTTGAGCGCAGTTCATTATATATTTCATACATATATTTCTTTAAAAAAATAAACATATATATATATATATATAAATATATATATATATATATATATATATATATATATATATATATATATATATATATGTGTGAGCACATGTTTTCATTCAATAAAATACTAGATGAGGTACAGAAGACTGAGGCATGCCTTTATGCTTATTTTCGTATTCCCTTGCACTAAACTAACATGTACTCATGTATTTTTTCATATATAGTTATTCATATATTTGTTTCCAATCGGGAAATTTATATTCATGAGAGTTTGTTTTATGTTTTGAGTAGTAGTCAACTGCAAAGAGAGATGGCAGTAGTGGTGGGTTATCGATAGAATCCTCAAAAGAATAATCATTCCGAATATAATTTTGAAACAATTTAAAAAACTTTTATATCGTGTTCAGATAAATATACAAAGAAATTGAAACAACTGTAAACAATAAATTACAGTAGTATTGAAAATATGAAAATAGTTTTTCACTTTAGAGACAGAGTTATGTAACTAATAAATTAATATAAGGAAATATTCATATTTTGTGTTTAGCTGCTATACTCATACATAATATGTATTTGAATAATCCTGGCCGTAGTCCTAAATGTTTGATGATTCTATCATTTCATATAAAAGCTTTGTGCTCTCCACTTTGGGGGTACGTACGTTAACCCACTCCCTCTGCACCTTCTCACCCGCAGGAGATGATGCGTTATCAATCATGGTTACATTTTAAATGAAATTTACTTTAACAAAGGCAACGATACAATGGCTCGTAAAGGTTCGTTACGTCGTTTGATTGTATAATCTATCATACTCGTATCTGTAGAGAGATATTAATCTTAACATTTAAAAATATACAAAATCTAGTTACTTTGTTTTGACATATTGCTCTAATGCTAACAGAATATTCAATGTAAACTTGAAATTGATTTTGTTACAAATTATTTATTTGTTTTTTATGTTTTAAGTGTTGTAATGTTATTTATTTATTTCAGTTTTCTATTTTTTAATCATTAAATAAATATTTTAACCCAAGATATCTATTAAAATCGATTGCAAAGTTTCGACCATAGCTACTAACAAACACCATGAACGAATTATTTATTTTTTGTACTGTTTACGTAGAATATTTTACAGATACATTACCGAAATTATAAGAAAGGTATGTAAAAATATGTTAAATTTCAGCTAATAATAAAATATAACATTTCGCAAAAATATTACAATAAATAATATATAAAATATATCATATATTTTGAGACAGGAAACTAGTTTACCTGTTATAGACAATTTTTTATGTTAATATAATGTAAGATTATATAACAAAAGTTACCATTTGACGTAAATATTTCTGATATTAATGAAGCTTTTTATGCGAGATTACAAAATGTTACAGATTAAATTAATTAGTGAAAGATTTTTAATGTATTTTGCATTCATTAAATAAAAATGTAACAGAATTATGTGAAATATCGGTAAATAATAAAACGTAGCGTTAAAAAAAACATAATATATTTAAATTGAAGTTTACGTGTTTTTTTTTTTGGACAACATTACTTAAATTTTTTATGCAACATATTAAATAACGTTTGGAACATAATAGTATATTAAAAAATATATAACATATTAATATACATATTTAGTTTACGTAAAAATATTTATAACATCAGACGGTTGTGACTACGTGCGATTCCCGAAGCATCGCTATTTTTTCTAGGGTTTGGTTTTATTTTTTTTTTTTAATTTTCTGTAATACTACAACTTAGTATATATATACTTATCTAGTGCCTTACATTTCTATAATTACACGGTGTGGTAGAGATTGCTCCAATGAACAATTCTACATGACTAGGTTACTAGGTCCGAGGGTTTAGTCCTGCGAAGTCTTCGAACATCATTACTATCAAGCAACATTTGCATCACAGCGATGTTTTCGTGGTTACGAAGTCTCAATTCGTGCTTTGCTGCTATAGTTTTGATTTCTTCTCCGATTGTGCTAATCTTCAGGTCTCTATGTATGTCATCATTGCCGATATACCACGGTGCATTAACTATTCCTCGCAAAACTTTTATTTGTTTTGTATTTCCTTAATGTTTGATTTCTTGGTGCAACCTCAGAGTTGCACTCCATACGTCCACACTGATTTTAGCACTTGTTTATATGTAAGCAGCTTGTTTTCAATGTTTAGTTCAGAGCGTCGCCCTATTAGCCAATACATATTTCTGTATTTTATGTTTTAGGGTGTGGTTGTTATCTAAAATAATATGCTCTTATAATCATAAAATTTATAAAGCAGCTAGCTCACATATGGCTACAATACCAATAATATCACCAGCTTTGTAGAAGCTCAACGGTGATAGGACTCAGCATCGGAAATAGTCCGACGTTAAGTAAATAACATTAATATTACATATAGACAGATTATTTCGTATGACATATGCTGTCACGGTAATTTCAATTGCATGCAATGTGAAAATGCATTATGACCAGTATAGCTTTAATGCAACTAATGCATTTTCAAGGAACTTATAAAACATCTTCCTTAGTAACAACACAAAGATTACAATAACAGTCCTCCTTTCATAAACACACATCTAAAATTCCATTTCTCTTTGTACTAGATAACATAAAGTACACCATTTCCAGCACTGTATTCAAGTAGTAAAGGATGCTTTATGGCAACGAGCAAGGACAAACAACTCGCAGCAGTCTTCTCGTATATCAGCATGGACATAAGACTTATGTTAGAGGAAGTTGGAAATAGTTGAAACACTTACATATACTACACAAGAGGATAGTGGGGAGGATTGGGACACATAACACAAAAGCCAATTGCCCGTTTTACAGTAAATAAATAAATTTATTTATGTCCTTGGTATTCATGCAACTGTTTGCTTTCTGTAAAGGAGTTATTTTAAAATTTAAAATTACGACTTGTAGAAAATTGCTGTTGTCTTAGAAGTCATAAAGTATTGCATTACACGGTGGATCGTTCAAGGTCTGATATTAATTATTACTTAATACAATTACCGGATGCGGAACTGGTACAACTGGACGTAAAGATTACAATGCGATAGCTAAGAACTCTATTCTATATATTGGCAACTTCCTTCGGTGTTTCAGAAGCAAAGAGATAAAATCTTCTGCTGGTCTATTGATGTGACAAAAATAATTAATTAATTATCTTTAGATGTTATCAACACTGACTTTCCGTATAAGATCAAAATAGCTTCCGGCATTTACAAAGGTCATACACATTTCTTGGAACATCGTGATGACAAATACTGTTTTAAATTTAATTTAATTTTGATTAACAGACTCTGTACCTTCGGCACTTGTTATTAACCTCAAGTATTGTAACCTTGGAACGATTTCGGAGTTTAAAATAATGGCGAAATAGATTATCATTTACAATCAAAAAGACTTAAAAAATATTACCATATGATTGCTCACCCTTCTGAAAACTCTTTCATAAATATTTCCAAAGTAATCATTTCATAACATTTAACAAAAAATTTAAATATTTTCCTTAGTTAACATTTTATTAAAAAAGAAAAACAATCAGCTCCTATCTATAACCTCAATTAAGGCCTCACAATGCCATACAGTGATCAAGTGTTATATAAATGAAGGTCCGTTGGTATTGCACTACTCCCCCAACGCAAGTCGTGTTCCGGGCAGTTGCTCATAAACCTCTTCCTTCATGTCGAGTTTACACACACGACAAGAACCGCACCTACCGCCCAGTTTGGTTTAAATACTTAAAAAATCAGTAGACAGCAGAGCCTGGCATACCTAACACCTCAGTAAACATTTTGGAGTCATCATATATATTTGCTATCATATTGAAGATACATATGGATTTTTTGTTATGAAACAGTTCTTTTATAGTTCAGTTTCTTACAGTCGTTCATATGAAATGTCTCTTTTATCGGCTACAAATGGTGAAACCTCTCCACCTGTCGAATACAAATGAAGATAAAGTTGATGGGAACTATAATTGAAATGCACAATAGTGGTAGAAACGTTACCAAACAGGACACTGCATCAAATTGTTTAATGAGATACCTGGTTTATACACACCTTTCGTTTAATGGCCAAATACATAGATTTGCACCACGAAGCGTGTAGAAGTAGAACCCTTCTATCTGGTCATTGCATCTAGTGAATATTATACATTACATAAATGTGGAAAACGAGAGTACCATCCCAATTCTGATGTGGAAAACGATACCCAATCCGCTAATCTGATGAGGAATCAAGGTGTTCTTATTTAATTTAGGACAAATGTCAATTCAATTAATATTCAACTATGCAATATCTTAGTTTCTTGTCAGGATGTTAAAGAATCACATAATTTGTTTAATACATTTATTTATAAAATAATAACGATGATAATAATACAATAAGGTTACAATATAAACGTTGGTATTTACTTTACAAATACAGAACATTGAATGAACAAACCATTTTAAGTTATAGTTAATATATACTCAGTCCTACATTAGTTTTCAGCTAGATTTAATAGGTTTATTTTTATTACTTTTGAGAATGCGTTTAGTTAATTTCGGTAAGCACATTCACGTATTCAATCAGTGGTTTAAAGTTTCACACATTTTAATTGCTTTAACCTTTGACTTGGTTTCCGTTCACAATATACACTTATTAATCACATTCTTTTACGACTTTTCTAGCTCGGGTGTTATAGTTATGATTACTTTGTATGCTCGATTTATTTTTATGACTCCACATATATATGGAGAAAGAATGATGAACCTGAAAGTGTGCCCAAAATGTCTGTGACAGAGAAAGCTATATGTTCCTATTTGTTCTCTATGCGCATACATCGAAAGTGACAGTTGTCAAGTCAGAGCTGTATAGATATAATACGTGACAGTTGTTAAATATGACATTATATTGATGTAGAATACTGTAGATATGTATAAATATAAATAAACTATATATAAATATAACTAAAAACGTGAGTTCTGTCCACTCCAAATATCACAGACATTTATGGCGTTCATGAGTATATATTTTCACTGAACGATCAATGTTTTACCGACAGACGAGCTTTGTACCAACTAAAGAAATATAATTTCTTTACATATTTAATGTTTATTATATCTTAATAGAATATTAATATTTATTCACTTTCGACGCATGCGCATAGAGAACAAATAGGAACATATACCTTTCCCTCTCGCACACATTTTGGACACACTTTTAATCTATATATAGGAAATATAGGCTATTCACACTCCATATATATATGCTCTAAGACTCCTATTGACACACCCTGTGGTTAGAATACACACTACTTTTTTAATTAAAAATATAAAAATATTTCAATTTCTTTTAATATTATGTTCATCGTATCTTCATGAAATTCAAATTTGCATCAATTACCTCGATCCTGATGAAGCAATTTTCATTTTCTCGTCAAGTATTTTACTTCCTGGCATTTTCCGTGTTTTTTTTAATATCTTCTGTTATTTTTAAAGTTTCCCAAGCTCTACTTTTCAGCTTTTAAAATCAAGCTTTCTACCCAATGTTATATAAAGGTATTTACAAACCTTGCGGGCATAAATTTCCATATTTCTGCTTCAGATTTAAGGATGGAATCTCGTCGTATAAATTCCAAAAGTTATTTCAAACGATTTTCTCCTTTTTTAAGTTTCCTTTTCCTTTTTTTTTTTTTTGTAAGAACACCCTCAGTGCTTTTAAAGACAATTCTAACATTTTGATGGTACAAATGTTATTTATTTGATTCCTATAGACACATTTGCTTTATTTTTCTTTAATTTTTTTATTTTAGGAAAAGCTCTCATGAGTTAAATCATTTTTCCATCAATTTCCCCCTAATGTTCCAAGATTTGTATCAAAACGATTAAATCTTTTTATTAACCTGTCAGTCTTTGCGGTCTTACCATCCCATTCTCATCTCTTCCCTTCACTTCGCGTTTCATCCCTTTCACTTGCCCTACAGCCCTGTTTAATACAGATTAATATTAAATTTATTAATGAAGCGTTTTATATTCACTTTATTATGATCTAAACGGTTGAGTTAGAGCGAGACAACACTATGAGTGAACCAGAAACAACTTCATGTGGGTTGGGATAGGAAATGGCGAGGAGAATGAGTTAAACAAGGTGCTTATAATACTCGTACATTGGGATTTGTAAATAAATGAGATATACTAAAGTTCTAAAGCTTTTGAGCTCAAAGATTCATATACTAAAGAAATGTGTTTAAAATTTATCATTTATAATATGCTCAAGTATTCATAATTGATATTGAAATTCTGATATAAAAAGTCGGAATCTAAAAAATGTACCGACATTAGCTTGAACTCTGTAGAGTGGAGAAATTAAATTCCTATTATTTTTACTTAAATATTTAATAAAATAATAACTAACTAAGCTGTAGAACGGACTTGACATTTAGATCCTTATTTAGTACTTTTTTTCTGACGTCATGCGTCATGAATTAGACTAGTGTGATATTCATATGTTTGTTGATATTTGTAAATAGAAGGTTAACCGTAAGTTGCATTCACTACTTTTTTTTATATTATATAATCAATTGTGCACCTTTCGGCTTTACAATCTACATTCTTAATACATTTCATAGAACTTTAACTTAAAATTAAACTTAAAACTAGTCTAGACCTTTCTATTTCCAAAAGTACTTTTCTCTTGACCCTCTTCCTTCATTTACCCTAGTCCTCCGTCATTCTCATCGTTTCCTCACCTCTTGTCTTCTTTGTCTCTTTGTCACTACAGATTAAAATCACTTCTGGCGTTACTTTTCCTTCCTCGTTCCTTTTCTCTATCTCCGCCATCCACCTCTTCCCTTCACTCTTCTTTTTAATAACTGCCCAATATTCTTTTCGCTTGTTACCTTTTTCTCACATGAAAACTTAATGTGCTCCAATGTTTCTATCTCCGTTCCGCACACCCTGCACATCCTTTTTCCTCGCTATTTACCCAGTATCTGTTTCCTCTCTCCTTGTTTCCCAATCTGAATCTGGCAATCCTCATACTTTTTGTGTCTTTTTCTCTTAAGTATTGTGGTATCTCTCTCTTCCAAATCCTTTTATATCTTCTGTTGTAATTGCTCTTCTCAATTTTTTCCATTTTCTCCTGTTTGTTAATATTGGCAAATAGAAGGTTAACCGTTGTTGTATTTACTACAAATTTGATTGCCAATATTAACAAACAAAAGAATATCACACACATTCGTGGAATTTTGTATATAAAGAAATATGTATGTCTTGAAAGGTAGGCTGTCGTGTGTGTATTGTCCCAGATGTATTGCAAAAATTTTCTGTTTGCCTTATGATTGTTTTAATGTATACTGAGTCAGTTGCTTCATGTAGTCGTGTTGTGTTTAAGACAGTTTAAGATAGTTGTGTCTTTAATGTAAGGTCGCACTTGCACAACCTTTTTGCTATCAATATCACATACATTTTGGTACGGTATTGGTAGATAAAGGTTTGCCATGGTCTCACGTTTTTACACACACACACACACTTTCAACAGTCTATAATAAAGTGGTACTACACGATTCCACGTATTCGATATAATTTAATAGTAGTTAGAGGTTTGCACTGATGAGGCTTAGGCATATCGACGTTGGAGAGTAGATCCAATTAAAATGAATTATTAACATTTTCAAGCACTACAGAGTCACCAACAAACAAGTGCTCTAGAATCGACAAGTACGTCGTTTACTTCCTATATTTATGAGAGAGGTGGGGGTGCGGTGAAGTGAGGTACTCGGTGAGGGGATGGCACTTGTCTGTATCTATCCACATAGATTAAATTGTCAGCTTAATTCTATCATAGACATAAATCATTCATTATTTGAATTTAATCTACAAATTACTTGTATAACAGTAAAATGGGTAATATATTTTTGACAGATGTGAGTACCTCGATCAGTGAAGATCAAAGTTTTCTGTAATGTTCATTAAGTGTAGAATTTAAATTAATAATTATTTAGGGGCCTATTTTGTAACTGCTTATCTGACGTCTGTTAACTTCTGACGACAAAATAGACCCCTATGTTTTTCAGTTACTTAATAATTAGCAGCTAATTTAAAATCCAAAAAATTATACAGATACATTATAATCCTTACACCTTTGACAAAATATCTAAACTTACGTATTACTCTTACTTCCGTATTACTTTTTACGGTAGAAGAAAGAAGGATAAATATATTTTGTGTTTAACAAGCGGTTGGTTTATTATTTTACCGTGTAGCAGCGATAAAATATTATTTTGAATTATGCCTAGCAAATGAATATCAAATTACTTACAATTGCACGGACCGCACTTTAGCAATAACTGTTTTCTGTGTGTTAGACTTATTCCTTAAGGATTAGTTATTGTTTGGGCGTGCAGAAGGTAGATTTAGAAGTTTATGACTGAGATAATGACATATTTGCTAATTAAACGTTGTTGCGTATTGATCCTGCGTTTAGTTCCTCTTTAATTACCCCCTGTACCTCTCTTAACTCCTCAGGCAGAATCCTGGATCCTTGGTCCTTGTGTACGCAACAAATAAACTCAAACTTTTAATGAGAATTATTTTCTAAACTTTAATACATTTTTTTTTCTTTTATACTGAAATTCTAAACCTAAATAAAACATATTAAACTAGCGCTATATCTCTCAGTAAAACGACTTGGGTATAATCCTATTTGATAAAGAAATATGTTGTAACTTCGTCTTGCGGCTTAATTTTATTTTTAAGTTGCTGTAAGCTAATATAATGATAATTTTTGTATTTATTTTACCCAATTCTGCTATGAATTTTCCCACTTACTCTATTACTTACATCTAACCCCATTCTATAATCTAGATTTTTTTAAATTCCAGTACTACTTCTCAAGAAATAGCTATTACACCATTTTTGAGCAATAAAATTAAATGATAAAAGAGACATTCCTAATTGCAAAAGCTACGAAATAAACTTTTTAACATTTATGAAATAAACTTCAGCAGAAAAGAAATTCAATATTTATTATTCGAACAAACATTAAAAATCGAATTTAAATATTATAAGAGTTGATAAAGTATTATATTAGAACACATCGAATTTTTCTTATTTTACAAATGCATATTATTTCCTCGAAATGCCATTAAACCTTTAAACATTCAGACAGCATCAGCAATCTGTATTTCAAAAGAAAGTATATATTTCACAACCTTTAATACTTTTACATTTCCAGGATTATAAAAGTCACAATTCTTTTGTCAGACAATTCAAGGAACATAGCAATATCTCAAATATCACACAAAACGAAACGAAACAAAACAAAACAAAACAAAACAATTCTTTGCAAAGAAAATGATAAATGCATTTGTTAGGTTAGATGATTTGTATCTGAGGAGAACAAAAGGCAAAGACAGAATACGGTAGTGCCAACTACTGAGAAGAACACGAAACAGAAGCCCCAGCTAAGATCTGGGAGATATTTTATGTCAATTTCTTATTACAAATTCAGGTCTCGTATTTCAAATGTTATGTCGCTAGTTAAGCATGCAACAGAGAATTGTCGACTACGTCACTTTATCGTTCTCCAGTCTCTCGAAGATGTATTCCATCCGAAGGTTTACGACATTACACGATTTATGCTTGTAATATACGAAGCCACAAAAGATACTACAATTGAAACATATTCCATTTAGATCTATGTTATAGTCTAGGAAATTTATGATAAGAAATTCATATAACTCCTTACATTTTTAATACCTTGCAGACTGGCCATCCACACTGTGAACAGTTTGATCTATATACACCACAGTTATGGTGAATGGGAGGAAAAGGAGAGTACATGATGGTGAGGCTAAGCGAATGAGAGGAGAATGAAAGACTAAAAGGCATACATAGATGATGAATTGACATTAAGTGAGAAAGAGATAATACCTCAATACTATTCACTCAAGATTTTTAGGCGTTGTTTGAAATCTTTTTCAAAATTTTGGTTTTGTATTTTGCTTATACATTTTCTAGGACAATTTTTTACTCTCGTCAAAAATTGCCATTTATTATAATCAATTTCATTTCCCTACACTCCTTTTTTCAACTTTTGATTTTTAAATTATTGCAACATTTACGCAATCAATGTTATATTTAAAATTTCAACTTTCTATCTATCATAAATTAAAATTTATTATTATTGTTATTAATAATTTACGGGTTTCCTAGGACCACGCTCCTTTTTTCGCTATTCTAACTTCATTTTAATTACATTTTATCTATTTACATTTCATTTATTATTACACCTATACTTTTAAACTCGCTATATTCCATATCCTGTCTATCATTAAGCATACTGGCCACCTCGGATATCTTAGTAGTTCCTGCATACTCGTTGGCAACACCACTCCATTTTTTACCAAAATTCTGTACAAATTATTTTTGCAGGCCTCCGTTTCTGTACATTGAAAGATCAAATTTTCTGGATCTGCTACCCCTTCTCCACAATTGCACAGACCTTCAAGTGATTTCTTTTAAGATGTGCCAATGCCCCTGTATGGTCTACCCTTAATCTCGAGATAAGTGATAACACTCTTCTCGAACCTTGAGCTTTCCACCACCAACGACGTCCGCACACCGAAGACTGTAAACTGAAAAAAGAAATTCCTTTCTCTGAAGATTACAATTTAATTTATATAAATTTCACTACCAAATTCCCATTTAGAAATATAACGCTAGAGTCAGTTTGTAGCAATATAACACTTTAGCAAGTTAAATCTTGCACACTGCGTTAGAATTTCTATGTGACAGGTAAAAATAAAACTTGGAAATACTTGGCAGCAAGCTTGAAACAATTTTGTAACCGGGCTGAAACATTTCAAGTTAGAATATAATCGCTGAAATGCAAAGTCCCTTTTTAATATACTTTGTTTTTTTAAATGTTATTAACATAAATAATATTTTTTTAGTAATTAAAGGATTTACTTGTTCCTTTTACATTATTAAAATATTTACTAATCTTTTTTACACACAACTTCTGAATATGATTATGTTCTTGATTTTTATTTTGGCTTCTAAACGATTCATATGTAGCAACAGTTTTATAGAATAAAAGACTATGGCAACAACCCTATACTAAAAAAATTTAATAAAAATATAAAAGTGTACAAAATGATATATAAGATAATAAATTCGTTCCACTATGTAGGTACCTGTTCGGAATTTTGTCGACTTTTTATCTTCTTATTTCATTTTAACATAAATTTACTGCACTATAATTTAAAACGTAAGTTATCGAAACCATTTAGAGAGCTTAATAAATGTTTTATGTTTAAATATCTTATACAGTTGAATAACAAAATGGCAGTTTGGCTTTCAACAGTTAACGGTTTGTACAAGCTCTATCTGCTAACATTTTATGTATTAAATCCTTCTGAAGGTAATAAACTACAGAAGCTGAAAACAATACTAACAATAAAGTTCCTAAATTACTTCATGACAATAAATTCCTCTTTCTGAATCACTTATCTCACGGTTAGTTATACTAGGTTTAACTTATCCCTGGTTTTTAAAGTTTTTCTATTAAACTGACTCGCGTCGACATTGTCTGTCGCTCAGTGTTTAGAATTGTCTACAAAAGAGTGGTCGGTGTACTACTTCTATTTCCACCTACCACTCACCACCCTCTACACATCACCCTTATTCTCCTAACTCGACATATGGGACAAAGGGATGCTGATAAACCAACAAACACGCCCTTGATAAAAACTTTTATAACTTTCAGTTTGAAGTAATGTTTACTTTTGTTCGAATAGTAATAGCTTAACTTCAATTTGTCAAATGTTTGTCAAAGTATAACTTAATATATATAGTACGGTCGGTTCGTAGAAACGGTAAAAACGATGACCGAAAGAAATTCATTTCTTTTAACCTTAAAATAACATTTAAAATTTAATATTTATATTATGTATCCAATCTTGTTTGTTTAAATACGTTTTGTATACATACATTTGACTACACACCATTTATTGGTGTGTCAATCTGTCACTAATGTTTGGAAGAGAGTACCAACCCATTTTACTGCAGATTTAGTGTACAAGATGCTTTGCCATAGCACAGTGGCCGATGCGTTGATACGCTATGACAGGCTGATGTGCCTTCAAATTAGATTCTCGGTTTCACACTATATTTTCGTGGTTTGGTTGTTGCAACTCATAACCCAAAGCTTATTCAATCAACTTGCCAAAAACGTGCAAAACTCTCACAAAGGAAGACCTTTCTAGCAAAGTAGATTTAAAATCCCGGAGTAATACCATCTGCTTGATCTGGCACTATGTGACTTTTATCTGATCTCCAAAGTCAAATCTACATTAAAAGAACAAGATTTCAGACCGTTGAAACTATAGAGATATAAGAATAGAGTACGCGAAGTGTACGGCTGTGTGTAAGAGGAAAAGATAAAAGCAAAGAGAGAGATAGCCTACCGAGAGTCCTATCTGTTTCTTCCTAGCCGAACCGCTGCTGCTGGCTTGGTTGATTGGCGGTATGGTAGGGGGTAAACAAGCAAGCAGACACTAGAGTTAAAATAAAAATAAAAATATTTGTATAGTCCAAATGACGATAGTTTGGCGGTGACTTATACTTAAAAGAGATTATAAGAACGGTATAAATCTATAATACGATAATGAATTTTATCTTATTTGTTTCTATATACATTATAAAAAAATAAGTGAGCTGTGCTTTTTATTTATATCGGCAGTTTATACCCCACAACTTGTTTTAAGTATGAGTCGCCGCCGAACTCTCGTAATTTGAACTATAATAGTGAGTGTAGCATACAGTAAATTTCAAAATGAATGACGACACCGACAGCCCTCCCACTCTGACGCAACATGGCTATTTTCATTTGTGCGGCAGTCAATCACAGTACTCGGCTCGAAAGAGACACAGAGGACTTTAACGGCTATCTCTCTCTTTACCTTTATCACAGTATTCAGCCTCTTGCTCACTCTATTCTTATATCTCTATGGTTGAAACTGTGAAAGAAAAAGTGTCACGTGTCATGAACGAGATCACAGAAGAAGACTTCCAGCACTTTTTGAACAATTGAAAATTCGTGTTTTACCTGGCATTTTGAGACGATTATCGGGTCTCCACACGGAAAGGTCCACCTTCGTAATATTCACATATAGTGTGAATTGTTATTCATATAGAAATACATAAACACATATACAGAAAGCGTATATAATGTGTCCCCTCTGCTACTAAAATACCATAATACTTGATCTCGAAAGTAGAGAAACCTTGCAGCGGCGTAGGGTGCATAGAGAAGGGGAAAGTAATTAAATATACGTATAAATTTAAAATAAAGAGTTTCACAGTATCAGTCTCGCCATTCTATAGCCACACATCGTATATAGATATAACTATTTTACAGCTGAAGACGTAATAAATTATCTGGTTTGTAAATAGCTGGGATATGCATTATTCATGTTAATACGACGAACATACACAACATATGAAATAGAGATCCTGAGTGTTGTGTTGAACATACAACCACTCCCCTGTCCGCACTTCCACCCCGTCCGACCGAGAAATCCACAATGCACCTGTATCCATCTATTGTTTGATAACGCATCATGTTAGGCTATTTATTACATGATGAAATATGTTTCAACGTAATGTAGCATATACGTACAACTATATGTAATCATCATTATCATAGTTTATTTTCTAACATGATGACGTACCCTTTATGTTTAATGTTTAATGGTGAAGCTCGTATGTATGTTCTAGTGTTGCTGATGGGTGGGAGGAGGTGGGGGTGTGTTATTTATTATCGGGAATCTATTAATAACTGTTTAAAGGTTCAACCACACCCTTATGCTTGGTCTAAAGTACAGCGAGAAGCAATATTCGTTGCACATCGGCATCATTTGCTGTTTCTACGTATTCATGCAACCAGTTTTGTATGAGAAATCATATTTTCTTTATTTAATTTTTGAATCCTCAATGTCATTTACGTTGTATGATAATGATAATGTAAATTCAAATAATAATTTGCTTTTGTCTTCTTTGCCTTACTTTGCGTTTACCGATACCATTTTACAGGTCAGTGTGTTAGCATAGACATATAAAAGTGTATAAACGCTTTGTCGGGTATGGCTATGAATTTCACATGATCTTTTTAAATATTTCAATTTTCTCAGCTCATAATTCAAAAATTTATCGAGGAAATACATGACCGTCAGAATATGGTAATCAAATTAAATATATATAAAATGCAAACTAACGTATAATTTAACGTATAGCTCAAATTACGAGAGTTGGTCGGTGGCTTATACTTAAATGAGGTTATAAGAGCCGTACAAATCTATGATACTAATGAATTTTATTTTATTCGTTTCTATATACTTTATAGAAAAATAATTGAGTCAGTGCTTTTTCGTTGTATCGGCTGTTTATACGGTACAACTTGTTTTAAGTATAAGTCGCCGTCGAACTCTCGTAATTTGAACTATAATAGTTTTTACATAATTCGGTTACATTACATAGCTTTATTAACGTTTTTTCTTTTATATATAGTTTCTCAGGCTTCCTAGGCACGTAGCCTTTTATCGCCCCTAACATTCCTCTGCTTCATCTTATACTTTATATCCACACAACAAGAATGATCTCTTCATGGCTACTGCTGTTATAAATTTCGGTTTCTCAATCAAAAAGGCGGTGTTAACAGGAAACGTCTGCGAAGTCTGCAGCACCGCCCTTTGAAGTCCATTTCTTGGCATTGCTGTATTTTTACATTGAAACAGAATGTGCTCAGGATCTGCCTCCTCTTCACCACATTCGCATTTAGGGTTTGGAACGATTTTGTCTTTATTAACGTTTGAAAACATAAATTTATTTTGTAAGGTAACCTAAAAAATGTTATGTAACAGGTAAAATTATTTATGTTAAATACATCTTAAATAAGTAACTGTTTTTCGTGAGTAGTGTCCATTAAACATGGAGGAAACAAATCAGGATAATCTGTTTCACTTCATACAAATGTTCACCTGGTTTAATTTCTGTTATTTCTTTTTCAGTGAGGTCGACATCTTCCCATGAAAAAATCCACATAACGCCGAATCATGCCGAACTTGTGCGATATGTGAACGACTCCTACATTCTGACTTGTCACGGTCATCGAGGAACAAAGGTAAGAAGAATACTGATAAAACTCTCCTTTTAAATATCTTGAGATGATAAATGATTACAAAATATATAAGCTAAATTTTTAAATACATCTTTTTCTGTCTTCCTCCAAAGGTTCGTTGGCTGAGTCCCCGTGGAGAACCAATACCACAAGATGTCGGCCGTGTTCATGTGGAATCCCGAGATGCCATCGCTCCAGGAGCTCAAGCGATTGTCTTTGAACAAATTGATGTACATGACAAAGGAAACTGGACTTGTTCAACAGAAGATAAGAAAATAAGAAAAAGTTTTAAATTGATCGTCTATGGTAAGTAATTCTGAAACTTTTACTAATATACGTCGATGCATATTACCTTACTTTAATATCTATTTTTAATCAAGGAAAAAACGGTTTCCAAATGACATGAACGTAACTAAAAACAGAAACGATCAAATCAAGCATTGTTTTTACTATTCGTGGTAGACCAGATGGAATTTAGTTTTATTCCAAAAATTGTAGTGTAACTAAATTTGCATTAGTAGTTTTGCGCACCGGAAATACCACACAGGCGCTGGTGTCTTAAATCATTCGAGGAAAAGTTGCGGGCAAACAGTTCTTTTACACGTGCATTTTTGTACTAATATTTGAACAAGCTTTTAGAAGAGAATCAAAAATTAACTGGACAATACTCATTTATATAATGAAATAAATTTATGTGTTTTTTTTTCTCAAGTATAGATTGAGCAATTTTATTTGAACCTTTTGTACATTATTAAGCATACTTTTGTCTATGTTGTATAATTTTATCATGCAGCAATATTAAAGCATAAGCCGGTAACAGAGCTTTCTCCAGAAGGTCTTGGGAAAAAAGACAATTGCGGTGTTCACAATAACTTGGTTGGAAATTATTTAAAAATGAAAAACCATTAAAATTTAGTTAAATTATAATCAAATCCTAACCCCTACGGCCTCTGATCATTTAAAAATTTTTGGTGGCCATCTAAAGTGTAAACTGTTATTTTCCACGAAAAATTCCGCCATCTTGTGGGTGGGAAACACCCTTAATGTAAAAAAATTGTTTTTATCTAAACATTGGGGTGAGGTATTTTATATGTAGAAAATGTGTACGAAGTTTGAAATGAATCGGTCAATTAGTTTTTAAATTGTCGTGAACACGGACTTTGAAAAAGTAGTTTTTAGAAAAACGCGTCTAAAGTTTTTGAACTTATACAGGGTGTATTGTCAATACAGACAATAACTTCAGACAATAGACAATAACTTCAAGAATATTACTTAGATCGGCTTAAAATTTTAAGGACATATTCTTGAAATGTTAAACAAAAAGATAAGACAAAAAAAAATTGGATTTTTTGAAAGTGACAACCCTAACCCCTCCCTTAATATTGTGTGTACACTAACTAACTTATCAGACTTCTTTTTATGGAAAATGCTTAAGAAATGTTACGACATTTTACTAACAGGTAAGGAAGGACACTAGCTTCTTTTGATGTTACAACTGAACCTATGTACTTAAAACAAAACTGTTATTTCTGTCTGTTTTCTCTGCTATTTTCACTCTACATTGTTTAGGAAAAATACAAATGTAAAAATATTACAACTAAAAAATATATTTAGACTGCATCTGCAGTTTTACTTGTAAATTTATTTGCAACAACTAAATGAATATGCATATAAATATAAAAAAAAGTATAAACAAAAAGCTTTAATTTAAAAATATGTTTACGTAAACAATACATTAATGTTTTGTGCTGAAAATGACTCCACGGAACAGAGAAGCGCCTCTAACGGATGTGTGATGAACTACGTTTGCGAACTGCATTTATATGTTTCATATTAATATTGTAATACATATATATTTACATATACATATACTCCTCCATTTACAGCCGACATTTGTTCCTAGATATTTGTCGTAAGTCGAGTTCGTATAAAAATAAAAGCTCTCGAAAGCTCAAGCTGTCTTAATTTGCCAAACTTATTTCATTAGTAAAATTAATTAAGTTATGTTGAGCAAGATATTCAGGGCTAGTTTTTTTTTTATAAATTTCTATTTCTTTTATTTTTTTCCTGAATTATAGTTTAAGTCGTAAGTCGAGAACTACCTGTCATATATAAACAAAAACATATATGTCCTTAACAAAAGTAATTCTGCTTTAATTTAAAATGTCGTATCTCATTCCGTCTTAATTGAGCTAAAATTTCTAGAAAATTTTACTTAATATTCAACGTTTGTGATTGATTTGTCCAATAATATTATTATAAAATTTCTTATGAAAGCCGTTTAAAGATTAAAGAATGTTATAAACACCTTTTTGAGGATTAAATACTTTGCAGATTATGTTTAAGTAAACTATAGTACATGAAAGTTTGAATTTACAAATTAGTACTCGTAGTTTGCATTTAAACTACACTTTACCTAATTTACGGTTAAAATATATCTTCTTCTAGTTTGTACTCCTTCTCTCTTTGTTTTCTTTTTACTTCCGCCATCCAACCTCTTCCTTTGCACATTTCTTGCAATATCTTCTCTAGAGTTACCCAACTTTGCACTTTCTCTAAATGTGATCCAATTTCTCCTCCTTCTTTCCACACATCCTGCATATTTTCTCGTTCTCTTTTCTCTCGTTTCTCTTTCTTTATTACGTAATCTAAACCTTGTGATCATTCACGTTTCTTTACCTCCTTGTTTTTCCAGTTACCCTGCTATTCTTCTCGTCCACCTTGTATTGTGGTCCGCTTCAAACCATCTTCTTCATCCCTTCCTATTATTGTTCATCTATATCACTTTCTCTAATTAGCATTAATATTTTATATTTGGAAAGTTATAAACTAATTACTCAAAAAAAAAGGGAAATGTATTTGAATGCGCTTTATTTTCCGTGTTTTTGATTGTGTAACAAGCAAATAAGTTGACTGTAAAGGTAAGCCTCCACAAAAACGCATAAGCTCATTGAATGCTACTTGGTAGAGAAGAGCTGTTTCTACGTATTCATGCAACCAGTTTTGTATGAGAAATCATATTTTCTTTATTTAATTTTTGAAATCCTCAGTGTCATTTACGTTGTATAATAATAAAAATGTAAATAATAATTTTCTTTTGTCTTCTTTGCTAATGATTTTGCGTTTACCGATACCATTTTACAGGCTAGTGTGTTAAGGGGGGGTAAGGTCAAAATGATATAAAAGAAGCATATTTTCGATACTGTTTATTTTGACGACACAGTTAATATATAATTATTTCTATAATTGCTACATGATAAAATGACATTTGAAGAATACTTTGTGAAATTTTCATAAATAAATATCAAGAAATGAGGCATTGACAGCGAATCTCCGCAGACGTCACAAAAAAAAAGTAACATTGTGGTGCTACTCATAACTCATCACTGGATTATCTGAAATCGAAAAACGGAAAATTAAGGGAAGCGTATGCATGACCGCAAAATTAGTGCAGTTGAGATCGTCGTAAAACAATAAAGAACAAAGCACATGAGAAAGGTATTTAACGAAAGCACAAAACAGGGATGGAGATCATCTGCTTTTATTTATATTTGCGAAGCAAATAAACAGCGTGAACAGTAGCAGTACCTTATCTGCCTTACCCCGTATAAATCATTTCCGACAAACACGAGACAATGTAATTAACACAACTAGACTGAAAACTAAATGATGTTTGTATAGTATTTATAAAGCCCACAAGTAATTTACTAACAAACATACTATTTCCGGTTAATTAATTAAATAATTATTCAATTTATTTCCGGTTTGTTGGTTTTTAAACACGATTTAAACCAACAAACCAACATTGAAATTGTGGAGTGAGCGATTGTAACAGAGGAAGTCTGCTAGTATAGTGGTCCATGCGAATTTCACTAACCACCAGAGATATATATAATTCAGATAGGTATATCATCAGTCTTTAGGGAAAATATTATAAATGAAACATGAGCGTTACGTGGAGGAAAGCGAAGGGGGTAAATTAAAACCTCACAGATAACAAATACACATTTTGCTCAGCAAATTTAACTTCTGAAGTTATTAAATATGCACATAATAAGTGAAAATGATAATTTGTCGAATGATCCTTCAGAAAAAGCCTAAAGTTAACAGTAAACACATATCATACGCATTTCATTTCATATATTTGTTTTACCCGAGATCAGATAGTAACAATAAGTGGGAGAGAGATAGGTAGATATCAAATTCAGTTAATTAAAAATCAGTTACATACATACTCGTATTTTAGGTTGTGAATTTGCGGGTTTATTTTTAACACGTTTGGTTTTTATGTAATCACATACGCATACACACACACATATAAAAAAGTGTGCGCGACAGCAGCGCCAAATAATCTAGGAACTAAAGGAGACTTTTTGACATTATTATTTTATTTATACACTTACAAATTATTTAAATATATATTTTGTTGTTAAGGAGGTACAGGACGTACCGTCAATACAAAAAGTTTATCTCTCGGTAATCCGAAATACAAAATACGAAGAACATTAGGGACGAGCAAATATTGGGACTGTATCTTTGAAAATGAATTTTTCAATTCCCTATTAAACTGCTATTTGCTAGTTAAAATGATTTTTTATGCATATAATAGTTAAATAAATGAAAAATTACCTATAATTAATATCAAATTTATATTAATTCAATTTAAATACAAATTAAATATTTTGAAAAAGGAATAATAAATTTGGCAACGCTGTAAATTTACGTGTGTTGACGAATGCGTGATTTGGTTCTTTGACAAATAAATTGTTATATTTTATAAAATATTTATTCCGATTTTGAATTTCTTGCTCAAATTGGGATTTGCAACGTACCGGCAGGCTTATAACCTACATTTACTGTTTCTTACTGGTTTTATTTAAATATTTTCGTATATAGGTATCCCTTTGATAATTTTCTTTTTGCAATAGTTACAGAAAAGATTCTTTTATATACACCTAGTTTTTGAAAGCCGTGTCACCATTTTTTCATAGTTAAAAGTTATATTATGTGGTGAAATTGAGCTAAAAATTATATATATATATATACATTATATATATATATATATATTATATATATATATATTATATATATATATGTATATATATATATATATATATATATATATATATATATATATACAGGGTGTCCCAAAATTCAACGATAAGCCGGCACCAGAAGATGGTCCTGCTCATGACTACACAAGAAAAGAAGAAGAAAAATTTTTATCTCATTTTGTTTAGGAATTAGAAAAAAAATAATTTTTTTTTCGAAAATTGAAACACCGTAAGATGTTTTTAACTACCATGACCACAATTTTTCAAATATTTCTGATTTTTTTTTTGCATCGGCAACCTAAATAGCACTGCTATCCATCCCAATCATTAAAACTCCCAGAATGCTAGCTAACTATCAACAACAACAATTTATGAAATATGGTTCTCTTTTAGAAATAGTATGCATAATTTTTTTTTATTGCTAGTTTTTCTGGAGTATTATACCATTTTGGAATCCTGAAGAGTTGCGCCAATTTTTAAAAAAACTTGCCATAGTAGTGTTCATACTTTTTTTTTACACCACGATGAGTTAAAGTTAACTGAAAGTAAAAATCTTTAAAAATTTTAGGGAAAAAAATAATTTCGATTGATTGTTGTGTAAAAACTACTAGCATTCTGGGAGTTTTAATGATTGGGATGGATAGCAGTGCTATTTAGGTTGCCGATGCAAAAAAAAATCAGAAATATTTAAAAAATTGTGGTCATGGTAGTTAAAAACATCTTAAGGTGTTTCAATTTTCGAAAAAAAAATTATTTTTTTTTTAATTCCTAAACAAAATGAGATAAAAATTTTTTTTCTTCTTTTCTTGTGTAGTCATGAGCAGGACCATCTTCTGGTGCCGGCTTATCGTTGAATTTTGGGACACCCTGTATATATATGTCTCCAATTTTATTAGGAATTGTAAATTTTAAACAAACTCATGTGTTGCTTCTAAAATTTAAAGATTATTTTGGTAATTTAAAAACATATTTTAATAATTACATTGTTTAACTTAAATCATACCTGAAATTTAAGGAAACAACATTTAAAATTTTATTATTTGTCAATAAATATAAATATATTGCCATAAATTGTCAATTCCTTTTTATTTAATTTTATTACAATCTCACAATCTGCCCTTAACTAACTAACTAAAAACGTGAATAAAACGACTCCATAAATCAACTGTGGTCGTTATTCCTACAGCGACATCTATAGCGTTCACGAGTATATGTTTTCACTGTATCAACTAAAGAAATATAATTTCTTTACATATATATTTACAACATGATATTAACATAACTTTAAATATTATAATTTTAATTTGATAAAAAAGAATAATATTTATTTTATAACACGCTAAGCTTTCAGCTTCTGATTCTAGGTCATCTTCAGGTATATAATACACAAAACACCTTGTTGGTGAATTTTTCCATTTTAAATGTTGGTCCACACGATTTAAGATTGTTGTTATTTAATAACCAACGTCAGTTTTTGTGATACAGTTTCTGTGTTTGAAACGTAAGTGATATATAAAATAAAAAAGTATACCTTTCGAGTTTATATATATTTATATGAAAACATAATTATAAAGTTGTGTTTGTTAATGTATTACATATAATTATTAAAACACATGAAACAAGTTCTTATAATTTCACGCGAGCTTTCTCGATGGTGGAAACGCCGGATCATTGTAAATGAATTTCATAAAAACATTTCAACATGTAATATAATACATAAAGTGTTTTCATTGCATGTTCATTATGAAACTCATCCAGGCATTAGTGGCGGTTGATATTACATTGTTAAAATAATACTTAATACATGGAATTCTACTTCGTTGTTATAAATCATGAAGTATAATCAAACTACAAACCATTTTGTAAACTAAAAAAAGAAAAACAAAACAAGTTCGAGCAAGCACGGAAATGATAAATATTGTTGCCTTGCCACACATTGTCTGAGCTTAGCGTAGTAACATTGTGTAATACTGGTGCTACGTCTGGCTGGACTCGACTCCGACTCGGCTTCGGTTTTTGTGGTTATGTTTACTTTACGCTGACCATATTACCGTTAACAATGCATGCATTTTTGTGTTAATAAATTTTAAAAAGTATAAATTCACACATTATGATATTTTATTTAAAAATGAGTTTACAGATATTCGTTGCAAGAACGAAATCTGGCGATAATGGAGGGTGCATATTCGTATAAATAAAATACTCGTTAACTTTTAATGAGAAATTATTTAGTTTCATATAATGAGATTTATGCATACTATAATGTACTTTTATCTACTATATGTGTATATGAAGTAATAGGACTGGTTTTATTTAATTTTATTCAAATAGAATGCAATTCAATATTATTTCTCTCTTTGGGAAGTCACAAAGTGCATGAAACGGTCATTGTAACCTTCACACCAGAGCTGGCCATTTTAATGTGCCATTAGACCATTTTAAGAGTAGGTGCGGTGCCGTGATTAGGTTGAATATGGATTATACCTGGAGGAGATTGCAAAAGAAAAGAGAGCAAAAAGATGGATGGCGGAAATAAGGAGAAAGGTAAGACAGAAACATGGCAAATAAGAGACAACTTCAGTGGAATATCAAGGAAAGATAGCTGACGGGAGATACAAAGAAGTGTGAGAGTGATCCAAGGCGAGATAAAGACAAAAGAGAAGAAGATACATTTCTTAAAAGAAGAACTTAACTATATATATAATAGACTAACTAAACTAAGAAAATAATATAATGTAACTAAGAATTAATATAGAACAAAACGAATATTGTGCAGTTATTAAAGGGATGCAGTAAAGGGAAGAGGAGGATGGCGGAGATAGAGAAAAGGAGCGAGAAAAGAGAAGGAATGGCAGAGTAGAAACTGGTGGGAGAGTAGCAGGAAGATAGAAGCAGTAGGGCTTTAAATTTATCGGTTTTGTTTTTATTTTTCTTTTGGAAAGAGTGAGAATGGTTCGATATAATAAGGATCACAAATGTAATTAAGCACAATGATATGCAATTTAATAATTTCAAGCAGAAGAATGTAGTGCATAATGGCAAAAACATTACAATAATAAATAATAGAATAAAACGTTAAATAAATACAATGTGATATTCCATGCTCTGGTGCTTGGTTTCCGGGCAGTATTTAAACACTCGTCGAAGATTCGTCTCTAGTAAATAGAAATCATTTTCAATCGATTCCAAAAAGTCTAAACACCTTTCCCTTCTGATGTCGATTCGGACCTACGAAAAGTCTTTTGCTACCATTTTTGTAAAGATTTTTCTAATCACCAATAATTTTATAGGTTAATATAATGTAAGATTACATAATAAGAGTTATCTTTCGATTGTCGTATGTTTTCGGATATTAATAAAGAGTTTTGTGTAGAATGTTATCAAGTTAAAACTAAATTAATATATAACTAAAATATTTTTAATATCTTTTGCATTTATTTAATGGATATGTAACAAAATTAAGTTAAATTTCGGTAAACAATAAAACGTAACAAATATTACAAAGCTTAATATATAAGTTTACGTTTTGAGTTGAGGAAGAAATCCTTTTAAAAAATAAAAGCTTCTAGAATAACTATAAAATAAGATCCTTATAGATTAAATATTACTATGTTTTACCTAAGTATAAAATACTACACGAGTGAAAGATGAAGTATGTTGTATATTTAGGGGTTACTTTTAAATAATAAAAAAAGAAAAGGTGGTAATTCAGCAGATATTATTCTTCACATAATTTTCATGCCTTCACGTATCATTTTCAATAAAAGAATTTATGTACTATACGTTTTATTAACCAATAAAAAAGTTTAACTGCATAACAAAAAACCCAATATTTAAAAAGCTCAACTTTTCTCAACAGCTTTTATAGAATTATCCTATTTCACCTACAATAAACGAAATAAAAATAAAAATAGAATGTCTAGGTCTTCTCAATCAAAATTCAGTATGCAATACATATAATTGATAGCATTGTTTGAATTCAATGAAACGAGCACAATAAACTATTTTTAACGATCACGTATCCAGCCCATCCACCCTTTCTCCCTCTCTATCCACACCCGCACCCGCTACCAGTACCACTACTTCCGTCCGGCATCACGGGCTCAAAGAACGTCCGCTCTCTACAGCGCAATGCTTCTCGTGGATTGCATTCGAATTACGCTCGCGTCATCTGGACTGCTGCTGCTGCTGCTGATGATGCTGATGCTGGTGATGATGGTACATTGCTCTTAATGCTTGGATGGTCCGTTACATTGCTGAACCTGTCAATGGAGCAAAGGCCTACTCTGTATTCACGTTCTGCCAACATGATAGCTCAAATTTAGATGATGAATTCGGTAATATTAGATTCAATATCACTATTTCAGAACATGTAACTATTATGTTTTTAAATAGTTGCCGCTAAACACAGTTAAATATCATTTGCACTCACTGCTTTAATTTAATTTTGTATTTTATATTTAATTTAAATTGTTTAGCATACGGCAATACGCGTAATCCTTTACAGTGCCATTTTTAATTTCATTTATTTTTTAACTTATCTTAGTTTTTTTAGAATCTTACAAGGTCCAATGTCTTAAATTAAAAATATTAAATTAAGAAAAACTATATTATATTATAACCTCCAAAATGTGACAATCTGTCAAAATGCAGTAGAATTTATATTTAAAAGAAGTTTAATGTCAGTATATCAAAAATAAAGAAATAAAAACAATTTCTAATACTAATTGTTATTAAAAACTATTTCACCTTCAATTTTGTCCTTCAACTATCGAACTGTCAAAATTTATAATACTAAGGACGCATGCCCATCAACTAAATTAACTAAACTCAAATATAAACACGAATGTGACAAGAAATGCCAATAGTAAGTTAAATATCAAAACAGTAAATAGAAATGATGCTTTACATGTATTTAAATTAATTAACTTTAAATTAAAAAGTTATTTTTACGTAAGAAATGTTATCAACAATGCTATTTTGTTAAATAAAATAATTATAATAATAATAATAATATATAACGTTTTGTGACCTATTACAATTTAAAAAATTATATTACAATCATAAAAACTGTTTTAGGACTACCACTATAATCTTCGTGCTAGACACAAATGTAAACTTATGTATAAGTTAACGTAATTTTTACCTAACGATACGTTTCTTTATTTACCAAAGCTTAACATAACTTGTTCACATTATTACTAAATAAATGTAAAACACTTTAAAATTAAAAATCTTTTACTGACATATTAGTTTAATATGTACCTTTATATAAAAAGCTTTATAAACGTAAATTTGTACCTTACAATATTTATATCAAATGTAAACTAGCTTATGTTCAATAAACCATAAATTTATATAATTGTGCTCAGTTGGTAATTATATAATGGCACATGACAGTGTACGACAAAGCTTTATTCATAAATTTGCTGAAAGATTTTGACACTTATTTTCACGTGGATGATAAATAATTAAAATTAATTTCAAAGCTGCCAACATTAATAAAAATAAAAGTTTTTAATTTCAGAAAATGTGACATAATTTTCTAATTCTAAATTTACATTTATATTAATAAGAAACAAACGGCAAGGCGATGGTGCGGTATAACGAATGTAAACTTCGTATAACAACGAAGAGCTTTTGTTTTGTAGAACGGAGTTCTAAACCTTATTATTAAACTTTGGTTATTTTCTGAAAAAGAAAAACGGTATTACAAGAAATACTGCATTACATTCGATGTTCACGTAGAACTCATTTGCGTTGCCTGAGGCTATTGCAGCGAGCTCCTACATCATTCTTAAACGTGCAATAATATTTCTCGTGGAAAATGGAGGTGATTTATACACCGGGTAAATAGTTAAGGCAATGTATGTACAAGTACAATGTACAATGATGAGAGTTACCAAGTATTTTCAGTGAGAACTTAGTACATTCAGTTATAAAAGATGGCGACACCTTAAGGTGTTACATACGCCGAAAAAAAGGTGTTAGAAACGTAGTTTACAATTAAAATAATTACAGAATACAAAATAATTATTGAAAATACCATAATGAGCTAATAACAACCATTATTTCTGTGTCTAATTGTTACTCTTAAAATACAAAACTTAAATTATATTTATTTCAAGTTTATTTAACATAAAAAGTTTACTAGTTATATTCTCGTAACATTTGTTAGGTTGACATAATGCAAAGTTATATTACAATTACAATCTTATTAAATATTAAAATTACTGCGGGATATAACCTAGGTGTTGAAATCGTAGTAATATGAGTTAGTTTAGTTAATATTTTTTGTATTTATTTACTGATGATATAAAAAAGTAATATATATTGGATAAAGTGGGTTACTAGAACCTCAAATGTTCAATTATTTTTTAATAACTCCTTATATGTTAAGAGATATTAACAATTAAAAAAGTCATTTTGTCTCTTTAATTATTAAAGGGATTCAACGTTATACACATTCCAAGTGCATGTGACATCACAATCCTTGTGTAAGGTTGCCAACTTTACAGCTCATAAATCTCTGCTATATGTATTTATATATCAAAATATCAAATGTTATTTACAGCTATTTCAAGGAACAATTATATTTAAATATTATGTCTGCCTTAGCAGGGTTAAATAAAATAAAAACTTATTATTCTTTGATTTAACTTGATTATTTCGACTACCAACAGCTACAGAACATTACCACAGCACTGACCTACTCAACAAATAACTGACGTTAAAATGCATTTCACGTCATACAAATATGGCCGACCATCTCTAGCGCTAAAACTACAATTCAAACTTTTAATTGCTATATCTCCGTCAACATTTAGATATTTAATAAAATAGACACATCAATACACATTTATTAACATCAATTTCAATCAACAATTGAAAAATCGACCACTAAAAAATGAGGACACAAGCCCATTATGTTAATAAAAAATAAGAGTAGACGAAAATTATTACGTTAAATAATACAAGACGTTACGTTTTGTGTTTAGAGACAATTCTTTATTAATAAAATGTTTTTTTGTGTTAGAGGCACTTTGCTATTATGCCCCTTACAATCGCCACTGCATTTTTATAACAACTATCAATATTATGTTATAAATTACCTATTACTAATTAAATATTATAAAATGATTAAATAAATATCAAATTTCATGAAACAAATGTTGTAATTAAAATTAGTCCACCAAACTAATTTTATGGTTTTAATCATAATTAGTGCATCATGATGGGTTCATGACCCACGTGACCACAAGATAAAACCAATATATTTATTTCATATGAATACCATTTTACAAATCGATGATTTCCATTGTATAGGATTTTCATGAATTTAGAAACCATAGAAATATTATAAATTACATTAAATGCTTCCTGTTATTATTATTATTTATTTATTTCATTACGATTATTAATCCACAGGTGTATTGTCTGATTATTTACATAGGAATTTATTTTAATTAAATTAAATTAAATATATAAATCTTTTATATTGAATTTATATTTTTATTGTAAAAATTAATTGGATTTTCAAGGTACAGTACGTGCTATAAGTACTCGCTACTGTAATACTGTTAATCCACAGTTACGCTTTATTATCCACAAGTTATGAACATTTTTTTTTAATAATATCATTAAATAAATGCAAAACAAACTTAAAATCATAAATCAATCAAAATCAATTCAGTGACTCTTTAAATTTCCCGCGCAGCTCCCTTCAATTACTATCTATTAATAGATTACTGTGAAATTTTGAGCAAGCTACATCATTTAGTTTGTGTTTAACAGCCATAGCGCGAGGAATCTTTTCCTGTAAGACTTTTCCTGTAAGAAACAGACGCCTATTTTGTCAGCCTTGAGGAAACCTATTATTTGAAAGTAATAAAAAAATGGGGAAAACGTTGGGCTACATGTATCGAGCTTAAAGAAGACTATGTTGATAAATAAAGCGCTTTTTGGCGAAAGAAATATCTTTTATTGAGAAATGCAGCACTTTTTCAAAAAGGAAGTTACCCTCGTGGGTAAATTCGGTCCTGCTTTGAAACACTATACGAGTATGCTTTCTACTCGCTGCTCCTCTCTCTCTCTCTCTCGTCGAATACCTTCATTGAAGATATTTGTATAACGCAGAACATGCACATGTGGTTCGAACGAACTTCTGAATCAATTTGACAGACGACAAAGGCAAACATGATGTGACAGTTGCCTATAACAAGGCGGCTGTCAATTAGGAAAAATACCAACGAAGCTTGTCAGAAGATAGACGGTGGGATGCCGACGCCAATGAAAGAATTCCAAAGAGGTAGAGGTACCAGTAAGAGGAATATTGACTTGTACAAAAATGAACTGTCACTTGAATTTAAAAATCCATCTACGCGAAATGTGACATGCGATTATAATGAACTGGGAATTTATTTAAAATTCACTTTTTTTTTTTTTAAATGACAATTAATTTTGTGAGTGAAGTGAAAATGGATATCTTAAAGCTTATTCAAATATTTATTGAAGAACAGTAGAGGACTGAGCGTCAGATCGCGTGCCTCCATTAATATAATATTGACAAGACTCTACTTTTCTGATTATCTCTGCTAAATAGTTATATCTATTTTTAAGTAATTGATACAGCATAGGGTAAATAACAAAACGTAACGTTACGTAGATAAGATTATGTTACGTAGATTATATTCGCTAATCAATATCCTTTTTATAGCTCTCACTCTACAACTGCTTTATTGCGATTTGCTTTTTTAATATTTATTTAAGTGCATCAACTTTCAACAGTTATTAGCACTTAAAACAATATATACATTTATAAACATTTGCAACATAATTTACAACTTATAGACACGAGTATGGGTACTTAAAATAAAGAGATTAAATTAGTTTTATTGATAAAGTCAATAAGGTCTTTCAGACTTTCCCTATTAAAGAAATTTCTATTATAATGTTTTTTAATACACCACTGTATGTCATACATCTGTATTTATAATATGGTTTATGCATCTTGACGTCAAACGGGTAATGGACCATCGACACTCAGAGTTGTATATTTCCAAACCTTTCAAGATAAATGCATATACGTAGCAACGCAAATGCTATCGGTTGTTTTTATTATTCCATTGAGTGCGAAATGATGACAGAGGAAAACATTGCATACACACCGTATAATAAACGTACATATAATACGGAACACAATACATACATATAATAGTACAGACGTACAGTGGTGTATTCTTAATTAATAAAGAAGATGAAATAAACCGCCAGTTTATATCAAAAACTCGAATACACCCTACTGAAAAGTCGACGTCGCAATGTAGTAACCTGCAAAAGTGACCTAACATAAAAAACAATAAATAGGTTACAATTTTCTACCTTATATATATATATATATATATATAGGTACGTATATATATAATGAGGGAGACAGTGAATGAAAGAGGTAGATGGCAGAGATAGAGAGAAGGAGCGATGAAAGAGAAGGAATGGCAGAGTAGAAACAGGAGGGAGAGAGCAGTAGTGGTTTAGGTTTATATATTTTGTTTTTAATTTTCTTTTTGGAAGAAGAAAGAATGAGTAGATGGAATGAAAAACACAAGTGAAGTGTAATTAATAACAATGATATGTTATTTTATAATTTAAGGCGGAACAATGTAGTGTCTAATTAGCTTATAGTAAGCTAGCAACTTTGATCCTGCACTGTATGACAATCTTTTATCCGGAAACAGATAATTTAAAGGTAACCGCTATATAATCATGTGTTTTTTTAATTTTATTACATCATAATTCAAAGTTTCTTTAACTAGCTTACCGCTAAGTAATTCTCCTCCATTCTTTATACGTCCGGACCTGCATGAATACTACACGCGAAAATGAAGAAGAACAAGCTTGCATGTTCAGCCTTTATACAAACAGAGCAATGTGTATAGAATGTTCGTTCAGGCATTCAACAGTCTATCGTCTATCTCTCACACAAAGCTCAAAGCTCCGAGCTTTGTACATTTAATGCATTGCTATGATAAAGGACTTAGAAGACCAGGAAAATTTAAACACAGCGTACTAGAAAACTACACCGTTGGTATAGAAATAGAAGGCATTGGTTTAGTTCGTTTAGAATTAGAACTTAGCTTAAAAATAGCTTAAAAATTTAGCTTAGAAATTAGCTTAGAAATTAGCTTAAAAATATCTGAATCAATGAAACTTCAGATCGGTAGAACACACTCAGAAAGTTTGCAGTGTATTAAACACAAAATTTATAAGATAATTATTATCATATGTAGTATTCTATATGAATATGGTCTTAGTGAGGGAATACTTCTATGTTCATCGCAATAAACGAGATTATTCTATATTCTATGTGCCATTGTCTGTCTGCACCGTTTGTTTTTATCTGCAGAAGCTGCGGTATTATATTCTATTCAATAAATGCAACGGGATTAGTATGTGTAATAAGTATGTGTAAGATTTAACAGCAGTGTTATCGATCTGGCAGATGAATAAACTGTTAAAAAGTAATAATCTCGTGATATGAGATGTACAGACAATACTCTACTGATAGGTATTATTCTGTGTAGATAATTTAAATTAAATCTTCATATCTGTACAATAGAATTGTTGTTTATAAATTTTTTATGCCGGTTTCACACTAGAGATACAGTTTTGTTGTCAAAAAACAAAACAAAATCATGTTTTGTTTTATTTTAATACAGTTCTGTTTTTTGAAAAACAGACTGGTTTCGTTTTAGTGTTTTTCAGTGGTGATATTTATATTTTATTTCTAACACTTTAATTTAGTACAATCTCTGTGATTAATAATGGAGCATAATACCTCCCAAACATTACCGCAATGACGGTTTTATGTTCACAGCTCAAAAATGGCGCGAAATTTAAAATGATACGTTTTATTTAAAGACCCTATATGTGATATTACAAAAATTAATGTAATTGAAATTGAAATGGTTTCGTCCGCTGAAGATTTAGGTGCGTTTTTCATTGTTCTTAAAACTGAGCATGTTCTAGACGTTGTCCTCTTCTTGTTGTGTTCATCCTTTGTAAACTTGTACGTAACAAAAATAGCACAAAACCAAACTGTGTGTGATTAGAATTTTTTTTAAATTAAGTCTGGATTTTGCTTATAACTGCAGTGGACTCCTGTTGGTTCATACTAAACTTTACTACTGTAAGAATCTATTAACCTTCAGTTCCTTTATACATAAAGTTAAAAAATAAGGTTCTAATGACTGTTCGAACGCCAACAAAATGTTGTGCCTCACTGGTCCATTCCATTCGGTCATATCCCTCAGGATACATGTTTCAACTCATCCCCTTTTCCTGGAACATAATACAAATACCAACTAACTTACAATATGCTAATTATCCCAAACATTTTTTTATAAATTTTCTATATTTCTTATTTTCCATTTTTCTAGTTGGATAAGAAAACATGTATTTCTGCTTATAATATTAGAAATTAAAATTTATTCAGTTTGAAACATTTTAAAAGTACAAGATACTTTTGAAAATATTTATGCATATTTTATATTTAAAGTTGTAAAATACCCTGGATAACTTTTACAAGAAGGTACATTATTATAAGCCAGCTAAAGTCAAAAATGAATTCTATTCTCTTAAGACAACATATCTTGGAACAACTTTAAACACCTACTACTCGTATTTTAATAAAGATACTTTTTAAATTCTGTTTGTTAACAATTTTATAAATAATTTAAGTTAGAAAGTATTTGTTTATTAAAAGAATATTCTTTATATAACGGACCAAGCGACTGGGCTTAAAAGAATAGGGCGGAAAATGTAGCATGACAAAGGTTTGTTCATAATAACTTAAAAGATTGTTCTGATTTGCAATCTCCAGATGTCTTAGGTCGCTCTCACACTATTACTTACAACGACTACTTTTTGAGTACGGTGTATTTGAGTTTTTTGTATTCATATTTTTTTTGTAATAATATGTCAGGTATGCTAAAAAAAAGCACCTATGCTAAAAATGAAAATTAACCTAGATAAGAAATAGTCGTTCAGTGCAGGCTATATCTATGAATGACAATTAAAAACGTTGTGGTAGCTTTAACACACTGTCTTTTTAGTCTATTAAAGTCAGACGTATGTTTATCTAGTAAATTCACAGCTAGATAGTTTGGATTTGGATTGTTTAGTCGCTGCTGGTATCTTTGTCTGAATTTGTTAATTTTTCTTTCACAGTTGTAATGTTGAAGTCATGGTTGATAAATTTGTTGCTTATGAACCATGGAATATCTATAATGGTCCTTACTGTCCTTGACTGAAATGTTTCTAGTATTTCTATGTTTGGAACACTAGATGTTCCCCAGAGTTCAATGTCGTAACTCTGATACAGGTTTCACTATCGTTTTAATGCTGCTCGTATTAATTACCTCTTCTTCTTACTGATCTCTGTGTCTGCATTGCTTTCCCTCTCACCGTTTTCCCGTCGATCGTTTCTTTGATGTCAAGACGTACGAACCGTATTATGAACACGGAATTACGCAATACGTACAGTGGTGTATTAATAAACAATAAAGGAGAAACTTCCTCTCATAATAATGCGACTACACCCTGAAAATGCAGGAAAACGATTGCAATGTGATATTGCAATCTCTCTTAGTCACGATTTTTCTCTCTTTGAAGACCCCTTTACATGTGACGTAATTAATGTATTTTACTGCCTTTTTTAAATATAGTTTCTCGTGCTTCCTAGACACGTAGCCTTTTATCGCTCCTAATATTGCTCTGCTTCTTCTTATACTTTATATTCAGACAACAAGAATGATCTATTCATGGCTAATGCTGTTATAAATTTGTTTCTCAATCAAAAAGGCGGTGTTAACAGGAAGCGTCTGCGAAGTCTGTAGCACCGACCTTTGGAGTCCATTTCTTGCCATTGCTGTATTTTTACATTGCCGCAGAATGCGGTCAGAATCTGCCTCCTCTTCACCACATTCGCAATTAGGGATTTTACTGTCTTCTATTCTTCTAAAATCTCATACTTTCGCTATTATTGCTTTATGATTAAGATCGCTGTTATAGACTACTTAGTAGCTTTACAAGAAGTATGCTTTTGACCAACTTTACAATTTATGATTTGACATTTTAGAAATTGCATTTGAAAGAAATTGTATGTTTTGGTGTTATAATTCATTGTCAACAACAGCTTGAGAACCACTATATTTATTTTTATACTTTATTGAATTAAAATCCAGGAAAATCAATTAAATTTTCTTATCACTAACTTCTCCAAACATGTTTTTATTTTATCAACATCCAGCTAATGTTTTTTAAAGTAAGTAAATATATTTCTGCATTTCTCCTTTATTTTACTTTTCTTTTTTTTTTTTTTTTGTTAGATTTTAAAATATTTTTATTACTTTTTTAAGTGCTTCAAGTTGTCTAACTTTTAAGTTTTTCTACAGTCTCAGATTCCAGTTAGATCCCTCCTGGAACATTTCGATAAGTTACACAGAAATGTCATTTATTCCAGCATTAAATCCACTCCATAAAAAACGAAAACATATTTCCAATAAGACACTGGCTTCAAGCTTTTACTTCAGTTCGGGTTCTGCTCTAGCTAATATCGACTTTCATATTATATTAACGACGCTGGAAGCGAACTGGATAAGTACTTTGACAAGCAAATATTATAATACGGTGCTACCTGAAATAACATTTTGGTGAAGGTAAATTATAACTTAATTCATTTAGAATAATTCCAGTTTATTCATTTACATTTTTTTAATTCTTTTATAATTAAATAGGGAGATAATTCAATCTGTCTATAAAGTCATTCAGCAATATTTATTTAATGTAACAGTGTACGTCCAATGACACATCTGATGGTCAAAGAATACAATAATTAGATAGAACTGTAGAGTTTTTGTTTTTAGTCTATAAAATATTTTCTTAAGATTCATTAAGCGTGAAGCTAGCTGGTTTGAATGGTTTTTATTAGAAATATGGGTTGGGTAATATTTAATTAAACACTGAATTAATAATATTTGATGTTGTTAGTAAGCAAGATCGTGCGTATTTTCAGCACTACGCTTGGATGCGAATTCTTGAGGTGCAAGCACAGGAATTAAAGATCTTCACTTAAATTTTATATAACAATTCACTTGTTTATTGGATCTAATTTAAATCACAAGTTTTGAATAACAATAATAATAATTAACACTTAAAATATAACAAAGTAGTAACAAAATAGTAATAAAGTAGTAAGTAGTAAAGTAGATATTAATAAAGTAGCACTGAATAGTAACAAAGTAGTAAGAGTAGCAAGCACTGATAACAGCGCAGTCACTTATATAGGCCAGCAAAAGGAGAAGGGTTTGTGACCAGCTGTAATCTGGTTGATAAAAAAGGTCTCGCAAATATAAATGAATTTGTCACAAAACAATAAATAATTTGTAATTTGACAAATATGTTGAAATAAATGAGTTTGGCAACATTTTGCTGCTTAAAGGAGTAAAATGTGTGTTCCAAAATTAACCAGATGTCTTTATTTCTGAACCGCATTTAAACGAATATCTTTACTCGTAGAGTTTTATTATTCGTCTAACTTAAATCGCATATTCTCCTAACTTGCATCATGCTTATGAATAATCCTTTCTTACATAATGACCCGTCTTTCAGGCTCATTATATCATGTTAATTTGACTGTTCACGCATATAGCCCTATGACGCAAAGCAGTAAAGAAAATATAACCTAAATATCATATTACTAATATAAATACTGATATAATATATTTATGTGTACCATATGGAGAACTTTGAATACCGGCGTAAGTTTTTAAACGAAATAAAATCACATAAAATCAACAGTTTTCAATCCGTTTCTTGTAGATTTTATTTGGCGGAAACCACACACCACAGCTTTCTCGCAAAAGGTAAAAGGAAGTATGTTTAAGATAGATCTGAAGACAATTCTGGCTACATACAATTGATTTCAGTAAAAGGCAATTGTAGCTTGATACTATTGACATTATTTACCACTTTACGCCAAAATCCCGCTATGTTTATATATACATCTTTAAATAAAACGTTTTTATTGTGATAGAAAGAAAACACACGCCAGATCCTTTTGATTCTTTCTCTTTAGACGTGAATTTATCGGCTTGGGCTATATGGGGCCCAAACCATGATCCTCTATTATCCTCTAGAGAATTTAACTCTATAAAAAGAATTGAATGTTTCACATAAGCAAACAAACATACTTGTAAACACGCCTGGTAAGCTGAAATGAACAGATTGGATCACATTAGGCGGAGACCGTGCACTGGGTAATGGCACAGGCTCTAGGGTAATCTAAAGTGTCCAGCGAGTGCCCCAGAGGGATGGCTATTAGATTCCTTTTTTAGTAAATTAACAAATTTATTGTCAACCTAATCGGACCTAATTTATTCTTTGTGTTTATTTATATAAAGCGTTGCTACTTTATTCGAAAACAAGTTAGGTTCCTATGTTCAAAGCTAAATCCAATAAAGTTAATTAATAAATAATGATTTGGTGGAGCTATTCGTAAAATAATATTAAAACAAGCTATCATTTATCCCGGCAAACAAATATTGTAATAAAATGAATAATGTAAGCATTTATTTCTTATTTAAATAACGCGCATAGTTGGTAGTAAGAATCTGTGTTATTTACTACTGCTGCCACCTATTGATTGTTAGTTTAACGAGATTATGTAGTAAGAAACATGAAGCGGTAAAGAAGGAATAATATACCGACCATTAAGGAGAGGGGTAAATTTTCAACTTTTTTTTAAAAAAAATTTTAATTTATTTATATTAATATACAACGTATTAAGTTTATTGTGTGAAAATTTGAAGTCGATTGGAGTAAAACTGTCGGAGATATAGAATTTTAAATCTTTACCTCTTTAGTCTGGTTTCGTCTTTCTTTAAAATTTTTAAATGTGGTTTCTCACACATAGCTTTTTCAGAGTCGGTGCCCTCTCTAGCTCAAAATCTACTGGACCTGATCTGATTTTTTTCATGAAAAATCGGTATTTTGACTTTTAAGTGCTGTAATTGAAAAATCAATAAAAAAAGAAAAACTCGACAGCGTTATCTGCAGAAACTTATAACTAATAACTAATAAAATCATTTTGGTTTTTCGATTTTAAGAAATCCAGTTATGAGTGGCACCGCAATGTTACTTTTTTTGTGACGTCTGCGGAGATTCGCTGTCAATGCCTCATTTCTTGTCATTTATTTATGAAAATGTTACAAAGTATTCTTCAAATGTTATTTTATCATGTAGTAATTATAGAAATAATTATATATTAACAGTGACGTCAAAAAAGATTACCGAAAATATGCTTTTTTATCGCTTAGAACTTACACCCCCTTAAAAAGCATTGTTATTTAAATATAATGATATTTAGGAAATATAATACACAACTCTTAACTGTAGTCTACAAGTTATATAAGAAATAAATACAAGTTAAAGAAATATTGAATTAATCCATTCTGCTTTGTCAGATTTTAAATATATAATATATCCATTTTACAAATTTAGACATAAACCTTTTTTTATATGTGCTTAATTCATTACATTTTAGTGGATTTTAGTATTCCCAAAAGATAGAACGTAAATGAAAGGAAATAAAATATATTCAACATTAAAGATAAATCTAAATATTATTGTATATATTTATTAAATTACAGTAACAATAACAGAATTTTTTTTATTTCACAAATGTAATGCTATTACACTGTAAAACATTTTTCATGACAATATTCTTTTAATCAGATATAGAAATAAAAATAAATACAAATGAAATTTGCTGCCCATCAGATCTGCAGAGATGCCAGCTCCAGTACTAAATCCTTTAGCACATCATCTATTCATTTATAATAATTATAAATATTTCACTTGCCCTAAAATAATGCTAATTATATAAGATTATAGATTATAATAATAAAGAAGAAAGAATCTATCTTTTACATTAAATACTTTGAATTCTTATCTAAATTTACGGAATAATATATTGAAACGAAACTAAGTCCCCTATTTTGTAACTAGTTAAGTGGCGTCCGTTAATTTCATACGATTTTCAAAGGCATATATTTTCTAAATTAGACTACGTAAGTTTATCTTTATTCAAAACTATCAGCCAGTTTTAGATAAAGGCCAAATAAAATTGACATACTTTGGATTGGTATAGGTAGCCTAATTAAACAGTTACAAAATGTGGACCTAAATAACATGTACTATGACATTATACTATAAAGTTAATAATCAAAATTCTTCTTTTCGCAAAATATTAAGGTCATCATAATTTTCTTCGGTTTTGGCTTTTCCTACATTGATATAAGGTTTGAACAATGCAGAGAGACAATCTGCAGCTGCAGCTGCTTTGTCACAGGGGTCTCCAGATACACGGCTGTTGTTACATACGCTAAATATCTTCAATTTTTCTGAGGTTGGCATTGGAATATAAACCGTCTTCTCAACGATTTCTATCAGCCTGTCTACATTGAAGTCACCCGCCTCGTTAACCAACCCAAAGTGCAGCATTGAGCACTTAAGGTAACACCGGAACTCACGGCTGTCATCGTGCTCAAACGTAGTGGTGTATCGACGAACATCCGCTTCAGCCACGTTGTTCTGCGCGATACAATAGTGATCATTGAAGTCATCCCCAATGACATCCTGAAATAAAAGGAGTAGTGTAAAAGTAAACGTAAATATTACATAAAAATAATAGTGAAAATTTTATGGAAATAATTCTATTTATCAAAATATAATCTTTCTTGTACTGCAATGTTATGTTTAGCAAAGTTATCTAAGTTGTCTTTGTTGTTAGTGTATGAGTTATTAAACGTATAATCAAGTAGTCTTTCAGTTTCCTTTTTGAAGTGTTTGTGAATAAAATTTCCAATATATTTTTGATATCACTAGCTAGCATCTACTGCTATTACATATGGACTCAATCAGACTCAATACTAACTCTAGTTATTCGCGTATGTTCCTTAAATAAATTGTTATTCGTTCTTGTTTTGTTTTCGTGTAATTCTGAATTAACCCTTAATTCTGCATAAAATATTCCTTAAGTAGAGAACAAGTTCATAAATATAAATACCATAAACAGAAAACATCTTTGATATTATTTATCTAACGTTTTTCGACAATCATATTCAACAACAATTAAGAAACGATTGAGTTATTAACAAAACACTAAAATATAAATATATGTTAACGAAAAGAAATAATTAAATCTAAGGTGCAGAAGTTACAACGTCTTGAAGAATGTATTTAAAAGATTTTATTGAAAAAACTAACACGATAAAGAAGAATGTGAATGAAAGCACGAACATTCGAACGAACGTCGTGTAATCTTGTAGAATTGTGTTAATTTTTTATCTAAAACTACAAGAAAAAACAACTTTTTAATAAATATTTTCAAGGATTAAAGAATGACTCACGTAGAGGTAGTAGTACACAATTTTTACATTTATATTACGTAACAAACTGTTGCCACGCCCAGTCGGTCATGTTTCCTGCTTTCCATAACATCAATGGATTTATGAATCAAAGTAGAGCGTAGTTCAATTAAAGGCAATTGTATATAAATATTATAAAAATATATAAATTTAAATAAATACATATATATATATTACTTACTGCAAATTGTGTAACACACGCGACAAGGATCACTATCAACAGGTTGTTCATGGTTTGATACTGAACACAAATTGATTCGATTTTGATTGATACTGAATATAAATCGTAAGATGCGAGATATGAGTATCTGTTTTAATATATATTTGATATGAGGGGAATAGATTACAGGTGAAAAGAAATGATCCAATAGTATTACTACAGGAAAGAAACAATGTGGAAGGGATAACCAAAGCTATGATTGGCTTAATTAAATCTTTATTTATATTTTTCAACATAATCTACGTTTTACCATCCAAAAAAATGAACAAATTACATAAACTCAGTTACGTATAAGTGAGGTTTATTTAACAAAATAAAGTTTACCTTTTACTTCTTTTTTTAATTTAATGCAAAGTAATATTGCATTTTAAATTTAAATTTACATTTTTTTCTGATGTTAAGAAAGCTTTTTATGCAAGATTACATAATGTTACGTTTGAGTGTAAGGAAAAAGTAGCGAGCGAAAGGAACATTGGCCAGCTATTAAAGGGAGGCAGGGAAGGAAAGAGGTGGCTGGCGGAAATAGTAAGAAAGAAAGAAAGTCAGGAGAAGAAATAAGCTGATGGCTGGGTTGCACAAGGAACAGGAAGAGAAAGGAAGTACTAAAAGAGGCAATGAAGGGAAGCAGGAGAAAGAAAGAAGTAACGAGGAAACAGTTAAACTTCAGCCCAGAAAAATAGACTAGGGAATAGACCAGTCCAGAAGGATGACTAGGGAAAATGAAGGAAGAGGGTCAAGAGAAGAAGAAGCAGAAAGTACGGTTGGAGATAAAAGTTTGCATGGGGAACATGAAGAGAGAGGGTCAAGAGAAGAAGAAGCAGAAAGCACTTTTTGGAAGTACTAAAAGTCTAGAATAATTTTAATTAATTTTAAGTTTTAATAAATAAATAAAGTCTAGTTTTAAGAAAATAATTAGTTTTTAAGGTTGAATTGTTAAGATAGGAATGAAATGTATTAAGAAATAGAATACGGTAGATTGTAAAGCCGAAAGGCACACACAATTAACAATAAATAAATAAATATAATGTTACGTATTAGGTAAAATAACGTATTATATATTTAATTGTGTGTGCCTTTCGGCTTTACAATCTACAGTATTATATTTCTAATACATTTCATTCCTATATACATTCAAACTTAAAACTAAACTTAAAAATATTCTAGACTTTTACTATAATAACGTAAAAAAGTAAAATAACGTTACGTAACAAATATTACGTTACACAATACAGGAATTTGTGTTTTTTGCTTAGTAGAATATATTAGTTCTAGTGACCAGGACCGGTTGCTGAAGTCTTAGTTATCGCAAAAGTTAGTTAACATGGTCAGTTAAAGAGAAATAACTGTATAATTCTGGTAGATTCTACTCTTCAGAGTATTGCGCTAGACTCTAGAGCAATGTGTCGGTCAAAGAAGTCTGGTGTTATATTTTAATGTTGCATGAACGTAAATTATGTATTACATAGAATTTAGCACAATTTAAATACAATATAAAATAGATAAGTGTAGCTTGTAGATGACTACGGCGTCGTTATTGATAGCGATGGCTGATTAACACTTCATAGGTTGAACTGGAGAGTATCAATTACGTGGAATGTCTTTACTTGTAAACTAGTATGTTGACCTGAGACTTCATAGACAACCAAACTATTGCTAGGTGTTGCTGGGCAGCGGTTAAACTATATATCATTCTGCCGACCTTAAGTATCTGTTGCATTTAGTGCCGGATTAGCTATATAGCAGAAATAGAAAATGCTTAAAATATTTTTCTTTAGATCTATCATTAAAGCAGCACAGACGCGTGAGATACTGGGTCATGCCATCTTTATACATTCCGAACTATACATTACAAATTTATTACTCTTTGACATTTGCGTTATTTAAAAAAAGACTTTAAACAATTCAATTCTTTCTAGGAACAACTTATATAGGGAAATATTCATTCCATATATCCAGTCACAATCTTTCTTTGCAATCAGTATAAACAAATAGTGTTCAGTTAGTATAAAATATTTTTCCCTATATAAGTTCTTATCTCATTATTTATTTTAATTAATTTAATTATTAATTATCAATTTGATCGAAGTAATTAGTCAAAAGATGATACTAAACGATAAGTCTAATATGAATTGATAGAATATTAATATATAATATACATTACATTTTTACATTTTTTAAATATTATATATATTAGAATATTATTATATCTTGACAGCTGGTACTTTCGACGCATGCGCATAGAGAATAAATAGGTACATATACCTTTCTCTCCCGCACACATTTTGGCCACACTTTTGATCTATAGGAAACATAGGCTATTCACACCCCGTATATATATATACTTTAAGGGTTCAATCAAGTAAGGATTGGTAACTTTGATGCCAAGAATTAATTTTAAAATTAAATTTAGAATTTTGCCAACTCACACCATAACAAATAAATAAATTTTTATTTTAATTTATTTTATAATTTCTTTAATTAAAAAGAGTCATTTTTTTGACAATTTTTCAACAGTGAACCCGTTTGAAGGTAAAAATTATCCAAAATATGTATTTTTGTAACTACCTTAATTTTTATAACAAAGATATCGCATTATTTCTTGAGTTCAAATATGCAAACATTTTATGAAAATGTATAATTCGAGGCGTGTTTTTTAAGTGAGTACCGTTTTGGAATTAAAAAAAGACGTGCAAAGATATCGCAATAATTTTATTTTTACATGAAAGCCTTTACCTTAATCTACTTTTCTACATAATTTCCGTGAATATTGAGGCACTTGTCATAACGTGGCACCAGTTTTTGAATACCCTCCTCATAAAATTCTGCCGCCTGACTTGTTAACCACTGTATCACAACTGTTTTGACTTTTTTCATCATGCACATTTGTGCGGCCATCTTTAAATGCTCTCACCCATTTCCTTACCATTCCATCACTCATAATGTTTTGTCCGTAAACTTCACAGATCTCACGATGAATATCGATCGGTTTTACGCCTTTAGCACTAAGAAATCGTATAACAGCCCGTACTTCACAATCGGCGGGACTCACGATTGTCTGAGGCATCTTAAACACTCAGTAAACAACGTATACAATGAAGAATAAGACTGTAATGGCTGTAGAAAAGTAGATTAAGGTACAGGCTTTCATGTAAAAATAAAATTATTGCGATATCTTTGCACGTCTTTTTTTAATTCCAAAACGGTACTTACTTAAAAAACACGCTTCGTAGTATTCCAAACTCGTTTTTTAATTTTGATTAAAATATTATGAAATATATATATAGCGTTACTCTTTCCTTGAATGTTAAATTTCCAATTTTGACATTTTTCAATCGTGCCGTTTGTATTAGCTCTGCATATGACATCACAGAAGAAATAAGTATTCGAGATGATTTTTCGCTTTTCGTAAGGTCTTACCCATATTTTGTGGTTTTCAGAAAGTGAGTATGTGATATTTTTAAATTAAATGAGGGTGAGAAAATACCAATTATTCGTCTCATAAAATTGATGACGACACACTTATGGTAGATGAAATTCCACAAATTCTCCCATCATTCTACCTAACTCTATGCCTGATTTCATATACGGATTAATTTTAGTTGTAGACGAATTAGTAGAAGATAGTCTTCTTAAGTTAAGCTCCTACGATTTATAGTGATTGCACAATTGCTCGACAGCAACACGCCTAGTTTGAAAAGTTTATCTACCAACTAGAGCTACACCGGGAAAAACATGATAATGCCTACGTGATCAACATCATTACGTTATTTCTATAAATATAATATTTTTGCTGTAAAATATTTAGTTTCCATTTAAGATATTATCAGCAATATATATAATCAATATAAAATTTTTTTTAATTTTTATTATCAATTAAACATCTACAATAATAATTTAACTTCTCAAATTTTATCAAGCTAGGTGGGCTATGGTAAAATAAATAAATTGTTTCGTTACAATACAATACCCATCTATAGTTATCAGTTGCAAAGTCCACACAATGACAATTGTAAGTCAAACGCAGTTGCGCATATCGAATTAAACATCTGAGTTGATCTTGATTGGGATGTAGTATACTTAAATCAAATTAAATTATTTTGCAGTGTAGATTTAGAGCAGAGCAGGCCATAAAACTAATTACAAGGTTAATTTTTTACTTCTCAAATAGAAATTGTCTTTCTGTGTAAGTTTCACATTTACTAGCTTATTACAAGCTAATTAAGTCTGACATAAGCAGAACTAATCCGCTGAAGCATCAATATTATCGCCACTTCAGTTGAAGTTATTAAACCGGTTATTATGAGCAATTAACAATTAGATATGTGTTTAGATTATATTAGATGATATGTATCTTTTATCTGTTATTATTTCATCAAGGAAAACATTGTACTTTTATTTTAATAATCATTTATTTTAATATATCATATATCTTCAAATTATATAATCTTTTCTTTTTTTTATCATATTATGTACAAGGAAACAAACTAATCTATGGTAAACCCCCTTGAATTGGGTTGTGAATTGATTTTTTAGCGATCGCTTTTTTAATTATTTATTGAAATATAGGTTCAAGGAAGATATACCTATTTAAAGTTTAAATTTCTTTTTTCCGCTTATTATTTCTTGACGTCAATAGAACGTCGAAGTCGATAGAATATAATAAGTAATCGCATTTATTTATACTTGTATGTCAAAATAATTATTTCAATCATCAATAACTTCTATAATATTGCGAATTGAATAAAAATAGTTGTATTTATGAGGTTTTATAGAAATTCAGTTATGGTTCACAACCTTATTGTAGTTTATCGTAAAAATAGTAGACCTCTAGCTTACTTCATTTTCCCTCAAGATCAAATTCCAAGCAAGAAAGTCTACATATATTATTATTTATTTTATTCTGACACTAATTCAGTTTTCTATTTGTTAAGAATCTGTTTATTTTTGTTTCTATTTTAATAAATAATTCAATTTTTTATCTCTCTTGATCTAAAGATAATCGTCGACCGCTACATGACTTTCAATTCCGTTATTATCTGCGATGTGCTTTGCACTTTCAACAATTTGTTAAGGAATAAATTATTTCACAATTCACGGAAATACGTTTCCAGTTGATATCGCTTGGACTGTACAGTCAGTATGATAAAAATATTAATATATATCTATTGACGTAGAGACTATATAAAAACCATAATTAATAAAAACACTTTTTGTCAAATATTGCGTAACGTTTTTTAACTGATACTAAGACTATAGGTACGTCTCAGGACCCACTTGTATTGTAAGGAAACAATTTATACAAATCAGTAAATTAACAAACTTATTGTAAACCTAATCGGACCTAATTTATTCTTTATATTTATTTATATAAAGCGCTAGTACATTATTGCAAAAAACGACTTAGATTCCTATGTACAAAGCTAAATCCAATAAAGTCAATTACCAAATAATGATTTGGTGGAGCTATTCGTAAATACAATAAAAACAACCTCTTATTTTTTTGAAATTCATAAAATAATTTACTTATTTCGACTTATTATTTACATGATATAAACAAGTATAATGAAGGCTCCTATTTTATAACTTCATGCGTCATGTATTGGATTAGTATGATATTCATTTTAATCCTAATATGCAAGTGTATTGTCAAATATTATATAATGTTTCATAAGATGAAAGAAACTCTATCAAATTTCGCAGCCCAAGCCTTTTTGCAAGACCATGACATTAAGGGAGGGGTTATGGTTTCAGCGTAAAAAAAACCACTTCTTTTGCGTATTTTTTTTCTTAAGTATAGATTGAGCAATTTTATTCGAACCTTTTGTACATTATTGAGCATACTTTTGACTATGTTGTATAATTTTATCGTGTAGCAATATTGAAGCATAAGCCGGTAACAGAGCTTCCTCCGAAGGTCTTGGGAAAAAAGACAATTTGCGGTGTTCACTATAACTCGGCCGCAAATTATCTCAAAATGAAAAACCATTAAAATGTAGTTAAATTATAATCAAATCTTCCCCCCAACGGCCTCTAATAATTTTTTTTTTTCATTTAAAAATTTTTGGCGGCCATCTAAAGTGTGAACTGTTATTTTCCACGAAAAATTCCGCTATTATGTGGGTGGGAAACACCCTTAATGTAACAAAAAATGTTTTATCTAAACGTTTGGGGGAGGTATTTTATATGTAGAAAATGTGTACGAAGTTTGAAATGAATCGGTCAATTAGTTTTTAAATGGCAGTGAACACGGACTTTGAAAATGTAGTTTTGAGAAAAACGCTTCAGGACAATAGCAATGAATAAACTGTATACCTGATTAACATATAATATAACGGATTAATAAGACAATAACTTCAAGAATATTGCTTAGATCGGCTTAAGGAATTTTAAGGACAAATTCTTGAAATGTTAAACAATAAAATAAGACCAAAAAAAATTGGATTTTTCGAAAGTGAAAACCCTAACCCCTCCCTTAACCTTTCTTTGTATGTGGTTGGTTTATTAAATGCCAGTAGCGTTTGCGCAAAAGATAGGAAGTAAATTAAACGGCACCATTAAAGATTTATTTATTTATTGAAAATATTATTGTATCTATTTATCATATTACAGTAATAATGACAGAATTTTTCTTCATTACACAAATTTAATTAAATTACACTATGACAGACATGTTTTATGACATCATCCTGTTCAAATAAGAGAAATAGAAATAAATGCAAATATAATTGATGTATCTCAGATCTGCAGAGATGCTGGGTCCAGAAATAGGCACTTTTGTGCACACCACTGCGACCTATTCATTTCATTTAGATAGTGAGACTGAGACTGATTCGATTATAATAATTATATAATAATTTTACATATAACATTTTTATCTAAATTTAAGGATTAATAATACGATTAAATTGAAGGGAATCTAAATAATACGACAAAGTATTATAAAATTTAAAATAAAGTAAAAAGTTTATAATTATAAATCGCCCTTTTGCCATTTTGATTTTTCTTCGAGTTTGGGTTTATACATCATATTGATAACAGGTTTGAACAATGCAAACAGACAGTCTGCAACTCCAGCAGCTTTGTCACTAGGGTCTCCAGGCATGTGACTGTTGTTACATACGCTGAGGACCTTCACTTGCTCTGAGGTTGGCATTGAAATGTAAACTGTCTCCTCAATCATTTCTATCAGCCTGTCTACATTGAAGTCACCCGCCTCGTTAACCAACCCCATGTGCAGAAACGAGCACAAAATGTAACACGGCAACTCACGACTGCCATCGTGCTCAAACGTAGTGGTGTATCGAAGAACATCCGCCTCAGTGATGTTGCATTGACCACTACAATACTGGTCATTGAAGTCAATTGCATTGACTTCCTGAAATAAAAATAGAAGTATAACGTAAACATAAATATTACATAAAATAATAGTGAAAATTTTATGAAAAAAACTCTATTTAATAAAATATAATCTTGAAAGTTTATAATACAATGCTATTTAAATAGCATCCTTGATAAAATGATGATTTGAATAAATATCATAAATAGCGAACATCTTTGAAATAGTTCATCTATCGTATTCAACAACAATTAAGAAATGATTGAGTTATTACCAAAAAACTTAAATAGAAGAATATGATAACGAACGAAATCAATTAATTTAAGGTGCAGAAAATTAAAATGTCTTGGAGACTAAATTTAAAAGATTTTATTAAAAAAACTATCTCAATAATCACGTCACGCAACTTTGTAGAATTCCGTTGAAATTTTAGTCTAAAACTTCAAGAAAAAACAATTTTTGCATAAATATTTTTATAAAAATGATCACTTTGTTAACCATTGAAACTTTCTAGAATCTTTCGAATATATTTGTTGTTACAATTGCGTTTCTAAACCTCAAAAACACCTTGAAGTCACCTTGAAAGCTAGTGACGTAATTGATTTTTGTGTAAAGCTACGTAAACGAACATAATTATCAAATTTTCAAAATAGAAAGCTCGATAATGATTTAAGAATGTCAACTGCAGTTAGAAAGACTCACTAGAATGTGGAATAACGAATAACTACTTAGAATGCACTTTACTTAAATTACATAACACTGTTGCTAGCCGCACCCAGTCGGGATAGACATCCTTGGTGCTACCAATAATGTCAATGCATCTATGAATTCAAGTAGACTCTACTTTAATTATAGGTATATGTAATATGTATAAATGTTATAAGAATATATGCATATATTGTATAAGTACTTACTCCGATTGTTAAAATGCCTGTAGCAAGGAACACTGCCACGACGAACTTCTTCATTATCCAAAGCTGAATTGGCACTGGATGTAGTTCACAAAATGTAAAATATGGATATGTATGTTTTAACTATACAAATTTCAACTATATTGTTATCGCTTTTAACTGTGCATATATTGAGGGGTATACATTAGAGGAGGCATACATTACAGGTGATAAAAATGAACCAATAACGTACTACTGGAAAGAAAAAAACTGGAAGGGATAATCAGTGCCGTAATTAGCCTAATTAAACTTTTAATTTTGATTTCATTTATTACATTATATTTTTCAACATACTCGTAATTTACCTTCCAATTTTTTTAAGCCATCCAAAGAAAGCATAAATTACATCCCGCTAAATTATTGTATCTATTTATTATACTCGTATTACAGTAAAAATGACAGAATTTTTCTTCATTACACAAATTTAATTCAATTACACTATGAGACATGTTTCATGACGTCATCCTTTTCAAATTAGAGAAATAGAAATGCAAATACAATTGGTGTATCTCATATTTCCAGAGATGCTGGATTCAGAAATAGCCATTTTTGCGCACACCTGTGCGACCTATTCATTTCATTTAAATAGTGAGACTATTCGATTATAATAACTATAAATATTTCATTTCTAGATTACAGCTGATAATTATAATTCCTCTTTTTGACATACTAGGTCATCATAATTTTCTTCGGGTTTGGGTTTACCTATATTAAGAACAGGTTTGAACAATGCAAAGAGTTTAACCAGATAATCATATCCAACTTACAAAAAATATTTAAATTAATTTAAATTTCTCGCCTTTGGCTGTCTACAAGACGTTCTACACAATATATTCAATCGAATGGAGAATGTTAGTTTGGATCGTATTCATAAATGTTGTTTACAATTGTAAACGAATCTTACTTCATTCGTTTCGATCGAATCTGTTCGATCGTGAACATTGCTCGCAAAATTCAGGAATAGGGCCTCTGATCATTCCCATGGACACAGTGAAATAAAAATGAAAGTATAACGTAAACGTAAATATTACATAAAATAATAGTGAAAATTTTATGGAAAAAATTCTGTTTATCGAAATTTATAGTTTTAAAAGTTAACAAAAATAATAATTTTTCTTGTACCCCATGGGACTAACACATGAAACTACATGTAATATTTAACAAAGTTCCCTAAGTTGTCTTTATTGTTAGTGTATGAGTTATCACACTTATTTATCAAGAAGTCTTTCAGTTTCCTTTTTGAAGTGTTTGTTATTAAAATTTTCAATATATTTTTTATATAATTAGGGCGTTTTAGCATCTACTGCCCTTACATGTGGGCCCAATACGAACTCTAGTTATTCGAGAATGTTCCTCAAATATATTATTATTCGTTCTTGTCTTGAATTTGTGTAACTCTGAATTAACTTTAAATCTGCATAAATTGTTCCTTAAGTACAGAACACCATACCATAACTAGCAAGCATCTTTGTCGTTAAATATTATTTATCGTTTTTGGACAATCGTATTCAGCAACACTTAAGAAACGATTGAGTTATTAACAAAACACTTGAATAGAAAGTTAAATTGACGAACGAAATCAATTAAATCGAAGGCGCAGAATATTACAACGTCTTTAAGAATGCATTCAAAAGCATCTCATTGGAAAAAGTAACACGATAAAAAATGTGAATGAACCTACGAACATTCAATTAATACATTAACTAATTAATTATTTTGTAGAGCTTTGTTCAAATTTTAATTTAAAACTTCAAGGAAAAAACAATTGTTTAATAAATATTTTTATCAAAAAGATCACTTTATTAACCATCGAAACTATCTAGAATCTTCCGAGTGCATCTGTCGTTACAATTGCGTTTCTAAACCTCAGAGATCACCTTGAAGTCACCTTTATCTTCATAAAATGTATGTATATTTGTACTCAAATAAATAAAATAATTATTTGTTGTAAAGTAAGGTGATTCATTTAGGATCCTATTTTTTAATTTGTACATTGTACATTAGACCGTATCACATGACGCAAATGTTATTCAAAAAACCACGTAATGCATAATGTACTAGTACGCTTGTTAATGTTTTACTCATTAGTTGGTTATATAATTGTTGGTTGATAATATGTTATTAAGTATCAAGACCACAGTGGTTTAATCTCATGCTTTACTAAGGTAATCGACTAATAGGCTACAACAGTCATTTGTTTTTTCGTGGAATAAACATCCTTTCCGCGCATTTAAAAATAAATGTATTTAAAAAATTATTTAAATAATTTAAATAAATTATCATAAATTAATAAATAGGTGTAAGAATTTGATTTGATTAAAAAAAAAAATGGAAAATAATAATAGGAAAAACACCTTAAGTGTAGACTTCGTCGAAGTGATTTATAGAATGACGTTTACCGAATTACACTTATTTTTAAAAAACGATTTAAAATTATCCGTGGAAGATGTGATGGCAATTCAAGTGAATGGAAACAAGATGATTGTGAAAATTGCAGAACATTTAATAATTGATAACATTATTGAAATGACAAATGGGAAAATAATTTACAAAGGTACGGATGACAATAATTATAATGTGTATATAGAAAGAGCCGATAGATTCACAATTGTAAGAATGCACAATATAGAATATGAAATTCAAGATATAACGATACAACACGCACTACAAGGATATGGTACAGTTATTAGCATCAAAAAAGAAACATGGGGTAGAGATATGCCTTTCCCAGTTTATAACGGAACAAGAGCAATAAAGATGATTTTAAAGAAAGAAATCCCGTCGTATATACCAATGATTGGCAGAAAGGTTTGGGTTAGCTATGCTACCCAAAAGAAAACTTGTAGGTTTTGTGATAGAGAAGACCATTTAGGACAAGATTGCCCTACTAAAATTAGCAACAGAATAAATTCAAATGGTTTCGCACGCAGCTATGCAGCCATTGCGGGGAATACAATGAATGACAGAGCGGTAACTGATTGTGTTGTTCCAACTGAATCAAAAAATGAAGAATTAAGTTTTGTCAATAATTCAATTTTTCCACCCTTAATGCCAAAGAATACGCAAAATGAAACAAAAATCATTTCAACAGCTACTAATGATGATACTATTGCGATTGTAAATAATAATGATAATTTGTCCAAAATTCCTACAGCACACAAAGAAATTAAGAGAAAAATTGTAGAATCATCGTCAAATGAAGATACTTTGGCAAATTCTGAAATTGAAGATTGCTCAGATAATTCCGCTGCATCCAAAATGGATATAGGATTGGAAAAAAAAGATAAGAAAAATAACAAAAGACCAAAGAAACAAAAAAAAGTGACAGGAAAAGCAATGGATATAAAAGATAAAACAATTCAATAACCTTAATTTATTCAATATCTTATTAATATGGTACTAAGAACATTTGCAACATTTAATATGAATAGATTATCCTCTGTAACATCTAAAATTATGCTGAAACAATTTATTATAGACCACAATTTGGACATTATTTTATTACAAGAAGTTAATATAGAAAATTTAAGTTTCTTCAAACATTATTCCTATATCTCGAACATTGGCATAAATAATAGAGGAACTGCAATTTTGTTAAAGCCTGGAATAGAAGCTACAGATTGCATATGTGAAGAAGATGGACGTATCCTATCGATAACTGTTGAAGGTCATAGATTAGTAAATATATATAATTTTTCAGGATCCAAATATAGACAACAACGCATAAAGCTTGCTAATGAAACTATTGTCAAACATATTAACTTTAGACTACCTCTAATCATTGCTGGCGATTTTAACTGTGTGCTGAACCAGAGAGACCAACTTGGGAATCTAAACTTCTGTTCTGGATTAAATAGGTTAATAACTGAACGAATTCTATCTGATATTTGGATCCTCAAGAATAAAACTCAACAGGGCTTCACTTACTTTAGGGGAATGAACATAGCATCAAGAATTGATAGAGTTTATGTTTCTAAGATAACCCTCACTGTAGAATACTCCTACTATAAAATGTTTTACTAAGATCCTTGCTTTGTAGTTGTAATATTAAGAAATAAATGAATATCAATATAAAAAAAAAAAAAAAAATAGATACTTGGCAGGACCGAATTAGAAAGCATTTACTAAAATGTATAAAAGTATGATAATAAATAATTATTTTATAATAATTCAGGGCAAGAGTAAAGAAAAGAAAAAGTAGAGTATATAGAATATATCCCTATATAATTTGTTACAATGATAGAATTGAATTCGGTGCACAACCAACAAAGAATTGAACCGCAGTGCCAAATTAAACAAACGCAAGGCCTGTGGCAAATATTAAATAGTATTTTTGTAATTTCATTATATTTGTAGGTGTCTTGTTACAACGAGTTTATACTCATAGAATTTCTCAGTACCACGCGGTATTTTACGAAAAATAATACAGTTTTTACTGCGGTTTTAAGTTTTTATTCCTTTCTATATACATTATAGAAAAATAAGTGAGTCAGTGCTTTTTAGTTATATCGGACATGGTTTCAGACAATGTAGAAGGAAGATTGTCTGAAAGCATGTCGTTTAGTTCACTACTGATGCTGTGTTTTGTTCGTTGAGTTTGATATTGTGGGGTGGTTACTAGTAGATGATGGACTGTTATTTGCGTCTGACAGTTGTTCCACTGCAGAGCTGTTGTTTTACTTATTAAATATTGATGCGTCAACCTCTTATGTCCTGTTTTTAGTCCGAAGATGGCTTTTTCAAATTTTCTCTTGCTCTGATGAGAAGTTTCCCACTTTTTTGTATTTTCCTTAATGAATCTCAATTTGTTGCTACTTATTTACGTGCAGCACTGATTTTAAATTTGCCTCATACCCTTATCAGAGACTGGAGTTATAGCAGCCCTTTTATAGCAGCCAACTTGGTAGCTTCATCTACTAACTCGTTCCCCGATATAAGACAATGACCAGGTATCCACATCAGTTTAATGTTGTTTTCCTTTAAAATGCATAAATTAAGTTATATATTTGTAACGATAGGGTTGATTTTTGTGTTTTTATTATTAATGATACGTATTATACCACTACGTGAGTCACTGCATATTATAATGTTTTTCAAGTTTTTGTTTATAATGTACTCTATTGAGAAGTTTATTGCCAAAAGTTCATCTGTATAACTATTGTTGATATTTATGAGTTTAAATTTAAAACTTTGGTCTGTTATATAAATCAACCCGTTGAATCCAATGTTTTTGATCCATCTGTATATATTATTTGATAATTTTTGTAGTTGCCTTTAATTTCGTCAAACAATTTTTATAATTCTAGTAAAGTGACCCTTTTTCATAAGTTGGCTAGATTATCTGTTTTATTAACAGAGACTAAACATTTAATTTTATAATATATTCAACTAAGTAAAAAACACATTTATGTATTATATGACTTAATATTATTTACCTAACTTTACATGTTATTATAACACGTAACGTTATATAATCTTACATAAAAAGCTTTCTTAACGTTCGAAAGAAAATGTAAATTTATGACGAAAGATAACTTTTATTATGTAATATTACATTATATTAACCTATAAAATGAAGTAAAAAGTAAACTTTTTTATGTTAAATAAACCTTACTTATGCGTAACTGTGTTTAGCGGAATGTAATTTGTGCATTCTTTGGATGGCCTAATTGAGGTACCTAAATTATTTCAAAAAATATAGTCAAATAAAACGAAATAAAATTAAAAATATAATTACATTAAGCACAGCACTGGTTACCCCCTCTATATTTTTCTTTCCAGCAGTAAGTTATCCTGCTATTGGTTCATTTTTCTTATCTGTAGCTATATATACCATTTACATTAAATTCTATATCAATTGAACTTAGCACAATGACCAAGCTGCTGCTAATAGTGTTCCTTGTCGTGGGTGTTGCAGAATTTTGGGTAAGTAATATATGCATTTATTTAAATTTATTTATTTTTATAATGTTTCTATATGTGTTATACATTTACTTATAATTAAACTGCAGTCTACTTTAATTTATAAATCCATTGACGTTATGGAAAGGACCAGGCTGACCACCTGACCGGGTGTGGCAAAAGTTTATTACGTAATATAAATGTAAAAATTATGTACTCGGTTGACGTTCTAATTAGTTATTCGTTATTGAACACCTTACGTGAGTCTTTCTTAATGTAGATGATATTTGATAATTATGTTCGTTTACGTAACTTACATAACTTCAATTACGTCACTAGTATTCAAGGTGACTTCAAGGTGATCTCTGAGGTTTAGAAACGCAATTGTAACGACAGATGCACTCGGAAGATTCTAGATAGTTTTGATGGTTAATAAAGTGTTCTTTTCGATAAAAATATTTATTAAAAAGTTTTTTTTTCTTGAAGTTTTAAATTAAAATTTGAGCAAAGCTCTACAAAAATTTTTATCGTGTTAATTTTTTCAATAAAATCTTTTGAAGTTTTACACCTTATATTTTTAATTGATTTCGTTCGTCAATTTATATTTCTATTCAAGTGTTTTGGTAGTAACTCAATCATTTTTTAATTGTAGCTGAATACGATTGTCTAAAAAAGATAAATAATTTCAAAGATGCTTGCTAGTTATGGTATGGTGTTCTGTACTTAAGGAACAATTTATGCAGATTTAAAGTTAATTCAGAGTTACACAAATGCAAGACAAGAACGAATAATAATATATTTGAGGAACATTCTCGAATAACTAGAGTTCGTATTGGGCCCACATGTAAGGGCAGTAGATGGTACAACGCCCTCCTAGTGATTTTAGTCCCAGTATTAGAAAAATTAATATTATTAATAACTTTGAAAATGATATCGTCAAATAGAGTTATGTAAATTTACATTATACAAATTTATTTCTATAAAATATTTTACTACTACTTTATGTAATATTTACGTTTAGTGTGTCATTTAATAAGTATATAACGCATCTATTTATATTTCAGAGGGTCAGCGGGAACGATGATTTCTGCATGATAAGTAACAATGTTACTGAATCGGATGTTTTCCGATTTAGAACAACTTTCAGACACGATCAAACTCGTGCCTTTAAATGTTACTTGAAGTGTTCGATGATGTATAAAGGTTTGGTTAATGAACAGGGAGACTTCAGTCCAGAAAGAACTGTAGAGTACTTTAACAGTGTATATCATACTCCACTTAATGCCTCAGACCTACTTGCGATGTTCAACGTTTGTAACAATACCCAGGTGTTGGGAGATTCTTGTGAGAAAGCGGCTGTTGCTGCTGACTGTCTTACCACCCTGTATCTTTGCAACAGTTTTATCGACGCAGATGAAGACTTTCCCGAAGACTTGCCTGAAGACGATTATGAAGATAGTTTCAGTGGATGGGATGATGAAAAATAAAATTCTACTGCTTCTGACACTACTTATTCACCAAATCAGCTCCAACATATTATAGTTCAAATTACGAGAGTTCGGCGGCGACACAAGTTGTGGGGTATAAACTACCGATATAACAAAAAAGCACTGACTCACTTATTTTTCTTCGCCGCCGAACTATCGTGATTTGGACTATAGTAAATCATTAATAAACTTTTAGTTGCAGAATTCAAAATAATTTAATATAATATTTTTTCGAATAAATTTATTAATGTAGAATATATCTTTCCAAATTCATTTTTCAATAAAAAATGTTATAGTTAGGTATAAGTAAGACAATGTGAAGAATTTCTACACAGATCTTCACTTAAATTTAAGTTTGTTTAAAATTCTTTATTGAAATATAGGTTCAATAATATATTTCTTCTGTGAGATATACAAAAATTGACAAAGATATATCTATTTCAAATTTGAATTTTATTTTACCGCTTATTATTTTTTAACGATACGAAGTCAGTAGAATATAATTAGTAATCGCATTTATTTATACTTGCATATCACATCATTATATCATAATGAGTATTTCAATCTTTAATAACTTGAATAAAAGTAATTTAAATTTGAGGTTCTGATAGCATTTTATCACAAAAATAATATACGTCTAGCTTACCTCAGAGCAGACAAATTAAAAAAATGAAGTCGAAAATTATGTAGTAATTATGTATTATGTATGTATAACTACAAATCGTTTCTTATTAATAACCTTATTAAAATAGACTTAAGCAAGACATGTAAAATGTATCGAAAATGCATGTGTCAATAAAAATACTTTAATTTAAAAAAAACTGCGTAGTTGCTTGTATTTTGATTATCTGTAAGGTTGCTAGATTGTAAAGTGATATCAAGTCACTATGACTAAAGGTTAAAATTTTGCCCAATATACAACGTTTTGTAACTTACGGCTTTGAAAATGAAATTTTCCTTTTTGGCCCTTTAACAAAGTCTTATTTCTTCTTAATTATTATTATTTATTGTTTATTGTTCGCCTTTCGGCTTTACAATCTACATTCTTAATACATTTCATATACTTCAAATTACAATTAAATTTACATTATTCTCCACCAGCTTATTTATTCTCCTGTTTTTTCTTTCCTTCTTACTATTTCCGCCATCCACCTCTTTCCTTCACTGTCTCCCTTTAATAGCTGGCCAATATTCCTTTCGCTCGCTACTTTTTCCTTACACTCAAACTTAATGTGCTTCAGTGTTTCGTCCTCCGCTCCGCACACTCTACACTTTCTTTCCTCACTACTTTCCCAGTATCTGTTTCCTTTTTCCTCATTTCCCAATCTAAACCTTGCTGTTTTTCTTATGTGTTTTATGTCTTTTTCTATAAGGTACTGAGGCACATTATTTTCCCATAACCTTTTATATCTTTTATTGTAGTTACTTTTTTCTATTTTTCCCATTCTCTCCTGCTGTTGTATCTCCTTATCCCTTCTCCTTAGCTCCTCTTCCACACTTGCGCCACCTTCTCTTCTCTTCTCTGCCTCCTCGATCGCCATTCCATTCCATTCAAAGTACTCCTTTCTCTTTTTTGGACCTCCTCCCTCCCCATTCTTTATGCTATCCTCTCTTATTTTCTTTAAAATTTTGCTTTCCCCTCTGTTCAATTTCTCCTCGTATTTTACTGCTCTTTCCCCTGTTTTAATTCGTATCTTATCCCTTTTTAGCTCCTCCATCACCATGTATCCTGGCGTACACCTGTCCAGCCCTAGTACCCATTTAATAAATCTCACCTGTATTCTTTCCAACTTTACTTGTTCCTTCCACCCCCAAACCTCTGCTCCATACAACATCATACTGGCTATCAGTCTATCAAACATCCTTATTTCTTCTTAATGAATAACTTCTTAAGGATTGTAAAATGTCAAGAAATTTTTTTTAAGAGTTTAAGGGCATAATAATAAAACAAGTCTCTTTAAATTAAATTTATGGAAATAAATCCATTACGGATCTGTAATACAGTGAATTATATAAATGAATTTATATCCACTCTCCTGATTTAAAAGTTGCACCGAAATTATTTCAACCAATTCATTTTGCAGTGTATAATATAGAAATACATTGTTATTTATAGTAGGTCTTAGATGATGAAATATATTCAGTAAATTTGTTTTCTATTTCTTAAGCATCTGATTGTTTTTGTTCCTATTTTAATAAACAATTTAAAAAATCTTTGCAGCATCGACAGCTGCGTGGCCTCAGGTCTGCCATTGGCAATGCTTTTATCGGAAGACTTGACACGTACTAATACATTTTTAACATTGTCTTAAACTATGAAATACAATGATTCTCACTTGACGAGAGTACAGCATTTCTAGTTGATATCGTTTCGATTGAACACCCTGTATGATATATGGTATATCTGTAGACAAAGACTCTAATCAAAAATCTGCAAAAAAAAACTTTTTATCAATACATTTACTAATGAAGTATTACGAAATACAACTACGAATTTACAACTGATAACAATTGATGCTATTTATATAGAAGAAATATCGAAAATCTAATTTTTATCTTCAAATACAGTGCATATATAAATAATTATTTCAAAGATGTAGTATTACTTTACAAAAGAATATTGATAAGAATAATCTTGATAATATGTAGTATACTCAATTCGAAAAGTATCTTGCAGTGCAAAATCACATTTGGTAGCTTGCCACGAGCTAATTTCTTTCTATTATTTATTAAACTAATTTATTAATAGAAACTATTTAATATTTCTCAAATAGAAATTGTCTTGCAATGTAAGCTTTACACATACTAGCTTATTACAAGCTAGTTCAAGTGTTGCATAACATTGCCTTATCCATCTGTATAACTTTATAAAATTTAGAGAGCTTACGCCCACTGTGTAGTCAGTTAAACCAGTATTGAACCAGTTTTTTTTTTACCATCGTGATTCATTTTATTGAAATTTTTTAGTATCAGTTTATCTTTATTGAATTGTTAAAGATTATTAATATCATTAAGGAAATACTTCTAATTACAATAAGAAATTTATCTTATACATATATCTTTCATAAGTCATATATATAGTCTTTTTCCTTCGTCGTCAATTTTTAAATATCGTGTATTTTCGTTTCGTACGTATCGTATATTTAAACTAGCACATTACAAGCTAATTAAGTGTAATTACATAACCATAAGTTGAACCGTGTGACTCACTTTATTAAAAAAAATTAGATATCACAATAATCAGTTAACGAATTGATATTCATCAAGGAAAACATTGCTCGCTTATTTTAATAACAGATTTATCGTATGTATATATCTACGTATAATATCGCGATGTGCATAACCAGTTTATAACAAACGAAACTAACTTATGGTAGAACCTCTTTTAACGCTAGTTACCCAAAATCCATTGCAACAACCAAAATTACATATGGTATAAACATAACCTAATCATATGTCGATTATTACATTCCGCAGAGATGGATTCCATACATAGACTTACAATTATGTATATTTAATTAAAGTTTATTCAATAATTTTGTACCTAATTTCATTCTACGTTAAATCTACTAGTTATTCGTGAATCTATCTAGTTGAAATACCTATGTTTATGTTATTACGGAACGATCGCGCCCCTAGCGGTGACTGACAGAACCTCTGTATAGTTTCCAAAGCGAGTGCAAGTACCTCTACCTGCGTCTATGTTCAAACCAAACCTTGTAATTATATTTCGCGCATAGTAACAGCGAACGAATTAACTGAAATACATTGAATCGGCTGTATTTTTCAGTCATTAGAATTTCACATTATTGATTACGTTTTAATTGGATTTCGGATGATGTAATTATAGAATTTTAATACAAAAGGTTTTAATTATGGGTGAAGACAGTATAAAGTAATATAACTTGTGTACCTGCACTTAACCACTACAATTTAAACTTCTCTCACATTGTAACCGACTACAAGCGAATTCCGTAAATTTCAGTAGGGTGTATTAGCACACTTTCTCATGAGAGAAAGTTTCTACTTTAGTTATTCCGGTAATTCTGGTTGACGTATCAAAATCCCGATCGTAAATATGACTTGGGCACCTGACTTGGGTTTTTTAATGGAAATAACTTATTTTCAGTTTTTATTTTGGAAATTCGTAGATTTAAAGTAACAATTTAATTGGTTTTTACGTGACACCTAAAGAAAATGTAATTTCAGATATGCTGGTACAATTAGGTTACAAATATGCTAAACCAATTAGGTACAATTTGTAGCCATAAAATAATTATAAATAAGAATAGAAAGTAATTAGCCACACTAAAACTTGCTTTCCACCTTGAAAAGTCAGTGCTAGGTTTTTTCTGGGTTAATTTAAGTTGCAATCTAGGTTTATTTAACACTAGGTAAATGCGGCACCACTTAGCTGTGGCTCAGTTTGATTTGAAATGAATAGAAAATAAATAAAAGACACACACACATAAAAACAGACGACAATCAACTGGAAAGAAATGAATTCGATTTTCGAAAACACATGCTTATTCGAATGCAACTTTATGTCAAAATTTCAAGACAATCGACCGACTACTTTTCGAGTTTTGTACTGCTTTGGTTTGTATTCTCTATTCTTTGTTTAATCTACAATTTTTGGTACATATTTTAACCACACAATGCAAAATTAGAAGAACATGTACGTGCTTTATAATTACCTCTACGTTTTTGTAAAATTTTATTAGTTTCCATTGTTCGGAAAACTTTACCAGTTCTGGGCATTAATTTTCATTATATAAATTTACTGTTTTCCATTATTTTTCACGAGTTTCATAATTTAGCAGAGGTATAAATTTAATGTGAAGGTTTTGTCTCTTCGACATAAAATTTATCATAAAACATCTGGAGTTTGACAATAAATCCATAGAAGAATGCGTTTTAATGATTTTACGAGCCGATTCGTCGTTAAACATTTGGTGTTAATTTAGAACAATACAAATCCGAATGACATCGTAAATATTTAATGATCTTTTCCTATTTATATATAAGATGTATTGTATTTATGTTTCAGAACCAATTTCGTTCATGGACACACCCGTAGTTCAAAGTGCAAGGGAAGAGAAGGATGCCACCATTCGCTGTGAAGTTCGCGGCAATCCTGAACCACAGGTCTCTTGGCAACTGAATGGGCAACAAATCACACGTAAGGATATTCCCTAAAAGTCTAAAATGCTGTATTGTTATGTTTTGCTTGAGGTCCAATGTTATTGTTACGAGTCATATGAAGAATTATATGAGCATTAAAATATCTATCGGGAACTGGCTTCGAACCCAGATATTCTGTTTAGTACACAGCTGCTCTTATGACTTTTATCTCTGACGTCGGCTGTCTCTAACAATCAAATTAAACTCATTTTTAACCCGTTGCCTAGGTCGTTGAACAAAGGAGATGTTTTCTATAGCAGTTCTAACCGTATTCATTGAGCAGTACCAAGTAGGTACTACTTGGTACTGCCTAGGCATATCTACAACAGTATAGCCTAGTTCCCAGAGCAAATGAAAGTACCTTATACTGACACAATCAGGGCTGATAGTTGTAATTATTAGATATGTTTTAAAGTTTGAGGTTATAATGAAAATTCGGAATTTTTTACCTCGTTTTTTACAATAGCTCCTTACTAGTGTGTCCTACGATAAAGACAGTGCCGGATTTACTATAAAGTAGAAGTAGCAAATGCTACAGGCGCCACGCTTAGTACAGAAAATGTTCAGCTTGTAAAATTTTGGTTTAAATATTTTTGTTCTGATCGAGCATTAGGGCAGCACAGACGCTGGAGATACTGTCTAATACTATCAAGTTATTACAACCACATCCGGTTTTGCACTTACTTTTAAAACTCATTATTACTCTTTAACATTGGCGTTATTTTATAAAAACTTTAAATCACAGTAAAAACTGTATTATTTTTAGTAAATAAATAAAATACACCTACATTGAAAATATCACGAGGTCCTGAGAAATTTTATGTATGTTAAAACGATAAAAAGAAGCATATTTTCGATAATGTTTTTGGACGACACACTTAATACATAATTATTTCTATAATTACTACAACATAAAATGACATTTGAAGAATACTTTGTGAAATTTTCATAAATAAATATCAAGAAATGAGGCATTGACAGCGAATCTCCGCAGACGTCACAAAAAAAGTAACAACATTGCAGTGTCACTCATAACTCATTACTGGATTTTCTAAAATCGAAAACCAAAATTATTTCATTAGTTGATAAGTTTCTGCAGGTAACGCTGTCGATTTTTTCTTTTTTAATTGATTTTCAATTTTTTACAACATTTAAAAATCAGAAACTTTGTTATTTTGAAATACGTTGAAATTAAAAAATAAAAGAAATTCGACAGAATTACCTCGGCATTTATGTAAGGCACAAGTGTGCAAAATTTCAAAAGAATCGGCCTAGAGAGGGTACCGACTCCATGTGTGAGAAACCGCATTTAAAAGTTTCAAAGTAACACGAAAGCAGACTAGAAAGGTCAAGACTTAAAACTCTATATCTGCGACAGTTTTACTCCAATCGATTTCAAAATTTTACACAATAAACTTAATATGTTGTACAATAATATAAATAAATTACAAAAAAATTGAAACCTTTTCCTCCTTTTAATATTCAAAACTAAAAAATAATACTAAAATAATAAAAATTCAATTAATAATTTTTTGAAAATGTTATCCCAGTTCCAAATAGCCGCTACGAGAAACTTGCGGATGGGTTATTAATTCGGAAGGTGTCTGTAAATGACCAGGGGGAGTATACCTGTAAAGCATATCAGGTTTCTACAGCCATCAGCAGCGTCTTGGAGCAGAGCATCACCTTAAAAATTCAACGTAAGTAAAATTCAACTACTGCATGTAAAACTGAACGACCATAAAAATAAATATATATAGCATTCATTTTGATCAAACGCGTGGGAGTAGAATGCTCCCACTAGCACTATTTAGTCACAGATTATATTGATATAACGCGGCACTTGTACATAAACAAATAAATATACAATAAAGACATTAAATCAGTTAGTTCAGAAAGCTCTGTAACATTTAAAGTGTGTAAGTCGTATTGCCTAAGAATCAGGCGTGTCGTTATATTTGCTTTACCATTTATTAGGTAAATTCTTTTATTGTAAATTTAAAATTAATCAATTATTGAAACCAAATATATTTTATTGAGACCGTGTCAGCGTACTCCGAAGATAAATAACTCGGCAAACGCTGAGGATTTAAAATATGATGCGTAATTGATTGGAATCCTTACTAACTAACTTCATTTTATTATGGCCTTATTTTATAGCTATTTTTCTGATTTAGATGGTCATGAAAAGGACTATTGTGATATTTATTTGTTTGTTAATATTGACAAATAATATTATAGTAAAAATGCAACTTAACGGTAAGCTTTTATGGTCTAGATTCTCAACCATGGTTCACAACCCAAATATTCGTAATTCAAAACTTAGGGGCCTATTTTGTAACTGCTTACTGCTCTTAATTCAAGGTCTTCTGATAGTTTTGTGTAAACTGGCATATAGCATTCATTTTGATCAAACGCGTGGGAGTAGAATGCTCCCACTAGCACTATTTAGTCACAGATTGTATTGATATAACGCGGCACTTGTACATAAACAAATAAATATACAATAAAGACATTAAATCAGTTAGTTCCATGAAAGCAATTCATTTTTAACATATTCCCCGCTATAAAATATTCATTTGTAACCTTTTGGACTGCTGAAGATATTTGCAAAATAGTGTTCCATGATATAACATCATTTATATGTACATTCATCAGCTAATCCTGACCTTAAATATTCGACCACAATTTATCTCGTTCATGTCTTTCATTTATTATTGAAACCGCAATAAGACTTAGTGGAATTTTTCTACTACAAGTTTCTACTTCCGTAATATTTTCTGTTTCCATTTTAATGACATAGACAAACCTCGACCGACATCACCACAGCGGGTTCGAACGGAGGAGGCATACGGATTCATCTCTGGCGTGGTGAATTTGACATGTGAAGCTATAGCAAACCCACCAGCTGATTTTATATGGCTCAGAAACAAACTGAAAATAGTTAGCAATATTATGACTATCTTCCCTGGGGAACATGTCTCTGCATTACAGGTAATATACTAAAAATCAATCAATAAAGAATCAAGGTTGTAATGTATCTAGTTGGAAGTATCAAAATATGTAAATAATGAATCTTGTTAGCAGTGGCGTAGCTAGGTAACCAAAGGCCCCGGTGCAAAAAGAGACTGGGGCACTAACTAAACTGTTTAGGTTTTATCAAGTCGTAATATAAGGGTAATTCATATAATGTTTCACTCATGTAAATCAGATCTGTTCGATCACGATCATTGTTCGCAAGACTCAGGAATACGGCCACCGGTTATTACTATATACCTCATAACAATGGTCTATCTTCGATAAATCTAAATCTAAAGTGTTCTTTTTATAAAATGAAATAAAAACTGTGATTTCTTATAAGCCTCAATGTTAAATTCAAAAATTCAAAGTTCAATATATTTTTACTGGTTTTCTGCAGTTTTTCTAAAATTTAACGAGATCATTATCTTATTATAATCTACTAATGCGCCAAATTTTAGAAAATATTAAACGGTAACTCTCTGACCGACAGTACTACCTTAAAATCGTGTTCTAACCTATTTTATTTACATTCCAAAGATGGGAGAATTTTTAGCTAGTACAATACGAGGTTCGCTGGTCAGGTTCGGAGGGCCCCGGTGCCCAGCACTATCTAGTAAATTTCCTGTAAAATTCTTTGTAAATGTTGATCAGTTAAATTTGATGAATTGGATTACCTTAACGAAATTCAGTCGTCTTAAGTCTGGGCGAAGTAGTTACTAATTTACAAGAGCAATTTAGCACAAATAAAAACCTTCTATTAATAATATTATTTTATTTTACTGTGTTTGCCATTCATATTACATATGATTAATTACATTTCATTTGTGCTTTTCGCCATTCTCACTCCTTCCAAAAAAGAAAAAGCCTCTAATTCCTTACTGCTTCTCTCTTCCCAGTAAACATTTTGGAGCATTTTGACATCATATTGGAGATGCGTATGATTTTTTTGTCATGAAAGAGTTCATTTATAGTTCAGTTTCTCACAATCGTTCATATGAAATGTCTGTTTTATCGGCTACAGATGACGGAACCACTCCACTTGTCGGAATACAAATGAAGATAAAGTTGATGCGAACTATAATTGAAGTGAAATAGTGATAGTAACGTCACAAAATAGGACACTTCACCAAATTGTTTACTGGGTTCTTGCTACTCGCCCTCCTATTTCCACTCTTCCCTCGTTCCTACTATCTCCGCCATCCATCGCTTCCCTTCACTACCTCCCTTTAATAACTGCACAATCTTCTTTTCACTGTTTCTCACATGAATACCTAATGTGCTCCAGCATTTCTATCTCTCTCTAACATACCTTGCACATCCTTTCTCTCTTTTACCTCTCTTATCCTAATCTAAATATTCAGATTCCTCTTATGTTCCTTGTCCCTTTTTCTCGTATGTATTCCGGTATCTCTCTCTCTCTCTCTCCCTCTCTCCCAAATCCTCTTATATCTTTCATTGTATTTGTTGTTATCATATATTTCCATTCTTTCTTGCTCTGTCTCTGCTCCCTTAGCTCTTCTTCCACACTTGTGCCTTCTTCTTTTCTTTTCTTCGCCTCTTCTGTCGCTGTTCTACTATCCTCCCTTATTTTCTTGAATAACAAAAGATATTTTTCTATATATTTGACATTAGATTCCCATTAACGACGAGAAAGCTTTTGGTAATTATACCTGCAGAGCTACAAACCCGTTGGGAACCTTGGATAAAGTGTTTAACCTTCAAGAAGGCGTTAAACCAGACCCACCAAATCATTGGGGGCTGCGTGGTGCTAATTCTGACACCATTGATATTGAAATAAATTCTGCAACACCAATCAATGTCGATGTTGATGATTTAATGCACCAAATTATCGGATATCGATTCCAATTCACCACGTTGAAGGATTGGAAAGCTGACGATGAATCTTGGATCAACGCCAAGAAAATGGACTTTGGAGTTGCTGATGGTAAGATATGTAAATCTTACCTGTTACTATAGTCAAATTCTACTACACTAAAATCATGTTATTGGAAAAAACTGACTATGCTTTTTTAATTAATTAATTAAAATACAAGCTATCATCTGAATTAAATAAATTTAATAACCCACTTAATCCTATCTCAAATTATAGTTTGTTGGTATTTGCAGTACGATTAAATCTGTGGGCACTCATCTTTGAGTCTGATATATATTTGAGACTTCATCAAAGTGGCAGCAAGTTAATTTGAATGACTGTGTAGAGGCAAACGTTATTTATTATTTATTTATTAATAATATTTAGTTATTTATCATTATCATGTAGTTCTTATTATCGCAATTGGTTCAATGCAATAATGTCAACATTACAACAGGCACCGCGTTTCTTCGGGCCAGCTATGTATATTTCTATTCCACACTACATGCGAACGTGACACACTTATAACCTTATAGTCCAAGATCCCAGAGCCGGCAGACATCACTTATTTTCTGATGAACAAAATGTGTAAGATTGAGTAGTGTTAGTATGTACAATGATTGTATGCCTACCTGCTAACTTGACCAGGCGACCATTTTCCAGGTATCATATAATCAAGGTTTATGTCTCATTCACTCTCATGCGTACGGATAATGCCCTCTCGATCCTACTCATAGCGGAATTAAAATTGGGTCTAGGGGATGTTTGGCCCCTTAAAACAGTTGTCTTGTAATACCTTGTATTACCTTGCAGACGCTTTAAAGCTGACAAAAAAATTACTTAAACTTACTTATTTTCTGATGATCCGTTTTTAGCATATATATACGTTAGCGAGATAACTGTTTTAAAAGGTTTTATAAGAGAATAGACTGATCCAAGGGGCCAACCATCCCCTAGACGCAATTTTAATTTCGCTATGAGTATGAGCGAGAGGGCATTATCCGTGTGCATGAGAGTGAGTGAGACATAAACCTTGATTACCTGATAGCTGCATTTATTTATTATCTACATTTTCTTCATCAGAAAATAAGTGATGTCTGGCGGCCCTGGGATCTTGCTCTATAACCTTAAACAACCCAAGATATGGCCGATCGTCATGTGATCAATGAATTAGATAACATAAAACAATAAACGAGCCCACAGCATCTTCTTCACGTCATCTTTTAAAGAAGCAAATCTGTTCATAAGAGTGTTCAGAAAACTAACAGTTATTTTGTTTTGCAGGTGCAACGTATTTACTACCAGGCTTAGCTCATGACACGGTTTATGTTGTAAGGGTTGCATCTCGAAATGCTGCAGGTCACAGTGATTACTCTCCTTACCAGGAATTTCGGACATCCAGGCTACAACCTCATGGTGTTTCATCTGCCATTGTGATTAATCAGACATATATGCAATTAGTTATATTGTCTGCTTTAGCTGTGGTAATATTATGCCAATAAAAAATTAGTAAACATTAAGAGAATTTATAAATTGAAGAGAAACAGAATTTACTGTTATTCAAAAATTGGTTTCATTATTGAATTTTGTTTAATATCTTTACCAATAGTAAACACAAAAGATTATTTACATCAATGAATGTAAATGATACATAAATGTGTTTATAGGACCATGATTTTGTTGGATCAGATATAAGAAGTAAAAAAGAATGAATAGAACTGGAGGCCGGCTTAATTAAAGTTATAATAAAAATTATATTATAATTATAATTTTATTAAGGTACTATTTGTTCTATGAAAAAAATGTATATTTAAAAATTATCGTGTCTTAATAAAATTGAGTTTATTTTACTAATTTCTAGATTTAATAATTAGTTCTAGTTCTAATTCTGTATATATAACTGCATATATAATAAATTATTATATACAAATCGTACTATAGATAGTATACCCGTTCTGCAACACTTAAAACAGAAAGTTTGTAATGTTTAAAGTGTGTAAGTTGTATTGCCTGTATATCAGGCGTATCGTTATATTTTCTCTAGCACTTATTAATTGATATATTGTATTGCAAATTTAAAATGTATTAATTATCAAAACCAAATATATTTTGTTGAGACCGTGCAGATTATATTGTAAGATAAAACTGATGCCAGTGAAGAATATGGTGCGTAATTGATTGGAATCCTTACTAACTTACTAACCTAATTTTATTATGGTCTTATTTTATAGCTTTTTCTCTGACTTACAGAGTCATGAATTGGAATATTGTGATATTCATTTGATTGTTAATATTGGCAAATAAATGGTAAGCTTTTATGGTTTAGATTCTCAACCATGGTTCACAACCCAAATATGGGTAATGGGCTTGTGTCCTATGTTTTAATTTCTATAAAAGTGTACTATATATTGATAAAGTGGGTTACTAGAACCTCAAATGTTCAATTATTTTTTAATAACTCCTTATATGTTAAGAGATATTAACAATTAAAAAAGTCATTTTATCTCTTTAATTATTAAAGGGATTCAACGTTGTACACATTCCAAATGCATGTGACATCACAACCTTACAGCTCGTAAATCTCTGCTATATGTATTTATATATTAAAATATCAAATATTATTTACAGCTATTTCAAGGAACAATAAAATTCCAATAATATGTCTGCCTTAACCGGGTTAAATAAAATAAAAAATTATTATTCTTTCACTTGACTTGATTGTTTGACTACCAACAGCTGCAAAACATTACCACAACACTGACCTACTCAACAAATAACTGACATTAAAATGCATTTTACGTCATACAAATATGGCTGACCATTTTTAGCGCTAAAACTACAATTCAAATTTTAATTGCTATATGTCCGTCAACATTTAGATATTTAATAAAATAGACACGCCAATACACATTTATTAACATCAATTTCAATTAACAATTGAAAAATCGACCACTAAAAAATGAGGACACAAGCCCATTTAAAACAATGGTTATTCCAATGCCAGTACAAAAATTAAAGAATTTGTATAAATTCTATACGCAACTAAAATAAAAATTGTTTCAATCGCAGATCGGGTAAACTATTCTAATATATACAAACATGTATTTAGATAGCTAACGAATTTATTTTAAAATTTAATTCATTATGAATAGATATTGAATTTGAAAAAGAATTCGTATTTGCTTATATACTCATAAAAATATATATATATAAAGTAAAGTAAAGATTATTTATTAAATATATATTAAAATGTTAGAATATTTTGAAAAAAAATTCAAGTAATACAAGTATTTATGTAAAAGTGGGAAGCACTTGTAAGCGATTAAAAAGTATATATGATATTAGAATTTATGTTGCGATGTTGATATTTTAAACCAAAGAGACAGAGCTCTATTTAGATATTTTTTTATGGTTATATTGCTTTAATATTTTATTTATAAATAATCTGCATAATAATTTGTGTTTTTGTTTAGTAAAATAGGGACAATACCATTTGAACCCGTTGAACAAACAGAAATAACACTAACAATTTATCGAAAGATTCTTATCTCCAGTGTGCGCCCAATCATACCGTTTATAGCCGGTAAAAAAAGTAGTTTCGTTCACTAAGATATCTACACAAGTACGGAACACCATGTGATCCGATTTTAAAAGAATAAAAAATTAAGGATTTTTTCTACTATTCAAATTTTCGCTACAATGTTTATTGGTACTTTAAAGATTTAATTTTCAAACACATATGTTTGCATTGAATAATATAAGTCACCTGATTCTTAAATGGCCACCACATAAATATATTATTAAAACATAAAAAATATATAAATGTTTAAAAATAGATATTTAAATTAAGCATTCCGTATATTATATGTAAATAAATATATAGATATATTATAGAATATATTATTATTATTATCAATTATATTATCTTATAGAATAGAAGGATATCTTTATATAACATCATAGTTTATATACGTATAATTTATGTGTAAATGATATAATAAATTTATTTAAAAGTGTTTAATTAAAATAAATATTGTATTGTGTAGTATAATATTTGTTATATAAGATATTTAAATTGCATATAAAATAACCGTTGATGTGTGCCAATCCCATAGCTTCGTTAAATGCTAATTGTATATATCAGAAAACGAATAAAATGTAATTGTTATGGAAGTGTAATCCTTGTCTTTATTTTCTACCTTATATCAGGTTAACAATAAACATAATGAAGTGTAAACATAATCTTTTTATCTCATTAATATTCCACTAGGATTTTCTATAATTTCCAACACTATTATTAGTTTTGAATCTACCGCAATGGTTCTTTAGTTCAGTGCATTACTACGCCAGTGCCAATGTCAAAATAGCGACCGCATTGGAAATTGTGTAATTAGTTTCCATCAGTTTCTATTACTGACGGATATCCATGTTTGTTCATCACTCATTAAAACAAAAAGTTGTAAAATACGGTATAAATTAGGCACATTTTTTATTAAAATTATCAAGTTGGAGTAAATATATAACTAACTGTAAGTGTATTTTGTAAAAGTAGTGTATTTGGTTGATTCTTTAAGGTTTTTTAATCGCGGGTGTTACCAGTTTTTTTTTTGGCAGAAATGGCTGCCAGTGATACCTCAGATGATTCTCTTTATCCCATTGCGGTTTTAATAGACGAACTAAAAAATGAAGATGTTCAAGTAAGTTTTATTTCAATTTCACGCTATTTAAAGCAATATAACAAAATTGTGTGAACTTTATATAAAAACTATAGTCTACTTGCTTCAACCTAGTTTGACATGAAAAGGCGTAGCACTTATAATTCTGTATCACTTTTTTTTTGATTAGTTGCGATTAAACTCCATAAAGAAGCTATCCACCATTGCTTTGGCTCTTGGAGTCGAAAGGACCAGGGCAGAATTAATTCCTTTTTTGACGGAAACTATTTATGATGAAGATGAGGTACTTTTGGCACTTGCTGAACAACTTGGAAGTTTCATTGGTAAGTGTTTTTGTATATTATAACATAACGAATACAACATCATTTTTATTATGAATTATTCAATAAGGTTTGGTTGGAGGCGCCGAACATGCCCATTGTTTACTTCCTCCATTGGAGAGCTTAGCAACTGTCGAAGAAACTGTTGTTCGTGATAAGGCTGTAGAATCTTTACGTGCTGTTGCACAACAACACAGTCCACAGGATCTGGAAGCTCATTTTGTACCACTGTTACAACGGCTGGCATCAGGTATGTACAAATAAGCAACTACACAACTGTGTTCTTAAGAAACCATTTAATTCATTCATTTTTTTAGGCGATTGGTTCACTTCACGTACCTCGGCATGTGGACTTTTTTCCGTATGTTACTCTCGTGTTTCTCCAACTGTTAAAGCTGATCTTCGCAGTAACTTTAGATCATTATGTCAAGACGACACGCCAATGGTATGACGTTACAAACATAACATGACTTGAACATAAGAATTGTTAAATGATTATTTATATTTAAATCAACAATTATTAACTCTTTACTTCCCCAGGTTCGTCGAGCAGCAGCAAGCAAACTAGGAGAATTTGCAAAGGTTGTTGAACTGGAGTATCTTAAATCAGATCTCATTCCAATGTTTGTAAATCTCGCTCAAGATGAACAGGCAAGTTCGGTTCGTGACTCCCTCTTTATTTATATCTGCTTTTTGTCTATTTTGCTTTTTTAAACCACCTCCTCCTAATTCTACATCTTGCTTTCTGCACCTGTCTAATGTTGTGATCGCCAGTAAAAGAAGAAATAATTATTACATGTCAAATGTTTGTGGATTTGAAAAATCAGGCAAAACGGTTTTTTTTTATTTATTAACTAACTATGAATGATTTATTACAAATTTTATTATTTATGAAGTCTTTAATACTAAAAGATTGCATGAAAACATAATTTTAATATATGAGAGGTTTTATATATGTCATTCCATTGAATGATCCTTAAACAGAAATAAATATTAAATTAGAACACTGATAAATGTTAGCTTATAAAACTACAGTTTGTTAATAATCATTTTATGCAGGGTATTTGGATATTCAGTTAGGTATTGATCAAATTCTAAAAATGCAATGGAAACAAACGTATCAGGCCACGTAATAGCTATTTAAATTTTCTATATTTTATTATCTGATTATTAAATCATGCATGTCAGCGCTTTTTTTCAATGTATTTATATTCGCTCTCTCGAGTTATTTAAGCAGTGCACGCAGTCTGTGTTAGTTTTGTCGAAACAATACTTCTCAGTGCACTGTACTTGGAACATTCTCATTTTTCCAGGATTCTGTAAGACTATTAGCTGTCGAGGCATGTGTAAGCATAGCTACTTTGCTACAACAAGAAGACGTAGAACAACTTGTGATGCCCACCCTAAGGCAATGCGCCAATGATTCCTCTTGGAGAGTTCGATATATGGTGAATATTTTTTAATATAATAAATAGAACTTATTTAACAATTTTTTTAAATGTGACAAATTCTTTCAGGTAGCAGATAAATTCACAGATTTGCAAAAAGCTGTTGGTCATGAAATCACCAAAACTGATTTAGTTTCTGCGTTCCAAAGCTTGTTGAAAGATACTGAAGCTGAAGTGCGAGCAGCGGCAGCTAGCAAAGTTAAAGATTTTTGTGTAAATCTGGAAAAATCTCAACAAGAAAGCATTATAATGAACTCTGTACTGCCTTATGTCAAGGCATGTATATTAATATTAGTTTAAGGTGTAGGTGGTATCTATTTGTGACACAGTGCATTAATTTTATTTTTACAGGAACTTGTAGCTGATCCCAATCAACATGTTAAATCTGCTCTAGCTTCCGTAATAATGGGTCTTAGCCCCATTCTTGGCCGTCATAACACAATTGAACATTTGTTGCCTTTATTCTTGAATCAGTTGAAAGATGAATGTCCTGAAGTCAGATTAAATATCATATCAAATCTTGATTGTGTAAATGAAGTAATTGGAATTCAACAATTATCACAATCATTACTTCCAGCTATTGTCGAACTGGCTGAAGATACTAAATGGCGGGTTCGTTTAGCTATTATCGAATATATGCCATTATTAGCTGGTCAATTAGGACAAGAATTTTTTGATGAGAAATTAAACGGTCTGTGTATGAGCTGGCTTATTGATCATGTATTTGCTATTAGAGAAGCAGCGACATTAAACTTGAAGAAACTTGTTGAACAATTTGGCGCACAATGGGCAGAAAGCACAGTTGTTCCTAAAGTTCTTGCTATGTCACGCGATCAAAACTATCTCCATAGGATGACTTGCTTGTTTTGTATTAATGTAAGTTCACTTATATTTATAGCATAATCTGTGATCATTTTTAATATAAATGGTATTTGTTATAGGTTTTAGCTGAAGCCTGTGGCAATGATATTACAACACGTCTATTGTTGCCTACTGTATTGTCTATGGCAGTAGACACTGTTGCCAATGTTCGATTTAATGTTGCCAAAACTCTGCAAAAAATTGGACCGTGGCTAGATCAAACAGTTATTCAACCTCAGGTAAAACCGATTTTGGATAAGCTCAACATCGACGCAGACGAAGATGTACAGTACTTTGCTTCGGAAGCTATTGCTGGAATTGCAGGTAAATTGCTAAGTAGTTAGCAAATAATTATAAAGTAAGATCGCTGAGCCCCCAGACCTACGTCGTCTTAGCAGAACTGAAATTTTGAGAATAAATAGTGTAATATGTAGTTAAAAACGTATGCGTAATTGCTAGCTTGAAAGAGTACCATTTTTAAAGGTAACAGGTATAAAAAGGTATGTAAAAACCTCACTCACCTACGTGAAAGTAGTTAGGTTAATTTTTATCAATGTTTTACAGAATATTGTTAAAATTTAACATTCTTTTTCCAAACCCGTTACCAAAAAAATTAGGTAAACTACGGTAGTAAAGGTAAGGTACTGTGACGTTTTTAGGATCTCTGCTTTCAAGCTAGCAAGTCGCATACGTTCTTAATTACATATTACACTATTTATTCTCAAGGTTTCAGTTTTGCTAAAACTACGTAAGTCTGGGGGCTCCGGGATCTTATTCCATTAAATATAGTTAGCAAACCTAAATTGTCATCGAAAATTTGATATTTTCATGTTTGGCGGTGATAATATAGAACATACTTAGAGCTCTAACTTTTTATAAATTTGCTTTGTTTCAGCTTTAGGTTGAGGAGGCTAAACATTTTTACTACAGCACACTTGACTATTTTTTCTGCATTTTTGTTTTTAGACTGCAGTTTTTATTATAATTAATTGAAAATATATTCAGTAATTATAAAATTAATATAAATTTTAAGTACATGTATTTAAGGAAATAACTGTTAGAAAATGTAATGTTTAAATGTGAAAACCAACTATAATAAAGTTATATACATCTAACTAACGCTATCTAGTTAATTTCATTTTAATGTTATTAATAATTATTTAACTTTTTCACATTTATTGTTCAAACTTTCAGTTTCAAAATTAATCTATCTTATAAGATGATTTAAAAAATAATAAGACTACATTTTCATTAAAATTTTATTAGTCAAAATTAAAGAGACTTATAATACATTGTTTTTTAATAAATATATATTTTAATTGCTACAATATTCATTTATTTATAACTATAATTAGCTATGTATTTTTTCTTAAACATAAGTACGGTCACATTTTACGGAGTTTTAAAAAATTTACTGTTTTTTCCGCTAATTTTTTATATGCCTGGGTCAAGTCAGAGTTTGGTTCAGTTAGAATAATTGGTTTGCCTAAATCCGAGCAATTTGGTATTCTTTGATCCATTGGGATTCTCTGCAATATTTTGACCTCCATTTTCTCAGCCATACTTTCAGTTTCATTACCAAATAAAGGTATGTCGTTTAAACAAGATTTGCATTTGATATAGCTCATGTTTTCTGCTAATCCTATGATAGGTACTTTCAGGGTACGAAACATTGCTGCTCCTCTTGCAGTTATATCTAACGCAGCCATTTGCGGAGTACTCACTAGCAGGACTCCTTTATTTACAAACAATTAGAAAAGTAACAGGTATTTTGTTGATTAATATTGAGAATTACCTGAGATATGAACATGTTGTGTTAACGATAGATGTACGTCCCCAGTTCCTGGAGGTGTATCTACTATAACAATATCACAAGGATCCCAATATGTTCCTAAAAGCAGTCGTTGCAGAGCTGACATTACAAGGGGACCTCTCCAAATGGCTGGTTTAGTTCGTTCAAGAAGTCCCATGGAAATACTAATTGTAATAAATTAATTCTTTTCTAATCCAACATTTATTATACAAATTATTTATTGGTATACCATTTCACCCCATAGTTTACTGGAGGGATCATCAAATTATTATAATTTACTAGTGGTTCTTCGTTTAAATTCATCATCAGTGGAACGGAAGGTCCAAATATATCACCATCTAAAAGGCCAACTTTTAAGCCACGCATTGCTAGAGCAACCGCCAAATTTACTGCAATAATGTTTCTAAAGTTAGTTTTTATTATGTATTAGTTTAGTAAAAGTAAATATCATTACCTGATACTGTCGTTTTGCCAACTCCTCCTTTTCCAGATGCAACAATAACTACATGTTGAACTCCAGGTAGCTCCTTACGTTTAGGTAAACTTCGGCTCATCAGCAATTTTTGCTTTTCAGTTAAATAAAATCGCTAAGAATAAAGTAGAAATACTGATAGCGTACATTTATTTTTAATAGAGAAATTTATTGGTTAAGTGATTGCATATAAGTATTTTTGAAAAGTTTGCAAACTTACAATGCATGTTTTATACAATTTATTCCTAGTAGAATAAGTTCGTCCTATTTTACAAACGTTAAACATTTTACTGTTTTAATTATGAGTAATGACAGATTAAAGAGAGTATTTTAAATAAAACAACAGTTTTTAAAATATGTCAAAAACTCTGAATCCACTGAACTAAAATTCTTTGCGTCATGATCGTGTTTAGCCGTCGGCATATATGATCTTCCATTTTGTTTTTCTTTGCGGTTGTGCATGTGAATATTGTGACCACGTTTATCGTAAACAGATTTTATTATACTGTTCTTAAGTTTCTTGTTTCTAATTGAGAAAATATATTTAATATTATGGCTCGAAAGAAAGTAGATGAAAAATCTGAAGAAAGTTGTGAAGAAATGAGTTTAGACGACGAACCAAATTTTGACGACCCTGATGATTTCGTAGATGACATCTCAGATGAAGAATTATTAGCTGATCTTTTACGCAACAAGCCAAAGGAAACTGACGGTGTTGAAAATGTCATCGTCGTTGATGGTGTACCTCAAGTACAACCTGAACGGTTTGAGAAATTGCAGTCTGTTATTATGAAAATTTATTGTAAATTTGGTAACATAGTAAACGCATATTACCCCAAAAAAGAGGATGGCTCCACAAAAGGGTTCATTTTCTTGGAATACGCGAATGCTAGACAAGCAAATGAGGCTGCTGTTGCTACAAACAATCACAAACTTGACAGGCATCACACTTTCCAAGTGAATTTATTCACTGATTTCGAAAAGTAAGGAATTATAGCAATCTTTTATGAGGTTAAGTCTTTTATATTCATTTTGCGCACTGATTTTTAGATATGAAAACATCCCTGAAGAATGGGAACCTCCGACCCCGCAACCGTTCAAAGTTCAAACCGATTTGCATTCCTACTTGTTAGACGCTGAAGCTTACGATCAGTTTTCCGTCGTCTGCAATTCCGACTCAAGTTCAATGAGAGTACAAATTTGGCAAAATTCTCAACCAGAACCAACACGGCTTGAAAATCGTGACGTAAGTTTTAATATATTTGTAAAAGCAACTTATATAACTTTGTTCAGTTCAGATATATATTTTTTAATAAATCAACTTTAGAGTTTCACTGATGAGTATGTCAAATGGTCCCCTCTCGGAACCTATCTTGTGACCTTTCATAAGCTGGGAGTAGCCCTATGGGGAGGCCCAAACTTTACAAGAATTGTACGATTCCCGCACAACGGAGCCCGGTTTATAGATTTTTCTCCTTGTGAAAATTATCTAGTTACATATTCAGGAATGCCGGATGATCACAGGGTCATTATTTGGGACGTTCGGTATGTTCTTTATTTATAATTCTGAGTTATATCCTTTGTTGTTATTTGTTTGTAATAATAAATTTATTTTCAGAACTGGTTTAGAGAAACGTTCCTTCCAACCTGAAGGACCACGAGTCTGGCCCATTTTCCGATGGAGCAAAGATGATAAATATTTAGCTAGAATGGGAAATGACGTTCTTTCCATATATGAAACACCTTCCTTTGGACTACACGACAAAAAATCTATTAAAGTAGCAGGAATTCGTGATTTCCAATGGTCCCCAACTGACAACATCCTCGCCTACTGGGTTGCAGAAGAAAAGGATGTACCAGCTCGTGTAATTCTTTTAGAAATTCCAAGTAGGAACGAAATTAGGAATAAAAATCTCTTCAACGTAGCGGATTGTAAAATTCATTGGCAAAAAAGCGGAGATTTCTTATGCGTTAAAGTCGACAGGTATAATTATACTTATTTATTTTTATTTTAATATATGTTTGTCATATTTATATATATTGTATGCTAGGTACGCCAAAGTACGAAAGGAAAAAAATGAAGTTGTTGGTGGGGAAATTAAATATTCTGGAATGTACTACAACTTTGAAATTTTCCACATGCGGGAGAAACAAATTCCTGTTGATTCTGTGGAAATCAAGGAACAAATAAACGCATTTGCTTGGGAACCTGTGGGTTCTAAGTTTGCAATTATTCATGGAGAGACACAAACGAATACTTGTTGTATTTCATTCTACGAAGCAAAAACTGGCCAGGCGCCATCATTGTTGAAGAGATTTGAGAAACGTCCATTCACGCATTTGTTCTGGTCCCCAATGGGTCAATTTGTTGTCCTTGCTCAGTTAGTGGACCATTCCGGGCAAGTTGGAATGGGGGCTCTGGAATTTGTTGACACTAACAGTAACAACGACTTCGTGGTTATGAACAGCACCGATCATTTCCAAGCTACAGATGTCGAATGGGATTCCACAGGTCGTTACGTAGTCACTGGAGTTTCTGGATGGAAAGTAAAGCACGATACTGGATATTGGATTTGGACGTTCCAGGGGCGAATCCTTAAACGAGTCAACTTAGATAAATTTAAACATTTCTTATGGAGACCTCGTCCAGCTACTTTATTAACTGCTAAGGATCAAAAAGAAATCAAGAAGAATTTGAAGAAATACTCTTCTCAATTTGAATCTAAGGACAGACTTCGTTTGACTAAAGCATCGAAGGAATTGTTAGAACGTCGGGCAAATCTGATGAAACAGTTTGAAGAATATCGCACAAAGAGGATTTCAGAATGGCAAGAACAAAAGAGCAGACGTCTGGAATTACGTAACCGTAAGTAGATGCAATACAGATTTACAAAACGTGTCAATAAATTACAATAAACTAACTTATTACAATGTATTTTTCTTTTACAGATATGGATACTGATAACTTGGATTCCGATACAACAAATGTTGAAGAAGAAGTTGTTGAGTTCTTGATCAAGGAAGAAACATCAGTTATTGAATAAATATCTTAACAAGATATTAATAGTATTTATATTACTATAAATTTATTTTATATGATATTTCAATAAATACCTGAAGTGACATTTTATTCTTTTATTTGAAGCACACTTTTGTAAGCTATTCTTTAGTAGATATCACTAGTAATAAGGTTTAGATCATTGATAAATTATTTTTTAAGTTAAGTAATGAAGCACACTTTTGTAAGCTATTCTTTAGTAGATGTCGCTAGTAATAAGGTTTAGATCATTGATAAATTATTTTTTTTTAAATTATATTTATGCTTCATAATGTTTTTCAACTTTTTAATAATTTATAGGATTTTAATATAGCTTTTCATTAAAGTACTAAAGAAAAGTATGCATTTTCATTATAGAAAATAAATTTTTTATATTAAAATATCTGTTACTGATATTTGTCACGCCTACTTACATGCAACACAATTGACTTATTTGATGTGTTATTTTCGTTGCCGTAAATTCAGGCGCGCGATCTACTGTTTTTTCTGTTAAATACGGGATATTTGTAGTTTACATTAAAATATACTCACTTTTCTGTCGTGTAAGCAACTTTTTTTAAATTCGTGGACAATTTTTCTAAAATATATTTTTTTTATATTTTTACAATTTCTTGATGGGGTAATATCCGCAAAACGTTAAATTAATAAACCGGATAAACTTTTGGCATTTATGCCACTTCTTTTAAATTCATGGACGTCTTTTTCTAAATCTCAAATCTTCATATTTCTTAATATTTATTAATGTTTTCTAATATTTGCAAAAGAGCTAGAAAAGTGTAGACATTTTAAAATTAATTAAAAAGTTTAATAATTGAATGTACAACAAAATAATTTAACAAGGTCTTTTCATTAAGAAAATAACATAAAATTTATGATTTTCTAAGTCTAAAATTGAACCTTTTCATCATTTTTAACAAGATTATAGTCTTCTTTCGTTGAAAAAATAACAGAAAATTTATGATTTTTTAAAGTCTAAAATTGAACCTTTTCATCATTTTTAACAAGATTATAGTCTTCTTTCATTGAAAAAATAACAGAAATTTTATGATTTTTTAAAGTTTAAAATTCAAGTTTTTCATCATTTTTAACAAGAGTATAACCTTCTTTCCTTGAAAAAATAACAGAAAATTTATGATTTTTTAAAGTCTAAAATTGAACCTTTTCATCATTTTTAACAAGATTATAGTCTTCTTTCGTTGAAAAAATAACAGAAAATTTATGATTTTTTAAAGTTTAAAATTCAACTTTTTCATCATTTTTAACAAGAGTATAACCTTCTTTCGTTGAAAAAATAACAGAAAATTTATGATTTTTTCAAGTCTAAAATTGAACCTTTTCATCATTTTTAACAAGATTATAGTCTTCTTTCGTTGAAAAAATAACAGAAATTTTATGATTTTTTAAAGTTTAAAATTCAAGTTTTTCATCATTTTTAACAAGAGTATAACCTTCTTTCGTTGAAAAAATAACAGAAAATTTATGATTTTTTAAAGTCTAAAATTGAATCTTTTCATCATTTTTAACAAGATTATAGTCTTCTTTCGTTGAAAAAATAACAGAAAATTTATGATTTTTTAAAGTTTAAAATTCAACTTTTTCATCATTTTTAACAAGAGTATAACCTTCTTTCGTTGAAAAAATAACAGAAATTTTATGATTTTTTAAAGTTTAAAATTCAACATTTTCGTCATTTTTAACAAGAGTATAACCTTCTTTCGTTGAAAAAATAACAGAATATTTATGATTTTTTAAAGTCTAAAATTGAACCTTTTCATCATTTTTAACAAGATTATAGTCTTCTTTCGTTGAAAAAATAACAGAAATTTTATGATTTTTTAAAGTTTAAAATTCAAGTTTTTCATCATTTTTAACAAGAGTATAACCTTCTTTCTTCTCTTCGACATCTTATCTTCATTCGACAAAAAGATTGATAATGAAATGGTTTTTGTGATTCTTTGAACTTTCAGAAATAGAAAATGGCAAAGCTAACACTAACGCAGTTAATTTAATGCAATTAAAATGCTGCAATGAATAGTAGAGTTGTAAAAGTGTACGGCTTACAAGTATATGAAAATAAAAACATTAAAAAATTCATTTTATTTCTTTTATTTAAAAATATAAATTTTAGATACATTTAAAAAATAATTTTCCTTTAAAAGATATGAGTTATAGCTAAAATAAATGAATCTTTTCATCATTTTTAACAAGATTAAAGTCTTCTTTCTTTAAAAAAGTAAAAGAAAATTTATGATTCTTTAAAGTCTAAAATTGAATTAAATTTTAAGAATTTTTTCTTCCAAATTAGTTTGTGATTTTCTTAGAACATGCAAGTTAAGTTGCCATATATCTAGGCGCAGTGAAATTGTGGTGCCATCTGTTTAATGAATTGGTAACAATGTCATTTAAGCTACTCCTTAATAGATGTCGCTAGTTGTTGAATAATTTTTTTTTTTATTTTTTAACTTCATGACAAAAGCAGAGTATCCTTGATAGGATGTATGTAACCTCCTACACATTTAATTTTAGTTATCGTCGAAGAAATTCTTAAGTTTAATTTAACTTATTGCTATTATTATAAACTATTTGAACTATTGTTTAAATACGTAAAAATTAATTTCAACAAATTATATTTTTTTAACAAAATAATTTATTTTAGAATTGAACATACGTTATATAAAATTCACTTATACGTTTCATTATACAATTTAAATCTTAGTAAGTGTTCAGGACAATATTTTCAATATTTATTACTCTTTATTATTAAAACATGCTTATTTCTATTTTAATCTAATTGATGACACAGAAATACATTATATATATATATTGTATAAATAATACATTTACCATGTGATATTTACTCTGTTATTACTTTCTAAAATGTGTTCTTGCAATCTAAAACAAATAACTAGTTAAAAATATACATTTACAATGTACTTGTTATTAATTATAAAAGAAATTATTGATAAATTTACTAAAAATATAACTTCTTTGGTTTGTTACATAGTAACAAAAATATTTATCCAAATAGCACAACGATTTATAATAATTTACCAAATAAATTAAAAACGATATACATTAATGGATAATCCTATATTTCTATAATTACTTTTAAAATTAAGCTAAGGAGATAAAATGGAAAAAAAATATGTTCTTAATTGAAATTAAACAAAAAATACTATTTCAAAACGCACTTTCAGCTCCTCAATTAGACAATATATAACAAAACTTAGTTTTAATCATCTTACTAATAAAAATCATTTCACTATGGTAAGGATAAAGATCAGTTTATTCATCATCATCGTCTTCCATGTGCTCCAAGAGTTGGATAGTGCTTTTATTTTGTTCTTCTTCTTCATCTACTTCAATCAATTCATGAGACATTTCCTCATCATCTTCCTACAATAATAAAAAACAAATTAAAAAAATGCAAACTTATTTTTATGAAAAAATCTATAATTTAATATATAACTTACATCAAATCCAAAACAATTTTGCATATCACTAGTTGTGTCATTATGCAGTTGGTGATGAGAAACTTTTCGACTTCCTCGGATAGAGTTTAATACATCGTCATCATCCAAATCTAAAAAAAATATGAAGATTAAGAAAACATATTAATTTATTATGGATAATATAAAATAACATTAAAATAAACATACGTTCTGGTAAAAGGAAATCGCCTTCCAAATGGCCTGGCCCATTTTCATCATCCATACCATCTACAACACCATCCTCTTCCCCATCTTGAAGTTGAATGACTTCAAGAACGACATATTGTTGTCCATCAGTATTGTCTATGGCAACCATTTCATTGTCTGAATCTTCTGAATCGTAATCCATCCCCGGCATTACTTCAACCTATAATCAAAATTTAAAATTAAATACAAAACATTTCAGAAATTTACGTCGGAATATGGAATCAGTGGTGGTGCTCTGGAATGTTACCTGTTGTCCATCAATGTATTGTATTTTCTTCTGTCGCCCCATCTTTAATTGGAGGGCCTTCTCCTGGATGCTAGATTCTGGATCATGTACAGCCATATGCCTAATGAGATTTCCTTTGTGTCTAAACACTCGTTCACAGTCAGAACATGCATTTGTTTTCTCTTTTGGAGGTGGAGGAACATAATCAGGATTATGGTATAAGTTCTGATGCCGCTTCAACAGCTGTTTTTGTCTTTAAAAAAAAAGCAATAAATAAATAAATTGTATGTTAAAAACTAATTACCGTATTTTCAGAATAAACTATATATTTTTTAATTGTAACAAAATTGTATCTACCTCCTATTTACTTTTAATTAATTGAAAAAATAATTAAAAATCAGAAATAACAACAATCCAATAGTATAGTTATAAAGTAAATATTTACCTGAAAGATTGATCGCATTCATCACATTGAAAAGGTTTTTGATCTGTGTGAATTAACATGTGGGACTCCAGGTGTCGTGCTGATATGGAGGCGTATACACATAGTTCACATTTGAAACACTTCTCGCCTTCATGCGTTTTACAATGAATCTGTTAACAAACAAAACCAAACAATGAATAACAATAAAGCTAAACACGAGATTCGTACTTATAAATATTCAGATTATTAATTCACCTTATAACTATATCGATCTGGGAAAGACTTTCCACAGCGTTTACATTTTAGAGGTTTATCCGACGTGTGCAGTTTTTGTACGTGAATTCTCAAGTCTGTCTTTCTACCACAAGTTGTAGGACAAAGCTCGCATTGGAATACTGGTTTCTCATCGACTAAAGAACACACAATAATTAATCAATATAACAATAACGCATCTAATTCGTATTAGTAACTAAAATCTTACCGTTATGAGTTAGTTTATGAGCTTTTAATGAATTGGACTGCGTAAATCGAGATCCGCACACATCGCACTCGTAAGGTTTCTCCCCCGTGTGTATACGCAGATGACGCTTTAACTTGAAAGTATCTGGAGATGCGTATGTACAATGCGGACACTAAAAAATTATAAAGTTATTAAAAACATTGACCAACGAAGATAAAAAGCAGCAGCTTTGTTGCAAATTACCTGATATGGACGTTCTCCAGTATGGCAACGGATATGACGTTTTAGTTTAGATAGCTCAACGCTAGCATAATCACATTCATGACATTTGTGGGGCTTCTCGTGAGTGTGTCTGTATCTTACATGCCTCACAAGCTCTCCAGAAGTTGTAAAAGCGCTCTCGCAGTACTTGCAGTGGTGTGGTTTTGTTCCTGTGTGAGTGTTGACATGGTTTTGTAAAGATGCCAATGTTTTGAATCCTCTCTCACAAACAGAACATTTATGAGGGCGTTCTTCCGAATGAGATTTCATATGTCGCGATAGTAAATATCTGAAAATTAAATGAATATAAGTTAATACAAAATATTACACTAAGGTAATAAATATTACAATTGAAACAAATTAAAAATACCTCTTTGGGCTTGTATAATTACAGTAATTACACATATGAGCTTGAGCAACTGTTTGCGATTTTTTAGGTAAAATTTTTAATATCTTCGATTTGTCATCTTCTGCTCCAGAATCAATTTCGACACTTTCTTCTATTTCTTCATTTTCATCGAAATCATATACAGCTAAATCATTTTCATTGCCGTCCATATCCATTTCAACCTCTTCAACTTCTTCACCTTCAAGATGCACTTTACCTTTTTCACCATCTTCTCCATCTGGCTGCTGCATAATAAGAACATAACTGACTTCTCCAGGGTTTGTATCAGATTGAACAATTGTAACTGCTTGGAATGCTTCTGAGTTATTCAATAGTACTTGATCAGAGTCGTCAGCCAAAGAAGAAACGTTCTAAAACAAACAGAAAGAACATAATGAATAATAAGTTGTTTTGTTTAAATGAACAAAAAGCGGTATTGTTTAAAAATAAATTGAGATGCATAATCCCAAAACAAATTCTGGATTACTATACCAACCTCATCTCCTTCTTGTGTAACAACAGTCATCATAGGCTGTGAATCGGCATTAGCTTGGAAGTAATAGTGCCCTGTTTGATCTATAAAATAAGTTCCTTCGTTGTCTTCAGATTCTGACTGGACTTCTACAAAAAAAATATATAAAACAATTAAAAAAGTAATTAAAAGCAATTTGATATTAAGTAAAAGTATGTAAAGAAGCATACCTGATACATGGGTCACATTGTCACCTACTCCTTCAATTTCTTTATTGAATGTTTCTAGGTATGTTTGAATCTCCGTCCCCTCCAGCTTTATGCCTGCCGCCGCAAAATGTGCAGCCATTATATCTAAACAAGAAATACAGTACCGTGTAAATTTATATTTAAATTACGTTCTATATTTATATGGAAAATTTAAACCAGCTAACAGTATATTTTTTATCGCGTTTTGTGTAAACAAAGATTAGTTACACGTTTGTTCAACTCTTTATCGAAACGTAATGAATGAAATGTAATTTAAAATCTGTGTTCAACAATATATGAATTACAATACTGAAAATTAAGTGGTAATAGAAACATAAATTAAAACATCAAAACTGAATTTGGTATATTATGGTGATACTATTTATGCCGTAGCTGGACATTAACAATTACTTAATATTATCACAACTAATGGTTATTATCATTAGCAACTTTTGGAAGGCTTCTACTTTACTATGTTGTTCTGTGCGTTAGCTTATAGGTTATGATCATGATGATGATGATAATGATATGCTGAATTAGGTGATGAATTGAATTGTACATGCATAATGACAGAAATGAAATGTAGGCATTAATGCAGATACAAATAGTTTTCATACCAGGTTTTGTGTTCTTTTCTCGTGGCATAGCAAACTACTACTATCATGCAGGTGCCTCAAAAGGCAAAGCAATCAAAGTCTAAGGATTCTACGGATAAAAATATAATATTAACATACGTAAACGTTAAGCTCACAAGGAGTCAATAAAAATATTAAAGTGTAATGAAATTTAACTAAATAAAACGGTTAGATTGTGCTATGTATCATAGTAAGGCCACTTGATATCACATGTGTAGAATACACGAATCGTTTTCCAGCTGCATCATCCGCCATATTGATACCTAGAGCCGCGGCCACTTAACAAATGCATTGATTTATAATTTAACATAATTTCCTTAATTAAGCAAAAATACTTCATTAAACTAAACCACATTTTTGACAGAATAACATTGTTTTATTTACCACGACCTAGGGGGCTTTTACAAGAACTAAATTTCTATAAATTAGCACAGTCGGCGCTGTCATCAATATGGTGGATAATGTGTTTCAAGAGAGAGCCGTATGTTAAAGACCGATAGATTATAAAATTGTTTTAAAACATAATATGTCATATTATAACTAAATACTAACCTTAAAATAGCGTCCAATGTAATTATACAATTATAAACTATGTTTTTAGGGTAACTAAATACACTATATTTAATAAAATACCATTATTTTACTTACATTTTATTTAACTTCAAAATACTTCTAAGAGGGCGTTGTGGATTGCTGAATTTAATATGGCGAGAACTGCAAGAGATGGCGAGGTCCTCGACTAAATAAATGCGCATTACCAACTGCGCATGTGTATTTATAATGGCTGCCGTTTATCATTTATTATTTGGCGCCAAAACAAAACTCTGAGGCATCTCTGGACTTCTAAATATCATTTAATCGAGATCTCTGCATATTTATCTTAAAACAAAATTACCTAATTTATCCAATACTATTAATAGAAAAAACATAAGAAATCAACGGGTTTAACATTATTTTAATTCAGCGGCAAATTCAAAATAATTGCATGAGTCATTAACTAAGTAATATAAACTATTACAATTAATTTAAAATTATTATTGCGAGTTCTCCGAATTAAATTTTTAAATTCTAATTTACGTAATTATTTAAAATACTTCGTAATAGCGCATTCATCTTTCTCTCGTCAATCTCACCTATAAAAGTTAATTTCTATTCCTAAACTTACAGGTGAATTTAGATAGATAGGAATCAGAGATAAAGAGCATACAATATTTCAAATTAACAATTCTATTTAATAACAGCATCCAACAGAAATTTACTTCCATATCCACACAATTCAATATAAAGTATTTTTTAAGTAAAACATACGATTTATATTCAAGTGCAGCAAGGAGTATCTCAAGAGCAAAGTCGCTAAACATTTAGAAAGAAGCCAAAAGGAAGATCTTCAATTAAGAAAAAAATAGTGATTCAATAGAAATAAATTCTATCTTTTTGTAAGTCATTCTCATGTGTCCAACGAAGTTTCTGAGCCTGGAGCTAGTGCTCCACTTGCCCAGCGAATCATATACTACGATTTATATGCCAAATATATATTTTATGCACTTTCTGTTGTTTCTATACCGTAGAAAAAGCTTAAAATGAAAGTTTCTGAACTACTAATTATCAAATTTTCGTAATACAGTTGACTGTTCCTAAAATATGCAACCATTGCATGTTTGATAGTATTCGTCGTAGTACTATTCTTATAATATGTAATATATTTATATTCGCCGCCTAATGTATTTATATCCTCTGAACTCTATTCCTGGTATGTTAATGATTACATTCAACGCGTCTGGTAATACTACATCCCAAATGGCGGAAATATTTGAATTATCCACTCGCATATTTTTACCAATTATGTTTGTTGCCATTAATTCAGGCGCTTATTGGTTTTCAATTATTAATAGGTTCTTCTTTATGGGGGAATACGATACACTACTTTTTATTTAAAGATAACCGCTGTTATGCACAAATGTATTTCGTGTGATAAAGCGAGATTTAGACCCCCACCGCTATTTTTTTGTAACTTTTAATTGACATCCGTTAATTTCTAACGTATTTTGAAATGCTTATATTTTCTAACTTAGAAAACTAAACTTATGCCCGCTCCAAGTCTTAGGATTTATTTTTCTCTTTATTTAAAGTCGGCTGATAGTTTCGGGTAAACTTAGCCTATTTTATAAGGTACTTTGAAGAAACGTCATGAGTTAACGGACGGTCAAACAGTTACAAAATAGGATTCTTTTAGTTACTTCAGTAATAGTGTCGGTTTATTCTTCTAATTCATTACTCTTTCTTTCTACTGCAAATGAACACTTCCGATGTAAGGATATAAGGAGGAGTTTTTATTGCAGTGTTGGATTCTGGATAATTAAAATGCATGAAATAATTAAATAGCTTTCTATTATTGTTAACAAATTTAGCAAATATAGAACAAAATGATACCCCTTTAATACTCTGTATTGTATATGACAAAACACAGTAAATAAATATTATTCCCCTAACAAACTGCCATTAGCAAGTAAAAATATTTTATTAAAATAAAAAAAAATATTTTACTAATTATAAATTCTCTTAAAAATTAATTTGAAACATTTTACTATATGATTTTGTTATACAAAGTTACATTTTATATTTTTCATTAGTAAAAAAATAATTGCAATAGCAAGTTGGAGGCTTAGGAGAATCGTACACTTAAAATAATTTCATTTTATGACAAATATGTTTTTTTTTTAAGTTTCTCTTTTAAGGCTTCAAATTTTTGTGACTTATTCATTCTTTCAGTTGCGGATCTGCCATACAAAATTGTTGGGAACTGCTTCGTAGTTCTACTCTTAAGATGTATATTGTAGCAATTGCTAATAGCATTGTTAGGCCCATTGTTACCCACTGTAAAGTTTGTGTAAATTTTACCTGATTTTGAAGTTTCTCGTTGTTTTCTGTTAGCTGGGTTAACTAAAAAGATATTTAAAAAATGTTAATGTTAATTTGAAAATTCATTAATGTCAAATATGTTTTTATACACATGTTCTTCCTAAATTTACTTATTTTAATACCGACTAAAAATTGTCATAGTACTTTTCAACATAGCTCAGAATGATTATCTTTACCATTTACACACTGAATTTTATAACATGTACTCCATAATAAAAAGTAAATAATAATAATAATGATTTCCACTTCCCCTATGTCGTAACGAAGTATGGTTTAATAAATAATCAATAATAGAAATAATTATAACAGCTGCAATAACGTCACAAAAGCAAACCATATTAAGAAACATGTGGATAAAACCATATGTATATAATTAAAAAATTACCATATTCTGGACGTGCGGAGATATTTTATTTTCCGAATCACCCCCTGTAATGGATCCATTTCTTATAACATCACCACCTCCAGGTAATATACATTTCAAACGATGCTGCTCTACATTATGTGACGCTGTATTCTAAAAATATTTTATATCTTTAATCAAAAAATCCTCAATTTGTCTAATTTATAAGATGAAATACTTACTTTCCACATATCGCTTAATTCCTGGGGACTTGGATCAGCATTAGGACCTAGAGATATGGACATTACTAAAAATTTATCTTTGGAGAAACCTGACATGTAATATCCTGCTTGAAGTACTACATTTATCGTAACAGAAGCCCCAGGAGTTAGTTGACCAGTACTGGGACGCACTCTGAACTTCTCAGGCGATGTCGTTTTAATCTTTAAAAATACAACAATGTTATAACCATAACCAGAATAGTTATCTATGTCCTCTTAACATTTAAATCAATCATACCTTGTACGTTATAGGATTTTCGTCTATATTTGTTAAAGAAATGGATCCAGTCATTTCATTTCCATCTTTAGTAAACGTGATAGCGTCTGCTGGAGTAATACTAAGCATTTCTCCTTTAAAAAAATAGAGGGCTTTATTAATTTTATATGAGAATTTCATAATTTCGCAATTAGCAGCCCACATTTTGAGTTTTATTATAATATCAAAAAGTTTTAAGGTCTTTATATATTCCATATTATATTAAATATAATAGAAAAAATTTATTAAAAAAATTCTCTAATTTCATAACAAAAAAAATTTAATAAAACATAAGAATGTGGCTTTTTCGGTATAAACAATATTAAATAATATATTTAAAGGGCAGTTATCACCGAATTTATCGCATGAATGTTATCAAATAACATATGTATTTTTTATGTTATGTGTATTAACATAAATACAGAACTATAAAATAGGTAATTTAAAGTTGTAAGCATTCATCATTGCCGACCTCCTATTAATATTGACACTATTTATGGTCTCGCATTTATGTGAACTAAATCGCTCCCGACTTTATTATATTATATGTATCATAGTCTCAAATTGTTTATTGTGATGTAAATTTAACAAGTTTTAAATGAATGTCATTATGTAATTTCTTTATTTGAAAGCATCAGACTCTAGTATAAAATTAACCCAATGGTAGGCCAAAGAATTTGGTTTTTTTGCAGGTTTTACTAGCAAGTCACCAAGTTTATTTTCAAATATTATATTGTATGGCACAAAATTGAATACAGGATTTTTATTAAACTCTTCTATAATATAATTATTTGTGTATATTTACCACTGTCTCTATCTCCGACAAAATTGGGGCTTGCTTCAGACATTGGTGATCCGTCAGCGAAATGAACCTTTAGTAAAAAAAAAGATCTGTTTAATATTTAATTATGACTAAGTACAATCACCGTTAATCTATTCTATTTTAGTCACAATTAAGTTACACAGTATGTACAGCTGGACCAGCCACAAGGCCGCAGAGTAATGTAATTATTAATCTTTATTATCTATAGTTTTAAATTTACTATTTAATTATTATATAATTTATAAACTATATCAAGTACTTTGCAAAACGAACCTGATTTTTATTTTACTATATCATCTTCCAATACGTGGCTATGCTAATACAAGTAACTTTGTTTTTATACATGTAATTAAAATATTATGTCTTATAATAGACAGAACTTTGTCACAAATATCTATACATAATCTAAACCTAAATATATTTAAATTAGGTTTCATTTATCTCTTATCTTATAACATTGGAAAAAAAACATATGTTTCCATGAGATGTCAAATTGCAATAACCTCAAAAAGTATCAGATAAATAAAATAATATTTGAACAACAATGTTTACATAACTTAGTTATTTACCTGCATCTTTTAATTACAATTTATTGTTTATAATTTAAATATTGATATGTTTACTTATTAAAATTAATATATACCAGTAATTTTAAACTATTATTAATAAAATTTAATGTTTTTTTTAGAGTTAAACTTATATTAGTTTTCTTATAATTATAAACATATTTTAAATAAATCTGATGATATGAGATGTTGGAAGAACTGGGTGATATGAGATCTTGTAGTTGAGATTTTAGAAATCGATACGAATATAAAAAACTGGACAGAGTTTGCTAACCCAAAGTAGATGGCCTTCACAAATGAATAATGAAAAAATTTATTACTTTGTACATAATTATTATTTTCATGATCGTGGCCAATCATGACATAATATCTCTTGGGGATCAAAGTGTTGCTTTGTGATATAAAAACATATGCAAGTATATAAATTACAAAATTGTTTAGGGAATTTCATGACTATCTACAGCTGTTATGCGTTTAATTCAACTCTATCTTGATAACGATTACAAAAATGACATTTTTATTTTATGAGCCTAAAGCAGCAATTTTGTAACATTTATTAATAAATGAAGAAACGAATATCGTGTAACTATATGACAAACTATAAAGAAAGAAAATTATTTTTGTTCTAAATTACAGTTATAAATAAAATCTCTTCAGCTAGTTAATCACATCTTTTTGATTGATGTCCTTCTGTAGGATACCACCACTACTTTGTACTAATCTTTTATTATTAGGTCAGATTCATCTTGAGTGAACCAAGGTTAACAAAAAATTGAAAAATAATTTATCCCCGCTAAACACAGTTACGTGTATTTAAGGTTTATTTAACATAATAAAAGATATCTGTTACGTAAACGATTTTAACTAATACACAACATTTTGTGATCTATTTAATTGCTATTTGAAAAATAAATCATAAATCTACCCTTTTGGTCATTAGCTAACTCATAAAACGTCTGAAGAACAATTTTACAAAATCTGAAGAAGTGCTTTTAGACTTAAATATCTTTTAAATGCAAAATTTGTACATAAAACTTTTATATTAACAGTATATAAATTTTTATTTGAAAAATGTTTTAAACAGCTCTATAATTAATTCCAAATTAAATTGATTAAAAAAATAATTCCCGAATTAATATGTGATTAAAATAACAAACGTATCTATCTTCTTTTCTATACGATAATTCTTATCTATGGTTCTGACTTTATTATTTACTTTTACTACAGCAAATTTATTATCGTTTAGGACCTAGGGGAAATGTAATCGGTTAATGGATAGGCAATTACTCACCTCTGAACTTTATTCAATTTATATTATTGCTTTTCTATTATGATAACAAAATAGATAAAAACGTTAGAGGAATGAAAATATATTATTCGTTCTATTGCAGTGCATAGTGGGAGGAATAAAAACGAAAGCAGTGTACACTGCGGATAAATCGAACATTAAAGGAGGCTATTTTGTACATGAGTGTATTAGAATATTGTGATTAATTAATTATTAATCGATTTCAGATATGTTTTAGTTTGTATGTGTGATATGTAGTTTTCGAGTTACTCAAAAAACAAATCTATAGTGTACCCTTTTTTGAAATACCTTAAATAAACTAATTTATAGATATTCCATCATTCGCACGTAGGACACAGGCATTTCCTGCCACTGAATATCAAGTTCACAAGCAAAACGAAATCTACGCCTATAGCATAGAACAGAATCTGATGTTATAAGGTAAGCGTCCACAGGTCCGGTATTTCTCGTATGAAACGCGTTGACTTTATTGCATAATGTCACAAAAACTGAGTCCACATAACTTGCGAAATAACCTTCCCTTCCTTCTCTTTCACGTTCTATTTAATAAAGCCAATGCGAGCTATGTTGATCTGTGCACGCTTACCTTTATACTTCTCAATCTAATTTTATATGCACGGTCATGTATTTCATAGATAGATGATATTTATTCCACACCCACATTGACATTTATATTTCTCCTCTAAAAGGGCAAACAATATACTGATGCTATACTTTTCGTATAGTCCGGTGGAAATATTATTTATAAGTTATGTGAGTATATTTTTTTGCATAAAATATTTTGTAATAAATACGAAAATTTGAAATTATTTTTTTCGTGTTCTATAACTTGTGTTTTATTTTAATATTTTGATGTAATTAATTTAATTTTACCGACGAGACTTATGTTGTATTAAAGTATAAAAATGTATATTAAAAAATGTTAAATATTTTTACCATAAGATTTGTTCAGTATTTACTAGTTTGATCTTTCTACGTTTTTAAAAATTCCATATCTGGAATACTCTACTTAATAAGTGTTATATGATAATGCTAATAATGCAAAAAGCTATATTTATTTTTCAAAAATAGGTCACAAAATGCTATTTTTTAAGGTAACATTGTTTAAGTACCAATTTAGGTAATAAAAGATATTTTTCTGTTCTGTAAATATTTTAAATGCGTTAAAAATTTCATCAAATCTCAAATTATTAAAATAAAGCTGAAGACTAAACACAACATATCATTTTACTTATATTATTGAATTTAATACTTTATAATCCTTGAAAAGTTCTTCTGAAGAAGATTTAAGTTACTATTAATTCAAAAAAATGTAGAATATTTTTTCAAACAATAAAATAGATCAGAAAACGTTATTCAATTTTTAAAGAAAAAATAATTGTAGTACCATTAAATAAACTTTAAAAACACGCAACTGTGCTTCCGAAGACTATTAAACTATTTTTATACCCACTGTTATCACGTAATATATATAAAAAACTATTTTTCTTTAAAACACAATTCTATAATTAGAGGACTAACCTTCTTATTTCCTGCCGTCATCTGCGACATACCAACGTTTGACTGAAAGTTGTTGGTTACAGTTGCGGCAGAGCCAAGGGTTGCAGCAGTAGGGGTAGTGATAGTGCTTGACGGACTGTAGTTATATATATTTCTCTTACGAACTTCGGAAACAAAAGAATACTCGTAACTATCTTGACCACCCCAACAGCTCAGTGCTCTCTCTGGAGGTACGATATCTTTCAAACTGTTTTTATTAACAAATTTCATTTTGGCAACAGCTTTCGCAGGTAGTAGTGATTTAATTATCTTAAATGCAGCTGTAACGAAAGTTTTATATTGTTGTGGTTATAATAAAAATATATGGTTGTAATAAATATTATTTTAAATACCATTAAGAATCCATGGCATTTCGTATATTACAATAAAGTTTAAAAAATTTGGGTAATACGATTTGAATAATCCAATAATATATTTTGTAAAGTCCATGTCCATATTGTTCAATCCTGTATCAGCCATATCGAAAAATATCGTGATCTGGTCACCATCTTCCTCCCTGCAACAACAAAACATTCTTTCAACTAAAATATATAACAGAATTATAATAAGTAAACAACAGTCTAATTAAGACTCGGTGCACTCAAGTCATACACTTGCGACAAAGCTGTCTTTAAACAAAACTTTTAGAGTTATCTTTGACTGTTCATTCTTTTCAACTTTCACAGTGTTTATCTCAATCCTTCAATGAAAAAGACCAGGTTGTCTAAAGACTAATGACCTAGACAATTTAAGGTAGTTTCACTTTGATATTCCACTACAATTAATTGTCTTAAATTCTTTAGTTTTTTAGTGATAAGCTTTGGCATATTCCGCCTTCGTGCCTTAAAATTTAAATTATTTAACGCCTAAATTTGCTCATATTTCTTAACGAAAATGTAACATTAATCGATCGACCATATTTTCAAGAGGAACTTGATATTTAAATATATTTTTAAGACATTTTTAAAATATTTAAAAACAGATTTTGAAGATATTATGCATTACAGGAAATATGCGATATTTTATTATGTCTTTCATTTATATTTTAATGTAAATCCAAGGTAAAACACATATAATAAATGCAACTCATGCAATGTATTTATTATAAATATAGACAAACATCATTCCCTCGATCAAAGATAATGTTAAAAACTCTCAGAAAGATGACGAATTAAAAAAGTACTGTTTTTATTTTATTCACAATGAGGGAAAATATTACACGGTACTAAAGTCCATTATTTGTATTCTCAACAATAATAACAAATATATTTTTAATGCATTTAGTTATTTTTATATATAAAAACCTGTATTTTGACCTTGAAAAGATTAATGGTTGCATACGTTTATCATTTAAGGCAACAGTATACTTTAAAAGAACAAATTTCGTTATGTATTTATTGTTTTTCTAAATATTCTTTGTAAACATACATTATTATAAGAAAATGGCTCCAATAATTGCCGCTTTATATATTCCAAACAAAAACAAAAAGGAACATCTTATTAAATACTGTTAATTAAGGATATAAAGCAAAAATTTCAATAATACAGGATTAATTTTCTCTTTATGAATATTAATAGAAAATAATGTATTTTGTTATTCGATGGAATACCTTCGCCTTAACTTTAAATATTTACTTAAGCTGGTATATATGACGCATTCGCTTTTACAAAATATAATTAATGAGTAATGTCAACAAAATATGGTAATTGGTTAACAATAAATCAATGTTAGATGCTGCATAATTTTAAAACTTATAAAACAAGCAGTCATCACATTTGAAATGCCATTCGTATGATTTATCGTCTAATCTTATCAAAATGAGCGAGTATGACTCTTAACAGATTTATTTATAACACATTGAAATACCTTTCCAGTCTATCTACCCAATAAACAAGACAACGTTTCAAGTCCTCCATGTCGCATTGCCCTTTTACATGTTTTTTACTTTTAAATATTAGTAAAGCCTTTCCATCAATATCGCGATTATGCGGAAAAAAACCACCGTCTTTTATGTAATCCATTCGAATATTACTTTCATTAATTTCTGAAATTAAAATATATATTAGTATGGTAATTTATACAAATAAAATAGAAAAAAAAGTAAATGTTACCGTTCGTTCCAAATTTCTTTCTCCAATCACAAGTATCCCATAAGTGAGCCAAAGATAATTTTTGATCTAAGTCATTATGCTCTAAAAATCTCTTCAACCACTGGTCTGAATTTTTAATTCTTCCAATATCTGCCTCGTGAAAACCACCTGCAATAAAATTGACGTTATTTACAACTGGAGTTTGAAAACATAACCTTATTTACATAATGAAATATTTGACAAATGTATCATTATTTAACAAATAACATAAATTATCAATCATTTAATTACCTGAATCAGGGGCTCCATCCTTTTCCAATTTCTGCAAAAATGCATCCCGTAATTCTTGAATTTGTTGCGAAGATGCAATCATTTTTAAATAAACTTAATTTTATAATTTAATAAAAAACATCACCAAAATATGTACAAATCACATCAAAATATATAAACCTTTAACTAATTTAATTGATAATTTTTTTTAATAATTTATTAAGTATGTACTAGTAATAAAAAAAATAATTTTCTTGAAGATATGGGTAATACGATTCCAAAATTGATATCAATTTCAGTATCATATCATAAATTAATCAATAAGATAATAACTTATATTATTAAATTGCTTATTATTTATTTGATTGCTAGTAAAGTGATATACTTTATATCAAAGTCCAAACTTCACTTAAACATAATAATCACTTGAAATTACTTTTATTGTTCACTGTGAACCACTGCTTTGTGTTACTGAATGTATAGTTTTTAATATATTTAAATATCACAACATTTGCACATATTATATTTGTTGTCGCTTTATACTGTTGTCTTCAACAAATCCATTGTTTTAATCCAACTATTTATACCACACCTGAAACATTTTATGATAGTCCTTTATAAATTTAATTGTAAACAACAGCTGTATGTTGAGGTTGTTAACCTAAACATCGTATAACATGCTAAAAATGTTAAGCATGCTTGTATATATTTTACTTCCAATCCACTTACGCAAAGAACTCCTTTCAAAAGTTATTTCTAGTTCTATAATAATTCTTTGGTTAAAGTTTAGCTAGAAATTGCGACTGGATAAACTGTAATTAGCGCGAGAGTAAAGTAAAAACATATTTTCCAGAAAATCTAATTAAGTTTTAGTTTACCTTATTAGGATTTCATTATATCTTTGGAAATCAATTAAAAATGTGATTTTTATTATTATTTCAAAATATTTAGTAAAAGAAATAAGAATTCCTATTTGTTTTAATAAAGATTATTAACTAGTCACAAAATTTAAGCAATAAAAATATATTTTTCGAAAAGATTATGCTTGGTTATAACTCAATGCGCATGATAAATTACCAAAGCCCCCTATTATTATTATTATTAACATAAAAGGGAAGTCCTTTTTAATGCTAATGTTAAAATAAATTTGCCACTATCAATTTTATTTATTTAATATCTCTTGTTCAACATTTGAAATTGTTTAGAAAAAAAATCAGAAAATAAAATTGTATAGGAGTATAGTAAATAATATTATCATGTGATAAATTTATTTACAGAAATAATTTGAGTCCTTTACTTGTTAGGTACTAAATTAATATTTGCTAGACATTCTGAGTATATAATGTTACTGTAATTACGCAAGATGATAAACCAAGGTTTTACGCATAGGACAAAAAAAAATCAATAAAAACAAATCCAAATTACATTTGCGAAAAATTCATAAATATCCGAAAATAATTTTTTCAGATATAACTAAACTATAATTGACTGACTACTTATCGCAAAAGTTAGTTAACATAACCAGTTAAATAGAATAACATTAAATTCGTTTAAATGAGTACAGCTGCAAATGTATGTAATAAATAAATATTGTTGTACAAATATTTTCTCCAAGTATTGCAATATCACAGAATTTTTAAACAATCAATTAGTGAGTGTAAATTTTTTTATTTAAATATAATATATTATAATGTCATACCACATTAAAGCAGTGCAAAAGTAATTATATTGATATGTATCAGTTCAGTACACTTCGTTTCCAGTATCAATAAATAGCAAAATATACGTATATTATATAAAAAATAGTTATTTACAATGTATAAATAGATATTTGTCGTTTTAATATTAGTTATTTTGTTTTATTGTCTAATTCGTCAAGTATTTTTTGTCTTTTATGAAGTAATCGTCCACCAGTGAAACCTAAAATTCCGCAACTCATAGCAACTAAACCTCCAAGTTTTACTCCAGCTACAAGGCCGATTGGACCCCCTATGCAGCTCCCCAACAATGCTCCAGCTACTGGATATAACCCTCCACGCATTCTACTTACTTTTGATAAGGTTCTATGAAACAATAATAAGATAATATTAATGATAAAATTTATATCAGCTGGTATTAACAAATATTGTTAAATATATGTATCTAATGTCTGCCTATTTACGATGACCTCCTTCTAAATTGGTAATTTCTATAGTGTTGAAACCATAGAAGAGCGCTAGACGAATGCGTAATATGTATTCTAGATTAAAGAATAAATAAACAGCTGCAGATTTTCAGGGTTTATGTTTATACAGAAGTGGCAGAAAAGATCCAATACTTTTGTACATTAAATATTATAAAAATATATAATGTTCAATACAACCTTTATCAGTAAATTTTTTAATGATTTTCTCCTATCTGATTAAAGATACCATTAAAATTCCATTAGTAAACGATGCAAATATGTGTTATCTTTAATAAAGAATTTTTAATTAGTTTTAAGTTATAAGTACGAAACAGTCTTTATTAGCGTTTTCTATACTTTTTAGCTCAATGTTTGTGTGGATGCACTAATATAATTTTCTCAACAATTGTTGAATAACTAGTTACTTACATACTATATATAACAAAGCAATAATAAGAATACCTTTCCGTAACTTCAACATTTTCGTGAGATTCTTGAACATTTCTTTCAACAATATCAACTTGCTCCTTTTGTTGTTGGACAGCTGCTTCAAATTCAAGAAACAATTCATGTAATTCAGATACTTCATTTTGTAGTTCCTCAAAAGATTTTGCATACTTTTCTTGTTTCTTAAGGTCGTCGTATGTATTATTAATATCAGCACTTAATTGAACTTCATGTATGTCAGGTCCTTCAGCCTTTTCGTTTTCAGTTGCATTTGAGTCTTCATTTTCAATTGGAGGTGGCGTCGAATTCTTAATAACAGGTATTAATGCTAGTGGTGAAATGATTATAAAAAGAAACTTAACAAAAGGAAATTTGGCAAAGTAATATTAAATCATAATAACTTACTTAAATATTCTTCAATGGCTTTCTGCGTTCTTTGTCTTGAGTCAGCTGTGAATCTGTCAAACTTTAGTATCTCTTCATCGCATACCTGACTGCGCAATAAATCAACTTCATAAAGTAATTGTTTTAATTGTTTAACAACACGAGTAGCATTAACTTTTTCATTTTGTACTTTTTGCCAATCAGACGTCTGCATACCCTTTTGAATATTTATCATGTGTTTTTTTAGTAAATCTAGGTGATATGGAGCAGCAACATCCTTAAATTTTCTTAATGATATTTCTACACGTTTAAAAGATAGTTGGCTCGTGTCAGACATTTGATTTTATTTGTATATAATAAACCTGTTTTTTAAATACCCGAATTACTGATACTAAATAATTTTATACAACTTGTTTTTATTAAAACGTATTACAAAATTTTTAATGACATATTGCAAATGCAATATCTTTGTTTTGGTTAGGAATAATATTAAGTCTGTAAATCAGAGACATCTATAATCACAATGCTAAATTAACTAGAAACTTCATTTACCAGATATAAACCTTGGTTTGATACATCAATTGTTTAACACCGATGCCTATTAAATGTTTTGAGTTTACTTGGGATATAATAAATTTGTACTGGATAGAATGGAATCTGTGGCAGCTGTATAATTGAACTATAATGAAAACCCGGCATAAATTCAGTCCATTCCTTAATATTTCTGATGTTTGATTACTAAAATTATTCGGAGTCTAATGACTCCCCAACTCTTATACGGATTCTATAGAATGGGCTTGTGTCCTCATTTTTTAGTTGTCAATTTTTCAATTGTTGATTGAAATTGATGTTAATAAATGTGTATTGGTGTGTCTATTTTATTAAATATCTAAATATTGACGGAGATATAGCAATTAAAAGTTTGAATTGTAGTTTTAGCGCTAGAAATGGTCCGCCATATTTGTATGATGTGAAATGCATTTTAACGTAACTTATTTGTTGAGTAGGTAAGTGCTGTGGTAATGTTCTGTAGCTGTTGGTAGTCAAATAATCAAGTCAAATCAAAGAATAATAAGTTTTTATTTTATTTAACCCTGCTAAGGCAGACATAATATTGAAATTTGATTGTTCCTTGAAATAGTTGTGAATAATATTTGATATTTTGATATATAAATACATATAGCAGAGATTTATGATCTGTAAGGTTGGTAACCTTAAACAAGGATTGTGATGTCACATGCAGTTGGAATGTGTACAACGTTGAATCCTGGTTGAATCCCTTTAATAATTAAAGAGACAAAATTACTTTTTTAATTGTTAATATCTCTTAACATACGAGTAATAGGAGTTATTAAAAAATAATTGAACATTTGATGTTCTAGTAACCCACTTTATCAATATATAGTACACTTTTATAGAAATTAAGACATAGGACACAAGCCCATTTAGGGAAAAAATTCTAGTTTTCCAACACATCGAGATAAGTATGTTTCTGTACTGAAAATATTTATTAATATAATTATAATAACTTTAATTTCATTAACTGATCTATATTTAATTAAATTTTGTACACTTTTGAGTAATGTCCTCATTATTCTACTACGTCATTTTCACTCCTATCGTGAACTTTCATATGAGTTTTAAGGGTGCTTCCTTGAGAGAAGAATTTTTTACAAACGTTGCACTGAAATGGCTTTTCACCTGTATGAACTCTAACATGTTTCTTTAAACAAGATCCAGTAGCAAAAGTTTTTTCACATATATCACACTTATAATTTCTAACACCTTTATGAGTAAACAATAAATGTGTCCTTAAGGAAGATCTATTTCTAAATCTTTTATCACAAATTGAACATTCAAATGCTCTGTAATCAGAATGAGATCGCATATGAATTCGCAACTCCGCAATTGTTACAGTCCCTTTACCACAAGTTGCACAGATATGATTCCTAATGTTCTCATGACGTAACATGTGAGCTCGTAAACAACCATTATTTTTGAAACTTTTTGGACATTTTTGGCATTGAAATGGAGTTTCATCCGTATGAACGAATTTATGATGCTGAAAACAGAAAATAGTATAATAATTAAAAAAACTAGAAACTTAAATAAGATAAAAACCTTTAGTTCTGCTCTTGTTCGAAATCTTTTTCCACATTCATCACAAACAAATGATTTGACATCTTCTCCTTCATGTGTGCGCATATGAACTTTATACGCCCCCTTATAGAAAAAATCTTTACCACAATGGCAGACGTATTCCTTGACACCGGTATGCACTACCATATGCTGTATTAATCCATGCCACTTGTTATATGAGTTGCCACAAATTGAACAAACAGCTGGCTAAGGGAAAATTCGGAACATTTATTGTATACCAAAGACCAAAGATGTAATAATATATTAACGAAAAATAAAAACCTTTTTCCCTTCATGTGTTCTTAAATGTCCATCATATTTCTCTTTTGATTTGAACTGCCTGGGGCATTTTTCACAGGCAAATGGAAATCGACCGCTGAAAGAGAAATATACTTTTTCTTAGTTCACTAGTAAAACGTAGTAAAAGTAGTTCTTTCTGCAGAACTGGATAAAATATAAATATGATATTAATATAAGTGTGTATAGACCTGCTGTGAAGCGAGACAATAATAATTAAGTACTCATTTAACAAGTAGTAAGTCTACAAATTATAAAAAGGGGATTTTATATAAATTAATAAATCAGGGAATCATAATTAAATGCATGTGAATGACCAGGTAGACCCCCAGAAATAAATGGAAATGGGATAGTGAACAAATTGGCAAAAATGGCTTGAGTAGATGAAATAATTTACTAATTAATGATATGAAAAAAATTATAAAATATAATAATGTGAAAGATTGGAAAACAATGTATATAAAAGGATCTCAAGAAAATCAATCAAGATAAAACTATTTTATAAATTCAGAGAACGACATGGATAGAAAATTATTTTTCTAGAAAATTTATTAATATTATATTAGGAATACGTTTTAGACACTGGAAATATATTTCATATTTATATAAAATAAAAATAATGACATCTCTAAACCGGAACAGAGAATTTGGTTAATTGTTTATTTGTTAGAATTTATATTGTTTACCATAAACTTTATTATTCAAGAAAGGATTACTTACTTTCGTGTATCTGGTTTTGTTTTGTTCCTTCTTTTCTTTTTAACATATTTCCGTTTTGTTGCTAGTTTCTTAGGCTTTTCTTCTTGAATACTTTCTTCCTCATCTTCACTAAAATCATTGTCATAATCCTCAAGCTTTACTTCGAGCTGAGAGTCAATAGCTTCTTCTTTAATAATATTTACCTAAATAAAGAAAATAAAGTTATATCTTAAGAACAAAATCATATTATAAATATATTGACGTTCTCACTTGTGATTTTAAAGTATCATTGCTTTTGATACATTGTTCTCTAAATTCTAAAAATTCGTGAAGTCTTCCAGAACATGAAGGACATAGTCCTGATGGTAATCCATCATCTTCTTTAGCCTAAAAATATGATATTTAAAAACAGAACAATCATTATTATTTATAGAGATTAATTAATAGGATAATACATCTATATTTGTACACATTTTAAATATTTCATCCAAGTGGTTTTCAAATAAAAATTGTAATTGATTTTCGTCATGATGTTGTAAACATCCTCGACAAATTTGTTCACCATTAGACTCATTAGAATTATCCATTTAGTAATATATTATTTTTTTAGCATTCACAAAATTTAAATAAAATTTGCAGGTTTTGTTGATATTGTAATTTGACAGCTGATTTAATTGACAAGATTTCATGCTGGAAAGAGTATAAATTGGAATATGAAGACAGGAAGGAATTTGATCAAAAGAATAATAGATTTTAGAACAAATATTATTATAAAAAATTAATTATATTTTATTTCTTGTAATAAGTAGTAATAGAGAAATTTGTAAATCAAGAATAAATGCCTCAAGTATAGTCTGTAATCTTAAAAATAAATAAGAAATGGCGGGAAATTTAAATAATTCACCCACAACTTTAGTTGTGCAGCTTATATATTTATAAAAGCTTATAAAAACTTTTATGATATAATTGATTTATGTTAAGCTATAAAAGTGCAGGTTAAAGGGTCTAAAATGATTAGGTAACCAAATGTGAAGAAGGTTTAATTAATATTTAGTTACAAGTTTTTAGTAAAAGGTTTTCCTTAGCCAAAGATTAAAATTTGGATATTATGAGCTTTTTACTAAACTGCGTCGTAATTCTAACAAATAACTAAAATATTTGTAATACTACTACAGCACATCGTAAAATTAATTAAGTTTCAAATATTAAATTCCGTGTTAAATGAAGTTCTGTCATGAATAAAATTATAGATTACGTAAAATCTATGTTTAAGAAACGTTAAAACTGTTGCTTAAAATTTTTTAAATAAGAAATATTATAGAAGCGCATATTATACATTGCAATGCTTAACGCGTTAAGTAAAAATTATTCTTATACAATAGCAATGCCGTGGATATTTACTGTTCTATTTCGACACTGCATATACATGCAAATCATAATCAGACAAGATTAACTAAAACGCAATACAGTCCAGCATCATTCTCGTCTGAGAATTTGACTGACTCAACCGGCAAATGAGTCAACAATAGTTACAGTCAGTTTAACGTCGTTAAATTTACTTCGGTATATTATCAAATATACGATAGAGTAAGTGTAACATATTACAGTTTAAGTACTATTAATTATTAATGAATAAGCAATATTTAAAGCAAGTGTGTTGCCTGGTAAACCGGACTATTCTGTTCGGAAATTTACTATACTAATTTACGAAAGATATACATACATCTATGTTTTCCAGACGTAAACAATGTTTTAATAACGCAAAGTTTGATGCTAATACAATAGAAAATGATTTTTTTTTAATTATTAAAATAGCATTAACTTATTAGTCATTAGATCAAGGTCATAACATGACCTCACTGTGTTCTTAAACCGCATTCTCGCGGGGCGATTTTAGGTGTTCAGTAATTGCATATTCATACAAAAGTTGAATATTACGTGAAACAGATTTAAAGACACATATTTCATGAGTGTACTAAAACAGATCTAATTTTTTCACTGTAGTTCAACCCGGAGTCGGTACAATTTTACCAACTACGATTCCTCTGACCAGAAATTGCTTCTGAATTCACAGCCCTGGTTTAAGTAAAATTTGTGAATAGAGGTCGGCTTATATACATGTGGTAAAAATGCCGGAGAGGTTTGGATTGCAGTTGTTTATTTTCATTGACAATTTTATTTCAGCACGAAATGGATCCCATCGTAAGCCCATGTCCCAATCAGTCGTTTGGCGACGTAGGGCCACTGTTCACCAGCGTGCTGCAGGTCATCCTTGCCGCGCAATGCAGCATTGCCCAATCAACTGAATGGCCTGAAGATGATGTTGTCAATATTCTCCAAGGTATATTTAAAACTGTCCAAGATCATAGAGCCTCCAGAGCTATGTCATTTTACGAAAGCTGAAATTTGGAGCATAAAAGTGTAATATGTAGTTAAGAACGTATGCGTACTTGCTAGCTTGAAAGCGGGGCTATTTATATTACATTTTGCTCTAACCGATGAGCAGCTCATACTCCCTAGAAGGAAGGGTCATTTGAAAAATGATTATGTGAGGAAAGAAATTCATTGACATCTTTAAAAAAATTAAATAAATTTATCTTTAACTTCGCTACTATACGTAATATCAGAAAAAGTGAAAGGTTATCTGCACAAACATAGTTATCTGAACTGAAGAATGATAAATGTAGCCAATCTACAAATAAAAGTAAATATTCGTACATATTATGCTTATATTTTAATAGTTTATTTTATAAAAATCGTTGGTCTATTTCCAAATATTAGGTACAAGCTGAAACATGTTTTTCATGATAATAAATGTATATCACGAGAATGCAACAATTTTAATTGGTATCACTTGAAGTGACTGCCCCTGTACATATACATATTTTGATTTTTTGTAATCTCTTTCTAGAGTATGATGTAATTGTCGTCGGAGCCGGATCTGCAGGTTCCGCTGTTGCTGGAAGATTAAGCGAAAATGAAAACTGGAAAGTATTGCTTCTCGAAGCTGGTGGTAATCCTCCACTAAGTTCTGAGGTAATGCTTCACTATTCAACATCAAAAACAAACCGACAATTATAAACCTGAAGTGTTTCAGATTCCTGGCTATCCGTCCACATTTCGTAAAACCTCGATGGATTGGCAATATCACACGGAGCCAAGTCCCGGTGCTAAAAACAGAAATGCTTATTGGCCACGTGCAAAGCTGATTGGCGGATGTTCGGCTATTAACGGAATGCTTTATTTTCGAGGAACTCAAAAAGATTTCGATAATTGGGAAGCGCAGGGCAATCCTGGATGGAATTACCAAGAAGTCCTTCACTATTTCAAGAATCATGAAGATTTCCGAATTAGTGATATTCTAGAGAAAGATACAGAGAATTTTCACAAGACAGGCGGTGAATTAGTGGTGAATCTGTTCAACTATTCGCATCCTTTTAAAACTCAATTGATTGCTGCTGCAAAGGAAAAAGGATACAGCATCATTGACGACTTAAATGGTGATAATTTTATCGGGTACACTACATCCTTTGCAACTGTCAGCGATGGTCTCCGATGTAGCTCCGCCAGAGCTTTCGTCTCTAAGAAGAAATCCAACCTGCACGTTGTTCGATTTGCACATGTTACCAAGGTATTAATCAACCCACAAACTAAACAAACCGAAGGAGTAGAATTTCTAAATAAAGAAGGACAGAAAATAGTTGTAAAAGCAACCAAAGAGGTTGTGATTTCAGGAGGAGCTGTAAATTCCCCACAATTATTGATGCTGTCGGGGATAGGACCATCAAAAGACTTGGAATCTTTAGGAATACCTGTAATTGCTGATTTGCCTGTTGGAAAGAATCTTCAAGACCATATTGCCCCACTCCTGTCTATAAGAATTAGTAATTATTCAATGAAAGTTGATCCTAAAACCGATTCGTTATACCAATATTTCATTCATAGAGAAGGTCCTTACGCAGGCATAGGATCAATGGACTTTCTTGGATTTGTCAACACAGAAAATCCTATAGCTCAGTTTCCTAATGTACAATTCTTTCACTTGTATGTTGGCATGACTAGTGGCGAACATATTAGAGAGACCATTCATTCTGAAGAAGAAGGCTACATGCAGGATATTGTCGACAGTAACAGCAATCATGGGACTCTAATTGTTTATCCAGTTTTAATAAATCCTAAATCGACTGGTCAGGTTAAACTTCGCACGAAGGATCCTCTGGATAAACCACTGATTTACCCAAATTATTTAGATAAGGAAGAAGATGTAGAAGTCCTTCTCCAAGCTATTAAATACGTCCGAGAATTCATCAACACTTCAACGATGAAGTCCTTGGGAGCAGAGTTCCTTCGAGCTATACCAAGTGCATGCAAATCGTATGAATATGATTCTGATGATTATTGGAGGTGCGTCATCAGACAAACAGCTGAGACATGCTATCATCCTGCAGGAAGTGTTAAAATGGGTCCGGAAGGAGATATCACGGCAGTGGTGGACTCCAGATTGAAAGTGCATGGAATAAATGGTTTAAGGGTTGCAGATACGAGCATTATGCCGAACATCACCAGCGGGCCTTTGAACGCTGTAGCTATGATGATTGGAGAAAAACTTGCTGACATGATAAAGACTGATTGGAACCTAGTTCAGTAGCTATCAGGGATTGGTTTTTGTGAAAATAGACTAGACTGTCTTACTATTCACTACGTGCCATGGGAATATATATATATATATATATAAGAACATGCACACATGCGCTAAGTCTTCCTAAGAAAATTATTAGCCTTCTCATAATTGATCAATATTTCCAAGACAAAGACAATAGTCTTCAGTCCAGACCCCGATATATTACATATCTATATTTTATTTAGTAATCAATAGATTATAATATAATTGTATAAACAATTATTATTCATATTTTAAAAATAATAAATAATAATGAAGAGTAAGACAATTGTTTCTCTATTTTTTATTCCAGATATAGAAATATATTACAAATAATTTAAGTAAATAAAAGTATATTTTTTTCACTTGCCATGTTATTTTCTAGCCCGACTTTTAATTTTTACGTTAATAAATAATCGATATTTATTTTATCTATCATCTTCAAATATCAAAAGTAGTTATGCGGTTCGATTCTGTAATACATCTCTTTTACACCATTGTATAACAGAGATGACAATTTGTAGAGAGGAAAGACGGCAAATAGCTGAACATTTTTATCACTTTAATTATTAATGTGACAAACGTTAATAATTTCAATTTTATTGCGAGTTATTAAAAATAATTGTGCATTTTAGGTCCAACTTTATAATTATATAGTAAAAGTTTTATAGAATTAAGTTAGGGTTTACAAGCAGTTGTTTTAAATGATCGTTTCTGTTGGCGCACAAAGAACAATTTATAAAGGATAAAATTTTTTGTGTCAACAGCCCGTGTATTACTGAGAAATATTGTAAAACAATAGTTATTAATTAACGGTGTATTTTACATAAGTATAGAAAAGAAAATGTTATGAAAAATTGTATTACAATGTACGACATATCATATTACTTGAATTCAATGTATTTTGTAATAAAAGTAGTAAATTACAACAAAATGAAACAATAAAAACTCGAGAACGCTTGAGGTAAATATCAGTTATATTTTTCATTTGACTTAGAATGGTTCAGTTATGAATAATTTAGTGATTAAACTTGAATTGATATTTGTGTTTTCTGATTCTATGGATATTAGTAAAAGGTAATATTATAATGATTATTCTATTTATTTTAAGATATTTGAGTTTTTATTTTATTCTGTTGCTCGTATAACTTTTATTAAAATGACACGTTCTATTGGGCTGTGAACCATGTCTTAATTTTTATAAAAGTGTTCTTTATATTGATAAAGTTGGCTATCAGAACTTTAAATGTCCAATTAGTTTTGTAATTAGTCGCAATTTTGTAGAAAATATTAACAACTAAAGTAGTTACTTTGTATTTTTAATTATTTTTAATTTAAGGAATTGTTACTTTCTGTTTTTCATTAAAATTTAAAAACATGCAAAGAAACTCTAACGGCGTTTCTTTATCATTTATCACCTTTATATATAAAGTAGTACTCTCTCTCTCTCCCTTTCTCGATAACTTTCCTTTTCAAGTTTTAGTGACGTTTCCAAAAATGCACTAGCAGGGCGGCTAAAATAATTAGCATTGTCCCAGAAGTTTCACTTCAAAAAAGGAGTCAAATATTCGCCTCTGTATAAAAAAGTCTTACGTTCAAATAAGATAATATTAACAATATTATAAAAATGGTGGAATATAGCCCAAGCTACCATGATATTTCGTATAGTCGATCGGGATTGCCATCGTGTGCTGCATATTTGTATGTTGATTTAAATAATCTTTACCTAAAATTGATGGATATGAGTCTTTATTATGATTTTTATTTAAATCATCATTTGATAAAATATTCTGTTTATTAATTAGATGATTTAAATCATTTTCTGATGAATATTGCTTATTTATGTCCATATTTTTAGAAATTTGTTTATTTTCCATATTAATATTATTAAGTTGTCCATTATCACTGATATAATTTGCGTTTGTTTCACAAAGAGCTTGATCATTATTTATTGTATTTGTAATACTTTTTACATGAGTAATACGAATTTTTAATTCATTGCCATTTATTTGTTGGCTATGCTGTTTTGTCATGTGCGCATGTAAGTTACCTGTATTACTAAAACCTTTGCCACATTCCGAACATTTGTGACGTTTTTCTCCAATATGTACAGTCCTATAACAATATGATTAATATTAAATATTATAAGGGCAACTACACCGCTGCCTCATAAACTTTATAATTATTAGGATATAATCAAAATATTAATCTATATTTCTAAAACTTTTAAATATTAAGAATATATACCTGATATGTGCGTTAAGGTAGTTAATTCTATAAAAAGCTTTTCCACAGGTATTACACACGTGATCTTTCACTCCAGAATGTGTTCCAACATGTCTATTCAAATCACTACTTGCGATGAATGCTCGTTGACAAATATGACATACATGTTCACGAACTCCTGAATGGATTTTTTGATGAGCCTGGAAATTACCTAGTGCTGAGAATTGTTTACTGAAAAAAAAAAACATAATTTAAAAACAAAAATGTTGTTTATATTGTTTTAATAGAAGAATTATTACTTTACCTGCAAATTTCGCACTGGAATGGTTTCTCACCAGTGTGCGTTCGGGTGTGAATCGCCAAGTTATGTTTTTGAGCAAACCTAAGACAGAACTTAGTTTTAATAATTTGATTCCTTTGATGAATAAAGGGTCAATAATGCCTATTTTAATTGGTAATATTTCCTATAATATTGCGACTTATTGAAAAATGATTGTATATTTGAGGTTCTGATAAGAGTTTCACTGGTTCACAAGCCCATTAAATGCCAAATGAAACTAATGGGCTTGTGTCCTATGTCTTAATTTCTATAAAAGTGTACTATAATATATTGATAAAGTAAAAAATTCATTTTGTCTCTTTAATTATTAAAGGGATTCAACGTTGTACACATTCCAAGTGCATGTGACATCACAATCCTTGTGTAAGGTTACCAACCTTACAGCTCATAAATCTCTGCTATATGTATTTATATATCAAATATTATTTACAGCTATTTCAAGGAACAATCAAATTTCAATACTATGTCTGACTTAGCAGGGTTAAATAAAATAAAAACTTATTATTCTTTGATTTGACTTGATTATTTGACTACCAACAGCTACATAACATTACCATAGCACTGACCTACTCAACAAATAACTGACGTTAAAATACATTTCACGTCATACAAATATGGCCGACCATTTCTAGCGCTAAAACTACAATTCAAACTTTTAATTGCTATATCTCCGTCAATATTTAGATATTTAATAAAATAGACACGCCAATACACATTTATTAACATCAATTTCAATCAACAATTGAATAATCGACCACTAAAAAATGAGGACACAAGCCCATTTTGGTTCTTTAGATATTTTAGAGAGAGAATGTTGTCTGTACTTAAATTGAGCTCTGACCTTCTTGGACAAAAGGAACACATAAACGGTCTCTCTCCAGTGTGTGTCCTGATATGCATTTCCAATTGTGCAGCACATTTAAAAATTTTGCCACATTCAAAACACTGCTGTACTTCTTTTATCTGTAATATGATAAATATAATTATAAACACATGATATGGATAGCAGCCAAGTATTCTAAGAAAACTTATGATTTCGGAAAATTATAAATTCCCTTAATTTCAAATAGAATAAGATTTCATTTTGCACTTTTCTATTCAAAATTACCCATTTAACAATTTAAAATGTATACCTTTGGTTTTGGACCCGTTTTCTTTTTTTCTGTAGGATCTTTTTTTCTGTATCGACTACTTTTTGATTTCTTTTTTGTTTTAAATCCTTCAAATTTAGACCTAAAAAAGTATAAATAATTTCATTAATATCATGTACTCATTTGATACACTAAAAATAATGTCTCCTTACCTTTTCTTTATATATTCACTTTTTATTGTTTCATTGTTACTAATTGAAGATGTATTACCATTTACTTCGCTAGTTTCAGAAGACTCGAAATGTTCTGCCCTTTCAATAGTTACCAAATCACTGACAACGTGCATTGCTGTATATATTTCATCTTTGACAGTAATTGTGGTTTCGTCATCCCTATTTATAAAAAAAATTAATATATAGTCATTATGCAAATCCGACTTTCAAAAAAACATTACTTAAACATATTTATAAATAACGGTAGATAAAGTAGTTCAACTGTTTCTTCGGGTTCGATCGCCGGACCAATCCCCTTAACAAGTTATATTGATAAGCAGCAGTTTCAAGTAGTATTAATACAAAAATTGATGTCTTCAAAATGTGAACTATATGTAACTGCATAAGAAGTAATTTTTGTTTATTATTAAGTGTTATTTTTAGTGAGTATTACGTACCGTTCATTTTTAACTGAAGGCGCTAAATAATGCCGGAATTTAAAATCACTGGCTTCACATTGTTGCTTAAATTGAAAAGCTATATCCAGTTTGTAACAGCAATTACTGCAAATCATATCGGGAAGACCATCGCCTTTTAATACCTAAAAAGTATTTAAATTAACTTCAGAAAATAATTATTGATGCATTGTTTTGTGTAAAACGGGAATGGAACATTAGTTATTAGAAAATCGAATTAACCATATATGCCACAAAGTGTATTAAAAATATTATTTCGTTTTTAGCTCAAGTACAATGTGTAAAAGTGAAAGTTAGAATATCTCCATTATGTTTCTTCTTAAAATATAAACACATTTCTCATACATTGTGTTTTTGTATTTAATAAGTAAACTTATTAAATATTTAAACCAAATTTTACTTTCAATTATTAAAAATATTCAAAACATTGAAAAAATATATAACCTTAACAGAAGCACAGGACATTATTTTATCAGACTGCGTTAGAGAAATATTTTCATTAAATATATTTGATAATATACCACTTCCTAAACATATTCTACATATTTTATCTGGTGTACAATCCATTTTTGTTTATGTTTAAGTTCGATTATAATAAAGAATACAGAAACTGATATGAACTATTTAACGTCACATTTGACATAATATAAACTAGCATACGATGTCAGGATGGTTTACAATCAAAAAACTATACATATATATTGGAAACGCACTATATTAACCATGAACTTATATAAAATATACTATTATATTGATAAAGTTGTCTACCAGGACCTCAAATATTCAATAATTTATAAATTGCAATATTACCAATTAAAATATTAATTTTTAACATCATTGATGAGATCAAAAGTTGTAAAAAAGTTTTTCTCACGTCATATTTATTCCTACTCTCTTCACTTCTATGAATTGTCATCTCTTTTATACAACAGAGTGTAAAAGAGATGCATGTAATCTCATATCTCTGACAACTGTTGGAAATTAAAAGAAATAATTACGCAATAGGGATCCGCTGTATTAGTCTGATACTACATCGTGTTCCTTGGGTTATGAAAATGGCTATAATTTGAAATATATTTTTATTATTATTTTATAAATTAAATACATATAAATTTACAACATTTTTTCTATATTATTATCAAGATATGGAATGAGAATATATTTTATATATTATATTATTATACAACTAAAATTTTAGACAAATATTAAAATGATATATTTTCCATCACCAAATTATGATTTTCAACCAATTTGATTATCTACGTTAAATTAAATTAAGTTTTACTACAAATTAGGAAACCTATCTTAATAATTTGAATACCACAGGTCTGAACTGCTAGCCTTTATTAAATTAAATGTTTAAGACAGTGAAGGGGTTAACAGCGACAGGTACGGTTTTATCATAGAAATAAACCTTGAACAATTCCAGCAATACATTCCGATCTCAGTTGTTGTGACAGAAGATCCGTAGCTGTCGCTGTATAAGCCTTAATTATTTTAATTTGTAAAACCACTGCGTTTGATGCGAGCAGTGCGGACCTGTTAACACCTACCTCAAAGCAACGTTAATATTTAGAATTTCTGATAATAAATGCAATATACTTCGTTGACATGTTTATTCGTCTTTTCGATTTCGCAAACTAGATATGTATCTTTATAAATATGTATATATTACTTGTAAAGGCTTTGCAAACCCTCTGGGACATTGCATTATCCGTTTAAGAACGAAAACTGTATATAGAAATATATTTACATGTTTTGCCCGAATAATTATTATGTATACACTTGCCCTATTTCATAATTGACATTTACATAAAGACAGTACCGAATTAAAACATTGTAGAACCACTTCATTCTTCATTTCTTATTCTAATAAAATGACGTTATTTTACATTCACGCTAAATTCAATTATACCTAATCACAAGTTACTTTTTCACGAGGCCCCGCTGTAATCTCTGTTTACTTCATAACGATAATTCGGCACTACATAAGGAAATTGTCAATATAATACGTATAACTGAAGATGTTTAAAGTTTTTGAAGTTGTTTTGTATATTTATATTAAAAATATCATTTTCAAAGAACATAAATAACTTTAAACTTTGTGAATTTCTCAAGGCCAATACAATTTTTAATAGTTTCTGTGTTTCTAAAAACTTGCCTTAACATCACTTTCTATAATAGAATATTTTTAACCCCCGTAAAACACGAGTTTCAGCAGTCCGAACGAACTCTCATGGGAAGATTTTTGTTTGCAATAAGTTTAAAAATGAAATATTAAAAATTGTATAGATAATAAAAATATCTGATGTGTAAATAACCGTGCCGATGCGACCGATCGCTCACCGTCAGTTCTCTGTATGAAAGAAGAATTATCCATCCCTAACGATGCCTTAGAATTAATTTGGGTAATAAGTATGCCCCACAGAAATCATATAATTTCTTATTTGGTGTACAGTGTGTATACATTCGGGAACAGCTTATAAGCCCACAAAAAATGAACGTAATTATTTATTAAGTAACTTTTCAGTCATATTTTGTATTTATACAGTAAAAATCACACACATTGAGCTTTTTCTGATGAAGAATCATAACGTCTAAATCAGCTCCAACGATAAGTAAAGACTTAAAATTAAATAGGAATTATTATTTCATACAATTTACAAAAAAAAAAAAACTAAATACATGACTGGATTTAAAACGGAAGATTTCAAGTACGGAATTAAGAAACTGAACACAGAATTCGGCAAATTAAGTCACAAATACCTAAAAACACATATCTTACTATATCAGACTCAATGGATATGATCTCTTCGTTTTAAAATATCAAATAAGACTTGGTTTGAGTCTTCTCTTTCACAACCTGAGTCTGAATCACTCAAATCAAAGTTTATATTATCCGCACCATCCAAGAGCGGTTTTGATTGACTGCTTTTATTATACTCCATAGAATATTTTCTACTATTTCCTATAGGAGTATCATCTTGTACTTCACCTTCTGTTGGTTGATCATTTTGGGTACCAGGATCTGGTTCTTGAGTAGATTTATGATAGACATGTGCTCCAATTCCAAGAAGACATAAAAATAACCCACAAGTATTGATAATACTCAATTGATCCCCATTTAATTCTACTGCAAGGACTAGTATACACATTTCCTAAAATATATCATAAATATAAATAATTATTAAAAAAAAAAATGTTGTTTATAAAATAAAACTTTCTTACTTTAAATATTCCTGCCACGGATAAGGTTAGACTAGAAGTATTGTGTACAACAAAAAATTCACTTAGTTCCATAGCAAAAGCTAATGCAGCTCCAAAAAATATTCGATGAAATGTAGTTTCGATTGTATACCATTCGTATTGATTAAAATTTATGATCAACTGCCATAGTTTTGACCCTAAATATGAAATAGGATATTAATTAATTAAATTTCTATGCATAAGCAAGAAATAACACTCAATTCTTATTGAATTTTATTAGAAAATCTACCAATTTATTTTTATATTAATGTCTCTCATTGCAAATGATTTGATTAAATTTATCACGATCAAGAAACGGTTAATCAACTCCGATTTTCAGTGAAAATATCTCACTAACACACTAAAATCAAAGAAAATTAATAAGATACCTTCAAAAATGATTGAGAATGGTAAAACAGCAATGATCATCCAAGGCTGAACGTAATAGAGCATATCCAGTGGATTAGATAAACCTAATTTAGATTTTTGCATCACCATTTGAGCAAAAGTCCATCTTAAACCACTACAAAGTGATGCAAGCAATAGTAGTACAAATCCTAGTACACTAAATTGTGTTGCTTTATAAGTAAACAGCGCTAATCCACTGCTGATCATGACGACGATCGTCATCAACGACCATGACTGTAAAAAAAATTAAATAAATATAAAATGGAGCTAAGAAAATAATATACTGAAATTTTAGGTTTCCTTCTTTTGCTTCAAAAGAAATTTTCAATTTGAAAGGAACGAATCAGACGGACGCATATCAATCAGTAGTACGGTTTACAGGAATTCAGTCGCTATGAGAGTTTTCTCGGTAAAGGAGCGCGCGCTTTCTGAGCGAAAATTTTGCAAAAATAATGATTTCGCGATTGTTGCAAGGAGAAAGGTGAGTAATCATGCAAAACCATGCTTGTTATAATCAAGGAACATAGTTCCCACAGGATGAAGCTACATCATAAGGTCCTAACATGCCGGTGCTACGACGTAGTCAAATTTTATCCCGAAATTGATATCTAGAAGAACAGGAGCAACGCAAAATTTTGCTTAGACGCTTTTTGAATATACGTGTCTTCGATTTTTATAACGAACATTAAAAGAAAGTTTCTTTTGGGATACCTTCTACATCGTTTCATAGTTTCAAGTAAATATTTCATTTAAATGTTACCTTTTTTTCAAGTCCCATTATTATTGCAAATCCTAATATAAATATTATTGTCGTTGACTTAGTCATTGTATATCTAGAACAAACATTTAAAATTCAATAATATTTTTACATTGATATTATTTATAGTCAATATTTTTAAATTAATAAAATCATACATACAAAGAAACAGGAACTAAAGCCAAGCCCCAATTTGAAAGACCAACGTCGATTCCGCTGGCAGCACCAGTTGGAGCTACAGATTTTAGAGCTGCAGCAAATCCCAGTTTGGGTCTTTGTTTCGACCTCAAAATAATGCATCGTACAATTCCAGACACTATCCATTTTATAACCAAATGAAATAGTACAATAGCTAGCGGGAATTTATAATCCTGTTGAAAATAAATTTCAAAGCATTAATATATGGTTACAAAATAATTTATTGGATTTTTTGTTTGTATAACAATACACCTTAAACTAATAATAACAGTTGATATATTTTTTATGGTTTGAATGACTTTCTAGTTTCCCGGTGGCAAAGCTTAGTATATGCAGCAATGAAAAGAAAATCTTCGTAAGATATCGACTTATCCATTTTCCTTTTATTTAGTAAAACAATTTAAACAAAAAATGTAGGTTTCAAGTAGTTCACTTTTAGTCAAACTACTTTTCTACAGAATTTGATAAAATTGAAATATATTGTTAATATAAGTATCCTTAATTGAATTAGAAAATTAAAAATATTTTAACCAGTTGTGAATTGAGATATTAATAATTAAAGTGGGATTAAAAACTCCTAAGACCGCATAAAGAATGTTTATATTTAATATGTTTACTATTTCGGATTCTATTGTTGAACATTGTACAATTAATTAATAAACAAACAATAAAAATCAATATTTTTAGAACGTCAATACATTGGAGGCGTTAGGTTGCTGTATTATTGGGTTCAATCTTTAGTGAAATAATTTTTGAGATTATTTGTTGTTTATGTGGAATCATGATCCTAATGTACATAGGTTTGCAAAGGGACCACCAAGATCGTTTGAAAATATCTAAGTTTCTACATAAGAATGATCAAGTTGGCCATTTTTAACTTAAGTTTTAGTGAACGTGAAACTCTAGAAACTCTACTAAATTTAACACTTAACAAAATTAATTTTCAATATTTTTGTGTGTCTTTATAATTTTTAAACGATCTTGGTTTACAGCGCTTCCTGGCGGCTAACCTCTTTATAGGATCATGTACGCAATATATAATCATAAATTTATTAAGTATAGATATATTTATTACACGTATGTATATGATGCTTCACACCAAAAAAATAGGAGGTCGTTAAAAGTCTAGTTTGATAAATCAGCTTACGTCAAATAAAATAAATAGTATCTAAAAACAACCCCTATTAAATATGTAAATTGTTATATTTTGTGATACAACATTAAAAGGAAACTAGCAAATATAAACATTTTATACTATTTACTCAAGTCATGATTTAAATATTTAATGAATAAAAAACTAATGTAAATAATTTATGTTTTTTGCATATCCCATATTCTGGACCAGGGTATATTTGAAACAAATAATAAAACGCAATTATTAAAAAAATATATCTACCTACCTAAATATTATAGTAAACTAAAATAGTGGGCGACTTTTATCGTCATTCAATCCATAAAACATACTAAACAATAAAGATTTAGGTACTTCGTTTATGAAATGATATTTTCTGTTTAAAAAAAATTTAAAATCATCTCCATATTGTGTTATTTGTTACAAAAACTCTTTTTCATATTTAGATAAAACACAGCTAGTGCAAATACAGTGCAATAGACATTATCACCACAGTTATTATAAAACGCAAATATATTAAATTCAAACAATATGGTAAAGCTATAAACAATTACCTTTAATAAAGCTCTTTGATAGAATGTTAGTCCTATAGATAATCCAAAATAAATGACGATTAATATTAATGTTTTAGCAAGAGGTGCTAAATATTGTGTCTTTGGTTTTGTTTGCAATTCAATTCGGTCTCGTGTAAAATCCCCATTGTCATTATTGACATTTAATTGTTCGTATCTAGTAGATGACATATTTAAAAAGAATTACTAATAAATATAATAATCTTGAAATGCATTAGGAATGTTCTTTTTAAGTTTTATTTATCTGCATAAAGAGGTTATGTTTTAGTCATTTTTGTTGTTAATTATTTTATTACACAATATTTTTACTTATTTACACTTAAGTACACTTAAATATGTTATCATATTATATTTAGACACCAGTTTTACACGAAATATAAGCATATGTTTAAAAGAAGTAATATTGAAAACAAAGAAAATATTATCAACAGGCAACAGCTGTCAAAGTTTAAGTCACAGGCACAGAACGATCGATAGACACGTTTCATTTGCAGCGAGTTTCATGTTGCTGGTACCACACTAAAACTGAAATGATTAAAATATTTCAAATATAGCTATGAACATATTTAATCAGCATGTTATTATCAAGTAGTTATTTGCTGTTATTTTTTAATTAAATATTTTTATAAATGAAAATAAATGTGTTGAATATGATAAAAACTATGACGTTGGTAATACAAATATAAAGCCCGATGCACACACAAAATAAATAGCGCAATCCTTTTCTTGTGGTTTGTTTCTTTTGTAATTTGCTATAAAGAACATAAGGTAATAAGAAACGCATAATATGTTTTACAATGTAAAACGTACAACGTTGTTTCTTCAAATAAAAAAAGTAAAATTTCTATTAGATACTAATATATAATATAATTAGTGACAATATTATAGAAATTATTATCATTTAAAGTAGTCATTTCTGTTACTTCAATAATTATATGGATCAAAATTTACAAAAAATTTTTTCACTTATTATGACGTCATTTCTTTTCCTATCCTCTTCTCTTCTATGAATTGTCATAATACCAACCTCGAGTTATCGTGGTTTTACATTGTTTTGAAAATTACAAAAGTAGCGTCACTAAAACCATTGTAATTCGTAAACCAATGGTCATGGTAAACCATGGATTGCCATGAAATTTTGAAACACATCGCTTGAAGGTTGGTATTGTACCAACCTTAAAATAAAAATCATATGCGATAGTAAATAGGCGTATTAATCACGCAGTCGGACCTCTTACTATAAATTTGTGTGGTCAAAATGTGGATTAAAATTAAGTGGTAAAAATATATATAGCTATATCTTAGAATTTTTGGATATTTAGAAAAATATAAAAACCATATGGATCACAAACCTAATTCTCTTTAGTTAAATTTTTTAAAAAACAGTATGTTTCCTACCGTATAGTAATTAGTTCGAATTATTAGTAGCAGGGCCCCTCTAGGGTTCTAAATACGGCACTGGTGATGACCGCCAACACGATAATGTGTGGTTTAAACCGTCGAATTGATTAAAATAACTGATTTGACATTTCAAGGACAAGAGCAGCTCAGCAGCAGGAACAAGTTTTTGTGATTTGCAATTTAAAACAAGATCTTTCCTGTGATATTTGAGGCGCCCGGTTTTTAGCGAACAATTAAAATTAATTGTCATGGCAACTTAAAAAATTGTCTACGATTTATTACACTGGCCAATAAAATGCAATTTTTTTTTAGTGGTGGAGAAATTGGAACTTATTCTAAATATTGTTTAGATGCGATTTCAAAAATACTTGGAGCCTCTCAAGTTTTTGAGTTTGCTAATTTGATAAAAATGGTCACTTTCTTATTGGACATATACAATTTCCTTGATTTTTTTTTTATGTCTTTGGGGCAGCAGAGCAAAGTATCAGCACTGACTTGACCGAAATTTGCCTTAAATTGTCCAAAATATCAATAAATTCTCTTTGCAAAGTATATGCGTTTTGATGAAAAATGTATGAAAGTGCCGATGATACATCAGGTATTACTTTCAACTATCACGAGGCTCATATAAAATTTTGATATTATGAATGTAGTGAACAAGAAAATAAAATCGACTACTTACTATTCAGTCTTTCAGTCAAAAGTGTGACTAAAAATTGAGCAGCAAAACGGAAATAGAGCTGTGAACCATATCTTAATTTCTATAAAACTAAACTTATTGATAAAGGCTATCAAGACCTTAAATATTTTATTATTTGTTAATAACTCGCAATATTATAGAAGATATTAAGTAACTATAAACGCGAATCAAAATCTAAATCTAATTAGTTAGATGAATAACGTATCTACATTTTAAGCTTTCTTCCACTGACTTTTAGTGAGTTGGAACCGCAAAAATAAGTTTTGAAAATGAATATTGCTATATTTTCTAGTTAAATTCCAATTTTTATATGACTGGGATATTATCCTAAGGGACAAACCCTTAGAAATGTCTAAGTCATATAAAAATTGGAATTTAACTAGAAAATATAGCAATATTCTAATCTATTCTATCAATTCTATCTAACTAATTGTAGCTTTAGATTTTGATTCGCGTTTATAGTTACTTACATAAAACAATTGAAACATAAAAACATGGTTTTTTTGATAATATTTAACCTGCTGTATAGTATCGCCATCTATATTTCGCGAGTCAAAAATATCGTTTCACCTTAACGTATATTTCAATAAATCCGACTTTAAAAAATGCCTTTACCTTAAAATAGCAGTACGTATATAAGAGTGTCTTCTACTCTTCCTTATAAACCTTTTATTTATTTCAATTTCAAACTAGTTTCGTATTTCATCAGACAGAAACGGGTTCCTCATTGAAATAACATTATTAAAGATGTTGACGACCATTTTAAGGAGTCTCAAGGTCGCGGCATTATCGTGGATGCTGATTAAATGTCACATTAAAATTAACAACAAATTAACCAGTAATTTATACAAAAAACAATACTGGTCGAGTACTAAAACTGGATCAATTGCAAAGATCATGCAGGGGCGAGGTCCGACAAGGTTGCCGAATACTGCTATAGGTGGACCATATTATTAGAAACCAGTTCGGTCTTATAAAAGGAGATGTAATGGCAATATTCATCACAATTATCAGTTTGTTTGATACATAGCGAGTACTGGAAAACAGCAGCGCTAATTTTAAAATGAAATTCTTAGTGATTTTATCTGTTGTTGTTGCTGGAGCCGTTGCACTTCCCAGTGGGTTGGGATACGCCAGAACTGTGGTAAGGATATATCCATATCTATACTTGTACGCAAATAACATAGCCGTTACGTAAAATGTATGTAGCATGTACATTTATACCAGAAAAATCAATGTCCTTTTAAGTTCTTCATTTACTGAAAAAAATTTCAGCAAAATTTTCTGGAAGGGAACAAATTGAAAGAAGTTGCATTGCAAAATTATCTCTTTCACATTTTAATGTTTCAAAAACAAATATGAAAAATAAATGTAAAACCGATTTGGGCCTTTATAGACAATAATTTCATAATTTATATTAAATAATTATTTTGTTTAAGTGCATCTTTATTATTATTATATTAATTGTGTGCCTTTCGGCTTTACAATCTACATTATCATATTTCTCAATTCATTTCATGCTTCTTCTTCTCTTGAACCTCTCCCTTCATGTTCCGTACACCTCCTTCCTTCTCCCTTCTCACCGTTTCCTGCTTTTCCTTCCTTTTTTGCCTGTACCTCCTTCTAACACCTCTTGCCTTCCATGACCCCTCTCGACAAACCCTCAATTATCTTTGCACTGTTCTTTCTTCCTTTCAGACTTCATTTTGACTTTCCTACCTTTTACCTCTATCACTCTTTTATCACGGTTTTTCACTTCGTCCAAGTGCATCTTTATTTACTTATTTATAAAAACTCTTACATATAAAATAGGGACATTAAATTTAAAAATTCTATAAAACAAACTATTAAATATCTAAAGTTGATGTACCCAAATCAATATTAAAGAAAAAATTCCGTTAGATTAGTTCTATTATCCCTCTCAAACTCACCATAGCGGCATTAGCACTACTTGTAAGCCTATCAGAAATTAAACTATTAAAACAAAATGTTGTACAATTATAAGAATACAAATAAAAGTGGAAACAACTAAAAATAATCAGTATTCATTCAACAAAGACAGTAGTTTTTTCTATTGTAATGTTTTTGCCATTAGGCACTACATTCTTATGCTTTAAATCATTAAATTATGAATCGTTGTGCTTAATTACATTGTGTGATCCTTATTCTATCTACCCATTCTCACTCTTTCCGATAAAAATACAAACAAAACAGATAATTTTAAACCCCTACTGCTACTCTCTCTTCTGTTTCTACTCTACCCTTACTTCTCTTACCTCGTTCTTTCTCTCTGTCTCTGCGATCCACCTCTTATATTTTCTGCCTCCCTTTAATAACTGCACTATCTTCTTTTCACTTTTTACTCTTCTCTTACTCTCTGAATACTTAATGTGCTCCAGCGTTTCTATCTCTTTCTAGCATAGCTTGCCTTTCTACAAATCCAGTAGTTTATTTGTAAAAAGCTTTTCGCTTAGTGACATATATTTTAATTTCAGGTAGTCCCATTTGCAGCATCCAGTCAATACCACGCTCAAGATGAACTAGGCCAATACTCTTACGGTTACTCCGATGTTTTATCATCAAAATCAGAACTAAAAACCGCTGATGGCATCACACAAGGAGGATATTCCTACGTAGACGCCGAAGGAAAAGTTCAATCAGTTCAATATACATCAGATGCCGTCAATGGCTTCCGCGTAGCTGCTACAAACCTACCTGTAGCACCTGAACCAATCCCCTCTGAGCCACTCGTAGCACCAACACCTGTAGAAGACACCCCTGAAGTTGTAGCAGCTAAAGCTAAACATTTTCAAGCTGTAGAAGATGCTAAAGTTCGCACTGCAGCTGCTGAGGTTGAAAGCAACGTTTTAGCACCCAGCGTAGCAGCTGTCAGATACGTATCTGGTGTAGCACCTGCTCCTTTTGTAGCTGGCGTAGCACCTGTTCCACTTGTAGCTGGCGTAGGATCCGTAGCTCGTGTAGCTGCTCCATTAATTTCTCCTTTGGCATACTCTTACGGAATCAATGCCCCAGCTTTTGGATATAGTTATGGCGCACAACCAATCGCCTACAATGCCCTCCCTGTTGGTTTTGGTTATTCTTACGGACTGGGACCCTTTGTAGCTCCTGAAGTAGCTGTGGCAAAGCCAGAACGTGCAACTGAAGCTTAATTAGTTATATTTAACTAAATAATGATACAGCTGCAAATATTTTTATGACGAACTCGAAATTTGTACTTAATTAAATAGAAATAAACGACCTTTGAAGTAAATCACTATGTTTTAGTTCTAAGTCCATGGCTGTACTGTGAAAATAAATCCGCAATTCTGTAACACATGAAATCATATGAACGTACACGCACTGCGGAATTTATACCAATTTGCGCATTAGTGCAACCTTGTTGAATCGAGACAATAAATATATTTTACTATTATGAGACTTTTACATAATATAATCTTACATAAACGTAAATTTGTGTAACCTTACATTATATGTTTTAACCTAAAAAAAGTTATATAACAGAGATAGACTTTATTATGTTTAGAGGGTATCTTGTACATAACGTAATATTCCAGTAAACATTTTGGAGTCACTTTGACATCATATTGAAGATGCGTAGGATTTTTTTGTCATGAAAGAGTTCATTTACAGTTCACTTTCTCACCGAAATGTCTACATTATCGACTACAAATGGCGAAACCACTCCACCTGTCAGAATACAAATAAAGATAAAGTTGATGTGAACTATAATTGAAGTGCAATAGTGATAGAAACGTCACAAAACAAAACACTTCACTAAATTGTTTTCTGAGACCTATGTCTGGTGTTTACCTGACTAATACTGCAAGTATGCTTTGATCAGAATCACATTCCTATGAGAGTTCCTGAAATAGTTAAATTAATTTGTAATTATTTCATAATACAAAGTGGGACAACAGCCAAATCTCATTGCAGCATGAAAATGCTGCTAACTTCATTCAGCTGTTGTGAATTTATTAAGCGATTACAATTCTATTTATTTCGTTCTCAATTTGTTCACTAAAGAACAAAAGAGTTTGTTTAAGAAATTGATGTACTACATAGAATTAATGATGATAATGTGAAAGCCAAAAACAGCGATTTAAAAAGTTAAAAAATACGCAAATATTATTTTTTATTTCTTTGTTATATTTATTATCCGTGGGGAATTATATAAATACAAAAACGTGACAATTAATGGAAAACACGTGACTCACCTAATGGTGCAGAGCTAGTATCAGCAGATTGAAATGATCCCGCGCAATACAGACTAGTGCATAGGTAAATATAGGAAATGTTTTAAAAACAATGAAATATATTATGCGGAAAAATAGCATACAAAATTATTGATTGAAACATAGAGGGAACAAAGAAAGAAAGAAGCGGAGTAGAAAGGAGGAAGACAAGTACTAGGAGGACAGAAGCAATAGAACAAGCGAAGGAGGAAGCAGTGAGAGAAGGAGGACAAGGTAAGATGGATACAGTAAAGAAAATACAAGTACCTGTAGCGGAAAGAAAAGTTAAGAAAAGGAGAAAAGGTTTAGAACAGAAGGAAAAAAAGTTGGCAATGAATGTACAATGAACTGCAGAAAAAGTAATAGTTAGAAAAGAAGGGATAAGTACAATAGAATTCAAAGTATAACTAAAAAAAGTATATACTAAATATTGCTAATTATTTACTAAAATTAAACACCAATAGCCCGGTCAAAATAAACATTTAAAATAACAAAAATTGCCGGAGAGCCAAATATTGGTGGAGAGCTGGGGTTTACCATAAAAAATAAAGTTTTAAAAATCCCCATCGATTCTATGTGTGCTTCAAAAGTTATCTAGAACTTGACGGGTATTGTTCCCTTAAATTATCCTAAAATTGTCATGACAGTTAGTGAAGTAGGTCTACAGGGCAAATCACGGTAAAAAAAACGCGCCGAGTACAATACCTCACAGGTGGCGTGGAAATGTATGCATATCATGTATAATGCGATATCTCAGGAATGGTAACTCTTAGGAAAAAATCATAAGGACCATTTTTGTAGAGAATTTTAAGATCTACAACTTTGGTTTTAGGTTTTTTTTTAATAAAACTTACCGTTTTCGAGAAAAATCCAAAAAACCTGAAATTTTGACCTTTGACCCCAAATAACTTTTGAAGCACACATAGAATCGATGGGGATTTTTAAAACTTTATTTGTAATGGTAAACCTCAGCTCTCCACCAATATTTGGTTCTCCGGGAATTTTTGTTATTTAACCACTACTTTTATGTTTAAATTGACCGGATTACAATACGTTTAATAACTAATTTATAAAACCATCAAAAACGATTACGGTTTTCCACACAGAGGCATCTTCTTAGTTTTGCAATGTATACACATATATTTTTCATAATTACAAGCATGTACATAAATTTAAACGAAAATATTACAGCAAATTTAATGTATCCAACTGAAACATATTACGCAAGCGTTGTTTACAAGATTTGAAATTAACTGTTTCATTTTATTATAAATATATAAACAATTCTCCAGTAAATTAAAAAATTCCTTTGAAAGTGTTCAGTTATTTTAGTTAAAACTTTGTTCCGAGTGACCGTCAGAAATCCGAGAATTCTCTACATAACAAATATCTCACACCAAGAAAATGTGGCGTCGCGTAAACAAACTCTGCAGTAAATAAACATCCCGCTCAGATGAAACCGCTTTGGAGTTAATGTAAAATGCAGAAACTGTGAAACAGTATTCAGAAATATTCCCATCGTGACATACGTGGTTCCCTACCCAGTAAACATTTTGGCATCATATTGAAGATGCGTATGATTTTTTTGTCATGAAACAATTCAATTTGATTTCACTCGTTTAAGGAAATGTCAGTGATATGAACTACAAATGACAAAATCACTTCACCTGGCCTCACTACCGTACTAGTATTGAATTAAGCTGCAAATAAATCATTAAAGTGTAACAGAGACTGATATATCTTGTTTCTTTTTCTATTTTACTAATTTTATATTCTGGTGGAACGAATGTGGAGTTTTGGAAATATTTTCAAATATAAAAGAGCAGGAAATGAACTTCACATGGCTATGCCATTTCACCAAAATGTTTACTGAGGAAACGTAGATTCTTGGGCATGTTTTTCATTTAAAAGTGCTTTCGGATGGACAAACCATTAAGAAGATCGTCCAACTCAACCAACCAACAACTCAAGAAGATCGACCAACTCAAAATGTATCCACTACTCAAAGCGTGTTCAATATGTTTTATCTGAGGTATATAGTTCACATTACGAGAGTTCGGCGTCGACTCATATTTAAAACAAGTTATTCCGTATTAACTGCTGTTACAACGAAATAGCACAAACTCACTTATTTTTCTATAAAGTATATAGGAACGAATAATATAAAATGAATTATCGTATCATAGATTTATACCACTCTTATAACCTCTATTAAGTATGAGTTGCCGGCGAACTCTCGTAATTTGAACTATAAAAACATAATTCAGATTTAAAGTGCAGTCGAGTGATTTTATTGTATTGTAAAATAATTGAAAAACATGATTTAGTATTCCCTAATTTGTACTAAAATAAGCAAAGTTAATAAATTATGTATAAAATGTAAGGTTAAACCAATAGTGGTCCAAATTTCAATACTCAGTTATCTATAGTTATGACATTAACACGAGAGATGGATTTTTCAATTCCCGATTTGTCAAGGACTGTATTTTGCTTGGTTAAACTGCAGTTATGTTCTACTTGAACAAAAATCAGAGCTGAGAATGAAAAGTATTAATCAAGATTTATAATAGAAGTTATAATAAATCTAAACAGTACGCTATAAGGTGGTTGCATGGCCAAAGAGAATAGCGCGAAAATAATAATAATAAAAATATAAATAATAATTTATATTAATTATTGAAAATGTTATTAACCACAGAAAACATAAATTTATGTAAACAAACAACTTTTGTTATTTAACCTTATATTACAATAACCAAAAAATGTATGTAGAAGTTAAACTTTCTTATGCTAAATAAACCTTACAGATACGTAACGATGTTTAGCGCGAATATTACTTAAAGCCTATTAATATAATTTCAAAAGCTTTCAATTTTATTATCTAATATAATTCCTAATACAATTATTTTAATGGGATATTTTCGCTGGGATGAAAGATAGAAAAATTAACAAAATTCTTCATGTTAAGGTAATTATGAAATTAATTTTTTTTTTTGCTTTTACTGAACGTTTATTTATGTTAAATTTAATATAAAAAACGTTTTTTATTGCAATTTAAACATGGTAGCAAGTTTAACCATTGGCGTCCGAAGGTAGTGACAAATGTAGTATTTACTCCGGTTTTATACCAGATAGAATGGAATTCGAATAAAATGGAATCCAAAGTATGACCCCTCCTATAAAACTTTCAAAGCACGCCCATGGATTCAGCCATTACTGTAATGCTAATGTAACTAAGCTGCGACAAGTGTGTTTATACAAATCTCGTCTATAAAAAGCAGGATCATTAAATCTGCGTATAAAAGATTTTTTAAATATTTCACTAACAGATAAAAAATTTCAAAAAGAAACGGATCCTATAAAACATAAAATATGAACGCAGACACGTAGAGTTCAGTGAGTTTATACATTTAACAGGTTTGTAACTCATTTCTTAAGGGTCTCTTACACGATCAGATCAGATTTAAATTTAGTTTTAGTTTTATTTAATAAGAAAATGTGTTGAAAGTTCATGACAGTTATATAGATAACTTTGACAGTTGTACATTTACACAGAAGCTGTCTTTCAAGAGACTGACGGTGAGCGATCGATCGTATCGGATCTGATTGCAAACAAAAACGTGATAGTATGATCTTCCATACTTCCGCATTGAAAATTTTACTGTTATATATATATATATATATATATATATATATATATATATATAAAGAGACAGTTCGTCTGAATCTGAACTGATCGTGTAAAAGACACTTTCATATGGTTTAGTTTTTCCTGGTTTTGATCTAGATGTTATTATAAAAACTGTACGTCATATTACTAAACCCTGTGAGGTTGAACCGACGTAAAATGATTTACATTTTTAATTGGTATAAAAACATGCAACAAGCTTAAAACAGTGGAGGATTGAAAATGATTATAAAAACAATTTCCAAATGTGACATATTTTTAATGATATGTAGAAGAAAAACGTGATTTACCTATTTTACATCATGGTGTTCGAAAACAGAAAATTTATTTTTGATCTGAACGAAAACGAACAAAATAATTTCGTCTCTGTATATTTGCATTTATATCAGATGTCGATGTAATTACTAGGAAGTGTTGTAGAGTAGCCAACATAGTAGGAGGTCGTCGGTGCTACGACCGTCGGTGAGCTTCGGAAATACGGCAACGTTAAATAAAGTAATTCGGAAAAGTAATGCGGAACGGAGATAGAAACATTGGAGCATATTAAGTTTTCATGTGAGAAAAAGGTAATAAGCGAAAAGAATATTGGGCAGTTATTAAAGGGAGTAAGTGAAGGAAAAGGTGGATGGCGGAGATAGAGAAAAGGAACGAGGAAAGAGAAGGAATGGCAGAGTAGAAACAGTAGGGAGAGTAGCAGGAGGAGTGAAGCACTAGCAGTAGCAGTTTTGTTTTTATTTTTATAAGGATACATTTTTTTTTGCTTTTGGAAGGAGTGAGAATGTTTAGATATAATAAAGATCAAAATTGAATTAAGCACAATGACATGTAAATAAATGGGTTAGGGCACAAGAATGTAGTACCAAATGGCAAAATATTGATAAAGTTGGCTACCAGAACCTCAAATGTCTTTAGAAAACATTAAAAATTAAAATAGTAATTTTGTTTTTTTAATTATTAAAGGGATCCAACGTTATAGAAAATTTTAATACATGGTGCGTCACATGTAGGAAATATGCCCCCTCTTTTAAGAGAATTGCCTTTTCTTTTGTTTAACCCTGTCGTACACCATTTTTTTTAAATTTTTTAAGGATTGACATTCTGGGTACACCAAATTTTCTCCGAACAATCTTACTCAAATTCGACATTACTACGACTATGAAAAAATGTTTGTAGGGTCATTATAATTATAATAAAATAACATAGTATCAGCCCACAGACCTTACCTTGAGTGTTCTGCATAACAAAATGCGAAACATGACTCCTAAAACCAAGGTTTTGTAATGAAAATAGTACAAGACAAAAACACTAATTCTAAAATGTTTATTTATAAATACGTACACATATATTTATAGATTGCGATCAAATTTTAGAACGTAATTATTACATTAAAATAGTTGTAGAGCAAATTAATCACTTTGACATTTAATAAGCATGAGATGGTGACGTTTGGGGCCAGGGGGATCATCATCAGAATCTCTGGGGCATAATTGTCGAGGTAATTCAACATTAACCAATTCTACTTACTGAATGTTCTTGCTTCTATCTTATCCTATCCTTGCAACAACTCTAACCAACATGTAAGCAAACTCTTGCCAAAGTAAATATGAAATTAATCACAAAGATATTAAAGCAGGCAGTTCATCAAACTATAATTAGCTTTCATAAATTTACATGCAACTTAGTGCTCATCAAATTCATTGGCTAATTAGTCATTAGGCTCTAGCTGGTGATATCCATCAAGGCACATAATTGTCCCGTTCCCTATTGCCTTACTTAGTGTATAAGAGGGTGGCGTATGTTTGCAGATTTAAGGGGGACGACAAATATTCAAACATACCAACCAACACTGGATCTATGAGATAACATACTTGTGTTATAATCCATTTTAATATGGTAAATTAAGTTTGAGAAACTACCACGGTGTCTTGACTCTGCCTCTGATGCTCTACCTAAGTTTCTAATAAAGTTTTGGTGTCAGAAGTTAACGAAATGTTTAATATCCAGAGTTGGACTTTAACTAAAATAAAGTACAATTTGTATTTGAATTTAAATTCAAACGAACGAAATACTTTACAAGTATACAAGTGTAACGGTGAAAAATATATTTTACTTGTCTAACCGCATCTCGTTTCTCTCTCACTTAGGAATAAATGAGATGAAAGTGAACTTAAAAAAAATATATCCATGTGTGAAAGAAACAGAAATACTTAATGAATGATGTTGGAAAAAGAAAGAATATTATTATGAAAAAATTCTAACAACTAACATAAAATCTGTGACAGGTAGAGAATAAATTTGAACTAAAATTGGTTTCTGTGTTGTTGCTTCGAACTTGTAAAGCGTTAGAATAGAATTGTACGAGTGACTCGAACTTCACCAAATAGGGCACTTCACCAAATTGTTTACTGGGTTATTATGTTATAAAATTATTAGGGCCGGAATTTTTTATATTAAATATGTAATATTAGATTAAAATGGGCTCGTGAACTCATTTTTTAGGGGTACTTTCTTTAATCTTTGATTGAAATATGCAAATTGTTATTTTTATGTTTTTAAATATCCAAATGTTTACGGAATTATAGCTAAATGATATTTGCCGTTTGTTTTACAAAATATAAAGATTAAGGGCAGGTGTGGCCTTAGCCATTACGAGGCCCCGGGGCGGAAGATCTTTGCGAGACACTTGTTCTTTGTATAATTTATGTAAATTGTAAGTAAGTATTTTTGATGATAATTGACGAGAAATAAAATTTTATATTTGAAATTTTATAAAAGTTAACAAGCACAAAGACGACAAATATTAATGATGATAAAGTAAGGTACATGAATGCCTTAAAAGATATACGCAGTGATTCTAGTGAGATTTCTAAAGAGCGAGGCGCGAGATTCAAATACATATATAGTAATTAATTTTTCTACTTGAGTTGTTGCGCGAGAATGCGAGGCTCCTATGAGAGCGAGGGCCCGGGCGGTTGCTCTGCTTGCCACCCTCTAAGGCCGTCTCTGAGTAAGGGCTATTGTCCACGACAGGTTCATTTGTAGGTGGCCCAAATGAAGCCAGTCGTATTCTGCATCTCAGTTCTGTCCACGTAACGTCATAAAAGCAAATAGGGTCATTTCTCTAAGTTCACCATTGAGAAAGCACGTTTTTTTATTGGGAAAATGTCAAGTGATGAAGAAGATGTGATTATAGCATACGCTTTTATTAGAAGACGACGAATCAGACGTAGAATGTATTGGCTTCATCCATACATTGAAAAGAACATTAACCGCAGCTTGTTTGTTGCTGCTAGAGAGTTATCAGAGGATAATTCAGTATTTCAATCAGTATATCGACTATTAATTATTGTATTGTAATATGTAAGTACAGACCTTAAGTTGACTTTTAAGGCTCTTCAATCGATGAACCCGATGTTATTTTAAAGTTAGATTTTTTAAAAATTAAGTTGTTTAACGTCGACCTAAGTAAAATATAAGTTATTGATAAAAATTGTAGATAGCATTATTATCTACAAAAATGTTTGTTGGAGTTATAGTTCATATTGTCAAGAAGGCGGTCATTGGGGGCCCTCTTCATTCCGATTAACACAATTAAATACAGATCTGAACTTTTTACAAAATAAAATTAAAAAAAAAATGCTGTCTACCCAAAATATACGGTTAGATGACGGATTTCCTAACCTATATTTAATTAAAGAAAATAAATGATTCAAAATACAGTAAATAGTTCTCGTCTAAGTAACGACGTCCAGTAAATCTCTGCCAAATGAACACCACAAAGTAACCCAAAGTATTTTAGCCCGTGTTGATTCTATTTTATCATTTTTATAATATAATTTATTATAATCTCAGAATTTAGGTCATAGAAGAAAAAAAAAGAGAATAAACATCAGGTAAAATTAAGTATAACTCTTTCATGCAATACTTGCGACGTCTACGGCGACGGCGACGCAATACAAATACTTCGTTTAATTTCGTAATACCTCGTAACATTTCGCGTTTGTTTATGTCGTTCTTACAAATGGAATAGGTGAGAATTTTGCGTGGAGGTGGAAAAACGATGGCAAGTACACGTTTTAGTGCTTGCAGAACGACGTTGAGCGTCGGGACGTCAAGTCTTGTAGTTGATAACTCGTTGTTACGTTGATTATTTCAATTATTACGCGCGCGTATTTATATTTTTGAAAATATAAAGTGCAGTGATTTTGTTTTGTTTAAAATATTTAACATACTTCATAAAGTATTGTGAATTTTGAGGAAATAGATTTTGAATTTGTGAAAAAATAGGGTGAGTTTTTTTTTTACTTTTTTAATTAAAATTGTTTATAATTAGATGTGACCTTAAAATATTTTGGTTTATTTTAAGAATTAGTGACTACAAAAACACAAAATAAGAATAATTAAGGATTTATTTTTAAAAATTATTTGTGAAACAAATATTAAAATATTTTCGGAAATCTAAATTATAGTAAATGCTAAAAATAAAAGAATGATGAGAATTTAATATTTGATATTACTTCATATTATTCAAATTTGTTTTAATTGTAACTTCAATATCAAAGTAACGCGCGGTTTTTGTTTAGTAGAAGTAAACAAACAATTGAATTACTTATTTAATTTTAATTGTAAAATAATAAAATTATTTATTCTTTACCCGCTAAATACGAAACGTAAACCCATGAATTATTTCAGTGGTTTGGTCTTAAGGGGCCAATGCTATTTTTCTCTTCAAAATATTAAATACAGAATCAGATGCAATAAAAATATATCTATGTTTTAACCAAAGTTGACACAGTTATTTTACTTTATGTCAATTGTAATTAAAATTTCTTTGGTAAGAACTTTCAATGTAATTCTTTTCTAACTTCCCTTTTCGTCTCAAATTTGGAATTTGGACATTGCCCCTTTTAGCAACAAGCCAATGATTTAAGGTAATATTTTTTACCAAACGTCACGTTTTATTATTTACTGGAATTTAACAAAAATCTGTCTGATTGTCATATAAGATTTAATATCTTTTACTAAAATATATATTTAATATGTTACATTATATAATCCATTGTTACATTATAAATACATTGCATAAAAAGATTTATTTTAGCATTAATATCATCGTTAGCATTATTAAACTAAACAAAATGATGTAAAAGGTAAACTTATTTACATTAACTAAACCTTACATGTACGTAATTGTGTTTCGTAAATATAAACATCAACACGAACCGGATATATTGAAACGGCAAGATTGTGCCCCTTTTTTTTGGACGATACATCAAATCACGTGACCAAATTCACAAAATTCTGCACCTTAACCGATCTGAACGAAGCATTGAAATAGTCAGTGGCAACAATTGATTATAAGATGTTGAATGTACAACTGTATTCAGTAAACTTGTCTAATATTATATTTAATTAATAATTACGAAAATTATCTGTAATAAAACTGTTTTTCCAAAAAAAAAAAAACAAATGAATTGTCCGGTTCATTAATTTCACCTTTTATGATCAGTGTTAGTTGTTAGACAACCCAGTAAACATTTTGGAGTCACTTTGACATCATATTGAAGATGCGTATGATTCAGTCATGAAACAATTCAATTTGATTTCACCCGTTGAAGGGAAATGTCAGTGATATGAACTACAAATGGCAAAATCACCTCACCTGGCCTTACTACCGTACCAGTATTGAATGAAGTTGCAAATATACCAATAAAGTGTAACAGAGACAGACATATCTTGTTTCTTTTTCCATGATATCTACTAAAATATTTTTTTTCATATAAAAAAAGACAACAACTATATCTGCATTTAAATAAATGATGTTGAAAAGAGAAAAAATATTCTTATGGAAAGATTTTGACAATTTCTTTTTCATAGGTAATATCCATCTTAAATCTGGGTGAAAAAGAATTAATTTCTTGATTGAAATTTCACCTAACTATGCCATTTCATCAAAATGTTTACCGGTTTATCATATTGTTGCCAATTTAGTATTAGTAACATTCATTTATTCTTCACTTGAAAATGACGTTTAGGTTATGTTGTGTCAAAATGCTTCCGGCTAAACAAGCAACAAATAGCGACATCCAACGAATATGAAAATCGACTATGATGTGTGTGCTCTATCGTCAAAAAGCGTAACTAATTTCTGTATGTGGACATTAAATGAACTAGCAAATGAAATGAATGTGACGAAAGCCAACTTACAGATGACCAATTAATTTCTTTGTGACTGTCCATTAGCTTGGAAACGGTCGAATGTTCTAATGCGAATCCTTCATGCTAATTTGAGTTGTCACTTAAATCTTGTACTTTATCACTGGAAATACATTTATTATTAATATTAATTTTATAATCCAATTAAAAGTTGGGTCAATGAACTCAGGTATAACGAGCTTTCAAAAGCTCTTTATTAAACGTATAATAAAAGAGATAATAGTTTGGTTAGTTATGATTTAATACATAGGTTCCCAAACGGTAAGCCCATTCAGAAAAAATATTGCCATGGTTTTTAACTTTCCAGTTAGTTGGTACACTGCAAAAAATGTCTGTTTTATAGGTTTCTAAATATTATCATGCATTAATTGTGGTCTAAGGGCAAGAGCTCTATTTTCTGGATGTTTCAAATTATTTACATATACTTCTTAAAAGTTATTGGCACACACAATGTAACATAATTGATGTAATTTTACATATTTGAAAATTAAAATAATGTTAATAATATTTTTATTAAATTTACTGTAATTTTACTTTTGCCATTTTTAATATTTGGACTAGGGATTTTATCTATTATAGTGACTAAAAGTGTGTCCGGGGGGGGGGGGGTAATAGTGCGAAATCATATGTTTCGTAACGTTACATTTAATCTATAACTTGATTTCCAAAAAGGAAAAAAACAAGACTAAAATAATGTGTTGCTTTCAAATTTGTGACGTCATAACAGGGGAATGGTGCCCAATATGTGACAAGACGTGATAATAAATGTGTGACGTAATTTATGAATTGCACTAATACGTCAAAATACGTCGGGATTTCAATATGGGGATCAAGGTCCAGATTGAAATTACAAACACTAATTTTGCCCAATATGGCAGTTTGGAAAGTTGGCATGATTACCTAGTAAACATTTTGGAGTCACTTCCCCATCATATTGAAGATGCGTATGATTTTTTTGTCATGAAAGAGTTCATTTACAGTTCGGTTTCTCACAGTCGCTCATATGAAATGTCTATTTTAACGGCTACAAATGACGAAACCGCTGCTATCAGAATACAAATGAAGATAAAGTTGATGCGAACTATAATTGAAGTGCAATAGTGATAGAAACGTGATAGTATTGAAATGTAGGCACTTTAACAATTGACAGAACTCATACTGGCTGATAATTAAACCCTTTAATTCTATTTATACATCATTTACATATTAATGTCGGTCATTTAATTACACATACTAATAAAATCAAATAATTTATATTACTTTAAAATATATTTACGTGCATGTGTGAGTGTTTTGAATATACACATTTCCATGACTCTATAAATTAATTAAAAAATCTCGTGTTAAAACATATGCATTTCGTTTAAATGTATAAATACTGCGTTGATAACCTTAATTAAAACTGAAATGACGATTTGCACTGCTGGTGCTTTGTGCCGCGTGTCATAATTTAGCTTTTAACTTATAAACATTTTTCATTTGTATGAGATATTTTATAAATGTTGTTGATATAGGTTATTCGTAGATTACGTAACGCAAATTTCATTGCTAACGCCCCCTCCTTCATTGTGGAACATTGCGGACGCACATTTTATTTTTATTAGTTTCGTTTTTTTTTGGTTTAACCTTTTTTTTGGATGTCAAATTTTAAACGTCTAAAGAAACTTCGTTTTATACATAAAACGTAAACTAATGTATTAAAAACGTAATATTTTTTATCTAACATCACATTTTTATAATTTACCGAAGTTTAACATAATTCTGTAACATTGTCTTTAAATAAATACAAAAGACATTAAAACATTTATGGTCTTACAAATAAATCTGTTATAAAATTTATACCAGGTATAAAGCCTGTCCGAACAGATTAGTTTATACCTGGTATAAATACCGTCACTGAAAAAAAATAGTATGGAACTAATAACCCGGTTAAAATAAACGATAAAATATGAGTAAATTAGCTATATTTCGCATAGAGCTGAAAGTTGGTTTAGACCTTGGGAACATTATTACAAATAAAATACTGAAAGTACTAATCGATCGTTAAAAACTCACCGGTCGATAAAAAGTTATTCAAGTTCAAAGGTCAATAGAAATGGTTTTATCAATTTTTCCGGTAAACGGTAAGTTTTATCATAAAAAAAGATTAGACAAAAGTTGTAGAACGTGAAATTATCTACAAAAATTGTTCTTATACTTTTTTTCTAAGAATCACCATTACTTCTTCAATTCTTCTTACTTCTACTTCTTCAATAACTTCTTTTGCAGATGTGCGATCGGTGAGGACTTTTAGTATTTTGTTTGTAATAATGTACCCAGGGTCTCTAACAACTTTCAGCTCTATGTGAATATAGCTAATGGAAATGTTTATTTTGACCGGGCTATAAACTATGAAAAGAAGCTACGACTCCACAAAATTTGCCAATATAGTAGGAGGTCAACGGTATTAGGATAGGTAACGGAAATAGGACGACGTTAAAAAATTAAATAAAAATAAAATATACAGGAACTTTTCAAACGACCCACATATATATATACATATATGTTTATATATGTATAAAAACATGTTTGGAATGCAAATATAATTAAATAATAAAATGAAAGCATAATACAGCTTTAATTATGCTCTAAAACAAGTCATGCGTTTATTGTTTCTCTGGAATTCTTTAATGTTTTAGCAAACACTATTTTGAAAAGCTCCATGAAAACCAAGGCAAGGATGGCATTTTCACTGACGCAAAGTAAAACAAAACGAAACCGACAACCGCCGACCGTAAACCGACAACCGACGACCAACTACCGACCTCTTGACAGACTAATTAGTCATTTGAAATACTCGTACGTTTGAACTTGGCTACGAGTTGAATAAAAATATATTTTACGTAATATTTCTGTATTAATTTACGGTGTAGATTTGATAAATTAATATAATTATGTGTGTATTTTACGTAAAGGTACGTCTTCACAAGATTAACTTAACTTAAAGTTAACATTTCTTTTATGTACAATACTAATGTACAACATATTAAGTTTATTGTGTGAAAATTTGAAGTCGATTGGAGTAAAACTGTCAGAGATATAGAGTTAGTTAGTTATAGTTTTCTTTTTTGTAACTTTTAAACGCGTTTTCTCACACTTAGTTTTTCCAGAGTCGGTGCCATCTCTAGCTCAAAATCTACCGCACCGGTTCTTTTGAAATTTTGCACACTCTTTTTTTTACATAAATGCCGTGGTAATGTTGTCGAGTTTTTTTTTAATTTTAACATATTTTAAAATAACAAAGTTTCTGATTCTCCTTATGAAAAATTGGTACTTTGACTTCTAAGTGCTGTAAAAAATTTAAACATCAATTAAAAAAACCTGCAGAAACTTATAAACTCATGAAATTCACTCATGAAACTTTTCTTTGTGACGTCTGCGGAAATTCGCTGTCAATGCCTCATTTCTTGATATTTATTTATGAAAATTTCACAAAGTATTCTTCAAATGTCATTTTATCATGTAGTAATTATAGAAATAATTATATATTAACTGTGTCGTGAAAAAACATTATCGAAAATATGATTTTTTGAATCGATTTGACCTTAACTATAATTTAACCAAATAACTATCATTTTGATTGAAGTTTCACCGGTAGAGACGCTCCTTTAGTCTCCACTATACAGACGAGCACGCCAAGTTAACACATGGAACAGAACGAGTATGATATACAACGTTAGTTATATCAAAATGATTTTAATTATGATTCGTTAATTGCAGTCATATATCAAATGTTTCATTTTAATTAAGGATTTGTAAAAGGATTAATGAAACGATTAATTAATAGCAGTGGAATTTAGAAAAATAAATGAAAAACACTATGAGTTTCTACATTTCAAGTTTAAAGTTTTATTATGTGTTAACGCATGACGTCAGAGAAAAAGTTACCCTTAGTTTAAAAAAAGTTTAGCAGCTTTATTAGTCCGTAGTTAAAGCTATAGAAGAAATATGTCACATTATTATTTAAAATTGTAATAAGACATGTATCTAACATGCAATATCTCGTTCCAGTTTAAGGTGAAATACGGGCATAGGCGTCCGCAACTAGATATAACAGAATCCGTGATAAATTCTGTTGAGAATTTACAGAGGATACTTTGGAAACTTTAAGATAGTATACCCTACTGTAGTTTTTCCATGGACGCCTCTGAGTACAAGTAAATATGTATATAAAAGACAATTCATTGTCGTCAACATAAATTTAACTCCGTTTTACTGTTTCGTTGCTGTTTTTCAATAAATTATTTTTATTTCTTTACATAAGTTTCTTTTTTTTTTCATATTTAAGTATATTTCATGTTACTAAAAGGAAGGGGAAGTCTCGACGGACTCACTACCCCCTCCATACCACCCCAAGTTTCCCACACCACATGAGAGTTTTATTTTACTCGCGCTAAGGGATTTGAACTCCTACGATGTGGCGCAAAAGTCACGCAATACAAAATTCAAACCTGTTTCATTACCTAATAAAGAGATATATGGATGCAGGTCTGCCAGGAGCTCTAGGAGTCGGGAGTCAGGAACCTATGTCTAGGGCTTGGGGCACTACCCTGGTGAAGTCAGTAAGCAGGAGTTATGGAGCAGACATGATATATAGTTTTCCATGAATTTTGCATGAATTCAGTGTTGCCAGATCATACGCCTTTTTACAACCTTTCATCTACATCTGGCGTACTCCATTCTTGTAGCTATAGCACCGACACTGGCCCTGTAGATGTACTTGTCCGTATATTTTATTATTAAAACTTTGTAGACTTACTGTACGATACATTACATAATTTAAAGCTCTTTGTTACGAAGTAAAACAATTAAATATATTAATATTCATTATTTTTAGAATTATTTATTTTTATTTTTTGTTTTTTGGTTTAACTTTTGTATTTATGGACTTGTAATACAGATACTGCAAACATAATGTAAGCGTGCTAGTTTGTAACTTAATTTTTGCATTTGAAGTCAAACTATAAACTATATTTAATGTTGAATAGTGAATTTATACGCTACATCAAATGTGTAAAACCTGCAGCACACATTTCGCTTCATCAACTATGTAAAAAACTAGGAAATTAAATTTAATAAAGATTACCATACTCAAAAACAAAACGAACACCATTGAAAACCACCCTCTTGATCCAAAATCTGTCAAAAAATGGATTTAGATTGTCAGTTCAAAAAATTGCTAAAATTTTGAGTTCATAAATTTATTTATTTATTATTTCATAGTGAAGTTATTTGTTAAGTCAGCGGTTTAAAAACATATTTTATTTAATTCCATTTATATTTAAAACATACTTTCTTTTAATCCCGATATTCATATACTTATGTCTCTTTTTAATGACCTCAATAAGTATGATTTGTCAAACTCCTCAATTCGTTGGTTTCAGCAACTTATCCATGTTTTTTTGTTCTACAACAATTAAACATTTGGAAAAATTAAATATATAGTAAAAGCACTTGAAGAAAATAAAAAAGCCAAGAATTCATTAAATCCTATTGGAGATTCAATACATGGAAACCCCTGCATTAGATAATAAAATAAATAACAAGAACACATCTATATTATATTTTAAATTGCAACTTTAATAGTTAATATTTAGAGTAATTTTATTTTAAATATTTTTGCATATAAAAATATTGAATTTTATTTATATTATAAAATGTTATTCCTATATTAATAAATAAACATATATATGTAATACTTCTATTTACCCCTGGCACTCTATACCAATATATCGATAACACAATAAAGGTGTTCTCCGCGTTATATCAAGTCGTATCTTTAAGTTTTACGACAAGCCGTTTTATTTACCGAATAAATTTTATAAGCGTTATATTAAACTGTTATTGGAAAATGATAACGAAATATTACAGGTTTATTCGTTATTTAATGTTATTATTTAGTAAGGTGTTTTCACTAGTGGGTAAATCAAATATGAAAATATCGATATAACTTTAAAATCTTTCCAAATGCATCTTTGGACCATCGGAAACCATTTGTAAGATTTTAATCGTCAGAAATATGGCATTGATAAGACAAGATTTGCTGGAGGAAATATAGGACAATTCTGAATGAATTCTAAAGAATTATACTTTCATAATTCGCTTTGGTAAGAGAGTAGTTGAGAAATAATAGAGTTAGACTAGGGTAAGTTAAAATAGAGGAAGAGAAGTACTAAGAAATGAACCGGTGTATATAAGATTTAGACAGAGATCCAGCTCAATTTTATAAATAGAAACTTTAAAAGTAAAATAATGATAGCTATAGCTAGGTTTATTTAAAATAGACATAAGAAATGTATAACAAATGTATCAAAAATTCATGTATCAATAAAAATACTTTAAACTTGAACTGAAGGTTCAGACAGTAGGTAGAAACACCCAAGATTATTAATAAGGTCAGTCTAATGTCCAGAATATTGTTCGTTAATGAGAATTGTTTAAGATTTAGTTATGTGTAAGTCGGATTAGTTCCCCTGAAGACAATGTTACTAGATTATATTCTTTTAACTACCCTATGGGATCCCGTACCCGAGGACGGCCACCAACAAGATGGCTGGACGACACAGTAGAGGACATCAAAACTTTGAAAGTTTGGACCGATTGAGCTGGAAGAAGCGTGCTGTTGAGGCAGCTAAGACCTGTAACAGGTTGTTACGCTCTTAAAGAAGAAGAAGAAGCCGGATTAGTAATTACATTTAAGCAAAAATGGATTACCAGTATGAGATATATATATATATATATATATATATATATATATATATATATATATATATATATATATATATATATATATATATATAAACATAACGATTTCTAGGATCATATTTAGAATAGAAACGCCTTCTTATCAAATTAAAATGAATGAAAATCGATAAGTTAGTAATTACGATTGTTTACATGGTTTTCAGATACAGAAGTTAATATCATCGAACATCGATTTAATAAATAAATGTTAATATCATTTTCCCATCACTTGTTTCAATTGCTATTATCATATATAACATAAATAGAAAGACGATAGAAAAATTGAAATTGTTTGTGAATTGCTGTTGAAAATAAAGAAATAACATATATATTTTATGTGTTGTGTGACAAGAAAGGACGTGTTTTGGTATTTGTGTGGCTGTATCTAAGATAAAGCCAGTGAGGCACTGAAGATACATTGTGAAATATATTTATAAATGTCAACATGCACAACTCATGAGGTTGACACACAGAACCCAAGCAATTTTTATATGCAGATGCATTTCTTAATACAGCCTTCCTTTCAGTCTGCTCAAGCTTCTATTTGGTTGGTCTCTAATGTAATTGGATGGCTCACAACTTGGTCTTTGTATTTAACTATTCGAGTTTTAATTTCTTGTCTCACTATAGGCATGGCATCATCGTGGTGCAGCCTCTCGTTTGTAATATACCATAGTGCATCTACAATCATGCGTAATGTTTTTGATTGAAAATTCTTTAAGGAGGTATAGGACGTTAACGTAAATAATGAAAACGTTGTGAAAGTTGGAGAGTCTATACAAATAGTAAAAATACATGCTGTCTCAAAATTTTAGAGACCTAGGGTTCCTAGTTTTCTTTTTATACATGATTAAAAATAGTAATTTTCCATACAAATCATAATTTTTAGCTCAATTTCACCACATAATATAACTTTTAACTATGAAAAAATGGTGACACGGATTTCAAAAACTAGGTGTATATAAAAGAATCTTTTCTGTAACTATTACAAAAAGAAAATTATTAAAACGATACCTATATACGAAAATATTTAAATAAAACCAGTAAAATTAAGAAAGAAATTAAGTACAAAACAGTAAATGTAGGTTATAAGCCGGCAACGTTGCAAATGCCAATTTGAGCGGGAAAATCAAAATCGAGAGATAAACTTTTTGCATTGACGTCCTGTACCTCCTTAACTTACAGAATGAAATTACGAATTTCTAGACGATAGATGATGAACGTTATGAATCCTATGGCAAGTATATATAGGGCTCATTTTATAATTTACAAGTGCGATCTCACATAAGATCATAATTCTTACAGCGTGTTACCACGCGACAATAAATGCTTATAGAACGCTACTGGCTACAAAAGATTTTCGCTACATTTTGTATCATTTTATGCAGTTTCTTAGTTTCTTTCGTTTTTCTTATTTTCTGTACGAAATATGTATATGACATAATGTCACAATATCATTTAAATATGTCCATTAATGTGCTGTGGCACGCTTGTTTTGAAATTCAACAAAACCGTTAAACGATGTGTCACAGTGAATACCAAAAAGTACATGCATATAAGAATGTTGTCTACGAACAATTCGTGCATGAAAACATCTCAGCAAGTCAGAGGGAAATGGAGATGAGTGTAGTGTATGGTGAAAGATGAGACGATGCTAGAGACATCTGGTGTTATAATATATGTGTAGTATCACATAGTTATACTAAATAATAACATAGCAAAAAAACTGCCATGTAACTGTGAAATTCGTGAATGAGCAATTAACACCTGGGGAGTAATTATAGCTAAATGGAATAGAGAAGACTATATAATTATCTTCATTTATATAAAACTGTACTATGTATAGATAAAGATGGGTATCAGGACCACAAATATGCAATTATTTGTTAATGGGCTTGTGAACTCATTTTTTAAAGGCCGATTTTTTAATTGTTAATTGAAATAGATGTTAATAAATGTGTATTGGCGTTTTTATTTTATTAAATATCTAAATGTTGACAGAGATGTAGCAATTACAAATTTGAATTGTAGTTTTAGCGCTAGAGATGTCGGCCATATTTATGACGCATGTTGCGTCAGCTATTTGTTATATAGAGTTTTTCAACAAAAACTTTGTTTTTTTAAAACAAAATAAAACAAGGAATTTAGATGAAAATGATTCAAATTTTTATTGTATTAGAAAGGGTAAGGTTTGGCAATTATGAATGAAGAATGATACTGTAATGTAAATAATGCAATAAATTAAAATATAAAATAAATGAAAAATTGTTTGTACCATTTGTTTTAATTCATTCAACAATAAATACCTATTTTGGGTATTGTAAAAGAGATAACTATCAACAACAACAATTTATGAAATATGGTTCTTGTTTAGAAATAGTATGCATAATTTTCTTTATTGCTAGTTTTCCTGGAGTATTATCCTATTTTGGAATCCTGAAGAGTTGCGCCAATTTTTAAAAAAACTTGCCATAGTAGTGTTCATACTTTTTTTTTACACCACGATGACATGGACAGAAAGTAAAAATCTTTAAACATTTTTGGGAAAAAAATAATTTCGATTGATTTTTGTGTAAAAACCACAGGTGTTCTGAGAGTTTGAATGGTTGTGGTGGATAGCAGTACTATTTAGGTTGCCGATACAAAAAAAAAATCAGAAATATTTAAAAAATTATGGTCATGGTAGTCAAAAACATCTTAAGGTGTTTCAATTTTCGAAAATATTTTATTTTTTTTCTAAATCTTAAACAAAATGAGATAAATGTTTTTTTTCTTGTCATGAGCAGGACCACCCTCTGGTGCCCGCATATCGTTGAATATTGGGACACCATGTATATATATATATATATATATATATATATATATATATATATATATATATATATAATCGTATTTACAATACCATATCTAAATATTTTCACAGAAATTCCTTAAAAGCGTCAGCAAAGTAATTATCAAGATAATGTGTAGGATCATAAAAGCTTAAGATACAAGATATTTCGGACACGGACCTCCCAATGTCTGTATGGTTGTAGGCTGTATCCCTCTGACTCCATTAGTAAGATTAATCTTGATTAAGTCGCTTAATTAATTTCTAAATTAGTGTATAGTGTGCTTTCGTCTAATTACGCCCCATTGTAACCAACATCAAGATGTCAAAAATTTAGCTGATTTATTATGCAAGCGGGCAAGACCTAGAAAATTGTTTCATTTTATTTTTAATTACTTTTATATAAAACATTTTTTTTTTATTTTATTAATTACTTAAAATATGAATTTGTTATTCATTTAAATAATCTTTTATTTTCTAAAGATAATTAGTTAAACGCTGACGTCATCTTTGTTTAATTATTTTAAAAATGTAATACATTAAAGCAGTGTTTTTGTTAAGTAATGTTTTTAGAATAATTATTAATTAAGTCTGGTGCTTTTGTTATAATAAATTCGCGTAAAAATATTGTTTCTAGGTTCGTCGAATGACATGTAAGGAAACTTTGTCTTCTTTTCATATTGAATTAATTTAATTTAATTTAATATTATATGAAATATGTTAAATAAATTATTATTAAAAAAAATTAAGTTTTCACTTATTTATCAAACTAGAGCCAAATAAGGTTAACCCGATTAGAATCATATTATGTTCCTGACTAGAACTCTATCCCTAAGGCCTGTCTCAGTATGGGACCGTATTTAAGCGACGGCGTATTCGGACGTAAATCGGCGGATTGGATGAGCTACAAAGCAAACCGCCTATGTGTGTCACAGATGTCTGTAGTCGTGTATTAGAGGGTGTATTGGAGTTCTTTAGCACTTATATAATTTATCATGAGAGCAAACTTTAACTCTAATTTTTATCGATACACTACTGGTATTAAAGGGACTTTAGCATTTATTATATATCTGAGTTCTGATTGGCTCTATTTCTTGAATTCAAAGAATTAATTTTTCGGTGTCCATGATTCACTGAAATACAAACATAAACTGAAGCAAGCTGAACATACATGTTCATACAAGCGATGTCGCCGATAGAACCGAAAAGATCCGTATTGCAGCGTAATAACAAGCGATCTTAGGTATCCCCTCCAGTCTGAGGCGGCTGTTTGCATTTACAAAGGTTCGGATAGGATATCGTTGTAGTAGTGGTAATCTCTTACATAAATGTTTTTATGTTAATATAATGTAAAATTACCGAACAAAAATCTTTCAACATAATTTATGTTTTTCTAACTTTAATAAAGCAAGATTATATAATGTTAAATATGACATTAATATATTATTATAATATTTTTAATGTGTCTTGTATTTATGTAATGACAATGTAACAAAATTATGTTAAACTTCGGGAGACAATAAAACATAACGTTATGTAAAATATATTCCATTAAATACTACCTGAGTTTAAGTTTTGTGTTTACTGGGTTGTTAGCAATAAAAATAATAATTTTTATACTTATTTTTGAAAACTATTTAATTGTAAAGTATTCTTTGCAGTGAGTGTACACACTGTGTTTATTCTGAAGTGCATCGTAAAACTTATCTCGACTTAACTCGTACTTTGAACTAATTATATAAAAAGTTATTACATCTTGTCGCATTGAGACGAAGTGTGTGGTTTTTATATCAACCACCATGTACTACAAGTTATATTTTTTTCATTTTTATATATATCATTATTTCTTTTATAAAACTAAAGTAATAATATTTTACTGCAGCTAGAAATATTTTATGATTCTTTCAAATGCACGTGATATAGTATCATACATACTTTTTTATGTTTCAACATGAACTAAGAAATGTCTTCAAATGAACAAGCCATTTCTGAGACCAATGATTTGACGAGTTTGACGAATCATACTTTTAGGAATATTATCTACCTATTATACTGTTTTCATTGTTGTCAAAATGTTCCACCGTTTATATGAAAAATCTATAAGAACGCGTGTTTATATAGAACGATATTTATCCGGTACCAAAATCGTATATGCTATCTTCAAAACGGCGCCTTCAAATTTTGACATTTTATAGAGGACGAATTTCTAAAACCTCATTCCCACTCACTGTTTTGATATTTAATTTACTGTTTTTATTTAATATTGTAATCTAGATTTCTTATTCTTGTTTAAGCATTCCTTTTCATATTTGTATTTTAATTTAAGTTTAGTTAATTTAGTTGGTGCGTATGCAATGTTAGTAATAAAAATTTTAACAGTTCGACAAAATTGTATGTGAAATACTTAAAATTGCTATTTTTAATAACAATTAGTAATAGAAATTGTTTTCGCTTCTATATTTTTCAAAAACTGACCTTAACCTTCTTTTAAAAGTAAATCCTACTGCATTTGGCAGATTGTCACATTTTGGAGGTTATAATATAATATAGTTTTTCTTAATTTAATATTTTTAATTTAAAACATTGGACCTTGTAAGGTTTTAAAAAAAAACTAAGAAAACTTAAAAAATAATTAAAATTAAAAATGGTACTGTGAATGACTACGCGTAATGCCATATGCTAAGCAATACTTTAAGAAACGACGGCACTTAGGGCAGGAGCGATAGAGGATTGCTGAGCGTGTGCCGTAATGCTGGAAGTAGCCGATCTATAGCGGAGGTGCAGCGGAATTAAATTAAAAGTGTAGAAATGATAGATATAATAGGCTGGGCAGGGTACTGGATATTGTTCAATACAGTGCCTTCTTAATAAATTTAAATATGGATGGATTTATATCTTAAATATTTTCTAATACAACCCTGTTCCACTAAAACTATTTTTGTAATGAACTATAGCAATTTCTCTATGTACAAATAATCCAAACATGCATAGATATATAAAGCAACCTACTTAAAAGATACCAACAGCAAAACCTCTGTACGTACTGTGCTAAAATACTATTGGCTCGCCAAGAATCGCTATTAAATAAATCACAAGTGAAGTTAGTGCCTTACTAAATAGCAATACGTAAGGATTTAAGTCAAGACTGATTAGCATACCGTGGCTATGTGGATTTAATTAGAGTTCGAGCAGATTAAAGTAAGGAAGAGTAGGAACAGACAGACGTTAGTGGAGATAGGGGATAGGAAATTGGAGACAGGAAAACGAAGAAGGAATGGTGTAATGGTTATAGTGATAATCCTGCTTACGTCATCAAACGAATTGTGATTGGTTTATTTTAGATGAGATTACTTTCAATCATTCATTAATTATTTGGTTTAATAGAATTGTTTGATCAAACTTGATTCATTGTGACGATATACTGGTAGATAGGTTGATGTTACATGGTTAACATGGCGCCTTGACAACAGCATAATGACGTCACATGCAGTACAAAATATATTTAAAAAATTTAAAACAAAGGTAAATTTGTGAAAAATAGTTATAATATTCGTAAGGAGCAATATAAAATATCTGCAAAAAAATTATTCAAAGCCAAAGGTAAAGAAAAATTGTTTTTCCAATTTCTCCGATAAATGGTAAGTTTTATCATAAAAATGAACAGACAAAAGTTGTAGAATAGAACAAATTGTTCTTATACTTTTTTTCCTAAGAATCACCATAATTGGTTACCGTTTACATACGACTTACCCTCCGCTTCTCTTCTTTCCTAAGTTTCATCCCTTAAACTGAATGCGTTGACTGCATTACGTGATTAGATTAAAAAATTACGCCCGAATTTATAACCATGTATTACGATGGAAATAAACCTTTTCAACAAGTCACTCCTCCCTCTCTCCCGCTTTTTGAGTATTTTTCCAGTGGACTAGCAGATCAAACATCTAGAATATGTTCTAGTATGAATGTATTTCATATTTATAAAACCTACCTACTCGTCATTTTTCATTCACTTTATTTTCAATTAAAAAAACCACCTGCTTTTAAATAAATTTATACCTTTTAGTGAAATTCATCAAAGAATTTCTGGTCATGAATAAATATTAAATATAAATATGCGATATTTGTTGAAGGATATTTTTAGCTCGACATCAAAGTTAGTCAATATAAATGTTAGTAGCAGTGGCAGCCCGTCTTAAACTTTAAAATTATGATAATAAAACATTATTTAATACTGATGTAGAGGCTGATAGGACGTAAGGCACTACTGAGCACTGAAAACAAAGTCCTGCTCTACAAATCCATACTTAAACCGGTATGGTCCTATGGTATCCAACTATGGGGTACTGCATCTACCTCTAATATTGAAATAACCCAAAATTTCAGTCCAAAATGCTAAGGATTGTCACAAATGCACCATGGTTTGTACCTAATAACATAATACATCGGGATCTGGATATAACCACAGTTAATGAAGAAATAGTGTTTAGAACTAAAGCACATCAAAGAAGCAAATCAAACAATTTGGCCAGCTGTCTAATGTCCAATAATTCGGTAGTACGCAGACTAAACAAGAAAGTACCTCAGGACCTATTAACCAACTAATCATAATCTGTTAAAATTCAGGGATGAGTCGATGGGTACACCCTGCGCAAGACACTTTATCTACACACCTATCACTAAATGTCCTCAAAGCAAGACAGATTGTAATAATCTATAGAAATCAAATAAAAATTAAAAAAATAATACTATGGCATAATCCAAGTAGAAAATGTAAAGCAATATAGAGCTGTGATTAGGTTGTAGGAAGCTTACAAGCGTGGAACTTGCACTATATGACAATATTCTACATAAGAAGTAGAAAATGAGAGTTAAATAAGCTTGTATTAAGCTATCAAATGTAAAACTGTACTGAAGGACAATTTTCTATCTAGGTGTATGAATTCGCATTGCAGAATTCGCGTTATAGAAAGTCTATTGCTATTGCTACTAATTAATTTATATCTTTATTAACTTTTTTTTTATTATTTAGACTTTGGCTTATTCGGCTATACATTGCTGAATGGTTTGAATCTATTATGAGTTAATTTAGGGCCTAAGCATTTTATTATAGAATACTAGATTACAAATATAAAGAAAACCTACTTTAACAGGGTCTGCTTCTTCTTCTTGACATTCACATATAGTACAGGTAGTGCCATTTTCCTGCATACTTCCACTTTATATCTCTCCTCAGCGCAGTGATGACATACATCTTTCACGCTAAACAGAAAAAGAAAAACTCATGTATTATTTAACGTAAAATTTAGAAGGCTTTATTAATGCAATAAAATATTAATTTACATCGAAAGGTAACTTTTGTTATGTAATGTTATATTATATTAACATAACAAGTGTATATAAAAGGTACCCCCTTATATATTAAGCAGTGCAATGGCCGAATATATATGCGGCATGTAGACATTTCATCTTATGAGATGTCCAGCTCAAATATATATACATAAAAAACATAAGGAGGACAGCAAGCTTTAGATTGGGAAATAGGGAAATAGATTGGGAGGAAAAAGGAAACAGATACTGGAAAGTAGAGAGGAAAGAATGTGTAGAGTGTGCGGAACGGAGGACGAAACACTGAAGCACATTAAGTTTGATTGTAAGGAAAAAGTAGGGAGTAAGATGAATATTGGGCAGCTCTTAAAAGGGGCAAGGAAGGGAACAGATGGATGGCAGAAATAACTAGAAGAAGGAAGGCTGAACCTATTTAAAACTTTTGAAAATGTGCAAAACCATTTATTTTCTTGTAGATATTAGGAGAATTGAGGTTTTTGTTTTTGGTTCTGGTGGAAGGAAATATATACATATATATACTAAAGGATTAAAATGTATTGTACTAAGGCAGAAGAATGTAATGCCGAAAGGTAAAACATTAAATAAATAAATAATAATAATATATATATTGCATTTGGAATTTCTATTTCCTTAATTAATTTTATTTATAAAAATATATACATAATTAATTTTTAGGTTTCATGAATGAATGAAGTGTATGTAACATGTTTTAGTATTAGATGCTTGATGCTGTCATGCTGGTAAAGTCACGGACGTTACTGATGGTTACTTGTAGAAATACCAATAATATTTTTGATCGTTTAAATATGTCATATTTGTGTAATATTTTCTCATCTTATGACATCGAATTTGCATTTTTTCTAAATGCGCATCACTAGTAATTTCGAAGCTCTCCTTATCCGCAACTACTCGTACATATTTAAAGTTTGTTATGCCATAAAATTTGGTTATGAAAGATACCGAAAACGATAGATATGATGGAAGTGGAACATTAAGGAGGTTAAAGATGCAGAAAGATTTTAATCTTGAGAAAATGATTTTTTGTTCAATATTTGGTGATATATATTTTATATAATATTTCAAACAATTTATTTACCATAACAAAAGAGTAAATATGGTCATATAGGGATGATAAATTATGAATCAATATGAAAACGAGATACTAGAAGGAAGACTTTTTGTTGTAGAATATAGATTTATATGTATAGTATGATTATAGATATTCAGTAGTTCACTGTCTTATATACAGGCCACAAATATCACCACTTTTCACTTAAATATTGCGTTTCCCTATTAATTTAAAATTATCGCTCTTGTTTAAAGACCCTAAGACCCTATAGACCCTAAGACCCTATATAAGTTTACATAGCTTATTTTTAAAATCTATGTTTATTTTCATAGTCTGTATGATACTGGAACATTTTTCCACTTTTCTTTTTTATAAAACATAACTTACACTATATATAATAATTACATATCAATTATATCAATTATATCTTATTTTTCTTTTCCGTTGCTCTAGTAACTCTTTCTGTTTTCTTGTATTTCTTTTTCGCATTTTTCTTTGTTATGTCATTGTCTGATGTTTCTTTTTCCAATACCATGTTTGAATCCGAGCTATCATCCTCATGTCGTGCTCTCATTCTTCTTCCTTTTATTTTCTATTCTTGGGCCTGGTAGTTTAAATATATCTTTTTCTTCGCCGATAATATTTACCGCTTCAGCTTCTTTCCTTGCACTATTTTTCCCTTTTTCATTAACCCAATTTGGGAAGTCATGTTCGTTGATAACACCTGGTAATCTATTTCCTATTGCTTCTATATTGTTTTCAGTTATTGTCTTGTTTCCTGTTATCGACGCATAGCTGAAAGTTGTCCTTTTTTCTGAGGTTCTATTTTTAAAGTTTGCCGGACAATCCTGTCCCAAATGGTCCAGGCCGTCACATAGTCTGCATGCTTTTCTTTGGTTTGTATAACTTGCCCATACTTTTCATCCCATTATACTAATGTACGATGGGATTTCTTTTTTCAAAATCATTTTTACGGCCCGTATCCCATTATACACCGGAAATGGCATCTCTTTCCCCCAATTTTCTTTTCTTATGTTAACTATTTTTCATAATCTTGGAGTGCATGTTGTATGGTAATGTCTTCCATTTCATATTCAATATCGTGTAGTTTTATTATTGTATACCTGTCAGCTCTTTCCAGTATAACTTTGTATGTCTTGTTATCCGTTCCTTTATATTCAATTTCTTCATATTTTTCTAGTAGTTCATCGATTTGTCTGGTTTCTTTTAATTTCACTAACATTTTATTTCCATTGACTTGGATGGCCAACACATCATCTACACTTAGTTCTAACTTATTTCTTAGAAATAAATGCAATTCAGTGATTGCCATCCTATATTCAACATTAACAAATTCCACTCTCATTGTGTTTTTTTTGTTTTGTTCCATTCTATTGTCTTATTTCACTTCACTTTAAATTTAAACTATTTATTTTTGTTTATAAAATAAACAACGATCAATGATTTCATAGCAGTATTTCACTTTACTGGAGTAATCAAAAAAAGATGTTTACCCATCAGAGGTCGGATCGAGAATCCATTTTTCCACTTTATTAACACCATTTTGCACAATTTTATGTATAAACTGTCCATGTATCTCTACCTTTTCTAATATAGAGTGGTAATATGGAGTGTTTACTATGTACAGTCATGCCCCTACCATAAATCTCACCCCCTCACATTTACACATACTTGCATACTAATACATAATAAGCGAAAATGGCGAAACTAACTCCAAAACAATTTCATTAATATTTCTTAAGTTAATCATATATGTGGGGCACATGTTTTGAGAAGCTTCACTAAGTTCTTTATTAATTTAATTATCATTTACTGATATTTCACATATGTTCTCATACTCTATCTCACTCTATTTGATCTACTATCTCTTTCTACCACATTATGTAACTGTTACTTAAGGGAGGACGGTGGGGGTTCATCTTTTGCTTAAATAAACACGCATTTATGATCAGTCGTTGTTTAACTGTTGAAGCAATGTGTTCCAGAACTAATTAACGGACCCTTGCCCCACTCGTTCCCGTTCCTTCGCTTGGCTTCTCTTATAATATACATGCTTTTCGTTAATTGCATTTTCTAAGGGTTTGACTCTAGCTGCTAAAGCTGTATACGAAGCTCGAAAAGATACAAAAAGCTCTGAAGTTTATGTGGAATTTATACCAGAGTGATTATATTTATTACTTTACAATTAAACTGGGTTTTGCTATTAAAGAGATTACATTTTTTGTTATTTATTGAAATTAAAATATTTCACAGAAAATATTGATGGTAATATTTAAAAAGTGTTTGCAGTTCTTTGTATATGTCACCATCTGTACTATTGTTACAATGGGCTTGTGTCCTCATTTTTTAGTGGTCGATTTTTCAATTGTTGATTGAAATTGATGTTAATAAATGTGTATTGGCGTGTCTATTTTATTAAATATCTAAATATTGACGGAGATATAGCAATTAAAAGTTTGAATTGTAGTTTTATCGCTTGAAATGGTCGGCCATATTTGTATGACGTGAAATGCATTTTAACGTCAGTTATTTGTTGAGTAGGTCAGTACTGTGGTAATGTTTTGCAGCTGTTGGTAGTCAAATAATCAACTAAAATCAAAGAATAATAAGTTTTTATTTTATTTAACCCTGCTAAGGCAGACATAATATTGGAATTTTATTGTTCTTTGAAATAGCTGTAAATAATATTTGATATTTTGATATATAAATACATATAGCAAAGATTTATGAGCTGTAAGGTTAGTAACCTTACACAAGGATTGTGATGTCACATGCACTTGGAATGTGTACGACGTTGAATCCCTTTAATAATTAAAGAGACAAAATGACTTTTTCAATTGTTAATATCTCTTAACATATAAGGAGTTATTAAAAAATAATTGAACATTTGAGGTTCTAGTAACCCACTTTATCAATATATAGTACACTTTTATAGAAATTAAGACATAGGACACAAGCCCATTTGAAATATTTATGCATCCTTTCTCACTTAATTTAATGTATTCTTATGCGATGTTTACTGAGACAAGCCCTTCCTCTGAAAGGCCCTGCACTTAACATACGGTTATTATATCAAACTTTAAACCCACTGTAGCTCAGCTTCATCTTCAGCTTCATCTTATCGATACAGATTACATTTTTTTTAATACGGTACATACTAATACATATTACTTTGACAGATTTCTTTTTAACATATTTTAAATATTCAGATTCAGAAGCTTGTTTTATATTAAATATTTTTATTATGAAATTCACTAGGGATGTATTCAACGCACGCTCACGTCCTTCTACCTCTCACCCCTGCTCTCACACACCCTCTGCTCACACCATTAAATACTGATTTCACACGCGGTATGTGTATTCCCGTTCTCCGCTCCTCCTCTTACCCTCATCAGGCCACGTGGTTGATGTTTTATACGGCACTCTGGATGAATAGTTATTCCAATTAAATTACAATGAGTTCATAAAACTGATCTTTGCTACAGGGTAAAGTTACCACCCACGTGGGTTTATGTTTTGTATTTTTTCAATAACTAAGAAACTTTTTGAATGAATTGATGCTTTAGTTGTTCGAAAGTTTTAATTGCATTGTTGGTCATTTTTTAAATTATACCGTATGAGCTTTTCAGTTTTATAGGAATCACAACCCTATTTTAGAGTCTGATATATGGAATATATACATATATATATATATATATATATATATATATATATATATATATATATATATATATATATATATATATATATATATATATATATATATATATATATGTGGAAAGATAAAAATGAATCAACTATGCAACAAAGTAAACGCTATTATAACACTCGAGTCAGTAAACAAAATAGGACGTAAAAGAATATGATTAATTAAGACCCTCCGCACACGACGCGACTGGTTGCAAACCTTAACCCCGAATCTGCCCTAACCGAATGTGATTACAACTGTGTTGTTAGTAAAAGAACGAACGTGTTTACGAGTGAGATAAAACACACGGCACGAACGTAACTAAACTGATTTGAAATTGATTTTGAGCATATATACAGCGACTATATTTCTCGGTCGCTCGGTTGATTTCATGCTTTTGATAATGATATCATCAACAGAGATGTTTACGAAAAGTATTTAAATACATACATACAATCAAATACAACACAATAGAATCCTCTGTTTTGCTATTGTTAAAAATTCTATTGAGTCACGATACACAGCTCGTGCTCGTTTTCGTTCAATCAGTCGACTCGTGCGCCTTTTCTCGTGTTTCTTTCACTCGCATACACGTTCGATATCTCACTAACAACACAGTTGTAATCACATTCGCTTCGGCAGATTCGGGCTAAGGTTTGTAACCAGTCGCGTCGTGTGCGGAGTGCCTAATTGTATCGTGACCGGAAAGCGAGTCACTGGTCAAACAAATATAATGTGTGACACATTAAACAGTTACGTGAAAAAATGTGTTTACCAAAATTGCAAGCTACTACGGACTAAACGCATTCTAAAAGTATGCAAAATGAACTTGTTAAAACTAACATAGAACTCAGTACAAAATTACTAAATATTAAGATAGTTTGTTCATTCCTTGTTCTGTATTCATGAAGTCAATACCAACGTTTATATTGTAACTATATTGTATTATCATCATCGTTATTATTTGATTAAATAAATGTATTAAACAAACTGTGTGATTCTTTAACATCCTGACAAGAGGCTAAAATATTATGTAATTAAATATTCTCTTCCGTTTTAAAGTAATCGTAATATTTTTGTCGCAATGTATGAACTCCTGGTATAATATAAATAGACGGTTCATTTCATTAACTTTACCTGTTATCGTTATAAAACTGTTAACTAAGTCATTATCCTGCATTCATTTATTAAGAACTTTTAGACCATGTCTTGAGCACCGATGTCTAACATGCAGACTAAAACTTTTAAGACAGCACAATGCATCAATATTGTTGTTTGAATAATAGCTCGTTGTTTGAAACACAACAAAACCATTGTTTAATAAACAAAAGTTTAAACAAAGTTGTGTTGTAAATATTTATATGAAATATAAAATAAAATAGAGTTTTGTTTGTCGACTTTTGTTCCATTCATTATAACCTCAAAGAGTTTTAGTTTATGTTTTATGAATCGTAGTTTATTCAAACATTGGGTTGGTTCGTCGATTAAAGGTCTCTGCAGATAAACTTCAAAGGTTTATCGGTGCTATTTCCTGGAGTCCAGATACGATATCGCGTTAATTATTCTAAGTTGTGTCCTTTATCGATAGATAATTAGTTACTTGTGTAAACAGGAATACTGAAAAACTAAGTGCAGTCGCACACTATCTTAGGCCTAGATCCCACTGATGAATAATCACATACACCCACTGCGGTTTTAATTCCGCCCGTATTAGTATATGGAATTAAATGTATCCAGACCTTTAAGGAGGTAGAGGACGTTAACGTAAATGATGAAAACGTTGTGAAATTTGGAGGGTCGATACAAATAGTTAAAATACATGCTGTCTCAAAATTTTAGAGACCTAGGGTTCATAGTTTTCTTTTTATACATGATTAAAAATAGTCATTTTCCATACAAATCATAATTTTTAGCTTAATTTCACCACATAATATAACTTTTAAGTTAAAAAAAATGGTGACACGGTTTTCAAAAACTAGGTGTATATAAAATAATCTTTTCTGTAACTATTGCAAAAAGAAAATTATCAAAAGGATACCTATTTACGAAACTATTTAAATAAAACCTTTAAGAAACAGTAAATGTAGGTTATAAGCCGGCAACGTTGCAAATGCCAATTTGAGCGGGAAATTCAAAATCGGAATAAATGTTATATAAAATATAACAATTTATTGGTCAAAGAACCAAATCACGCATGCATCAACACACGTAAATTTGCAGCGTTGCAAAATTTATTATTCCTTTTTCAAAATATTTAATTTGTATTTAAATTGAATTAAAATAAATTTGATATTAATTATAGGTAATTTTTAATTTATTAAATTATTATATGAATAAAAAATCATTTTAACAAGCAAAAAGCAGTTTAATAGGGAACTGAAAAATTAATTTTCAAAGGTACAGTCCCAATATTTGCTTGTCCCTCATGTACTTCGTATTTTGCAATTTCGTATTACCGAGAGATAAACTTTTTGCATTGACGGTATGTCCTGTACCTCCTTAAAGTCACAATCTCACTACGGAATAATTCTGAGCGCATTTTATTGGTATAAAAAGCAAAATTCAGTAATTTGCATTAAATGATATATATACGAATATATGTAGAACAGTACTTGTGCATACGTATATGTATATTTATAAATATAAACTCATGTATAAAATAGCAATTAACGTAACCAAGCTGGTGAACTTTACGATGTAAGCTGTAAGCATTAAATATTAATTGCTAGTGACATGACACGAGACGACCAACACAAAAAAAGGAAGAAAATACGAACAGCGAGCATAATGTAAAACGGGTGCGGCGCCCAGCGCGACTACTGTGCTCCACAGAGCGGCGTGGCGTATCGTTAAAAACACATACAACATGGGGAAGTTATGGGATGTGAACACAATCAACCGAAACTCTAAAGTAACGATAGTCGATAACGTAAAATATTAAATAAATTAAACAAATTCATTTAAAGAAAAATAAATTCTTATTTGAAAATTTAAGAATAGAGCTTTACCAAATATAAGAATACAGAATAGAATAAAGAGAGCTCTTTGATCCCTTAATAACTAAAAAGGGTATTAAAAGTATAAAAATGTATAAAAACAAAATAGACTTAATCCCACATAAGGGCGTTGTCACAGGTCATGATATTGATAACAACATTGTTTATTATACGAGTATGTATAATCTCTAATTGTCAAAATCTTTTATACAAAAGTTATTTGTATAAATCTCTGTTCAAAGCCTATTCCATCTCCATTCTCTATTTCTATTCTCAATTCAGTAGACAAACGCAAACCTGTTATTGAATCCAGGTATTTAAAGACTTTCTATACGGGTGTTATCAGACTAAATAATAAAGCGTTGAAATGACAAAGAACCGTAGAACAGGGGTTGCAGAGGTAGGATTGGGGATGTGGATGGGAATGGTAGGGAAGGGGTGGCTTTGAAGATGCAAACTTATAAAGATAAGCCCCTAAGTATACGTTGGTAGTCAGAGGATCAAATAACGTAATAGACCTATAGAAACCTGAACGACACCATCTGAACTTGAACTATAACCTTCCATTGGCAAGACGACCCACCATTTTAAGTTCTTTTAGTGGAAAATCTTGTTTTTCCAACAAATATTGTTATTACAATGTTTAAATTTCAAAGTGATGATCAAAAACCGGGAAACTAAGTACATTAGGAAATCACTAAAATAAAAAAAGTTTGCTTAATAGCGTTTTGGTATTTGTTACTAGGAAGTCTTTGTTTTCTTGGCTTTTCTTAAAGCAACAGTTTTAGTTCTAGTTATACGAATGTTTTTCTTTTTTTATATAGATTAAAGAACAAGCGGGGTTCGTTATTCTGAGAAAACGAATAATAATATTGGTGTAGTTGTAGTATGTAAATTAGTTGGTAACATGTACAATGAAGACAGCCCAGAGACATGCCTGGAGCGCATTGAGCTTATACATCATAGAGCATAAGATGTTTCTCGTTTAATCAACATTATTCTCCCATCAACCATTATAAGACCAACTTATTATTTTTCCGTCTGACTCAATGCTTTACCTCTTAAGAAATGTCATAAGCATATTCAACATTTGCAACTGACAAAAATATACGCTAAAGAATAGCTGTGGAGGAGATTTAAAGAAGAAAGAAGAAAGAAGAAGGAAGAAGGGAGAGGTTCAGGTAATAATGAGGGAAGGAGACATAGAGGTGTAGTAGCAGGAGAGAATGCAGAATATAAAAGCAAAATACAATAAGTATTTGCACAGTAGAATGCTACAAGCGTACTATTAGAAAAACAATGAAACTAGGATATTAAAATGGGAAAGAGGAATCCTAGATATTGGAAAATTGAAAGTAAGTGGAAAGAACTTGTAAGAATTGTTACCAGAAGAGAGGAAGCGAACAAGACAATGAAGAGGAAGAGTAAAAAGTTGGACAAATGACACAGCGAAACAGTGGAAGAAAACGAAAGAGGAAGGAACTAGGAGTTAGGTTACAAAAATGGCTTTAATGAGGGTCAAATGAAAAAACTTTTTATGTATATAGGTAACATTTGTTACATAATAATTAAAAAAAACAACAACCTTTTATATGTACGAAGAAAATACATAAATAACATTTCCAAAGTGGTGACGACGGTACTCAGTAAATTGCGATTGTATTGGATTCAACGAGAGCATTTCGTTTTGATTTCCAGACCAGCGCTGTACTTTCTGGGTTTGGTTGTTGGCTGGCGTTCGACATATGTGACTGAAAATAACAGTATACCATCTATTGATGTCCTTCTTAAATATATTCAACCATCCAAGAGAAAGCACAACATAAAAGTCATTGCAGATGACCCGATTATGATTTATTCAGCAGATTTGGTCAACAAGTCATAAAATTGTCGTTAACCAAAAGGAAAAGGAATGTTACCTAATTGTCGCTGCTTTCTCTGAGAGACTCTATATATAATTAGATAATACTTAATGAAACACCCTTTAATAAAAACAACCCTTGAACATTATATAATAACTCAATAAACAGCCAGAAGGGTGACATGTCACAAAGCTGTATTTCATCACTCGAGTCCGTATCCGTTTTATTATGATTTCAAGTAGTAATTTGCTCCATCAAATAGTAATAGTGGAGTTTATAAATGTTTACGGCCATTTTGTCCAGTTTTTGTGTCACTGATTAATGTTGCTGTCGTTACCGTCATGGCGGACTAGTGACCAATTTGTTTTGCAGTGTTGTTGAATTCCTATATCATATAACGGAGTGTAGATACGTTTTTAATTACTGTGTCAAATAATGCTCTGTTATTGGTATTGATATGATCGGTCAGTGTGGTATTTATTGCATGGATGAGCACTATATAATAAACAGGGTGATTCAAAACCCTAACATGCTAAAATAACAGAGAGTTCTGTTTAGAACATTTTAATGGTGTTTGGATTTTCTGATATACTGCAGTTATTTGAGTGCACTTTCAAATTTACTAGCTTACTAGGTTTTAATTCTACCTTTTGAACTTCTTCCGGATTGTCTGAAAGCATGTCCATCAGTTAATCACTGATGCTGTGTTTTGTTCGTTGAGTTTGATATTGTGGGCAGGTTACTAGTAGATGATGGACTGTTATTTGCGTCTGACAGTTGCTGCACTGCGGAGCTGTTGTTTTACTCATTAAGTTTTGATGCGTCAATCTCGTATGTCCTATTCCTAGTCTGAAGATTCCTGTTAAGAAGTTTCTCACATTTTTGTTGTATTTTCCTTAATCATTCTCAATTTCTTGCTACTTATTTGCGTACAGGACTGGTTTCGAATTTGCCTAATACCTTTTTATACCATTTTATTAAATCTAAGTGTAATATATCGGGTAATATTCCAAAGTTTATTTTCTATCTCTCGTATGGACAATTGTTACGCAGTGCATTTTCAAACGTGATAGATTACTATAAGCCATTTCCAATATTCATTTTATATTTCACATGTAGAAAATTGATACGCAAAGTACACTTTAAAGTTGCTAGTTGGCTACAAGTAATTGTAAGATCTATTTTCTACCACTTATAAAGAAAATTGTAACGCAGAGTCATTTCAAACTTGCTACAAACTAATTCCAACATATCACTCATATAGAAATTTATAGCGCAGTGCAAATTTTCCACTGTTACATTAATGAAGTGATCTGTTTTTCGATTTGTACAAACACGAACTCAATAATTTCGGTTTCTAGTCTCTGGTACACATGTGGGATTATACATCACACCTTGTTACATTAAATATAAACTACACGCGAGCATACATACATAAAATCGTCAACATAAAATGACTACCAAATACGTCAACAATAATTAAACGTGAAATGCATTTTGGGTATCCACACTGCGTTCATTGAATCATTTTCATGACGTCATAGCTGTCTCATTAAGAGGTCATAAACAACCAGGAATTCATCATTTGCAGCTGTACTTATGGATGCAACGGGCAGCTGTTGAAAATGAACATATCTGCGTATAACGGGACGCATAAATATTATACAATCAAGCATTAACTCGTAACGAGCGTTACACTGCGTGTTTGAGTAGCTTGAAAGTGGCATATCTGTTGTAAATATAATTTATAAAGTTTTGTGAAGAAATGAAATGAGTTGTAACGTGAATTTGTTGTTTACGAACGTATTATGCCCGATTGCCATGAAGAATTTGTGCGAGATCTGCAATTTAGTTTAATTACAACAGAAATAAAACAAAAATATATCTTTCTCCAGTAAATATTGCCTCGAAAACGCTCAAATAATCTTCTTTATTATTCGTTGGCAATATCTTAATAGAAAATTGTCTTGCAGTACAAGGTAGACACTTGCTAGATTGCCAGAACTTAATTTCAAGGTTCATTCTCTACTTCTCATATAGAAACTGTCTTGCTGTGTAAGGTTCCTACTTTTTATAGTGTCACAAGCTAATTGGGTCACGATATTTGTAAAAGAAAGAATTGCATTGCGATAAACCTGGCCTTATTTCATTCTTTGACACACCTAGTATTTCCTTGTGTCATTAAATTTAAATAAAAATGTTATATTGCATGCAAGCCTATCTAGAATAATTTCAAAATATTCTACTTTATGTTTATCTGTATGCATATATCAAAGTAATACAGAATATTTATGATTTATTTAATATCAAATATGAACTCTTCATAAGCCATAATAGTTTAATAGTTCTAATGAAAAATAAATAACGTATTAAATAACGCAGCATTGGATTATTAAGCTGCGTATAGACCTGTGAAGTTCAACTTCTACAACAAGTCTGAACTTGTGTCAATTCCTAGTAATCTTTGTCGAGCTTTTGATGAAGCGTGAGGAATCATATAGGGGATCTTGTTATTTACGGCAAACTCAAAATTAACACTACTCGAATGAGTAGTGCTGACAGATGCGTGTGTAGGCATTATAAATATGTGTTATCTAAGGAATAAATACAGCTTGTAAGAATATTTAAGATTTATAGAGCAGGCAAGTGATTTCCCAGTAAACAATTTGGTGAAGTGCCCTATTTAGTGACGTTTCTCTCACTATTTCACTTCAATTATAGTTCGCATCAACTTTATCTTCATTTGTATTCCGACAGGTGGAGTAATTTCGCCATCTGTAGCCGATAAAGTAGACATTTTATATGAAAAAATGTGAGAAACTGAACTATAAATGAACCCTTTTATGACAAAAAAATCATGACGTATCTTCAATATGATGTCAAAATGTTTACTGGGTTTATTGAGTTAAATAATTGAAAAACTTGTCTTAGTATTCCTTAGTTTGAATTTGCATTTTTAATCGACAATAACCAAAGATAAAAAAAGTATTAGTATCTATAAATTCAAACTTTTGAGATTCCAATCTTAAGAGCACATAAATTATCCTCAATATTGTAAAAATGTGTACTCTTTTAGTAATTAATTTATAATAGTTGCATACATTTTTAAACTTGTTTTTACATATTGTTAATGAATTCGCGAACATTCTGTGTAAATTCATCTAAGTACAGCACTGCTATTTTCAAAGTAGAACAATATTATTGTACTGGTAATACCATCAGGTAAACTATATATTTATTACTGCATAAGTTGCAAACATTTTTATAAAAGGCTATAATTGGCTAAAGAAGTAAAGAATACTTTAGATTTAATTTAGGACTCGGTCAGTAGGGAAGGGATCTAAATATAAATAACTACTTCTCTCTTTTGATCAGTGACCTCTCTGAAGACGAACATTTCTTCATTGCATTAACAAATTATAAACAACCACGCTTAGAGTATATAAGCTAGTGGTCTATTGTCAAACAAATAAAAATAAATTTAGATATAAGAGAATAATTGTATTTTCAATATATACCTACGTTAATTAATAAAGTTAACTATATACAATCCAACCAAGAAAAGAAACGTTTTCTAATTTAGCAAATAGTTCTTATTGCAAAATAAACTTTAAAAGAATTTATTCGTATAGGTAGAAAAATAAAAAAATCAATAATTAGAAAAACGACCAGTTGAAACATATTAAGCAATTGAATAAAATCTACCAAATGTAGGAACGAGAGTAAGCGTTATAGTATTGCCATCTTCCAAAATTATTATAATACACGAATGTTACAAATGGGCTTGTGTCCTCATTTTTTAGTGGTCGATTTTTCAATTCTTGATTGAAGTTGATATTAATAAATGTGTATTGGTGTGTCTATTTTATTAAATATCTAAATATTGACGGAGATATAGCAATTAAAAGTTTGAATTGTAGTTTTAGCGCTAGAAATGGTCGGCCATATTTGTATGACATGAAATACATTTTAACGTCAGTTATTTGTTGAGTAGGTCAGTACTGTGGTAATGTTCAGTAGCTGTTGGTAGTCGAAATAATTAAGTCAAGTCAAAGAATAATAAGTTTTTATTTTATTTAACCATGCTAAGGCAGACATAATATTGAAATTTTATTATTCCTTGAAATAGCTGTAAATAATAGTTGATATTTTGATATATAAATACATATAGCAGAGATTTATGAGCTGTAAGGTTGGTAACCTTACACAAGGATTGTGATGTCACATGCACTTGGAATGTGTACAACGTTGAATCCCTTTAATAATTAAAGAGACAAAATGACTTTTTTAATTGTTAATATCTCCTAACATATAAGGAGTTCTTAAAAAATAATTGGACATTTGAGGTTCTAGTAACCAACTTTATCAATATATAGCACACTTTTATAGAAATTAAGACATAGGACGCAAGCCCCTTGTCGTCAAGATATATCGACAGTACTTTGTTACACGTCTGTACGTAGCTTTAAAGTACGCAGCTATGGAGTGTATCGAACAATGTTCAGTTTAATAATTTATATGTAGATGTAAATGTAATACGAAAAGAAATGTAATGCGATTTTTAATTACCCTTTTAAAATATAATGACACGTTTATGAAATAGCTGTTTTATATTTTACGGAAATTACACAACTTTTATTTTGAAATTGAAATTAAGTTAGAAGCTGCAGTTATAGCTTTTTGCAGACAGAATTGATATTAAAATATTCTGAAATATTTTACATATATACGTTTAGCTTATATATAACGCGGAACTTATACAACACCGTTTGTAAACTGTATCAATGCGTTTTTGATACAACTAATATAAAATTCTGTTAAATCTGAATCTGGATCTTATGTCCGTTTATTACTATCTTCTCCCAAACAGCGTATTTCTATTATGGTAAACATAACCAAATAATTGCAACATAACTAGATAAAACTTCAATATCCGAACTAAGTGTGGTAACTAAGTTCACCTTTGAATACAGAGAGGTCCTCGTGATGAAAGTTGATTTAATTGAATATTAAAGATAATTAACTTACTTTTGAGACTCTTAGTCATTTTAATTTCCTTTCTATTGAAACAGTGAAAATAACTTTATACTTTTCCTTTAAAACTGTTGAAGGAAGATAAAGCCTTCTTTTGGAAGGCTTTTGTTTAGATACTCTTGAACAAAAACGGAATAATATAATAAGATTTTCACTCGTTTAGAATTAAATTGACTTATAAGACTATGTGTATATATATAGCTGTGTATATATAAATACATTATATACATGTATATAAAGAAATAATTTATTTCTGCACCTGAGATTTCAAGGCGAGTAATATTATAATTTGGTTCAAGTTTGACGATATTTAGGGCTGAGAAGTTGCTATTGAAATATATCGATAATTGTTGTTCATTTATAACATCGATGTTTCTCTTTCATATAATATCATTTGCTTTTCTCTTTTAATTAGTTCTGGTTTAAAGATATCTTTTGAAAATGATATGTTGCCTTCTTGCTATCTTTGCTGCCATTGCCATTTTGCAATGTATATATTTTTAGGGTCTCAGATGAAATATCAGACAAACTGCAACTGTTATTTTTAAAGCCCCTTAAAATCGATAACTCCAGTTAACAAAGTTAGTCGTAAATATAGGCATATAATCTGCAAAGCTGCAGGCTATTTGTAAAATCAATTTGTTGGGTGATTGCTAAATACAAATATGTAAGAAATTATTATTGCGTATTAAAAATTTTAAATAAATTTTGTTTTGAGAAAAATTGGGAAAATAGAATTGGTCCAAAGTTCAAGAACCAACCAATGCCGAAATTATTGATGGAAACAAGTAAAAGTATAAAAATTTCGTCACATACATTTTTCCCAAGATCTTTCAAATTGGAAAATTTAATTTTTCAATACCGGCTTCAATATTCATAAGAATGTTCTGACACAAAATCAATCCTTGTAATATTTTGTAAAGTTATATATATTCTATATAACTGATTATGAACTGCACTATTCTTTCGAACAATTTGGGCGGAAACACGAAGCTGGTATCAGTGCCGCAGAAAGCGTTCTCCGAGGAACGGACGGAAGCGATGACATAGACTGACGTGCAGACACAATTGAATCGCTAAATGACACTTAACACGGCGTTGTTGCTAAAACAAACGTCAAACGGGCGTTAAATTGGATGGTGACTGGTGCAGCGACTGCGACAATCACTAAAATAAAATAAAAAATCTACAGTAAACTAGCTCTATCAAAAAAAGAATTCGGTTTGATGTCGCTGATTTAAATGGTGGAGAAGTTTCACAAGATAAAAGAAAGTTTGGTCACCACCAACTTCATCAATCATTAGATAAGTATAACGATTTAGGTAGTCATAATTTCTGTCTCCCCAAATGTTAAAATGCTTTGGTGCTAACTAATTATCTTGCTTTATCTGGATATCGAGTTTGACATTAAATAGAATAGAATCTGTGACAAATAAACACTGGATATAATGTGTGAATGTGTGCTGAAATGCATCAACAGAAAGTTTATAACAAAGAAATACAAGTTCAGGGCAATTAAAATTTCTGACGGCCCTCAAAATCAAAAATGGAATTGTATCTGATAATATATTGCAATTGTGTAGAGTCTACGAAATAGCCCATTCTGTATTAGTAGTGGTAAACGTATTGGATGTTCTTGTCGATGAAATTAGTTCTACTTTGTGCACTTAAAATGTTCTTACTAAATTGTTACATAACATTTCTTATGTTAATACATGTTCGGTTACATAACAAGGTTATCTTTCGACATACAATTTACATTTTCTATCATTAATAAAGTTTTTATGAGAGATTTTATATGTTTCTTCCAGAAAAAAAACCAGCGTGTTTATTCTTGAATGAATTGGGCGAACCTACGGCGGTGTGAATGATCCGTCGGCTTCAATTCTTGTGCAAATTGCTCCTTGTAAGGCTTCAAAGCAAAATCCTTACTCAAAATTCGACCATGTGGTCGTTTTGGATAACTTCAATTATTGAGAACGGCGAGAAATTGACAAATTTGGATCTTCTTCAACACTGTCGCTCACGGCTGTGATGTTTTCACTTGAACGACTCAGTCGAACAAGCGTTATTATTGGCATATTATTTACCAAGCCTTTCGACTTAAATTTATCGACCAAATTCCTAATAGCGGTGTCAGAAGTTGGCCGAAAATATCACGAATTTTACGAAATGTAACTTTTATAGATCCCTTATTTTCATAGCGGATTTTTATTATTTTAATGCGATTTTTGAGTAAAATTCATTGTAACAACTACCAAAGTAAAGTTATTGAAAAAAGAAAGTTGTTGTTGAAAAACCCTTTATATAATCTCCTGTAAGTGTGTACAAGCCCATCTCCATACTCCTAATTGTTTATATTCCAGTTACAGCCAATTTAATATAACAGTATGTTCCATTCCGTCACTCACACACACAGACACACACAACCGTATTATTTCAAGTAATTACTTTACATATTTCCACAAAACGACAGAGTTATAACATTTTCCATTTTCCAAGTTACCAACGTTATAAGAAATGGTTGGACATGTACGGGGTGAAGGAGTGGTGGTGTGGAATTGATGGTGTTTCACCACTGGGAGAGACACGGGGAGCGTTGGGGGTTGGATGGTGAGGGAGTGCTTCGTCAGAGTCAGCTGTCATTCACATATGTCGCGTTTTAATGAAATAATATTTGTGCGAAACAGCACAGCATGTGACCAAAACATTTAAAACTCGTAAATAGAACAAATTATTTAGTCTCTGCTCTGGCAATACCATACTACGCAACATTAACTTGATTTGCATTATATTACACAACTACTAGAAATACGCACTTTGTGAGATGTGGATTCCGTTGTGGGGACATTTATTGACCACATAAATAAACCTTTGGTAAAGTAACCGTTACTTGTGAGTATATTAGCGCCATCTGTTGATTTCTATGTAAAACACAATGTTGTTAATTTTAGAGCTTACGTGTTATGTCCTAAAGTATTATTGTAGTGGGATAAACACCTAACGCAAGTGATAATTATTGTTACTACATACTATAACAATATTACTTCAAGTAGTGAAGAAAAAACCCAATATAGAATACAAATGTACCTTCTAAACACATGTAATATTAGTGTAATATTTTTTACCTCATTATTCTTAAATAAAAGCAAAAGACATTAAATTCTTTAATTAATATATTAATTTTATATGTTACATTATATAATCTTGCATAAAGCTTTATTAATGTCAGATATTGTAAATTTATGTCGAAAGATAATATTTGTTATCTATTTATATAACAGATAAATATTGTATGTTAAATAAACCTTAAATATATGCAACTATGTTTAACGGTTGCGTATATATTTTACAATTCTTTTGGTTTTAATTAAGTTGATTTTGGAAGCTTCTTTCACGAAAATGCTGGGTTTGTTTTAGTTTCCAAAGGATTCTGCATGTACCGACATGCAGTTGAAATATTTAAATATAATAAAAATAACAAATAGAATAAACCGTATAATACTAAGAAAACTAACTAGTTATATTTATACATTTGCTTATTTCTATATATGTGTGTATAGCACTATATATGAAAGTGGGAACCCGATAATCGTCTCAAAACAATAGGGACAACCATACCTTAATGCATCGTAAAATTATAAAAATATTATGTACACATATTTAAATGAATGGTTGATTTGGACTATAAAAGATTAACAAATTAAGTACACTTGTGTTTGGAAAACGTTAACTTATGAATGAAACTATATGAATGTTGTATGTAACATGCTGGTGTGGCACTTATCTCTAAATAATAAGCTACAATATGAGCTAATTAGTTTAATCTAATGGGCTTGTGTCCTATGTCTTAATTTCTATAAAAGTGTACTATATATTGATAAAGTGGGTTACTAGAACCTCAAATGTTCAATTACTTTTTAATAACTCCTTATATGTTAAGAGATATTAACAATTAAAAAAGTCATTTTGTATCTTTAATTATTAAAGGGATTCAACGCTGTACACATTCCAAATGCATGTGACATCACAATCCTTGTGTAAGGTTACCAACCTTACAGCTCATAAATCTCTGCTATATATTTATATATCAAATTATCAAATATTATTTACAGCTATTTCAAGGAACAATCAAATTTCAATATTATGTCTGCCTTAGCAGGGTTAAATAAAATAAAAACTTATTATTCTTTGATTTGACTTGATTATTTCGACTATCAACAGCTACAGAACATTACCACAGCACTGACCTACTCAACAAATAACTAACGTTAAAATGCATCACGTCATTCAAATATGGCTGACCATTTCTAGCACTAAAACTACAATTCAAACTTTTAATTACTGTATCTCCGTCAACATTTAGATATTTAATAAAGTAGACACGCCAATACACATTTATTAACATCAATTTTAATTAACAATTGAAAAATCGACCAATTAAAAATGAGGACAAGGGCCCATTATTGTATTCTTTGACTATCGGATATGCCATTGTGATTGAATAAATATTGCTGAATATCTTCATAGACAGATTGCAATATCTCTTTATTTAATAAACAAATAGAACTACACAAGCTGTGGATGATTCTAAAGAGTAGTGCATAGAAATTTTCCAACAAGAAATGTACATTTTTGTTTAAAATGTAACCATATTTGATAAATAGATTTATGTATCTATAATCTACTATAAAAACTAGATTCTCAATTGGGTCATTTATAAAAGCTTTTATGTTGTTTTACAAAATGATTTCTACACAGCAGTAACTCAATAAAAATATCCTCGTACATTAAAGCTGATTGCTAAGGTCATACTCGAATTCTCATGAGCTGGTACATTTCAAAAAAATACAATTAAAAGATAATTACGATGTACGTAATAATATTATAATAAAACCATTTAAAATTCATTTTTTAATTTTTTCCTTCAATTTCATTTCGAAATAGTACCGTGCCATCGCGACGTCGACGCTAAAAAACTTAGAGAACGACGTTATCTCGACGCTCGGCGAAAGCATGGCATTCCAGAAAACATACCTCGGTACAGGATGCGCATACCGGCGGAGATAAAAGACATACCAAGCATATTCCAACTTAATCAACTTTACTTTTGATTCTTCAAGGCATGAAGAAACAGAGAACATAATGGGTACGGGAGATGGGGGAAATGCAAGCGTGAAGAGTTGACTTGTAGAAGGGGTTAGAAGATGATGGGAGAAGAAATACCCCAACACCCTTTTAACACCATCTACTACGACACTAAAACGGGTTCCATTGTTCAGTAATAACTTGGAAAGTAATTTGTTCACTAAACACTAAGAAATACCATTTGTTGATTTAAATTTTCAAAGAAATTGGATTTTTAAGTGTAAATTGGTGCAATTGGAAGATTATTCGTATACTACAATATATTTTAATGACTATTGACAGTTGTTTGATTTATTTATTGAGCTATCAGTTTATAATCAATCGACACAATATACTAAGGAGAATATCTACATAGCGTTATTTTTGTTGTTTGTAATTTGTTAGGACTGCTAAACTTAAAGCGGGGTACTCTCCGCAGTTAAAGATCATTTTGCTTTATAATGAAAATTATATACAATAAAATACTATAATTAGATTTATATTTATACAATCTTAATAATGGGATTGTGAACTTATTCTTTAGGGGTCGTTTTTTAACCTTTGATTGAAATAAATTTTTATATAAGTATATTGGCGTTTTTATTTTTTTAAATATCCAAAAGTTTACGGAGTTTTGCAGCTTGTTTTACAAGAGATTAGTAGTAATAAGTAATCGAGATTATTTTTCCTTGCTGGGAACATTCGTAATATAATACTTCATGGAATACACAATTCAGCTGTTAGTAGTAAACGACATATCACACGCGGACTCGTATGTGTCTCTGTTGTATAAAAGAGATGGCATATTTGCTACATGTGACGTACCTTTAATAATTAAAGAGACAAAATTACATTTTTAAATATATTGCACAGCTTTATAGAAATTAATATATCGAAGAATAATTTTACTTACTGTAATCTGATATGACATTAACCAAAACTTTTGTATGTAAAAGGTAAACTTTTTTATGTTATAAAAAATTTAAGTACATGCAATCGGTTTGTGAACTCGTTTTGCAGGGGGGGGGGGGTTAAAGTTTTGATTGAAATATCGGTTAATACACGTATATTGACGTTTCTATTTCGTAAAATATTCAAAAGTTGACGGAAATATAGTATTTATAAAATTTGCCTGCGTTGCTTCTGCATATGACGTCACAGAAGGCATATTTTTCTTTTTTCACAGTAGTAAATGACATATCACACACACACACACACTCATATGTGTCTCTATTGTATAAAAGAGATGGCAAATCGACGGATGTAAGATAACACGCAGATTAATTTTTCATAACTTTGGACCCCTTAAAAATGACTATTTTAATTGTTAATATTTTCTATAATATTGCGACTTATTAACAAATAATTGAACTTCAAAACATCTATTATCTGTCACCAATTCACTCACAAAACATTATATGTATATCAATTTACCATACTCTATCTTACATATATACACATACTCGTATATCGTAATTAGATCGTTAGTAGCTTCGATAACGACAACGACAACGACATGACGTTTTAGACCGTCTATCGTTGTGTTCTGTTCCCGTATTAGAAATTCCGCTAACGATATTTGTTTTCACATTATCAAGTTTGTTTATTTGACATTTTGACGCTTGTCAATTCTTGTCATAAATTATAAAAGAAAGGAAAATAAGGAAAATCGAAGGAAATCTAATCAATTACTCGTACTAGTAGGTAGGTATGTAGATACGGTACCTTAGCTCTAGTATACTGTAGCGTTACAAGCAGACGATAATGTATGGTAGGACCTGTTTGATGATACTGCTGACAACGTGCTTACGTGGAAATATTATAAAAAACGTCGGGGTCGGAGATCGGAGGTCGATTGCCTGTCGTTAGTGGATCATAGAGGGTGGCTTTATAGGGGATGATAAATTGATGAATTTAAAATGTGTTATTCATGTTCAGAAAAATAATTATACAAATTATGACATAATAATTTACATTATTTTATGTATCCGAAGTATATAAGGTAAAAATCAATTATACTCGTCAAGCTGAACTTTGAGACCAGCTGAAATTTAATGAAAATCTGTAAAACATCATGACGGTGTTCTCCGATTCAAATTTACATGTCTTATTACTATACCATTCGTTTATGCTACACATCCTCATTTAGTACTCATTCTATCATTGATTCCATGTAGTTTACATGGTTGTTAGTATGTTCTAGCATTAATGGATTTGTGACCTATGTCTTAATTTCTATAAAACTGTACTTTATATTGATAAAGTTGGTTACTAGAACCTCAAATGTTAGAAGATATTAACAATTAAAAAAATCATTTTGTCCCTTTAATTATTAAAGGGATTCAACGTAATAAAACATTCCAAGACATGTACCATCACGTCCACTAAATTGCTGTCTATTTATACGACAGAGCGTAAAAGAGATAACATATTCCATAGAAAAAATAACTTCTTCTTCTTCTTCAGTGGCTCGACAGCCCTGGGTGGGCCCTGGCCTTCTCAAGAATTTTTTCCGAATGATTTAATTACTTGAGATTTCGTAACAAGGTTTTTTTCACGGGGTGGAGTTGTTAGCACCACGCTCAACCCCCAGCCTGGAGGAGCAGTCCCCTGATATAATCCCCAGGGACAGGGTGCCCGGCTATACTCCCAGGCACTCGGTACCCATTTTAGTCGCCTCTTATGACATGCATGAGCTACATTGGGACTATTCTTTCACACCCAGTCACCACTCGGGAATTATAACCAAACCCAGATAATATCTGGCCCGGGGATCGAACCCGAGGGCATAGTAGTCAGAGTCAAGCAAGAAAAAATAACTGACCTACCCTTAATAGTACAGACATGTTACGTCATAAATATGGCCGACATCTCTAGCGCTAAAACTACAATTCGAATTTTTAATTGCTATATCTCCGTCAACATTTAGTTATTAACTAAAATAAAAACGCCAATAACATCAATTAAAAAATCGTCGCCTAAAAAATGAGTACACAAGCCTATTACGTCAGTGCTATTGCCGTCTAGTTGAGTAAATTTTGTCTTATCTGGTGAAATTTATTACATTGTAGTAGTAGGTGCTCGATTGTTAACTCTTTATTATATGTAAGTGTCGCAAATAGCTTGTAGTCTCGTCAATGTTAAAAAGAATTGTTGTTATTATTTAAAGATACAAAAAAATAATTCTATGATTCGAATAGCACTAAATATTATAAAAATTACCTTTTTTATGCTACATAAAAACCAAAGAACATAGCTGTGTCCAACATATTTTATAACTGCAAATCATATTAGATAAATCAACAGAAAAATAAGGAGGAAGGATAGTGAAAAGATAATAGAGGGTTTGTCGAAGGAGAAAATACTTTTAAGTTTAAGTTTAGTTTTAAGTTTGAATTTATATAGGAATGAAATGTATTGGGGAATATAATACTGTAGATTGTAAAGCCGAAAGGCACATAATTAATATAATTAATAATAATATTTAGAAAAACTGTTAATGGAATTGAAGTTCTTCTATTTGTGCTCATTTTGTGAGCACATTTATCACTGTATATACTTTTTATACGTGTCTATCTACCCCATAAGAATTTCATGGTGTTCTCTTTTATTCAGTTTTTGATGAACACCCTATCATCAGATATTAAATCAAGATACAACTTTAGAACAGCTTTTGTTACCAAACTAAAGCGTCTCGCTGTATGTCATTAACAATGTATGAAGTGCATTACACAAGGTGACAGCGGTGACACCTATCATTTGCAAGTTATATTCTATACTTAGAGACAGCGACTCTCCTTGGTACTCGACATGAGATGAACGGGATTAACAATGAATTTATGATCTCGAGAGATTAAGATCTGGCTGCACCACAATCATTTTAGTAACAATGAATGTTGCTTAGACGTTTTGTTGTGTTTAAACCACTATTGTGTAACTTCACGTCTAATATATGTTAATGTTATGAAAGAGAGAAAATATGGGGTTATCTTTAGGAGAAATAAGGATAACAGATGTGTAAATAAATGGAGGACTCACTTTCTGTTCATGAGAGATGATAAAAACGTTCTTATCACAAAATTCATCACATTTACAAAAACTATAAACAATGAATATAAAAATGAGCAGATTATACTTGTTCGGGTATTGCACTAACTGGTTTAAAGTCTTAAGCCTGATTCCCACTCACTGTTTTGATTTAATATTGTAATCTAGATTTCGTTACATTTAATTTGTCTTAAAATTTGTTTTCTTTATTCTCCTACATTTTACAAAAATCTATCGACAGATTTTTATGTATATAATAGAAAATAGTTTTACCTTTATTATTAATGGGCTTGTGTCCTATGTCTTAATTTCTATAAAACTCAATATATAGTACAATAAATATCAATATATAGTACATTGATAAAGTTGGTTACTAGAACCTCAAATGTTCAATTATTTTTTATTTTTTTTTTTTTATTAAAAAAAGGCTTTGGCTTATTCAACCTATACTAAAATACAGTTTATATTTCAATTTTATTAGCTATTATGAAATTATAGATTTTCTTTGAGCATTCTTCTATACTAATCAGGTAGGATATGTTTGCGGGAAAAAAAGCCTCCTCAGCTAAGTTGTACATCAAATCGTCAATTTCTTTTTTTAATAGTCTGCATCCTAAAATAACATGATCTAATGTTCCCTCCTCGTCACATATACAATTTGGGGTTCTCAATAAATTTATTTTGTGTAAATGAAATGGAACTCTGCAATGGCCTGTTTTGATTCGCGTCATTGTTGTTATGAATCTTCGGGGGTGATCTTTTGTGAACCATAATGTCTTTAGTATTTTTGGGTTATTAGAAAAGAATTGTTTACCTGTAGTTACACTTCTTTGCTTGTAGTTAACCTGCCAGTCTATATTACTTCTTTCATTGACAATTATTTTGACATCTTTATAATTCCATTTGATATCAAGGAATTCCCCATTAAGGCAAGCTTCCTTTGCTAGTTTGTCAGCAATTTCATTTCCTTTTATACCAGAGTGACCGGGGATCCATAGGATTTTAATATTTATACCTCTATTCTTTGATTTTAAAAGATATTTTTTAATTGAACAAATCTTGTAGTTGTTATTATTTTTAAAAATGTTGTTGTTTAAAGATTGACATACACTATTAGAGTCTGTGATTATTAATATATTTATACTATCTTTAGTTTGCAGTATTTCTATTAGTTTCATGATCGCTATTAATTCTACGGAATATGAACTTTTAACATTATTTACTTTATATTTGTATTGTAGATTGTTACTTTGGTTATATATTCCTATTCCCCCAGAATTAGTATCTTTTTGCAAGGAACCGTCAGTGAACCATAAATCCCAATTTATTCCATCTTTCCCAATATACTCCATATATACCTCTTTTGTGTAATTAAGTTGTTGTCATTCTTTTCGAAGTAGCTTGTTTCTGTATTTATTTTGAATATGCTTGTCTCTAAATTATTTTTTAATAACTCCTTTTATTTCAGGAGATATTAACCATTAAAGAAGTCATTTTGTCTCTTTAATTATTAAAGGGATTCAACGTTAGACAAAATTCCAACTGCATGTGACATCACAGTCGCTAGTTGCTATCTCTTTTATACAACAAAGCGTAAAAGAGATAGGATATTCAAGATAGAACTCTGGCAAGTTTACAGGTTACCAACCTTACAGCTCATAAATCTCTGCTATATATATTTATATATCAAAATATCTACGATTCTAGGTTTCGTTTAAGCATTCCTTTTCATATTTGGGTTTTAATTTAACTTTAATTAATTAAGTTGGTGCGTATGCATCGTTAGTAATATAAATTTTGACAGTTCGACCTAAAATTGTATGTGAAATAATTAAAATTGCTATTTTTAATAACAATTAGTAATAGAAATTGTTTTCACTTCTATATTTTTCAAAAACTGACTTCTTTTAAAAGTAAATCCTACTGCATTTTGACAAATTGTCACATTTTGGATTATATTTTTTCTTAATTTAATATTTTAATTTAACACATTAAAAAAACTAATAAAACTTAAAAAATAAGTTAAATTAAAAATGGTAATGTGAATGACCACGCGTATTGCCATAGGCAAATTAAATACAAAATTAAATTAAAGCAGTGAGTGGGAATGATACTTTAGCCGAATGTTCGCAAAGAAATAAAAACCACAAACATTTTAAAATAATAAAAGAAAGGTATATTACTTCATAGCACTTAAAAATGTATTATGAAAACTGTAAAATAAATAATTTATATAATCAAATAAACATCGCTTGTCTATAGTACTTAAATAATAATATGAAGTTTTTGAAAAGGTACATTGTTTTGTAATTGACTTGATTCCATTTCCAGCACTGAGCATTAGTAATTACTTGACTAGAATAACGAGTAACTGGTACTACCTTGAATTGAACATAAATATTATCGAGAAATAATCTAAATATATGTTTGTTTGTGTTCGGATGTTTCGTTTCGTTTCGTTTGGAATATGTACCTACGGAACGAAAATAATAAATATTTAATTTTTAATTGCATAGAAAACACAAAGAGTAATATCGTAAACTATTTTCAGTTGGTAATGGAGAATAATTGTAATAATTTATAGATTAAAACCGACTTCGTTTGCTTAGGGTAGGCGTCGACAGATCAGCATGGAATCAAACGAGTTCAATAACAATAGCGAGGTCAATAGTGCGCGTGGTCAAATGAATTTAATATTATTTCTATGGATAGTTACTTACTCGTGTTAGAGCTATTTGGACTTCAATTCAGGCCTAACAATGACATCATTCAGAATTATAGATGTATCACAAATATTCATCAAAGATGCTGCTATAACTAGGGCTTCACACGAGCACGAGACTTTTCTGGTATCGTCTCGCTACACGAGACATTTTTGAAAACTATTGAGACGGTACCGAGGACCACATACGGCGAGACTTTCGTTTCTGGTCTCGTTGATTTTATTTAAAAAAAAAAATTGCTAGAAAAATACAACCTTTTATTATTACAAAAAAGGTTAGGTCGTAAATTTACGAAATATAAAATCTGGTAAACAAACATCTGTTAAATTTTGTCTTTTACAACATTTTGTAGCCGAACGGAAACGAATGTTTTAAGGGAAAATAATTATACACAATGTGATTGGTTGAAGACATTTTAACCTTTAGTTGCCGCAAAAATGTCGTAGAGTGTAGGTGTTAGGAGTGTCAACCTGAGAAAAAGGCCGAGATTAGATGAAACTGTGTACAAAACAAAAAGTTTAAATTTTCTTTTAAATTTAATACAGTGTTTAATACAGTGTGTGAAAAATTTAGAAAAAAAAAAAAATAATTAGCCGAAATAATATAATGAATTATTTTGTTTAGGACTATTTTAGGAGTAAGTTCTCACAATAACGAGATGTGACGAGACGAGACAAACGATTATGAGAACGAGACTAGTGTACTTTAGCGCAATGAGTTTCATGCTGATTTGCCGATGCTTACCTTAAAATGATTTGAATGTATGTACATGTATACATATATGTGTGTCAGTATAGGTTATGTTGACCAACGAACAAATTATAATACCAGTAGCTATTGAAATCCAAACAAAAGGTACTCACTCACTAGTATTCGTCCTCCTACTCGATTCATGCTTGTAACTGTAGCGAGGAAAACTATTTCCATAGCTTTCCACGAGTATGGCGTCGTAGTCGAACGTAGAGCTATATATGAGGATGTGGATATACTCGTAGAGGATGTAGAGGATGGCCTGACATATAACAAACATTAATTTAATTAAAAAGTTGTACAGCACGATTCTAGGATCTACGACTCTCGGAATCTGAGCACATACAGATGCGAATTGGTGGTTGAGCAAATAAATTATGAATATTTTAAAATGTATGTTTTGCTGTCTTATATTGCTCTCTTACAGTGAAACAGACTTCTTCAGATAACGTCATTTTATTATGAGATGAAATGTTTAATCTAAAATTTTGGCCCCAAATTTTATTCTCTTAAATTGAATTATTAGAACATTCAATATCACTGACAAATTAGGATTATTCGTCGTTCGTACTTTTGACTGTAAATAATTTTCTGTTCCAGTGATTTTATTTTATTATATGTAGATTCATTTCCCGCAGGTTTGAGCTAATTATTATTTATAGTTTTAAGTGGTTTAATTGTGATAGCCTCCATTTGTTAAATATTTATAATACTGTGTAAAAGTATTGCAGACCCGATAGAGTCATTCACAAGGTCAAAACGTCATGAAAATCAAGGTCATTCAACTGATTGATAAATTTTTCATTTTAATTAGTGTATAACATAACTATTTGAGAATGTGGTTACGAAAATCTTAAGCAACTTCAACAAAGTCCAGTATTTGTTTAATTTGTACTTTACTTTTAACTATAAGGCGTATGAGGCAGAAAACATTAGATAAAAAATGTGAAATAAACTACAGTGACTGGGATATTATCGAATACTCGATATATTTTTATGTCTTAAGCGTAAGTTTTAGAACCATAATAAGGGTTATAAAATTTATGACAAACACTTAGAAATATTACCAAAATTGGAATTTAACCAGAAAATATAGCAATATTCATTTTCAAAACTTATTTTTGCGGTTCCAACTCACTAAAAGTCAGTGGAAGAAAGCTTAAAATGTAGATACGTTATTCATCTAACTAATTGCAACTTTAGATTTTGATTCGCGTTTATAGTTACTTACATAAAACGATTTAAACATAAAAAACACTGTTTTTTTTGATAATATTTAACCTGCTTTATAGTATCGCCATCTATATTTCGCGAATCAAAAATGGCTAAGTATCGTTTCACCATAAAACAGGGAATTATACGGCTCTTTTATGCATTAGTCATTGGTTAACTCTTGTAATTTGAACTATACTAATATTTTGCTATCTAAATGAAATAAAATCATTGTAATACAAGTGTTTTCAGTGCTGTAAACGTTGAGAGATTAAAGCGTAAAATCACATTTAGTTCTCTTAGTACTGAAGTAGTTAGATCGTAGGGTTCGATTGCTGGAGATGGAATAAATTTATTATATGACTGATAATGTAATGAATTCACCAAATGATAAATAAATATACAAATCTACAATTATATTACAATTAATGCGAGATATAACCTAACTGTATAACCTAAATAAAAAAGTACTGTGCAACGGGGTGAAGCTATATATTAATATTCCAATATCTATGAACAAGACCTTTACATATTTTTAATATTCCCTTATTTCTCAATTCCCCATTCGCACCTGTTGCGTTCCAGCCACTCGTAGCCGTCTCCATGGAATCATGGCATTCTGGACCCATGTACCCATGACTTGGAGAGGTCCCTACTTTTTCCCATCTCTCTCCCTCATCACCCACAGTTCCCCTGCCGCAACAATGCGGCTATTTACATGTTCTGAAGTAAAGTGTAATGGATTTTCTCAATTCGAGCGGTTCCGGAAAAAGTTTTTACCATTGTCCTTTGTTAGAAACCAAGTGCCATCAATTACGGGCCTTTACTAACAACATCAACGTTAACGTTAACGTTAAATATAATTGTATTTAAACAAACCCGTTATTCATATTTATCCCACAATATACTGCTTTACATTAATTTGATGTTACGATTTTTTTGATGTTTAATTAGTCAATTATGAATTAACTACGCGTGAAACTATACACTCAAATATTTGTGTTGTACAATGGTAAAGAAAAGGTACCCATATAACCCCTACAAACAATTTTTCCTATCGTAGTAATGTCGAATAGCCTGATTACAATTTGAGTAAGATTTTTCGTAGCACGTTCTAAGCCACAAGTAGAAAATATGTTTGGGTACGTTCAGGAAAAGATATTTCGAATTTTAAAGCTTAAGTTTATGGGGTGAGATAATGCATTTTTGCTTCTGAAACATTCACCTTCGTTTTTGATCCAAAATGTCTTCGAAATGGATAGTCTTTTTTTTGTTGTTGTTCATAAGTAACTCTATATGGCCCAAATGTCAATTCATATACTACTACTTCGGATCCAAATTGTTTGTAGGGACCTTTAATATTTCCTATAACAAATTATAAGTATATAAATGTTTTTATGTAATACCAATCAAAAACATTACGCATGATTGTAGATGCACCATGGTATATTACAAACAAAAGAATGCACCACGATCTCGCCATGAACGGTGAAATACAAAGACCGAGTTGTGAACCATCCAAATACATTAGTGACCAACCTAATGGAAGACAGGGCTACCTTCAGTAGTCTTAAGAGGACTTAGTTAAATGAAATAATAAACAGATACGGTTGTGTCACTGGCACATACCGAGTTTATTAAATTTTATTTGTAAATCTATTGTTAAATGTTTATTCCTACATTATACCTGCATTATAATATTCCTACATTATCATAAAGTATTTTGACATAAAATAAATAACTCTCTGAAAAGTTAAATAATTTACTAATTAATTTAGAGTGACTTCTAAAAAGGTTCTAAAAAAACAAAGGAAACGTAAATTAAATTCTGAATTAAAAATGGTACAGGGAATGACTATGCATATGCTAAAAAAATTAAATTAAATACAAAATTAAAAATAAAATTAAGACAGTGAGTGGGAATGATACTTTAGAAGAATATGAGTATTCATTTGTAAGTTTTTTGCAACATCTGTAATTTTCTTGTTAAATTTATCTCCTTTTAGCTATAATTGAAATATAATCTGGTCCAACGTTCTATGACTATCACATCCATATCTATTTTCGGCATTCTCTATTGACAAGGTTTATTAATTATTGCACTCTCTATATACATCAATTTACTGTCCGTTATAAATAAATAAATTCAACGTCAATCTTTCATTTGATTAGCAGTGAAACCCGATGTGAAAATAAATTTATTGATAGTCAATTTTATTAATTAAGCTTTTCAATTTGTTTTTTTATTTAGTTTATAAACGTCAGCCTATTTCTGATGCATTTTTTTATAAATATATTTCAAGTAAGGTCTAGAAATTTATATGTAGTTAAACAATTGTCCAGTACTTAGTTTTAAAACTTTATTAAACATTTTTGCTTGTGTCATTTAGCAACTGGTCCTCTTTAATCTATGCAGATCTCTTCTGGTATTGAATAGCTTCTGAATTCCTTGATTATGGTGGTTCAATAGGCTTAAAAAAAAATTATTTCATGACTTCTTCGTGTACGCTAATGCTACAAAGAACTTTCTTTAAAAATGTTTGAATTTTTCTTAAATTAGTTTTCTTGATACAACCCAAAGAGTTGTATACTAAATCCAACCAGAAAATACAGAGCTGGTTCGGGACACAAACGAATTAAATTTCATTAATAACGTATAATTATATCAACCCCAAGAAACAAAAGTTATGATTCTAAAACTACAGCTCACCTGTATAAAATAAAATCGGATGATAGATGCCAATATGGCGAATTAGGAACCTTAGATCATTATTATTATTTATTATATTATTTTGAATTTGATACCCCAAGAAAGTTAACCTTTGTATTAGAGCAATAGCTTTTATAATAAATACATCTGGAAAATTTATTTATACTATTCTGAAATTACCTTCATATGAAAGTTTTAATATAATCAAAAAATTAAACTTTAATTTAAGACCAAGATTTCATTAACAAAAGTCAGTTATTAGACGCGTCAGAGATTATTATGTGTTTCATCCAAATTTAAGTAAGAAAAGATGGTTTAGAAATGAGTCCCGCAAAATTATATCAACTATAATCAGAATCAAAAGTAATCATTGCAAAACTCCAGCTCACCTGTACAAAATTAACTTTTTAATTAATTGAACTTTGGATCATATTATATTTGAATGCATAAATTATAGTGAACAAAGATCAAAATTCAATAGTGAAATATTAGATGTGAGTAAAACTTTTCCTGTAAATTTCAAATTATTGTTAAGAGATTCAAAATTAATTAGTGAATTATTGAAATATTTAGAAATTTGTAAAATTGAATTATGAATTATAAAAGACGTATAAAAAATGTTTGATGGTGGCTATGACGAAAGAAAGTCAAGGCAAATGAGTAAATAAATATATAAAAAAAAAAATAAACAAAAAAAATATATCAACTCTACGAAAAAGCTACGATAATCTAATGTTTTGGTTGATTATCAAAATGCAATAAGTTTTGCTATAAGATTAGGTGTGTGATACAATATTCTTTTGAAACAATCTTAGTCATTAATTATCAAAACAGGCAACTAATCAACCTCTTGTGACTTTTTAATAAATTTCAGATATATTGATTTTTTCAAAGTTTAACATATGCTTCTTTACAAGTTCTTCTTTTTGTATATAGTTTTTCCGGTACTTTTGTCTTGGTTTCTTCTTTTGTATTCCCCTCAAGCTAACAGTACTGCAGCTGCCGCTTCTCAGCTATTCGCGTAGTTGCTTTGCTTTGGTGTTGACAGAATTCTACCCCTCCTAGAGCACTCTCTCTCGTTCTATCTATTCGTTCGTTTTCTATCGTTCCTATCGTACAGATTAATACACCCTGATACAGTTGATGTGCGATTGTGAACCCTATTACCATTCCTTTATATGATCCCTCTATGGGATACTTATTCTGCTCGGGATAACATGAAATGCAGCTTGGAGTTCGTCTAACGCTCGGTTACATTTATTTGAAGGTAGGCAAGCACATACGAGTAGTAGGTACATGCTTTGACTTATGAGAAGTGCAATGTTTTAGCACGTAAGCCGTCGTGTTAAGGTAAGAGATCAAACGCATTGGATTTATTCTATGACATATGGAAGAGGAGCAAGCAAGCATTACGGTTGTCAATGGTATTTGTATATTTAGTCGTACGAATGTTTCAACGAGGTTGTTTCTAATAGCAACTCGATCTCAGTCGACCTGCTGTCTAAGTAAACCTGCGGCAATCGTACAAACGATCTTGTCCATGTTAAATTATACATGTGGACGTTTACTTTTAGCTTCGAAAGCCACAGACAGTCGTTTATTGTTCAGCTAAATTTACCCTCTCTAGTTCAAAATCTACTGCACCGATCCTTTTGAAATTTTGCACACTTTTTATTTACATAAATGTCGAGGTTTTTTGAGTTTTAAGTGCTGCAAGAAATTGAAAAATCAATAAAAAAAAACTCGGCAGAAACTTATCAACTAATGAAATAATTTTGGTTTTTTGATTTCAGAAAATCCAGTGATGAGATATAAGTATCACCGCAATATTATTTTTTCTTGTGACGTTTGCGGAAATTCACTGTCAGTGCCTCATTTCTTGATATTTATTTATGAAAATTTCACAAAGTAGTCTTCAAATGTTATTTTGTCATGCAGTAATTATAGAAATAATTATATATTCACTGTGTCGTCAAAAAACATTATCAAAAATATGCTTCTTTATCGATTTAGCATTACTCCCCCCTTAATGAAAGCTCTCACACACACTAGATACTCGGCGGTGTTAAGACAAATTTGTTATTGTTGTAGACACCCAGCAACATATTGTCTTAAGAAATAATTGTCTGTCAGATAATGCAATTACAGTCAGTCTTGTCTGCCTTAAGATGTTTTCTTTGGTTTGCATCTAACAATGAGTAAATGAGAAACGCTGATGTGTGGTACTATGAAAGCAAATGAGAGAGTTGTATAAGCGCTGTACTGAGATAGAGAGATTGTTATTATACTCAGTGAAATAAAAAGCGTAAGACAAATTTGTCTAAATGTTCCATGATCCTTACCGAGGAGCTAGAGCGTCTTCTGTGTGTGACCACATTTGATTAAAACAAATTAATTTTAAATTAACAAAAATTACCAATTGATTGTTATTTTTACTTTTGTAGAAAATTAAAGACGTATGATATGGACACATATAAAATTATGTGAATGCCTTTTCAGCTTCTTCAACATTACTCAAAAAGTATTGTCATCTTTAAACCTTTATTTAGATTAATGAAAATTATTTCTATTAAAATTCAACCTCGTTTTCAATTCCCGACAAATTGTTGCTGACCAATATCTGCACTAATAACGATTCAGGCCTTCTCACGACCAGACCTTTCTGCGCACATTACCACGACCATTCTACTAAATTCGGTATCAAATTCAAATTGTAAATAGCTATATATTTGCTACATTTTCTGATTTAAAAAACATATTAAAAAACAAAATACCCTTACCCAGAAAAAGAGGTTCTATGTCCAATAGAATAGTATTCTAACGTTTATATAAAATTAGAAGGTTACCATAAACATACAGAATAGTACACAATATGAGTTATAGCTTTACTTACAGTGTATGCACGAAATCCATTGCTTATACCCAGTGCTTACAGACTTGCCTGTTGAAATCGGTTACAGTGACTCAGAATAAAACGAGAAAGAATGAAAAGAAAGAGCAAGAATAGGTTTTTCTTTTCGTTTCTTTCCTACCTGTTACACAATGCCAATTTAATAATACGTAATCCTTCAATGCACGTGAAAAAGAAAATTCTAAGTGAAATTCTAATGGAGGAAAATACATTGTGTAATATCTTACATAGTTGAAGACATTAAAATTATTTTTGAAAATAAATGTATGTACGTTTTATTAGGATATTAAAATGAAAAGTTTGCTTATTTTTCTTATTTGCTTTTGTTATTTTGAACTGACATATTTATTCGTACATGTTGTTAGCTTTAGTTTATATAACGAAAAGTTTGCATTTATAAAGGAGAACTCTAGTAGATAGGCTTCCGTATAACGCGAGTTGCTATATTGCGAATTCAAACAACGCGATAAAAATGTTGAAGTCACTAATTTCTTTAAAGCATTTTCTTTTAAATTATAAGAAAATATTTATTAACTGTTTTTGATTTAAAAAGCATGTGAATTCATTTTTAGGGGTCGCTTTTTCCAAATATCCAAACGTTGACGGAGATATAGCTGTTTAAAATTTTAATTTCAGTTTTGAAGCTCCTGTTAGCTCGATCGATCGATGGAGATTATGTTACAAGAATCATGATATAAAATTTGATGAAAACTTAAAAAGCTCACTGCTTTTATTGGGATATCCTTTACATGAAAGAGCTTTGTAGTAACTTTATTAATCAAAGTATTATAAACCTTTTAATCTTAATATATATAAATTACGTGTCACTGTGTTGTCCGCTATGGACTCCTAAACTACTTAACCGATTTTAATGAAATTTGTACACCGTGTGCAGTTTGACCCAACTTGAAAGATAGGATAGCTTACATCTCAATTTATTTATCTTATTGCTAATTATTTGTCTATTAATTATCTGTATATGACATATGACATCGGGCGACGATGATGGCGACATCTGTTGACTAGATTGAGTAAATATTCTGTTGAGTAAATCGAAATCTGTTGACTAGATTGAGTAAATATTCAATAGATGGCGCTATGTAATGTAATATGACAAAAACGTTAGGCACAGCAACGCGTGGCCGGGACAGCTAGTTAATTAATAAATATAATCAGAACGTATTATTATAATGTAAACATATATTCCTTCATTTAGCTCAACTTTCCACTTCTCTGATTGGCAAAACATCCGCAAATATATAATTCACGATTCTAATATGAATAAATTATTCAAAAGTAGTGTAATTACAGATATGTAATAGCTCTTATATTAAATATTCACCTCGTAAAATCAATTATAAAATTAATTCCTACCATGAAGTAGGGAGGCTTATAACTACAGCTGGTGGAGGGAGGGGTTAGGTCTGATGTTGGGAGTTCTTCCTCATCCTCATCCTCATCCTGCTGGATCGGTAGCCTCTCTATCTAAAAGATAGAACAGCGGTAAGGAACACTTTGAATTAGAATTTGAAAATGGAAAGTTAAAAACATGATAATACCATATTTAGTAAGTTCAAGATAGATTTATCCATAAACTTTTATTATAATAATAAATTAATTTTGGTATGGGCTTGTGTCCCCATTTTTAGTGGTCGATTTTTCAATTGTTGATTGAAATTGATGTTAATAAATGTGTATTGGCGTGTCTATTTTATTAAATATCTAAATAGTGACGGAGATATAGCAATTAAAAGTTTGAATTGTAGTTTTAGCGCTAGAAATAGTCGGCCATATTTGTATGACGTGAAATGCATTTTAACGTCAGTTATTTGTTGAGTAGGTCAGTGCTGTGGTAATGTTCTGTAGCTGTTGGTAGTCAAATAATCAAGTCAAAACAAAGAATAATAAGTTTTTATTTTATTTAACCCTGCTAAGGCAGACATAATATTGAAATATGATTGTTCCTTGAAATAGCTGTAAATAATATTTGATATTTTGATATATAAATACATATAGCAAAGATTTATGACCTGTAAGGTTGGTAACCTTACACAAGGATTGTGATGTTACATGCACTTGGAATGTGAACAACGTTGAATACCTTTAATAATTAAAGAGACAAAATGACTTTTTTAATTGTTAAAATCTCTTAACATTTAAGGAGTTATTAAAAAATAATTGAACATTTGAGGTTCTAGTAACCCATTTTATCAATATATAGTACACTTTTATAGAAATTATGACATAGGACACACCCCCATTAGCATTCCATTCTATTTCATATTGAAATAAAATAATAATTGACGTTCGCCCGATGTCATACGAATATGGCCGGCCGACGAATACGAATGTAGCCGGGTTAACACATGCAAAGAATTTGGCAAAATGTTTACAAGGCTTTAAGTTTTGTCACTTTTGCACTTCAATTATGGTACGCATCAACTCTTTCCTTTACTGGATTCTTATAGATGAAGTAATTTCGTCATTTGTAGACTATGATATTGACATTTTATTTGAACGATGGTGAGGAACTGAATTCGAAGCGAACTCTTCATGGCAAAGATGAAAGATATTAATAATTTAAGACGAATAAATATGATTTCGAACGGGGTCCAAATTGTTGGAGAAAGATGGTGATTTACGTCGTTAATCGAGACGAAAAAGGACAACGCAAATGAAATTTATTAGTTAACGCGTGAAATCATTTGGATCTAGTCACAGGGCTCCTCCCCATCTGTACGCTTCTGCTAGAAAGTCAACCAAACTGCCTCTATCAGCTTCCCAATTGAGTCACCCACCTTTTAGTCAAATATTTAAAATTTGTTCATACTTTGCTAATATGTGCTTAAAGTTGTTGTTTGTCCATCAAATGGTTTCCCATCCCTGATGCAAGGCCATCAGTAGTATCTAGAGGCTGTAGAGATGATAAGGAGCAGTTCACAAAGTGTTGTGTATTGTGAATTGGGATTATTCTGATCTGATAACCGCTTGATGTAGGTGCTTGTATGTAAAGAGGCATACGTTATATTTATCGCACCAGAGGCAGCACCATCGAGTAAATAGATACACACACACACACACACACACACACACACTCACACTCACACACATTATCATATACACAAGTGTGTGAACGTACACATATCGTAAATACTAATTGAATAAACAGAGGCTGCTTGAGTTAAGTTGAAACAGTGTGAAAGTTATGATCTTTTATCTAAACTCATTTTAATTTAAAGTTTATTTCATAGGAAATATAATCCGGTGGGTAATCTAAAACTGAAAATAGAAGCGTTCTACAGAGGGTTGCATTGTCGCATTGTATTTCATTTTTAATACAACATAGGTGTATAAAGGCAAGTTTCTACTGGTTTCAATCAAACGCATTTGCTTTATTTTATAACATGGATGAGAAGGAAAGTTTGGTGGCTGTAACGTACGCAAGATTACTCCAGATATACGAAGACAATTTGAGATCCTTGAGCAAACTCTTTCAAATGCCAGTTTTTGAACAAAATAATAAATAGGAGGGAAGGAAGGTGCAATGTCTTATAAGTGAAAGGAATATGTTTATTTATTAATTTAATGTTTCAATATTAAATCGCGTAATTACATCTCATTAGCCAACCTAAACTTAAAACTATTCTAACATTTTTATTAATTCCAACAGCAATGTTTGATTTTTATACTCTTGTTGCTATATTTTCTTCCTCCCTACTCCTCATTGCTTCTCTCTCTTTACTATTTCTTCTTGGCTCTCTTCTTTACTATTTCTATTTCCTTTACTATTTTCTTTTATACTCTTGTTCCTATATTTTCTTGCTCCCTACTTCTCGTTGTTTCTCTCCCTTTATTATTTCTATTTCCTTTACTATTTTCTTTTATACTCTTGTTCCTATATTTTCTTGCTCCCTATTCCTCATTGTTTCTCTCTTTTTACTATTTCTTCTTGGCTCTTTTCCTTTACTATTTCTATTTCCTCTACTATTTTCTTGTTGGCTCTATCTTCGCCAATTACCACTTGTCTTCCTCTTCTCCTCTCCGCAATCCTCTGTGAAAGGGATATAGAATGCAGCAAGAGAAAAGAATGAGGAAGATGCATGAAGGATGAATTGGAATGGAAAACATGCAGGATGAGTGAGAAGAATGAGGAGAAATAGAAGCACATTAAGAATAGGTGCTGAGAGAATGTGGAAAGTGGATTAAGTCTAGAGGAGATATTGCAAAGGAAGAGTGAACGAGGACAAATGAAAGGAAGATAGATTTTAATTGTAAATTAGGTTAAGATTAGTTAGGTTAAATCTATGCGTATTTGAGTAACTATTTTTGAGTCTTTTTTGTTTGATTTCTAAATTAGATATCAAAGTTAGCTTTACTTTCTAGCACAATGTTTACTCTCGCCAAAAAGATCGTATCAAATGAATTAATTGTGGCATATTAATTTTTACATTATAGGTTATTTATATGACTGAAGAGAGAAACGTAGTATCCCAAAGTTTTCAACATACGGTGCTTGCCTCTGTATATGACCTTAAACTTTGAGACTTAAACTATAAAATTACTTTGCTTAATATTTCGTAGTCATCTGAACTCTACGGGTATATTCGTATTTATGATCCCGTTTACTTTACACAAAGAGCTCTTCACCCTTTCTCTCTACCCCTCCCTCCCACGCCCCCAGCTTTAAGTATGTGTCCGTGTAACGACCTGACAGCATTTCTCACCAACCACCTCACAGATTCTCTTTCTATCACGAGTCCAATTCTAGTATCAGAAGTGGGATTAGTCTTGTGACTTCAGGTCATACACTTTGACTTTGTATAGAAAATTAACGGTTAATCAGGTAAAATGATCCTATTTCTATATATGAATTTGCCATAAGGGGATGCTTGTATTCTAACGGGAACTGATAAGACCCTCCCGTTTATGATGATATAGTCAACGTTTGGTGGATTTTATCTCCCTGTTTTTTGAGTCACGACCTTTTACCTTTATTAACTACTCGCTGCATTTACTTCAAATGGGCTGAAATATTTCAACGCCATTAAGATAGTATTCAAGAATAGACCCATTAGCTGTTGTGACAGTGGTTCTGAATCTGTAAATATGGGGAAATTCACAATAAAAGAAGCTGATGACATTGTTTTTCTTCATAAATAATTATTGCTGAATGACTTCTTAGATATACTGCATTATCTCCTTATTTAATAATAAAAAAGTTTAAGGTTTTCTTGTGACGTGCTCTAGAGGGTGCATTATCACACTTTATCATGAGAGGAAGTCTTCTATTCTATTTTAATATTATATTTTTTTATTATTATTTTATTTTAATGTTTTTGTCATTTGGCATTCTTGTGCCTTAACTCATTTATATACATGTCATTGTGCTTAATTCAATTTTAATCCTTATTAAATCTAAACATTCTCATTTCTTTCAAACAAAAAAAAATCTTTTTAAGGCATTACATTCTTCTGCCTTAAAAAGATTTCAAAAGCTTCAGCTTTCTTTCTTCTAATTATTTCTGCCATCCATCTGTTCTCTTCCTTGCCCCTTTTAAGAGCTGCCCAATATTCATCTCACTCCCTACTTTTTCCAGTGTTTCGTCCTCCGTTCCGCACACTCTACACATTCTTTCCTCACTACTTTCCCAGTATCTGTTTCCTTTTTCCTCATTTCCCAATCTAAACCTTGCTGTCCTTCTTATGTTTTTTATGTCTTTTTCTATTAAGTACTGAGGTATATTACTTTCCCAAATCCTTTTATATCTTGTATTGTAATTGCTTTTTTCGATTTTTTCCATTCTTTCCTGTTGTTGTATCTCCTTATCCCTTCTCCTTAGCTATTCTATTTTAATAAGGATCATTGAATTAAGTATAGCAATTCAGTTGTATTTTTGACTTTGTCTTTAAATCCTTTGTCGAAGAATTCATTTAGAGAAACTGATCAGATCGAGTGACTTTTGCAAATGAAAATGACTTCACTTAAGAAACAAATACGATTGAGATTTTATTGAATTAAAACAGGGCTCTATAATTTTGATATTATACATTTAGTAAACCTCATTGGCCATATTTCCATTATGGCCGATAGTACGCAACATTGATATATTCAAAATATTATGCAATACTAAAGTCCTTTTCCAGCTCATCTATACAAAATAAATATAAAAGACTCACCAAATTGTAGATGTGGAGAAGAAGGGTCTTTGGACCATATAATTCTAGGGTGTCATCTTTTAACATCAAAAATTGATAGACTTTTAAATGATTTATGTAATGTAACACAGTTCCCAGTCAATATGTCCTGTTTAATGACAAGTGAAGCAACGGCGGAAATATTAACAAACTTTGTGATAGAAAATAATATAGAAGTGTAATTTAAGTTAAAATATTTTATTTAGTATGTATTTAATTTTAAGTTTAATTTTTTAAAAAAGAATCAATTTGTTTTGTATTTATTAGAACAATTATAATTTATATGTAAATTTTTATATAATTTTACAAATAAAAGCAATGGCAAGAAGGCTGAATAAGCCAAAGCCTAAATAAAAATAAAAAAAAAAAAAACTAAAGTCCTTGTATATTTTATACGAAGATTAGGTCATTCGTTAAATCTAAATATTGATTTAATCTTTCATCACAAATTAACTGAGTAATCAACCAAAAATAATTACTGTAACTGAAAGAGAAATACTCCATATTGCGTCCTAACATGTTAACACAAGTTTGAAACCATTGTTTCCTATCGCATATGTGAAATTTCTCTTCTAGATCAAACACGACGGTAACGGCTCACACCTAACGAATAACGAATAACGGCCAACAGCTAACGGAACAACGACTCACCGCCTCAACAACGACGACTAACCTATTCAGAGTGTGCGGTTTGCTGAGTCACACTTCTGAATTGTCACCGTGGCAAGAGTGGCTTGACATGGTCCAAACATAGCTCTGTACCTTGCATATGTTCTCCTCTTCACTCTTTTCACACTGCTCTACTCCTTTAGAACAGGGATTTGTAACATATGAACACTACATCGATAATAATTAATTTAATAAATAAAAACTGATACAATACAAAGTAATTAAATAAAGAACATAATCTTCTATATTATTTAACGATTAACAATTTCCTACTACAAAATCTTTATGTGTTCCTTGAGTCGTTATGTATAGGGTCTTTCAATAAGAGTTTCAGATCTAGTACCATCTCATATAAAACACGATGATACAATTTATATGGATATACTGAGTGTTTGTTTTATATGACATGATACGAAATACGATGCTCTTATTAAAACCCCTTAAGTGTATGCCACCTCTTTTGTACGCTATTGTATAACAGAAATGAAAATTGCTAAGAAGGGTACAGAATACGTAAGACATAAAAAATTAAGATGATCTTTAATTAAAGAAATTATGAAGCATGACTTATGGGCAACTAAAATTTTTAAACGAAAATCCTTATAATAGAAAAGTTACCATATTCTATTATATCTATTGAAATGAACTGATATGAAGATAAATGATTTTATAAGTAGTCACTGTTTACTGAGCGGAAATCTCCTAAACTTATGATATTCTGGATCTCAGAATTCTGGTTTAACAATTGTATATTTATGTGTCGCTTTTTTAAATCTAAGTTAACGGTCGTTTATTTTAAACCTTGGTTCATAATTGTGTTTCTCAGTTCGTTTTTTTTTGTGCCACAAAAATAACTATAGCTTAACCAAGAAATTTGACCAACATCGCTTACTCTTTTCTTTAGTTTCCTGTAGTCGGGATTTGATAAAACTTATAAATGACCTTTTAGATTTCATTTAATGCTTTATATAGTTCAAATTACGAGAGTTCAGCGACAACTCATACTTAAAACAAGTTATTGAGTATAAACTGCCGATATAACTAAAAAGCACTGACTCACTTATTTTTCTATAATCTATAAAGAAACGAATAAGATAAAATTCATTATCGTATTATAGATTTATACCGCTCTTACAACTTCTTTTAAATATAACTTAGAACTCTCGTGATTTGGCTATACCTATAATTTTAGTATAAAACCAGAGATACATTGCGTAGTATTTTCAAATATGTATACAGTAAACCAATTTAAGATTTTCAAAAAGATTAGTCTTTTTGATGGTCTAGCTCGAGAACTAATGGTTGTCTAGCCCTGCTGTAGAACGTATACCTTGATTCTATTCTCCTCTGCCGTGACACAGTGTCGTAAATACCGTATGGAATGATTAAATTAAGCGAACACTGCTATTCTCTATGTATGTGTTTTGTTCTATTTATGTATTATGTATTTATAGTTGATTATTTATGTAATTAATATGTTATGAAGTTTTCCTGCATACCCGTCGCACCCTTCTCTTACCCTCTCAACCAATCTACCTACCTAAAGACAGATTTACCAGGATGTCTTGCATGTTATTGTTAAGGTTATAATACGTGTGTGTGTTTATGTTAATATTCTCGCAGATCTAACGATTTTCATGGAAAATTACTTTTTTTTATGTAAACTTTGTAAATTGTTTGTTCTCATTAAATATATAGTTTAATCGGATGTTATGTTGAAGTTTTAGAAACCGTTATAGTCAAAGATCGCGGAGCCCCCAGACCTACGTCGTTTTAAAAAAGCTAAAATTTTGAGAGTAAATTGTGTAATATGTAGTTAAGAACATATGAGTACTTGCTATCTTGAAATCGAGGCAGACGACAGTACCCCAAGTCAAACTTATGTACTGTAGAGTGTGTTGGAGTTGTATTGCACTAACATAATTGATTATGAGAGTAAACGTCGCACATAAGTCGACTGATTGCAAACCTTAGCCCCGAATCTGCCCGAACCGAATGAGAATGCAACTGTGTTATTAGTGAGAGAATGCACGTGTATACGAGTGATAAAACACACACGGTACGAACGAAACTAAACTGATTTGATATTTGTTTTGAGTACGTTTTGAACGACTATGTTTCTTGGTCGCAAGGCAATTACGTTGCATGCTTTTGATGGTCAATCAGTCGACCCGTGTGCAGACTGCCTTATTTTAATTTTTATCGATACACCGCTGTTCCCTTCTAGTCTGAGACGGCTGATTGCATTTACAAGGTAGGGATAGGTTTAGCTGAATTCGATAATTCAGTGTGAGAACTACGTAGTGCCCATATTCAGACTACTTTGTCGCTTGCAGTGTGCGAGATTCATTACATTTAGAGGGTTCGGAAAGGTAATCGTAGTAGCGCGTATACGTCCGGTCAAAATTCGCTTAAATACGGATACAACGTGCTACAGGCTTTAGTCGATTAGTTCCTTAATATTTAAACAATGTATTTTTAAATACTCTGATTGTAAAGGTAGTTGTATTCTTTCAATTTGAAATTATTAATTACATATCTACTTATAATAATTGTTCCATATTTTAATACAAACATAATTCATAACCTCTGTTAACTTGTGATACACTACAGCGCAACACACTAAAGTTTTGCCCTGGCGCGTGTAGCAGCAGTAGTAAAAGCAGCAGCTTGTTTTACTTCTTCAAAAGAAATATTATTCTTTGAAAACTTTTAAATATATAAAAAGTTTTTAAATTAGATAAGTGAATAGCAGTTCGATATATAAGTTATGTTTCAGAAAGAGTTCTGTAAGACAATAAGCAAATATGTTCGGGCAAGTTGAGAGAATAAATGAAAAAGTTAGAAATTACACGAATGATCGAACAAACACAAAACTTCAATTGCAGGTAAAATGAGCTTGTGTCCTACGTCTTAATTTCTATAAAAGTGTACTATATATGGATAAAGTGGGTTACTAGAACCTCAAATGTTCAATTATTTTCTAATAACTCCTTATATGTTAAAAGATATTAACAATTAAAAAAGTAATTTTGTCGTTTTATTTATTAAAGGGATTCAACGTTGTACACATTCCAAGTGCATGTGATATCACAATCCTTGTGTAAGGTTACCAACCTTACAGCTTATAAATCTCTGCTATATGTATTTATATATCAAAATATCAAATTTCAATATTATGTCTGCCTTAGCAGGGTTAAATAAAATAAAAACTTATTATTTTTTATTTGACTTGGTTATTTGATTACCAACAGCTACAGAATATTACCACAGCACTGACCTACTCAACAAATACCTGACGTTAAAATGCATTTCACGTCATACAAATATGGCCGACCATTTCTAACGCTAAAACCACAATTTAAACTTTTAATTGCTATATCTCCGTCAATATTTAGATATTTAATAAAATAGACACGCCAATACACATTTATTAACATCAATTTCAATCAACAATTGAAAAATCGACCACTAAAAAATGAGGACACAAGCCCATTGTAAACATTGACGCAACATTTTAACTTAAGATGCTTTCACAGGGTAGATATTGGAGTTGTTTCACATTAGAGAACTTTATCATGAGATCAAACTTCTACTTCATCAGGGAAAGAGTTACAAAATAAGACCCCAAATTAGCACAAGGGGATCCCATACATTCGAGCCGGCACTCTTCCATATGTGACTTTTATAATTAAATAATCCACTATTTTCAGACCATACCCGCTAAATGATTAAACAAATTAACTTTAAAATAAATCTAAATCAATATGATCGTACTAACAGACTGGATCCGTTTCCGCTTAATTTCAGTTATCTATTTACTGCCCTAGTTTTTTTCTACCCTTAGCGAATACGGGTCTACCCTTTTATTTAGATAATCATAAATTTATATTCGTGTTAACGATTTGTTCCTTTTCAAGTATTACAAAAAAAAAACTTGAACTAAAATATTACTTTTTTAATTAAAAAAATTGATTTTTAATTCAATTTTTATCTATCTATATATCTAAGAATATAAAGGATTGGTCACAATTTTACTTATTGTCTTTACTGTTTTTGGAAATTCAGAATTACAGTATAACTCACAGATCTGTTAGACTCTCACATACTGAACCAGATAACGTGCGACAGTTGTCTTTCATCGACTTGATTGTACAGCTACAACTTAGACTTGTTTGTTGTACTGTCCATTGCGGGTGGTCTAGTAGGACGCACCACTAAATGGACGTTAAATATACGCAAATGCCATTAAACAATTGAAATAACTCAGAACTTAAGAATACTAAACAAACCAGCTAGCTACGAGTGCTCATGAATTAGATTTAGGTGGCACGGCGCATAGAAAATACGCAGCGCATACTCGACTTATTAGTTGTTTGTTTTTCACAGGTGGTTGTTCTCACAAACCACATACGAGATAGAAAATAAACATTGAAATTAGATAATGGTTAGCTAGCAAGTGTAAGAGTATGTTAGAATTGTGTTTCATTAACATAGTTTACCATTAGGAGTAGGCGTTAGAAGAAAGTGGAAGGTCGATTAGGACTGGAAGGGATATGGCAAGGAAGAGCATGAACAGCGAATGTAAGGTGAAAGAGTAAATCGAAGGAAGATAAACGAGAGATAGTTTTTAATATAATAAAATGAATTCAATTAGATTTTAGAACTTGTTAACTTAAAAAATGCAAAGGGGAATAATTGTAAGCCCAAGAAGACATATACAATAAAATGGGCTTGTGTCCTATGTTTTAATTTCTATAAAAGTGTACTATATATTGATAAAGTGGGTAACTAGAACCTCAAATGTTCAATTGTTTTTTAATAACTCCTTATATATTAAGAGATATTAACAATTAAAAAAGTCATTTTGTCTCTTTAATTATTAAAGGGATTCAACGTTGTACACATTCCAAGTGCATGTGGCATCACAATCCTTGTGTAAGGTTACCAACCTTACAGCTCATAAATCTCTGCTATATGTATTTATATATCAAAATATCAAATATTATTTACAGCTATTTCAAGGAATAATAAAATTTAAATATTATGTCTGCCTTAACAGGGTTAAATAAAATAAAAACTTATTATTCTTTGACTTAACTTGATTATTTGAATACCAACAGCTACAAAACATTACCACAGCACTGACCTATTAACAAATAACTGACGTTAAAATGCATTTCACGTCATACAAATATGGCCGACCATTTCTAGCGCTAAAACTACAATTTAAACTTTTAATTGCTATATCTCCGTCAACATTTAGATATTTAATAAAATAGACACACCAATACACAATTATTAACATCAATTTCAATCAACAATTAAAAATCGACCACTCAAAAATGAGGACACAAGCCCATTACATACATACATAAATACCCCCTAAGAAACGCAAATTTCTAAGACAATGTTGTTTATTTCGGGTTACATTTATTTATAAAGAAAATCTCTCAAATTTATAATTTTTCAACTTAAATATTGTGAATTGATCCCGCCGCACCACCGTGGCTACATTGTGTTCGTGTGGTAGGAGTTTCATCCCTTGTTCTACTAATTTAATCATACTGTCTGTAGTACCATTCGGTAAGGTGAAATATAATCGATAATCCTTGCACAATGGCGCGATTATAGATTCAAGCTCAACAAAAAACAAAAAACCAATTTCTTAATAGATTCAATTATTTTTTCTTTATGTTACTTTAATGCAAGTATTTTTGTTTCTTACATTTTACTGTGTTCAATATTGCAGAACATGGAAGCTATGGGAAAAACATTTCAATCTAATCTGAGTGGTACTGTTAGTTTTGAGATAGTGCATGCAGGATTCGATCTAAAAGAGGCTTGTGTGCTTATTTTTAAGGGGTAGCTTTTTTTAATTTTTGATTAGAATATAGGTTAATACACTCGCATGTCTATTGACATTTACATTTTTTAACTCCAATAGTTGACGGTTAGTTAACTCAAACTGAAACTTGATTTTTACCACTTGTCTTAGCTCTACGTATGACGTGAACTATAATTCCTTTTTCTCAACTACTAATGTATTACAAAACTTGATAGGATACGCCACTGCACTATATGCATATGCGGTGTAGCATATCGTGTTTATAATTGTGTGTTTAATTTTCTATTGAAAATAATAAATCTATTTTAATGAATATTTTTAGAGGCATGAAATTATATGTAATAAAGAATATTGTTATTATTTTTAATTAAAGTTATTACAGACAATATTTTATAGTTATTAGATTTTGTGTTTGCGTTCACTGTGTTGTTTTGTTTAATGAGTTATTTATTGAACACCAAAACAAGGCGAGACGCACGCGAACTTTACCTCGATGTTATCTATTTCTAAATTATTCATTCATTTGTCTACATCTAATAATACGAAGTTTAGCCACTAAATAAATTAAAGTACGAAATTTTCGGCGGGCGTATTTCAAACCAAAGTCATAATTAAATAGCTTTAATTGATTTTTAAATATTGTATATATGCTTAGACTTTTTTCTTTCTTTTGTTATTATTATTTCTTGTTACATTTACTGTAGAATTATAAAAACAAATAAACAGTGAAGGTCTTAAATTTGTAACGTAAAAACTATATATTAATATTGCTACTACCCATTAAACAATTTGGTGAAATGTCCCGTTTTGCGACGTTTCTATCACGTTTCATCAAATTAGGCATTTTATATGAACGATTATGAGAAACTGAACTGTAAATGAATTCTTTCATGACAAAAAAATCACACGCATCTTTAATATGATGGCAAAGTGACTCCAAAATGTTTACTGGGTAATATCGAGAAAACACTGTAGCCGAGAGTACTTAGCATTGACGTAACACTGCTGTGTCTTTGGGTTTGATTACCAAACCAGTGGTAAATGTTCATAAAGCACGTTAAAAGTCACTATTTATAATTAAATTCATTCTAGTCAAAATATTCATGCGTAATTTCTCACAATGTATTCAATATGAACAGTTGATCCTTCTATAACGCGAATTCGTAGAACGCTACAAAAATATCACAACGACTGATTTTCTTTAAAATCGTTTCTCTGATTACACCACACTGTGAGAAATATTTTCAGTACATTTAGTAGAAAATTTATAAGAGGTAAATTGGCGGCTTGGTTAAGCGGCTAGATCTTCCAAAGAAGCAGACCCCTGTGTTCTTTGTATGTGTTTTGTCGCAATACATACATACCATGTACCGATACGACAGTACGCCAAGTCAAACTTGTGTACTGTAGGGTGTATTGGAATTGTGTTGCATTACCATAATTTATAATAAAAGCAAACTTTTACTTTAATTTTTATCGATTACTACGACTATTGCATTGCCACAAAATATACAAAGTCTTCGGACGGCTTTGTCGCTTACAGTATGCGAGTTCATTGCATTTATAGGGTTCGGATAGGTAAAGCGTAGTAGCGCGTATACGTCTGGTCAAAATTCGCTTAAATACGCTTGCATTGTGCAAAGGTTCATTACATTTACAGGGTTCGTATATGTAAAGCGTAGTAGCGCGTATAGGTCCGGCCAAAATTCGCGTAAATACGCTTGCATTGTGCGAGGGTTCATTACATTTACAGGGTTGGGATAGGTAAAGCGTAGTAGCGCGTATAGGTCCGGCCAAAATTCAATGTTCATTGACAAACAATTGATGACATGTCAATTCATTCTTGCAATGTGCGACATGCCTAAAGCTTTTACATATGCTAAGTTGTCATTTTAAATTTCGCAGCTTTTTTTAACTGTTAACATACAACTATCATTGCGACATTTGGCAGATATAATGTTCCAATACTAACCTCAGAGTTCGTACTTTGAATTAAAATAAAAATATCACCACTTTTTATGTAAATATTACGTATTTCTACTGTTTTAACATGTTACCTCTTGTTGAAAGACCTATGTATACCATATATATCATATGTATGTATGTATATTTATAAACAAGTTGACATTTTAATGTAATAAACAACCGTAATTTTTATAAATATTCATATGACATATGACATAAATTTTGTATTATTATTAATAGGCATTATTACGTAATTCTGTCATTACCAATATTCTGACAAAATCCCATTCACAGCTGTACAGGACGGGTACATTAGTTACTGTACATGATTCATTAATTTAGAGCTGCTATAAGACTGTGAAATATTTAACTGAAATGTTATTAGAATACATAACATGAATATAGATGAACGAGTGTAGGCGTTGCTTCATGCGTTTATTTACAATAAGGCCTGTCTCAGTATGGGACCGTATTTAAGCGACGGCGTATTCGGACGTAAATCGGCGGATTGAATGAGCTACAAAGCAAACCGCCTATGTGTGGCACAGATGTCTGTAGTCGTGTATTAGGGGGTGTATTGGAGTTCTTTAACACTTATATAATTTATCATGAGAGCAAACTTTAACTTTAATTTTTATCGATACACTACTGGTATTAAAGGGACTTTACCATTTATTATATATCTGAGTTCTGGTGGGCGTGAATTTAAATTTAGTTCTATCCTATTGGTATGGGCATCCGTGCCCATGATTCACTGAAATACAAACATAAATTGCATGCAGAACATACCCATGTCGCCGATAGATTTCATTTGACCGCGTATTGCAGCGTAACAAAAGGCGATCTTAGGTATCCCCTCCAGTCTGACGCGGCTTTTTGCATTTATAAGGGTTCATATAGGGTATCGTTGTAGTAGTGGTAACGCTTGGATAAAATTCGCCTTTATACGCTTCTAATGTGCCAGGTAGTGCCGCTCGTATTCGGACTGCTTTGTAGCGTGCAGTCTGAGAGCTCCAGAGCGATCTCATTACATTTACATGGTTCGGATAGGTAAAGCGTAGTAGCCCGTATACGTCCGGCAGAAATTCGCTTAAATACGGTCCCATACTGAGACAGGCCTAAGAGTGATCGCACATTATAGACACGATTGTCTAAAGAAAGCTCGCGAAACATAGCTTAAGCATCTCTGGTATAGAATTATATAGTCTGTTTGAACTGTACACACTTTCACCAGATTTGATTTTACGATAATTAAAATAAATATCATCTCCCCGGAGAGATTACTTTAATAAAATCCATTAACAATTTAGCGCATGAATAATAAACATATGTCATTATAATATACATACCAGTATTATCACTTGATAGGGCAACACCTGCTCGGCGTCGGCGTCTGTATCCGTGTCCGTATCGATGTAGGCATCACCAGCACGGAACTGTAAATAAACCATATCCTGTATAAGTGCGGAATTTACGAATATACACAACGCGCGAATCAAAAGAAAATTTGAACTTATTCAAATAAACTTAAAACCAATTAGTTTATATTGTAGGCTGATATAATTTATGACTACTGCTCGGTAAACGTAGTTACGTGCATTTAACGTTTTATCGAACAAGTAAAGTAAAGAAAGTTATATGTGATAAATGTTATTTTATGTAATACAGTTTTATGACCTATTTTAGAGTAATCTCGGATTAATAGACTTTTCAAAGATTAGAGGATTATAAAATGTATATACAGGGTGTTTGGTAGCAAGGTGCAAAGCCTTAAGGGGATGATAGTTGACATCATTTGAGCCATACATGTTTTTAAAAAGGTTTGTACAATCGATTTATTTTTTTAAATGCCATAAACTGCGCAGTTTTTTTTTAATTTTAAAAGGTTTTACAACTTCAAAAGCGGCTAATATATTTTTTTAAAAAACGCAGATGCTTGAAACTTGGTTTATTAGATTAGGTACACATCTGAGAAACGCCAAAAAATTAAACAATTAACATACCAACTTAAATTGGGTCACTGTTGGCATTTAACTGTCAGAAATTATGTTTTTATAAAAGTAACATAAAAATAGCAATAACAAATGAATAAGAAGATTTCGGCTAAGACATGTATGGCTCAAAATGTTCTAAATGGTGTAAACTATCATCCCCTTAAGGCTTTGCACCTTGCTACCAAACACCCAGTATATATAAGACAATAAAAAAATGTTTTAAGATTATTATTAGTGGGTATCTTCTAAGTAAAATGTTGCATGGATTTAAAGTTTACTTAACATTAAAGAAATTAACTTTAACGTATAAAATGTTGTTCAATATATAATATTCTGTTGACATTACAACCTTAAAATTACTTTTTATCGAATTAATAGCATCCTATCCAAGTATATATCTACTCCTATATTATAAGGTAGTTTGGCCGTGACAATCGGAGAGAAAAGTATTAAAATATAATAAGAGAGAAAACTTTAAAATACTTAATCGCAAACTAATTTATTTTTGTGGGAGACTGTATTTGATACATAGAAACTTTCATATACAATCACATTACACGGTTGTTATTTTTTCTTAATTTCAATTTTTAATATGTATTATATCTTCTCAACAAATCGATAAACGAAAATGATTTTTATTTCTAAATTTTCCTAATTCTTTGTTTTATTAAACATTATAGCTTTTAGAGCAATCCTAAAAAAGGTTTTTATGTTAAAAGGTTAAAGGTTTATGTTAATTATGTGCACTTTAGTTATAAATATCTCGCTTCACAATCGATGAAACAATTTCATTTTTAATTGACAAATTAAATACACCTAGATTAACACTATATTTTAATTTTATCAAATTCTTTAGAAAAGGGGGTACCTTAATAATATTGTCTTACTTGTTATCTTCACTATTTCTTTCTCTACAACCTTTTTTGTTCTTCTTCTTACCTCATTATTGTTAAATAACATTTTATTAATTTCGAATATCTTCTTCGCAAGTTCATTATAATATTTGTATTTAACCTCGTCATTGACCAGATATTCCAGACTTCCAATTCGTATGACTTTTATTCTGTGTTGAAATTTAACCCACGCTTCGTAATAGTCTGAGCCATTCTTTCAAAATAACTAGTGTTTCTGTTCTGCACACTACCTCCTCGTCTGCAGTAATGATAAGAGCAATGGAATAAAGTTTCGCAAAAAATCTATGCAACATCTTTATAATCTATTGACTGCACATACCAACGCCTGATGCACCAATCGATTTAAATCTTTTACTAACTAAACTGACTTTAAAAATAAAGAAACTACCAAATTGGTATCACTGTATTTGCCTGAGTGAACATGTTTACAACATCACACTGATTTACAAATTACAGTGTGATACATGGCCTGTTGACATTATAGATGGACGGACAGTCGGACGGACTGAGTGACGGACAGACATTATTGTACCCGTAGTAAAACTGTTTGTTCTCTGAAGCGATTCCTGTAAGCCGGTCTTGTCATGACAAACACTCAATTAATCTCCATTCATCATTGTGTTTTGTGTTCATCTTAGATTTAACAAATACAACATCAAATACCTTTACACTGAGATATATCTTAATTTCCAACGAATTATTTTATTGTGAGACTTTGAACTACACATTCATTGTAATCCTGACGGAGTAGATGGTTTCGTTTAATATATTCTACCTATTGGATGCTTATTTAGACGTTATTAATAAAAGCATTGGCGTCCGAAGCGTTGGGAGGCAACGGTAAAATACATAATCAAAAACTTATCAAACAACGGTGAAAATCACTCCACAAAAACGCAACATTAAAACTTAAAAAAGCAGTGGACAAGGTCAGCTCTTGAACAAAAGTGTGGCGAATTAAACTCAATGAGTCTAAATCAACACACGTAAATTTCACATACCAAAAGAATACTAAAAATCTGCTTATACTTATAAACGCAAACACAATTCCTCATGCGAATGAAGCAAAATATCTAGGAATGACGTTAGATGCCAAGCTAAGTTGGAAAACGCATGTTAAAAAGAAAAAGGAAGAACTGAACATAAAATACAGGAATATGTATTGGCTAATTGGACGACGCTCTGAACTAAACATTGAAAACAAGCTGCTATATATGAACAAGTGCTAAAACCAGTGTGGACGTATGGAGTGCAATTCTGGGGTTGCACCAAGAAACGGAACGTTAAAGCAATCCAAACGTTCCAAAATAAAGTTCTGCGAGGAATAGTTAATGCACCGTGGTATATCCGCAATGACGACTTACATAGAGACCTGAAGATTAACACAGTCGGAGAAGAAATCAAATCTATAACAGCAAAGCACGAGTTGAGACTTCCTAACTACGAAAACATCGCCGTGACGCAAATGTTGCTTTTAATCTAATCATGTAGAATTTTTCATTGGAGCAATCTCTACCACACCGTGGAATTATTGAAATGTAAGCCACTAGATAAGTATATCTATACTTAGTTGTAGTACTATAGCCAATAGAAAAAAGCATAGTAGAAGGTTGTCGGTGATAAGTCAGCATCAGAAATAGGCCCACTTTAAATAAATTACATAAAAAAATAAATAATACATTTATTGTGAATTTGATACCTCAAGAAAGTTGACCTTTGTATTAGAGCAAGCTTTTATAATAAAAATATCTGGAAAATTTATTATTACTATTCTGTACCTTTTTTGGGACACATTAAAAACATAACCCGCTGCCACTGCGTCATTAAAACAAATCAACAACCCAGTGAAAGTGATTATAAACCTGGTTATGGTATGTTGTATTAACCTATTATATTATTAATTAATACATGAATAATTAATAGAAAATATAATAAACGATGTGCCCTGCGAAACCTAAACTGTGACAAACCTAAACAGTGTGTTTAGACTGCTAACAGAGGTGTTTGAACGTTTAAAGTGTTAAACAATAGGAGAACGAGTATGCTCGTATTCTATTTCCATATCAAATGCCAGAACCAAAAGCTCTTTATATTGTTTAATTTTGCCAAAGTACTTTAACCATATTAAATCAAGCATTGGTTATTTCCACCACTATTGTTAAACGCAAATTGAACTCGAACTAGAGAGGGAACTAGGGGCTCAAGGGGATTCGTATAGGTGTAACAGAGATAGCCAACACCAGGTTATGTGCCCTGATAATTATTAACAAGCCATTTATTTTTAATCACTTAATTGTAATAATCTGAAAATGAACTATGTTAATATTAATAAATATTGGAAAACTTTCCAGATCTCAACAATCGCATTGGATTTATTGTTAAGTTTTATAAAAAACCTTTGGTTTTCTATAAGGGACGTCGCGTAAGAACTTAATCGAGCGCGAATTAATTATGTAATTTAATTATATATATTTTATTCTATAAATCGCTATCGGGGTGTAGTGATTTATTTGTGAAGAAAATAACGGATGTAAGCTGTTACAATATATTTTAAACTCTTAACGTATGAACTTATAAATACAACTTTTATCTTAGAATTATAACTTAACACTAAAACTAACAAAAAATCTAACTCTAAACCAATGTACAATGTACAATGGAAGGGATAACAATATAACAAAAATTCCTTTCTCTTAGGCGGAGAAGGTTCAATATGACAATGAAATATTTAAGTAATTGAATATGATGTAAACAGTGTTAAATTAAATATTCCATGTTCAATTCAAACTATATAAAATGCGTAACAAAGGTTTTGCTTCTACCAACGCAATAGTGAACATTTATTGTATCAAACGCGGAAGAGAATGGAGAATGGATATGGATCTACTTAGACAAAATCTTTGAGAATATCGACGGCTACACGATTTACTAGACAAATCCTACTAAAAACCGTAGCTCTCGTTGCATAAGCCTTCCTACGCTTGTTGATGTTGCACACGATAAATCTAATGCATGTGAACCAAATTTACCTATAATGAAAAAATTAAGCAAACGAAGCAAGTTCTTTTTGAGAATAATGATTAGGGGCCATTTATGAAATTAAGTCACAGAAATTTCATGCTATTCTGACCCTCGATTTCAAATGTACAGCTCGAAACGTTAACAATGAAACAATTATAAAATGAATATTATTACAAAATGAACCTGTATACCCGTTACGTATATTTAAAGTTTATCAAACATATCGAAAATTACCTATTTCGTAAATAGTTTTACCTACTTAATACATAGTAATTTTGTGGCGTATTTTACAGGTTTTCGAAAAATAAACGCATTAGTAAATTTATAAAACTTCTTAAAGAAGGATTACAAAATGATACGAGTCCTTTTTAATGATTAATAGCTCTTAGAATAACTATACTATAACTAACTAAGTTTTGCTTAAGCAAAATATTACATGAATGTAAAGTGCTTGCAATATCCATGTTTTGTGTTTGGCTGATTTTTTTACGGTACAATAGTCGAAATACTATTGTTTTGTTTAACTTATTACAAGTTTTTTATAATAATAAATGTATTAGGCAGTGGTGTACTATATTTATGTATATAAGACCTGCACCACGTATGTATCTATGTCGTTGATAACACTTAGTATCACCTCAGAAAGAAACCGGTGTTAAATAAATTAAATTGTATAAAAGATATACATGATTACTTTTACCCCACTTAAGAATACAAGAAATCTCACGTCAGAGTAAATATACATAATTTTGTTAACGTATTGCATTTCTTACTTAAAGTTGTTCTCATTAAAACTGTAAACTTAAAATTACTTAAAAAATACAGAACAACTGGATGTTATTTGCAGCCCCTTTCCTGATCTGTTTGGATAACCCTGTACATCCATAGATGAAATTCGTAGCACTAGTAAATTGCATTACATTAAAACTTGGATCAATTCGACTACAGAACAATTAATGTATGATAATAAAGAGACCAGGCTTTTAAAGACGTCCTCTTGTTCCTTCTCGAATACCAAAAGGCACGGGGCTCACATAACTCAGATAGATTTACTCGCAGTTGGCATTGCTCCTCGTTTCATGTAAAACTTTATTTTATCGGATGAAGACTCGTATCAGACATACGCATCTCCGGTGCAGTTATCAAGTGACTTTATTGTTCTGATTTAATTAACAGCAAAGAAATTAATGAAGATGTCATTTTGAAATGTGATGTTGTCATCTTCGTTACGGGAATAGCTTTTAGGGAAGTGATTACAGGTCCAAATCGGACGGATTGACGAGGACCATAGAAAAGATTGTTGTGAAAGTGTACTATGATTTTTGATTTGAAAAAAGAAGAATTATAAAATCAAATTTAACCAAAATATAATAACTCAAATTCTAAATAATAAAAAAAAGTTGAAGAAGCAAAAACTTGAATTCCTTTCAAGCAATGGATTTAAAAAAAACTATTTTAGAAGTTATTGTGATACACTTATTAAACAGTATTTTGCTGCAGAATATGCCGAAACTGATGTTGATTTAGATGCTAGCAAGTCTCTTGTGGTAATCGATTTCGTTTATTGTGAGTAAATAACTACAACGTTGGACGCCTTTGTGCCGTCAATGTCGATGAAGATAATCACGCAGGATAACTAAACAGAATTGGTTGCCTTGCGCATGAAATAAATTGGTAGCTTTGGAATAGTAGCGCTCATGATTAATGCCGGTTTTATTTTAAAACAGTTGTGTTTTTCGAAAACAGACTGTTTACATTGAATAGACTTCTTTTGTTTCTAGTGTTTTTATGTGTGTCTCATAAAAATTTAGTATCCCACAAATTATTGTGTTGGCGATACATTTCTACTAAATCGCTGGTCTTATCTTTTGTCCACTGCGTTCTACACTTATTTATGACTACTCTTGGAACTAGTTGCTGGCCAAATGATAAACAACAACTGACATGCGCAAATGTTCACAAAAAACAAAACTGCAAGTTCAAACCAAGCAGACTAAGAAACATCAACAAACGTGTTCTCCTTTGATCTTATTGATTCCAGATGGGAACGTGTTTTGTTTACTAAAACAAGTTTTTAAAGACGTTGGTGTTTTTGTTCGTGTTTCGTCTCTCTGGTGTTAAACCGGAATAATATATTAGAAATCTAAAACATAATATTTGACAATATTGTTAAATAAGTATAAAATAAATTAAAAATTAAAATAGTATAGAAATTTTAAAATAGAATAAAAACCAAATGTTACGAAACTGCATATTGTACAGTGTAAAAGAAAATGCTTTATATGCAGTGTAATTGTAGTTATATGGCAAGTTTTTCTTTACCAGAAAGATTTTTAGTATTATTTGTATGTTTAGTCATACGGGTGCGTTCAACAAGTGATCCACATTGGACGGACGGTATTTCACCAAGGCTCGCGACGTATATTTTACTAAATCTGCACGAATATAACAGCAAAATATTTAAATAAGTACATTTTCCAATCGATTAAACTTTTTCACACATTTTCCAGTAGTATACAAAATATATAATAAACCAAATGGTTCACGTAATAGGTGAACACTAAACACATAAACATTTTGATTATAGTATATTCAAGTAGCAATCTACCGGAAAACTCCTTAACAGGATGCGATAAATTTAATCTGCAATATGAAGTATATTACCGTGAAAATTAAAAGTCTGAAGCCTGAACAAGTTGATTTACTAGTGAAAACATATCGTAAATTTATTGAATTGAAATTATAAACATTATTGAAATATGTTTGTATTAGAAAATGTCGATAAAACTTGAATAAACCTATAAATATATTAAAGTTTTATTAAAAATACAAAAAGAGTTGTAAATCAAAAGATTTATGATTTCCTGTTAGTAATTAATGCAAATATTTTAATTGGAAATCGACGTCATTGTTCGGTTCCGTTCCGATCCTACGCGAATCATAAAACTACATCCAGTTCTCTTGTACTGTTATTATTTATGACGCAAATTAATCAAGTACTTTAAAAATGTTATTAATTATTAAATAATAAACTTATCTTTTCTTTTTATTGTTTATTATTTTTTACTATAATTTGATAGGCTTCTTAGGCAACGACCTTAGAAAACGAAAAACGAGCCATGTCGAGCCGTGTTTCGTGACTATATAGAATTTTCAACAATAGCATAATAGTGGATTTTATTTGTGTCGTATTATGAGGTATTTGTATGTATGTATTTAAATACTTTTAACTAGAATTTGTGCACATCTCTTCTCATGATGTCACCATCAGAAGCATGCAACGTAATTGCCCTGCGACCAAGAAACATAGTCGCACAAAACGTGCTCAAAACCAATTTCAAATCAATTTTCTTTCACTCATGCCGTGTGTCTTCTCTCACTAACAACACAGTTGCATTCTAATTCGGTTCGGGCAGATACGGGGCTCGTGTTTGCAATCAGTCGACCCATGTGACTAATTTCTTTCTGATACCAAGTGGCATTAATATAAAATAAAGTGCTATATATATTAATACATTGAATTGTTTCAGAACATAATGAAGATGAGCAAAGTGGGAAATCAGACAAATTCCCAGGACCCGCAGGCCGTGAACTCCAGGGTGTTTGTGGGCAACCTCAACACATTCCAGTGTAGCAAGACGGACGTGGAGAGGATGTTCCAAAGATATGGACGTCTAGCAGGTAAGTGCTCTTTAAGCCGAATGCCATTCTGAAGGATCTAGTACTAACAGCTAAGATTACTTGAAGAGTCAGTTGGTTAGACCAAGCCTTCGTAACACTTGAGATATAAATAACTATTGCAGTGATACTTAGTTTAAAGTAAGTGAGAGTGAGAGAGATAGAAATAGATGTTGGTCTCTAATGAATATTTCGAAACAATCATGATGTAGTAATCCTTTTGTAATTTGCTATTATCTCCTTGTAAATGTATATGAATTAGAAAGTAGGTTGACGTCCATTTTGTGGTCCATATCAAATTACATACGTACATCCATGCGTATGTTACAGTTGTCATAATAAATGCAGTTAAAAAAAGATCTATTTTTTGTTTCGCTAGAAAAATGATAGTGTTTTAATACGGGGAGGACAAATTTGAAATCTTTTTAAGATCCGAACGACATAAAATGTTTACCACCTCGAACATGACACCTGAATTCATGAAATTAATTAGAATTTAAATGACTTCATCTATTGGTCACTTAGATGTGCGAATAGGAAGAGTGTCTTGGGAATAGAAAACGTATGACTAGCTTATTCAGTATCTAAGCATTGCAAATAGTAATTTGTTAAATATTAGTTTATTGCATTCAATTTCTAAGTGTAAAAAATGTATCCATTATAAAAACATGGAAATAAAGTGGTTTAAAAAGAAAAAAAATAGAGCAACGTATTGTCGTTAAATTTCATATGAAACTTGGAAATCCCACTTCTGAAACTTGTCTTATTTTAAAATAAGTATATGACATTAAATGTTTATCACGTCTGTTGAATTTGAGTGGATTAATCTGGATAATGGATGAATTATGTCGATGATGATTATTAATTATTATTATTGTTGGATTACAACTATTTCTCATAAAGCCAGGAATAAGGGCACATATCTAATCGTCAGTTAACTATTCGTGCCTTTGCTGAAACTGTAAGAATTGCCAAAGGATAAAATAAATCATTGATTATTTTTTAATTCATTAATTAATTAATTTAACTTAACTTATTCAAAAACAAATCAACTTTATATATAATTAAAACACAAACTTAAATTAGTTTTTCTTCCAGGCATATCAATGCACAAAGGTTATGCATTCGTCCAATTCACAAATCCTTTCGACGCCAGAAGTGCATGCCTCGGCGAAGATGGCCGTACAGTTTTAAGTCAAATTCTGGGTAAGTTTATTATAATTATTGTATTAATATATTTCTATTTTTGAAATACAAAAACATCCTCTATTATGATTAATAATTACGGAAATTTAATTGATGTAATTGTTCCCATGTGGTATAGTCGCTCGGTCCGTTCGGTTGGTTCGGTTTGGTCGGTATGGTCGGTTTGGTCAGTGTGTGTCGCACACTAGTCAAAGAGACATTCTGTTGATGTAGTAATTATCTATTGACGTCAAATTGCTTATTGGCACAATGTATTGTTATTGAGGGAGGGAGGGGAGATGTCATTTGCTTTGTGTAAATAGTAATTAATAATTTTAATAAATAAATATTGAATATGTTTTTATTATTATCATTATTGATGTACAGTCCACTTTAAAAGCTATTATTATACTGTTGATATAAACGATTAAATTATCAATACAATTTTTGGTATTGGAAATGTATATATTTTGTTAGTCAACAGATTGATAAATCGGCTAACTTATAACATCATAGGAAAGAAACGAATTTATCAATCAAAACTTATGAAGGATTAGGTTGTGCACCACTTTTTCATGGCTGAATTTATTAATTATGTATGATTTTATATATTATATTATGTATTAATTTATTGAGCCATAGCTGTTACTTAAAAGTTAACAGGGAATTACGTCATCGAACCGTGCATTTTGGGTAGGCAACAAATTCTTTTTCATCCTGTAAACCTGGATTTAACTTTGAATTTTTGGGATGAAAGGCTTTCCTATTCTGTCGTCATATTGACAATAAAAATGTAATCAGTTTTCTTTGTTTCTCTTGAAAAGTATAACTTCCACAAATATTTTGTGAAGAGCTTTTTTGTAGAGAGTAAGATTATCTACAAGTTTTGGGAATAACTTTTTGGAGTCACTTTTAAAATCAGAAAAATTTGAACAAAGATAAAAATTAATTTATTGCTCTAGAATTAATTTTTGCTAATATCCTCATTAATATTACTACCGTTTTTGCTACTACCACCAAGATTAGCACCAATACCGACTCATAATTCTGTCTGCGCTAGATACAACCAGATCTGAGGTTTGATCTATCAAATTTTCTGCGGACGTTTATGCAAGCAACACAATTGCTTATTAAAAAAGTTATACTTACGAAAAATGTTCAAGTAAAGTCAAAGAAACCCTACCCGTTTTTGTACATCCTTAAATAATATTGACTACAAAAGACACTTCTGTTCTTGGAATAAAGTTTTTTCTTCACACTGTCATGAAAAAAAAAATATATGTGCTAAAACGTGTTCACGACAAATAATTTACAACGAAAACGGAAATAAAAAGCACCCTCCACCACTTGTAGAGCAAAACCCTTCTATACACCATCCCTTTCTCTCTTAGCATACAACGCTCAAGCATTTCCCTACCATTTCTCTCCTTACAAATATCTCAGAATTCCATATCACACATAGACTTGTACAGAGAGTTCATGAGGGATAGGTCAACATTCAGATAACCTTTCAGAAAATGGGTTTAGTTGTACAGTGTACACTGTACAGTGTTAGATTGTATGGGGTTGACTTGGGTTACGTTAGGCAGGGGTCAGACTTGACTTAAATGAAGTAGTACTGCTGCAAGTGAGTAGGGACCACGGACCAGAGGGCAGCTAGTGCAAACCAACGTCTAGAAGTAAGTAAAAGCAATACGAAACTGCAATCTATTTGCATACAGCGGCTATTTACTTGGATTGATATTATACAGCTCGATAACATTCAGCGATAGACGATGTGGTTTTACTCTCAACTAAAAAAAAATGTTTCAGAATAAACTTTTGGATAGGAAACTGCTGGCAACCATTGTTGATGTTTATATAAAGAGGAAGATAGAAAGAGAGTAAATACATGTTGGGTAGAAAAGGTAGAGGAGAAGTTTTGAGTGATTAAAGACACTGATGATTGAAATACCGTAAGGATGTAACGTGATAAATGGCAAAAGTATGGAGAAAAATTAAAAGAGAGTCTATATGGAATCTTTAAAGAAAATCGAAAGGAAGACACACCGAAACGAAGAGGGGAAAGAGCATAAAAACAAAGAAACAAAACATGAGCAAAAGGAAAAGAGTTTTTGTTTAATATTAAAATGGATTTCTGGGTAAATCAATTTAAATTTTTGTACTATTATGCCGTCCGCAAATGAGGCGACTGATTGCAAACGCGAGCCACGAATCTTCCCGAACCGAATGAGAAGACAACTGTGTTGTTAGTGAGAGAACGCATGTTTATACGAGTGATAGAAAACACACGGTACGAACGAAACTAAACTGATTTGAAACTGGTTTTGAGCACGTTTTGAGCGACTATATTTCTATTTGTTGACTATGAACGTAATAATAATGTCAGTTGATGGTAATAAGAACTTTGCATTAAATTTATAAGTCTATAAAGGAACTTTGGAATGAAGAAGCAAGTAGTGCAGCAACAAATATATTAAACGATGTATGTGGAAGAGCTTACAGAAATCAATTCTTTGGCTATTCCTTTCTGGAATTCTTATTTTCACGGTCTTAACTAAGATTTGAAGCTGTGCCATTTGTTTCTCAACCGATGTTGACTATTGGGAACCGCATACTCGGTTCGGAACGAGCCCAACATCACGAGTTAGTATTTTTCAGTCAGCGTGAACAATGTGTTCAATGCAGTCAACGATCCAACCATCTAGGCTATATTGAGATTAAAAAATTATTTAAGTATAATTAGGTAAATAAATTTAGACATTATGATATTTTCTGATTGTAGAATATAATAGAGAAATAGTAGCACGAGTTTGTTTTGTGAATTAAAAACACTAAATATATTATCGCACAGTAAGATGGTGTCATCTAGACACAAGCATTTGATAAATAGCACATAAATCTACGTTAACGATCACCTACCGCGTCGATTAATAGTTTGCTAGCACGTGCTACTGACATCACAATATAACAAACGCAATAAGAGAATATTCGCTGAGGAGGATCAAAATAACATTCAACAATTCCTGTGTTCTTCAAATTTTACACATTATAGAAGTACTCCGATGTAAAGCAACGTATTACAAGATCAGATCAGATCAGTTTTACAATCATACACATTTTGTGTACATTAACAGGTTCAAGTAATATTAAACTTTTCTTGAACAAGGTTCAAGTAATATTAAACTTTTCTTCAATTTTTATGCGGTATTTGATCAGTGGTTTTTGAATATTTTGTTTCTTTGTTTGATTTGTAAATTATGTATCAAATTAAATTTAAATACTCGTACATACCAAATTTAAACTTCTGTCTAAATTTTTGAAATATATTAATATCTCAATTAAGAAACAATCAATAGCAAACAATTTACATACAATTTGTGTATTTGTTATATTACATTTTCTTGTATAATTTAACGACTGATCTTAGATTAAAATTAGAGATGCTGTCACCTAAAATACTCAATACATTTTTATTTTTCTTTAATTATTTTTTTTTAATATCATCGAATGGAGTCGGCTGGGTAGCTGCTCGTATAATTATAAAAATGTTTATAGCAGGGGCTGGATTAAGGCGTCATGGACAGCCGCTGTGCCCCAAATGAAAACACAGCGGGGCGCCCCGTGTGGGGTTCGTTACCATTACGCAGAGGGGCGTCCATCAATTCTTGTTCAATAAAACTTAAGTAAATAACAACGATGTAAATGTCCAAGTAAAAGTAAATAAACAATTAAATAAAAGAATACTTAAATAGACATAAATAAACTATCACTTGACATTGTTTTAATGAAAAAGAAATTGATAAGAATGTATAGTAGGTGATGTAACTTGTCATGAATATTGTTGACGTTATTACGAAATACTTCTGTTTAATAAAACATAACACTAAGTTGCAAAATAGACGAGAAACCTTTAATAATTATAATGGGCTTTTTATCAATGTATAACATATTGATGCCATTGGCTACTAGGAGCTCAAATGTCCAATTATCTTTTAATAACTCCATTTTAGAAGATATTACAAATTAAAAAAGTCATTTTTTCACTTAAATTATTAAAGGGATCCAACGTTATAGATAGTACATCACATGTAACAAATATGCCATCTCTTTCATACAACAGAGATACATACGAGTGTGTGTGCGATAAGTCTCATGAAGTATTATATAATAAAGGTTGACGAGAAGGAAAAATAATCTCGATTACTTATTTCTTGTAAAACAAGCGGCAAAGTTGATGCTTAAATTTAATACAGCTATAACTCCGTAAACATTTCGATATTTAGAAAAATAAAAACGCTAATATAGGTATATTGGTATATAGGTGTATACCTATATATTAACATTTATTTCAATAGAAAATTGATGAAACGACCTCTTAAAAATGAGTTCACAAGTCGAGTGTATGGTACACTCATTTCTTTATTTACACGAAATGACTTAAGTTTTTGGCAAGATGGAACGTCGTCAAAGGGGCGCTTTATATATGAATGGCCGGCATTGGATTTACGTGACATAGCTATTTCTACAAATAAACGAGTATTTAATCATATAATCACAAAAATAACTATCATGGTGCTGTATTAAAGTCAAAGTGAATCCCAATGCCGGTGTTTATTGCCACCTACACCTACACACATACACACACATCTGCAGTTTGGTGTTGCCAGCGTGCACAACAAAACATTTATCACATTTAGTAGATCAAAGTGTTCTATACGGACATCACACCGGTTTATTATAATTTATCGTACAAAATACAAATATTGACAAGTAAGATAGAATAAATGATGATAAATCGTTGCAGTACTAGCTATACTATACTATACTATAGCTTCATCATTAATTTTCATAGTTTTATCGTTGTATTTCTGTAAATAACTTTATCTCCACTTTTATATTTATTTTCATAAATATGGAAATGAAAATAATCATATTTCTATTAGAGAAAAATAGGAAATAGACAGTAGAAATACTTGGAGTGATATTAATTTATTTCATGAAAGAAGAACTACAGGAAAAGATTTTATCTTTTATTTTATAGAATATTGTCTTACAGTTCATATAGAGTAAGTTTCAAACTTTCAGATAACATTAGTTTAGTTTAGCATTCAAGGTTGTTTTGTAACGTTAGCCCAAGGTAACTATTAGAAAAAAACACATTACATTAACGAATAACCATGTTTTATAATTATCTAGCTGCTAGTTCTCTTTCCACGAATATTTTATGATTTGTTATTATTGGCTTGAATATATAGCTTGTTCCATCATTGAATATTATTGTTTCTGCAATATTCACAAATACACGTCTGACATGAAGCATTGGTATATATCAACGTTAATCAGTTTGTAATTTGCTAAAACATTGCTATAAGCTAATTTCAAGGTTCCTTTTCTACCTGGGTAGTTCAAGGTCGTCATAAATGCAGGAACCGTTTAATTTATTAAGCTCAGAGCGTTAATGTATATTAGGACAGCCCAGATATTAAGGATGGCGGAAATAGTAAGAAGGAAAGGAAAAACAGGAGAATAAATAAGCTGGTGGAGAATAATAGAGAGGGTCAAAAGAAGAAGAAGCAGAAAGCACTTTTGGAAGTAGTAAAAGTCTAGAATATTTTAAGTTTAGTTTTAAGTTTGAATGTATATAGGAATGAAATGTATTAGAAATATAATACTGTAGATTGTAAAGCCGAAAGGCACACACAATTAATATATATAATATAATAATATAGATATTAAGTATCATTCCCACTCACTGTTTTCACTTTGTTTTTAATTTTGTATTTAATTTAAATTGTATAGCATATGGGAATATGCGTAGCCATTCTCTGCACCATTTTTAATTTACGTTTACTTAGTTGTCTTAGAACATTACAAAGTTCAATGTTTCTTAATTAAAAATACAAAATTAAAAGAGAAACTATATTATATTATAACCTCCAAAATGTTACAATCTGTGAAAATACAGTAAGATTTATTTCTAAAAGAAGTTCAATGTCATTTTATCAAAAATAAAAAAGTAAAAACAATTTCTATTACTAATTGGTATTAGAAACATCTATATTAATTATTCTGTTACTGCCACTGTCAAAATTTATATTACTATCGACGCATGCGCACCAACTAAATTAAAACATGAATTTGACAACGAATGCCTAAGAAATAAAATAAAATTTCGCGAATAAAATAAAAACGCGAAAAAAAGCGAATGTGTTTCAAGAAACAACATACATCTCCACTACTTTTAACATTTTTTAATAATTTTTGATGCAAATATATTGATAAATGTATATTCTATTTAATGATACTAATCAAAAATGTATATATGGTACTTATAAATTATTCCTTTATGCTAATTTTTCCGAGCACATATAGATCTTTTAACAATATATCGTAACTGTTACTATTAAGTCTATTAATGATAAATACGAGGCGTGTTTTTTAGGTAAGGACCGTTTTGGAATTAAAAAAGACGTGCAAAGTTATCGCAATAATTTTATTTTTACATGAAAGCCTGTACCTTAATCTACTTTTCTACATAATTTCCGTGAATATTGAGGCACTTGTCATAACGTGGCACCAGTTTCTGAATACCCTCCTCATAAAATTCTGCCGCCTGACTTGTTAACCACTGTATCACAACTGTTTTGACTTCGTTATCGTCTTGAAGACGGTGCGACCATCTTTAAATGCTCTCACCCATTTCCTTACCATTCCATCACTCATAATGTTTTGTCCGTAAACTTCACAGATCTCACGATGAATATCGATCGGTTTTACGCCTTTAGCACTAAGAAATCGTATAACAGCCCGTACTTCACAATCGGCGGGACTCACGATTGTCGGAGGCATCTTAAACACTCAGTAAACAACGTATACAATGAAGAATCAGACTGTAATGGCGTCAGTGCGTAGACAAGAGATGTAGGTAACCAGCGCGCATGCGCGGAACGCCGACCGTAGCGCTGCAAAGGCGGAAACGCAAAACGGTACTTACTTAAAAAACATGCCTCGTATATAAGAATTCACACTAAGTATTGATATTCTACAAAGGATGAAATATAAATTTTGTTATGGTGTTAAAAGAACAAGAAGATTCTTTTCTATTGTTTCAAGAGATGCCTTCACCCTCCGATGCATAAGACGACATCGACATTTTGTTTATTAGATTTTTCTGTTAGTTAATTTACTATTAGAAGGTGTAAACCCCATCTAAAAATGCGATACTTATTTTTTATTAATGTAAGTTTCAATCTAAATCTATAAAAGTTTAATACCCATGAAATTACAAGAGTTTAATGGACGCACGTAACTATCGAACGTGCTGAAGCTAGAGGAATCAACAGACACCAACAACCACTATGAAACCACCCTTCTCCAAGGAGTCACATCCTCTAGATATATTTGATTTGTATCTGCGCTTAGGTTTGTCGTTTGATTAAAATCATTACGGGTGGGTAGTTCAAGTTTTAATGTTTTGAATTATTTGGTATAATTCATTGTGAAAAGTTTTATTTTAAGTACGAGTTCGATCGATGGCGAAAACGTTTTGCGCGTTATTTGCTTTTAAAGTTCATTAACTCACTTACTTCGATCTCGTAATTGTAGATATAGATTATTAAATTTCAATTAAAAATAATTGCTTAACATATTGCAAACGAGTCACTAAGATTTTCGTGCGAAATAGATCATACGTTGAAAGAGAAAGAAGGTAATTTATTCCTTCATAATCTATCGTTAAAGATTGAAAGGATAAAAATGACTATCTTAAACTTTAATAACTTCTATATGGGAAAGCGTCTCGCATCAAATGCATTGGCTTTATTGAATGAAACATGGAAAAGAAGAGAACCGGATTAAATGTCTCTTTCCTAACTTTAACTGTGGTTTATTATAAATCTCGGTTGATACTTTTGTTTTTTATCAATATTTAATCAATTAAATATGGTTTACCATAAACCGTAATTAAAAATTTTGTTTCTTAGTGCCTTAGACGGGCCCAAATGATGGGTAAAGGTTTTTCACAAAAAGAACAAACACGCTCGCACTAAATTAAAATAATGATATATTGATTATACGTTATTACTTACAAGTAATACTGCTAGGAACTAAGCTAAGTACGGCATAAGAGTTTAAGTGAGACTGTGAATAACATTTTACTAATTTTTGCTTACACACGTTTGGGGCCCCGTATCATTGATACGGCTAATATGGCGGTAACTACGGCACTGATCAAAATACCTATGTTACATTTTCAGTTAGTAAGCTGTGGTCAGTTTTTTGCCAAAATTAGAATTGAAACCCCAATTTGTAAGGTTTATTTTTATTTATGCCTTAACTGAAGTATAACTGACTATTGAAAAATCGACCCTTAGTTCCATGTTTGTTTCAGTCGAACATAACTTAAACCAAACTAAAAGAGGTATCTCGATTATTTTGTATGACGTTCTAGGTCCCTTTTTCGGCATACAGTCTGCCCAACTGCCACTTAATCTTCCATAAATGTCAGCCCAATCCAAACCCTTACCGCCTTACAAATAAACCTGTTATATAATTTATACCAGATATAAACTAATAATAAGCCTGTCCGGACGGGCTTTATACCTGTTATAAATTTTATAACAGGTTTATTTGTAAAGCGGTTAAACTTTATAGCCTGCCACGTGCCAGTTCCTATCGACGGTAAGACATACAGACCAATTCGAAACAAAACTGGAATGAAAAATCCCATTTTTCAGTTATGCTATAACTGAATTGATCTAATTTCGCTATAGTTTCCATGTCTGGTTGTCAAATTAATTGATTATACGTTTAATAGCGTATATAAACAATAATTAACACGTGATATAGCACGTGACTGGTCATGAACACTGTTGGCATCGTTACGAGACGTTTACAAGCTACATCTGTTTAATAAAACATAACACTAATTTGTTAAACGGACAATTAACCTTGAATAATCATAATTATAGAGGTAATTCAACATATTAAAAACTAGAGCTTTGCAAATAAGCATTAATAGTTTCTATCTGGTCAATTACCAACCATGTAAAGTCATTTATTTTAAAAATGTTAAGAAAAACGAATAAATACATGCCGACTCTAGGATCGAATCTAATCTCTCTAAAGAAATCAGTTCCAATGAAATGAAGTAGTCTGCACATATTCTTCTACAGTTACTTCATCAAAGTGTTTATATTTTGTAAGAGTATTTTTTATACAGACTAAGTTTATAAGCAAACACATTCGTATGTACGAGTTGTAAATAAAACAAACATAATAAAGAGAAGCAAAGAGCTCTATACTCGTAAACTATTGCAGATGGTATGCAAATAGCGCCACCATTAACACAGTGTGGTAGAAAACTGAACTAATCCACCCCAACGACCAAAAACATGTGAATGTTAAACATTCAGCCTGGGTTTTTGTGCAGTTTTCGTTGGATTATTGCCTCATGTTTACCTCCCTCCCTCCTCCAGCATGTTGTGATACTAAGACATTTGCTGCGCGCTGGTGGCATCGAATAGCGAGGATTTTTTTAATCAAATAATTTATTATACGTTTCGTTTTATAATTCAACAGCAATTCTCAGGTCTCGACCTCACCAGTGCTTGTAGCAGCCTGGCAAAAAATCATTGCATGTAAATCTAACAAAATGTTTACATTATCTTCATAATACATCACTAGCAGTATACACTACAGGCGTAAAGTATATTGTCTTCATTATTTAAATTCCTTATGTAAATGTATTTCACTGTAACTTTGTTTTTATGCTAATAGTCTGCAAGTTTTTTCTGCTTAAAGAAATTTTATATTTGTGTGGAATGATTATTTATTAATAATTAATTAGTTCTATGTTGCATGTATTATGTGTTTTACAATAAGTTTTGTTAAATATAAATCTGTATAAATTTAGTATAAGGCAGGTTGTATTTAAAAGGAATTAGTGGGGGGGGGAGGGGGTTGTCAGGATCAAAACGATAAAAAACATATTTTCGATAACGGTTTTTGACGACACAGTTAATATATAATCATTTCTATAATTACTACATGATAAAATGATATTTGAAGAATACTTTGTGAAATTTTCATAAATAAATATCAAGAAACGAGGCGTTGCCAGCGAATCCCTGCAGACATCACTGAATTTTCAGAAATCGAAGAACCAAAATGATTTCATTAGTGGATAATTTTCTGCAGGTAACGCTGTCGAGTTTTTCTTTATCTTTTATTCATTTTTCAATTTTTTACAGCACTTAGAAGTCAAAGTACCGATTTTTTTTGAAAAAAATCAGAAATTTTGTTATTTTAAAATACGTAAAAATTTAAAAATTAAAAAAAACTCGATAGCGTTACCTCGGCATTTATGTAAAGAAAGAGTGTGAAAAATTTCAAAGGAATCGGTTTAGTAGATTTTGAGCTAGAGTCTAAAAAAGCTAAGTGTGAGAAACCGAATTTAAAAGTTTCAAAGTAACACGGAAGCAGACCAGAGAGATGAACACTCAAAACTTTATATCTCCGACAGTTTTACTCCAATCGACTTCAAATTTTTACACAATAAACTTAATATGTTGTACAATAACATAAATAAATAAGAAACGCCCCCGTTAAGAAATAGTTTCGTAAAGGCCCCATATTTAACCCAATTTACTCGTATATAATTTCGCGTTTGCTTATCTTAGTGCATAAACTTATCAATTAATTAACTTCATAAATATTGAATGCATCTACTAAGCTTTGTACTAAAATGAGTATTTCCCTCCTTCCCTTTCAAATTTCCAGGTTTTCCCGCCCACAACGAATCAGAGAGACGTAACTACATCATCCATCGTTGTTACATAGCGTAATAAAACAATATCCGTTCTGTAATCAGGAAATTAGGACACGTGTGACGAATTGGAAATATACAACGTTAATTAATTTTCTCTACATACAAGTATAGTGCTGACATCTATTAAGCGAATTTTAAAACTTGTTTAATAGTTTTTATTATTGAATCAGCAGGAACACAGCTACACAAATTATATGTTTAAATAGGTTTTTTTCGATCGAACTGGTATGCTAGCTGAATGTTAATTAATGGATTTTGTTCGTTATGAGTAAAACAAGCTTTTATAATGTTTATATATCTTGGATGGACATTACGTGTATAGTCACACGTTGACACAAAACATGGATGCTACTTTTATTTCAATTTATTTAAGGGTCTTCTCAGACGTTTTATGATTATATTAGGCTATGTTAATGAGTAAATAGATAGATTTCATAGATAGGTAGTTATACAAAACATGATATTTTAGGTAACATTGTTTACTTAACTGGTAACGTTTGTTATGTTAGATATACCTAAAATACACGTAACTGTGTTTAGCAGGATAATTATAAATGAATAAAAATATGTCTTCAATTAATAAAAGAAAAACCGTTTTGCAGAAAATGAAATAGCATAAGTAAGAGTTCAATTAGTGTTGCATGTTTATGTCGCACCAATCTGTACGAGGCATTAAAGAGGTTCATTTACAGGCTTTGCTCCTGAGGTCCTTACCATGCTTGTGTCTTCAATTTTTAGTGGTCGATTTTTCAATTGTTGATTGATATTGATGTTGATAAATGTGTATTGGCGTGTCTATTTTATTAAATATCTAAATATTGACGGAGATATAGCAATTAAAAGTTTGAATTGTACTTTTAGCGCTAGAAATGGTCGGCCATATTTGTATGACGTTTGTAGCCGTTGGTAGTCGAAATAATCAAGTCAAGTCAAAGAATAATAAGTTTTTATTTTATTTAACCCTGTTACGGCAGACATAATATTGAAATTTCATTGTTCCTTGAAATAGCTGTAAATAATATTTGATATTTTGATATATAAATACATATAGCAAAGATTTATGAGCTGTAAGGTTGGTAACCTTACACAAGGATTGTGATGTCACATGCACTTGGAATGTGTACAACGTTGAATCCCTTTAATTATTAAAGAGACAAAATGACTTTTTTAATTGTTAATATCTCTTAACATATAAGGAGTTATTAAAAAATAATTGAACATTTGAGGTTCTAGTAACCCACTTTATCAATAAATAGTACACTTTTATAAAAATTAAGACATAAGACACAAGTCCATTATTCTGAGTTGCTTATATCTTTTACATTTTAAAACCAACTTTACCAACAACCCAACAACTAATATAAATATACATAAACCAAAAAAGAAAATTTTATAATTCTGACTGTGTTTAGTAGGTATATTTTTAAATGAGTAGCAATAAGCAAAAACATTTTTTTTTAGTGTAAACATTCTATGAGAATCTTGTGTAAGCTAGTGAAAGCATTCACGATTCAGCTTCATTTATTTCCTGGTGATATATATTATCCGTTCTCTCTAAACGTGGAGCAGCGCTGTATGCAATTAGCATTTACTTTAAAAAGCATACAAGTACATACGGTACTTGTGTAATAAAATGAAATATTTTTTAAACAAATCCACGAGCAACTAATTATTTTTAATTATACAATATAATTATTTAAAATATTTTATAATATACAAAATGAATTTTTATATGTAAACACACCCTTTGTATAGTTAGACGCACCCCTGGGGCTAAGGGCTCATATTTCTCCCCTTCTTCCACCTAACAGATTGGTATTCAACTCCATGGGAGTGGAAGGTGGCGCGAGAATCAGTCGGATGAGTGAATCCGACGAACAAAGTAATGTCCCATGTTAAATGACAGTACAATATGCTAAAGATATTCATAATAATACAAATATCATGGTATGAGTTCAGTGTGCTACTACATACAAGTAATTGAAATATTTTGCTTTAATAAAAACACACACACACACTCATATAATTAATAATTACAAACTAGAATATGTATGCGAACCTTTCTGTTTTGTTTGCAACGCATCTGTTGAGTTTTTGTAATTACGGTTTGTGTAGCGCAGTGATCCTACACTATTAATTTATTTTTTTGTTTAGCTCCAGAATGTTTTAAAAATGTGAATACATTATTAGTGTCGGACGGACAGTGGCTAAACGCATTGATGCTTGTCAGCAGACCAGCGCTATATTTTCTGCTTTGCCTATTGTGAAGTCTCTACACAAATATTTGTGGAAGTCATGGTTTTTAAGATAAACAAGACAAACTTATTGCACAATTATTTTATAAGTGGCGGTAATAAATCCATGTTTAAGGACATTCTCAATGAGCAATCTTGGGTTTCGTAAAATTATTGTGTTGGCGATACATTTCTATTAAATTGCTGGTCTTATCTTTTGTCCACTGCATTCTGCACTTATGTATAACTGCTCTTGGAACTAGTTGCTAGCCAAATGGTAAACTGCATGTTCAAACCAAGCAGGCTAAAAAACAACAACAAACGTGTTTTCCTTTGATCTTACTGACTCCATATGGGAATGTGTTTTGTTTACCAAAACAGTTTTTAAAGACAAAAATGTTTTAAGAACTGTCTCTTTGGTGTAAACATTGGTGTTTTTGTTCGTGTTTTATTTAACTGTCTCTCTGATGTGCAACCGGCATAACAAATACAAATAAAAAATATTTCATGCACAGTGCTTTGCACATATGTGGAGAAATAAAAAAAAATCCTAGTACTTCGTTTTTCGGATATGGTAACGTTACATTCTTACACTGATACGACTTGTTTGCGTTGGGTTTTCTTGTTTTAAATGCAAAATGTTAAAAATGCAAATTTTATCAGTCAAAATGTAAAAATTTAATTAATAAATTGTAAAAAGGATATTGATAAATTTATACATATCTCAATTTTCAAGATTATCAAGAAATGTGATTTTCTTGGGAAGAAGAAAAATTACTTTCTATCCAAAATGAATTACTGAACTAAATGATGTGCCTTGATACTCTTCGCTGGGAAGTTGTGGAAACTCATTTACTGTTATTTGCATAATTATATTAAACAAGAAACCGTCTGACATAATAATTAGCGTGTTTTGTGTATAGTCTTGAATTCAGTTGACTTGACTCACGTTAAAAAATGAAAATAACGAAACAAGATGCTAATTAGAAGAAAAATAAAATAAAAAGATATAAAATGAAATAAAAATACCTGGAGATAACTTAATGATGCTGATAGCTGTTTGTACGGAGAGGCGAGGCGGACAGTCTTGTATTCTGTGTATTATACATATGTATTTTATATAATAAAGACGACGTAGTGGGCGAGAGCATTGATGCTTTACACCGACTGCTATGTCTTTGGATTCGATTCGGGAAAAATCTTATGTTATAAACTAAATTGTAATTTTTGTATTTTATGTTTATATCATTCTCTCTTTTATTAACAAGTAAGATGTAAGAATCAGCTGCCTAATTAACCGATATTAAGCCTTATGCTATCTCTTTTTTGAGTCAAAGTTTACGAGGGAGGAATAGGTGCGACAGTTTCCGTGCGTATTACTGAACGTTGCAATGGTTAAAGGCTAAATAATAAACGAATGGACAGATTTGAAAATGGCTGCCGGATTAGGAATAAGCGGGAAATTCTATGTACAAATACATCTATAAAAGTTAAAAAAAACCTTTTCTTTTTGTCAAAAATTAGACAAGATACCTTTCAAATTTTCAAAAAAATGAATGGTCTCCGATTTGGAAAATTCAAACGAATCCTATAGTAAAATTCAACGCTGATTCCAAATCTGCAATTTATGTTTTCTTTGGACTGCCAGTTTTTGAGTTATCGGCATTTTATAGGTCAAATTATGAACCGATTTCAAAATGGTTGCCAGATATGGAATCAGCGGAAAATTCTACGTACAAATACTTTTAAAAAAAAATATTTTCGCCGCCGCGAAATTTTTTTTGGAGCGGCGAAAATATATTTTTTGCGTTTCCAATGGCGCTTGAACAAAAAACAATTATTGGATTATATAGAGGGCATATTCTATTAAATGCATTTTAAATTTCAACATTCTATCTCTTATAGTTCATGAGATATTGTACATTGTAAGGTGAGTGCGACAGTTGATGATGATTCATTTTTTTTAACTTTTCCCACTTGAGAACAAGCTTGCTAATTCTCCAACATGTTTTACCGTCATTTCCTTCGTCTCACACAGTAAAGTCAATATTTACATCTCTTTTCTGTACCACTTAAACATCACACCAATATTATTACAGATACATTTGACTAAGTTCTAATGTTTCGACTTCTGACATAAATAAAAAAGAGAAAATACGAAATCTAAATCCAAAGCTCAACTGTTTTAAATATAAAATAAACTTTGTTCACCGTATGTTTGTAATTTAGGGTAAAAATAAAATATATAGTGTTTTACTTTTGTGTGAATGTGCGATCGTAAAGCACTATTCTCACCTAGTTTTTTAATTTTAAGGAGATGCAGAGATGTTTCATGCGGATTTTTTAATAACATTTGTGTCGTTGTATTCTGCATTTTATAGATATATTTAATGAAGATATTTATACGCAAAAATCTTTGCAAAGGTACGAATTTTTGAAATATATATATTTTGAAACATTTACAATACATAATTTACAACTTATAGACATGAGTATGAGTATTATATTTAAAATAAAGAGATTAAATTCGTTTTATTGATAAAGTCAATAAGAATTTTCAGACTTTCCCTGCTTTCAAATATGTGCCTGTATTCCTCAGACATATTACAGTCTTGTTTGTGTAACGAGTACCTTGAGCAGCGAAGAATAATATGCTTTGTAATATTTAGGATGATTTATCGCACTCTTAAGATTCAAATATTAAAAATTTGAACTCATGAATTTAACCTTACACTTTATTACCTTATCATCTTTGCTTACTTTCGATTAAGAATGCTAGTAGAATCTGAGAAATACTAGTATTAGTCATGCCATAAATTCATTCGACAAAAGATATTTGTGTTTGAAATTTTAGAAAACTTTTAGCACACATAAAACTAAAACATAAAATTGTAACTAAAGTTAAAAATGCAGGAAACGACTATATATATAACCGAATGCTATATTGTTCTTGCAGCTAAAAAATAAAACTAAAACTAAAATAATAGGTGGGAATGATACTTAATCATTACTTCTAGTGAGTAAGGGAGTGTGTACTCATTTTGTTGGGTTATTTGGTAAGCTACTAATGAGCTAAGAATGTGATAAAACTCTAATAATAAGTCTGGCCTATATATATATTTCTATTAATTTGTATGTGTGTGTAGTTTTTGAATGTAAGCATCGGATGAATCAACAACAACTTTAAATCTACGTACTCTTGAAATATAAAGTAAGCATTGTAGATTTAAGCTTTTCACACATTGCTAGTTATATGCTAATTTACTCGACCTATAATCTGCAATTTATTAATAACAATTTTGCCTGAAATTAGCGCTTCTATTTGTAAATATTATTGCACGAGTTTTCTACTGATTCGCACAAAGCTCTGTGTGTAAACTAGTGCCATAAATTAAGAAAATTATTTACCCGAATTCTTTCAAAACCACAACTTTCTTAGTACAGTTTTTAATTATCATTATTTGCTTTTCTACATTCATAAAATGTGTGACTGGGTGAGGCAGTGAAGTGGCACGATTTAAAAAAAACTTACAAAAATTAGAGATTAAACAAAAATGAATTTATTTAAACTGAAATGAAATGTAATTATTAAGTTACATTAAATATAGCTTATTTTACACTTCCAGCTGTCTTCACGCCCAAGGTCAAGTCCCCCACTCTCATTACTTTTCACCAATCCCGCTAGCAAGATCAAAAATTGTGCCGCTTCACAGCCTCGCTCTGTATCTTCAATAATAATGGGATTAATAAAAAAATAAATACATTTTAGATGGTATACATTTCTAGATATTGTTCACAACCCAAATAAAAGTGTGTTATCCTATAAGAAATATTTGGCAATTGTAAGGAGCCCACTTTAACGAGGACCGTACAAACCAATCTTTAACAAATTTCCACTGGACCATAGCAGATTTTCACCGAATTTAATGAGGTGTTAGTTAAATTCGCACTGAATCAAATGTAATCTGGAAATACAATCCATAACTTAGTATGTTTTTAATAAAGTACAAATTTCGATTCGACAATAAGGACGTTAAATCAGATAGCTCGATAAAATTAATTACATTTTTCAGACTTTCTTTGCTTTCCCATATTTACTTTTAATTTCTCGAGACAACATATAATTTTGATGGTACCATACTAGTTCATCGCATTGTAAATCGTAACATAGCAGTTCATCGCATAGCCTCCTACTGCCTTCTATTCGCTTATCCATACACACCCTATGGACAAAAACATGCATCAAAATAGAATTATAATACATATAACTTAATTTTACATGTTTTTAAGGCAAAAGTGTAAATGTACTTTAGTGAGTGCCGCCTGAACATTTTGATGTGTGATATGTAAAACCAGACTTACATTCTTGTTGTTACCAATAATTTTATTACCTATTTCCGTTCAACTATGTCCGACAAATTGTATTATGGGTTCATCCCCACTCTTTTCTATTTTAAGTGTTAAATGTATTGTAGTAAAATCATCCCTTTTTGAACCAGCTCTCAACGAGATAACAAGTATTTTAAGTAACATTACAATTTAATATTAAAATATATACATTAAGACATTCATATACATTTATATACATTCATTATTATTAATTATTAGGATAAGTGTTTAATTGTGTAATTCTGTTGGGATTTACGACCCCAATGTGTAATTTTGCATGAAATAAATATATGTTTAAATTCATATTGAGTTCACGAACTTCAAAGACTTGCTGACTATTTACGGTGAAATACCCGGGCATCACAATCGCCCAAACACCCTATCTTTGATAAATTATTGGGCGATGAAGTAGTCGTTGAATGGCGCTATCCCAACACATACGGTAACTGTCTCTAACAATAATATTATCATTGCAGTGTCATAGCACTGTACGAGTACTCGAGTAGTTATATTCCATGTTTTCAACATGATATAATTAATATAACAGTCAAATAAAATGTAATTAATATTCTATCGCGTTTAGAATTTAAAACATTTATTAGCATAACGAATGACATTGTGTTCCATTTGCTGCGATGCTTTGGATGTTTTCCAATTATGTGCTGATGCTGATGCTGGTGCTGGTTGGTCTCACTATTACAAAGTGCACTACGAGAGTAGAGTGTATGAACTATTTCTACGTACTCGTTAGCTTTGGCCTACGTACATGTATGATTAAGCTTAGTACACACCAGAATAACATCAGCTACCAGCGTTGTAGATGTTGGAGATGTTGTTCAACACGTCCTCACGAAAGTAACACCACATGCAAAAGACAATTTTGTCTTTATCGTCGAAAGATTGAGATAATATCATTTAAACACATTGAACAAAATATTTTAAAACAACTGCATAAATTTGGGAAAGAAAATTTATAGTGCAGTATGGAAATATATACCGACGTTGTGACGGAAATTGGGAGGAACAGACTCCAATGATTAGAATATGTAGAAAGAATGGATCGAAACAGAACGGTTAAGAAATTTTTAGAAGGGAGGTGTTCTATGGCGAGATGAAACAGCAAATGCAGGAAGACAACGAAAATGTTTCTTGGAAATTAAAAAAAATTGAGAAAAGTCTTAAAAGGGAACCAAGGCGCCAGGAAGGCTATAACGCCATGATGATATTGATGGGTAAATGGAGAGAAAAATTTATGTAAAATTTTGGAGAGAAACTTAAAAGTTCTCCATGTTTGCAATGACTAAATTAGATACAGATTCGGAGTGAATAAAGATAAAGTAATTACTAGAATAAATACAATATCTAAGTTATATACAAGTCACACTGCGATGTAGCGAGAGCGTATCAATAGGTTCTTATCTGTATTCAGTAAGCAATTTGGTGAATTGTTCTGTTTTGTGACGTTTCTATCACTATTGCACTTCAATTATAGTTTGCATCAACTTTATCTTCATTTGTATTCCGACAGGTGCAGCGGTTTCGCTATTTGTAGCCGATAAAATAGACATTTCAAATGAACGACTGTACGAAACTGAACTGTAAATGAAGTTTTTCATGACAAAAAAATCATACGCATCTTAAATATGATGGCAAAGTGACTCCAAAATATTTACTAGGTAAGGACAAGTAGCCTTGCTAAGGAAGTTGATATTATCATTGTCTACTAATCAAACGGCACTATACAAAATTTCGTTTTTTTTGATACAATGAAAATCTAGCTTTTTACTTTTGGATGGAGAAACGTGCGAGGTCAGTTATTGTAGAAAACTGTTATCCAAAAGAAATGCATTTCTTAAATTCATTTTTCCTGTTCTCTTTTGGAACCTCCAATTAAGTCTAATTTATCACCGTCTTCTACCTATCCAATTGCTTCCACTTTTGGCATTTAACATTTGAGTATCAGTATTAAGCAGTATAATTCTTCGCTTTTTACCTTAAAGAAAACTTAGCTTTCGTTTCTTTTCCTTAAAAATATTCTGATCTACAATTTTACGTCTTTCATTACCACTTCACCCTAATTCACCTACGTCACTGGAATAAATCTTCAAAACTTTAATCATATGGAAGTATTTAATTTCCGTACAAGATTATAAATTAGTGTTGTTTTGGTTTGGACACTGCTTTAGATACAAGAATATCAGGAAACCATACCAGACCATACGAGACCAGACGAGACAGGCCCTTCTCTCTTGCCTAGTGCCAGTCTAGTACAGGGTATCATAGCCGTATAGAATAATGGCCTCGTGTCATGTTGCAGAGCTGCAGTTAATTAAAACAATGGTCGCGGTTACATTAAGGGATGCACGTTGCACATTGCACACGACGAACGACGAAAGGGGTTGTTTGCTTTATGTATATCATACAGAGATAAACAAATTAGAATCTACAGGCTATGTACACTTCCATACATATTTTATTATTCGTTTATTTTAAAATACCAAAAGTTGAAATTCATGAGAACTTATTTTTAGTTTGCTAAACAATAAATATTAATATTACATAAAATATATGCATTTAATGTAGACGAATTTAATAACGCATCAAAGCAAATCAGTTCTGCAAATAGCAGAAAAGCAATAAAGCAAAAATTGCCATGCTTTTGAAGTGGACTGATTCAACTAACTGATATAAACAAAGAGGTTGATCAATTAAATTACGGGAATTTTTTTTATATGAAATATTAGTGCGAGCCTTTTAACAGTCGACAAATTAACGTCAACCATGTCATTCAATAAGTTCATAGAATGACATATAGATGACGTCTCTATTGACAAATCCTACGAATTTATTGAGAGATGTGTTATACATAATCGCGAAAGATTACAAAGAGAAAATAGTAAAAATTGACCAAGACAAGTACAATAGGATATGAGAGAGGGTTATAAAACGCGTATATAGAAGAAAAAGCATGTTAGGAGAATCGTCAGATTTGGAATGGGTAAAAGGTAAAGGAAAAAAAAGGTAAGGTGTGCAAGCAAGAAAAGAAAACTTTGGAGCATATAAGAGAGGAAGGTGAGTTTAAAATAAGCAGTAAAAAGAGTAAAGAGGACCTGATGAGACGATGTACGGAAGGAAACAGGTGGATGGCGTAAGTACAGAGAAGAAGGGAAGCAATAGAGGAAAAGAGAGAAATGCAGAAGAGGGAAGATGGTTAAGTTTCTTGTATCAAGAGTTTTAAGTATTAAGAATATAATTTATGGGTAAATTTATGTAGAAAAGTGTAAGAATATGTATACCAGAATACATAAGAGAAAAAGACACAAGAAACATGAGAAGAATCGTAAGATGTAGATTAGGAAACGAAGAAAAAGGGAACAGATACTGATCAAAGTTTATGTGAGAAAAAGGTGAAAAACGAAAAGAATATTGTGCAGTTATTAAAGGGAGGCAGTGAAGGGAAGAAGTGGATGGCGGAGATAGAGAAAAGAAGCGAGGAGAGAGAAAGAATGGCAGAGAGAAACAGGAGGGAGAGTAGCAGGAAGATGGAAGCAGTAGGGGTTTAAATTTATCTGTTTTGTTTTTATTTTTATTTTTCTTTTGGTAGGAGTAAGAATGGTTAGATATAATAAGAATCACAAATGTAATTAAGCACAATGATATGTAATTTAATGATTACAAGGCAGAAGAATGTAGTGCCTAATTGCAAAAACATTAAATGAATGAGAAAATATATACATAAATGCTCCCATATAATTTTTATATTATTTATTATTTATGTATAAAATAATTGGAAATTCAATTTGAATTTCCCGCTTCATCCGGATACATACATGCATACGAGTATGTATATTGGTATGTGTGTTAAGGCCAACGGCTGCAACTGACAGCACCAGGCCAGCTGTATTCGTATTTTATATGTACGAGTACAATAGCATCATAAAGTAAATTGACCGATGCCAAATCATCTCGTGAAGTAATTGAACTGAAACGAACATTTCTACGCTATTTTGCTCTTTGAGTTAAAATGCATCATGGGAATCTCTAAATATAGTCGTATATTTGAATTTACAGTGCAAGTATTTACATAATATAACGTATTTGCATTTATTCGTATAGATATAGATATGATTCACCACGATATATTCAATATTGAGAAATTATGTTAATTTCACATTTAATGTTGAACTATTGTTAAATCCATAATTAAAATGATTTAAATATTAAATTACATTAGCTAATTATGTTATTTACTTATTATATGTTGGTTCCATATATATTTAATACAAGAAGTTATAATTTAATCAAATTATTATTAATATTTCATTCTGATTATCAATAATTGAATATTTGATATTTATTTAACTTGGATTTATAAAGATATGCCCAGAAGGTTTATAGCTATTGATAAACACATTTAATGGTGGTGGCATGCTCGGAACGAAATTCGGCTTGCGATCACTGCCGAGCACCAATGTGCATGAACAAGAACGACAAAACGGCATCTTGTTAATAATTTAATAATTATTAGTTCACTTTAACTCTTGACGTTGTGTAAAACGTATCTCAAGCTTTTGAATCAAGACTGTATATAATATAATAATAATGTCATTTGGCGAGAATGAGAAGTTTGGGAACGAATACGACTTAGGAAGTAAACAGTACAACAACAAGCATATAAAAAGAAAGTTCTGATAGAAATCCTTAAGGAAAAGAAAAGTCTACATTCATAAAATTATTAAATACATTAAAAGAAAATATTAGCATGTTATTCTTTCACAGAAATATAAAAATTAATTTTTAATTGTTAACTTATGTTTCTTGGGAAATACAACTTAGAATAAACGCCTAAATTAAACCATACAGCGTAGATTCCTTAAATCTGTAAAGAATATTATCCAAGGTTTATATACTGGTAAGTAATGTTGACTGGATGAATTTTAAAAATCATATAAAAACCACAGAAATCAGTGGATGAGTTTAGAAAATAGGTCATCGATTTAGCCAACAAATTGGTCGTATATTGAGTCGAGTTGTTTGTTTAGCACATACCAGCCGATTATTACTATATCTAGTATATCAAAAGCAGTGCCGAACTTGACTAGAGGTGAAATTAAATAAATTTACTTGTTTAGTTGTTATCAATAAAACAAGAAATGTGATAGAGTAAGTGAGCTTAGATAAAATATGTTTTGATATAAATATGAAACTGAAATTAAAGCAAGAATTACCGCCGAAAATAAATGTTATTATGCACTACTGAATTAACTAAAAATCCTAATATATAAAGTTATGATAAAAACAGTATTAGTATAAGTGATTGCGATGAGAAAAGCGATTGTGATCTATTTCGGATTTGGGAAAGGAAAATTTTGCAGAAAATTTATGGAGCAGTATATGAAAACGGCCAGTGGAGAATAAGAGCAAATATGGAAATATATCGAGAAAGCGATATAGTGACGGAAACTGGAATAAATAGGCTGCAAGTATTAGGACATATTCCTAAGTACCTACATATGTTACAACCTTAGAGCATATATATATGGAGTGTGAATAGCCTATATTTCCTATAGATTAAAAGTGTGTCCAAAATGTGTGCAAGAGAGAAAGATATATGTTCATATTTATTCTCTATGCGCATGCGTCAAAAATGACAGCCGTCTCGATATAATAAATATTAATATTCTATTAAGATATAATAAATATTAAATATGTAAAGAAATTATATTTCTGTAGTTGGTACAAAGCTCGTCTGTCGGTAAAACAGTGATCGTTCAGTGAAAACATATACTCATGAACGTCATAGATAACGCTGTAGGAATAACGGCCAACACAGTTGATATTTAGAGTGGACAGAACTCACGTTTTTAGTTAAATTTATATTTATATATAGTTTATTTATATTTATACATATGGTTGAAGTTACGAGAGTTCGGCGGTGACTCATACTTAAAACAAGTTGTGGGGTATAAACTGCTGATATAACTAAAAAGCACTGACTCATTTATTTTTCTATAATGTATATAGACACGAATAAGACAAAAATCATTATCGTATTATAGATTTATACCGCTCTTATAACCTCTTTTAAGTGTAAGTCCCCGCCGATCTATCGTGATTTTGACTATATCTACATTTTTCTATATCAATATAATATCATATTTAACAACTGTCATGTATTATATCTAGACAACACTGACTTGACAACTGTCACTTTCGACGCTTGCGCATAGAGAACAAATAGGAACATATACCTTCCTCTCTCGTACACATTTTGGACACACTTTCTGGTTCAGCATTCTCTCTCCATATATATATGTAGATATAATATATATATAAAGTAGATATTATTAAATTCTTCAAGGTAAAACCTAATAAAAGGGAATGTGGCTAAATCAGATGTTATTCATGTGACTGTGATGATTTAATTTGTAAAATAGTGTTTTTTTGTTGTTTATTATTATTTGGCCATGTAGGCATAGCTTGCCAAATGCTTCCCTGTTAAAGCAGTCACCATCCCGTGGTTTCTGGCGCGGTGCCAAAGAATGCCAGGTGAGGTGTACATAATCCAAGAGCGTCCTCCTCAAAATAGAGATTAAGATAAAAATAAAGATAGAGATACTGAAACTATGCTGCGACACCTCAAACAAAAAAGATAACCGAACTATACGTATACTATATATAATTCACTCTCCATTCCCCACTCACTTCTTCACTCCTCTCTACTTTCAGACTTTACTTATTATGTATCGCAGCTCTTGAAATTCAGCAACTACTTAATGGAAATGCATTCAACGATTATATGAAGTAATTCTATGTGGTAATGACTACAACGCTCCTAGCGGGAAGATTTGGAAATGAAACTGTATAACAACTTACAAATTAAGTTAAAAACATGTAAGAAAGTCATTAACATTTGTAATTGGGTAGTTGTCTGAGAAAAGGAAAAAAAACTGCATTAGTTGAATGTGAACTCCTTTGAAATATTGTTGGAGATAACTAGAATAATGGTAGCGGCTTGAAGTAGCATACTTTTTTGTTAAGAGCTGAAAAATCTATATAAATGACGTAGGAAGTTTAGTATATGGAAGTGGTAATAAGATGTAATGGTAACTTGGCAGTGGTGTAACTGGAATATCGTTTCTTGATGCAAACATGGTCAGAGAATTTCCCTCTCTCATCGTTGTTTTCTTATTCGTTATATATACAAATTTAGGCGGTGGATTGACTTTATATTTTGACACGACATTGAATTAACACGTGTAATGAAATAGTAAGAGAAAATACAGATCAAAATTCAGTAGAATCTCGATATAATGGACTAATTGGCGGAAAGGAGGATTAACGCAAATTAATATTAATAAACGGTGGTCAGATAATACTGCATTTAAAAACTAAAATTCTTTTTCTTGTCTGTCATATTTGTAAACTTGCAAGTAATTAAAACAGGAATGAACTATTATATCAGGAAAAACTTGCGAATGTCATTTGACGGAATTACTATTGAAACAATAGATGGGGATGACGTACACCATGAAAGAAGAATTGTAAATGTTAAAAAAGCAGTGAATGAGAAACTGATGACTACATGGCAGAACAGATGGGATATAACGGAAAAAGGAAGAACAACTTATCACCACATTAAGAATGTCAAGTTTGTAAAGCAAAATTAGTGGTTTCAACCTGGACTGTATTTATCCTTTTTAGTAAGCGGCCATGGATCTATTAAAGCAAAGTTAGTCCAGCTTGGAGTTGAGAGTAATGATAGGTGCAGATGTGGTGAACGGGAAACACTGATGCATATATTAAAAGAATGCCCAGACTACTATGAAGCGAGAGTAAAATTTCAAGATAGAATAAAAGTCAGAGAAATTGGAAGTCTAGAGTATCTAGTAAATGAAGAGATTAGGTATCGATATTATAATGAGTATGCGAAGGAGATTTTTGAAACTAGAAAAATGCTATTGAAGAATGATGAAGTAAGAAGAAGAAGAGATGAAGAGACAATAATAGGAAGTGGAGGAGAGGAATTAGAGCAAGGGAATTGGGATAATTTCACGGCGGATGAGATTGAACAGTAAACTAGATAAAATGAGTTATAATAAGTTCCTTTGTACATCTTTTATTTGTTCCTATATAATTATATATTAATGTAATTGAAATGTAAAAAATTAAGGGGGATAGAATAAGTGGAAAAAGCAGCACATATGGGCGGAAGCCTAGGAGGTGCTAATAAATTTAATAAATGAAATGAAAATGTCATATTTGTAAATTCACATATTGCACTGTTATATTAATTATTGTAGCTTCCTCATGCTCAATAGCTAATTAATAAGGAAACTTTATGTAATCTACTTTGGTTCATAGAATATCTTAATCGAATTTCGACATTAATTATTGATACCGGCAATGTCACAAACAACATTACTGCAGTGTTATTTCAGAAAAGTCGTTTTCAAACAACTACAAGTTCAAGTTCAAAGTATTTTTATTGATATATAAATTATTAGTACATTTGTTATATATTTCTTATGTCTATTTTAAATAAACCTAGCTAGAGGTATCATTATTTTAATTTTAAAGTTTCTATTCATAATGTGGAGTTGTATAAAGATTAATAATGATTTGTATGTACAAAAAAGGGGAAAAGCACTTCTTTTAAATGGTCTTAAAACTAACATATACAACTTATAACCAACTTATCTAATACAATGTAGTTTGGCATTGGGTATTTACCATACCACATTATGTCTGATATGAATTTTCCTAAAGTATTAATGTTATTATTTTCATGGTTATTGATTCTACTATAAGAGTTTTTATATTCAACTAAACTTTCCTAGAATGGACCTAAACCTTCTTGGGATACACAACGCAACTGTTATTAGTAAATCACATTTTATACACACACTCGTATGCTTCTCTAATGACTTAACATTCACTGATATTTCTAAAAATTTTGGATCGCTTTAATTTCTAAAGAGACCAATGACTAATAATAAGAGACTAATGACTATATTAATTGTTAATATCTCTTAAAATATAGTCAGTTTTTAAATATAATTTGACATTTGAGGTTCTGATAGCCAACTTTATCAATATATAGTACAGTTTTATAAAAATCAAGTCATGGTTCACAAGCCTATTAATCTTATCCATTTACACTCATCTTGTTTATGCAAACCACACGAAATTTGTAGCTAGTCCATTGTAAAAGAAGATGCGCATCCCAGATCTATACCGTATTGTTGAAAACTTACACTTTTTCTCACTTTCCTTGTCCAAGATTTCCCCATGCGAAAAGACCGTGCGTATTGCGCCCGTGTCTGTCACTAGACTAGTCCGCCACTGAATATTAGCTATATTTTCATATTAATAATCTTCAATCTATCAGTCTCCAAAAACATAATTATGTTTAAACAAAAAATTGAAAAGCAATCTCATATCCGACAGCACACATGTAAATTCCACAAATATTTTTGTTTACGTTGGCTGCAGTGAGAATCTATCACTGTGAAGTTAGCTACTCAACAGTTAACAAACAACACCAACGTAAAATGTTTTCTTAATGAAATTTGTGAGGTTATGTTTTACTAATTTCATTTTTAATTATATTTTTCGATATGCTAATTTAAATTATATTAATATAAGTTAAGTAAGTTAGTTTTTTTATAGGTTGTTACCGATTTAGATCTGTCAACACACAGTGCATGTTCTTTGCTTGATTGAAAGGATAACATGTGTATTTTTAACTGGAAACACTCGCACTAGATGACATTAATGAATTTAAAATATAACCAACGACAAAGTTTGTTTTGAGAGGTATTAATTCATTGAATTTATTATATTCATAAAAAATTAAGCATTTTATGTTTTTAATGCTATAAGTTTAGTAATAGGTACACTGTGAGAAACACACAGTAAAAATTATTATGTTAGCATATATAGTACCTAGGGTGTTATAATGGTTTTATGACACAAATTCTATGACAACAGTAATTTTTATTTAAATCAATCTATAGGAATCTTTGTCATGAAACTATTACAGCATATTATTATCTTTCGTCACTTTTCTGGAGACACAAAATTGTTGCTGTATTTGATGCGTGCTTTGTAAAAATAGACGTAATTATCTAGTAATTTATATATAGCTGTAGGTTGCAGTTGCAGTAAAAAGGCATTGTGTTCATATCTTGTACATACACATTTATTATGATGTACTGCTTACTGTATCTCGTGGGCGCCTAGCCTAATTTAAATAACAAATCTAATAGCTGATTTAAAAACGTTGCTTAAAAAGTTACATTCTTTATAAACAATAACATTATCTTCTATAATGGGCTTATGTCCTATGTCTTAATTTCTGTAAGTGTACTATATAATGATAAAGTGGGTTACTAGAACCTCAAATGTTCAATTATCTTTTAATAACTAATTATATGTTGGGAGATATTAACAATTAAAAAAGTAATTTTATCTCTTTAATTATTAAAGGGATTCAACGTTGTACACATTCCAAGTGCATGTGACATCACAATCCTTGTGTAAGGCTACCAACCTTACAGTTCATAAAACTCTGCTATATGTATTTATATATCAAAATATCAAATATTATTTACAGCTATTTCAAGGAACAATAAAATTCCAATATTATGTCTGCCTTAGCAGGGTTAAATAAAATAAAAACTTATTATTCTTTGACTTGACTTGAATATTTCGACTACCAACAGCTACAGAACATTACCACAGCACTGACCTACTCAACAAATAACTGACGTTAAAATGCATTTCACGTCATACAAATATGGCCGACCATTTCTAGCGCTAAAACTACAATTCAAACTTTTAATTGCTATATCTCCGTCAATATTTAGATATTTAATAAAATAGACACACCAATACATATATATTAACATCAATTTCAATCAACAATTGAATAATCGACCACTAAAAAATGAGGACACAAGCCCATTATCAGTAAGTTATCAACACTTTTTTAAGAGAGCAATCCTCTGTCTATGATCTCGTATACACAGAAAGGCCATTAGTCGTAGATATCCCAGCTAGTACTGAACGTACGGCAATGCTTTGTTTATGATTGTCAAAGAGTGTGCTAATGCGGAACATATCGAATATCCAGTGTGCCAACAGCTTCAAAATACTATATACTTAACAAACTACAATCTTTGACAAAAAAGCCAATAAACATTCATTCATATTATAATATAAATATATCATTTTACAAAAAAAAAAACAACATTTTATTTATAAAACACATATGATAAATGTCTTAATAGAAAGAACTTCTGTTTTACATAAGAATGACAAGCTTGAAGTTAGTATAACTTTAAAAAACATCTAGACATATATCATAGCATAAAGTCAGTGTGTTAGGACCTTTAACACTAACAAAATATTGCATCGGGGCGGGGCGTTGAGGGACTGTGATGCGTGGTGCGGTATGGTGAAACAAAACAAGACCATCAATCATAGCTGTAGTCGTAGATATTTCAAGAATGTCGCTGGTTATTTTTACACACGTCGTTTATAATTAAAACGCACGTTGTTTGTTGTACATGCAGATGACATAACGTCAGTGTGTGTTTTGTTCGGCTCCTGTCACGCAGGAGTCAAATCACAGGACTTATTCCAGGGGGAATATGATCAAAGTATAAACTGGATGATTATTTCTTTATTCTATTAAAATGCCCTGCTGCGAACGACGAAAGTAATGGGCCCCTACATGTTGGGTTGGTTACTGGCTCGGTCTGTGCTCGACTCGAAGTTCTGCTCGGCTCTGTATGCATTTGAATGAGATTTCTTTTATTGTGAAGCGCCTTTCCACAATTCTTGTAAAATGTAACTCGTACTTAATGAAAATCGTGAAAAAAGAATTTAAAGTAATAAAAGAAAGATAAGTGGAATCGTTTTAACAAAGTGGCAAAATGGATGGATGGGTAATGACTGATAATAAGAGACTACTTATCTCTTAAAGAGAACAAATGGTGAGAAACGAAGAAAACTATACACTTATCTGCATTTTCTAAAAAGTAATGCAAAATTTATGACACAAATGACAAATCCAAGTAGAGACAGTTGTGGAACATTTATGATGATTATTAAATTAATGATAGGAATTAGGATAGACATTTTTCAATTCCCAATGAATATAATGTCAAATTCATATTTATTTAATTCAAATTCAATTTTTAAAAAGTAATAATAAATTTAACAACACTATCAAAAGAAACATGGTGTAACGTAGCTTAACTTTATTCATTTCTTGGAATACGATCTTCTTTTATTTTAAATCCTTCCTTCTCTTAACGATCATTTAATGTAGTTAAGTGCCTTTATTTAATTAAAGAAATCATGGTTTACATACACGTGGTTTTTGAAAATCGTGTCATCATTTCTTCATCAATCATTTTTTCATAGTTAAAAGTTATGATACATATTTATATAACATATATACATATAAGGAAGAAAACTCTAAATCCTGGGTCACTAAAACTTTGAAACAGCAAGTATTTTGACTATTTTTATCGGTCCTCTAAATTTCACGAAATTTTCATTATTTACGTAAACTATTTTAACTCTTTAATAGAATAACCTGAACTTCAAACACGACAAAATATATAGTAGTAGTGGAATAGTATAGGCTATTATACGTCATTTTCCTAGCACAATTATTTATTACCATTAGTAAAGTTTATACTGGTTTTAATATCTTCATATTCTCCGAGTTCTTTTATATATTGTTGATTAGGTTCGTTTTAGAAAGAAACTCCTGCAGTATTGCAAACTTTGATTGTATCATCTATCGTAGTATAAGATTTATTTAATCATACAACAACAATCCACAACAAATCTACAAATGTTCTATCAAAAAAGGTTTAAATTTTTCCTAAAATACTTTTTAACTATTTTTTATTATTTTTTGACTTTGTGAACCTGAAAGGACTGATAAAGGTAGGCGATAAAGATTCACGCGTAAATGATACGTGAGATAACATATATAAGTAGGTAATTTTATGTTTAATCATCTAAATAGTTTTACTTATGATTTTAATAAATCAGGGGAAGTATGACGGTGATAAAAGGTAAAAAAAATCATTTATTAAAGTTAAGGATCCCTTGAATTAGAACGTTCTGTAATTATGCTCCACAAAATACCTAATTTTCTGGCAGTTTGAGTCTCTGGTGTTTATACATTATATTAATAGATCAAAGCACAATGTAAACGATCTATTACTTTATCTTATAGATATATTATACTACTTTTAAAGCATAAATAAACTTTAAACATAAAAGAATTTAGTATGATTATGATTACGATTATGATTATGATGTGAAAAACAATTTAAAGCTAAGTTAATTTGTAAAACTTAATATAAAACCTAAAACTTGTTGCCTAAAACTTTTATTCAACTTTCATCATCTGCTTGTAACTTCATTTAAAACGCTCCTCTCCCATTAACCTCCCCCTACTCCCCTGGTTGCGTTTAAACTCCCTTACACCGTTCTCTTTTGCTATGTCAAGTTGATGACCTTTATTCTTGCTCCCCTTTTCTAAATTTCCCCTTTTTCTTTACATATTATTTAGCGGGATAATTTTCCTTGTTTAATAACGCTATTTAGGTACGCTGTCAATTTATTCTGTCATCTTAACTTTTTTTTTATCAAAATTATTATTTTTACAGTGTTTAATTTTCTTTAACACTTAGTGCTTAATTCGAGTTGTCGTAGATGTAAAATAAAACATAATTTTTCGTAAATATTTGTATTTATATTGTTGGTGTCAATGTGTCAAAAGTATGCATTCACAGGTCGAGTAAATTTATCGTGACAAACGTGTAAATAAACCTGTAAACGACTCTCACGGTGGAAGTTAATGTTTATCAATACACCACTGCTCTAGGCGCTGCACTGCTCCTTGATTTTGCAAATACAAAAAGTTTTCATTGCCTTTTCATTTTTGCTTTTACTATTTACATCCATTTGAATATTATCATTTAAGAATTAGCGCACAAAATCATCAAAAAATTATAAAATATGTTATTTAAATATTTAGCATAAATTATACTATTATTATTTTTTTTTTATATTTATTCACTTATTTGCCTTGACTTTCTTTCGTCATAGCCACCATCAAACATTTTTTATACATCTTTTATAATTTATAATTCAATTTTACAAATTTCTAAATATTTCAATAATTCACTAATTAATTTTGAGCACTTAACAAAAATTTAGTATTAAAAGGAAAAGTTTTAATCACATCTAATATATCACTATTCAATTTTGATCTTTCTAAACTATAATTTATGCATTTAAATATAATATGATCCAAAGTTCCTTCTTCACCACATTGACATCTATCGTCAGATTTAATATTAATTTTATACAGGATTACTTTTGATTCTGATTATCTTAATCTTCTTCTTCTTAATATATATATAAATTACGTGTCACGTTGTTCCTCCGCGATGGACTCCTAAACTACTTAACCGATTTTAATCAAATTTGTACACCGTGTGCAGTTTGATCCAACTTGAAAGATAGGATAGCTTACATCTCAATTTATGATTGCAATATTATCTTATTGCAAATTATTTGTCTATTAATTATCTGTTAGCTCCAAACGATGACATCTGGCGACGATGATTTCGACATCTGTTGACTAGATTGAGTAAATATTCTGTTGACTAGATTGAGTAAATATTCAATAGATGGCGCTATGTAATGTAATATGACAAAAATGTTAGTCACAGCAACGCGTGGCCGGGACAGCTAGTAGTTGATATAATTTTGCGGGACTCATTTCTAAACCATCTCTTCTTACTTAAATTTGGATGTAACATATAATAATCTCTTCCTTAAATTATATTATTAAATTCATATATTTATAAGAGAAGGCATTAATTGGCGACAATACCTTGCTTTAACGGAAACATTTATTGCAGACACTATAAATATAAATTGGCAAACAAGGATTTGTTGCAAGTTAATCAACATTTACATAATTTCATAAACCACAAGAAAAAACTATTCGTACTTATTATTATACCAATTTGTAATAAGAAAATAAAAATGTAATAAATAGCAAAATGCTATAAATTTTTATTTCTTTGAACGAAAGGGTCTGCAAGTCAACTTTGCTCCGGACCCCGCATTTTTTCGTATATTTATAGAATATAGTAGTATAGTATAATAGTATATGGATGATCATTAATTTTGTGCATATTAATTACATTTATAATTAGTAATTAAAATAATACTAATAATACTGAGTTTTATCAATTTTGTTATGTATTGTTATTCATTCCAATTGTTCGTGTTTTATTATCCTATATTATTATTATATTATTTCTAGGAATTTTTATAATTAGAGACATTACTGATAGTACCATTTATATTTTAAATGTGTTTGTGTCCTCATTTTTAAGTGGTCGATTATTTAATTGTTGATTGAAATTGATGTTAATAAATGTGTATTGGTGTGTCTATTTTATTAAATATCTAAATATTGACGGAAATATAGCAATTAAAAGTTTGAATTGTAGTTTTAGCGCTAGAAATGGTCGGCTATATTTGTATGGCGTGAAATGCATTTTAACGCCAGTTATTTGTTGAGTAGGTCAATGCTGTGGTAATGTTTTGTAGCCGTTGGTATTCAAATAATCAAGTTAAGTCAAAGAATAATAAGTTTTCATTTTATTTAACCCTGCTAAGGCAGACATAATATTTAAATTTTATTATTCCTTGAAATAGCTGTAAATAATATTTGATATTTTGATATATAAATACATATAGCAGAGATTTATGAGCTGTAAGGTTGGCAGCGGTTGTGATGTCACATGCATTTAGAATGTGTACAACGTTGAATCCCTTTAATAATTAAAGAGACAAAATGACTTTTTTAATTGTTAATATCTCTTAACATATAAGGAGTTATTAAAAAATAATTGAACATTTGAGGTTCTAGTAACCCACTTTATCAATCTATAGTACACTTTTATAGAAATTAAGACATAGGACACAAACCCATTCCAATTTTTCATAGTTTCTCAAAATAATGAATTTATTAACAAGCCATAACCCTGTAGTTAAAAATATTCATTATATCGTAATTTACATCTTTTGAAAGACAATAATATCAAACCTGGTGGCAGCTATTGTTTAATATCGGGGAAGTTGTCTGTGGTTGAAGCCTCCCAGTTGGCAGCTATTAAAGGAAACCCAGTTTTTTCTATATTACAATCAGATATAATTGAATGAGCACAAATAAATAACGACAAATTAAAATTAATGAAATGAGAAATGTTAAATTTCTAATCAAGGCAATGCAAGGCGTTAAGGAACATATGAAGTTAACGCATCACATTTAATGATTAAAACTACAGCTCCACAGTTCAACTACTGACAGTCCATCACCTCCCAGTAACCTGCCCACAATAACAAGCTCAACGAACCAAACACAGCATCATTGGTGAACTACAGGACATGCTTGCAAGACAATCAAAAAACACATTTACACACAACTTATTGAATCAAATTTATCCAAAATAAAATAACTTCTGGCGAACATGACCTTGATGTTGAAATCGTCGTAATTGAATAGATCTTATCTAAATCAATACAAATTTAAAATATAATAATACATCTTTTAACAATTGGCGTTTTGTTCCATACTAAATAATCCAATTCAAGACTTATCTAGACCAAAATCAATCGCCGTAAAAACTAGGAGAATAGAATGAAACAAAATATCAAACTTGTTGTTGTAGTAATTGAACAGAGCGGAAAGCAAAATTTTAAAGAAAATAATAGAGGATAGCATAAAGAATGGGGGGGAGGAGGTCCAAAAAAGAGAAAGGAGTACTTTGAATGGAATGGAATGGCGATCGAGGAGGCTGAGAGGAGAAGAGAAGGTGACGCAAGTGTGGTAGAGGAGCTAAGGAGAAGGGATAAGGAGATACAACAGCAGGAGAGAATGGGAAAAATAGAAAAAAGTAACTACAATAAAAGATATAAAAGGTTATGGAAAAATAATGTGCCTCAGTACCTTATAGGAAAAGACATAAAACACATAAGAAGAACAGCAAGGTTTAGATTGGGAAATGAGGAAAAAGGAAACAGATACTGGGAAAAGAGTGAAGAAAGAAAGTGTAAAATGTGCAAGTTTGAGTGTAAGGAAAAAGTAGCGAGCGAAAGGAATATCGGCCAGCTATTAAAGGGAGGCAGTGAAGGAATCAGGTGGATGGCGGAAATAGTAAGAAGGAAAGAAAAAACAGGAGAATAAATAAGCTGGTGGAGAATAATGTAAATTTAATTGTAATTTGACGTATTATTAAAGAATTTTGATATGTATTAAGAATGTAGATTGTAAAGCCGAAAGGCGAACAATAAACAATTAATAATAATAATAATAATACTTGTTGTAGTATTCACGTAATTTGATAGCGTAACGTAATTAGGAAGTTCGTATAAATCGTGGTCATTATGATTTTGTTTTTGAGGATTAGTCACATCTACCGCAGAGGCAGTGGCAGAGGTAACGCCAACTAAACACGGATTCGTGACTAAATCGTTGGTTAACCTTGAACAAAATTAGTATTGTTCTAAAATGTGTCTACGTTAAAAAATATTGTTTTATTTTAAGATGTCAAAAATAAGTAGTTTAAAGTACGTTAGGTGTTTACTCTCAGAATAATTCAGTGATGGCCAAGTTAAATTATTAAGCTCATTAAAACCGTTCAAAAGTTATATTGCATTTCTCTACTAGTAAATTTTTCGTTTGCTTTTTAAGATCTTAACTAGAATATATTCAGTTGTAAACTGGCTCCGCCAACATGCTTGATCGTTTATGAGTACGATGAACATAGTTGGTGGTTGGCGTACTAAGCACACGCCAAGCGCCAACATAAATGTACATTTTCTTGTACAATAGGCTTGTGTCCTATGTCTTAATTTCTATAAAAGTGTACTATATATTGATAAAGTGGGTTACTAGAACCTCAAATGTTCAATTATATTTTAATAACTCCTTATATGTTAAGAGATATTTACAATTAAAAAAGTCATTTTATCTCTTTAATTATTAAAGGGATTCAACGTTGTAGACATTCCAAGTGCATGTGACATCACAATCCTTGTGTAAGGTTACCAACCTTACAGATCATAAATCTCTGCTATATGTATTTATATATCAAAATATCAAATATTATTTACAGCAATATTTATACGCCTTAGCAGGGTTAAATAAAATAAAAACTTATTATTCTTTGATTTGACTTGATTATTTGAATACCAACAGCTACAAAACATTACCACAGCACTGACCTACTCAACAAATAACTGACGTTAAAATGCATTTCACGTCATACAAATATGGCCGACCATTTCTAGCGCTAAAACTACAATTCAAACTTTTAATTGCTATATCTCCATCAATATTTAGATAATTAATAAAATAGACACACCAATACACATTTATTAACATCAATTTCAATCAACAATTGAAAAATCGACCACTAAAAAATGAGGACACAAGCACCATTATTTGAGGTCAAGTAGACATGCACGATTATTTGTCGAAACCCCTTGAACGCGCGAACGTTTGTCCAATCTTATGACATATTCGTTTAAATACCATAAAATAAAAGTGAAGTTATTACATTTGATTGTTTACTAGAACATTAATAGTTGGTAAAATTGTTAACTATGGGTAATAAGTGTTTGTACTATGCATTGTTAATGAATGTTGATAAAAAAGGTTCTACAATAATAAAAGAATAAAGCTTTCAAACGGGTACTCGTCGCACAGACAAGACTGTAATATGCCTGAAGAATATAGGCAAATATTTGAAAATCTATAAAACTTTATTTCTTTATCAATAAAACTAATTTAATCTCTTTCTTTTAAGTACCATACTCGTGTCTATAAGTTGTAAATTATGTTTTGTAAATGTTTATAAAAGTACATATTGTTTTAAGTGCTAATTACTGTTGAAAGTTAATGCACTCAAATAAATATTTAAAAAGATTATCAAGTGAAAGTAAATAAAAACTTATATATTTTAAAATAAATAACTTTTAATGAGATATATGACCCGCACGTTGACAATCATAAAAACCGGAGTAAAAGAAAGTCTATTCTCGTGTTTTTATTTACTTCCACTTGATAATCTGGTAGGCACTTTGATATAAAAAATAAATGTACTTATTTATACGCATATATAAGTAATGTCAAATAGAATTTGACGATTTCTTTTCTCTTTTTTGTTAACTGAATTTTTAAAAACGCTTTAGAAACAATGACAAGTTCGAAACTGATATTTAAATTGAAGAATCATGTAATTTGACATAATAAGTAAGTGAATTATTCAGCCAATCAGAAATAAGATATACCATTTCGTTCATATTCTCGTTATATAATATATTATGCTAGATATAAATGTGATCCTATAAAAAATCACGATCGGATTAGATTCAGATTCAGACGAATTGTTTTTCGTATCGTATCTGTAAAACTGAACGTCGAATCTGAAATGAGATGGATCTTAGATCTGAACGAAAGGAATGAAAACACACAACGTCCATCTGTTTTTTAATGAAAATACAATTTTTATAGATTTCAATATATGGCCTACAGTTTTTTTTAATTAAAATTAACAGGTGACACACTTCATTCTTCTCTAATGGACGGTATGGTGCTTAAGTCGTTTTTAAGTATAGGATTATAGACTATATACTATAAATTAAGATTATTACTCTATAGGCTGCTATGGGCTTCAAATTATAATGCAAATAACTATTGTTGTTTGATTAATTTAAAATAGAATTCAGCAATAAAGAGCAGACTAACTAAGAAATAATTAGTAAAACAAGTGTAAGCACATTAAGTATTCATGTGAGCAAAGAGTAAAAAGTTAAAAGAAGATTGTGCAGTAATTAAAGAGAGGCAGTGAAGGGAAGTAGTGGATGGCGGAGATAGAGAGAAGGAGCGAGGAAAGCGGGTTTATTTCGTTTTTTCTTTTTTGGAAGGAGATATAATGAGTAGATAGAATAAGGCACACAAATGAAATGTAATTAATCACAATGATAAGTAATTTAATAATTTAAGGCTGAATAATATAGTGCCTAATGAGAAAAACATTAAAATAAATAACAATAGTAATATCTACTTTTATCTACTGGTTCTATACATTTTTTGACATATCTTTACAGAATTAGTACTGTCTTGGATTCTAGAATTAAATGATAGAACTTTGCACATACGTCGTTCGATATATCTGGTTGCAACAACTCAATGCCGCAGAACACCTGACGTTTGACGTCGGCGTCCTTTCAAGAGGTACTTAGCGCTTGACATGCGTCGGGACGCACTCACCACGATATTTACTGTTCAAGTGAAGACATTATATTTTTTATTGTTATAAAAATAGCACATTTTTAAACGTAAACGTAATATTACCTAATATTATACCTAATGTTACGTTCTATTATTTACCGAAGTTTAACACAGTTCTGTTACATTGTCATTAAATAAATGGAAAATACTTTAAAAATCTTTAACTAACATATTAATTTAATCGCTTAACAGTAAAGTGACGGAAATGTTTCTTCATTTTGAAAAAATTACAAAAGACATTACCGTATTTGTGTATATCCATCGTTCATGGTAACCGAATAAATTAAATTTAAATCTGATCTGGGCCCGTATTCCTGAGTCTTGCAAATAATATCCATGATCGAACAGATATGATTTATATGAGTGAAACATTTTATGAATTACTTTTAAAAGTATTCCCGAACTATAATAATAATTAATAATAACATAGTACAGGAATACTTTTTTAAAAGTGATTCGTAAAATGTTTCAATCATATAAATTATATCTGTTCGATCACGGATATTGTTCGCAAGACTCAGGAATAGAGCCCCAGGTCTTCAGAGACTATCCACGTTTTCTTCTTAGAGAGTTATTTGGTGAACAAGAAGTTGTACGCGGGTTCGATTCCCGGGCCAGTGTTATATTATCTGAGTTTGGTAACAATCAGATTTAATTGGTTATATGCAACCATAATCATGAATATGAACAAAGAAAACACGATAACAAAAAGAAATAATCGATAAAGAAAATAGACAGAGGAATAAAAACGAAAAAGAAGGAAAACTGGTTTTTAAAAAGAAAGGAATTATAGTTGAAAGAACAGAAGAGTAGAAGTATACAATATTAGACAAAGAAAAAATGCTAATAGAAGAAAGAACCAGAGAATGCAATGGGTGTCATCATAGTGGAAGCGATGTATCAGATTGTTATGCAGTTGAAATAGAAAAAGATGGATAATGGAAAGAAGCATAGATTGAAGAATTTAAATAGAATAAGTGAAATAAGCTGATAAAATAGAAAATTATAAATTGTATAGATTATGTCCTATAAAATGTAATATATATTAGTTTAAGTGCTAATAACTCAATAGTTGATGCACTATAAATAAATAAATATTAAAAAAAAAAAAGAAGTTGTACGTTCGTATAACGTTGAAGATGTAACCACTGACCATGTGACTACAATCATAATTTATGGTAAAATGTGAAGTAGGACACATATGTTGTAGATGGTATGGCATGAGTATGATATGGTTGGTAGTATTTAATTGCACGCTTTATTTGCTGCTGCGTTCATGCGTATCTAATGTTACATTAGATATTACACGAGTGAACAATACGAAAAACGGATGTACTACTAGCTACAGTTCGTGGTATTGTCGAACTATAGTCCTCTTACTGGAGTACGAATTCAGATTTTAAGTGAAGGGATAAAATAATACATTAACTTACAAATGTGTGTAAACTGAATCTGACATTTTATGTAGAAAATATTCAAAGAAAATTTACATAAAATAAAATATACGAGTATATGTGTATGTGAGCGAGAGAGAGAGAGAGAGAGAGAGAGAGAGAGAGAGAGAAAAGTACAAAAATGTTTGGAGAAATATTAGTGTAGTAAATCCAGATCATTTTTTGTGGTCGTTTTTTGAATTTTAATAATATTGACGTTTTTATTTTTATAAATAACGTAGATTTATTTGTTACGACTTTGGACCCCTTTAATGATTAAAGGGTTAAAAAATTATTACTTTAATTTAACCCTTTTTCAACGTTGGAATATAATGGTAAAATTTTCAAGAGCACCTTATTTTAGGCTAGAAAGTATTTCTGCAAAAAAATCATTTTTCGGAAAATTGACACAGCATATTCGATTTTATTTTTAATACAAATTCTTTTGTCTGTTTTCTACATAAATGGTAAGTATTTAAGTTGGTATAAGGGCAGGTTCAATCACATTATACAAATAGTGTTATGGGTTCCAGCGTGTGGTATATGTAGAGCATATATGTATATGGAGTGCGAATAGCCCATGTTTCCTATAGATTAAAAGTGTGTCCAAAATGTGTGCGAGAGAGAAAGGTATATGTTCCTATTGGTTCTCTGTGCGCATGCATCGAAAATGACTGCTGTCTAGATATAATAAATATTAATATTCTATTAAGATATAATAAATATTAAATATATAAGAAATAGGCTTGTGTCCTCATTTTTTAGTGGTCGATTTTTCAATTATTGATTGAAATTGATGTTAATAAATGTGTATTGGCGTGTCTATTTTATTAAATATCTAAATATTGACGGAGATATAGCAATTAAAAGTTTGAATTGTAGTTTTAGCGCTAGAAATGGTCGGCCATATTTTTAAGACGTGAAATGCATTTTAACGTCCGTTATTTGTTGAGTAGGTCAGTGCTGTGGTAATGTTATGTAGCTGTTGGTAGTCAAATAATCAAGTCAAATCAATGAATAATAAGTTTTTATTTTATTTAGCCCTGCTAAGGCAGACATAATATTGAAATTTTATTGTTCCTTGAAATAGCTGTAAATAATATTTGATATTTTGATATATAAATACATATAGCAGAGATTTATGAGCTGTAAGGTTGGTAACCTTACACAAGGATTGTGATATCACATGCACTTGGAACGTGTACAACGTTGAATCCCTCTTAAAATTAAAGAGACAAAATGACTTTTTTAATTGTTAATATCTCTTAACATATAAAGAGTTATTAAAAAATAATTAAACATTAGAGGTTCTAGTAACCCACTTTATCAATATATAGTACACTTTTATAGAAATTAAGACATAGGACACAAGCCAATTGCCCATTTGAAGTTCTGGTAGCTAACTTTATTAATATGTAGTACAGTTCTATAAAAATTATGTCATGATGCACAAGCCCATTACAAAAATGTGTGATAAAGTATATTAGAACGTCTTTCTAACCATGAGGGTCGTAAATAAGTCGTAATTATATGAGATCTTAATTTGATATTAATCTTTTATAATAATTACAAAAACACAACAGATTGCCTTATTTAAAACTTAAGTAATCAATTCAAGTACCCGTTCTTTACTGAAATTGAAAACCTTTCAAAAATATTCATATCAGCTGTCAAAACTTTTCGAGTGAAGTACGATGGCAGAAGTAGAGAAGGAGAAAAAAGAGAAGTATAAGTTATACAAAAACAAAGAAAACAAACATTAAAAAGAATTGATTTTTATTTATAATGGTGTATTATATTTTAGTATAAATTGTTTCGCTGTTTTTGACAGTTCTTTTAGCTGATTCCCGCGAGTTGCCGACACCGCCCGCCGCCACCGCCGCAGCTTTACAACGCGTGATATCTGCCAAACTTGAAGCGCTGTAATTAGCGTCAACACTTCAAAATGGTGCGAGTGTTATACTCGTAGCCAGTATAACGCGATAAAAGTTTCTGATTTGAATTTAGTGGTGTTGATAGGACTTCTGAAAAATTTGTATTTTGAACTTATCAGAAAGTAACTTGTTAACGTTAGGGTCGTTCTTCCGCAAAGAAATACAGTCTACTAAGATTCCTTACTAAGTTTTCATGTGAGAAAAAGATAAAAAGCGAAAAGAATATTGTGGAGTTATTAAACGGAGGCAGTGGATGGCGGAGATAGAGAAAAGGAGCGAGGAAAGAGAAGGAATGGCAGAATAGAAACAGGAGGATGAGTAGTAAGAGAAGCGAAGCAATAGCATTAGCAATTTTGTTTTTATTTTTATAAGGATATTTTTTTTTTTTTCTTTTGGAAGGAGTGAGAATATTTAGATATAATAAGGATCAAAAAAATGAATTAAGCACAATGATATGTAATTTAATTAGTCTGAAGATGGTTTTTTCCACGTTAGTTTACATAGTAAAATTTTGAACGTTGAGCACGACTGCCTTTTTCTGTATGTAACAGGTACAAATAGACCACATTTACCCGTCTTAAAATTTATAGTATGCATCTGAAACTAGATATCATTTTTATAAAATATTGTTACAATTTCGGCGTGGGTTGCAGCAATCCTCTTCAGCTTCTAATACCAAAAAATACAAACTTGAAAGGCGTGAAGGGGGATGAAGGAGAAAATGTACAAATTTGTAGGCGCGAGCGAGGGAATAAAGAGAAGGGAGCTTTGATATATGTCGTACCACGCACACGCGACTTGGGTTATTTTAATTACCCACCGGAAATAATTATTTGCACTATTTTTCATAAGCACAAGTTAAATAAATTTAAAGAAACAGCGAGTACAGCACTGTCTAACTGGGTGACGTCACTAAGGTGATCATCAATGTACCAAACGGTGAGTCGCCAGCGCTAGTAGAACTGTATCTAATAATAGAACTATTACTCACAAGTATTCAGGAACATAACTATTTTGGATTCTATTATACAAACACTTGGTCTATAAATACATAATTAATATGACTGCTATAATACATGTAGAGAGTGCTTTACTGCGTTGTGAAGTGGCTCACGCTGATGAAACAAAGCATCCGTATCCGTGATGATATGAAAATCAAACCAGAAAAATGACAGTTCAACTAAATGGGGGGATACAACGCACAATAAACGGTTATTGAAGACTAGGACAAAATATGAGTATACTGAGTGTGTGTGTGTGATGTATTTATGGGGAAAGCAATTAACTTGACGTAAATGATATGTTTTCGCTGAAGGGATAATTAATTGATGAAAAATATGTCAACTTTGTCAAACATATATTACATCATGAAACAATACATTGACTGATGTACGAGTGGGTGGATTAAGTAGGTTGAGTTGGTGTTTGGAGGAGAGAGGTGGAAGCCATGTGATTTACACTGTCGAAAAATACGGCATAATGTATATGTAATGAAATTATATTTCTTTAGTTAGTACAAAGCTCGTCTGTCGGTAAAAAGTGACCGTTCAGTGAAAACATATACTCATGAACGCAATAGATGTTGCTATAGGAATAACGGCCAACACAATTGATATTTGGAGTCCACAGAACTCACGTTTTTAGTCAGTTAGTTACATAAGTGCATATTGTGAGGTTATAATTATAATTAGATAAAAGGAATTGACAATTTATGGCAAATAATAAACTTTAAATGTCGTTTCTTTAATTTTTAAGTATGTTTTAAGTTAAACGATGTAATTATTAAAATATGTATGTAAATTACCAAAATAAACTTTAAATTTCAAAAGCAACACATAAGTTTATTTATAATTTACAATTCCAAATAAAACTGGAGACATTGTCTTATATATATTTTTATTTATTTTTTTGATACGGTTTCATTGCAACTGGAGTCATTTTGTGTTAATTCTGATTTGCAATGTTTTAACGAGAAGACCAATATTGATAAGGGAATAGTGGGCCAGTACTGAGTGTAATTTTATAATTTGTTTTACTTGAAGATAACTTCGCATAAGGGGTCAAAAGCTGCTAGTATCTTTCTATAATAAAGTTAAGTTTTCTATGATAAAAGCGTTGTTTTATTGAACATATATCTAGTAATTGGAGGGTGATTTTAAATCCTTACCTAGGATTATTCTATATATATATGTATAGAATTAAAAAAAACCTTATTTTACTAATTACACACACGACTGCAATACATATCTTTACCTTATCATATACAAACAATAAGAGAAAATGATTCCAGAATCGTTAGGCTTTTATACCCTGTAAATCTAACCATTATGTCAAGATATAAGTCATTGCAATCTAGGTATTAACTGACTCGCATTAATTTGGTACTTTTGCGTATTGTCTAAATCTTTAATTAATCATTACACGGAAATATTACCTACTCCTAATAAATCCTTAAAGTAACTTGGACATTTACATTAATTATGTTAGACTGAACTACAGAATAATTATAACAACATTAAAACTTATAACTAATTAATTACGTTACAATCGCTCTAAAACCCGAGGAAAAAATTAATATTTCTTTATAATTATTATAACTCATATAATTAACTGCTTTCCTTATTTTCAGATGTAAATTTAGTCGCAGAACCAAAAGAACACCAAACCGGCAGAAAGAGACAAAACATAACCAAAACCGGAAATGATTGGTAACTAAGTTATTAAACAATAATGATTATTATATAAGAAAATAACCGATAAACTTAGAATTTATTTTTTATTCTCACTTTCTTCTAATGTCAAGAATATAATATTTATTCGGAAACAAAATTTAACTTTAGTTAATATTTCACTATTTTTCATAATTAATAACATTACATAATTTATTGTTTCAGGGATTATTACTATGATAGGTAAGTTTCATTTTTCAAAATTATTAAATTGGCAAGTATAAGTAATTATTATAATTATTGAAGGTAACTTTTATGTTAAGACATTTGTATCAGACATCAGGGTATAATTATTTATATAAAATCTACATAAAGGTTGAAATCTTTAAACGTGGAAATTGAGATTTAAGTTACATTTCCACCTATTGTTTTAGTTTTAATGTAGATTTTCAATGTACTTAGTGTTATTGCGTGGTGCATCAGTAAGGTACTATATTTAATATTAATATCGAATCAATTAACAAAAATTTGGTATTGTCAGTGCAAAGGATTTAAAGACATTTATTAATTCACTGCTAAATGCAGATCTTTGTAAACTATAATTTAGACGACACAGTGGACCAGAGCATTGATGCTTGACGTTGATTGCTATGTTCGGGTTCGTACCAGAATTATTTTTGCAAGGTTTGGTTGTTATCAAGTTAAATTGATTATTTACATACGAAATCATAAAGTTATTAGGTAGCGATCTTGTTCACATACATAAGGTAGGATAACATCGGAAATTCACCGACGTTAAACCAACTGAAAAAAAGAACTGTAATTTAAACCAAACCAAAATTAAACTTAATGGGCATGTTGCACATGAAATGATTAATATTATTACCATATTCTTGGAATTAAAAAATGAAAATAAAACTAAAAGTGTATGTGAGAATGATACTCTACGTTTTCTAAAAAATAAAACAAGCGCATTTTAACAAAAGTGGAACTACCGCACACAATGTAGGGCAAAAATACCCTGCTGCTGAGCATAAAATATATATTTAAACAACCTTGGCACAATATATATTTATTATTTTGCCGTATTTCTCGTTTATCTGTTATCGAAGCACAACTACCAACAACCTGGGATTAAACAATTGCTTTATTTATGATATTTTCTAATCTTCGAACTAAAACCAAACTATAAATCCAATACATTTGGAAATGTCTCTATCGCGAAAACAGTTGGCTATTGTTCGTGACAGAATAGACAAACTTAATCCCGCCTCCTTTTTCCTACCCTGCCAGCATCCCGTCCTGGTTTTTTACAGTGAGTGAGGCATGCCGCATGAGGGAGTATTTAGGGTGGAGAAGGGGGTTGGCGTCAGCTGCCGGACATGTGGTTGTCACGGTAGAAATCCTCTTCCTATAGAATCGCTAACTGTTCTCCCATTGTTTGGTTTTCAATTCATTGTTTATTGTTTTTTTATTCATTTGTTACAAATTTAATTCGTTAAATCTCTTCTATGGTTACTTTTCTGGATTTTTTAAATAAATAATTTATGCTCGATATTTATTGAATAAAATAGAATTATACAGTTTCATTTTTCTATTGATTTAATATACAATAACCTAGATGAAATATGTAATAATAAATTTCATGTTTTTAATTTAATTTTGTTTTAGTTATTATGCATCTGCAACTTTCCCACCTGTTGGCACCCCTCGACTCGTACCGCCCCTGAAACGACCTCGACTGATGGTTGCACCTGTTACTGCTAAGACAACAGCAATTTCTCCAAAACCTCCACCATCTCCAACTGCTCAAATAAATCAGCTGAAGATATACAGTAAGTATAATATTGGTACAATGAAGTTGTCAACTACATGAATACTGGACTCGTGGACTACTAACGCATTGCTTTTATTAAATAAAACGTGAAAGATATTTAGAGCTTATATATATGGAAATGAACAGCCTATATTTCCTATAGATTAAAAGTGTGTCCAAAATGTGTGCGAGAGAGAAAGGTATATGTTCCTATTTGTTCTCTATGCGCATGCGTTGAAAGTGACAGCTGTCTACATATAATAAATATTAATATTCAATTAACATATAATAAATATTAAATATGTAAAGAAATTATATTTCTTTAGTTGGTACAAAGCTCATTTGTCAGTAAAACAATGACCGTTAAGTGAAAACATATACTCACGAACGCCATAGATGTCGCTGTAGGGATAACGGCCAATACAGTTGATATTTGGAGTGGACAGAACTCACGTTTTCAGTTATATTTACATTTTTACATATCTACATTATTATACATCAATATAATGTCATATTTAACAACTGTCACGTATTATATCTAGACAGCTCTGACTTGACAACTGTCACTTTAGACGCATGCGCATAGAGAACAAATAGGAACATATACCTTTCTCTTTCGCACACATTTTGGACACACTTTCAGATCCAACATTCTCCCTCCATATATATATGCTCAAAGGGAAGCGGGAGAAAAGGCATTTGTAGAGAGAACTATGGATTTATTATGACGATAACTAAGATCAGCATGCATTACTTTGCGAAACAACCTTATTGAACAATGCTGACAATGGTATAGTTGATGAATAAACTATACCGTACCATAGTAGTCGTCTTCTTTCTCGCTTCGCTTAAGGCTTGTACGCACATATCAGTGCCGACACGTGACGTACTATACAATACTGACGTCACTGACACTAACAAGTACGTATAGCCTCATAAAACATTATTTTTCACTGACAGTAAACGGCACGTCACGTGTCGGAACTGATATACTCGTACATGGCTTTAAAATGCATATAAAAGACACATACACCACTAAAGGTAGGTAAAAATGATTTGTTTAAGTATCCCCCACCATTCATTATAAAATTGACTACGACATATCAAACACTCTGTCTAATTGATAAATAAATCGTCAAAAGATTGTTATTGAATATTTAAATAATTGATTTTGCAGGTAATCCGGATATACTAATATGTGGCAATTGTCGAGAAATGTTTACAGAAATATCTGAACTCATGGAGCACAAGAAATCTTACTGCAAACTTCGTTTTACCTGCAAGTGCCACACGTTCAACGGAATATCGCCAAGTAAGTAATGGGCTTGTGTCCTATGTCTTAATTTCTATAAAAGTGTACTATATATTGATAAAGTGGGTTACTAGAACCTCAAATGTTCAATTATTTTTAAATAATTCCTTATATGTTAAGAGATATTAACAATTAAAAAAGTCATTTTGTCTCTTTAAATATTAAAGGGATTCAACGTTGTACACATTCCAAGTGCATATGACATCACAATCCTTGTGTAAGGTTACCAACCTTACAACTCATAAATCTCTGCTATATGTATTTATATATCAAAATATCAAATATTATTTACAGCTATTTCAAGGAACAATAAAATTTCAATATTATGTCTGCCTTAGTAGGGTTAAATAAAATAAAAACTTATTATTCTTTGGATTGACTTGATTATTTGACTACCAACAGCTACAGAACATTACCACCGCACTGACCTACTCAACAAATAACTGACGTGAAAATGCATTTCACGTCATACAAATATGGCCGACCATTTCTAGCGCTAAAACTACAATTCAAACTTTTAATTGCTATATCTCCGTCAACATTTAGATATTTAATAAAATAGACACGCCACTACACATTTATTAACATCAATTTCAATCAACAATTGAAAAATAGACCACTAAAAAATGAGGACACAAGCCCATTGAGATTAAAAAAATTGTGAGCATATTTTGATCATTTTAGAAAGACCGTTTTCCGATGCTCTAGAGAGTTAAAGGAGTACATCCTGGTGCGATAGTAGCCGTAACTTCCATTCTATGTTGAACTATGAACCAACTAATGTAAATGTAACCGTGTTTACTTTTACAATTAGTTTTTATGAAGCACTTTTAATGAATAATTATTATTAACTACATACTTTAGTTTTCTTATGAATTGCAAATGACTCATGATGATATTTTTTACTAAAGCACATTTAGTTATTTAAATTGCTAATTTTTTATTCCGTTTTTAATTATTCATTTATGAAAACTACTTTTAATAACGAATGATAAAAAGAGCGAAGAACGCGGGCATTTCAAACGATAAAAAAAACATTTAGAAATATTTTATTGTTTAATTTTTACAGAATTTATTTAAAAATGTCTTTTTTGTGTAAGTTTTCGCATGTATGAGACTTTGACTCATAAAGTAGAGATTGTAGATGTACGGATGCCTAGCTTTACAGACTTCAGATAAGATTGTCTTTAAGCAAATATAGTTACATGTATTTAAGGTTAACTTAAATATGCAACGTTACCATTTTCGTCTAAAATATTATCTAAATATAACATTACGTTACCTATTTTGTATATCAAAATAAAGTGCTAATTCTATTCAGATTTAGACGTACTGTGTAATGCCAGTTTCAAACCAGAAAGACAGTTTTGTTGTGAAAAAACAAAACAAAAACATGTTTTGTTTTATTTTAAAACAGTTCTGTGTTTCGAAAACAGACTGTTCACACTGGTTTTGTTTTTAGTGTTTTTCTGTGTGCCCAATAAAAATCATAAACATGATAAAAAACAACTGACAAGCACAAATGTTCACAAAAAACAAAACTGCGTGTTCAAACCAAGCAGACTAAAAAACAACAACAAACGTGTTTTCCTTTGATGTTATTGACTCCATATGGGAATGTGTTTTGTTTACTAAAACAGCAACTGACATAACAGCAAAAATGTTTTAAGAACTGTCTCTTTGGTGTAAACATTGGTGTAACATGAAAACATTCAAATATTAAAAGAGTTATAAAAAGATATTTGTTTGTTTAAACGTTTACCGATTAAATATTACTGGGTTTTGTTTTATGTTAAATGTTACCAGAATTTAACGTTACATCAACGTCCTATGTTTAGCGGAGTTTTTGTTGCAAAAAGATAGGGGCAACACCATTTGAACAGCTCTACAAAATGTATCACTAAATCGTAAAACATAAATAAATTTCTTTACTTCCAGTGGCTATTAGCACTTGAAAGGTCTAAAGCGCAACCAAGTTTTAGATTTCTTTGTTTTAATTTAAATTGATTTATTAATTTATTAAAAAAATGCATTACGCAAAGTACACGTTTCTTGCCCCTCTGTAATGATACGACACTGGCAGTTTCCCATTACTTGTTGTTTTCCATTGCCACTAGTCATTACATTTCGAAATGAAAATATTATTTGGCATGGTATATGCATTTACCTCATTAAATTCCTGAAATATTACATACTAAAGGTCTAATAAAATGATTTGAATATAGTTCACCCATAAAGCCGGTACACACACACAGACCTATGGCACACTAAATACACTGACAGAAGATCTATTTGTAATCCCATTAATCTAATATTCAAATAACTGTTCTGTATTTGTGGTAGTGTGAGTGTGTGACTAACTTCACTATTGTGTGTTTTCTGTTTTGAATTTTATCGTTCAGAGAAGTGTATGAGCGTTAATAAGAATTATTGTCGGGAATGTTTTTGTTGACATTGCGTGGGCGCAATTGGGATTGTGATTCAGTTTATTATTGTTTGGTTAAAAGATTTAATAAGAAATGTGACAGCATTCATTTTGTAAAGATTAATTAGTGATTGTTTGCATTTCTATATAGTTTTGCTAACCATCTACCTTTATGAGCGAATGTATGCTTCTTTAAGGTCGGAAAAGACTCATCTTGTTATTTTATATTTGATTCATGAAAGCTTGCTTTTTCTAATTGATTTTTAAGTGTTTTATTTTTCACAATTTTGAACAGTGTTCTTCTAGAGTACTTCAAACATTACAAACAATATTTACAAACAATGTTTTTCAAGTTTAACTTCATTTCGTTGCAACCGGTTTGAGTGAAACATAACAAAATTGTAGTTTTGTCTATTTGACAAACTAGAACCCAGTTTACATTTTAGAGTCACTTCGCCGTCATATTGAAGATGCGTTTCATTTTTTTGTCATGAAAGAGTTCATTTACAGTCCAGTTTCTCACAGTCGTTCATATGAAATGTCTATTTTATCGGCTACAAATAACGAAACCACTCCCCCTTGTCGGAATACAAATGAAGATAAAATTGATGCAAACTATAATTGAAGTGAAATAGTGATAGAAACGTCACAAAAAGAGACACTCCACCAAATTGTTTACTGAGTAGTACCCTACCAGGTTTAAAAATGAAATTCTATCAGCTTCCTGACTAAAATCTTATCAGGTTTTCTCGGTAAGACTCTCGTGAGGCGTAGGGTAAAATTCGTTATTAGTATACAGTTGTGGTTTGTTGCTGTTACAGTGTTGAAGCTATATACTTATTTAAGTTGTACTTAAAGTTTAAACAGAAATAACAAGGTGTGAGAAAGAGCATTGTACTAAATAAAATTGAATCTGATTATTTTCTTCGGGTTCGATGACGTCTCTCGAATAGTTTGAGAATTGACATTGAAATAGTGCTAACATATTAAAAAAATGTATGGTATAGTTCAAATTACGAGAGTTCGGCGGCGACTCATACTTAGCATAAAACAAGTTGTAGTATATAAACTGCCGATATAACTAAAAAGCACTGACTCAATTATTTTTCTATAATGTATATAGAAACGAATAAGATAAAATTCATTATCGTATTATAGATATACCGTTCTTATAACCTCTTTTAAGTATAAGTCGCCGCCGAACTATCGTGATTTGGACTATAATTATAAGATTTCTCTTTTTATAATCGGTTGAAACAAGAGTGTTTTCTTATTTAGGCGGAAACGATCCTCGCAAAATATGAATAATATGTTCCGAAGCTAAAAAGAATAGAAAAGGCTTAATCTGAAGCCCGGAACTTTTCAAACAATCCCTATATATATTAGGAGCACATTTAATAATAAAAATTCTGTAACAATTACCTTTTTATCCATAAAAGTACTTCTATTAATCAACCAAATTTATGTGACATATTTTTACAAAGGAAACGGTTGGTCATATAACGTATAGAGGATAGAACCATTGAAATCCAGCCCCAAACAGGACTACGCTCACTACACGTGTACTCGTATGTCATATTCCATGTGTACAGGACATAAACTAAGGCAAACACAATACGGAACAACAAAGCACGTGCTTTATACGTGGGCCCTAAATTAGTTACATCAGGAATTACGATTCCATGTCAGAGGGCGTTTAGAAAATAATATAAATAATATATCACAACTAAAGAATTCGTTATTGTTTATAATATCATTGAAATTAATTGTATGGAAAGTGACAGTAGTAAAAGTGGCGGGAAATTTGAATAGAAAAAAAATGGCTATACGCATTCATTTAATTTGATGGATAAATATGGCGGTAAATATTAATATTCTTTAAAGAAGAGATGCACTAGTACGTTGTTGAATGTTCTTCATCTTTGTGTTTCTATTTAAAGCCTCACCTTTGTATTTTTCCAATATAACAATCTATTGTTTGTAAATCCCGATTCTCACTCACTGAGTTTTATTGTTAATTTAAGTTGTTTTTTTTTATTATTATTTAAAGTTATTTTTCGCGTTATTAGAAAATTTGGCTATATCTTGTAGGAACAACCATTATTTTAAAATTTCAAATCATAAGTAGAAATCCAATGTGGAATCAAATACAGAATTCTAGTAAATGTGTTTTAAATGATGAGAGAGTTCACTGATAAGTAAAGTATTGCAGCGATCGTATAAAACGCTTTTATTATGGGTGACTACATCTCTAATGCATAAACGATATGACAATTTATATAAGAAGTACCTTTACTTATTTATACGTACATAACAAACGATATTAAGAAATATACATATTTATGAATCAAGTGATTTATCTAATAACTGCTATAAAATGAAGTAAGATTTTTAGTAAGTATGTAGTTCTAACGTGAAACCACTTTACGATAGATTTTCGGGCATAGATCGCAAGATAATTAAGTTGAGTTTTTTGAATTTTCTAAGCAAAGAATCTGAAAAAATTCTGGATTACTTCTTGAAGTGTCTACTACATGGTCCAGAAGTTGCCAAAGTCCAAAGTTTAAAACCGTTGGTAATAAAAATTCACAAATAGTGAAAAACGCGTAAAAACGGAATATTGTTAAAAATTCATAACTTTAGAACAAGTAAACATTAAGAAAAACGGTTTTAGACATTTTTATTTTAGACTACAAGCTTTCGAAAGAATGTAGCGTCTTTGGCGTGGACTCCAAAAAGATGATTTATTTATTATTATCGCACCTGAAAGTGGCGAACATTTTACAGATTCAGGCATGTCATGTTGAAATGCATTTCACGTCATACAAATATGGCCGACCATTTCTAGCGCTAAAACTACAATTCAAACTTTTAATTGCTATATCTCCGTCAACATTTAGATATTTAATAAAATAGACACGCCAATACACATTTATTAACATCAATTTCAATCAACAATTGAAAAATCGACCAATAAAAAATAAGGACACAACCATTGTTGATCAGTTACGCTAGAAACGTCTGAACAAGTTATTCAAAACATATTCGCATCTTCATTTAAATCAACTAAACTTAACTCGTAAGAACTTGGCTTTATAGACAGACTAATCAATAAAACACTTAATTTATAGCATTTACTATGATTCTTATTACTTATACTTGAATTATCCAGGTCCAAACCATCAAGACCAAGGAAACGCTAGTCTACTATGCGTGATATGTAAGGACAGCTTCTCCGACGCTTGGGATCTCATGGTGCATGCTCAGGCAGCTCATATGATGAACATATATGAACTAGGTGTTCCGAAAACAAACTCCGCTAACGGTGATGACGATGCATTCAAGAACAACTCTCCCCGAGCGTCACAAACGTCGACTTCACCGAGATCTGGGTCACCCGATACTGAGGTATAACTCTTATTTTTTGCGATTGATGTTCTATGCTTTTTTGATCATACTTTTTCTACTCTATTGAACTCTGCGCTGCCACCTTTAATGCAATGCATTGTGGGTACTGGTAATGATACGTTTGACTCGGTGCATTACAACAAAAGGAGATTCTGATTTTGTTCGAATTTAATTTATTATCATATTTTTGGGTTCATTGAATTCATAATGCACATTTTCTTAACCTGTTATGGTAAGCGTAAAAATACTAGCATGGAAATCATTTTGAAAGCAGAATGTAATATATATATATAGTTTTAATTTTTATTAGTATTAACCATTGTTAATACTCTTTTTTTGTCGGTCATCAAACTAGCTCAAATGGCTTACTTCTTTTTAATCTTCTTGTCAGTCCATCCGTGTGCAGCAGGTGAAGCGCTTCCACGTTGACATGGTGTATTTTCGTAATTTCTTCAGCTATTGTAGTTACTTTGAGATACCTACATATGTATATCGCTATTGTAAAGATAATGAAGTATTAAAGTGTAAGGATAAATCTATAAATCTATAGGTTCAAACTTTTAATAGTCAAGTTATAAGACAACGATAAAGCATCCTAAATATTGCAACTGAACCTTTTTAGGAATTGATTTATACATGTTGCACAATTTAAAAATAAAATTACATTATAGATATTTTCATTTATTTCCAACTAGCTAATAGCCCAGTCATTATAGTAAGTTCACCTCGGAATTCGAGATACCCAGCTGTAAGTCTGTAAATACTTGTATTTTGACACTCTAAAGTTGTCTCAAAACCTACATATGGTAGGGTGCATCTTACCTAATTTAAGCTTAAATGACTGGGCCATAAAGTGACCACGCTTCTCTTTGATTGAGAAAGTAAATTAAAGACACACACACACGTTTTCTAACGTGCATATTCGAATGCAACATTGTGTCAAAATTTCAAGTCAACTGATCGATTACTTTTCGAATTTTGCGAACATACGCTGGCGGAATTTTTAAATATAAAGATTGATACATTTTCTATAGAAAAAATATTTGATACAGTATGCAGAATACGAAGACACAATTTTTATTCAAAATTTAACTAACTTTGTCTGTTATTTCTACTTGATAAAGGTGAAAATTAAATGAATGGTTCAAACAAGAAAATTTCTTTTTTGTTTAAATTTATAAAAAAATTAAAAAACGCGATTTATTTCTAAAAGCAACATAAATAGCAAGTCCGGATACATGCGAAAATAATTTAAAAATAATTTTCACTGGAATTACCTCATAACCTACGTATGGGGTGGATCTTTCGGGTGTTCCAAAGGTTCTAGGGGATCCAGGAGTTCTCCAGCTCCATTTGGTACTTACAAGTACTGGAACTGAGGTCGTTTTATAATAATGACGGGCAATAAAATGTTTATCGTGTATGTTATTAAAATTTTTTGATTATATTTTTACGACCGCGAAATGACGCATGAATGAATGGTGAGTGAGGAGTTGGGTGAGGGGATGACAACATGAATTTATTTCTTCACCCTGCTCACCTTGCAGTGATTACGTTATCTATTCCGCGTTTATAGAATGCATTACAGATAATATGATAATGTATCTTTATATTAAAAAGTATATAGCTTACTTTAGCAGCTTTAATTCTGTGTCTACGTTATGAGGGGGTGTGAGCAGGGGGTCACAAAACGAAATTTTAAAGTTAATAAAAAAAGATCAAAGTTAAATATACTTAACAAGTAATTTACAGCTTGTAGAAGTATAAAAGATTAAAGGAATAAAATAAATGAAATAATCTAAAAAAGAAGGTAATCTATTAGGAAATGGATGTATATTTTCTGTAGTTTTCTGAAGTAGATAATTCTATTATCTTTCCTTGATATCTATCATAATGTGAAAATAATATCCTGTATTGATATTGCACGTACATGAAATGAATAAACACGACAGTACATTGCAGCAATACCATTGCACTTGCACATACCTTGAATAAAGTATATATATCATACTGTTTTCTGCGTTATACCTCATTTGGGCAAATTGTGAAAACTAAGAAGAATAAAATAAAACTTTTACAACACCTGTGCTACATTTTTGTTAGTTAACTTTATTCTTGATAAAACTAGAATTGAAAAACCCATTTGAATGTTATAACTGTAGTTAACTGCAGTACATTTCACAACATTCCTTTTGGCCATCTTAGGTTCAAATCAGGTTCACAGGTTTAAATATTTTAAAAATAAAATAAGACAAGAATAATGGATTTCATTTAGGATGAGGCAAGGGTCATATAATAACGTTTAGGGTGAGACGAGGTTCACTTTACTGTTTTGAGGATGAAAAGAGGGGCAATGATCCATTTTAGGATCAGGATAGGTTTAAAATGAAACTGAATCGGCAATTAGTACCCTAAACGGTTTCGTTTAGAAGTTATATTAATTTCAATTTCAATAATATGATTTTCTATAATTTCAGGAACAAAATGGCGACCACACATCAGAGCATGAATTCGTGAACGGATCACAGGAAATAGTAAATTCACCAGACTCACAAACCGACAGATCAGATACAGAGTTAGACAAAGAAGGAACAAATGGATCATCAGATGTTATGGAATTAGAACCAATCACACAATCCTGTGTAATGCGCGCACACATCCTGAGCGGGACGACTGAACCAATAGTCGTTGAGACTAATATCTTAACATCATCACCGACAGACGTATGGAAATCGCCCCGCTTAAGCCCGAAAGTAAGGCATTCCCCATACTAGGCAAACTCACTGACTACGTGTTTAAGCAAATATTGTAAAACATTCATTTCGAATTATCTATAAATAATGTAACATCAATAGGAAAGTAAATGGGAAATTATATTGATTTTGGAATTGGAAGGAATTGTTTTCGTTAAGCCTAGGTATACACTTATATTTTGTGGTAAGTTATAGGCGTTATATACGCGTATATAAAACTACCAACATAACTTTAAAATTATTACCTTATGAATTAACTTAATTGCCATCTTACTTTTCTTTGATGTTTGCAAATGTAGTTTAAATATATGTATTTATAAAATAAATTGTATTTAATACGATAAATATACCGTTGGTATTTTCATGTCATTCTGTTATTGAATTAACGTTGTTGAATTTGTTATCGTGTTATATTTATGAAGGGCCGCAAAATTATTGTAATTGCATAATATTTGTAGCTGTCCTGTATAAATACTCTTACATTTTATAAGATTGCAGTTCTCAGAACACCGTAGTATTTTCGTAATGTAGGTGTACTTAATTATTAAGTTTTTTTTACAACCCAATTCAACTGTATGTTAGGGGGGTTTAAAGTCAGAAGGATAAAAAAAGCATATTTTCGATAAATTTTCGAAATGACGATACAGTTAATATGAAATTTTCTTATAAAAAAAGTGAAGAAATGAGGCATCTTCACAGACGTCACAAAAAAAGTAACATTGCGGTGCCACTCATAACTCATCACTGGATTTTTTTAATTCAAAAAACCAAAATGATTTCATTAATTGATAAGTCTCTGCAAGTAACGCTTTTTCATGTAAAAAATCAGAAACTTTGTTATTTTAAAATACGTTAAAATAAAAAAATTAAAGAAAACTATACAGAGTTACCTCGGCATTTATGCAGAGAAAGAGTGTGCAAAATTTAAAAAGAATCGGTACAGTAGATTTTGAGCTAGAGAGCGCACCGACTCTGAAAAAGATATGTGTGAGAAAAACGCATTTAAAAATTTCAAAGTAAGACGAAACCAGAACAGAGAGGTGAAGACTTAAAACTCTATATACCCTCCTTAAATATAACATAATTATAACACTTATAACAACAATTATGCGATTTAACACAGTTGATATGAATATCACTCGTAAATTATGTTGATGATTTTCATTCAAGTATTTTATAGCCAATAATAAATTATAATAATTATTTAATAAAACTGAGTAATATGTATTTACATAAAGATTCTCTCTAAAATTGTCAAATTAATTAAAAGTCAACAGTTAACTAGAAAACAACAAAACAATAATGGGCTTGTGTTCTACGTCTTAATTTCTATAAAAGTGTACTATATATTGATAAAGTGGGTTACTAGAACCTCAAATGTTCAATTATTTTTTAATAACTCCTTATATGTTAAGAGATATTAACAATTAAAAAAGTCATTTTGTCTCTTTAATTATTAAAGGGATTCAACGTTGTACAGATTCCAAGTACATGTGACATCACAATCCTTGTGTAAGGTTACCAACCTTACAGCTCATAAATCTCTGCTGTATTTATATATCAAAATATCAAATATTATTTACAGCTATTTCAAGGAACAATCAAATTTCAATACTATGTCTGCCTTAGCAGGGTTAAATAAAATAAAAACTTATTATTCTTTGATTTGACTTGATTATTTGACTACCAACAGCTATAAAACAATAACATTGCAGTGACCTACTAAACAAATAACTGACGTTAAAATGCATTTAACGTCATACAAATATAGCCGACCATTTCTAGCGCTAAAACTACAATTCAAACTTTTAATTGCTATATCTCCGTCAATATTTAGATATTCAATAAAATAGACACGCCAACACACATTTATTAACATCAATTTCAATCAACAATTGAAAAATCGACCACTAAAAAATGAGGACACAAGCCCATTCTGTACAAATAATACACAATTATATTATCACAATATGAATCCATACCATTAGGATTCAACCAAAGTGAATAACAAAAGATAACGAAATATTTTTGGCATAATCTACAAATTGAAAATTTATCAATAAAGTTAAAAGAGTAATCAACAATTTCTTAGAATATTTTGAGGTTTAATTTATTTTTATAATTAGCACCATAAAATATAATTATATTTATTTATTCATTTAATTTAAACTAGTCATTGAAGTCAGAAACTGAAAAGATGCTGAATAAAAGTTAAACAATTAGTAACTAAATACATTACAATAAATCTTATTTTATTACCTGCACAATAACGTATTGTACAGCTTTCTATCTCATGTCCAGGTTGAGTATCACATCGCTCAATAAGTTCGTAGGACAACGTTCAAGCAATGCTTGCAATGGCTTGACAAGTGTTATTCGGACCCGGTATTTTTCAAAAGATACAAATCAAATTTTTCCATTGCTTTGAAGAGTCACTGAGCTATATGTACCGATATCTCGAAAACAGTGACACTTAACGTATCCTATAAGCTACTATCAGCTCGTTCATATTTTTTGTCTGTTGTTATATTAAACATTTCACATAAAATCAAGCCTACATCTTAATTGCGTCGTACTTTTCTCTGATTAATTGGAAAGTCTCTAATTAATAGAAAAATCATTAAGTTAATTATCTCCTTAATGAACAGAATTAATTTTTTATTGATACCATAATATCATTTAATATTTATTAGTGAAATTAACTTAATTATACTCAGTATAATAAAATGACGTTGTAATTTAAAATAATTTATTTTACTGTCACCCTATTTAATACTTCAAGGGTGGTTCATTTAATATGTTACGTAAGACGATGTCTTATGACTTATGAATAGAGCAGTTGCAGTGGAAGGTGTCGTATTCTTTCAGAAGTCTATAAGTGATAAAAACTAGCAAAGATTTCATGTTTTATATAGAACATCACAATTCTGAAACAGCACATCTTTTTTTTCAAATAGAGACTTTAAAAAATGTGTACAATATTTTAAATTTGATTAAGTAATATAAATATAAATTTAATAAAAAATTATTCTTATTAATTTATTATTAAAAATAAAATTAATATAAGTTTTAGATATATTGTTATAAATAAATATATATCTCTTATTATAATATAATGTACTTATTGAATATATTAAATAAAAGCCTTTAGTGGCAAAAGTATGTACAAATATTTGTAAATAAATATGTAAACATCCATTTTGTGTGTTTTTTTAACCTTAATACTCATTATTTTACGACGTTTATATTAGGAGGGTGAATTTGATAGTTTAGTGACTTTTTGAGTTTTCCGCGCAGCTACAGTCATCTAATAATAGATCTATTGATAGAAAGTAGATATCCGCGCAAGGGATACCGCGATTGCGATTGAGTGTGAAGTCACCATGGCAAAAATTCATAAAGTGAGGTACAAACTGCTACCCATACTGCATATTTCTAGACTTAGACCTAGATCACACTACGATTGAAACCTCAGCGATTTTTTCTGGCGGCTGTGTAACACAAAGAAAATAAAAAACCTGTGGTGTGTGCATGCTCATATAATTCCATGTGTTACAAAACTACGCGGAAAAAATCGCTGAGGTTTAAATCGCAGTGTGTTCAAGGCCTTAGTCACCTGAAGAAATGGCTGTGTGGTACAAGATTTGTGTCTAACAAATAGATCATCACTGTAGTCACTGAAACAAACGCCTATTTTGACGACTTTGACAAAACCTATGACTTAAAAAGAATAAAGAAACTTAGAAAAACGTTAAGGAGGTACAGGACGTACCGTCAATGAAATAAGTTTATCTCTCTGTAATACGAAATGCAAAATACGAAGTACATGAAGGATGAGCAAATATTAGGACTGTATCTTTGAAAATGAATTTTTTAATTCCCTATTAAACTGCTATTTGCTAGTTAAAATGATTTTTTATGCATATTATCAAATTTATATTAATTCAATTTAAATTCAAATTAAATATTTTTAAAAAGGAATAATAAATTTGGCAACGCTGTAAATTTACGTGTGTTGACTCATGCGTGATTTGGTTCTTTGACCAATAAATTGTTATATTTTATATAACATTTATTCCGATTATGAATTTCCCGCTGAAATTGGCATTTGCAACGTTGCCGGCTTATAACCTATATTTACTGTTTCTTAAAGGTTTTATTTAAATATTTTCGTAAATAGGTATCCTTTTGATAATTTTATTTTTGCAATAGTTACAGAAAAGATTATTTTATATACACATAGTTTTTGAAAGCCGTGTCACCATTTTTTTATAGTTAAAAGTTATATTATGTGGTGAAATTGAGCTAAAAATTATGATTTGTATGGAAAATGACTATTTTTAATCATGTATAAAAAGAAAACTATGAACCCTAGGTCTCTAAAATTTTGAGACAGCATGTATTTTCACTATTTGTATAGACCCTCCAAATTTCACAACGTTTTCATCATTTACGTTAACGTCCTGTACTTCTTTAAAGGAGACCATATTGAGAAATAAAGTGCATTTTCAAAAAAAAATAGTCACTGAATTATTAAACTACCCTTGTAAATCAAGACAATTTTTATGTAAGCAGTAATGTAGATTTAATTTTTCACCAATTTAAAAAAAAAACCGTATCACTGTAATTATAATTGCAATCCGGCATGCCGCTGGGTCAAAACGATAACCAATTTATTACGCGAGTACGTGTGGAGCCATTAAATTAACTAAATTACACGTTATTTTAACGAAGTGTGACAAAGAAGCGATATTAGCGACACCAACGACGAGAACATTAACCATTCAAAGTGTTTTTATTGCTTTGTTGTAATTAATATTTATATAACGGTTGTCGACGCCGGGAACGCCGCAACATAGATAACACGACTTACACAAATATTTAAATTTCATTTTAACGGAAAACATACATTATTATGTAAGGAAATGTTGTATCTGTTGGAAATTAGTTTTCATGGTTATGACTGGCACGTATTAAATATTTAAATATAAAGCGAAAATTAGAATGAAAAACGTATATTATAAATTAGAAAAATAGTATAATTTTATCAATTTTTAATTAAAATGATTCATGATGTGATTAAATTATATTTATGTTTATTTTACGGCAATAAAAAGTAACCTCTTTAGGCGCGGTTTCCCTTTATAGTGTGAGAAAATGATTGAATTTTATCTTTGGTGATATTTTATTCATTTTACAAGTGCCATTTCGAATATAAAATGTGTGTAAAACCCAAATATTTGATTGTGCACAGAAGTTTTGAAATGGTCGTGATAAAGTGGAAAATTAGAACCATAAACGCCATTAGTGTCAATGGGGATAAGGCCTGTCGCACACTGCAAGCGTGTTTAAGCGAATTTTGATCGGACGTATACGCGCTACTACGCTTTACCTATCCGAACCTTGTAAATGCAATCAGCCGTCTCAGACTGGAAGGAAATGCAATAGTTTCTTTCATAACATTGGTGTACCCAGTAAACAATTTGGTGAAGTGTCCTATTTGGTGAAGTTCGAGTCACTCGTACAATTCTATTCTAACACTTTACAAGTTCTCTACCTGTCACAGATTTTGTGTTAGTTTTTCATAATAATATTCTTTCTTTTTCCAACATCATTCATTAAGTATTTCTGTTTCTTTCCCACATGGGTATATTTTTATTATCCGGTCATAAATCATAAACCTACTCCGCTTTTAATTCAGCAGTGAACCGTCGTTGCAATGTCTGTAGCTCATAAAAAGGACCTTTCCTTTGAACGACTGAATAGAAAACGAACACGTTCCAGACAAAAAATTCATGATACGTAATAAAAATTAAGTAGAATTTACTCCAAAATGTTTACTGGGTATCGATAAAAAATAAATAAAAGTTTCTTCTCATGATAAAGGATCAAAAAACATTCTATCCGATGGAGAAGATGTTGAACTACACCACTGTCTTATATGACCCTACTTTATTACCGTAATTATATTACCATGCAGTTTGCATTAATTTATACAGCCAAATCAATAATTGATTAAAACAATAACCCACAAGTACTTTAGTACTACAGTTTAATTAAATCATTAATTTTATGGATTTCATAATTACTGTATATGTCATTACGCGGTGGACAATCTACAACGGTTTGTTTGCTCCTATACACGTAATTAAATATACAAAGTGTAATAAATTATGACGTCACCACAATCGTTATAGTTTTAGTAGCGTTAAAGAACTTATAGCGGAGTTATTAGAAAGAATCACTACTAAAATACTAAAATTAAATTATAGTCCTAGTCCGGGGATCATACTACAAGACACAGTTGCAAAACACACATGATGTCAAAGTAGAGAATAATTTGTTTTCAAACAGAAAGTATAGACAATTGTGTATGGAGAAATAATTAACATCAGAATATATTAAACATTCTGGCAAACACGGCTGGGTACATTTAAAAAGCAATCTAAAATTATGTTATCACTTACCAAACTCAATGTAACTGGTTTAGAATCCTGAAGTTGAGCTAAAATAAAAAGGAAATAAGTTAGATAAGTAATAACAAATGCTTCATCAATTATAAATAATAAATTCATCAAATTATTTTTTATTAATACCATCTGTTGTAATACCGTTACTGCCATCTATCTTCGAAATCTAAACACTACTTTTTATATTGAACGATAGATGGCCATACGGTTGGTAAATTATAATGACACATATTTTACAAATTAAATAATAATATTGTTATACAGCTTAATTAAATAACATAATATTTGACAACAAAATATAAAACAGCTTAGAATAGTATGTTTATTATTAACGAGAAATACTAATATTTACCTTTTTATTAAAATCCTAAAACAAGACAGCATCCTTGTCTCTTCAATTTTATCCAGAGCAATTAATCCCAAATGTTAATTCACTTGATTTGTCTCTACTAACCGAAATATCGTTTCGATATATATTACTGACTTATTTTTAATTAATTTTTGTAATAAATGAATCTATGTATGATTTACTTAAAAACTAACTGACACTTGTTGACTCTATTGTACACACTTTGTTTTTTATTTATTATTTTCACACTAAAATCCTTCATTACGTATATTTTGAACTATTGTTTATTACACTTAATTCACTACATAATAGAAATTGTCACTATTCTGAATTAAAACACTTTTAAACACAATTCAATACAAAATAAATACTTCAAAATTGAATTTGTTACAGGTTCTGTTGACACACACTTTTTAGGTTATTACTAAAGTGTACACTCACATACTATTACCCACATAGTAATTACACTAAAATCTAGTTATTAATTAAACTTAAATTATAATAACTATACATGAGTAAACAGGTCGAGACATGTCACAACCAGACGCCATTTGCAATAAATGAATAACCACTGAAATGGCGTTTGCCATTAATTAACAAAAATATATATTTAAATCAAATAATCACTACCTAAATATATGTTCATTAAAAAGACAAGATTAAAAACTATTAAAGAAACATAACTTAGTAAAAAATAACCCGAAAATGCTAATACACTTTAATTATCAAATTATTATTATAAGAAGACACGTACACGTCAACACCTGAAGCACCACTGCAAAGTTACATATGCATGTTGCCTTAAATTTATTATTGTGCAATATTTTTGGGTGACAGGTTCACAATTAATAATGCATTAATTAATTTTAAAGACCAATAATAAATATTGTATATTAGACATAACTCTAAATTTCATTATAACTATTACACATTAGCTGATATACATGTAGGATATTTTCTATTAAGCGATTAATTATTAATGAATAATTATTTTTAATCTGATTGAGTACAAATTGTGAATCTACATTTACACTTGCGATACATAAAAACTAATCTTCTATTCTTCTTTGTACTACCTTCTGTTTTTATGGAGTTGAAATATATTTAAAGTTATTAAAACTCCATATATTTTAGGAGATATTAATAATTTAAAAAATCATTTTGTCTCTTTAATTATTAAAGGAATCAAACATTATAGAAAATACCAGACGATTTGCCGTCTCTTTTATACAACAGAGACTGTTATGCATCTGTAGTTACAGTGGTTATGTATTCCATGAAGTATTATACATATTACGAATGTTGTGAAAAAGGAAAAATAATCTCGATTACTTATGTCATCTGTGACGTATTATGCATATTTAAAATATGTAGCAAATCTGAAATTCAAATTTGATATAGCTATAACTGCATTAACTTTTGGATATTGAAAAAAATAAAAACGCTAATATACATATGTTAAAATTTATTTCAAACTGAAATTAAAAAAACGACCCCTATAAAAAGAATACCAATTCACTTTACTGTAGTTTCGTGAATTATGAATCATTTTATTTAGTTTTAATTCCATTTGGAATATTTGTTTTAAAGTACGACGTATATTATTATACTTCCATAGGCTTGTAAGTAATTTCTCACTTGGACTTGTGAAATATGACGCTTGCATGTGACCCAAACACACATGACAGTAAGGGCCTCCGCACATGAGGCGACTGGTTGCAAAGCTTAGCCCCGAATCTGCCCGAACCGAATGACAATTCAACTGTGTTGTTAGTAAAAGAATAAACGTGTTTACGAGTGAGATAAAACACACGGCACGAACGAAACTAAACTGGTTTGCAGTTCGTTTTCAGTGACTCTGTTTCTCGGTCGCAGGGCCATGCTTTGTTGCATGTGGTTGCATGCTTTTGATGGTGACATCATGAACAGAGATGTGCACTAATACTATTGAAAAGTATTTAAATACATACATACATACAAATACGACACAATAAAATCCATTATTATGCTATTGTTAAAAATTTTATAGAGTCAAGAAACACGGCTCTACTAGTTTGCAAACCTTAGCCCGAATCTGCCCGAAGCGAATGTGATTACAACTATGTTGTTAGTAAGAGAACGAACGTGTATGCGGGTGAGAGAAAACACGAGTCGGCTTATTGCAAACTATAACTTATTGCGAGCCATGTCGAGCCGTGTATCGTCACTCTATAGAATTTTTATCAATAGCAAAACAGGGGATTCTATTATGTTACATTTGATTGTATGTATGTATTTAAATACTTTTTCATAGTTTCGTAGACATCTCTGTTGATGAAACTAACAATGCCCTGCGACCGAGAAATCTAGTCGCTGAATATATGCTCAAAACCAGTTTAAAATCAGTTTAGTTACGTTCGTGCAGTGTGTTTTATCTCACTCGTAAACACGTTCGTTCTTTTACTAACAACACAGTTGTAATCACATTCGGAGCTAAGGTTTGCAACCAGTCGCCTCATGTGCGGATGCCCTTAATATTGCTGTTCTGCAGTAATCGTTCCGACGAACTCACGTCGTGTTACTTCGGCATGGTATCAACGAACATGTATAAAGTGTGGAAACTATTAAAGATAGCGCTTCGTCGATGATGCCAGCATCTGTGGCAGAGATAGCTATCTCGAATAGTGCCATGCTTTTCGTGATATATAATGTATTTTTAATAATGTCTTAAAATGTCAAATAAAATGAGTTATAATTGAAGAAAGTATAGCATTTTGAATCGGTAACAGTCTGAGTATAACACCCCTATGTACGAGTATACCATATAACTGTTATCTGTAAATAGAGAATACTATGACTACTAAATACTGTCGTGACTTAGACGAGTTGTACTGTTTAGTGCTTGAACTCTGTAATAGCCAGCAGCTGAAGAAAACAAATAATTCAAAGAAGGTAAGAAATAAATATACAAAAACATTTGTAACAGAATTTTTATTATATTGATATTGTTTTAATGTTTCTTTTAATAGATATAATTTTTATTGTTTGATTTTTATTCTTATTATATATATAATATATTATATATAACATATATTATATAATATATATTATAAATAAATATTTCATAAATATATAAGTTCAAATATTTATTTTATTTATGGATTTTTCTTTTAAATATAATTTTCAACGGATTAAATAAATGGGTGCTCTACACTTTTGTTATTTATTTGTTTTTTCAAGCCATTTGTATTTTTTATAATAATATAATTTTCTTAAAGATTACACCTTTAGTTAATTTAAATATTTATTTACTAGAAAAAAATTATCTTTAAAATATAGACAAAGTAAGTAATAATACGAATATAAAATTTGTTATCTGAGGATTGGAGGATTTCATTATTAAAAACTTTCAGATTTAATCCGCCAACAACATATAAACATATTAATAGTTTTACGTAAAATTTGTATAACTGAATTTTTAAAGGAAAATATATTTATAACAAAGGTGCAACCTTTATTCCAACATACTGATAATTACGTAAATTGTTACACCTATATTTGTTTAAATTATTATTATATTTATTTTATTCTTAACGCACTATTCTCTATCATTGCTTTCGCAATTTCTCTTTGTTTAAACATATTTTTATCTACCTTTCTAACTATATTGCCAATCGTTTTCATCGAATTCTTTTGCAGCTAACTTTTTTTTTTAATTAATTGTCATGATTATTTATCAAATAAATAAAAATTAGTAAAGATTTTAATAATTAATAATCGTAAAATTAATTATTAAAATCATTGATAAATATTTATTTATTATTTATGTGTTTCTGTACAGAGTGTATGTGAGTTGAGTAATTTACAGGTAGGACAATGTCAAACATCGATGCATTTTTTGGGCCCTCTTTAACATAGGTCATCCAATTCAATGTTTAAAATTTGATAAACATTCAACTTAACAAATGAATTCTTTTTATATTATTTAAGTTTTATTTTTAACGCAACTATTTATCCATCTATTTTCTTTTAAGGGACAAATTAAAGATGTCTTCAACAGTATCACCATTTCGTATAGGAGTTTTAAGAAATTTACTAAATTAATCATTATATTTGATTCAATTAGTTTACGTAATAAAATATTACAATAAATTAATAATTTAATTTAATATCGTAGCTTTCAAACTTGAAGAATATGTCAATCTGTGCTAAAATCTTAGGAAATATATATTTTTATATATACTCCCATATATATGCATCTACCATTCAAATCTTCTAATTAATAGAAGAAAAACAAAAAATATATAATATCCATACTAATTATAATATTTCTATATCGCAAATAACTTCTATTTGAAATTTATAAAATAAAACCTATAACAAAATCTGTACAGGTATAATATTAGAACTAATTAATGTTAAATATTGGTTTATACTCGCTTATATAATATATAAATACTAAATATACAAAATTATATTTGTTGATTATTTATAATACACGTATGAAATTATTTATAGAATATTATAAACAAATAACGAGCCACACTGGATTATACATCATCAAATGTCTTCGTTATTTATAATGATTCGTTATAAAATGTAAAACATTTTATAAATACGTTTAATAAATTATAATAATTAAAATCTAAACTAAATAAAACTACAACTACAAGTGAAATAAATTTAAAGTTATTTTTAGGTAATAAATCAACAATTATAATTAGTATTATTTTACAATTTTCTTTTTCTTTTAACGGAAATCTATTTGACTATATTACAACTATATGTTATCTCCTAGCTAATTAGAAATTTGCCAAGAGTATATTAGAGGAAAATATCTATATTGTCAATGCCATTTTACCGATTGCTAAAATTTGTTTAATACATACGTTAAATTATCTGGCTTACGTTATCTTAACAACGCTTTTGGTTCCATACGTTTCAGGCGTATTTTACTTTTAAAGCCTTTTTTCTTTTATTTTATTAAAATTTCTTATTTTACAATTTCTTATAAATAATCTAACTCTGCTTTTAAAATAGTTTTAAAATATTCATTTTTAGAAGTGACGTACAATGAAAATAAAATAATTAAAATAACCTTAAATATTCAACAAATTTTAACAATGGAGCCTCCAATTTTAAAATACAGAAGAGGCTTATTTTGACATAAATTCACATTCTTAAATAATAAAATTAAGTAACATATTTATTTACCTGGAAAATTTTCCTGTTTATCTTTAATAAAAATATTATTTAAAATGGAAATTTAATTAATTACTTAAAAATATTTTCACAGGAAAAATTTAATTGGTAAAAAAATATTGTTGATATGAAAATTTGTAAATATTTTTGTTTTATTAATACACGAAGCATAAAATAACAATGCGTTTATACATTTTATTATTCATTTTAACAAGTTATTGTTTGGTTATACTGGTACATAATTAATAGAATCTACAGCAATGATATCTACAAATTAAAATATAGTGAGAAACATAATAAAATTAAAAGTTATACTAAATTTTAAAAGTGTAACGGGTTTTCTTCATGTAGATATCATTTCTCAAGAACTGTGATTATATTGTATTACGATAAATGGAAGAGTAATGATCGATATACAGATTAAATAAATATATATTAATATTTCTTTTACGAATTGTTTACTATATTGGTATGTTAAATGTTATTCAGTGAAAATATTTCTTCTAAAATGTCACAATTTTCAATCTATATATTTGTATATCTCTCATTCTCTCTATCTCTTTCTATATGTATCTCTTTCTTCTCGAACTAGTAGAATATAATATTATTACATATATACTTGAATTTTACTGACTTTTACAACATATTATATAAGTAAATAATATATTATTTATTATATTTTAATATATATTAATATTTAGTTACTGGTAAATATATTTGTAGTATATTTTCTCTGCTCATTGGTGATTTTCTTTAGGACTCCAGTTATTTTAACAACAAATTCGTTATATTTATAAATAAACAGCATTTATGTTACTGGTACCTGCAAAATATAAACATTCTTTTAAACTAAGGTTATGTTTTCTATGAACATAATGACAACGAAACAAAATTAATGCTATGTTTGACTATATGTTATAGCTTTAAAACAATATATGTTTATAAGCCTATGTAATTAGAAATTGTCTTGTTGTGCAAGATTCAAACTTACTAGATTGGCACAAGCTCATTTAGAAACTGTTTTGCAATGTAAACAATGTTGACACATGCTAGCTTACCACAAGTCAATTCACGTAATGCATTGTATTACGTTTTCTATTTAGTATTGATGACCATTTAAATTAAATTATTTTTGTCACAAATTCTATATTTTATTACCTTCCTGAGTCCGTAAAGTTTGACATTTTGTTAAAGGCGAATTCTTAAATCTGATACACTCTGTGTACCATTATATATGCCCCTCTTAGACGACCAGATCTTTTTTTTAAATATTTATTTGAGTGCATCAACAATATACACATTTGTAATACATAATTTATAGGTTGTAAATACGAGTATAGGTATTTAAAACATAGAGATTAAATTAGATTCATTGATAAAGTCAATAAAGTATTTTAGACTTTCTTTGCTTTCAAATATTTGCTTAAAGTCTTTAGGCATATTACAGTTTTGTCTGTGCGATGAGTACGTAGAGCATTGAATAATACTATTCTTTACTGTTAGTGGGTGTTATCAGATCTTTAACCAGATTCGGGTCAAAGGAACGGTCCGTTTGACGTATGTATATACATTAATATCTTATTTAAAAGATCTTGACTTAAAAGTCTGTCTTAGTGTACATGTACAACTGTCAAACTAAGGCTACTGCAATTAAACACACATCATCCATGTATGTATAATACGCTGTGCACTTAATTCTAATCGAAACTAAATTTGAATCTCATCTGATCGTCTAAACAGGCCTTTAGAAGTGAATCTTTTTTATAATACATACCATAAAACTAACAAGCACAACTACTCTCCTAGAAACACATTTATGAACACATTTCGGGTTCTAATTCGAGGTATAATATAAACAGTATTAACAAATGCAATTTGAGAAAGTAAACATAAATTATTTAGTACCTTACTTTCTTCTTAAACGGCATAAGTTTACATCAAAGAAAGAACATAAATCACAACATTTATTATAGTTTTTACAACATATATTCGTTAAATTTTCTTACTGCTTAGTCCCCATTATCCTAGTCCTTCTTATCATCCTCAGGGTCCTTCAGAGTATGCCATTGCGCAATAGGCCTCCTGGGTGAAGCCAACATATCCGACCAATGTCGTAGTTCCGTTCCGGAAGCATTGTAGCCGAGTACAACTTTACCGATGGGTTCCGAAGTGCCGATACGATCGTAATCAACGACTGTTACCATCAGATTCACCTTCTGCTCAAAATATATTAATCCAGTAATGTGGTACATGATCAATTAGCAATGGTCATTCGGGAAACACAACATCACATACCAGGCATGTACAACGATATATAGATAGATAGAAATATTAATGCGACATTGAGGTTAGTTTCAAGTTTGATTTGTTTCGGCTTTTGTTTTAAGTTATGTAAATGTATATTCAAACGTATGTAAATATTATATAAATGTTCTTAGCTGGAAATTTTTGTAATAAAAAAATTGTTTTGAATGTTGTAATATTATAGCAAATGTTAAAAACTCTAAGAAAATGTATTAGATAGACACTAGAGATGAAACAATTTCTTCAATAGGCTTGTAAATTCATTTTCTGTTGGTCAAATATTGGTATATTGGTGTTTCCTTTTATTTAAATGTCCAAAAGCAACAAAAATATAGTTCTTTAAAGATTAAAAGCTCATTTAGGTAGTCAAGATTATTTTTCATTCTTCATGACAATCATAATATAAAATGTGATGGTATGCACGACTCATGATGTATTACACACTCACTCATATGTATCTCTGTTGCATAAAAGAGATGGCAAATCACTGGATGTGATATCAAATTCAGATTTAATTATTCGATCTATTTTTTATAAACTAATTATATTAGATGTTAATATTTCTTTAATATAGCATATTATTATAAATAATTGGACATTTGTGGTTCGGATAGTCATTGTCATCAATAAATGTTATAGTTTTATAGAAATGAAGTCATGATTGTTTGGGTAAAACATTATAAATAGAGAGGTGCCACATCTAGGTGTTTATAACATTAATGATATGCACCGGGCGGGGGTCGCTTTCATCTCCCGATTTACGTAATTTATGCACTGATATTTTAACTCAGAATAAGTACTTCTTTTAGAGCGGACAGAGCGGAAAGCAAAATCTTAAAGAAAATAAGAGAGGATTACATAAAGAATGGGGGGGGAGGAGGTCCAAAAAAGAGAAAAGAATACTTTGAAAGGAATGGAATGGCGATCGAGGTGGCAGAGAGGAGAAGAGAAGGTGGCGCAAGTGTGGCAGAGGAGCTAAGGAGAAGGGATAAGGAGACACAGCAGCAGGAGAGAATGGGAAAAATAGAAAAAAGTAACTACAATAAAAGATATAAGAGGTTATGGGAAAATAATGTGCCTCAGTACCTTATAGGAAAAGACATAAAACACATAAGAAGAACAGCAAGGTTTAGATTGGGAAATCAGGAAAAAGGAAACAGATACTGGGAAAAGATTGAGGAAAGAAAGTGTAGAATGTGTGGAGCGGAGGACGAAACACTGGAGCACATTAAGTTTGAGTGTAAGGAAAAAGTAGCAAGCGAAAGGAATATTGGCCAGCTATTAAAGGGAGGCAGTGAAGGAAAGAGGTGGATGGCGGAAATAGTAAGAAGGAAAGGAAAAACAGGAGATTAAATAAGCTGGTGGAGAATAATAGAGAGGGTCAAAAGAAGAAGAAGCAGAAAGCACTTTTGGAAGTAGTAAAAGTCGAGAAGATTTTAAGTTTATTTTAAGTTTAGTTTTAAGTTTGGAATGTATATAGGAATGAAATGTATTAGAAATATAATACTGTAGATTGTAAAGCCGAAAGGCATACACAATTAATATATAAATAATAATAAATAATAAGTACTTCTTTTAGCATTAAAATATTGCAGTTTTACAATGTAAGATATAGAATTACTCTATTGCAATTGTACTATACACGAAACAAACCAAACTCTCAAAGAAATTGTGTTATATTTTTGTCAGTTACATATATATACAAGTCATTATTTTTGTAAGAATATGAAAATTTTTAATAGATCTCAAATTTAGCTGACTTGTTATGAATTATTATCAAAAATATTCGTAAAATTTACTTTTTATTTTTTGATAATTATTGTAAGAAATAAACGAAATAGATATACAAAGATATATAAAGGATAGAAATAGAACTACTTAAAGTTTGATTTGATGTTTAACTGTTTTGATTTTATTGAAACCTATCAATCAATACCGCTAATCATAGAATATAAATATTACATAGCTTTACGATAAAATGAATAAAGAAAGAGACTATTATTGTTTATCAGAAACATGGTTGACCTGTCACTGAATATATAAAAGTAAGTGCGTACGAAAAAATCCATAAAACCAAATTTTGTAGAAAATTTTATGCTCTGCAATTTTACTAATAGCTTAAAATGTCATTTAGAGCGTAGAAAAGAAGATATCCACAAAATGAACCCTCTATAATAAGTTTTTAGCTTTCCTTTTAAGATTTACCCCTTCTTTCGCCTTAACTGATTGGGTTATTACCGATTTTTGCAATCTATTTGTGTTTTAACGTATAGAGCGATTGCTCACTCGATTTAGTCTTCCGAAAGTTACATTTAAGAAAACTTAAAATACAGTACACAAACTCATTTTATCGGGTTGGAAAAAAACTTTATAATATGTTTCAAACTTTTAAGAATATGACAAAGTTGCTTCATTTTGAAGCAACAAGCAGAAACAAAAAAGTCTCAAAATAATACATTTTTATGTAAAATATATTTAACTATGTTTAGCGGTATCAAAGTATATCATATTCTTACCAGAAACGATTATTATATTCAAGTGTAAAAGCCAAAAAAACAAAAGGAAGCAGAAATAGGATACTTACGCTTACACAAACACATAATACAATGTACAATTTACAAATACAAAACATCCAATCATTGATTATTGTATTGATTGCCATCAAACACATTTAACTGCTACCCAAGTTATTATTTCAATGTTTAATACATTTATTATTAATTATTATATTAACCATTCTTTGACACTGATCAATAATACATTCAGTTATTATACAAACAGTCAACTTTTTTATAAATTAAATTATAATTAGGTAAGCTTGATTATTAAGGATTATTTTTTAAATATATACTCTTATATTATATATTTAAGCAATTATATAAAATAAGTAATATATAACATATAAATACAATCTCACTAAACACAAAACGTGAATTCATGAATTATTGAATGTAATATCCCATACTAAACTTTAAATTTGTTATACTAATATACGTTATTATATTTGAATCGATAAATTTTAATTTACAAAGATTCAAATTTAGTCGTATATGCTTTACAATTTTTTAAAATCATTTGAAAATTGATTAAAAAAAAAAGAATATTAAAAAAGGAAAACTTTATATTTATTATAAAGTTTTGATAAATTTTCTGGATTGTAATTATCTAATGTAATAGTTTTCAAAAATTAGATGTTGTTATTTTTTTATTATTTTTATTTTTAATTATTAGCGACATGTGCTACTAAAATAAAACGAAAAAGCATTATTGTGAATCTTGTGCTTGGCACATTTGGTGACTTTTAACCACGATATAGATTTGTCGATAACTGTTAAAATATATATATATATATATATATATATATATATATATATATATATATATATATATATATATATATGTATATTACAAAATAATCCTTAATATTTTAAATAAAAATATAAATAAACACAACAAATTTACAAATATAAGCCAATTATAACACCCATATCACAACTATTAAACATATATCTAACACAAAAGCAAATTCCATAAAAAATATTAAAAACAAAAGTAAAAAAAAAAATTAAATTGAATTGAAGTTGTTTATCAGCATGTTTGTTAGTATAATACTTGAATGTATAGAATAATATGTTAAGAATGTTAAGAAATAAAGATTAATAATAATTGTAAATAATTTATAAATAATCGCTTGGATAGTTTTGTATGTACTACCTTATTATTAAATATGTATATATATATATATAGTTATACACATATATCATGTCAATACAATACACAGTTACAGGTAGCTGTCTCTTTTAAAATTGATTTGTGGACCAGTACAGTTGTATAAAGTGACTAACATATTTATTTATTTGTTTAAATTAAAAAAAGTTTTATCAAAATTAGATATAATCATTTTTTTATGTATTAAAAGAATTATTTTATTTTGTACTAAAATGTTGTTATGATATTTTGAAATGAAACTAAATGAATTATATAGAAACGTGGTAATTACAAAAATGTAATGGGATATAGACTTAATCAAAAGGGTTTAGATAATAATGAATGTAAAGATCATGAATGAAATATGATTTGAAAATAAATTTATGAAAATTTTCGTAAAGGTACAAAATAAATTTACTTTTAAGAAATTTTTATAAGTGTAACGATGTCAGTTCTGCTAATATTGTCTGAGCTATATCAATATGAAGTGACTTCATTAGTATATATACTTAAACAACACTTCCTTTCGCGGTCTCCAAATCTTCAAACTAACTTTTTGATGATATCTTGAGGATTACTCAACCGATTTTATTGAAAATTATTACCTCTTACTCATTGAGGCTTTATAATAATTATAAAGAAAGTTATATCACTTGGCCCAACGTCTGCGCATATGCCTAACATGAACTCTTTACGATTAGATGTACCATTTTCAGTGTTTATGAAATAATACAACCAAATCTGACAGCTATACTCATACTACGACTATTTTGGCTGTTATTACATAAACTCATAATCTTGAATTTGACAAATGTTATAATAAATAAAAGTAATTTTATTTAATATTTGCTGGAGTTGTGATAGTAGGTATGGAGTAAGAAATTGAGTGGTATGCAGGTACAGTTATGAAAAATGTAAATAATAAAATTAGACCAACAATCCTTATTGGATGGTGAGTCATTATAAATGAAAACATATAATTTATAATAACATTTAGAGTAATCAGTAAGTTTAAGTGATTGAGTATGATGATAATATAAAATAAAAAAATATTAAAAATAAATAATAAATTTGAAAAACAACATAATTTTGTTTATAAATATAAATAAATATATCATCACAATATAGTAGTTGTACTTAAACACCCAACACGTAACATTGAATGTAATACACAAATCCGTTTTTAAGGGAAGTACCTGTATCTGCTCGAATGGAACTTCGAAGGTGAATGATTCATTATAGTATGGGTTCAAAGTGCATTTTTTGATGCTCGTCTTCTTCTTCTTTAAACGTTTTCCATTTTGCATCAACGCTATCTTCACATAGGGATCTATATATCAATGAAAAATATTATTAGAATCGATAGATAATTAATTATTAATATTTTACGTATTGCATTAAGCCCTCTCTAATTTGTATAAGAGTAGTACAACTAGGACCGTTCTGACACATTTATAGATTAGAAAAAATAACTCTTGAGATAATATTACGAGCAAGATCATAAAATTAGACTTCACACAATTAGAACACTACGTTAACCAGATGGGTGCGACACGTCTGATCTTGCATCATCAGGATATTTCATGTGGAATTAGCGAGGGCTTATTATTTATTTATTATTTTAATTAAGCAAATGTTTATTTTAAGTTAGCATACCTGATAATCCACCAACATCCATTTTCTTGAGATTTTTAGCTTCTAGAATAACTACAGTTAACTTGCCCGCTGTAGGGACATATCTCAAGGAGAAGCAAATGTCTCCCAACTTATTATCCTGTAATCATTTGAAATAAGAGTCAATACAGTGACGTCTGCACCTTGAATTAAAGATGCCATTATACATAACGAATTAATTAAAAAAATCACGATATAGTTTAGAGTTTTGTAAAAGCGTTAGAAATGTTTTTTAACGTTAACAAATTTTTATATTCATGTTATTAAAAGTAAAATAAATTATTAAAGGTTTTTTAATTAACATTTTTAAAGTGTGTACTTCTTCTGAAATATTTTCACGGTAAGATGCTTTCCATGTTTACAGAGAAATACTATCAAAACAAATTTTTTAGTTATTTAAATAAGTACATATACTTATTTTACTGTTATTTTGTTGAATTATACATGAGACTACTTGTGTCAGTTTTTAGGTAGTTTCGTTATTTCAAATTTGATATCTGATTAAAAATTCCAGCTGGAGCATTCATTTGGTTCAGCTTATTTTAAAGTTCAACCCGAGGCGTATGCAGATCTATGTGGAATAAAGAATATACACATTGATAATTACAATTTTCTGTCTGAATTTGTTAAAGAATTCTTTAACGAAGAAAATGCACAGTATATGTTATGAAAATAAATACACCTGGATCTGAATTTTTTTTAATACACCATAACCAGTGTAAAATGCTTAAGAAATATTATTTAATTACTTTTAACAGTGTACACAATTAAACAAAGTAACAATATAATAAGGAAACATTTAGATATTAAAAAAAATATTTCATTATAAATTCACGGAACATTTGCAAACGCATGTAAAATTATGTATTAAAAATAAATGATAAAATGCATGTGACAATATTACCCAATTAACATTATAAAGTCACTTTGACATCATATTGAAGATGTGTTTAGTGATGAAACAATTCAATTTGATTTCACTCGTCAAGGGAAATGTCAGTGATATGAACTACAAATGACAAAATCACTTTGCCTCACTACCGTAAAGAATAAACCATTAAAGTGTAACAGAGACAGATATATCTTGTTTCTTTTTCTAAAATAATTTTTTTCAAAAGTAAAAGAGACAACAACTATATCTTTATTTTATAAAAAGAATTTGACAATTGTTTTTTCATAAGTGATATCTATCTGAAATCTGAGTGAAATAGAATTGATTTCTTGACTCGAACTTCACCTAGCTATGTCATTGCACTAAAATGTTTACTGGGTATATTATATTTGTGTAAATGTGACAGTTCTGTGGCATCCTACAAGAATGATGGTGATGAACAGGAAGAGACGTACGTTCCATGTTAATACTACTTGACTTAAAGTTTGCAAATGTCAATTTCTTAGTTACGGTTCATTATAAAAGAAACGTAGAGGTTACGTGGAACGTTCGTCGCTTCCTCTACATCACAATTCTTCTCATGGCACAATCCTGAGAACTCACCACTTATACACTATTTAAATTATGCAGTTATTGTACTTGTATAATATATTTAAATTATTTGTGTTTAGAAAGAGATAGCGAATGTATAGATAAAAATGCTTTGAAGATTGTTTAAATGCGGGGCAGGGGGTAAACACACATAATTACGAATACTTGAAACAAATAATTAGATATAGCACATTCGATGTTCAGACGAATGTTTAATTGGAACTAGAACACATCACAATCTGAAGAGTAGCATGGTAGAAGATAGTTAAAGTAGAAATACATTTATATATGGCAATGGTTAAATATTCTGTTGCTACGCACAAAAATTCATCTATTTAAAAAGAATGATTCCAAAAACCTTGAAGAGTATCACAGAATATTATACCATAACCCATATGCAAGAAAAAAAATAATTGAAAACATGAATAATATAATAGTTCCATTATATAAAATAAATGTAGCGAGCCAGAAATAATCCTGGGTTAGTCAAATAACTTATCACCAGTAGATTGAATATATATTTGGGGGCACACACAGGACCGCACTCAGAAGAACATTAGGAAATTAAAAGGTGGATTTACAGATTATTCCATAATAGTGTGTAATAGTTGCAACATAAGATTGTTTGATATCAGGGGTGGGTTAAGAGAGGGGTGGGGTAGGTATCAGGTAATACATTGGGACAACACTTTTAATAATAATATAGCCTTATGTGATCACCTATAAGCTGTTACTCACTGTGACAATAAATCACTAAGAAAATATTTTAAGCCAGCTAAAGCTGATCATCCGACTTTAATTTAGTTATTAACATTTCAATAAGATAAGTCTTTTAAATATTGTCTTAGCTTTTGACCACTGCGAGAAAACACAGGGGAATAACGAACACTGTCACTGCAAGATCTAAATAAAATTATATACGTACGACAACATAGATTGAAAACAATAAAACTGTAAAATAAAATAATTTAAAAAAATTAAAATTACTTATAAAAAAAGTATATATATATTAAAAAAATATGAACATCCAAATATGTTTGTAAATTGAAAAAACAGTTGATGTTATATTTTAACTGAATAAGATAATTAAGCCAAATTATTGTTTGTATTATATTTAATGAATTAAATATAATAATTAAAGAAACAGCAATTAAAAAATAAATTTTGAAAAATAAACATTTTTCTATATTATTTTTAGGTTATTATAATATTTAGACAAACACACCCAGGTCAAACCAGTCTCAGTTATATAAGTTCTAATAATTAACAAGTGCGGCTAAGACTATTCATCTAATTAAGTAGTTGTAATTAAGCACAGTTCAAAATATCAGAACTTAAATTGATAATAATCTTATCAATCAATTATTTATTGTTTGTGATTTTATTGAAAACTACTTTGCGAATTAGTTATATTTTGAACTGTACATATTATTTAAATTTTATTTTTAAAACCAACAATTGATTATGGTCCGTTTCTGGATTTTACCTGCAAAGCTTCTAGCGGCAATTATTTTAACTTACAACAAAACGTAAGGGCCATAATTATTATATTAATTATTAATATAATAATAAATAAAATAATAACTGAGTGTACAGCATACGATTCTCCATTTTAAAATATTGTTTAGAAATTTTTAATATAAAACTAAAGTTAATATAGTATTTTAATTTGAGAGGTAATACAAAACAAAATAAAAACAAAATTAATTAACCGATTTTTGCATTAAAAGAACAATAGAAAACTGAATGATGTATTTTATTTTTAATATTAAAAACCAGATTGCTTATTAGCGTATCTGAGTAAAATACTGTAAATGAATTGTTTGTAAAAAGTAAAAAGGATTTAATTAAAATTTAATAAAAGTAATTTATCAAGATGGAGAATCGATCTGCACTCTGTCTATAATAACCATACAAATAAATACTCTACATATGTACAATATCATAAATATTGCAATAAAATCGTATAAAACTCACGGTTCTTCACAGCCTGGACACAACTAATGGACACCATTAAAAGAAACATTCATGTTACAAAGAAAAATATTTTAATAAATAATAAATATGAAATAATATGGATGAGTACATTTGAATTGGATTATTAAAAACTTAATTTGAATATAATGTAACATTGTTTATATTAAAAAAATATACACAATGTAAATTACTTGAAAATAGCATTTGATTTAATAAGAATTTAATGTGATGCAATAAATAACCTTTTTTAAAAATATTCAAAAATACAAACTAATTAATTAATGTTGTATTAACATTAAACAAACTACTCAATTGTAGAAATCCCTAAAATATATTAAAAAGGGCAAATATTGTATTTTGTATACAACTCTTACGAGCGAAGCACTGGCTACTTTAACTTTATTTAATATTTTATCATAAAAAGTGCAAAATAAAAATTATTTAAAATTCAAAAGTGTTAAAATTTTATTTGTATATATATATGATTAAATAATTTAAAAAAATAATTAAATCGTGTGACTCTATAAATTATAAAAATTTAAATTAATACTGTACCAAAACTTTTACTTTTTTCTTTATTTAATTCTATTTCAGTTGATTGAAATATGACAAATAGTGATTTGAAGTATACGTGTTAAATATACAAGAATTAGGAATTAATATACAAGCAAAAATTTATATATATTCCTAATAACAATAAACAAATGTATTTCAATTACTTAAATTAAGTAGTAATTCAAATATTATAATTTACCTAATCACATTTTCTTATAAAATAAAAAAAAATAAACGTAAGAAACAATAAAATACTCTAAGAACAACATGAAATCACTGCATGCAACATAAAAACTAAAAAATATAAAAATGAAAAACAAATATACAAAAAACATTCTTCAGCCGCAAAACATGAAAAAACATTATAAATAGGGAAAAAAGCATGCTTAAGAAAATGTAAGATATTTTTCAAGAAGGAAGAATTTATGAAAAGGTAAAACAATAGACGAAATATATACTTAAAAAATGATAGAGAACAACTTCCGCAAAATGTAAAATGTTGAAAAAAGAAGAATATATATTTAACATTTTACTATTTTATAAAATACAGAAATTAAAGTTTAATAAATTATAATTAAATGTTATTATATTAATATATTGTTTTGATTATATTGTAAATATATTTTTATTTATATAATATAATAAGATTTATATATAAAAAGTTTTTTATAAGTTATAGTTGTTTAATACCTGCCTTATTTAATGAAAGTAGTATTAATAAAAATTGATTGCAGTAATTTAAAGCATGTATTAAGTAAACTTTACGTAAATTACTTTACTAGAATGATGATAACTTTATTTCAAATTATTTGTTATCATTTTTCTAATAATAAATTTATAGAGATTTTTTGATGTTTTAATTTTTATGTAATATCTCATAAGGTAATATTTGAGTAAGTTTTTAATGTGCGTAATGACAATAATCTGATTCCGTACAAACAAATATAAAATCAAAAAACCTCTATATAAATAAATCATAGATTTTATTCAATTTTAAATTCACAGCCATTAAAGTTATTTCATAAAATATATGATTTATTTAAATTACTATCTTTTAGTAACTTTTAATGTCAATAAAATCAACCTCCGAATCCGCCCATTCATAACAAAATTTCAGTACTTACGTGTATGTGATTTTGTTTGTTTGTTTGAAGCGGCATGCAATGTCGAGGGCACAACCAAAACACAGGCCATAAGCAGAGCAGAGAAAGTATGAGAAAAGAGAAAAAACATTTTCACGTCAATTACATTTGTCAAATTATTTTTTGCCAAAAATAAAAAATTCAAATAAACAAATTAAAAAAAATAATTAAACAAAAATTCTCAAATTTATATTTTAAAATTTTATACTTGTTCTTAATATATACATTATTGAAATTTCTCTTTTTAAGTTGTGCAGCCGATTACGTTAAACTATGTCGGTACTTACAAATAATTTTCTATAGTAAATCTCAAAATAAAAGTTAAATGCATAAAAAAAATTCAAAATATTTATATTATAGAATTAAAAATGCTTTAAATAAGATAAAATTCTACATTTTTTTTCTCTTATCAAAGAAAAAGTTAAATGTAAATATGCAATGTGTTTAACAAATGAATTTTACTTTATTTAAATTAATTTTTAATCACTTTCAAAAATAATTTTTTATATAAACTATCAATAACGTATATATTAATATTAATTTTGATATTTGTTAATTACGAATTTCTAAAATAAAAAATAAAATTCTTCTTAAAAATAAAAATATACAAAAGTATCCAGGAAATCCTTGTTCTTGATAACGCTGATCCTGGAATAAATTCTGCTGCTAAATCCTTTTTAACTAGATAAAACTGTAATGCATACAACTGGATTGAGTCGATAATTGTTAAATAAGTGTAAGATGAATAATGTTATGTATAAAGATGATGAAATAAATAAAAGATTATGAAATTTTTGAGTATTTTTGGTCCGAACTGGGTGCCTCAATGGCTTGAAGTATTTGTTTTACCTTTCAAAATTATTTAAAAATATAAACCCTAAATTAATATATGTAATTAAAAATTATCAAAAATAATTATCAAAAATTACTATCAAAACTGTATAAAAAATAAAATAAAGTACTGTTCAAATATTCCAAAAATCACTATCCAATATTTTCATTATTTGTGTTATTAATTATTTGTCTAAATCCATATCGTCTATTGGCTATAAGTAATTAATATTTATAGATAATATTATTTATTGTTGTTTCTTTTCAACCTGTGTCTGGCGATAACATTACCTGCCCCCCTTCGCCTTCAACTCCCTGTAGTTCACGCCATTCTTCAATTGTCTGTGCCAAATCTATTTGACACAATGGCACTTTGACCTCACCAATTTGGTCATGTTTGCTGAATCTATCAAAATCAAATATGGCGAAGACAAGCGTCTTATTCATGGCGTCGGCATATGGTACATTCTGGAAATAATGATGTATGTGTAAATAATGATAATGTATTTGTATTGGGAATAAATCTATGGGCACTCGTCTCTTTAGATAACAGATGGACATTATTTTTACAAAGCAGATATAATTTGGAGAAATATTTTGAAGTATTGATAAACATTGACTAAGAGAATTGTTCGAAAGTCGTACTGCTTCTTATAGAGTACATTAAACTGACAGAATAGATCAGTAGCTCTCATTCCACACAGTGGCGAAGCTGGAAGTATTGCAGCAGTCAAAAAACTTTAAGAAGTCAAAACTCTTACTTGAAGATTAATAACAATGACCTCAAGACTAAGAATGAATCATACTGGAGCTCCGAAACATCTAGTAAGAAACAAAATCACTCCAAACCCTAAATGCGAATGTGGTGAAGAGGAGGCAGACATATTCTGCATTCTTTTGAACACATTCTGTGGCAATGAAAAAATACAGCAATGGCAAGAAATGGACTCCAAAGGGCGGTGCTATAGACTTCCCAGACGCTTCCTGTTAACACCTCCTTTTTGATTGAGAAACCGAAATTTGTAACAGCAGTAGCCATGAATAGATCATTCTTGTTGTCTGGATATAAAGTATAAGAAGAAGGATAACCTTGTTAGGGGCATTAAAAAGAAAACACTTACTTTGAAAGTGAACGTTTCATTAAATACTGGACTTAAAGTTTTTCTGTGCACTTTTGTCTCAAATTTCTTCTTCTTGTCCGGTAACAAATAGACTTTGACATATGGATCAGAAGTACCACCCATATCTAGCGCTGGTAACTCTTCAGCTTGGATAACTGTCACCGCCAAACTGTTTGAGTTGAAGTCATATTCCAGCTAAAACATATCAAACTTTTTACTAACACATTTTTACAAGTATTACTCAAGTTACAGACAATAAACTGAACGAACCTTATACTGTAACTTCCCGAGTTTAACTTCGCTGACTTTACTTTCACCTTCATCCGGTTCTTCTGCGTTTTCCGTTAATTCTTCCATATCCGGCTGCACCTGTACAGTTAAACAGGTCATCCAAATAGCACCGACTTGTGACCCCTTTACCCTCGCGAGCAAAAATAACAAATACTACTCTACATAGTGGAGAACTCATCATGCATTAAACAATGAAACGTAAATGACAAAATGAGGTTCATTTGCTTTCAAAACGAGATTGATCAAATTGGATAGATTGCCATCAAGATTTAACTGATTACCATAATTATTTACAACACGAAAAAAGATATTAGCATTTAAAAGAGACTAGGATATAGATTGATATGGTGGTGTATTAATAAACTTCCTCTAACGATAAAGTTTGCTAATGAGTAATAACTTCAATACACCTTACTGAAAAAAACAAAGGCCGAGTATGTTACAGTTGAGATCATCTTAATTCATGAACTCTTCTTTAGGGGTTGTTTCTTATTATTGAAATAAATAAAGGTTAATATATTTATATTGACGTTTTTGTTTTTTAAATATCCAACAAATGACGGAGTTATAGCTATATCAAATTTGATTTTAGTTTTGCCGCTTGTTTTAGCTTGAGAAGACACAATTCAGCTGTTAGTAATAAATGAATTATCTCACACATATTCGTATACGTCTCTGTTGTATAAAAGAGATGACAAATCGTCAGATCCCAGTAAACATTTTGGAGTCACTTTGACATCATATTGAAGATGCGTCATGATTTTTTTGTCATAAAAGAGTTCATTAATAGTTCAGTTTCTCACATTTTTTCATATAAAATGTCTACTTTATCGGCAACAGATGGCGAAATTACTCCACCTGTCGGAATACAAATGAAGATAAAGTTGATGCGAACTATAATTGAAGTGAAATAGTGATAGAAACGTCACTAAATAGGGCACTTCACCAAATTGTTTACTGGGATGTAATGTACTGAAATGCATTGAAATTTGTATATAACGATCCTTTTAATAATTAAAAAGACAAAGTATTGAGGTTCTGGTAGCCAACTTTATCAATGTATAGTTCACTTTTATAAAAATTAGGTTTTGGTTCACAACTACAATTCAAAATTTACATTAAAAAAAGGTGTCTTCAATATCGTTCGGTATGTTTTTACAGAAATTTGAACCAAATTACCATACGGTTAGAAAACACGTTTATTCTACATGGCTTTTGGATCTTCCAATAATATCTTACAACATCTGGCAGCACTGTGTTGCCACTAGTATATTTATTCTAATTACAATGAGTTTATGATGATTGGACTAGTCTCCACTATTTTATCACACACATGTATATATGTATTCAGGGAACCCAAACCTTTTCTTTGTACGCTGAACCTAACAACTGCACTGATTTTAGATCTACTCCCTTCATTCCTTTCTTTCCATCCTTTGATCGACGTTTTCGGCAACATCTTCTGATACAGCAGAAACATATTCCCAAAATGACAATCGAAACAGCTGCCAAAAGAAAATAGTTATACAGTATTTTGAGTTATATAAATAAATAAATTAATAAATAAAATACTTAAAGCAAGTGAAAGCTATTTTGGAAAAGTTTAAACTATTCATATGACAATAAAACATAACCTACAATGATCAGTAAATGAATGTATTTGCACGTTATTATGTTATTTATGTTAAAGTAATTTAATTTATAATAATAATTTAGTTTTGTAATAAATTATTTAAACAAATGTGTCGAATGCTTTAAACGAAAAAACGACTTTAAACTTTGATGTTAAATGTTAAAAATAAGTTTGAACAGATGGTTCGTTAAATAATCAGCAAACAACACGATTAATTGAAGAGACAGGTTTGATCCTTTATAGAACTGACGAATATATTTTCTATGTATCAAATAGTTTGTTTGAATAGAACAATGGGCTTGTGTCCTCATTTTTTAGTGGTCGATTTTTCAATTGTTGATTGAAATTGATGTTAATAAATGTGTATTGGCGTGTCTTTTTTATTAAATATCTAAATGTTGACGGAGATATAGCAATTAAAAATATGAATTGTAGTTTTAGCGCTAGAAATGGTCGGCCATATTTTTATGACGTTAAATGCATTTTAACGTCAGTTATTTGTTGAGTAGTTCAGTGCTGTGGTAATGTTTTGCAGCTGTTGGTAGTCAAATAATCAAGTCAAGTCAAAGAATAATAAGTTTTTATTTTATTTAACACTGCTAAGGCAGACATAATATTGAAATTTGATTGTTACTTGAAATAGATGTAAATAATATTTGATATTTTGATATATAAATACATATAGCAGAGATTTATGAGCTGTAAGGTTGGTAACCTTACACTAGGATTGTGATGTCACATGCACTTGGAATGTGTACAACGTTGAATCCCTTTAATAATTAAAGAGACAAAATGACTTTTTTAATTGTTAATATCTCTTAATATATAAGGAGTTATTAAAAAATAATTGAACATTTGAGGTTCTAGTAACCCACTTTATCAATATATAGTACATTTTTATAAGAATTAAGACATAGGATACAAGCCCATTAATTACTAAGTGTAATCAAATTAAGTTTGTTGTTATTCTGTGAGAAATTAAGAAAACTATTGGATTCTACTGAGTTAAGCAAATTGTAAATAATATAAACTGCTGGAAATGTTATTGTGTGAGAACGTTTAGAATCGAAACATTGTACTTTTAGTAGATAAACAAAATATTACCTTACATTTCAAGTTTGCTAGCTTATTTAACAATTGCTAGTTCACTACAAGTTAGTTTTAATAAACCACTTAAGTTTAAATTATGAGAAGAATTTACCTATAATTATTGCAACTAATCCCCATGTTGGAAGACCCATTTCCTCAGCAAGTTTTTCTGTTAAGTCTGTTGCTTTATCAATAAACTTTTCACCTTCTTCTTTCGGCGCCTCTGTCGATGAGACGCCTTCGTATCCGCCATCTATAACACAATGTTTTAATAAGGAAATTCAATTACCGCGCAATTACCAATTACCGCATGTTATTCATACCTGTAGATGTTGACTCTGTAGAGGTAGTAATGCGAGCGTGTTTGTTAAAATTATGTAAAGGTAGATCTGAAGTTGCTGACATTACAGTACTTCCAACTGTATCTGTTTCATCTTGTTTTACTTCTTCAGTTGGTGACTGCTCTGCTCCGCGTCTATAACGCAGCTTAAATATAGAGGGCGCCATGTTCTGCAATGAAAAAAGTTTTAACAAATATAAGTAATTTTTTCCAAATTTTTTCACTTGAATAGATTGAATGAGTAAGCTGCAACACGAATTCTTAAGTATCATTCCCACTTACTGTTTTTACAATTTAATTTTAATTGTAAAGCATATGGGACCATTTTAAGAACCGCTTTCATTTAAACGGGCATTTTATGTTGCTCGAATATGCGAACTTTGATCTTCATACGTATAAGGCCTGTCTCAGTATGGGACCGTATTTAAGCGACGGCGTATTCGGACGTAAATCGGCGGATTGGATGAGCTACAAAGCAAAACCGCCTATGTGTGTCACAGATGTCTGTAGTTGTGTATTAGGGGGTGTATTGGAGTTCTTTAGCACTTATATAATTTATCATGAGAGCAAACTTTAACTTTAATTTTTATCGATACACTACTGGTATTAAAGGGACTTTAGCATTTATTATATATCTGAGTTCTGGTTGTCGTGAATTTAAATTTAGTTCTATCGTATCGGTGTCCATGATTCACTGAAATACAAACATAAACTGCATGCAGAACATACTCGTCATAAGCGATGTCGCCGATAGACCTCATTTGAACCGTATTGCAGCGTAACAACAAGCGATCTTAGGTATCTCCTCCAGTCTGAGGCGGCTGCTTGCATTTACAAAGGTTCGGATAGTATATCGTTGTAGTAGTAGTAACGTAGTGGCTAATGTGCGAGGTAGTGCCGCCCGTATTCGGACGGCTTTGTAGCGTGCAGTCTGAGAGGTCCAGAGAGTTTTCATTACATTTACAGGGTTCGGATAGGTAAAGCGAAGTAGTCCGTATACGTCCGGCAGAAATTCGCTTAAATACGGTGCCATACTGAGACAGGCCTAAACCTTATTATAAACACGGGCGTATGAAATATATACTTCTGCGGTATAAATAGAAATTTTCTCTCACGATAAAGTGTGCTAATGCGACAGTACCTACAGAAAACGTCGGATGTCGATAGTAGTCGTTTCCACTGAGAGAGGGAGAGAACTTATCAATACATAGTTACAAAAACCCTTAAGAAATTTGTAATTTCAATTAATTTGAAATGGACTACCCTTTCTTTATGTAATATACTAAATCGATCGTAAAACCTCCCGATAATTTATTATCTTGAATATTTCTTTATAGCGAGTTTAACAAGTTTTTGTTTAGTACATTTTGTTATACACTTTCATAAAATCAATTTATTTTAAAATATTTCATAATATATTTTAAAAGGCAAAAAGCTTTTTACCATAATGGGCAAGGCACGTGCTGGAGATAAATATCCTAAGGCATAATCGCATAATAAAACAAGAAATATGGTAAATACCATCCTTGTCTTGTCTTGTATATACAAAAATACATTCCCCAGCGGGTAGAATTAAATATAACAATGCTAATAAATTCACAGAAAAACAACAACAAAAATTTCAATTATAAATAATATATAAATATTATCATTTACATTTCCATTTTAAATTCAGCAATATTTTATTCGAAATTAATTGTTTTTCAATTTATTTTATTCAGGGAGAATGAATATTTATTTACAGTTTTATTTGTTGACAACAAATACAGATACAAATACTGAAATATTTCTATGTATTTGTTTAAAATGATTGTGTGAGTTTTTGGTATTGGTATACATACGAGTATACAAAAATCTAATTTTAGAAGCTCTATTCCGACAAAACAAAGAACAACTTTTAATTTATTATAGATTCAAGATCGGATCAAGTCACGCAAAGCTAACATTAAACGTTGTGTTAAGCCATACATGAAATAACTTTAGAGTAAACGGATAAATCTTAGGCCTGTCGCACACTGCAAGCGTATTTAAGCGAATTTTGACCGGACCTATATGAACCCTGTAAATGTCATGAACGCTCGCACACTGGAAACGACAAAGCCGTCCGAATACGGGGTTATGTAGCTCTCACATTGCAAATTTTAACCAAGCGAATACATGCTATAGATCAAATTACGATAGCTCATACTTAAAACAAGTTGTGTGGTATAAACTGCCGATATAACTAAAAAGCACTGGCTCACATATTTTTCTATAATGTATATAGAAACGAATAAGATAAAATTTATTATCGTATTATAGATTTATATTGCTCTTATAACCTCTTTTGAGTATAAGTCACAGCCGAACTATCGTGATTTGGACTATACAACCTATCTGAACCTTGTAAGTGAATGCAATCAGCCGTCTCAGATTGGAGGGGAAGCAATAGTATCTTTCATAACAGTGGTGTATCGATAAAAATTAAAGTAAAAGTTTGCTCTCATGATAAATTATGTTAGTGCTAAACAACTCCAATACACCCTACAGTACACAACTATGACTTGGCGTACTGTCGTATCGGAATGTGGTATAGTTCAAATTACGAGAGTTCGGCGGCGACTCATACTAAAAACAAGTTGTGGGGTATAAACTGGCGATATAACTAAAAAGCACAGACTCACTCATTTTTCTATAATGTATATAGAAACGAATAAGATAAAATTCATTATCGTATTATAGATTTATAACGCTCTTATAACCTCTTTTAAGTATAAGTCTCCGCCGAACTATCGTGATTTGGACTATATGTATGTATTGTGACACAACACATGCAAAGAACACAGGAGTTGGTTTGCTTTCAGAGTTCTAATCGCTCAAATACGCTGGCAGTGTGCGACGGACCTTAATACAAATAATGAATAGCACACTGGTCCAATTCATGACGCATGACGTCAGAAAACAGCCACTAATTTGAGATTTGAACATATTTACTTTATTATTAACCTACTTTCCAAGATGGCGTCTAAACGGTGACGCTTCCCCCACAAAAATTCTAATTTAAATTGAGTGGTGGCTCGTTTAAATAATGATAGAATTAAATAACTGCCAAACCAAAATGCACGTTTCCATTTCGATCTTAAATATCATACGTGAACGTTTCAACATACTTTTTAGACAAAACAAAAGATGGCAACACTGTTGTATAAATCACATGTCAACAATTTAAAAGTACAATCTACGTTGCCATATTTTATAGAAATATATATGTTTTTATTTTCATCATACAATAAAATATTAACAACACAGAATCGTATGAGTGAGGATGTGAATTGTACAATAAGAGTACAAGTAAGAGGGGGTGGCAGAGTTCGCTCCCTTTCCTCCTTCTCGTCCGTGTGGAATAGGGGTAGCACTAGAGGTAGCAAAGCTCCGTCTGTTCTGTTCTGTTCTGTTCGTACTGTAGCCCACGCATCGGGCTTAATAGCGAAACGGGGTTCAAGTAGTCGTACCAGAACTTTAATACACCGTACGGTTTAACAGGATAGTGATAAAACACGATTTATGGGAGATTAAATCAAAAATACTCTAGAGGGTATGAAGGGTAGGATGTATAGTGGTTGTAAAATGTTATAGGGGACGATTTCACCTTAGGATTAGTGTTCTTGATATAACTGCGTCTACACGATAAAAACGTCACTCAAGATGAATCAAAACCAAAAACAGATTTAAATTTTAAATTTTTCATCTTTTTGTTTTTATTTTTAATATTTGTTTGAGTGCATAATTTATAATTTATAAATGAAATACGAGTATGGGTATTTAAAATATAAAAATTAAATAAGATGCATTGATAAAGTCAATAATGTTTTTTAGATTTTCTCTACTTTCAAATATCTGCCTATAGTCTTCAGGCATTTTACAGTTTGGTCTATGCGATGTTTATTATAATGTTAGTACGCTGTTACATTCTTCAACTATTGCTTGTGGTTCTCTTTTGAATAAGTAGGTATGAGTAAGACTTGTAAGACCTATCATGAGCTATTACAGTAACTATTGTTTTTAAAATTGATGACTTTACTCCCTTAATTTGTTATCAGTTTCTTACTGCCATGGATAATTCTTTTTATTCTTGATTAAGATACTTCCCTAACAAAATACTATCTATAGAATTTAATTAAATTTAAAAATGATGTTAATATACGAGGTATCTTTAAAATGGTCGGTTAGCGTTAATTATTTTATAAAAAATTTCATGCACTACTAAAGTTGACTGATTCAGCTGTTGTAATAGACTGGGTTTACCGACCTTACTCAAATATGACATAGTAATTGAGTACACTGCTAACAACTTACGGAACAAAAGATTTTTGTAAAATAATTACCGTCTGCTTTCTTAAATTACAAAAATCCCGTTACTATTTAAAACCAACTCGCAGGTATCCTTAATTTAATTACAAAATTTCAAATATTTAGACCAGCTGTGAACCGATAAGGCAAGCTAAACAAAATTAGACAACCGAATACATGCATAGATACGAGTGTAATACTTCTAATATAATAAAATAAGATATATATAATATAGATATAATAATTAATAAAAAATTCAATTAATTAGTTACATTTTTAAACAAATAATTCATGTTCTAAAGACATTTACAAAATATAAGAATATTGTGCTGGTCTGGAAATGATCTGTCAAGGTCTCAACGATCTCTGCAACAGTGCCTGTATTAATATCTCGCTGATCTATACTCTGACGAATAATGGAAAGAGTCTATAGAAGGAGATACAGCATGGAACTGGCAGACATCCAGTAGCAATGCTTGGATAAATCTCAATGAAAATAGAAAAAAAGGGGGTCAACCCGTTACGCTGATTCCAGAAAGTCTGGCTTTATTTTCCTTGGACGAGATTATATTTCATGGAATAAAAAACCCGTAGTCTATGCCGCATATGTGTGGGAAGAGGCTTTAGTATTATAAAGAGTTTATTTTTAAAATACGAAGGAAATATATTCACAATTCATTTGTAAAGTATCCTAACTAAAATTAGAATAACCCTTTCTTAATCCCCTACTAAGATTACTTATTCAAATTAAGTTAAGTTAATATTCTAATGGTAGTCTTCTTTTATGTATATATCTTTCTTTCCATTAATATAATTGTCCTACGGTTAATCCTTTTTCCGATCTCTACATCTTTCTCTTCCAATCTTATTAATTTTTCACTTCTTTCTTCTACATTCTATTAAGATCCCTACAAACAATTTAGATTCGAAGCGTATAAAATTCGAGTACGATATTATAGAACTCGACCTAATATAGGAATTTACTACTTATGGACAACAAGAAAAAGAGTATCCGTTTCGAAGGCATTTTAGATCAAAAAGGGAAGCGATAATCTCAGAAGTAAAAATGCATTACCCCACTCCATAAACTTAAGCCTGAAATAAGAAATTTCTTTTTCTGAACGTATCCAAATATATTTTCTATCTGTGGTTTCGAAAAATCTTACTCAAATTGTAATCAAGCTATTCGACATTACTACGATACAAAATAATGTTTGTAGAACTCTAATAAAAGTATTAGATAGGTTTTTAGATAATACCAATCTTTAAACGATATGTGTTAAAATTTCATGACATTCTAATCATTGGTTTACAAGTTACAGTGGTTTTAGTACCGTCACTTTTCTAATTTTCAAAACAATGGAAAAATCTGAACTTAGTGTATTGTAGATAAAGCATTGCTATTAACGGAAAACATTTCGTAGTACGTTTTTCTCTTAGATAATAATATTATCTAAAACTTTTATTCATTACTTTTTGTTTTAACTTTTACAGTAAAGAAGTTATAAGCAAAAATAAATCTTAAGATAAGTGGTGTCATGTTCAGACTGTACTGTAGTAGTACAGTCTGTTCAAACACCACTTAACTTGCTTATAACTTTTTTATTGTAAAAGTTACAACAAAAAGTGGTAAATAAAAGTTGTAGATAATGCTATTTTCTACAAAAAAGGTTTATACAACATTTTTGTAGGAATTATAGTTTTCAAGATAAATAAAAAAACATGAAAACATTTTACATGCTGAAACAAAAAAAATTCTGGATTTCAGGTTATCGTCTAAAGACAATCGTAATAATGATAACGCCTGAGGTAAACGCTAGTAGCTATATATTTTTATTTGTTATTTCTTCATATTTATCAATGTCAGCACATAATCAATTTAACGTTGATAACAACCAATCCCAAGAAGTGTTGCGCAGGTTTGTGAATCAAAGACAAACACACTGCAGTCTGACGTCAAGCATAAGTGCTCTCGGTCTCTAACCACAACAAAATGAACTTTATTTTATTCTTAAAAAAAAAATATAATCATATTTGTATAAGAAGTTGATAAAAATAATATTTTTAAGCAAGCAAAAAATGAAATAAAAAATTTTTAATAAAGAGAGTTTGACCTTAAAAAACTAGAGACGCAAAATGTCTTAAATCGATGCATAACTCCGCAACCCTTAATTCTTGTTGGGTGAATGCCTTGGGGCTGACATCCCTGACATCGCGTTCTCACCATCAACGACGCCTCCGCAACACATTTAGGGATGCGGTCGAGTCCATTTTATTATTAGACGCCGTACAATTAGTACCACCATCTCTGAATACCGTAATAACACTGTCATAAATTTGCCCGTACAGTGGTTCAAACATATTTTTAGTTACTACGTACTAAAGTGATTAAACTAAACTAAAAACGCCTATGACATTGCCTGAATATATATATGAGCTTTAAGAGCTTCTAGAGCTTTCAGAAAGCGTTGGAGGCACTCAAGATTGTAATATTATATCACGCTTACGTACACACACATACACTCAAAGCAATATTTTACGTCAGTGGAGAAAAGTACCACTTTATAAGTCTAGGATCTTCATTCGTACAGTATTTTTAGATTTTATATTTTATTTTACATACGTCTCTTCTTATCTTTTAAAATGGACTTGAAATCTTTTTGATTACGTAAGTAGCGAACGAATTGCTATATATACTTAATAACATTATAATGACTTACAACTCATTCCCACTCACTCACTGTTTTGATATTTAATTTACGATTTTATTTATTAGTTTGATCAAGATTTCAGCTTTTCAGAATAAGCATTTCTTGTCACATTCGTGTTTTAATTTGAATTTAGTTAATTTAGTTAATGCGCCAACTTCGACAGTTGAAAAAAATTGTTCTTTATTTTTGACAAATTCACATTGAACTTCTTTTAAAATAACATAATATAGTTTTTTTTTAATTTAGTATTTTTAATTTAGAAACATTGGACCTTGTAAGGTTCTAGAAAAACAAAGAAAACGTAAATGAAATTCTAAACATTTTCACTAAAACTAAAACTAAACAACTAAACTAAAAACTAAAACTAATACAACTAAAATTAAAGTCAAAATTAAAAACAAAATTAAAGCAGGTGGTGGGAATGATACTTTATTATAAGATGTAATATAATTACTTTTTTAATTTACTTTATTTAATGTTAGTTAACTATCTTCTCATATGCAAAATAAGGTTAAAAAAGCTAAAAATGTAAGGTTATAGAAATAGCTCAATTTGAAAAACACTTTTAAAGTAATTGACATTCGCAAATGAGGAATTTAATATTTTTGTAATAATCCTGACATTTAAAAAACATGTATTTTTAATAAATTCCCTGTATGCTTTATGAAATAATCCCTCAGCTTCATTAAGAATATAAGTATGCTTGTATATTCCATATTCCACATCATATTATATTTTTTATGAAAATTGTCATGAAAATATCTCTCTTGGTTTGTACAGCATTTCTCTTGACTGAACATCACATTTTGAAGAACTGTAATTCTATATAAATCGTATGGAGTACCCTTTCAGTAGTATGACCTTTAACATTTGAGATCTACTATGTGTATATTAAGTCTCTAGTAGCGTTGTTGAACGTTGTTGAAAGGTCAAGCGTTACTATCAAAAGTATCTCTCTCTTTCCCCCCTCACCATCAAACATATATTGAAATAATTGTAATAGTAATATAGTAGAAATCAGTGATAACTAAAATAATAGTGTTATGAAATGTGTAGTAGATTATAGTCATCAGAGTATTGCTATAGATAGTTTGAAGTCTTAGTCGATTGGATCATATACCGTGGTAGATTCGCGGCGTCGTTAGATGATAGCGATAGTTGATTGATGGTGTATTGTTAAAATGAATTGTCTTAACCTTCACTTAAGATTAATTGGTTAAGCTGCAAGCCTGATTCCATTGCAAGAAGGAATGAGAACGTGTTACACCGAGAGAAGTATTTATGAGACAACAGTAACTATACAGCACGTGATTTACCATGATTGCTATGGGTATCGACACTAAACGTTTACAAGCTACATATGTTGTACAAGACATTTGACAAACTTGTAAAATGAAGTAGACACGATACAAAAGGAAACCACACTAGGCTTTTATTATGAAATACATTTAAGATTGCCTGTAATTTCCAGATGTTAGAAAATGAAAGCTATAAATTGTATCAGTGGTATACACATAAGGTTCATGATATAATAGTGGAAGGGCAAGTGAGAATAAACAACTCTGATTGGTTATATCCAATAGTCTTATACGCAGTATTATTAATTGTTTATTGTTCGCCTTTCGGCTTTACAATCTACATTCTTAATACATTTCATATACTTCAACTTACAATTAAATTTACATTATTCTAGACCTTTTTATTTCCAAAAGTACTTTCTTCTTCTTCTTCTCTTGACCCTCTTCCTTCATTTTCCCTAGTCTTCCTTCTGGACTGGTCTATTCCATAGTCTATTTTTCTGGGCTGAAGTTTAACTGTTTCCTCGCTACTTCTTTCTTTCTCCTGCTTCCCTTCACTGCCTCTTTTAGTACTTCCTTTCTCTTCCTGTTCCTTGTGCAACCCAGCCACCAGCTTATTTATTCTCCTGTTTTTTCTTTCCTTTTTACTATTTCCGCCATCCACCCCTTTCCTTCACTGCCTCCCTTTAATAGCTGGCCAATATTCCATTCGCTCGCTACTTTTTCCTTACACTCAAACTTAATGTGCTCCAGTGTTTCGTCCTCCGCTCCGTACACTCTACACTTTCTTTCCTCACTACTTTCCCAGTATCTGTTTCCTTTTTCCTCATTTCCCAATCTAAACCTTGCTGTTCTTCTTATGTGTTTTATGTTACGCGTTATGAGGCACATTATTTTCCCATAACCTTTTATATCTTGTATTGTAGTTGCTTTTTTCGATTTTTCCCATTCTCTCCTGTTGTTGTATCTCCTTATCCCTTCTCCTTAGCTCCTCTTCCACACTTGTCCAATAGTCTTATACTGTAGCATAATGAAATAAACCTTATCATAGTAACAGCCCAACTAATGGTAAAGCATATTATTCTCCGATGCTTAAGCTACTCATCGCACAGACAAGGCTGTAACATTCATGAGGAATACAGGCAGATATTTGAAAGCACGGAAAGTCTGAAACCCTTATTAAGTTTATCAATAAAACTAATTTAATCTCTTAATTTTAAGTACCCTTACTAATATCTATAATTGTAAATGTTTATATTATTTTAAGTGCTAATAACTTTTGAAAGTTGATGTACTCAAATAAATATTAAAAAAACTGAATCAACTTCTTAATAAAACTTGTCATTATGTCGTACGCTTCATATTCTACAGAAATTAGACAATATTAAATACCTTAAGATTATTTATCAAAAGTTCAGTATTGATCTGTGAATAGGCTTCCACCCTTTAAGAAGAGAAGTTAAAACAAAAACATTCCATTCTATCCAGCGCAAATTACTTACAAATTCCATTTTATTTAGGGCAAATTTTGTGCCCCAGTGGTCCTATTCGCGGACTTCTCCGGATGCGTATAATAATTCGTCAACCTGCTTACAGGCATCCGTATAATATTAGAATTAATAAAGTTTATGATCTGTAATTGGATTTTCATTTGTGGGTTCTAAGCTTTGATATTTGAAACTTTTTTATATATTATATACTTTGATTAAATTGGTTTCGTTTGCTCTGTTGTCTACAGATAATTGCTTTTAAAAGTTTCATCTCTATGTTGTATTGATCGAATTACATCTTTCAAAAGAATTGATAGGTTCACCATTTAACTATAAGGTTTCAGAAGCTGAAGCTGTAGTATTTTAGAATTGAGTGTAAACTTAAACTTAACTTTAAGTTGTATTTTCATTAAAATTTTATTTATCGATATTACCAACAACTGTACTAGTCTAATTCACGACTCAAAATAAGTCATTTTAACAAGTTTAATGGTGGTCTCATATATGTAGACACCACCGCTGCATAATAAGTTTTTATGATTATGATACTTTATATTAGATATTCCATGTATAGTCATAAATGCTCGTATAGTCCCCGGATTTTTCCCTGAATTTCTTGGAAACCCGTAATTTTGGAAAAACTGGAAAAAAAGTGAGCCCTTTTTTGCTGTATTTGTTTTAATTCGTAAAAGATAGAAAGTTGAAATTTTGTATGTGTATAAGCTATTCAATGCTGACATTTCTCAAAAATTAGAAATTTAAAAATTGAAAAAGGAGGGGTTGAAGAAATTCGGGGGCCCGGTAGGGAACTTTGGAGAAAGTTCATATTCTGGATTCTAGAATAATTAAGTATATTATTAAAGAAAAAAAATTCAAAATTTCAAAATTTTATTTGGGGGCACGAGAGCAGTATTTGCCGAGAGTAAAAATTGTGGTAGAAAGTTAAAATTTTGTATATAGTCTAACCTTGATAACTTATTTACGAATCGAAAAAAAAATCCCAAATTTTGAAAAAAAGTTGATCAAATGATGCACAAATTATTTTGATAAAAAAAGTATAATTTTTTAGTCAGTTTGTATGAAAAATTAATTGTTTTTATATGTAAAATTTATATAGAAAGAGTTAAATATTTCAATTTAAAAATGGTTAAAAAATTAGAAATGAAATTCAATTCACACATAAGAGACAGTCGTCTGTTTCTGTATATACATGAACTGAATAAACATGACAGTATATACTATGTACATGCAATAATGTTTAAATATGTACATACCATTGCATTTGATACATATGACATACAGTGTAGGTTTTACATCACAATAGCATATACATGCATGTATATACCTTGAATATAGTATGTATATCGAAATATTTTCTTGATTAAATTTAATTTTAATTACAGTCAAATTCAGAAAATGTAGTGGAGGTCGAAAAAAATAATGTACTTTTCTTCAAACTACAATTAACATTTAACAATAAAAATGATTTAAAACACAGTGTACAGGGCGCCGATTTATGCAAAGTAGCATGAAAATAGAAAAGAAGTTTCTGCTTAACTTCCGGAGTTGTTCTGTACGGTGTGGTAACTGTACCAGCTCAAAAGTAAAGTGAAGCAACCAAATGGATAAACCAAGAACAAGCGTCAGGGGAAATAACTGAGTCTGTTGGATGGAAATTATATTTTCAATTTTCCACTCTCTTAACCGTATATATTTAAAATTACCGCGTTTTTGTTTATCTGATTTAAATATTTAGTGGCTTTTTGCATGTTTTAATAACAATAATTCATTTATGAGTTTAAAGGTTATGTTGATAATCGTATGTAAAAACATAGTAACTTTATTAACCGAAATTATTAACACAAAAAGAAATTAATGTTTTTAATAATATAGGAATACTATGCTAATCATAACTAATTAGGATCACGGGATTGGATTACCAAACACATAACATAATCAAAATCAGAATCACAACTCAAATTTGAAATCAATCAAACTTTTTTGATTTCCAAAAATGCATTTTCTCTTCCAATTCAATTTTGTCATTTCTCATATTTTAAATTTTAAGTTTTACAACTATTGCAACGAGCAAGTAAAATTATCCAATAATTTCAAGCATTTAAAATAAAACAATTTAACTAAATTTAATTTATCAAGTTCAAATTATGTGGTGTAATGAAATGTTATTAATATATTATAATTAACGCTTTTATGAAACAATTCTGATTTATTTTTTAGTGTTGAAGTTTGTCTTTTAATTTATAATGAACATTATAATGTATAAAAGAGCTTAGAAGATATAAAAATTCGTAGTCATAGAATACAACTCTACCTTGTTTAAACATGAGCCTCCTTCGATCTCTCCTAAATTGAACTAATTAGCAGGATACACGGTAGACACTATATTAACTCTTTTACCTATTTTATTGTTATTAGAATCATAAAATTACCTTGTTGACGAATAATAAAGACATAACATTAATTATTTCACCTTATTTTATAATTGTAGAATCAGACAAGCATACTATTTTAGGCAAACAAAATTTTACTTAGATAAAATATTACACGGTTTCGTTTATGTAAAATGCTAGCAGTTATAAAGGTAATATACTTGTACACATTTTATATTTAACGACTAAAGATTAAGGAAATTTTAGATATAATAATTCTAAAACATCATCCTTTGAACATAAAACGTAAACGAACGTTATGTTTTATTGTTTACCGATAACATAATTATGTTATATAATCATTAAATGTATGCAAAATTCTCGTATTTCTATCAATAAGAGAACTATCAACATACATCCGTCATTGAGGTGACTTTTGGAAAATACGAGTATTGCGTTTCATTACTAATCTCACAATTTGTACGTTTTTCTGATGATTTATATTGACACATCTTTGTTTAAAGACCCTTTATATTATTAAAACTTGTAATATTATATAATAAATTTATCTCAAAGATTTTTGTTACTTTTCTTATGTAATCTTATATTATATTAACCTAAAAAAATTATGTAAAAAGTAATCTAAAAAATAAAAAAGTTTTTAATGTAGTTGTGTGTAGCGGGTATACAAATTGGCCTCAAATGGCTTATCAAATTTGTATAATGTTTGTGCGAACTATTAAAATTAATGCTTCAATATTTGGTAAGAAAATTATTATGGATAAACTAAGGAAACCCATAAAAAGCAGCTGCTATTTAAAAATTATTGGTAAAGTTAAAATGACTGATAATTAGAAATTAAAAGTAAAATAAATAATATAAGTTACTAGTTACATAAATAATGTACTGTATAATAATATTATGTAATATATTACTTAATATACACCGCTTTGTGACCTATTTTAGTGTACCTCCACGTATAAAACGTCTAAGGAACACTCCTTTTTAATGATTATCAAATATTAAAAAGTCATTCTTTAAGAATAACTATAAAATAATAAAATAAATTCCTTTTAGATTAAATATTACTAGGTTTCCCTTAAGAAACGTCTACGTTTCGTATTTAACTGGTGATAGTTTACAAACTTAATATGACACCCAATTCAAGACGAAGAGAAAATAAATTACTTAATTCAATTACAAGATTTGATTTGACTTCGCAGTCTAATTATTTTATCCTTATTTAACGACCTGATATCTCAGACTAGCAGCCCGTACTAAAGATAATCTTACTAATGACAAGATTATGCAAATTAAGGATAGTGAAGTTACCACTGCAACGATCAGAAAATAGTTTGCTTTTATTTATTTAAATACTACTATAAAAACATTTAAAAGAATAAGAAAAATAGTTTTGTAATAGTGTTTTGGTATGAAATACTATGTTAATATTAACAGAGTATAAAATAAGTCGATATTGATTCGATTTAGAATTTAAAATAGTTTAAAAAATACGCAATCTCTTTATCTGTAATCTGTGAGATTTTAATATTACGTATTTTTAAGTAAAGTCAGATTCTTAAGTAGTTAATTACATTTCTACATTTATTGATGCACATTAATTATAAATGAAAAATACATTGAAATTAAGAAGTTAGATTCGAAATACTAATAGTTTATTTTTTTCTATAATTATTAAGAATATTGTCTAATATTTGAACTAATAGATATATACTTAAACTTATTAATTATATTCTGTTAATTAGTTTTGTGATTTGTAGAAAAATATATGAACTACAAGTTATTTTAGTTTATTTTATTCAACGAAACGCAGAAATATTATTAAAATGTTTGATTAGGAAATATTCTGGCTTTAATATAAGTTGGGAAGTATTTTGTTAGCTAAGATGTAATACGTTTTCTATAAAGTGTCGTAATTAAGTACATGCTAATTAACTACTGAAGGAAATTGAGTTATTAGTGTGACATTTATTAAAATACGATTAAAAATCTAAGCAGAGATTAGTTACATACAGTTGAATAGATATTTACAAAAAAAGAACATCAATATACTAGATACAATAAACGTAAATCCTCACCTGGTATTTTCTTCAGATAACCAGATAAAATTCCAAACAATTCCTGTGTTTATTTATATTTAATGGTGACGTCACTTCACTATAGATCTCTCATCCTTGTAGAGCACATTAGCACTGGTATATATAATGTTTAAATAATTGTTTTAATTTATTATTATGATAAAACTTCGTTCTACCCTCCTGCTTGTCAAAATGGCGACTTTATAATATCAGGGCGACCTGAAAATCGATTTTACACGTAAAAGTTTTTGAGCAAGCGCGGAACACGGTCACGCGCATTCCGTTACATGGACACACACACATCCAAACAAACATCTGTAAAGCTATGTACGTATATATATATTTATTTCATTTTTATGTTATATATAAGTATTGGAAAATTTTCGCTGTTAGTTATAGTTTTTCGTAATGGTTTAAGTCGAGAAAATCGTTATATTTATAGGTTTATAACTAATGCGGTTTCCGGATATAACCGTTATTGATGATATTATAATTATGTTCGTTAATTATCGATGGTTTCTTCCCTCGATTTATTTTCATAATCCTGATGAAAATCAATAGGCAACCCACATCGCTTCTGAATAAGATGCTTATTAATTTGATACTGATTTTAATTGGATACATTTCAGAGTCATTAGTCTCGTTGTTAAAAACTTACTAATTGCTGTTAGATTTATTATTGTCAGTAAAATTACGTAAATAGAATTTAATATTTGCGTTTTACTAATACTAAAAATAAATGCGGTGACATTAAAAATAAATCACAATATATATAAGTTATAAAATTATTCTAATATACATGTAATGTTAACTTAAATGTACACCTGCTAAACATAGTTATGTATATGTAAGGTTTATTTCATATAAAAAGGTTTACGTGTTATATAAAATATTTTAAATAAATTTAAAATTATTTTTCGACATAAAAGTATTGCTTTTTTTGACATGAATAAAGGTTTTATGTAAGACTATATAATGTAACATTTAAGTTAGTAAAATATTTTTAATATATTTGTTTAATGACACGTTGGCAAGAGTATTGATACTTGAGATACTTTCCGGTTTGATCCCCGGACTGGAAAGGGCTTGTGTCCTCATTTTTTAATGGTCGATTTTCAATTGTTGATTGAAATTGATGTTAATAAATGTGTATTGGCGTGTCTATTTTATTAAATATCTAAATATTGACGGAGATATAGCAATTAAAAGTTTGTATTGTAGTTTTAGCGCTAGAAATGGTCGACCATATTTGTATGACGTGAAATGCATTTTAACGTCAGTTATTTGTTGAGTAGGTCAGTGCTGTGGTAATGTTCTGTAGCTGTTGGTAGTCAAATAATCAAGTCAAGTCAAAGAATAATATGTTTTTATTTTATTTAACCCTGTTACGGCAGACATAATATTGGAATTTTATTGTTCCTTGAAATAGCTGTAAATAATAATTGATATTTTGATATATAAATACATATAGCAGAGATTTATGAGCTGTAAGGTTGGTAACCTTACACAAGGATTGTGATGTCACATGCACTTGGAATGTGTACAACGTTGAATCCCTTTAATAATTAAAGAGACAAAATGACTTTTTTAATTGTTAATATCTCTTAACATATAAGGAGTTATTAAAAAATAATTGAACATTTGAGGTTCTAGTAACCCAACTTTATCAATATATAGTACACTTTTATAGAAATTAAGACATAGGACACAAGCCCATTGTGAAATCTCTGCCCATTTATGAAGAGCACGAATGACAAGAGAAGATGTCTTCTTAATTAAGTAACATGATGACAGAGTAATTACACATACTTGAGCTGTGTGTGATCCAAGTTTCTACAATTAATTGTTAAATTTAAATTAAATAAATTCCTGGAAATCTTATGTTGAACTTAATTTATTTAAATAATTGTAATTATAATTTTTTTCTAAAATATTTCTACTCGTAATTTATGACTATATTATTAGGATTCTCCTTTTGAACGAAGGTAGTACATCCATAAATTTCGTCACTCGCAAAAGGGAGGGGTTAGAAGTGTTATGAAGTCACATGCAACATAAAATGTCTAACAAGATGTAACAAAGGCGAGTGGGTCAAAATTTGTTTAAAGATAGCCACTAATATATATATACACTTAAGTGTAGTAAAGCAAAGCAGGTTCTGGCGTACATTTCTATTCATAACCTATTCGTAAATAGTGGTTGGTCATTTAATTACAAGTTGGTAAAAGATAATTAAAATTACATTTAGGAAAGTTTGACTAAAACACAAACTCGATTTTCAACAACATGATGAAGGTGAAATAATTAATGAAATATGTTACTAACACCTTGTTACTATAAATATCAAATAAGTAACTCGTAATTACATAAGTCCCTCTGCTGAGGGTTATTAAACACACACACGCACAGACTGATATACGAATACGTTATAAATAATATAATGAATCAACTAAAATGAAGTAATCAACTGAAAAAATAAATGTAATAGGATTTGTGAAAAGCTTTGAGGTTTTTCCAGTGAGCTTTTAAAAGCTTCGTCTAAATATATCACAGCTTATTTATTTATTGGTGCAGAGCAAACTGGGTTTTACATTTGTTTGATTTTGAACGGCGTTATATCAAAGTACAAATATTTAAAGATGAAACGGAACCAAACATTGACTATGTTTATTATTTTTGTTAATATTGACTATTATTTTTGTGTAATTCTCCGAGTATGTTTTTATTAATATTATTTATAGCTAAAACTATTTATTTAATTTTGTCACTGCTGTTTAGACAGAAGGTTTAAAACTACGGAATAAAATGTAAAGTTGATTATATTTTAATATATATAAAATTTCATGACATTCCGACCAATAGTTTTTCAAATTTTAAATTCATATCTAATTAACTATATTGTAAACTAATTATCTTGGTCTTTAAAGAACTGTTGTTCCAAATAAAATTATTTGAATCACAAATATATGATGAAATGTAAATAGATAAAATGTAAATAAAATAAAGTAAGAAGGGCGAAAAAAGGACCGTGGTCCTAAGAAGCCCGTGAAGTATTAATAAAAAAAACATATATAAAACGTAGTTTTTTTTATTTATTTACTTGTTTGCCTTGACTTTCTTTCGTCATAGCCACCATCAAACATTTTTTATACATCTTTTATAATTTATAATTCAATTTTACAAATTTCTAAATATTTCAATAATTTTGAATCACTTAACAAAAATTTAGTATTAACAGGAAAAGTTTTAATCACATCTAATATTTCACTATTGAATTTTGATCTTTCTAAACTATAATTTATGCATTTAAATATAATATGATCCAAAGTTCCTTCTTCACCACATTGACATCTATCGTCAGATTTATTATTAATTTTGTACAGGTGAGCTGGAGTTTTCTAAACTATCTCTTCTTACTTAAATTTGGATGTAACATATAATAATCTCTTCCTTTTAACTAATTTTTGTTAATGAAATCTGTGTTTCTCAAATTGAAGTTTAATTTTTTGATTATATTAAAAATTTCATATGAAGGTAATTTCACTTTCATCTCAATTTCTAAATTTATTGATTCCTTTGCTAATTTATCCGCAATTTCGTTTCCTCTTATTCCACAATGTCCTGGTATCCACATACTGGTGAAAAATTACCATTATTATAGCATTGGAAATTAAGGAAAATATCAACAATAATAAAATTACAATAATAATAGATTCTTTAAGTGTTTTAAAAAATTTAAATTCTAATGAAAACAAATCAAATAATGATATTTTGACATGCAAAATTAAGGAGATGTATTTCAATATAATAAATAAGAATAATACCATAAAATGTATATGTAACATTGCATTAAATAGACAAAATCATATAAATGATGAATATTCACTAGTCGACTGATCAAAGCAGTCCAAGTATATATATATATATATATATATATATATATATATATATATGTATATATATATATATATATATATATATATATATATATATATATATATATATATATATTACTAATTACGTCGTTATTTCTGGTGCGTTTATTTTTGATAAATGAAGCCATAAAAACAGATATTGAGAGGTCAACAAAAATAGATTGCATGTCATTGAAATTGTTGTGACTATTGTGTTTGTTCAACGATATTTAGTAAAGGGTAATTAACTTTACATTTTTATTACTCAGCTACCAAACTTTGCATAAGATAAACAAAGAGTTGTTTTACCTTCAGCGACAAATATACAACTTATACAATTACAATTATTTAATATACATATTTTTAATATATCTATATCCTTGAAAGTTTTTTTAAAATTGATTTATTATGTTTAATAGTATAATGTAACACATTGATTATTTATCAGTGCAACAAACGAATGCAATTTCATTTAATGGACTCCATAAAATCACCAACTGATTAATTACACGTCCGACGCGACATCACGCAGAATACTAATACAAAAGCGTTCTATTAATATCCATGTACGTGCATTGTATGTGTCGATAATATCTGCTAGAGTGCTGAGTAAAATAAATTATACGAAACGCGGTTTTATAAAACGCCGATTCTCGTAAATTATTGTTTAATATACAAGTACATTAAGTGTGTATGTGTGTGTGTGTGTGTTGTGGTTAGATTTGTGAACTACAGTTAAAGGTTGTGTTTTATATTTCTCAAATATCAAGATGTTATAAAACTCTTTTTAAAGTACCACGTTTTCACACTATGATACTCAATAAGGTTCTCCTTGCAAGTATACCACTTCTAACTGCATATATAATATCGTGAAACTAACAATCAATAGGTGGCAGTTGCAGTTGATAGAACAGATTCTATAGCTTACTACAGCGCCATTATTTAAATAGAAAGTAGGCCAAATCGATACAAAAAAAAAGCATATTTTCGATAATGTTTTTTGGCGATACAGTTAATATATAATTATTTCTATAATTACTACATGATAAAATAACATTCAAAGAATACTTTGTGAAGTTTTCATAGATAAATATTAAGAAATGAGTTATTGACAGAGAATCTCCGCAGACGCCACAAAAAAAGTTTCATTGCGGTGTCACTCAAAACTCATGACTAGATTATCTGAATTCAAAAAACCAAAATGATTTTATTAACTGACAAGTTTCTGCAAGTAACACTGTCGAATTTTGTTTTCAATGATTATTTACACAAATTTCAAAGTTACACGAAAGACTTAAAACTTTATATCTCCGACAGTTTCACTGCAATCGACTTCAAATTTTCACACAATAAACTTAATATGTTGTACATTAATAAAAATAAATTAAAACATTAACCCCTCTCCTTAAGCTTCAGTTATGACAGTGGTACGTAAATGATAGTGGGAAAAAGGTAAAGATTATTAAATGGTCAAAAATGACTATTTTCATTGTACTTTACTTCTATAATATTGCTAATGGAATTATTTCGCAATTAATTTCATTAAATAATTTAGGAATTAGATTTTTTAGGTTCTGATAGCCTACTTTATCAATATACAGTGCAGGTTTATATAAAATCAATTTATATAATTAATTGTAAATTCAATGGGCTTGTGTTCTATGTCTTAATTTCTATAAAAGTGTACTATATATTGTTAAAGTGGGTTACTAGAACCTCAAATGTTCAATTATTTTTTAATAACTCCTTATATGTTAACAGATATTAACAATTAAAAAAGTCATTTTGTCTCTTTAATTATTAAAGGGATTCAACGTTGTGCACATTCCAAATGCATGTGACATCACAACTGCAGCCAACCTTACAGCTCATAAATCTCTACTATATGTATTTATATATCAAAATATCAAATATTATTTACAGCTATTTCAAGGAACAATAAAATTTCAATATTATGTCTGTCTTAACAGGGTTAAATAAAATAAAAACTTATTATTCTTTGACTTTACTTGATTATTTGACTACCAACAGCTACAAAATATTACCAGAACACTGACCTATTCAACAAATAACTGACGTTAAAATGCATTTCACGTCATACAAATATGGCCGACCATTTCTAGCGCTAAAACTACAATTCAAATTTTTAATTGCTATATCTCCGTCAACATTTAGATATTTAATAAAATAGACACGCTAATACACATTTATTAACATCAATTTCAATCAACAATTGAAAAATCTACCACTAAAAAATAGGGACACAAGCCACAAATATACACAATTTTTAAATTTTGGGAAAAGCAGAGAAATAGGAAAATAAGAGTCATTTCTACCCATATTCGCATTTATTAACTATACAAATTATGCATTGCAAATGTATATATTATTTTAAGCGTTAATAACTATTGAAAGTTGATGCACTCAAATAAAAAATTTTAAGAAAATGTTTCAATTTTTAATCGTTATCAGTATTATCTAGTTATCAATGGGTACAACCTTCTAAGAATGCGTTGTGCTTAGGCAGCGGAGATTCTATGTGCTTCGAAATTTCAAACAAATATTAGCAAAACATCTATGGATCTTAAAAGTTATTCAAGACTAGAGTTTTACAAGAACTAAGCTTGTTTATAAGTCCCCCAGCATATACGTAAATAACGAGCCATCATTATAATGCAGTGCTATAAATAAATATTTCCCACGCACAACACAATGGCGATAATGATATTATCGCTCTTTCCCTGACTTCCGATCGATTTACGAGCATCGTCCCATAAATTCTCATCCAATCAAATAATATAAAAAATGTCAATGTATTGACAAAGTAGTGTTGAATAACCTTAAGGAAAAGCTCAAAAATAAACGGAAATTGGACAAGAACTGTTGGAAGTCTCAGAGTAAAATCGATTGTCATGACGTCAGTTGTTCTATTCATTTGAAAGCGTAAAGAACTTGATATATATATATATATATATATATATATATATATATATATATATATATATATATGTGAGATATACATGTGTATTTGATATAACTCCTTGTTATAAATATATCATATTCATGGTTTCTGTAGTAAATATAGTACTGATATAACTAATGTGTTCTCTATTTCTTATCAAAGACATGGTTAGCAAACCCGCAAACACTTCCTGTCAAATCAACTAATAACGATAATTACTAATTGTGTTAAGTGTTATGCAACACTGTAGATATTTCAAATTCCTAAACGCCAAATTCTCAGTTGTGGTTAATACGCGCCAAATATTTGTTGACTACGTTATTAAGATACAAATTTGTGGTTTTGAAGTTTATTTGATAATAAATTTAACCAATCTAAATAATGTTTAAGACTTTAATTGGATAAGTTGACAACTTTTTCTAAGTATTTTCTTTTAAACTATTTTAGAGTTAGGTTAAATCTCGCATTAATAGTAATATAATAATGGGCTTGTGTCCTCATTACCTAATACACAACTTTTCTACTCTATTTATTGCTTTTAATGATTATAGAATAATGAGAAGTTCATTTTACAGGAAACGAAGCTTGTAGTTCGTTTATAAAGATATCTCTCAGTATGTAGCTAGGATGACATATAGATGACACCATAATTGAAGAATTAGATAGTGCGAACCCTCAAATGATATGTGTCAAAATTTCATGACGTTCTGATCATTAGTTTACAACTTATAATAGTTTTAGTGGCGCTACTTTTGAAATTTTCAAAACAATGAAAAATCTGAATTTATTGTATGTATAAGGCGTTGCTTTTTAATGAGAAAAAAGATGTATCATATACACACTCGTTTACGTCTTTCTTGTATAAAAGAGATGGCATATTTGTTATATGTGTTGTATCCATAGAGATATAAGAATAGAGTGCGCAAGAGGCTGAATACTGTAATATAAGCAAAGAGAGAGAGATAGCCACGAATGTCCTGTGTGTCTCTTTCGAGCCGAGTACTGTGATTGACTGGCGCGCTAACGAAAATATAGCTATAATAGTTGGGGGCTGTCGGTGTCTTTATTCATTATCTGGACGTTAGAATGCTTTGAATATATTATTTAAAATTTACTGTATGCTACACTAACTATTTACAAATATTTTTATCTTTATTTTTATTTTAACATTAGCACCTGCTTGCTTGTTTACACTCATACCATACCGTCAATCAACCAAGCCAGCAGCAGCGGTTCGGCTAGGAAGAAACAGGTAGGACACTTGGCAGCTATCTCTCTCTTTGCCTCTATCGCTTCCTCTTACACGCGGCCGTACACTTTACGCACTCTATTCTAATATCTCTATGGTTGTATCCCTTTAATAATTAAAGTTGAAAATATGACTATTTTAATTGTTAATGTCTCCTAAAATATAGCGAGTTATTAAAACATATTTACACATTTGAGGTTCTGGTAACCAACTTTATCAATATGTTGCACAGTTTTATATAAATTAAGACATGGTTCGCAAACACATTGCCAGTTCCAAAACAAACTAAAGTAAAAATAATTCAATGTAAACAACAAAATCTACATTGCTTACCAATAAAATCACAACACAATAAATTAAATAACAAATGGTGAACCGCAATCACATTATTTAACACGGCGAGATAATAAGAACTTTATCAAATTATATTTATTAAATAATAAAACATATAAAAGTTAAACACCACAAAACTTTTGCGAGACCGTTGTTAATATTTAACTTCTAAAAAAATCAATACTCTCAGTCACTCTGAAAAAATACACGATCTGTCAATTAGTGGTGAAACGTTAAATCTTAGTGCTAATTTGATAGACCACCGGCACATCTAGCGAGTAATTAGTGCTCACTGTTGACTGTGGGCTGACGCGCAGATACTAGAAGTGTAGGCCCCTATAACAAAAGCCTAGTTACTTTATATTTTTATCTACATTTGTTGTACACTCTGTATGAACAAAATGTGTACCTCAACAGTTATCAGTTATCTAATAAGCTAGGTGTTCCATTAATATATTAATAGCACCGTTTAATTGTATTACGTGTACATAATGCATTTGTTAATCTAACAAAAGTAGATAAACATTTACTAAATTAGCTTAATTTAAAGTCGGCTACTGCTACAAGGATTGAAACTGAAGCCACAGCAGTCAATATAATTAAGAAATCTACAAAATACTAATTATTATATTACAATTAATGCGAGATATAACCTAGCTTTTAAAATCGCTGTAATAACACTTTTTAAATAAAAAAATGCTTTTCTAGCTTCGTTATCGCTTGTTCTAAACCTTTAAAGTAAAAATCAAGTTGCTATTGTTACAGTTCACTCAGGGGATGATAGTTGACACAATTTAGAACATTTTGAGCCATACATGTCTTAACCGAAGTCTGCTTCGATATTTATTTTTTACTGCCATTTTTATGTTATTTTTATAAAATCACAGTTTCTGACATTTAAATGCCAACAGTGCCACAATTTAATTTGGTATGTTAATTGTTTTATTTTATAGCGTTTGTCAGATGTGTACCTAATCTAATAAACCAAGTTTTAAGCATCTGCGTTATTTAAAAAAAATACTAGATGCTTTTGAAGTTGTAAAAACTATTAAAATGGGCTTGTGTCCTATGTCTTAATTTCTATAAAAGTGTACTATATATTGATAAAATGGGTTACTAGAACCTCAAATGTTCAATTATTTTTTAATAACTCCTTATATGTTAAGAGATATTAACAATTAAAAAAGTCATTTTGTCTCTTTAATTATTAAAGGGATTCCACGTGCATGTGACATCACAATCCTTGTGTAAGGTTACCAACCTTACAGCTCATAAATCTCTGCTATATGTATTTATATATCAAAATATCAAATATTATTTACAGCTATTTCAAGGAACAATTCTAATATTATGTCTAACTTAGCAGGGTTAAATGAAATAAAAACTTATTATTCTTTAACTTGACTTGATTATTTGAATACCAACAGCTACAAAACATTACCACAGCACTGACCTACTCAACAAATAACTGACGTTAAAATGCATTTCACGTCATACAAATATGGCCGACCATTTCTAGCGCTAAAACTACAATTCAAACTTTTAATTGCTATATCTCCGTCAATATTTAGATATTTAATAAAATAGACACGGCAATACACATTTATTAACATCAATTTCAATCAGCAATTGAGAAATCGACCGCTAAAAAATGAGGACACAAGCCATTAAAAAAAGCTGCTGCAGTTTATGGCATTTAGTAAAATAAATAAAATAGCCTCGATCGATTAGATTTTCTTTTAAGGTATCTGACTTCGGTCTAAATATTCTAAATGGTGTCAACTATCATCCCCTTAAGGCTTTACACCTTGCTACCAAACACCCTGTATAACAATCATTTATTAATAATCAATTCCAATCGAATATGTATAATGTCAGGTTTCTTAACCGATCGTATGTGTCAAAATTCGTGGTCTTGTGTTGTCAAAGATAAAACCCTAACCGCCTAACAAATAAACCTGTTATAAAATGTACATTAGGTATAAACCTCGTCTGGACAGGCTTATTGTCAGTTTATACCTGGTATAAATTTTATAACAGGTTTACTTGTAAGGCGGTAAGTGTTCTAGGCGTCCAGCAGTTACTGTATCAGCATTCTGAAAATAGGCACCTGTGTTCCCTTGCATGATGTCACAATCAGAGCCGAATAAGAATATTCATAGTGCCAAATTTTACTTATTAAAGGATCTACTCCTTTCTTTTATAGCTTCGAAACTCTTAATTTTCCTTCACTCACTTCTATTTGGAAAACATTTAGGTAAAAGAAGACGAGAAGTTTCTACATTTATAACAAGTATTTGAAGTGATGTTTTTGAGTAAGGAGAGGTAGTGGGAATGGTACTTAATAATTACAATTATGTTCAATATTAACCACAGTAAATTATAAAAAATAAAAAAGGGTAACAACCCAAAAGAAACGGAAACAAATACTAGATTTGAATCACCCAAGCATACACGCTACTGTTCATATAAATAAACGAATATGTAACCAAAAAGTTATTTGTTCGTTTTTATCTTATTTAATTTAGGTATTAATTTTATAATATGTTTACTTGGACCATACACGGGTTGTGAGTCTACTCCAGACTGCAAATCCAAAGCAAATAAACCAAAGAATAGAATCAGTAAAACAAATAACTCGTAAATTTTAAAAATAATAATTGTTTTTTAAATATTTTGTTATCATGTTTATCAGATTCGAATCGTGAACCAGTTGGTGAAATATTTTAGTGGTTGTCGAGTAATTTCTTTTTTTTTAAGATGTGTTTATTTTTTGAAAAAAAATTATTCGTTAAAAATAACGTTATCAAGTTGAATTTATTATGTACATACATACATAATCATAAAGTTATTAGGCGGTGGTGTAGTATACATATAAGTGACGACAACACAAAAAATGTCAATATAGTAGGTGACAGGACTCAGTATCGGAAACAGGCCGACGTTAAATAATCACTTAAATAGCAACTCTTCCCAGATGAACTAAATTTATGACTAATTTTTTTACACTATTTATTTATAAAGCATTCTTAATTCATATCTCTTATTTCCAATCGAATTAAAAGTATAATCACAATCCATTAAACTGAGTGTACTTCGAATTGTTCATGAACTAATTCCGCGGGATTAAATACGTGCCATAATTTGGATTTCCCAAAAATGTATTCAGTTACGTAATTCTATACTACAAGTGTTTTATTTAGACTGTAACCTCGTTCTAAAACCTTCAATTTTGTGTGTACTTGACTGATTTTAAATTAGTTACTTTTTTCATAAAAAGGTTAATGTTATTAAAACAGTAAGAAAATAATTTTCTTTAACAGTTATGAGTTTTGATATAAGACAGACGTTCAAATGCCTCAGGTTGTTTTATTAAAATTAAAGTTGTTGGTATATTTAAATAATATTTAAACTTCGATTGAAATTGTTGAATATCTGTCAAGGAAAAGATAATACATCTTGTTAAACATGGATTTTACTTTATATTATATAACCTTACAGTTAAATAAAATAAAAACTTATTATTCTTTGATTTGACTTGATTATTTGACTACCAACAGCTACAGAACATTACCATAGCACTGACCTACTCAACAAATAACTGACGTTAAAATGCATTTCACGTCATACAAATATGGCCTACCATTTCTAGAGGTAAAACTACAATTCAAACTTTTAATTGCTATATCTCCGTCAATATTTAGATATTTAATAAAATTGACACGCCAATACACATTTATTAACATCAATTTCAATCAACAATTGAAAAATCGACCACTAAAAAATGAGGACACTAGCCCATTATCATGAAAATGGGATGATATACCGTATGAGCCAGACCGCTGAATCATTGGTCTATTCATTTCATGTTTTTTACCGCTTTTTATCAGTTTAATAATTTCTTCTTTACCCAATTTTCTCATATTTTCTTCAAAGCTCTTCACAGATACAAACCACGAAAATGGTTTCAATCTATTCTATCAAATATTCCAACCAAATATTACCTTCATTTTTCTAAACAAATAAAGTTTATTTCTTTTAGCCTTTTCACATAAAGCGTACAATGAATGCACTAATAACACTAAAATGCCGAAGTAATAATTACTTTCAATATAAAACGGATTACAGAGCACCTCAAATACCTCCAGGAGAATAAATAATACGTTTTGATACAAAGTAAACTAACAGATGGCATTAGTTGTTTCAAAAGCTTACGAAAGCTCTCTGTTGAAAACGAATTTAAAAATACATGTAATTGAAAAACTATTCTGTCATAATATAATTGATGAAATGATGGATCGGTTCTACTTTTAATTAATAGTTTTAATTGATTGACGTAGCGAAGCATGTATCGTAGCTAGACCTATATATAGTTTATAACGAAATTGGATTTTATTTTAAATTACGTTAGTTATTACGGAATATAAAGAATACATGGACACACTTTATTTTTTATAATTTAATATTTACTCTCATTAACAAGGAAATAAGAATTTGATAACATTATTACTTAATTTATGAACAGATAAACCAAAAATCTTTTGAAGTAGCTTCATCGAAAATATTTTTTCTATGAAGTGAATATTTGATAAATATAAATATTTGAAAAAATATACAAATGTCAAAATTTCAAGATAATTGATCAACTACTTTTTGAATTTTGCGAGCACAAACATACTCAGGCTGTGTTTTTATATATAAAGAAGAAGATAATAAAGAATTTGGTGAAGTGTCCTTTTTGTGACGTTCCTATCACTATTGCATTTCAATAATAGTTCTCATCAACTTTATTTTTATTTGTTTTCTGACAGGTAGAGTGGTTTCACCATTTGTAGCCGATAAATTAGATATTTCTTATGAACGACAGAATTGCAAGAAACTAAATTGTAAATGCACTCTTTCATGACAAAAAACTCATACGCATCTTCAATATGATAACGAAGTGACGCCTACTGCATAGGTTTACGTGTCAAATTAATTCTTTATCATAATGTTATCTCCTTACATACTTGATGTTAAATTTCTGCTATCGATTTTAAAATCTGAGGTTTATTTAAACGCTAAAGGTTTAGTATAACTATCCTAGAATATCCTGCAGGAGTCAGCACAATTGTAAAGACCCATGGCGATGATCATCAGCACGGATATGATGATGTCATCCATGACCTGGAACCCCGTTTCATATCTATATTCAGTTATGGATGCCAGCAATGTCAGTGTCAGTATATAGACTCGTACTTCCATAACACCCTGAATAAATTGTACATCGTTTACCAGACATAGGGCGGAGGGCCCGTTTAATACGAGTAGGTAAACTTGGCCTGGGCACCTTACCCCAGGGCCCTTGACAGACCCCATGGCCTTAGGCGGGGCGATATGGATCATCCCCAAAAGCATGGATGTGATAGTTTTTTTCAACCCTTTTTCGTAGATTGAAGTCCATAAAATTGAACTGCAGGGTGCTTCTAAAATTTAGGACTTATATATTTTAGACTTGACTTAAGAAGCATGATGAAAGAAAGAGATATCAAGATTCAACAACAAGAGAGGATGAGGAAGATGGACGAAGGAAGATACAATACAAGATGAGATAATAAAGCATGAAAGGATGTGAAAATGGTTGCTAGATTCTGGCTGGGAAACGAAGAAAGAGCCAATAGCTATCGGGGAACAGTAGAAGAGAAATTATACCGCATATGCGGAAAGGAAGAGGAAAAATTAGAACACATTAAGTATAAGTGTCAGGATAAAGTGGAAAGTGAATTAAGCTTGAAGGAGTTATTGCCAGGAAAGAGGGAATTAAGAGTGTGGATGACGGAGGTAAGGAGAAAGAGAAGAGAGAAGGAGAATAAACGACGAATATAAATTTTAATTGTAAATTAGGTTAAGTTTAATTTCAGCAAGATAAAATGGAATGTAAATGAGATACAAACACGTTAAAGAAGCTTGTTCTCTTGATATAGTCTGTTAATGCGAATTTCAACACATGCTAATAACAATAGTCGCCAACAGTCGGTGCTCGAACGAAGTTTGTTTCTTTGTGAAAGTAACCTTAAGTCTCATTCCCACTCACTGTTTTAATATTTAATTTACGCTATTGTTTATTATTTTAACGTAGATTTCTGCTTTTTAGAATAGGAATTCCTTGTAACATTCGTGTTTTGATTTTAGTTTAGTTGGTGCCATTACTAATATAAATTTTAACAGTTGTACGAAATTGAATGTTGAGTAATTAAACCTGCTGCTTTTAATAACAATTAATAATAGAAATTGTTTTTACTTCTTTATTTTTGGCAAACTGACATTGAACTTCTTTTAAAAATAAATCATTCTGCATGTTGACTGGTTGTCACATTTCGGAGGTTATAATGTAATAAAGTTTTAGCATATTTAATTTAAAAACATTGGACCTTGTAAGGTTTTAAAAAAGAACAAACAAAACGTAAATTGCATTCTAAACAAAAATTGTGTTGGAAATGACTACGCATATTTCCATATACTATACAATTTAAATTAAATAAAACAGTGAGTGGGAATGATAATTTAAACTATTACAGCAACAACAATGTATGCCAAATACAAAAATGTGAAAGATATCTATACTCACCCTGTCTTTTGAAGTAGAAGCATTATGTAATATACCAATGGATGCATGGACCGAATGACGCGAAGCGACACGCCGAGATATTGCCCAGATATTGTCACACAACCCTATCTCATTCTCCCTTTCTCTACTTCTCTAATAATACTCCCTCCCCCTCCCTCCTACTACTCTACCCATGTCACTCTGTCCCACAGTTTGTCCGCGGGGATTACATGTCCGCAGATACTCATCTCCACCTGGATTTGTCATTAAACAATGTTTTTTACCGTGGTGTGTATCGCGGCATTAAGTCTACATCGCAACCCTCATCCCTTCTCCCCCTGAACACCCCCTCTATCCACTTCAGTTACCTGCTTCATCGGGCTAGGAGGGGAGGTACACAATAGCTGTGATTTTGATGTAGTAATCATTTGTGAAAAGTACAAGCCAAATATTTGTATGAAAACCGGAAAAACCCATCAAAAAGTATTTAATGAGAAAATGTGTGAGATGGTTGTGTAGATGTATAGGTAGAGTAAGAGTAGGCATAATGGAAAAATGAGAAAAATTGTTGGTATGGAATATTATGTGTATATACAAGTATATAATAAATGTTGAACTCTATAATTCGGTAAAACGCCAATTAAAAATTAATTTCAAAAATAAATATGATTAATTTTTATTTAATTTCTTGTAGAAAATGAAGTTGTAAATATATATATATATATATCTGTGGGTCTGCGGTATAGAACATTTAGTCACGTTTACTATATTTCACAGTAAAAGTGGACTTGGTGTTATTTAAAAGCGCCGTAACTGCGCCAATTTTTCATGTAGGACAAAGTGTTGTATACCTATTGGTAGAAGACAAGAAATCTATACGATTGTGCCAATAATATCATTTTTGACAAAAATGGACATAGTCCTATACCTCTTATACCTCCGACCCATAGATATGTACAAGGGATGTCTTTTGGACATTACTGCATTCTTTTTATAGTATTTCATTGGCTTATCTTCGACATTATTCAATTATTACAATAACAACGTCCTGTGCTTTATTACAATGGGTTAATGCAATGTGCTTTACGTTGACTGCTGTGTCTTCAGGTTCGATCCTGGTTTGATTGTTATAAAGTTATATTGATTGATAACATGTTGTCCTATATTTTAGTAAGCTACCTTTATTCAGTAATACTAAACTTATAAAGAGAGTGATGCACTTTCTTGTGCAGTTTTTCTCAGAATTTCAGAAGGTAAAACATTTGCCCTTTAATTTTTATCATGTTTTATTGCAATAAGAGCCGCCTTGTATACACTGCAACGGTGTAGTTTTCAGAATTGTTCTGTTGTGTAATTTTTACCACTGAATGTTTACTTCAAGTTAGAATTAGTTACGTTTTAACACGTTCATTTTTAATTTTGTTTAATATAGAGTTTTTCAACAAGAACTTTGTGTTTTTAAACAAAGTAAAACAAGCAACTTAGATAATTCAAATTTTTATAGTATTAGAAAGAGTAAAGTTTGGCAACTATGAATGAAAAATGATATCGGACCGTCCAATGTCCACCAGGATCACGCTGACAGATTAAAATTTTAAACCACTTTTTGGAAAAATGGCAACATTGGTTAATTTTCGTTGGTACATTATGTACCGAGCCTTTGGACTCAAATTTATCGACCAAATTCTTAATAGCGGTCTCAGAAGGACGACTATGTTGTCCGAAAATATCATGAATTTTACGAAATGTTACTTTTACATATCCACCATTTTCATAGTGAATTTTTATTATATTAATGCGATTTTCGAGGGAAATTGAATTCATTGTAACAATTGCCAAAGCATCTACTACTGATATGTCAAAAAACTAAATGTCAAAACTGTCACGTTGTTGGTGTTGCCCCTATTGGAAAAACAAAGTTCTTGTTGGAAAATCCTTTATTACTGAGCTTTAATTATTATTTTTCTTTTAATTTAATTTATTTTACGTCGCCATATTTTCTGCTTCAGTTTTTTATGATGTCATGGCCCCATATATAATAAGTTTGTCTTTAAATATATTTATATTGAATTTAGTTTAATAACAACAGTGGTCCTAAAATCAAATCCGAATATACAGCAGTCTACTGTCAAGCATCACTGCTTTTGCCTGCTGCATCGTCTATCAAAATACAGAACAGTTGCTTTATATAAATTAAGACATGGTTCGCAACCCGCACAATATTTAGGAATTACAAAATAGTACGAAATTATAAACAACAGTAAAATATTAAATATTGGCAGGCATCAATTCTTGCAACATTTGTTTCAATTTTTGTTGTTTTTATTTATGTAAACTCACATTGTATGTACATCAGCACCACCTGTATTCAATCAAACTCAACAATGAAAACAAGCATAGCGCAACGGCGCAGCGCGCGATTCGAGTGTATAGAAAATAGAAATACACCTGGCATGTTTATTTGGTTCCATTGTAACAATAGAACGGAAATCCGCCGTTATTCGAATTGCAATATAGGAATACCTGTCCCGGTATGTATAGAGTATCGAAATTTATCAGTGCTTTCGTTTTCCAACCGGTGAAGACAATATAAATAGAGAGACAGTGTTATTACGTCTATGCAACCGAGATGAACTTTCAACACCCTCTAAAATATAATTTGACAGAATACCTTACCTTTAAGAACAATATCAATTATAGAAACATAACAAAAATATGTTATAAATGAACAACTATCTGTTTCTGAGAGGTCAGTTGTGTAACTCTGTTTTTAATATTTATTTGAGACATGTACAATATATAATTTACAACTTATAGATATGGGTATGGGTACTTAAAATAAAGAGATTAAATTAGTTTTATTGATAAAGTTAGTAAGGTTTTTCAGACTTCCTCAGGCATATTACAGCCTTGTCTGTGCGATGAGTACCTTGAGCATTGAAGAATAATATGCTTTACCGTTAGTGCGCTGTTACATTTATTTTCTATGCCTTCGAATTGCGTAGCAAGAAAGATAGAGCACTGTATTAATACATGCAACAAACTGAGACAACGCTAAAATGTTGTCTCATGCTTATAAAACTTTGTAGTGAAAACTTAAAGAATGGAGAAACCAATATCAAACAACAGAACCTCAGAAACAAAATAAATTAGTTCATAACATTGATTGAAGATGGCAGTCTCGAAATAACCAGTGCACTGATAGTTTCTATTACTTTCTACTCTTTACAGTGATAGAATTTGAAAAATTGTCTGTAGGTGCAATGGGCATGTGTTCTATGTCTTACTTTCAATAAAAGTGTACTATATATTGATGAAGTTGGTTACTAGAACCTAAAATGTTCAATTATTTTTTAATAACTCCTTATATGTTAAGAGTTAACAATTAAAAAAGTCATTTTGTCTCTCTAATTATTAAAGGGATTCAACGTTGTACACATTCCAAGTGCATGTGACATCACAATCCTTGTGTAAGATTGCCAACCTTACAGATCATAAATCTCTGCTATATGTATTTATACATCAAAATATCAAATATTATTTACAGCTATTTCAAGGAACACTCAAATTCCAATAGTATGTCTGCCTTAGCAGAGTTATATAAAATAAAACCCTATTATTCTTTGACTTGACTTGATTATTTGACTACCAACAGCTACAGAACATTACCACAGCACTAACCTACTAACAAATAACTGACGTTAAAATGCATTTCACGTAATACAAATATGGCCTACCATTTCTAGCGTTAAAACTACAATTCAAACTATTAATTGCTATATCTCCGTCAATATTTAGATATTTAATAAAATAGACACGCCAATACACATTTATTAACATCAATTTCAATCAATAATTGAAAAATCAACCACTAAAAAATGAGGATACAAGCCCTGCTTTGGTGAAAACGTAAAGACTGGAGAAACCCATTTCAAACAACGAAACCTCAGAAGCAAACCAATTAGTTCATAATACTGATTTAAGATGGCAGTCTAGAAAGCAGCAGAGCACTGTATAACTCTTTTACTTACTACTGATACAACAACGGTACAATTTTTGGCAAGGTTAAAAATTAAAAGATTATTAATTGGTTAATTTGTCTAATTCTTGCTAGCAACTGCTGAATAAATTAAAGATAATATATTTAATATTCTTTTAATTAATACTATTCATATCAGCAGACGTCTAAGAATTCTGTAAATATATTTGATGATATTCAGTAATTTTAGATGAAAAGATTAATTATGCCTTGAAACGTTATAAGGATTCCTTGCTCTTGACCTTTTCGTTATAATATTATTTGCGGTTTTCTTTAAAATTCATTTATTGTACATCAACTGAAGTTTAATTTCAAAAGGGAAAATGAATATAACTGAATAACGTTTTAAATTTTCCTTTCGTACTCTTATATAAATTGCTTAATATTAATCATATGTCTCATCTCTTTCTGTTATATATCTATCTCATTTATTTTTTCTCTTTGCACAATAAATTATTTTAGTTTATATCTCACATTGTAGTATGTTCCCCGACTATTCCCAGACTAATTTCACTTGGAAAATCAATCACCGGTTAAAAAGAATGCAACAAATATACAATATAGAGTCCTTATTCTCTCAAGCAAATGCGCGAGCCCTTCTCTCGCTCCCTTTACTCTCTTTTACTCGTTTTTATGTTCAATGTACGTCGTTTAAATCTCCCAACCCCGAAAAGGGGTAGCATCAGGGTAAAAAATGTAACGGACGCGTGCTCAGTACTCAGCCGGGAGATAAATCACTCACATCCCAGAATTCCAGAATCCTGGACCTAGAGATCCAGCCTGGAATGCTTTGCTGGACCGGACACTAAAAGTATGTACAAGATTCTCATTCCAACTAATTAAAATATTTTCATTTTAATTTAGTATAGAGATACTAATTAACTAAAATATTTGAATGTAATTTGTTCATTGAAGAAATATCTTTTTAATCTATCAGAGTACCAAAGATATGTCATAGTGGCTTCTTTGTAGACTGTCAAATATCATATTAAAATGATCATTTCATTGGTATAGATCGATAGAATTATAGATACATAAATAATTGGCGAAACTGCCTCTGGTTCCTCATTAGAGAAAGATACAGTAGTGCTCATACATGTGTGTATTTTGTGATTGATTTTTGTGTAAAAACTACAGGCATTCTGGGATTTTTAATCATTGTGGTGGATAGCAGAGCTAATTAGGTTGCCGATACAAAAGAAAAATCAGAAATATTTGAAAAAGTGTGTCCATGATAGTTAAAAACATCTTATAGGGTTTCAATTTTCGTTGAGCTTGTGTCCTACGTCTTAATTTCTATAAAAGTGTACCATATATTGATAAAGTGGGTTACTAGAACCTCAAATATTCAATTATTTTTTAATAACTCCTTATATGTTAAGAGATATTAACAATTAAAAAAGTTATTTTGTCTGTTTACTTATTAAAGGGATTCAACGTTTTACACATTCCAAGTGCATGTGACATCACAATCCTTGTGTAAGGTTACCAACCTTACAGCTCATAAATCTCTGCTATATGTATTTATATATCAAAATATCAAATATTATTTACAGTTATTTCAAGGAACAATCAAATTTCAATATTATGTCTACCTTAGCAGGGTTAAATAAAATAAAAACTTATTATTCTTTGATTTGACTTGATTATTTGACTACCAACAGCTACAAAACATTACCACAGCACTGACTTACTCAACAAATAACTCACGATAAAATGCATTTCACGTCATACAAATATGGCCGACCATTTCTAGCGCTAAAACTACAATTCAAACTTTTAATTGCTATATCTCCGTCAATATTTAGATATTTAATAAAATATACACGCCAATACACATTTATTAACATCAATTTCAATCAACAATTGAAAAATCGACCACTAAAAAATGAGGACACAAGCACATAAGATTTAATTTTTTTTTTGTAATTTCAAAACAAAAATGAGATACACTTTTTGTTTTCTTGAGTAGTCATGAGCAGGTCTGGTGCCCGCTTATCGTTAAATATTGGGACACATTGTATATTCCATGTTCTACGAGTACAGTACATCTTATATATAAATTTATCTTGTATTGCAAGTTTCACACTTGCTAGTTTACTACAAGCTTCAAGCTACAATGCGTTCTATTTTCAACCTTGGTGGTAAAGACACGTTATAATATTGTATAAGGAGTTGTTGTGATTTTAAAACTCTTTAAAAATATTTTCCAGAATTATATTAATCCCAAAAAAGAGAAGATTTATTTCTCAAAAATATATATACCAATTCTTCATACGAAAAAGTTAATATAACCTACCGTCCTCGAATATCCAAGATGTTAAAGAAACGAATAAAGATTTTGACAAAATGTATATAAAATACGATGTAGATAGTTTGAAAAATATCATCCCCTTGACGAGTTTTATATCACCCTTTTTTCACACACCCTCTATATGCTTTTTGCGTTTTACACATATTGACTACCTCCCCCACCCAATCTAGTAGCCGCCCACACGTGTGAGTGAAATGATTCGTGCGTTCAGAGTTTTACAGACTGCGATCACATCAAAAAGGGTTGGAGTTAGGGGGTGGGGGTAGTTTTTTGTCAAATACCCATACAAATATACACCTTCTGATGCCTAAGGTTTAGTCTATTTTTTGGATACGTGTTTCGATAATATATTGATTGTTTATTACATAAAAAGTTTGTTTTTCTTTATCGTTTGACGAAAGATTTCCAATAAAACTGTTTGTCTTATTATTGAATTACCAGAATACATTTGCACTGTTGGTAAAATAACTATCAAAAATTAGCGAAGTAGTGAGCGAAATGAATATTGGCCAGCTATTAAAGGGAGGCAGTGAAGGAAAGAGGTGGATGGCGGAAATAGATAAAAGGAAAGAAAAAACAGGACAATAAATAAGCTCGAAGCTGGGTTGCATAAGGAACATGAAGAGAGAGGAAGTACTAAAAGAGGCAGTGAAGGGAAGCAGGAGAAAGAAAGAAGTAGCGAGGAAACAGTTATACTTCAGTCCAGAAAAATAGAGGATTTGCGGAAAGTGAATGACGGAGATAGAGACAATAATAAAATAGTAAACAAAGAGAGGCAAGAAGAAATAATAAAGTAAGAGAGTCAAGAGGAAATAGTAAAGATAGAGCGTTTATGCCTGTAATAGACATAAGTGGAGAAGTGAAAACGAAGAGAGAAGGCAGGAAGGATAGTGAAAAGATAATAGAGGGTTTGTCGAGAGGAGACAAGGAAGGCAAGAGGTGATAGATGAATATATAGGCAATAAGGAAGGAGAAGCAGGAAACGGTGTGAATAAAGGATGAGTAGGGGACATGAAGAGAGAGGATCAAGAAAAGAAGTAACAGAAAGTTCCATTCGAAGTAGTAATAGTCTAGAATAGTTTAAGTTTAGTTTTTAACTTTGAATTTATATGAAATGCATTAGGAAATATAATAAAGTAGATTGTAAAACCGAAAGGCACACAATTAATATAATAAATAGTACAAAACTATCAAAAATTATTATTCCCTTTAAATACATTTTACTGTTACTTGCCAACTATTGTAATTATAAGTTTATACCTTAGAAAGGTTTGTCACTAACATTTTATTCATTCTTTCTTCTTTTTACTTCATTCAAACCTTTACAATCCACATGAAGTAGCTAAGTCTGAGCGAATTCGGTACGAATTCGAAGTGTCATAAACATAAAAGTGATTTCAACTAAGTTTTCTTTCTTATTTAACAGTGTAGGTACTATTATTTAATATAATCTTTTTATATGTTCTACTTAATACTTGTATAACCTGCTTCTGCACCATAAGGTAGATGACGACCCCTTTCCCCACCACCGTGAAAACCACTGAACCATATATTTATTATCAAACCAACGGCTATGACAATCAAGCAACACTTCTGGTACAGATAATTACAAAAAAAGATTTCAAAAAACGATGTTTAACCATAAAAGATAAAATAAAATTAAAAAAAGAAAAACTTTATTTTTACTTATTCAAAAAAAAGGGGGCAAACTTTTAAAAAAGTTTTTAATGTTACCACATTGTGAGTGGGGCGGGGGAAGTGAAGTACTGTAAGGCTGAGGGGGTTGAATATCCGTCTTTCACTTACCCTGAGGTGAGGAAGAGAGGGTTAAGTTGATTAAGGGTTATACACTAGTCAAAGTAACTAAATCATTCATCATCATTTTTCTTTACAGAGTAAAATTGTTTTTCGTGTGGCTGTCTATTGTGTGAATATACTACTTTTGTAAAATGCGGGAATTTTATTTCGATTTTAATATTGCATTCAATAATATTATTTATTTGTTACTGATGGAATTATCTTTCTTCATAGGCAGTGGCCATCAATAGATCATTGTTGTTGTCGGGATATAAAGTTAAAAAAAAAAAAGTAAAATTGGGAGCGATAAAGGGCTGCTGGCATGGGAAGTCCGAGAAACCAGAAAAGGAATTGTTTTATTATATCTGTTTAACAATTATTTTATCTAACAGGTTAGCTCGTAAAATTTGCTTGTTAAGTGATGTTCGATCGTGTATTATTAACCACGAGCATGCTCGGTTCGTTTTATACCTAATAATAAAATGAATAAAAATCTTTAAAATATTTGGATATAACTCTCATCAAATATTATTGTTACTATAAGAAATCTTATGAATAGATTTCTTTAACACAATTTTAACGAATGTTTTTATCTTAGAATAACACGAGCTTTAAAAGTTCAAAAGCTCGACCATTCAGGATAAAGCAAGCCAATATTTGTACGATTACAGATTGTACAAAATGGAGTTTTATTTTTCTAATGTTTATAAAAGTTTCTACTATAGTACTGTGTAAAAGAAAATTACAGATAAGATTTTTCTATTTCTTTTCTGGTGAAAACTAGTGATAAAACTTTTACTGATGATTACTTTTTATATATTTTTAAAATCAAGCTTTACAAATAAAAAGTTTCATCTATATTTTCTAACTTTTCAATTTTCAAATAGTTTCTAAAAATATATACCAAATTAATTGCATATGATAGCGAGGGTAACTATTGACAAAGCAATAAAATATATCTAAAAGACCTCAGACAAATTATGAGCACATTTATCCAATATTAGCTATTCGATCTTACTTGATCATACGAGAGACCTGACTCCTTATTGTTTTTCAAAGCAATATTAGGATAAGATTTCTAGATATTAAAAAGAAAACCAAACAGAATACTAGGAACGATTGAACATAAAAATTGTTTCTCCTGTTGCTTTCCCAATAGGCTTGTGTCATTTTTTAGTAGTCGATTTTTCAATTGTTTGAAATTGATTGAAATTGATGTTAATAAATGTGTATTGGCGTGTCTATTTTATTAAATATCTAAATATTGACGAAGATAAGACAATTAAAAGTTTGAATGGTAGTTTTAGCGCTAGAAATGGTCGGCCATATTTGTATGATGTTAAATGCATTTTAACGTCAGTTATTTGTTGAGTAGGTCAGTGCTGTGGTAATGTTCTGTAGCTGTTGGTAGTCAAATAATCAAGTCAAATCAAAGCATAATAAGTTTTTATTTTATTTAACCCTTCTAAGACAGATATGATATTGAAATTTTATTGTTCTTTGAAGTAGCTGTAAATGATATTTGATATTTTGATATATAAATACATATAACAGAGATTTATAAGCTGCAACGTTGGTAACCTTACACAAGGATTGTGATGTCACATGCATTTGGAATGTGTACAACGTTGAATCCCTTTAATAATTAGAGAGACAAAATGACTTTTTTAATTGTTAATTTCTTTTAACATATAAGGAGTTATTAAAAAATAATTGAACATTTGAAGTTCTAGTAACCCACTTTATCAATATATAGTACACTTTTATAGAAATTAAGACATAGGACACACGCCAATTTTGTGCTAAACAGCCATCGTTCGGTAGTTCTCGAGTTACCTCGGATGCTCGCTGGAAGTAGTAGAAAACTCAAAAAAACTTCATATTTAAAATACCTAATAGACATATACATATAATTAAGTTTAATTATTTATTTGTATTCGTTAGAAACTCAAATGAAACATTCAAAATCACAACAATTTGTCAACCGTTGGCCCTTAAATAAATTTACTTCCACTTGCTCTACACAAATTGTATTGATACACCAAATCACCGACTTAAAGTCCTGTATTTACATTTCTGTTTACATGTGTGTGGTGGGACAACGGGGGGAACGTGGGGGGGGGGGCGGTGTTCTAGACCCGCACAAGTCGGTCAGAGTTCATAGTTCGATTGGGTGCTAGGATGCCAGCACATTTGTCAGGTACACGGAGAGTTGATCGTGCTTTGAGACCTGGAGCAGAGCAGAGCGGCCTGGAATGACTAGAACGAACATAATGTTAACGGGTGGGATCTGAACGGGAACGACCTGTACATCAGGATACGGAAATAGGAACCATTATTCAACAACTCTGTATATCTTACCCAAGGATTTATAAACTACATATCGGTTTTTGATTGGTTATAAATTGATTCCTATTTTTTGTATAAGTTTATCATTTATTTTTATTAGATTGTTTCCTTTTAAAATATTTATTTAAATATCTTTTCAAAGGGAGTGTTGTAACCGTCCAGTGCGGATGGTGAATCAGGACGCATCACTAAATAGACGTGCCCATGCCAATACCCCAAACACCGCATAAAGTGTCGTCAGTGCACAATAATTGCGTGGTGCATCAATAATGATAGAAGCAGTGTTACACTTTTGCGTGTAGTTTGCCTGAACTTTTGAAACAGTGAAAATAATATGTTTTTTAGATTAAATAGTGTCACTTACCAATAACATAATCAACACATTGTATTTTTTATTTTATTATATTACCGCGATTTAAAAGCTAAGTTATATCTTGCATTATAATATTAATTATTTTTTTTTATAATAATTCACGGGCTTCTTAGGACCACGGTCCTTTTTTCACCCTTCTTAATTCATTTTATTAACATTTTACATATTTACATTTCATTTATTATTACACCTAAACTTTTAAACCTGCTTTATGCTTGTCTATGACTAGGCACACTGGCCACTTCGGATATTTTAGTAGTTCTTGCATACTCGTTGGCAACTCCACTCCATTCTTTACCAAAACAATGTATAAATTATTTCTGCAGGCCTCTGTTTCTGTATATTGGAAGATCAGATGTTCTGGATCTGCTAATATAATATTAATTAGTTATTATTATATTTTACAGAGTTTATTTTGTGTTTGTTAGTGCGCTTTGATTATTTTCTTCTTTTCTACACTTCCGCTTTCTTTTTCCTATCTACCTACCTACCTCTTTTAGTAATTCTCCTATCTCCTTCTTATTGAATACATTTCTTCTCTTTCCCTCTTGATACTGACGTACGCTGCAAGACCTTCCCTCATCGTCCTCTCACTAACTATTTCCTTTCTTAACATTTCCAAGTCTAAATGTCGCACTTCTTCTTTTTTAATATAGTTTTTTGGGCTTCCTAGGCACGTAGCCTTTTATCGCTCCTAATATTGTTCTGCTTCTTCTTATACGTTATATCCAGACAACAAGAATGATCTATTCAGTTATAAATTTCGGTTTCTCAATCAAAAAGGGCGTACACTTCTTCTTTTGTCTTTATTATTCTCTTCCGTTTAGTACGCTGATATCTCCTCTTATCTCCTTATCTCCTAGATTTCGCTTATTCCTCTTTGCTGTATTTTCCTGTTGCTGTACCTACACATCCCTTCCATTCTGTTCCTATTGTCTACCACGTTCCTTTAGGTTTTCCAAACCCCGAAACTCTTTCAGTTCACTGATCTCTTCCTCTTACCAAACAGAGTTCTTCTTCTCCTTTTTCGTCTACTTGATTTCAAACTAATATATAGCAAACGTGTAGTAGGTAATATTTCCTCAGTTTTATATTCGATATAAAACCTACTTATATGCACGTTGTATATAATAATAATATTTTATGTTTGTTAATGTTCAAGTTATAAATGTCTTCATGAAAAATATGATCCAGACAGATAGTAGTAAATAATTAATTATTTCAAAATATGAGTAATCAATATTACAGTTTACAGAAATATTACCATTACAGAAATATTATTAATATTAAAATTATGAAAGTATAATATTACCATTGCAGATATGGTTCGCTAGTAGAAATTTCAGTCAACATAGATTCATAGATTTTCATCGCTTAAATTTTGAAAGGTAAAGTGGTTTACTTATTTGTAACACATGACAAAGACTGTAGAGTGATCAAATTCTTTCATAGTAAAAATAGGTACTGGGTTAGCTCACTGCAAATAATATAAAGTTAAATGTTCATTTGTTAGACCTATTTTACATCAAGTAAGATGACTCCTTGTGAATAGCCTTTATTATATTAAAATAATATATTATTGTGAACTGACAAACGATATAATATTTCTATACATATCGTAAGGGATTTGTAAGATCTCTACGACTACCCTAAAACACTTGGGAGCATTTTATAAACATGAATAGAAGAATAGGAATAGTAGGCAACGGATACGGATACGGATAGAGCCATACCATACAGGCGTATAGCCATAGAGCACCCATGATGTACGGTATTGGATACACTTTATTTAAAAAAAGAAAACTTTTTTCCAGTCATTTTGCCTACAGTGGGTTACAGTCTATAAACTCAGTTATGTCCAAGATACATAGTATAGGGAGCTTCTTACAGATTATAAGAAATAGGGTATATAACCCTCTACTTGGAAACCTTTGAAATAAGTAGTTGGTTTGTATGAACAAGTCAATACATGCTGAAACTTTATTTTGGATTTTTGTATTGATATGAGTGTTCTTCCAATTGGTTTATATAAAAACTTATTTTCTTATACAGAGAGTAGAAACATTGTGTCTTCGTGGTGCAGTACTCTTTCTGAACATTTATTTTGAGCTGGTGCCTATTTTTGCTATATGAGTATATAGTTATTATTAATTGTTTATTGTTCGCCTTTCGGCTTTACAATCTACATTCTTAATACATTTCATATACTTCAACTTACAATTAAATTTACATTATTCTAGACCTTTTTATTTTTAAAAGTACTTTCTGCTTCTTCTTCTCTTGACCCTCTTCCTTCATTTTCCCTAGTCTTCCTTCTGGACTGGTCTATTCCCTAGTCTATTTTTCTGGGCTGAAGTTTAACTGTTTCCTCGCTACTTCTTTCTTTCTCCTGCTTCCCTTCACTGCCTCTTTTAGTACTTCCTTTCTCTTCCTGCTTCTTCTTATACCTTATATTTTGACAACAAGAATGATCTATTCATGACTACTGCTTATAAATTTCGGTTTCTTAATTCTTAAGAAGTTTTATGACTATGCATGTGCTGAAACAGTTAATATATTATTCAAAAAGCAGTAAAATAGATCATAAAAAGTTGTAAATTAGGTAAAATTTACGTAATTAAGTACACGTGACTGTGTTCAGCCGGAGAAGAGGAGCTTATTTGTAAGATGATGGAGCTCCTTAGAAGAGATAAGACATGATTCATTAAATTAAACATCTTCATATCTTGATAAATGAGTTGGGAATGTTCAATATTCATCATCAGTTAGGCACAAAATGTGTGACATTTGTGGTCTATGATGTTAATGAGATAGAAAGTTAAAATTTGATATGTAGGTTCACATTAAGATGTAGTCTGTCTCAGTGAAACATCAAAATATTTCAGTAAAAACAATATCACAACAACTAAAATTAAAAAGTCAAATTTTTTTCTTTAAAATATGTTGTTTAATAAATTAATTTAATTATTTAGATCTTGCTTAAAATGATTTATTATATCAGAAACCATACCTTTTTGTTAAAGGATAATTATTCTTTGTAATCTGACTTCACAGGTAGAAATCGTAAAACGATGTAACACTTCAATTAGCTTATTGTAAGCTAGCAAGTGTGCAACCGCACTTTAAGACAATTTTCCGAGTTTTTAATACTCCATAACAAATAATGAAAACGAGGTATACATTCGTACGTTAAATAAACATTAAATATACGTAATTATGTTTAACGGGAATTAATCAAAATAAAATATATAAAATAAATAGGTTGTTCGCTCCTGAAAATAAAAATAATAACCGTAGATGTCCAGGCACAGGGGTGTCATAGAATAATGTAATAATCATTTTAGAAAAAAAGTCAAATATTTTCCTTGGTCTCATATAACACTCTTTCCACATACGAGTATATTCGTTTTACGCTGTCTACTTTCCAGTTAGAGTTTCACTGGCTACGACATTTACAGTAGTTCAGAATTCACTATTATTGTCATCATCCTTTATATCCAGAGGGATCTCATATTCTATGTTATCCCGATTTCTTTTATTCTTTGCAGGAACGCACTGGTTACACTTTTAAACAATGGTTTATCACAGGTCCGTATTAGTAACTTGTGATATTTCTAAAGCAAATTATAAGTATATCTTTACTTTATCTTTATGTTTTCCGCTATAAAAAATTTATTGTTTTTAATAAAAACTAAAAGTTACTACTCTCTTTATACTTTTGTAATAGCGAAATAAGCTGTTATGTTTGCGGCATAAAAATTAAAGCAAAAATACAAAATCTAACACAGTTTTCTACGTTAATTTCAAAATTGGAAACCATATATTATTACCTGTATTCTTTAGGTTATAATATGCTGATACCTCGAAAACCAAAACACATAATGAAAAATGATATGCAAATTTAAAATATGGAGATACATAACAATGCATTACATTTTCAACCTGGGTATATTCATATATATTCCATAACGTGAAATATCTTGTATATATATTGCATATACATGAAATGAATAGCCAGACTTTTAATACTATGTACTATAATCAAATGTGTTTAGAATATATGTGTTATGAATATCCATAGAATATAAAGAGTGCATAAACGTACGTTAAACATGAATACGCAATGCATACATAATATGCATTATACATAGATATGTGTATGAATGGAACATAGCCGGTACAACATGTTGGTTGCATTTCCACATACATATACATATGATATACATGGTAGGTACATACTTATGTATATCCCGGGAATATACTAAGTATATCCAAATGTTTTCTGGGAAGTTACGTTGTTTTGTTACAGTACTGCACTGTCCTATCTACTTTTCTACTAAATACAGTAACTACAACTCTAACACAAAATATTTTGATCACATTTAATCACTTTACATTATAATGGAGCTCCGAGGATAAAATATTATTGAGTTATTCCATTCAACTGTCTCTGCTCTGCTTTCCAACACATTTTATATACGTCAACGAAACTGGTGCCATAATTAATCACATGACAATGTGTCAACAGTCATCAGCATCATTTTTCCACACCCCTTACAATATCCTCACCCCATCACCTGGTTGTGGGGCTGGACGTGTCGTGGAGGCTGCTGAAGAGGCTGCCTGCTTGCCTGAGCTGCTTTTGTACAAAATGATGTAATATAATGTGAAACGTAAGAACAACGTTCAATCATCTGGGTTTATATTTTGTTCAGTTGTGTTTTAAAGTGTCGTGGATTTCGAGTTAGTACATTATGTTCGCATTTTCTGATGATTATAGACAAATGGAATAGTTCATCGACTTACTATAGCAATTAAATAGAACTAGATAGAATGACAAAGTTAGATTAGAAATTTGGAACAATTTACAAATTGAAAGTCTACCAATTATTATTATGTGATGCATGCCAATTTAAATAAGAAGAAACGGTTAGAAGAAAATGATATTTTTTCTGGAAGGAATAGAATCTTTGTCACAGTAAAAATCTTTATCAAAAGTTTATAATCCAGCTGTTTCAGCAACACAAAGACTGCCCTCCAAACTATTACCATGATTTTCTATAAACACATTAAATTTTCATTCAACAAGACTTGATGGATAACTAACTTTATTATAATCTATAATGCTCTAACAAGAGTTAAAGTAATTATAAGTTTCATTAAGCTATTATCTGAATTACTATAACATTAGACCATAACTTGTTACTTGACCATGTTAAAATAACGAGTACGAGTATGTTCTAACTTGAAGTAAGTTCAACTTCAACTTCAAGGCGGAAGACAAGAACGTTGCGCAGAGATGGAGACAATGAAGGACTTCTGTGTTAACTCTTCTGGAAGCACTTTATGTTGATACAACGTAATCTAATATGCATATTGTTAGTGTTAAGTTTGATTTGAAGTCTTGGTGCTGTTGCCAAAACGGTTGCTTGAATTATGCGAGTTTGTCCATGGAAATTTCCGTCTACACACAAAACTGATTCGTGTATTATTTAATGTACTCTTATATTGTTTACCGATGTTTAACATATCTTATTTTTAAAAAAAGCAACTACAATACAAGATATAAAAGGTTATGGGAAAATAATGTGCCTCAGTACCTTATAGAAAAAGACATAAAACACATAAGAAGAACAGCAAGGTTTAGATTGGGAAAATGAGGAAAAAGGAAACAGATACTGGGAAAGTAGTGAGGAAAGAAAGTGTAGAATGTGCGGAGCGGAGGACGAAACACTGGAGCACATTAAGTTTGAGTGTAAGGAAAAAGTAGCGAGCGAAAGGAATATTGGCCAGCTATTAAAGGGAGGCAATGAAGGAAAGAGGTGGATGGCGGAAATAGTAAGAAGGAAAGAAAAAACAGGAGAATAAATAAGCTGGTGGCTGGGTTGCACAAGGAACAGGAAGAGAAAGGAAGTACTAAAAGAAGTGAAGGGAAGCAGGAGAAAGAAAGAAGTAGCGAGGAAACAGTTAAACTTCAGCCCAGAAAAATAGACTAGGGAACAGACCAGTACAGAAGGAAGACTAGGGAAAATGAAGGAAGAGGGTCAAGAGAAGAAAAGCAGAAAGTACTGTTGGAAATAAAAAGGTCTAGAATAATGTAAATTTAATTGTAAGTTAAAGTAAATGAAATGTATTAAGAATGTAGATTGTAAAGCCGAAAGGCGAACAATAAACAAACAATTAATTAATTAATTAACATATCTTTCACAATGCAAATTACACTTAAATATGTATGGTTATGTTTTAAATAACCATAATAGGTAAGAAAATTGTCAATTAAGATGTGCTTGAAGTCAATTAGCAACTATTTGGGACCCAATTTATATTATAAGATTAGTGCCATTTGAAGGCTGATTGCAACCCTACAAATGTGGATTCCAAACGTATTAGATTCTAATATTCGAACTCGATCTAGTTTAGGAATCGACATTAGGGCGACTTATGGAAGAAGAGAGTATCCGTTTCGAAAACATTTTGGATCAAAAACGGAGGAGAAAATTTCAGAAGCAAAATGCATTGCCTACGTCAAAAACTTACACATTAAAATACAAAATTTCTTATCCTGAAAGTACCCAAATATATTTTTCTAGCTGTGGCTTAGAACGTGCTTCGAAATATCTTACTCGTTTACTTCTAGCAAGGCTCCAAAGGAGGCTCCTCGAGGATTAAACTTGAATTACAATAGTATAAAGTTTAATTTAGATTATTTTTAATAATTTTTTTATTTCTCCTATGGTTTCAGTAATCTGCCTAAGTAGGCAATAAGCTTCTTACATGATTAAGTAATTAAGACATGTAAGAGAAACATTCCAGTGAATGCCCTCTTGTTTTTATATACAATAAACTAGTATAATATATGATACATTGAACACTATTCCCTATCGGGGACCTAAAGCTAAGTCTACTGGTTGATATCGCCTTAATCTGCGGGGTTTCCTGTTCTCACACACGTTGATTCGTCAACGCATTGGGACGGTTAATTAGTCTATCACTATATTTTGTACTAAATTTTTAATGAATACATTCGGTTCTTTCACTGAGTAATAGAACGAAGCAGTTTGTGATGTCCTTCAAGTTTAAAATTTAGGAACTTGACCTACATGACCATCGAACTGATACCTCCATTAATAAAAATTATTTTATTAACCAAGTGAAAATTATTCCACAACGTTACAATATAGTCTATAAATAGAAAATGTTACGTACCCTGTACCTACCTGAAATTGTACGAAACTCTGTGAAGGCCATAGTGTAAGGGTTAGCTGTAGGAGTGGGTATTCCCTTCGGTGTTATTTAGGCCGATTTGGTCAGAAGATTCCACTGACAGATGTTGAACAGTCAAGCACAGCTCGGTGCCCCGTAAAGGGTTTAGCCTGCTAATTACAGAGGTGGGAGACTGAGTTCGTTTACAGTACAAGGGCGGGGCACGATGTTGGTAATGGATGAACTTATTTGTCCCTTTACCGATGGCTATAAAGTTCACACGGTAGTAAACCACACTGTACCGATGGGTGAAGGTATTCCCATGAATGTATAATACGTAGGGAATTAGGAAATTCATTTTTCATTGATTTTATATACGAGTAATAGCGACCTGAGCGAAATGAGATAGAAGGCTGCACAATGTATCATTTATATAAATTCGGACGAATGACATCATAGATTACTTTACCTGTGTAATGTTTTTACTCATTTAAAATGGAATTACCCCCACATATATATATATATATATATATATATATATATATATATATATATATATATATATATATATATATATATAGTGGCAGCATCTTCACAAATAAATTCAGTTTTTTAGATTTCATATAAAAAGGAAATAACCTCGTACATGAAAAGATTTCCCCATATTAAAACCGGAAATAAATTTCGTGTATACAACACGGGAGCCAGAATATAACCGGATATCGAATTTTATATTGACCTTCATATGGAAATGTTGAAATTATATTATGAGTATGAGTGGCCAACGAATGGGTGTTCTCAAAAATGTTATACATTTCTTAATTAATAAAAGATATGTAAAGAAATAATATATCTTTAGTTGGTACAAAGCTCATTTGTCGGTAAAACAGTGATCGTTTAGTGAAAACATATACTCATGAACGCAATAGATATCGCCAAAATTGGAATTTAACTAGAAAATATAGCAATATTCATTTTCAAAACTTATTTTTGCGGTTCCAACTCATTAAAAGTCAGTGGAAGAAAGCTTAAAATGTAGATACGTTATTCATCTAACTAATTGCAGCTTTAGATTTTAATTCGCGTTTATAGTTACTTACATAAAATGATTTAAAGATAAAGAAACATGGTTTTTTTGATAATATTTAACACGCTGTATAGTATCGCCATCTATATTTTGCTAGAAAAAATAGCCAAGTATCGTTTCACCTTAAGTAAAACAATGTAATTATTAAAATATTCTTATTCTTCATAGTAGCATTATAAACTAGATCCTACGTTCAAAAGACTTTTCTGGATGACTAGATAATGATAAAGAATCTACCGATAAGACAACGACCACCTTAACACAGAGAAGGAGGGAAAATAAATGCGGCTTGTGTATTTGAAAAGAAAAAAAAATAAATATATATATATATATATATATATATATATATATATATATATTTACCACAATAAAAAGGTATAAACATAATTTTTCCAGGATTTTCTCAATAAATACATGAATTTTCATAACGTTTACCGGACCGTTTGACCAAATAGAATTACAGTATCATATATTAAGTTTAGGTACTGCCTATCGTGATTCTGTGAGTGATTGTACCAACCGATTCGTTTCGTTTCGTTAGAGGTTTCAAGAAATAACTTACAGATCCTATTGAAACCATTGGAGATGACAGACATGGGTTTAGATGTATGGGAAAGGAAATTGTAAAAATATTGTTATTTTTGATTGGTGTTTTTTTATAGTCTTCATCAAATTTCTTTTAGTTATTTACAAAAACTTATTTTCAAAAGAAAAAAAATCTAAATGTAAAATCAGAATATATGGAAAATAATAAATATTAGAATTAATATATTGCTTATACGCAATACTCAATTAGTACTTTATTCAACGAAATCTAAATATGAAGTAAAGTGAAGTGTTATAAAACTGAGCACATTCTTTGGCAATGTAAAAATACAGCAATGGCAAGATAAGGACTCCAAAAGTCGGTACTACAGACTTCGCAGACGCTTCCTGTTAACACCACCTTTTTGATTGAGAAACCGAAATGTATAACAGCAGTAGCCATGAATAGATCATTCTTGTTGTCTGGATAAAAAGTATAAAAAGAAGCAGAACAATATTAGGGGCGATAAAAGGCTACGTGCCTAGGAAGCCCGAGAAACTATATACAAAATATATATATATATATATATATATATATATATATATATATATATATATATATATATTATAAACGACATCTATTTCGTGCATTTATATATCTATCTCCCTCTAACTCATTATTTCATATTCATCCCTTAACAATAAAATCCATATCACCCATACACCCCTAATCAGGTATAAATACATTTCACAACATTCCTTTAGGTTTAAATGACGTTCACACATTTTGAGTTAAAATAAGACGAAGATCATGATTTCATTTAGGATCAGGTGAGGGTCATATAATAACGTTTAGGATGAGACGAGGTTCACTTTACTGATTTTAGGATGAAAAGAGGACCAAGAAGATCCATTTCAGGATCAGGATAGGTTTAAAATTTTGACTGAGATAGACAAATGTTTTAAAATGGTTTTGGGCTCGTCTATTAAAATTATCAACATAATAGTGGTCGTCAGTTATAGTAGTCAACAAAGAAAATAGGTGGACGTTAAAATTAAATATAAAAAAAGGAAACGTTCATGCATTGTGTTTAGCTGGTATATATTAAAAAAAGGGAAATACATTTTACAGAATGACTCAAATCAAACTACCCGATTTCTGTAAATACAGTTAAGAGAACGGTTAATAGACCCTTTGATTAACTGCAGTATTTTATCAAAGATCTGGATGACAATAAGTAAAGCTCAAAGCATTTTCCAATAAAAAGTGACGCAGCTTTTATAAACATTCCAGTACACCATGCTAGCTGAGCGGGAATTTCAATTTACCTTAAGGCGCGATTTCAGATTCATAACTTTTTTATAGTAAGCCGGAAACAAACTATGTTTTATACCAACAAATTTATTTTCGTATATTTTTTTTATCAATATATTTTGCATACATAACTATATATTTGACTTTTATTCTTGTAAATATACTTTGCCTTCTAACTGAATCAGCTTTCACGTTACAGTTTTATGATTGTTACTCTCATAGCTTTATGGCGTCGTAGCACGGCGTTGGCGTCGTCGTTGCTGCCGTATTTGTAGTAGTTTAGATAAATCTAGTTTTATAAGGTGCTTACCGTACTGAACTCGATTTTATTAAATGTAATGTTTAGTTGGAAACAGTACTTAGTGAAGTGTAGTACCTACTCTAATATTTTGTAACTTTTTCAATGCCGTCATGTGTCATGGATTTGAATAGTGTGATATTCATTTGTCATAAAAGTTTAACCTTATTCCCAGTCATTGTTTTGATATTTAATTTACGTTTTTATTTAATATTTTAATGTAGATCTCAGGTTTTCAGAATATCCATTTCTTATCATATTGGTGTTTTAATTTGAGCTTAGTTAATTTAGTTGGTGCGTGTGCGTCGTTAGTAATATAAATTTTGACAGTTCGACAGTTGAATAAAATTGAATGTGGAATAATTATAATTACTGTTTTTAATAACAATTAGTAATAGAAATTGTTTTTATTTCTTTACTTTTGACAAACTGACATTGAACTTTTTTTTAAAATAAATCCTATTGCATTTTGACAGATTGTCATATTTTAGAGGTTATAATGTAATATAGTTTTTCTGTAAAACAGTACCGGGAATGATTACGCATAATGCCATATGCTATGTGACTGAGAGTGGTACTTAAGTTATAGTTTAGCAATATTAACAAACAAATCAGTCTCACACGCGTTCAATTTATGACGCAGGACGTTAGAGAAAAAATAAGGCTAGTGTTACAAATCACCTGAAATATGTGCATTACTAGTGAATGCAGACATTAATTAATAACTAGTAAATATTTCGGTGACATTTGGCAGATATTGTGTTTCATTACTAACCTCAGAGTTTTTATTTTAGATTGAAATAAAAATATCATCACTTTTAGCGATTTTCTATTGATTTAAAACGACCGCTCTTGTTGAAGGACTCTACAGTAAAATAAATGATGCATTTTCTCAAAGAATCCATGTTCCATTTCATATCAGACTAAGTCACAGAGCGTGACCGGGTTTACCTATAAAATTAGTCTACGTACAAAACAAATCACTACACTTAACAGAACAGTATTTCGACTAGACATCTTATTCTTACAAGATAAGTTTTTCTTTAACAAATACCGAAAGCCGAACTATTTTTCTTTGCTAATAACAATAACAGAGCAAAGAGTCGTCTTTCGTCTTCTCGGCTTTATACGATTACATTTACTGAGTTATAAGAATAATTTTGTACTATATATGATATATATTTTCTTTATAATATAAAATAAGAACATAAAGAAGAAAGCACCAGCTACTAACGCGTATCACATCATGATATAAACACATATCCCTCGGCAAAGAGTACTCCCTCGCTTAGCTGCGTTCACAACTGTAGGTATAGTGACGGCAGCAAATGAATGAAAAGAGAATAGAGTAATGGGAAAGGGATATAGAGAACGCAAGATACAATTAGAAGTAAAAACGATTGTGAAAGAAAAGGTTACTAGAGTACCTATTAAAACAGGGATAACATAGTAATCAATTCGAAATTAAAGAAGAAAGAGAGAGCAAGTATTGGAGAGGCGAGGTGAAGAGAGTGTACAAGATATGCGTGAAGTAAGTATAGAGGGAAAGTGAAGTGTTGGAAAAACTGAGAAGAATTAGTTCTACGAGAGAAGAAGGTAGAAGATATATGGTTGGAATAGGGAGGAGAAGTAGAGGAATAGAGAAAGATAATTGATCAGAATATAGCAAGTCAAGTGATGAAAGAGAATGGAAAAGGAAGACAAGTAATTTTGACAGTTAGTATTAGAAAAAAATGTTTTTGTTTTTATCTTTTTTAGTTTGGTATATCTTAGTAAGTATGAAATTAAATGTAAATAGAAGAATGTTATGCCTAGAAGCAAAACCTTAGTGAAGGAACATTCTTTCTGACATATATTTAGCATTCAATCTACATCCAGTTGATATATCCACAGCTTGCAGTGACCTACATCTTGGGAATATTATATAATCTCTTTTTCTCCTAGTTTTACGGCGATTTGATCATCTTAGATCACACTGAGTTTAGCCATAGTTTTAGAGAAGCAAACATGTACTATGAAAAAATGAAAAAGTTAAAATATAATTCCAGAAACTGAGATTCTCTTGTTTTGTGCAAAAGAATTTTTGTATAGAAATTTAATTATTTATTTAAACGTTATTACATATTATACTATTTATTCGTTCAGTTGAAATGGCTCCTTTTGTAGGAATAATTTTTTTAATGTTTTCCTATATTATTTACAATCTCCAAATAAAATCTTCTTCGTTTAATTCATTGTCCCAGCAACAGCGGGACAAAAACCCGAGCGCGAGATAATATAGCTTGGAAGTAAATATCAATTTTGAGTGTTATATTTTCCATTTGTATTGTAAACCATACATTACCTTTTCGTGTGTCGTCGTGCCTGCGTATTATTTATTCTGCTCCAAAGGAAAATCCATCGCGGGGTATCTAATAAATCTACTCCTAGGCCTAAGCACAAAAAAAAGAAAAAAAAATCTGATTTTTTTATTTAAATGTCAGCTTGTTATATATTCTACACACAAAACACTTCGATCGAAAATAGGAGCATTTTTGCTTACGATATACATGATTTAGTGCAAGGTTTTTAGCACACTTAATATTTCAGTACTCTCAAGATATATTAACCAGTAGTTAAATGGAAAATAAAATTAATTAAGGGTATTAGTAGCTATAATATCAGAGCAAATACTTGTTCTTCGTAAATTTGTACTTTCCTGGAAAGTGTTTGATGCAATTTTGTTCTTTCATTTGTCCTGAGCATTATCTGAGTACCTGAGCCCCGTTAGAATTATTAATAGTTGAGAGAAGTCTTCTTCTGGGATCTCTTAATAGTAAAACACTGGTAATTCCAAGACAAACTCGTGTATTCATTTCATTATCTTTATTTAACTGTCAGATGCTTCTAATCGCATCTATTTCCATATAAAAAACACTTGTACGCATGAAGATGTTTCTTTATAACGTTACAGAACTAAATACTTGAGCTGTGCACTCGAAAAAGTTCTGAATATGATTTTGGTTGTTGCCTAAGCGGCTTTTAAGTTGTGACTTATACTTGAAAAGAAAACTCGATGAAGTGTGATTTGTAAAATGCGGTTCCTGCCCTACATGGAAGAAACATGTAAGAAAGACAAATAATCAGGTGGAAAATGTGACCAATTATAACACGTTAATTAGTTCGTAGTAAGTCAGAAGGTGTGACGTCACACTGCAAAACAATGAGAACTAGGAAATGAACTAGTAATTAGTTTCTGGCAACAGCTATGAAAGCTGCTGTGAAACTGAGTATAGTATTTAGGTTAGGGCAAGAGGTAGTTATTGCAAACTTAAAACTTGAAAATTATAAAATAAAATGAGTCTTAAAAAATAATTAATAGTAAAAAGAATAAAAAAAACATATTAAAAATATGATAATTAATTAAAATATTTATTATGTTTTGATCAATTATTACCAATATATTTATCTTATATTATAATGTCCCAGGTGTATATTTATGGTCTTATGATCTTATGATCTCATGGTCTTATCGTCTTATATTCTTATATGTTTGGTAGTGAATTTTGTATGGCAGCGCGAAAACGGCTTCGTCAATGTTTTTGAAAATTTCCTATTTCGTAGACAAAAAAATTCTAAGACTTTTGGCGTCACCGGATTTTTCCCTGAATTTCCTGCAAACCCGTTATTTTGGATAAACTGGAAAAAAAAGTGAGCCCTTTTTTGATGCATTACTTTTAATCCGTAAAAGATAGAAAGTTGAAATTTTGCATGTGTATTAAGGTATTCAATGGTGACATTTCTCAAAAATTAGAAATTCAAAAATTGAAAAAGGGGGGTTAAAGAAACGGTAAACGTTACTGGAATTTAAATTTTTACATGAAGTTCAAGTCACACACAAAAGACAGATAAAAGCTAGTAATAAGATATTTTAATAATGTAATTAATTCTTGTAGTTAATATTTTTACGTTTTATGGCGTCGTAGTCTCATATACAGGGATTATATTGTTGCCTAATAAATTTTTGTTTGTATACGTAAACAATCCAGTAAATGAAACAACTTCCAAATCCAGAAAATATGCGCTGGTGCTGCAATTGAACTCGCAACGTTTTCGGCCATTGTGCCGTTGACATTTTATTTGATAATAGCGTTATAGCTGGTCGTTGCAGGTCACCAGTACTGTAGTTAAGCTTATAGACTCCTCCAAACCAATATACCGATTAGGATAAAGATAAAAACGGCTCATTTTTCCGTTCCGTTCCCTGTTTTCCCTTCCGTTTCGTTCTCAACTCTTGGATGGCTCGGATGGTTCCCATGGCTGGCTCTATGGCTGTATGGCTTCTATGGTGTTAACGCTATATTTATTCAATGTTTTTCTCCTCGCACAATGTGTGTAAATGACGGTTCGCCATATAAAACTGATTTGTTTAAATATATAATGTTTTTATTATAATATGACGTCATTATATTATTTAAATGGTTGTTTTAACGACTCCTGTGCGAGTTAACGGCAATTTCGTTGTTTTTTTCGGCTTGAATGTTTTCGTTATATGAAGATATATTTTTTATGGTATCCAAAAAAAAAAAGAAAAGATAATTTAAACGAATTTTTAAGTTATTCTTCTGTTGGTAAAGCTGCGAACTTTTTGAAGTAAAATAATTAAAAAACTTTTTTATGTTGAAAAATAATTAAAATTTATTTGATTCAGTTTGTGATATAATTTTATCAGTTTGATTCTTAATTGTTTCAAATTGCTGCGGAGGTCTTATTTAAGAAATGCAGTGGAATTAACGAGAGAATAAAATAAGTTGTAGCCATGTTTTCATTATTAGAATGAAACATATTTATAACGGGAAGTAATTGAAATTGAACACATTCTTTTTACTGAAGTAGCTAGTTTGAAAATCAAGAATTGAAACTTTGGAAAAGTTAGTATTTATAACAATTATTACCCAGGTAGAAAATTTATCTCGGAATTAGCTTGTGGCAAACGTGCAAGTATTAATCAAGCACTACAAGACAATTTCTATATGAGAAGTAGGAAATAAACATTGAAATTAGCTCGTAGCAAGCTACTGAGTGCGATAATTTGTCATCTGCATTGGTTATGCCGCATAGTTTTATACATAATTAATATTAAAATAAATGAAATAACAATTTTCATAAAAATATAAATTTACACCCAGTACGTTTAAAGTAAATAACGCTTTTCACAATGTAAAACCTTTTTTAACGCTTTCCGAGTAATTACTAAAATAAAAATAAGTTATTAATGAGTTACAAAATATAAAAATAAATAGAGTATTAAAATTCCCATAAAATAAATTCATTAGTATTTGATTGCAGTAAATTCTCTGGCGCCCGATGCTAATTTGTTCATACCTACTATCATTCACAACTAAACTAAAAACATTTTACATTGTTTCAAGCCATAAAAATACCAATTAATTTTAATTTCTACCATTAAATTCAATAATTAGTTAATGGTCACTGTATATGTTATGGAAAGTATGTTTAATTATTAAAATATGGTCATTATGTTTTGCTGTAATATACTTTTAATTATGTACAAAATGTAATTAGTCATTCTAATGATATTAATTTATCCAGAAATATATGTCTGTGATGTATACAAACGATTATGTAATGTTAATAAATATTATCGTCCTTTTTAATTTATTTATATTGAAATATTATTTGCAGTAATAATTAAAGTAATTACTACCATGTTTAAATTAATTATTTATAGTAAATCTTGTTTGGTCTAGGGTCTATGCTCCAGAGAAATAGATAAAGAATTGTTCAGGTTAAAAAAACCATTAAGGTTGTGTGACATTATTTATGTATTATCCCAATTTACAATCTGTTACAATAAGTACCTATGCTAAAAATGAAAATTAACTTAGATAAGAAATAGTCGTCCAGTGACGGCTATCTATGAATGACAATTAAAAACGTTGTGGTAGCTTTAACACACTATGTCTTTTTAGTCTTTTAAAGTCAGACGTATGTTTATCTAGTAAATTCACAGCTAGATAGTTTGGATGATTGTTTAGTCGCTGCTGGTATCTTTGGCTGAACTTGTTATTTCTTCTTTCACAGTTGTAATGAATTGTTGATGAATTTGTTGCTTATGAACCACGGGATGGTTCTTACTGTCCTTGACTGAAATCTTTCTAGTATTTCTACGATTTCCTAAATTTATAACTCAAAACTTTTGGGATCTGGAGCTACTGTTATCTTCGCTGCATTGATGATATAGCCAGGGACAAAATATTATTTAGCAAAAGCTATGACTAAAACAAGTGGTATCATTATAATCAACATAAAAATGCAATATTGCCATGGAACACGATATCTGACAAAAGTTACCTCAATGATGGTTGTATGTTGATACGAAATTGAAAATGACACCTCTTGTTAAAAGAAGCTATACATTACGAAGTATTTATTAAGCCATTTACGCCAGTCTTTAACCACAAGTCGAACACACAAGCCTCAAGCTAATTCCAACATTTATTTTTGCCTGTGCGTCAACACATATTCGTAAAAATATTTGTACATATAATTTAAAAATAAAATTAACTTTTTTAACTTTCGATCTAACAGTGTAATGTAATGTCACATTGTGTAAGTGTAAGTGCCACAGATACCGTGTAATTTTCTTTATAAACGTTTTAAAATAATCGACAAGTTAAACACTCGTAAAACGGCATAAGCATTTTCCGACATTTTGTGATCCCGATTCCGATCCCCGATCCGGATCCTGCAACCCTCTCAACTCTGTTTAACGTCCTTTCGTCCTTTTTTCTTCTCTTACCAAGTGTCTATAATGTTGTCACTGGAAGTTTGGGGTGAGTGGCTCTCTTTTTTTACACCGGTGGAAACAAGTAATGGCGACTCATGCGGAGGAAACGGGAATCCATTACAGAGATTAATATGTTCACATCAAAAGTATTATAACTCGCCAAAATATGTCAGGCGTCGAGAAAACCAGCTCCTGTACAAGCACACTGTACACTGTACAGTCAATGTGAGTGCACCCCCAACTCTAGTATGGGTACACTACCCTTAATAATCTCTTTATTCTTTTGGGTAGTTTAAAAACAGACGCTAACAGGAAAAAAGAAAGGAATTTATAAAGCATGCTACAACGCCATATTGTCGTGTCTGTAACACGTGTTCCTTATGTCCGACATGACTAGTCAATTAGGAGGCCTTGCAATTAATTATCCAATATGGTTTTTATGTAAAGGATACCTCTGCTTTAAATGGGAATGTAAATTCATTTAAATTTTATTGAAAAAAAAAGTTTCATTGGTGAATTATAAAAATTTAATTCTTTCATAGAAAAAAAGATGGTTGCCAATTTCACATTTCCCTCCGAGTGCATTGAGTCAAACTTTGTATATGTATAAATTATAAGCTCAAAGTAAGAAACTATCTGCCTGCTGCAACTTAGTAGAAACAATTGTCAAATTTAGTCGCAAAGCTATCAAATAAAACAACCGGTTAAATCCGTGACACTGTTTCATGGATCTATCGAAGGGAATGTTAAGGAACTTAAATACTCAGTGTTGAATACTTGCTATTGTCAGTTATAGCCAACGTGTTAGAAATAGGGCCAGATGTTATACAAACAGTTGAATTTTCATTTGCCTTTTCTTTTTATATATAGTTTCTCGGGCTTCCTAGGCACGTAGCTGTTTATCGCCCCTAATATTGTTCTGCTTCTTCTTATACTTTATATCCAGACAACAAGAATGATCTATTCATGGCTACTACAGTTATAAATTTCGGTTTCTCAATCAAAAAGGCGGTGTTAACAGGAAGCGTCTGCGAAGTCTGTAGCACCGCCCTTTGGAGTCCATTTCTTGCCATTGCTGTATTTTTACATTGCCACAGAATGTGGTCAAGGTCTGCCTCTTCTTCACCACATTCGCATTTAGGGTTTGGAATGATTTTGTTTCTTGCTAGATGTTACGGAGCACAAGTATGATTCATTCTTAGTCTTGAGGCCATTGTAATTAATCTTCTTGGCCATCCATCTGCCTTTTTAATTTGTTATTTAGAAAATTTATTGCAAGTTATTAATATTGCTTTCAACTTTAACTAAATAATTTACAATTTAATATAAGAAAGAGCGTTGAAATTTGATGCCAGACTCTGTTTTCGGTTTGTTTACCGAAGCAGCTCTGTATTTTGGTAGTAGGTTTGGTAATGGTACTTTTTTTTATTGTATTACTACGATTTCAATAGCTAGGTGTTATCTTGTATTAATTAAGATATTATAATTGTGTGTTTTATAGATTTGTTTATCATTTAGTGAGGATTATCGTATTGTTTAATTGATTAAATGCAATATATAATCAAACATTCATAAAGCAATGTAACTTAAATGTAAAGGACCACAAGATCGAATAAGAAGTTTAACTTACTTTCCACCTTCACTTGACATTTGTTGCGCTCCAATTTCTCTTCTTCCTTCTTACACATCCTCCATGTTTTCTCGTATTCTTTTCTCCAATATCTACTTTCTCTTTCTTCATTCTCTAACCTAAAGTTTGCTATCATTCTCGTTACTTTCTTTTGTGTCTTCCGTATACCACATACATAGGAAAAAAGTAATGCATGCTGATGGACAAATTCTTAAATATATGTATTTAGTAATTGTTGATTAGTCAGATAATAAATTGTAATTGTGCAGCACATATTAGGAGCTTAAATAAGTAAAATAAAAGAAAAATAATAAAGCTTTATTCTATTCTAATTTTAGTTAGTTTTTATAAGTTCATATATTTTTATTTTTGCTAATTTTAAAATGAATATGCATACAAAGAAATATGCCAGTTAGTATTAAGATTTTATAGTCAGAAGTGTTATACTAATTTTTAAATAATCTTCTTGATAAAGCTTGGCCACACCTGGTTTACAACACAATGCATGGACCCAATGGATGGTGTGTTATCTGTAGATTTACCGGATCATCCTGAATTGAGAAAGTTAGAGATCGTATAAAACAATTGGTAAATTGCTGGACTTGTTAGATAGATTTAACATATCGATAAACTACTGGAAACTTTCTTATAAAATAAAAGAATTATTTTGTTCAATGCTTCAGTAAATTTAGAATAATTTAGACATCGGAAAGGTTTCTAAAATCTTCTTCAAGTAGAACGACTAAAACTTATAAGAGTTTATATTTTATGTGTTATTTAAACGGGATTCTTCCTATATGCTCTTATACATTCTATTTAGATACTGACACTGATTTGGGAAGGTGTTTTCCAGTTATATGTAGTATTGTCCATTTAGAAATGCTTCCACATAGACAAACCTCTGCGATACAATTTAAGCGAGATTTCACTAGAGTAACTACTAGATTTCAAAAGTGCCGACCAATTCAATTTGCAATTCATTACAAAGTTCACTTTATATTATACTATCCTAAATACTATGTAGACTTAAGTCAGTTCAAGTAAATAAGGATACAGGTAGTTCTTGGCTTACAATCTAAGTTGTATTTCAGTAAAATATTTTTTTAGAGCAGATTTTTCAAAAAAAGAAAGAATTTGTTGTTAAGATAGTCATATTAAGATAGCTTGATCTTTCTAAAGCTTGAGAGCTTCTTTATTTGTGAACTCAAACTACGACCAATGCCTAGAAACGCACCTCGGTCGTATGTTGTTACTGTCAAGTGAAATTGTAACATATATTTCGAATAGAAATTTCTCATATTTTATGTTTTTTAAGTTGCGTATTTAGCAAGCGATATTTTGACACAATACGTATTCAATACGAGCTAGTATTGCACTGCAGTGATTCCATTAAAATGATCTATAACTTTTTTAAGACACTGCGCAGTAGTTCCATCTCATTTAGCTTTACTTTTAAGATCCATAAATGTTAACACTCCCACATGTCTCATTAACTTATCATCACATCCACTCAACCACCTACTCCCCACTCCCCATCGCCAATATTTTGCAACAAATTTATTAACCAATGACTTTTAAACAACATTTTCTTAAAACAAAATCTATAAAAATATTTTTCATCTGAAAATGTATTTCTTAAGCCATTCACTTTATCCATAGAATTTTCCTCTTTTCTTTCCCCTTTTTCCATATCTTTCTTCATCAGCAATTTGATATTACTACATATACGGCTTCCATTTTTACCATTTTCTCAATTTCTCTACAACGGTTTTCCTCATATCAGTAATTCTCGTCAATGCCCTGCCCTGTTCTGCCCCTACCCGCCCCTGCTGTGCTCACGACGCATGGATGCGATGCTTTATACGGTACATCTTCTGCGGTTGTATTTCTTCCTTATCTTTATATTATTTTTGAGAACATTCTCTTCTAAATACTTGGAATATCTGATCCGTTTCGAATTCACCCTCCAGCTATACTCAATATATTCATGGCTGGATCGTAAATGGTTATTGGTTTCTTATACTTTACTTCCTTTTGTAAACTTATAATGGATTTCATAAAATACGGTTATTTAATAACTTATTAAAAGCATAATTATTGCCATACAACGCTTTTATCACACACATATTATACAATGTTAACATTGCTCTACAATTCTTCGGTGTACGAGGTGTGTTCAAAAAGTAACTGAAATTTGTAGGGGGATTAAAGGACTGGGCTCATTATTTAATATTTTTATTAAGGAGGTAGTACTGTACTCAATTACTATGCAAAGCATGAGCAAGATAGGTTAACTCGTTTCTTTACAGCAGCTGGTTGAACTAGTACATGTTAGTAGTATACTCGTATAGTTCACTTTCTAAAAAAACTGTATGAATTTTAGAATTTTGTTATTAATTATTATTATAGTTCAGGAATACTCTTTTAAAAGTGATTCATAAAATGTTTCACCTTTTTAAATATTACAAAATCGTAAGAAGTTTTTTTAAGCATTAAAAACTTAAATAACATAAAAAAATTAACCTCAAAATTGTAATATTTTAAAATTTTCATTGAAGTGCCCTAATTTGCAGTGATGTAGCTCCGTCCCCTTAAGAAATACAGAAAAATATTGTATGCAGAACTTGTAGGGAATTTATTCCTCTATAAGTTTGATAATATCTGTTTTTATCGTAAGAAGCACTAGTAACGAGTTATTGCTAATAAACCGTTTATAACTGCCATTTTTCCAAGATGGCGACGTCGCCCGTGTTGGATAACTTGAAGTTTTCATTAACAGTTCTAACTTTAAAACATTAAGTTAGAACTACCGGCCCTCATGTGAGGTAGGTGCCTTTTTTGGCTCTGGCAACTGAGCTACATACAAAAGCTTCGAATAGATGATTTTATTTTAAAATATGTCGTCTTTCCAAATAATCAAAACACTAGCAACTTCATGAGAGTGGCTTTTCTATCTAATCCGCATTGTGGGTCACTCAGAGTGCACCGGAAGTCATTCATAAATATTATTAAAATTCTTTAATGAATAACTTTTAATTACCATTGCATTTAATTAGAATAATAACTATCACACTACATGCTATATATTTTAGGATTTATTTAAGATTTCAACCACTTTTCATTTAATGCAACAATAACAAGAAGAATAAGAAGAAATCTTACGTGAAGTTTTAAGTAACACTTTTAAATCGTTATTTTATTTTATTTCCAGCAATTTCCCGTATTTTCTCGCAATGCATTTCTGAGCTGTCGTAGCCATTCCCTACACTTTTTCATTGTAAGTTTCAACGTAGAATCGTTTTGTGTAGTGGTTGGCTACACTCGTAGCTCTACGGGTCTACGTAACTGCTACGACCGACAACATCTACGACACTATTCGTAGAAATACTAAAAGATAAAATAAATAAAACATAACCTATAAAAACCACACTCAAATCCAACGGAGGTCAACACCTCCTGGGGCTGACGTCGCGTCCTAGACAACAATACGTCAGTAGCTGTACACTGTAGACTGTACACCGGCAGACTGTTCTCGGATACGATGTACAAGAAGGAGTTAAACGTTTGGTGTAATAATTTTAGATAATTCAAAGAAAATCTACTTGACTTAAATTAAAGTAAACTTTAGACTTCATATACTGGTTTTATACTTTTTATAATAAAGAGTGCTATCATCTCACTCCTGGCGAGGGATAGAGGAGGGGGAAGGCATGGAGTCGAGCTTTATTAGGTACACTCATATCGGAGTATAACTTGATTGGATAGTACCTTCAGTTATATTTTTAAACGCGTATTCAATAACAACCCAGTAAACACAATTACATATTTGTTATATTAATATAATGTAATGTTACGAAACAAATGATTCTCGGAAGTTAGTAAAATACAATATAATAATATAAAATGTTACATATTAAGTTAATATATTAGCAAAATATTTTAATTGTCTTATCAAACTTCGATAAATAACAAAACAAACCGTTAGATATAAAATATTGCATTGAATAATACATGGGACTAGAATTAAGGTAATTATACTGCTAATCAAACAAGAATCAGAACTTTCCCTAATCAATAAGCTAGTTCTTTACAAATGCATCCTGTCTTATCGAATTCACTTATGTGGTATATGAGCCATTTCGAATATAGAATCCTCATATAGAAAGCCTCATTCCCACTCACTGTTTTGATATTTAATTTACTGTTTTTATTTAATATTGTGATCTAGATTTCAGGTTTTCGTTTAAGAATTCCATTTCACATTTATGTTTTAATTTAAGTTTAGTTAATTTAGTTGGTGCGTATGCATCGTTAGTAATATAAATTTTGACAGTTCGACAAAATTGTATGTGTGTGTGTATGTGTATTTTTAATAACAATTAGTAATAGAAATTGTTTTCTCTTCTATATTTTTCAATTAATATATTAAATTAACTTTGGATCATATTATATTGGAACGCATAAATTATAACTTAGAAAGATCAAAATTGAATAGTGATATATTAGATGTGATTAAAACTTTTCCTGTTAATACTAAATGTTTGTTAAGTGATTCAAAATTAATTAGTGAATTATTGAAATATTTAGAAATTTGTAAAATTGAATTATAAATTATAAAAGATGTATAAAAAATGTTTGATGGTGGCTATGACGAAAGAAAGTCAAGGCAAATAAGTAAATAAATATAAAAAAATAAATATATTAAATTAAAAGAAATGTAACATTAAATAATCTTGCATAAAAAGCTTATAACAATTTATATCAAGAGATGACTTTTGTGAAGTAACTTTACATTAATCTTTACACTCCTATATACATATATATATATATATATATATATATATATATATATATATATATACATATATATATATAAATATATATATATACTCTTATATTCAAACCTGTAACATGAAGTGAAAATATGCGTCGTTCAAGCGTAATAAAACGAGTGTCGGACAAAAACAACCCTCTGGGGATACCTTTAACATTGTGACGGACATTTAATGGTACTACACCACACTCACAAAATCATCCCCTGCCACAGCGCTGTACGTACAACCAGAGTGAGATAGAGATAAAATTCACTCACCAATTAGTAACTCTTGTAGAAAAGAAAAATAACTGGAGTAGAGTTTTTGTTTAATTTAAACCTTTAGCTGAATTCATGAGCTTCTGTTCTGCTAGTGGCCGGTGTAGTATACTATGTTGTGTTGTGCATATGAAGAGCAAAGCTTAAATCCTTTCTGACCATTATACAAATCACCCTTAAGCTAATTTTAAATATGCTAAGCGGCTATCAGCATTTTATATTTTATTTCCAAAAATCCTAAACTTGATATGAAGAGTACAAAAATAATCGTTGCGATGATATAAGGACTATCTGTTGGTTTCAAATGCATTTACACCTGTCATAAGTTTGCCGTATATGTTAAGCTTGATACAAGCTAAAGCTAGGTACATACTCAAGGTTGGACTGACTTTAAATAGTTCGTGTATCACTTACAAAAATAGTTTTAATTTACTTATTTCTTTCGTTAATTTTATAATTAATAAATAAAAAACTCACAGATGGATTGTAGGTTTACACGTGCTAGCTTACTACAAGCTAATTAAAGTATAACATCAACAAACTAGAAACTTTTATATATTTATTTTATCAAAAAAATATTCAAATAAAAGTTGTAGGCCGATAGAGTAAACTTTCCTAATATTGTCTTTGTTTAAATATTCTTTTTCAAAATTCATTTTAATCTTTCTATTGTCTAAAGACAGTCTTTTTAAGCCTTTGTTTCTATGTAAATGTCCAGTTAATATTTGAGGTCTTCACAAGCTTGGTGGATACATAGCTTTAGACTATTAACAAATATTTCAATCGTGATCATCAAATAGCCTCCATGCAATTAACACACGAATTGTAATTAATTTATTCTGAGCAACTGGTCTCCAAAAGATGTCTGACAATTATTTTTCAGTATTTTAAGAGCTTGAACAATTTTCTAAATACATCGCGCGTTTGCAAAAGCCGTTAGATTGAATAAATAAGTTATAATACAATTTCCTGGTGTTTAGCTTTGAGAACGCGTAAGCTATTACCGTCCTCTACAGGAGCTACGGCGCGGGCGTTCAGTTGCCCTCTGCTTCTACGACAGTCTACGTTATGAAAGGTGTGTAACGCTGCAAAGTGGCTTGATGAAGGTGCACAACCTAAGTTAGCGCTGGGACTGCGGGGAGAGGGGTGTGTGAGAGTGTTGGTGGGTATCGCTTCAAATTATTCAATTTACATATTTTATGGCCCAAAACCACTTAAAATAGAAAAATATGTTTGAATATTTATGAGTGACTTTCCCCCATGCGGCTAAAGTATATCACAAGATTTTTAAACGATTCTGATTGAATACATAAATTTATATTTATATTAATTATGTTTTCAAAAAGTTTTATTTCATTTAATTTTAATCAATTAGGATAAACTTTTTATAACCTCAAAAGTACCAACTTTTTTTTATTATTTTTATTTAATTTCTTCTTTTTAGTATTTCATATAATTTGGATAATTAAGTTAATAAATAATATAATCAAATGCAATTATGTTAGAAGACCTATTCTTTGTTTTCAGTATGAAAATAATTATTTATAAGCATGATGGTTCTATTTCAAGACAGAATTTATATTCTCTGGATTTGGGTGTTGTTTCGCCTAACTATATTGCACAAAACTATTAAACATAGTTTTATATATACATGTAAGGGTTATTTAACGTAATAAAGTTACATAACATTTCCAAATATAATTAAACAAATTTTAATATCTTTAGAACAATATAATAAAACTATTTTAGGGAAAACTTCAACTTTTCTTAATAAACTAATACTGTAGGGCAGCGGTTCTCAAAGTGTGGGGCGCGACCCCTAAGGGGGGCGCAATGAAGGCCCAGGGGGGCCCAGCTTGGTTGAAAAATTAATTAAATTTATTTACAAAATAATAAAGCAAACTTTTTATTTTTAAAATTACAACAAGTGTATAATTTTTAGTCAACGTCGTAAGAGTGCCGAAGATTTTATTTTTTTTAGTTTATCTGAAAAAAGATGCAAACCTTCTGCAATGGGCTGAAAAGGTGAAAAGCTTTGTAATGAAGGTAAGTTTGTATGTGGGCGATCTGAATAGTGACAGTTTGGAGCTATTTCCTAATCTTAAAATTATGATTGAAAAAATCGATCTCAAGACTATTCCAACCAATGCACAGAAATGCTTTCTTAAACACTTAGAAATCCTTAAATCTTGTTTTGAAAAATATTTTAATGAGAACTTGGATGGTTTGGCATGGAATCAAAACCCGTTCAAACCATCAGTCGATGAGTGCTCCCTCAACATGAAGGAAAAATAAAATCTCATTGACCTCCAAGGTGACACAGGGCTTGAAATGAAATTTAAAGAATCTTCTCTTACATCCTTCGGGATTGGTGTACAAAAGGAACATCCAATTTTGAGTGAAAGGGCATTGAAAATACTCACTACATTTGCAATAGTCACTCACTCTTGTGAAACTGGGTTTTCTGCAATAGCTGCCATGAAGAGTAAATATCGCATAAGACTGGATGTGACCAAGGAACTCAGAGTAGCGTTATCAGAACTGACACCGCGTTTCAAGAAACTATGCGCAGAAGAAAAGAAGCACGTCCTTCGCACTAAAGCTTTTTTTTATTATTATTGCTTTGAGTTACAAATAACAATTATGTACTATAGTAGCTAAAATACCTACATAAATTGTAATTCTTTGTATAGAATTTGTTGTTTGATTACGATTAAACCTAATGCCCCATTAGAGTATGCATAGAATGTGCAAAATATAACCAAATAAAAATTGACTGTAAAATGTCAAATGCGACTCTCTTATAATATGTAGTACGCTTACATGCAGGGGGGCCCGGCTTACAGCTGGATTATGCAGGGGGGCTCGGAGCAATAAGTTTGAGAACCGCTGCTGTAGGGTATATAGCAGCCACAGTGCCACTATGTTATTTAATTTTTGTAATATTTATTTGAGTGCATGAATGAAGTTTCGATAGTTATTAGCACTTAAAACAATATATACATCTACAAACATTTGTAATACATAATATATAATTTATAAATACGAGTATGGGTATTTCAAATATAGACATATTTACTATTGATACTAATTAAATAATAATTAATTAATTAATATCCTGATAACTATCATTGCTAGTACACATAATGTAGGACAACTCTGAAGGAGCACCATCTTTCAAGTGAGTGTACTATTATTGCTATTGTATTTTTTATTTTTGTTTGTTTTTATTCCTAATTCGATTATAAACACAATAAACTGGTTCCTCTTCCCCTTCTCTTCTTATTCTTCACGAACAATGGACAATGCAATTAAAACTAACAACAAACATCGTTACACAGACAATGTTAAATGGAACATTGAACAGTTGGCGGACTGGCCCGGCCTGGTTGGTGGGGGCTAGATTTATTTATCTAGAAAATTAGAAAACTGCTACTGATAAATATATGTGCTTAAATAATCGGTTTGATCAGTGGCGTATTAGGGTATTGGGCGCTGATGGTCTACTACAACCGTAGTCGTATTATCTCCTTTTTTTAAGGACCTTCAGTTTGCAAAGTTAGTAGAATTGAGTCACAATTAGCTTTTTTTTATTAATACTTCACCGGCTTCTTAGGACCAAGGTCCTTCTTTCGCACTTATTACTTCATTTTATTTACATTTTACCTATTTACATTTCATTTATTATTACTACCTAAACTTTTAAACCCGCTTTATGCCATAACCTGTCTATGACTAGGCACACTGGCCACCTCGGATATCTTAGTAGTTCCTGCATACTCGTTGGCAACACCACTCCATTTTTTACGAAAACTCTGTACAAATTATTTCTGCAAGCCTCCGTTTCTGTACATTGGAAGATTAAATGTTCTGGATCTGCTACCCCTTCTCCACAATTGCACATATCTTCTTCTACCAAGTGATTTCTTTTCAGATGTGCCAATGCCCCTGTATGGTCTACCCTCAGTCTCGAGATAAGTGATAACACTCTTCTCGGACCTTGAGCATTCCACCTCCAACGACGTCCGCACAACGAAGACTGTAAACTGAATTAGCTTTTAGTAAGAAGGACACTAGCCAGCCGGGGCTTATAGTACTTTATGCAATTCGGCACTGTGTGTGATACAAATTTACGGATTTAATTTTAAAAACTATAATACTTTATTTTATATTATTTATTATCTTTATTTAATATAAATTAAATTATAATTTAATGCAATAATTTTATTTATTAATGTTTTGTTAGCTGAAAAGTAATTTTAGTTTGACAGATTGTAGGTTATAAATGGAGTTGTTTTGCACTAACATAATTTATCATGTGAGCAAACTTTTACTTTAAATTTTATCGTTCCATATCACTTTCAGTCTGAGAGGACTAATTGCATTTATAAGGTATGTATACGCCTGGTTAAACTTCGCTGATATACGGTTCTATTATGAGAGCTCCGTAACGTCCGTATTCGGACGGCTTTGTCGCTTGCACTGTGCAAGTTCATTACATTTACAGGGTTCGGTTAGGTAAAGCGTAGTAGTGCGTATACGTCCGGTCAAAATTCGTTTAAATACGCTTACAGTGTGCGACAGGCATAAAGAATCATTTACCAAATAAAATATTAAATATATATTCAACTTATATTCGTTTCCAAAATGATATTGTTATTTTAATACAGCTACACTAATTCTAAAAGTAAACTAAGGTATCTGTCTTACATATATATCTATGTATCTATCTATCTGTCTATCTTCCTAGCTTGAATAAAGTATAGTAAATAAAGTTCTGGTAACTTAAAAGTAAAACAAAAGTAAGCTTAGCGTAAACAGTTAATAAAGTTTGTACTTTGAAACATTAATATTATTTTATTGTAACTGTAATAACTTATATTATTATTGTAATGTTACTTTTATATCTTTGTTATGAGAATTACCTCCGTTTTATTTTAATAATATCATTGTAACGTTTATTATGATACAGACCTGGCAAGGATGAGTTTATATGTAGTATGTTTTGTGATGAGATGAGTTGAGTTGAGATGAGATGTTTGCATAGCACTCTGGGTAAAATTATAGATCACTACATACCGACATACCGGCATGCCGGGTTTTGTACAGGCACGGGCAGACGGTGACGGTGACGGACCGCGCTGTAGATTTAGTAGTTTTATTAAGCATTATGTACTATAGTCTTAGATCCCAGAGCCGGCAGACATCACTTATTTTCTGCTGAACAAAATGTGTAAGATTGAGTAGTGTTAGTATGTACAATGATCTTATGCCTACCTGCTGTTTTTGTTTTTGAAATAGCCTATTTCATAAAGAAAAAAATTCTAAGACTTTTAGCGTCTCCGGATTTTTCCCTAAATTTCCTGGAAAACCGTAGTTTAGGAAAAACTAAAAAAAAATTTGTTACTATTTGTTGTTTTAACAAAAACGGTTTAATTTCGTTGTGTTCTAAAATAAAAAACTGCTTCATTAGATTTTAAATATCTTTGGGATTTTATGCTACCTTTTTATGGACTTTTTTTTCTTAATTCTTTTTTGGATTTCTTTAAATTTTTTGTTGCAGTAATGTTCGCTAGGCTTTAAAGAAAATAACTGCTTCATTACATTTTAAATATCTCCGCGATTCTAGCTTTTATGCGACTTTATTTAAATTCATGGACTTTTTTTTCTTAATTTTTTTTTAGATTTCTTGAATTTTTTTGATGCAGTTATGTTCGTTAGGCTTTAAGGTAAATAACTGCTTCATTACATTTTAAATATCTCCGCGATTCTGACTTTTATGCGACCTTTTTTAAATTCATGGACTCTTTTCCTAATTTTTTTTGTGGATTTCTTGAATTTTTTTGATGCAGTTATGTTCGCTAGGCTTTAAAGTAAATAACTGCTTCACTACATTTTCAATATCTACGCGATTCTGGCTTTTATGCGGCCTTTTTTAAATTCATAGACATTTTTTTTCTAAATTTTTTTTTGGATTTCTTGAATTTTTTTGATGCAGTTATGTTCGCTAAGCTTAAAAGTAAATAACTGCTTCATTACATTTTCAATATCTACGCGATTCTGGCTTTTATGCGACCTTTTTTAAATTCATGGACATTTTTTTTCTAAAATTTTTTTTGGATTTCTTGAATTTTTTTGATGCAGTTATGTTCGCTAGGCTTTAAAGTAAATAACTGCTTCATTACATTTTCAATATCTACGCGATTCTGGCTTTTATGCGGCCTTTTTTAAATTCATGGACATTTTTTTTCTAAAATTTTTTTTGAATTTCTTGAATTTTTTTGATGCAGTTATATTCGCTAGGCTTTAAAGTAAATAACTGCTTCATTACATTTTCAATATCTACGCGATTCTGGCTTTTATGCGAACTTTTTTAAATTCATGGACATTTTTTTTCTAAAATTTTATTTTTTATTTCTTTAATTTTTTTGATGCAGTTATGTTCGCTAGGCTTTAAAGTAAATAACTGCTTCATTACATTTTAAATATCTTCGCGATTCTGGCTTTTATGCGACCTTTTTTAAATTCATGGACATTTTTTTTCTAAATTTTTTTTTTGTTTTCTTGAATTTTTTTGATGCAGTTATATTCGTAATGTTTTAAATTAAAGAACTGCTTCATTAGATTTTAAATATCTACGCAGAAACTCAAAAAAATGCATTGCTCTTAAAATCATAAAAATGAACCTTTTCATCATTTTTAACAAGATTATAGTCTTCTTTCATTGCATACTGATAAAGAGATTTAATATATTGATATATCGTAAACTAAAATACTTCTTTAAAAATGAATTATAAATATGAAATCAGCATTCAAAATTGAGAAAAAAAACGTAATAAAAATAAGAGTTTTTTTTTATCAATTTTTATGAAAAGTAAGAAGAGTATAACCTTCTTACTTTTCATAAAAATTCAAGAAAAATGTATGTCATTTTATAACGGATTTTAACTTAATTTTCAATGCTGATTTCATATTTATAATTCATTTTTAAAGAAGTATTTCAGTTTATGATATATCAATATATTAAATCTCTTTATCAGTATGTAATGAAAGAAGACTATAATCTTGTTAAAAATGATGAAAAGGTTCACTTTTATGATTTTAAGAGCAATGCAATTTTTTGAGTTCCTGTGTAGATATTTAAAATCTAATGAAGCAGTTCTGTAATTTAAAACATTACGTACATAACTGCATCAAAACACATCAAGAAATCCAAAAAAAAAAATTAAGAAAAAAAAGTCCATGAATTTAAAAAAGGTCGCATAAAAGTCAGAATCGCGGAGATATTTAAAATGTAATGAAGCATTTCTTTAATTTATAGCCTAGCGAACATAACTGCATCAAAAAATTTCAAGAAATCCAAAAAAAAAATTAAGAAAAAAAAGTCCATGAATTTAAAAAAGGTCGCATAAAAGTCAGAATCGCGGAGATATTTAAAATGTAATGAAGCAGTTCTTTAATTTATAGCCTAGCGAACATAACTGCATCAAAAAATTTCAAGAAATCCAAAAAAAAAATTAAGAAGAAAAAGTCCATGAATTTAAAAAAGGTCGCATAAAAGTCAGAATCGCGGAAATATTTAAAATGTAATGAAGCAGTTCTTTAATTTATAGCCTAGCGAACATAACTGCATCAAAAAATTTCAAAAAATCCAAAAAAAAAAAATTAAGAAAAAAAAGTCCATAAATTTAAAAAAGTTCGCATAAAAGTCAGAATCGTGGAGATATTTAAAATGTAATGAAGTAGTTTTTTAATTTAAAGCTTAGCGAATATAACTACATCAAAAAATTTCAAGAAGTCAAAAAAAACTTAAGATTAAAAAAGTCCATGAATTTAAAAAAGGTCGCATAAAAGTCAGAATCGCGGAGATATTTGAAATGTAATGAAGCAGTTATTTAATGTAAAGCCTAGCGAACATAGCTGCATCAAAAAATTTCAAGAAATCCAAAAAAAAAATTAAGAAAAAAAAGTCCATGAATTTAAATAAAGTCGAATAAAAGTCATTTTCGTGTAGGTATCTAAAATCTAATGAAGCAGTTTTTTATTTTAGAGCATAGTCAACATAATTGCATGAAAACTTTTCAAATAATTGTATTTTTCTTTTAACTGTCTCAAAGAAATTGACAAAAATTAACTTGGTTTCTAAAAACAAGCCTATGAATTGAGAAAAGATTGCAAAAAAGACATTTGAAATATTAATTATTTAAAAATGTGTGTTGTCTTGCGACGAGCCGAACAGCTAGTATTTTATATATTTTACTTAAACAAAGTCTAGCAAATATTTAATCTAATCCACAAATTGCCAAGCGTTCTATTCTTAGAGAATATACATATACACATTTGATAATAATTTTCAGATTTAACTAAATCTGACATGTCTAACACTAACAATTCTCTTTCCAAACTAAATTTCCTTTCCACGTCCACAATCTGCATACTTCCCCCTTCCCCTACACACCACCAAGACCCCTTCAGTATGCTTTCAACGCCGGATTGCATTAATATCGAACGATTCCATTAGATGGAAGTTATTAGAGTATTGAGATTAAACCACTTGGGTCCACGGGCCAAACAATACAGAAACGATAGTGCTGCCACCACTAAACATATCAAACTGTTTTATTTGCTAAAGTTTACATGGTAATGTAAACCAATGTAACGCAATGCAACCGAACAAGTAATTACAATAAATAAAACCATGTGTATAGATACTGGATTAAAATGTTTGAACATAAAAACAAACTAAAAATTTGTGGTTAGTAATGCAACTGCTGCATCTCTCTGACGATGCGAGTTGAGTTGAACGAGTTGAATAGTTCGAATGGAGAATTGTTCGTGTTCGTGTTCGAATAGCTGAATCATTACCCTGTAAATACGATCTATTTATGAAACCATGTGTATTCATCACAAATATTAGGCGTTCGTACCCAAACAGTTTTAGTAATTACAAAATCATTGATTTTTTAGTTTGTTTTTATGAAAGAAGACTATAATCTTGTTAAAAATGATGAAAAGGTTCAGTTTTAGACTTTAAAAAATCATAAATTTTCTATTATTTTTTCAACGAAAGAAGACTATAACCTTGTTAAAAATGATGAAAAGGTTCAATTTTAGACTTTAAAGAAACATAAATTTCCTGTTATTTTTTCCATGAAAGAAGGCTATAATCTTGTTAAGATCTTGTTGCACATTAAATTAATAATCTGTTTAATTAAATTTAAATATCTACACTTTTCTACCTCTTATGCAAATATGACTTTAAACGGTGATTATTTGAAAACCGTAATAAATAATTAAAAATGGATTTCAATTTTTAAATCAGCATAGAAAACTGTGTTAGAAAATATAAATAACTTTTAACAAATATTAAAATTTAAGTTATACAAAAAAAGTCCATTATTTTAAAAAAAGTTGCATAAATGCCACAAAAGTTTAGATATTTTAAATGTAATAAAACAGTTTATTAACCTAATGTCTAGCGAACATAGCCCTATCAAAAAATGTAAATGAAATTAAATAAATTGTTTAAGAAAAAATGTCCATGAATTTACAAAAGTTGTGCGCCTGAATTTACGGCAACGAAAATAACACATCATGTTAGTTGTGTTGCATATAAATCAGGCGCAACAGTTATCATTAAACTGTTCCTATGTAGTGTAATAGAAAACTATTTATTAGTAGCAGAGTTAGACTTTGTTTTTATGAAAGAAGACTATAATCTTGTTAAAAATGAATGAATTAAAGAATTATACATTTTCTAAATTAAAAATTTTATGAAGTAATTATTTTTGTAAAGTCTTGAAGGAAACAATATATTTCAAAGTACACTTGTTTCTAAAATAATTTTAACAGTGTACAAACCCTCTGCATAATTTATGAGCTTTACTTGAACTTTTCTTCTCAAATAACTCATCTCTCGCCTCTCGCAACTGTAATTGTAAATAAGAACACAAAAACTTTATGAAAACAATTAATTTTATTTGTTATTTATTTTACAAAAACATAAAAGACAATTTTTCTGTAACTTTGTAACAGGTATATTATTTCTATAAAAAAAGAAAATTTCATACATCTTATACTTTTGTTGATTTATATCAAGTAGTAGCATATATGTTTGCTTGTTTGTCTGCTATCAGTTCTAAAATAGCTGACACGGTAGGCAGTGTGTGGTAGCCTTTACCGATTACGTTGTGCGTCGCTCAGAAGACAATAAAGCTGATTAAAAGGAAAAAAATCTAGGAGAAAATAATCACTCGAATTAAATTCTTTAATAACTAACAATAATCTTATTGGCTCTTGAGCAACTGATGTCATGAAAAGTGTTTCAATAAGAGCTGACTATATTATATTGGCTGCTATTTTTAGTAGAATTTTGATAAAGTAACTTCTTTATTTCTTCCAATTTTGCAGATGTATGCCACCATAACCAAAGCTTGCTGCAGTGTTAAGTAAAGCGTACACAAGTTCGCCCTGCTCGCATGAATCTCTTTGAATTTATTGAATGAAAACGTGGAAGACATTATGATCTCAGATGTGTTCACCTTAGACCTGTAGCTGTCGCTTCATACATCTTCGTTGCTATTGCGAGCAGTGCGGATTTGTGAACGCTTACCTGACATAGCCAAACTAATTGTCATTTGTAAATACATTTGAGGTAGAAACTTGAAATTCTTTATATATTATAAATAACTCCCATGTTATAGCTTTGAAATGTATTAAACAAATCAAAATTATTCTTATTACTTTTTATTTTATCTTAAAAACAAAATAGTCACTTCTTATTGGTACACGCTTTTTGATTAATTATGTATAGACGATTCATATATTTTAATATACCACTGATTTCTTTTTGCATATTTAATAAAAATTGTCTGTTTAATGCAAGGTTTCTTTATTAAACTATACATTATTCATATCTTACATATATTTATAAAGTTTATAATATTTATACAAGTAATTCGGAAAATCGATATTCATGCACATTACTAATGGCATATCGGAGTAATTAACATAGTCAATTATTTTACAAAATTATCTTAAAAACAAAACGATTAAAATATTAGTTAAAACACCATCTAAAATAAACCCAATATTCCACAAACATATTTATGTAGCATGTACATAATATTTACGTGTAAATATATGTATTACATAAAGGTAATTTTCACGTTTACATAGATTTTAGGAAAAATGTATATCTTGCTTTTGTAAATGTAGTAAATTGTTAATTGTGTAATACGAGTAGTTGTATGTCAAAGTATACAAAGCAGGTCCGCATAAAACGAGCGAGAGAAGAGAAGGCGTATGAAGCGACAACATTTTACATACCACTAAAAGCCGTAGCCGTCGCTGCAGAAGCCTGCTCTCTCGCTTCTCCTCTTTTCCACATTTTATTCAATGAAGCCAATACGGTTGATATGAGTAATGCGAACCTGTGCACCTTTACTGTTAACTTTATTCTTTCCAGTTATAATTTTTAATGTACTCGTAGATTACATAGTAATTTACTTACAGGATATTCAATATTTACTTTTTTAATTAAGGGTTGGTTTTATATATTCTCAGTTAACTATGGTTTATTGTAAACCTTGATTGATATTATTGTGTATTATTTCTATTTAGGTGACTTTGGTTCTCTATTGACAAAATTATAATTGAAAACCATTGGTTAAACTTAAAATAATGCACTGCCAGAAGTTTAACTGAGAATTTAAAAAATGGCCCTTTGTACACAGTAAACAATTTGGAGAAGTGTCCTGTTTTGTGACGTTTTGCACTTCAATTATAGTTCGCATCAACTTTATCTTCATTTGTATTTCGACAGGTGGAATGGTTTCGCCATAGTCGATAAAATAGACATTTCATATGAACGACTGCGAGAAACTGAACTGTAAATGAAGTCTTTATGACAAAAAATACATACGCATCTTCAATACGATGGCAAAGGGACTCCAAAATGTTTACTGGGTGTGATATGTGTATAAAAATTTAGTATTGATTTTGAAATAATTTCCAGTGAGATATGTTTCTACAGTCGGAAGGCTATGAAATGTAATGTTTGCTTCGCATAACACATGTAATTTAAATGAATATTTGGTCAATTCAGAAGTGGGATTTGATATATATATATACAGGGTGTCCCAATATTCAACGATAAGCGGGCACCAGAGAGCGGTCCTGCTCATGACTACACGAGAAAAAAAGAAAGAAAAAATTATCTCATTTTGTTTAGAAATTAGAAAAAGAAATAATTTTTTTTCAAAAATTAAGATATTTTTAACTACCTTGACCACAATTTTTCAAATATTTCTGATTTTTTTTTGTATCGGCAACCTAAATAGCACTGCTATCCACCACAACCATTAAAAATCCCAGAATGCTAGTAGTTTTTACACAAAAATCAATCGAAATTATTTTTTTCTCTAAAATTTTTAAAGATTTTTACTTTCTATCCACTTTAACTTATAGTGGCGCAACTCTTCAGAATTCCAAAATGGTATAATACTCCAGGAAAACTAGCAATAAAAAAAAATTATGCATACTATTTCTAAACAAGAACCAATATTTGTACCATTATTAAAGTGTTTCAATTTACGAAAATATTTTTATTTTTTTTCTAATTCCTAAACAAAATGAGATAAATGTTTTTTTTTCTTGTGTAATCATGAGCAGGACCACCCTCTGGTGCCCGCTTATAGTTGAATATTGGGACACCCTGTATATTATATATATATATATATATATATATATATATATATATATATATATATATATATATATATATTATTTGAGAGTGACACTTTACATGTTTGTGTTTGTTTAATATAAACAAACTGTCTATAGGTGTACATCAACTCACGAACACTAATGTTATGTGTTATTAGTTATTTGTTATTCGTTCATTTCCCCACACACACACACACACAGTTTATTCTGTTATCATTAGTAGTGTTCTGTTATGACATATGTTTTTTTTAATTATTATAGAATATTGATAATTAATTTTATTCATTTACGTATATTACAAAAAGGTAAATATCAGTTCAGTTACAATTTGTTTTTTAATTGTTATATTCATTAAAACTTGTAGTATAATTTTAATAGGAAAATAACAAACGTGAATTAAAATAAACCGATAAAATGAATTGATAATTAGTTTAAATATATCGATTGTTTATTTAAAAATAGTATAAATTTAATGTCTGCTTTTATTAAATAACATATTTATAAAGCATTTATTCAAAATTAATATTCGAGGACGTTTTATAACGCGGTTATAACACTGTAACAGACTACGTCCGACCTCCGACTATCGTCGACTAAGTCGTACGTTTTTATCTTTTGCAACACTAACGCAATGATCTTTAAAGTTAGGCCTGTCGCACACTGCAAGAGTATTTAAGCGATGACGTATATAAACGGTTTGGTTAAGCGGTTAAAAATCTCAAAGCAAACCGACTTCTGTATTCTTTGCATGTGTTGTGTCACAATACATACATACCACGATACGTACCGATACGACAGTACGCCAAGTCAAACTTGTATACTGTAGGGTGTATTGGAGTTGTTTTGCACAAATATAATTTATCATGAGGGTAATTTTTACTTTAATTTTTATCAATACACCACTCTTATGAAAGAGACTATTGCATTACCTTTCAGTCTGGATGGCTGATTGCATTTATAAGGTTCGGATAGGTTTAGCGTTGTAGCATGTATTCGCTAGGTTAAAATTCGCTAATATATGCTTGAAGTGTACGACAGGGCTTACAAAGACCTTGTCCCTTATTGCTTGAGCCTTCATACGACTCACCATGTTTATTCCAACAAATAAATGTAAATTCACAGTCGGACGTAATCTGTTTTAGTTATGTTCTCACATCTAGTTTGAGTTTAGTACACAGTATAATTGCATGCACATCTTATTGCAAATAATTTGAATGTATTTATAGAAAACAATGTTTAATTAAATGAGTTAGGATGGCATTGTACTTGTCTATCATTTTATATACAAAGTATTCTTTCTTATAACTGCATACACTTGTAATATTTAACATTTCTTTAACTAACTGTTAATACGATATTAAGATTAACATCTTGGTTAACTATAATCACAGAACAATAATTATATATTTAGATTAGATTAAATATAATTAATTAAACTTTAAATATATTTATCTATACTTAATTTATAGACTTTAATATTTAACAATTTCGAAACTGCCTTAATTACAACGAATGCAATTAAACACAACGTCATTATCATTCCTATCGTGAACCGATAGAGAGAGAGAAAGAGAGCAATTGGGTTCACTAATTAGTTTTTTTTCTTTATTTAGTTTGTTGCTAATTTAAACGTGCTTTAAATTTCTTATGAACTAAAATCGATTTAAAAGGAATTGTTTTTCATTTAAAATCACTAAATTGTCAGCTTTGAAAAAAATCACCACCACTAAATCGTTTAAGTAAGGTATTTCTCGGTAACCAATAAGGCGGGGGTTCCCCGGGCGTTATAGGGGAGGTACCCTCCCCTATACCTAACGGGGATAAACCACTTGATGTTTTGTTTTTGAGTATGCTTTTAGGATTGCCTTCTTCAGAGGAAGATGGCGTAACTGGTTGGTTATATAACAACGGATCTGCGAACCTGGCACTACCGCCAGCTACTGTTCTTATGGGCACATTATCCCCCTGACGGATGTTATCACAAGTTTCTTTCATTTTACACAACTGCTCCTGCAAGCTTCTGTACTCTTCCAGAAATCTTTCGAGTTGCGCGGCGTGGTAGTCGTAGGTGTTTGCTGCGCTGGATGCCCCTTTCCCCGCTAATGAGTAATCCGCTCTGCTGTTCAAGTTGCTGATGTTCAACAACGGAGTCGCTGATGGCGTTGTAGGTTGCGGAAGCTCCCTCACAGGAGACCCAGGTAAACTAGGGTTCCTCCTCGCAGAACCAGCAGGTGATGCTAGGTTCAGGAAACTGCTCGATCTCTGCCCAACTCGGTTAAAGTTTGATAACGGGTAGTTATTATAAGACTCCACCGATAACCTTCTGTTGGAGCAATGGCTGGTGATGCTTCCTTCCCCGCCACTGCTTCCGTAGCGACTGTCAGGCAGCAGCGGTGATTGGCTATCTGATCCTCTGTAATATCTCGCACTACCACTGGTTCTCATACCGCGTTTCCCCCTCGGTAAAGTACAGAACACATTTTCTTTGGTATTTCCATTACCGTTTTGGAAACTCACACTGGGTGTGTTAAATGAATTAATGTCTAACAAATCGGGGTAGTTTTTGTCACTGTCACTTCCATCACTTACTGTTCTGTGGTTATCGGGAGGAGGTTGGTCGGTGGTGTACAGACTGCCGTTGTTGGAGATGATCTGTTTGCGTAGGACATGTGGTTGCAGAGTAGCACATGCTCCACCTGCCATGGCTGATACCGATGCCTTGTACTGGGACACTGCAGCCGTGCTCGTGTTGATGTTGGAGTGGTTGTTGTTCAGGTTGCTGAACATGTTGAACTGGCCAGAAGTTGAACTGGGTCCAGACTCTGGTGTCGAATCCGTCCTGCATTAGAAAGAAATATCAATAGGTAAGTTATAACAACAAAATGAAGAGAATCCCCTTCTGGTACGAAATAAATATACTATTTCAATTTAAGATGTATTTTTGCTTATAACTTTTTTATTATAAAAGTAACAATAAAAAGTTGTTAACAAAAGTTGTGAACGATATTATTGTCTACAAAAAATTTATATTAATATTTGTTTGTCAGAGTTATAGTTTTCAAGATAAGCAATAAAAACTGATTACAACCTAATTATCAACATGCCTATTTCTCCAATTGGATAGTTATAGTTGTTTAAGATTCTTGGTTTGTCGAACTGTATTTTATGACTTTATGTTTACCATAAGTGAATAAACACTTACCGAAATTCTGACAAGCGTGGGATGTGGAGATCCGCATCCTCCGATCTCACGGAGCTTCTCACTTCGCTGCCAGCCTCCGAGGTCCAGTTTGAACTATCTGTAGGACTTCTAACAGCAGCCTGAGCCTTCCACAATTTAGTTTCCCGCGGAACACTAGGTGCCGTTGGAGTAGGCGTTTCCATGTCTTCATCATATCCCGCGTCTTCATCTTCTGTGCCCGTGTCATGGGTTGGAACATGCAGATAATCGCCTCTGCGTTTGCCGAGGTTAACAACGGCAATATCATTGGCTGCATTAGGCGGGCCTGGCAAACCATTGCTGCTTCCATCATTGTGATTTAACACCTTGTGATTCATCTCTATTTTCTCGTAGCTATCTTCTCTCCGCCTGATGTTGGCTCCTGTTTGGTTGTTCCATCGGTTGTGCCTTCGTTTTCTCAGCGTGCAAACACACACGGCCAGCAAACACGACGCTATAACGAACAATGTTGCTACGATTATTGACGCCACTAGCACCTTGCCTGTCAGTGGACCTTCTGGCGGTTTTCTAGATACAGCTAGTGTCACACTCGCCTCAACTTTCCCCGCTTTGTTTTCCGCGGCACACACATACACTCCTGCGTCCTGCACATCAGCGGTTAGGATTGTTAAGTTGCTGGCATTGTTGTGCAAATGGACAACGTATAGTTTCTTACCATGGTTGGTAGGAATGCCCGATAGATTTGCTATAACTCTGTTCCTTAACATCCACCTAACGTTTGGTTCAGGGACGCCTCCGATTCTGCAGCTCATCGTTACGTTACGACCTTCAACGCCATGCGCATTTGAAACTGATGCTAATATTTCTGGAACGCATGCGAATTCATCGAGTTCTAAGCGATCCCACGGCTTTCCTGCAAGTCTGCTGGGATATCTACAAATCGGCGGAATCCCGCAGGGTATATTTTGAGTTAGCATCCATTCCCGTAGTGGTCGTAAGCCACAAGTACAATTCCAGGGATTTCCAGCTAATTCTAAACCATGCAAACTGTGCAAGGAGGTCAATGTTGACGACCGTACATCGATAAGACGGTTCCCGTCTATTTTCAGCCATTCCAGCGAGCTCTCCAGACCTGAGAAGCCCTTCGGTTCGATGGTTCCAATCTTACAATCTGATAACTCCAGACGTACTAGTTGGGGCACCCGGATAAACGCATCGTTCACTATCCTCTGGATTGGGTTTCCGCTCAATTTGAGCTCTCGTAACTCCGATATGGAATCAAACACGTGCGAAGGAACCGTTGCTAACACGTTGTAGCTGAGGTCCAGCTCCACTAAGTTGATTAACTTTCTGAACGCATATCGATCTAATGTTTTTAACCGACACTTTGCGAGGTATATCTTCTGCAGGTTGAGTAATCCGGCATTGCTGAACGCATCATGGGGAACTGTAGTTATGTCGTTCGAGGTCAAGTCGATAACTTGTGTTCCAGCTTCCAGGTGTTGCGGGATTGTCGACAGATTTGCACTTAGACAGAGCACTGACTCTTTACCACTTTTCCATTTGCATTCGCACAAGCGGGGGCACTCGGAGGAGACGAAGGTGATGAAACAGAGAAGTAGGAGAGCGGCTGCTGCCGCCATGGGGGCCATAGTTATTATTCGGTACCAGGGTCAACTACTGACCCAAGTGCAGAAGAGGATGGGGGCTGATGCTCCGGTTCCTCTTCCTCAGTGTCCATGGCAACGTGGCCGACGCGTCGCCTGGCACACCTTGGTACCCCCGAGACGTGCGGGGGGACTCAACACATGCCACAGGTAATCTGTAATCAAAATTATAAATATTAATAATCAATTCCCAACGTTAATGTCAATTTCTGTAATAAATATAGAACTATTTAAAGAAGCCTGTCGCTGGAATTTATTTTGATTGTAATTTGGAAAATAACTGTGCAATGTTCTAACTCAATTACAATCTGCATGTCCGTGTATCCCTCCTCCATCACGACCCCATTCTATCTGAGTCTCCCGCTCAATGTCTAACCCCAAACGCAGCTGTTCACAGTCCGTACACATTTATTTTCAATACCCATTCACTATATTTTGGTTGTAAAATAAATGACCCCTACAGAATGGGACCACGGCTATTTGTTGAAGAATTGTTAGGTTACATAAAGGGTCAGAAAAAAAGATCAGTAATACGTCGCATCGTCCTGCTCTACGCAGGAGCACCCTTACAGCATGCCCTATGCGAGTATGCTTCATGTACACACAATATAGTGCAGTGGTTCTAAAAAGACATTTCGCGAACTTGCAGAAACAGTATAAATTTTAGTTTTTTTTAAAGAAATGTAGTGGTAATTACGGTAAAGGTTTTTGAGAACCCCTGGCGTGGAGTATTGTTGCTGGAAGAACAGTGTTTTCAATTTGTCAGTCAGCCTATTCGATACTTTAGTGGAAATAAAGCTTTTGTTTTATTTTGGGGTTATTTTTGGACTTATCTGGTTTTCTGGAATTGTAACATAAATGCAATATATCTAACAACTAAATAAATAACACCGAGTCTGTAGCTTTTGTAGAGGGGGCCCTTTCTACTACACGCGTATAATGTTTACACGTTTTGTATGAAGTGGATTTGTATTTAAACAGTGTCAAATTTTTTTGATGAAAGATAAAACTAAGGGTATAGCAATTAGTGCATACGTGACGCTATGAAACCAAAGATAGTCTGACTGACTATTAATCTACAATCACGAAAGTCAAGCGACTTAAATACTTACAATTTATAACTGGAATGGTTGAATTATAAGTTGGAATGAGTTGTTACCCGCAGAACACAAAATATGAATGTTACTTTACATTCCAACCTTAAAGACCTTGAAACACCCTTGAAGTCGACTAACGATAACGGCCAAACGGATAAACAAATCAATTGACAGATCATGTTCAAACTTTGTATAGCAATTAAGTACAGTGTTAACTAATTGAAGTTTTAAATGGTAAATTCCCGTTCATTTCTAGATAGAACGTATTGTTGCATCTGTATCTTTATATCCTTTATTTTTCTGTCAAGGAGCAATTATTCCTTAGCCGTAAAAGTGCAATATCCGTTTCTAGCTTTAACGGTAAAGTGCTCGACTTCCTGCGGATCACCTCGTTAATTCCACTGACGTCAAATTGACCACACTGGAATTTTATTCAGAGATAAATGAAGATACAATAAAGGTATATAACAAATATATAAATTAAATTGGATAATATAATAAATAGTGAATGTAAAATCTTGTTATTTAATTCTCCTGTATTTATTTCGACGCGATTTTAAATATTTAGCGAATATTTGTCGTCTTATTAAGTTTGAAATTAATACTTGTTATTCATAGACGGGAGGGGCAGCCAATTCTAGCGTAGCGTCGGCATCAGGGCTGCAGACATCGACTTACAATGATCGCTGAAATGTTTAATAGAGCAATCGTCTTAGGCATTTATTTTCTAGCGTATTGAGCGTCATTACAAAATACAATGCAAAGAAGACGTAATGATAACGATTGTTCTGCGTTTGTATCGGAATATAAACAAAGCTGATGTTATCAAAAGTATCCTTTGAATTCATTAGGAACTACTGCTGAGAGGCGTCATACAACGACTTATAAATATGTTTTAACTCCCATTTACTCCCGCCACTGGAACTAATTTTGTTTCTACTCAACATTTTAAATATAAATAAAATAATGGCTTCACAAAAAACTGACGGAAAATCACCTATTTACCTACCTAAAGCTGACCTAAAGTTTTAGGTTAGCCAAATACCTAAGTAAAGGTCTAAACACACTAACCCGTATACAGACCGAGTGTCAAACTATATTTCAAAATATTTTATATCAAAATATTGTGATACCACAAATTTTTTCCATTAATTTCCTATCAGTATTCATTCCATCTAGGTAAATGTATTGAGAGCAGTCTCAAAAAATAAAATACTCTTTAGTATTTAGTATACGTAACGTTTTGTAGTTATTATCGGGATATACTTTTTACTACAATTACCACTGTGCTGTCGTAGTGAATTTAGACCTCTACTTAGAGCCCACTTCCTAACAATTAATGGATACAAATTTATTTAAATCAACTTATATATTTGTTAATAACAAAATACAATAATCGTTGTTATCTGAAAAAAATCTTCAACAAAAATAAATATTTTTCTCCAAATCTATAGTACACAGAATCCTCCAGTTCTTTCAATCAAAGCAGGACGCACAAAAAGCGTGACTATGATTGAACCTATTGTCTAATTAATATATACAATCTATTATTAAACTAGGAAGCAAGGCAGTCTGTATTATCGTACTATCGAAGTATTACACAGGGTTTTTAATTCTGTATACAGTTCACCACCTGAACCACTTCATTCAGTTCGTCCTTCGAGCCGGATCGAACTGCTGTATAATTAAAATAATTGCTCCTTAATATTTAACTAAGTAATAGGAATAAAATAATGGGTTAATTAACAGTGAATTTTAATTATAACTTATGGAAAGAAACGAATAGATTACTTTAAAAAGTTAGGGTAATAATTAAGGTTGTCATTGTATAATTACCTATTAATTTGTTGATTTCATTATGTTATGAATAATAGAAAGCGGTTATTATCACAATCATTAAATTTGGAAGTATATTTTTAGTAATATGTAAGCATATTTAACTTGGCTAATAATAATCCAGGTGTGTTTAAAAAATAACGTGGAACTTTTTTAAATATCCCGCTCTTTTAATTTAACTAGTTTAATATATTTTTGCATCTATAAAAGCCTGTACGTAGTAACCTTACATTAATTATCAGATGCTTATAATTTTTTCTTTCGCAAATTAATTAATATGTATATCTTGTCCTTAAACACAGCTAGTGACAAATACCAGCACGACAGTAAATAGGACACTGAAAACAGGACACGGGACACAAGACATGGTGCATAGAGACAAGAGAGAGCCATAGAGATCAAGTTTTAGCATTTTGCCTTGATGTCGCGCGATGAATGGCAATCAGCTTCAGTTCTGGCAGCAAATTAATTCACGAATCACGAATAACACCCCCAGAGGTCGACTCAAACTACCCTTACCCTTCACACGTCTTGGGAAGCACAAATATATTACGTAGAAGTCATTGCCAAGTTGCTTGTAGTTCAAGGAACAAAGAATAGCGTCTGAAGTATATGCTATGTGTTGTATGATGTACAGTCGGCCACTTATTGCGAAGGGTCATTGTATTAAAATGTGGGTTGATGTTTCTATTATTTGTATAATTGATTTATCAATAACAGAAAGCAACGATTGAGTTGAAAGAACGATTGAATATAAAATAAATGTTACTTAAAATTTGAAAATTGTTTGTTGCAGAGAAAGGCTAAGTTTTGGGCTAGTCCAATTTTGTTAAGGGTACTAACAAAAATGTGTTTAGGGTAAAGTAACATGTGTACAATAGAACAACAGTTGATACAATTCTCTGCTCATATGCGCAGATATAAAAGGCGTCGTTTTGTAGATTTGGCAACGTTACATTCATATACTGACCAAAACTTGTTTACGTTGGGTTTAAGTGTTTTGAACTTCCCAAATAATGCGACGTTATCAGGTCGCGATATTCTACTCGAAAACGATCAAAAGTAGCTAGCTTTCAACATGTTTTATAAACAAACGAATACTTGCTGTAATTTCTTTTACAGGACAATATTTATCATATTTTCAATGAATGATTCAAAGTAGAAAATTTGTCATTGTTGTATCACAAAATATCCGTTTCAAGATAGGTCTGTGTCAAAATCTAAAAATGTGGTACCTCAGAAGTATTGAGACTTTTTCTACGTATAAAGGACAATAATAAATATATATGTTTCTAAATTTTCAGGATGATCGTTAGGAAAGTTATTTTTTTTTTGGGAACATCCTTAACTAAGCAAAATTTTTCTTTTATTAATGTAAGATTCTTTTCTTAACATTTAGTTAACAAAACATAAATATTACATAACATTCTTATGTACTGTGTCTGTTGATTTAGAACGCTTAGTTAACTAAAGAGAGTAAAATGTAAAAAAAATAAACTTAGGAGAAAATAAATTATTTATGATTGTAATTTAACACAAAGTGATCTAAAAGTCTGTGTATTTTCTATTTCCGGATCCCTCGCAAAGCATGATGGGTTTACTTCCACAAGACAACGAGACGAACGGAAAACAATAGCAGTGTTTCTCAAATTTTCTTATTTTATTAGTAATTAGTATTCTGATGCATTGGAAGTAAAAGGCGACACAATGGCTAAACGCACTAATTTGTGTTTAGTGAGTATTTGTAATGCGTAAAATGGAAGCTGATAAATTTAAACTATGGCTAATCTTAACTAAAAAAATGACTACTTTGGCTTTGGTTTTAGAAAACGTGAAGAACATTTACATTTTACATTTCATTTACTAATTTTTAACATTTTTTAAATTCTCTTCTTCCTTTTCCTAGTTTGTCTCACTTGTTATCTTCCTCCACCTTACTTCCACCAGCTTTCTAATTTCTTCTCTTCTCTTGCAATCGTTCCTCATTACTCCATCTGCTTACAAAGTTTCTCCTCCACCTCACTTCTCTTTCTCCTTACCTCCGTCATCCATACTCTTCCTTGCAATAACTCCTCCAAGCCTAGTTCACTTTGCACTTTATCCTGACACCTATACTTAAAGTGTTCTAATTTTTTCTCTTCCTTCCCGTACATGCTGCATTTCTTTTCTACTGTTCCTCAATACCGCCTGCCTCTTTCCATTCACCAGCCTGAGTCTAACAAACATTTTCACATCCTTTCTTTACAAATAGATCGAATTGAAATAACAGATTAAAAAAATAATAGAATTTTCAAATTTTTAAAATGTTTTTAAAAGTTATACAGATTGAGGAACACAATAGTTAACAGTAGAAAGGGGAAGCAAAACTTAGGGTGGTAATGACACCAGCTCATTATTTTTGCTTGCTTAAATGTATATATACATAAAAAATAACCAAATATGCTTCTCCAACAAGCTCTTCGAAGCTCTGAAGCTTTAAGAATCTAAGCTTGTGGAATTAAATTAACAGCCCTCATAATTCACCCAGACTTAAGAATTTGCTTTTAATGTTAATTCCAGCTTGAGACCAAAACAATTAATATTCAATATAGCTTTCTGTTTTATGTTTTATACAGAAGACAAGACTTGCATATAACGAGAGGAATTAACAGGCTCCTTGTACAGGATCAGTTGTTGTTTTCTGTGACCAAGAGGTTCGAAGGACTTGGAAATGCAGACCAGTTACTGGATGGGAAAATAATAAAGGAGTATTAAAAACATGCGAATAACTAATTTAATTATTATAGTTGGTGAATGAGCCTGATTCGCAGGCATCTCTTTTAACTCGAACTTTTGTATTGGTTTCTGCATTTATGGATACGAGTATGTGAAGTTTGCAGTGTTGAGGCCTCATGCCTCAATTATTATCAATGGTTGTGTAAATTCTATTCGACAACTCGTTAGCACCTTTTCAATAATTTGAAGTGATTGAAGTCTTCTTCAATGGAATCTCAATATAATAAAGCACAGATGAATTAAAAAAGAAAGTATATATATTTTAGTTCTAGGATAGTACTTAATTTAACATACTCTAATAAGTAATAACATAACATATTACCTAGATTCAATATCAAACAATAATTAAAAAGGCCCACGCTAAGTACTTTGTAAAAATCATTTTCTCCATAAGTTGGTAGAACTGTATTCAATTATTATGTCGAATTTGAGTAAAATCGGTGAACCAGTTTGTGCTACCCACTTATATTATAACTTTTAGCGCGTGTAATTGAAAATATTGAGTTGTGCACTCTCCGGCAGATAAATAGTGACGCATCAAGTTAAATAAAAGAGACAAAAACTGTATTATTAAAGACAGAAAGAGATATCAATATATTACGTGGCATTCGTACCGTTCTATCGTGAGTAAGCAGTATTACCGATTAGACAGAGAGGCAGTTACAAGAACTGAAAATTTAGCATTGATGAGCCTTAATAAAATAATGAATCCAATAATTACCCACAACTTGTTATGTATATGTCACTACTAATGACTTCTGAGGAAGGAGGCAAGGGGGGAAAGAGGCAAGGGGGAAGGAGGCAAAAAGAAAAGGTGTCAAGAGGGGAAGGAGGCAAGGGGGAAGGAGGCAATGGGGAAGAAGGCAAGGGGGGAAGGTGGGCAAGAAATAGATGGCAGAAGTAATTAGATGGAATAAGTGAAAAATCAGAAGGTTTATGTCTGAACAGAGTGATAGAGGTGAACGGCAAGAGAGAGAAAATGAAGTCTGAAAGAATAATGCAAAGATAATAGAGGGTTCGTCGAGAAGAGTCAAGGAAGGCAAGAGGTGCGAGTCGGAGGAGAAGCAGGAAAGGGTGAGAAGGAAAGAGGTGTAGGGAACCGAAAAGGAGAAGGTCAAGAGCAGAAATTATTTTAAGAAAGAGAAAGGTCTAGAATAGTTTAAGTTCAATTTTAAGTTGAAGTTCTATGAAATGTTTAAAGAAAAATTAATCTAGATTGTAAAGCCGAAAGGTACACAATTAATAGTATAATAAATAATACTAAAGACTTCTGTATGGCATAAAATTCAGTGTAGATTTATACCGCTTTTTAATCTCTTTTAAACATGACAAAACGCTGAACTCTCTTTACTTGAGGTATACAAACATATATATATATATATATATATATATATATATATATATATATATATATATATATATGTGTGTGTGTGTGTATGTGTGTATGTTATATTTGCTTAACGGTCTAGCTACTTCAATAGTCTATTTATAGAATAGTCTAGTTCAGTAAATGAAATCAGCAATTTGCGCCACCTAGATGTCTGAACCACAACCAATAACTGTCTGAAATAAACACCTAACCCCATCCCTTCCCCTTTCCCGTCTCCTTCCCTTCCCATCATCGTACGTACACGTAACAGTATCTTAAAGTTATATCAACTTTCCAGGCAACTGCAACTGGAAATCGTATATTTGTATATTATTTTGCTACGAGATCGCAGCGAGCGAACGAACGCCTCGAAATTCACTAACTTAAACTTTCGCGGTTCCTGGAATTGCAAGTAATAACTGTTGGATGTCGATGGTTTTGGGGGTACCGGATGCGAGAGAGAGACAGAGATAAGAGATAGATGGTGGTTTCGGGTGAAGTGACGTCTCAACTTCCTATCTAATGAAATAAACTTTATTCACGCCGAGTAGGTAATTCATAGCACCATTTTAATTATAACGAGTTGATATACTATACTCTGCAATACAAATACTGTTTGTTCACTACTGTTAATCAGTAATTGATATAAATTACCGTGGTTTTTATCTACTATCTCTTTCTTACGTATATATATTATATATATTTTGTATGATAAGGATAGAATAACTAATGTATAAGACGAATTTTACGAGTAGAGTATAGATAGTAGGGTGTGATTTTGTAGAATTTGATGGTTTGAGAATTTCTATTACGAAAACCGTCGAGTAATCAATGTCAAATAGGGTTTTTGTCGGTTTTTCAATCTGTCTCTTTCTTGCTACTTGGATAAACACAGTGGCGCACGTAAATAAGGGGGTTTCATAAGTCAAGGCGTCTAGAATTGATAAAGTTTAAGATATTTTTTTGAGAAGGTGCACGCTGCACGAATGTCACACTATTACATCTTAACCTCCAATGGATAAAGAAATCTGATGAGTACGGAGGGCACGGTTAACAGCTGAAGACAACGTGTTCATATTTTGCCAAGGTTAGTCTATGAAGTTGTTTACAACCAACTGCAGCATAACGTTCTTTAACGTACTTAAAAAGAACATCAAATGGAATTTGTTTGTTTGTGCGTGAATATTCGTGAAGCGTCAATGCCTTCATCGGAACAATTGGTGTTTTTCGTGAAATTTAATGTTCTTTCAACACGGAATTAAAATATTAAACAAAAATATTTCAAATCAATGAAACTACGACTTTAAAACATTATCCACATCTACTAGCCACTAGTTTGTTGAACATTCAGCTATGCAGAGGCTTGGGTTTGACTCTCGAAGATAAAGGAAGCTTATTCCATGACTTAAATGAATTAACTCACAAGATAATAAACAAATCAGAAATATTGACCATGTAATAAACAAATCTGCAAAAGCCTACAGTTATGGTACTACAATTAATGCGAGATATAACCTAGCTATTAAAGATACAATAATAATTACAATATACAAATAAGTAAACTAAAATAAATACTAATACCAATACTAATACTATTATAATACTAAAAAAATACTAAAATAGATTTGTAAATTACATACATATAAAGTATAATGACAAGACAAATTTAAATAGATTAAAAAAATAAAACTCGCAAAACTGTACTAAGATTTACTAAATCACATAAATATGAATAGACTAAAGAGAAATAGTAATCAACTAAAGAATTTTTAGTTGGTAGCCGTTCAAGTGACGGACTCTTATGGAAAGTTTTCTACCACGTTTGTGACGTCACTGGAACTAACTATTAATAAGAAAAATAGGGGAATGTTTGTGGTTGAAGGAAAACCGAAATACAATATACCTCCACTCCGCGATACAAGATGGCAGATAAAGCAGTGATCTTAAAGGGATGCGTACAGTTTAAAAAAAGGACTCAGTGATTCAGCATTCAGCGTTCGGGATGACAATAATGGCCTGTTAAGGATTCTGGATTCACCATGACTAGTGGGAAGTGCGGGTAGTTGCGGGTGTGGCTACATAATTCACAGGATGAATTGAGTATCCAGTGACATGCATTACTAATAAAAGTGTCGAGCACGGAAATAAATCCCAGTATCCCGGTATCCCGGTTTCACAGTGGTTGGGAGGCAGGAAAATATCACATATTTTATTGAACATTTCCGGGAAAATAAATTGACCGGTTTATTTGATCATAATAAAAGATTTTAGTTTTAGGAATATAACGCTAGATACGAATGGGGCAGGAAGATTCGTTATGTAAATTTATTTGATGTCGTAGATAACAGATCCGTCTTATTTACCTGAATTTCACAGGTTTCTTTCCTATAAATTGAAGGAATATTAATACAAATGATGTAGAGTCTTCCAAAGCAAAGTTCCTTTTTAAGGTTATTATAGGAAAAGAAGGACGTATATTAAGACTACAGACATTGGGAAAATATTTGTTAGGCACTCTTCTAAATGGGTAGGAAAATTGAACACTGCGAGATACGTAGGCTTCAGAATCACTGCTCGATCTTCTGGATTTAAGTTTTTTGCGTGTCATCTAGATGGATAGGTTTTATTCATGACAATACCTAACTATCCCGTATAAAATAGGCAATTTTCGATAGGTTATAAGGTAATTGTGACAAGATATAATTGATTTTTGCATGGGATTTGAAGAAAAAGGTAACTTAGGTATTTTTCTATATTTATCCAAGTTGCAATCTAGGCTGATCTAAAATTTGTGAGTGGGGCATTCCTCAAAATATTAATTTTCAGGGAGAAATGCTACTAACTAATTGTGCAGACATCTTAAAGGTTTGAGATGTTGCTCGATCTTGTTGCCCCTTTATTTCTTGATTGTAACCAGCATCATTTTTCAGTTGAGTACGTAAATCACTGATGATTGCAGAACTTTCTCCGTGCAATAATCGCAGAAACATTGTGCTTCTGTAGCAGTACCTGTAACGAAACGTTCCACTGCGACTGAATTCTCAAAAATCTCTTGGCATCGACAGGAGCAACCCAAGTCGTTTCAATATCTCAATACTTCCGTATTCCTGTCCTCAAATCCAAAAGGTATCCTAATTAAAATTAATTATGCAACAATATTTTAGAGCTGTTCATTTAGTATTATAATATTATTCAATTTTAAAGTAGAATACAAATATTGACCCCTTGGGTTTCGGATTCGGTTTGGGTCTTGGTTTAGCATTTAGGGTTACCCGATGCGATAGTTTACGGATTAGAAGTTTGTCATGGCTTATGTGGTGGTCATTGTATACTCATTAGTGTTACCCCTATAGTTGAACAAGAAGCACATCCTCATCGGGAAGGAGGATGGTGAAGGGACAACCTTGCCAGCGCGGCGGTTTTATTGGTTGTTTGGTTTAATCTGTTAACAGTTAAGTAAAAAGAAGGACTCAACTTGCTGACTTCATATTTTGTGAGTTGCTAAGATGTTACAAATATGCAAAATCATGTCTGTTTGTCTTTGTTAAGCACAAAGACCGCTACTGTGTGATAGCGAGAGTTGAGAGGCTGTTGAAAAATGCAGAATACATACTTATTGTTATTCAGTTTTACGTTGTTGCATCAATCGGATAGCTACACCGCTATTTTGTATTTTGTATAAAATGTACCGTGAATGCATAAGTTATAAAGTGAACTAGATGTTGTGCAGGTTTGTTGAACTCCATCAATAGAGCGCGAGGCTAAGAGAGAAAGAAGTTTAGAGTTTTCAAACAGAGGCCAAAAATAGAAGAAGTAGTAGGAAAAGTGAATACTCATAGTTGATTTTCTACAATTAGGTTTTGCATCAACCAGTGCTGCATTAAGATGTTGGAAGATTATATTTCTTTGACGCAACCTTTTTTGTTTTGTTATTACCATTAAATACAATATATTAAAGATATAAGGTAGAGATATAAGCTGTTCCGCACAACGTTAGCCGATGTATATTTTGCTGTAAACAAATGTATTATTTTTTTTTTTTATATTTATTTATTCATCAGCCTTGACTTTCTTTCGTCATAGCCACCATCAAACATTTCTTATATATCTTTTATAATTTATAATTCAATTTTACAAATTTCTAAATATTTCAATAATTCACTAATTAATTTTGAATCACTTAACAAAAATTTAGTATTAACAGGAAAAGTTTTAATCACATCTAATATATCACTATTCAATTTTGATCTTTCTAAACTATAATTTATGCATTCAAATATAATATGATCCAAAGTTCCTTTTTCACCACATTGACATCTATCGTCGGATTTAATATTAATTTTGTACAGGTCAGCTGAAGTTTTACAATGATTACTTTTGATTCTGATTATACTTGATATAATTTTGCGGGACTCATTTCTAAACCATCTCTTCTTAATTAAATTTGGATGTAACATATAATAATCTCTTCCTTTTAACTGACTTTTGTTAATGAAATCTGTGTTTCTTAAATTGAAGTTTAATTTTTTGATTATATTAAAAATTTCATATGAAAGTAATTTCACTTTCATCTCAATTTCCAAATTTATTGATTCCTTTGCCAATTTATCCGTATTAGGTATCTATCGAAAAGTATAAGAATTTTTGTGTGGAAATGACAGTTATTTTCGTTTTGAAGTTTATTTACAGTGCGATGTTATTGATTTTGGTCGAACTCTTGTGAAAGGTTTGAATAAATTATGCATTATTCTATAATTAGCTGCAGTTAGCTATACCTTAATAGATTATTCATAATCCTGCAGAGTCTCTGCAGACTTTTAGGTCTGAGAATGTTGCTTATTTAGTAACCAACAAAAAAAAAATATTACAAAGCTTAATCTCTTATAATAGGAGTCAATTAATTGCATACTACACAGAGTAAGGGGTGAGGGGGTTTGTAATCCAAAAGTGTTCCAAACAGGAAAAGAGGAGCCATAAATTTGGTAACTTCACATCAAATATAAAACTAAAAAAAACAATCGAAAAAAGTAAAGCTAAGAAAATATATATTTTAAATAAATGTTGTCGCAACAGTAAAGGGTGGGGGGAGGGTGGCGTGTTACCACTTTAAATTTAACATTTTCTTACACATTAGATGTACTTCCAGTACGCAAAGGGTTCAAAAGTCATATCTTCAGCAATGTTTTGGTTTTAAAAAAAATCAAAAAGCAATGTACATATGCCATGTATATTGCATATCCTATGTATATGCTGTTGTGATGTAAAACCTACACTGTATGTCCTATATATGTACATAGTATGTACTGTCATGTTTATTCATTTCAAGTACATGCAATGTATATACAATACAGAATAATGGAGCATATATGAACATCTCTTGTTGTGTGGGATTTTCAATAAAGTTACCAATGTAGAATAACAACACAATCAAATTGGCATAAACAAAGTTAAAGTTGTACAATTCTTTACATCCCATTCCCCGTTCCCCTTTTTCCGTGGATTACAACATTAACTAATTCCATTACTTATTATAACAAAGTGAATAAAGAAAATAAATAAAATGTATTTTTCCGCTCTACTTCCCAATCGTCGTATTTCTTCCTTTTTACTTTAAAGTCCTGTTTATCAAACACTGAAATAAAGTTATACTGGTATCTGTGTGTGTGTGTGTATTGAATAAGTAATAAGGGTTTACTCGTCGTCATTATAAAAACCAATAATGGTTACATCTTATTTTATATTGACGAAAAAAAAAATAGAAAAAAAGAAAAAGCTTCTAGAGAAAAAACTGATTTTTAAATAAATAAATATACAATACCTGTTTTAAAATTCCAGTTAGAGGAAAAGGTATTTTGGTTTATTCGTTCGGATATATATAGGAAATCCCTGTTTGAGTCAGAGGTGGACTGGGCTATTTGTGAATTAATTTTAAAACAAAATTTTTCTGAACAGATTATAACAAGTTTTAAGATTTCCTTTATCACCCGAGAAAAATACACAAAGGGCTTTTGAATTCATTTTCTATTTTCCGTAAGGTTTTTGATGGTTTTCTTAATTATCCTAAATTTAAGGAGGTTATAGCTTATTAAAATCGGAAATCTGTTTTCTTGTTTAATTTCTTATCATAAAATAATATGAGAAAATTAGTAATACCGTCTGTGGAATAATAAGTAACAGATTTTATTCATCTTTGTTCATCCTTTTCATAACATCAAAATTGTTCGTGTTGCTCGAGATGTCTATAAGCTTTTCCTAACGTATAATTGTTAATTTTTTTGCATATATTTTACACTCTATTGTTTAAAATCATAATACATAGAGAGGAAGAAGGTAGTAAACATTTCTCGAACGTGACGTCACACGAAAACTTATTTCTTATAACTTTTGATCTCTTTAATTAAGAAAGAGTCAAAAATAACAATTTGAATTGTTATAATCTTTTATAATATTGAGATTATTTGGATTAATTTAATATTTGTGGTCCTGATAGACAACTTTATCAATGTCTAGTAGATTTTTACAGATTTTCAAATAACAATTCATAAACCAATTACAGAATGTCATGGAAAATGCTGTAGTAAAGATTGTAGCACTCTGGATGCACTTTATAACCTAGCAGTTAAAATCATCGTAAAACAATGAAGAAAGAAATGGTTTGTTAAGGAAAATCTGTTTTAAAAGAGTTTTATTTCATGGCCCGTACCACAGGAACATACTACTATAACCACAGATGCGACTAATAAGAAAGCTCTAGGTACAAAAGGTGTTCCTCAAATATAGTCTCCATCTTCGTAAGGCATAATTGTTTAAAAATAGTTGTCTATCAAAAAGAGACTAATGTCACCACTTCAAGGTGCACAATGCTCTATTTCTGAAGTACCGAAGGAAAAATTTGAAAATATCAATTAGAGACTTTATAGCATAGTATTTTTATGAATACCTTGTTTATTATAAAGTATATCATGGTCTAAGAATTCTCTGACGTCATATCTGTTAACGGCAACGGCAGCAGCAGCAGCGACCACCGCCAATATTAGAATTGTGTCGTGTAGAGGCGTTCCCTGGAGCTCCAACTCTTAAAGGAATTTAAACTAAGCAAGAAACATGATACTGGCAGAGAATCAAACATGCCTCGTGTTCTGTCTTATGTTAACGAAACTGGAAAAACCAGGAAGCAGTAACTAAATCCACGAAGAAGATGGTAATTGTATAACCAGAAAAAAGATTCACAACGTTTAACCAGCACCGCATCACATTGAATAATTAGAAGATATGGCAACGACTTTAGTTCAGCCCATGACTTTATTTAACAGTGGTTTATGTGTTAGGGTTGATCTAGTAAATGCGGTCGACTTGGATACCGTATTAAGTAGCAAATGAGTGTTAATTAATTAGGCGCAACGTGCATATGCAAAGACAATTCTTTCTTAAGGAGGTACAGGACGTACCGTCAATGCAAAAAGTTTATCTCTCGGTAATATGAAATGCAAAATACGAAGGACATCAGGGACGAGCAAATATTGAGACTGTATCTTTGAAAATGAATTTTTCAATTCCTAATAAACTGCTTTTTGCTTGTTAAAATGATTTTTTTATGCATATAATAGTTTAATAAATAAAAAATTACCTATAATTAATATCAAATTTATATTAATTCAATTTAAATACAAATTATATATTTTGAAAAAGGAATAATAATAATATTTACGTGTGTTACGTGTGCATGCGTGATTTGGTTCTTTGACCAATAAAATGTAATATTTTATATAACATTTATTCCGATTTTGAATTTCCCGCTTAAATTGGGATTTGCAACGTTGCCGGCTTATAACCTACATTTACTGTTTCTTAAAGGGTTTATTTAAATATTTTCGTAAATAGGTATCCTTTTGACAATTTTCTTTTTGTAATAGTTACAGAAAAGATTATTTTATATACACCTAGTTTTTGAAAGCCGTGTCACCGTTTTTTTATAGTTAAAAGTTATATTATGTGGTGAAATTGAGCTAAAAATTATGATTTGTATTGAAAATGACTATTTTTAATCATGTATAAAAAGAAAACTATGAACCCTAGGTCCAAAAAATTTTGAGACTGCATGTATTTTAACTATTAGTATCGACTCTCCAAATTTCCAACGTTTTCATCATTTACGTTAACGTCCTGTACCTCCTTAATAAAGATTGGTTGAACAATTTGGATTAATCGAGATGATTGTGTTACTGGCCATTGTGTGCCTCTTTGAACAGATTTCAAATATTATGTTAAGCAATTCTTTGCTGGCACACGCAAGCACTGCCTATACGGCGTCTATGAATCTACCACATCTGTATATACGAGGCATGTTTTTTAAGTAAGTACCGTTTTGCCATTCCGCCTTTGCAGCGCTACGGTCGGCGTTCCGCGCATGCACGCTGGTTACCTACATCTCTTGTCTACGCACTGACGCCATTACAATCTGATTCTTCATTGTATACGTTGTTTACTGAGTGTTTAAGATGCCTTCGACAATCGTGGTCCCGCCGATTGTGAAGTACGGGCTGTTATACGATTTCTTAGTGCTAAAGGCGTAAAACCGATCGATATTCATCGTGAGATCTGTGAAGTTTACGGACAAAACATTATGAGTGATGGAATGGTAAGGACATAATGGGTGAGAGCATTTAAAGATGGGCGCAAGTCAAAGGCCGCATGACGAAGTCAAAACAGTTGTGATACAGTGGTTAACAAGTCAGGCGGCAGAATTTTATGAGGAGGGTATTCAGAAACTGGTGCCACGTTATGACAAGTGCCTCAATATTCACGGAAATTATGAAGAAAAGTAGATTAAGGTACAGGCTTTCATGTAAAAATAAAATTATTGCGATATCTTTGCACGTCTTTTATTAATTCCAAAACGGTACTTACTTAAAAAACACGCCTCGTATATATATATATATATATATATATATATATATATATATATATATATATATATATATATATATATATATGTGAGACATAGTTTCCACTTGCCAGAGATGCATATAGTAGACAAAAAACTACCCAACTAATCTCACGACTAAGGGACTAAGAGCGAAGGGGTGTAAAAAGAGAAGGGACTCATTTGAATATCTAATTATGGGAGAATGTTGAAACTGTAAGCAATGTTGGCGACGAGTAAAGTTGTGTTCCCTAAAAAACTTTTAACTTGAAGTAAAAGCATCCCAAAAACATACAGAAATATTCTAGAAACCACAAGAGAGTTGAAAAAAGTTCAAATTAGATTTCTTTTTTTGAAAGTGTTTAATGTTTTTAGTGAAAAGTAAAGTTTTAGGTTATGTTTTGGTTGATATAACTCATCGGGATTTTAATGCAGACTTTCTATGCATTAAACTTGTGAATTACCTTCTTATTCATTAAGGTAGGGACAAGTAGGTAGATTTTAGAAGTATTAATGGAATGTGAAACATTATCGATTAAAAAGTTTTTATCAGGGTTACAAACGTTCAATTATTTTTTAATTAACGCATCAGTTAATAAGTTCGTACGATGACAAATAGATGGCGCCACTATTGCCAAATTCATATAGTTTTTAGATAGTACCAACCTTCAAACGATATGTGGTAAAATTTCATGACATTCCGACCAATATTTTGTCAAATTTTCAAAACAATAGAAAAATCTGAATTACGAGTGTTACCTAAAAAGAACGTTTAGAATAGAAACCTGAACTGTCTATTTTATAACGTTATATGAACAGTTACAATCGTTATATACCGTACTGTTAAACTATACTACATAACTCTTAAAAACATAATTTTTTATATTTATTTGCCTTGACTTTTATTCGTCATAGCCACCATCAAACATTTTTTATACATATTTTACAATTTATAATTCTATTTTATAAATTTCTAAATATTTAAATGATTCACTAATTAATTTTGAATCACCTAACAAAAATTTAGTATTAACAGGAAAAGTTTTAATCACATCTAATATATCACTATTGAATTTTGATCTTTCTAAACTATAATTTATGCATTCAAATATAATATGATCTAAAGTTCCTTCTTCACCACATTGACATCTATCGTCAGATTTAATATTAATTTTGTAACAGGTGAGCTGGAGTTTTACAATGATTACTTTTGATTCTGATTATAGTTGATATAATTTTGCGGGACTCATTTCTAAACCATCTCTTCTTACTTAAATTTGGATGTAACATATAATAATCTCTTCCTTTTAACTGACTTTTGTTAATGAAATCTTGGTTTCTCAAATTGAAGTTTAGTTTTTTGATTATATTATAAATCTTAAAAACTTTATTTTACAGAACATTGTATTACAGAAAGTATCTTCATGTTGATAAAATTTTTTAACTTAAACCGTTATTTTTCACATACAAAAAGGAAAGGAACAAACAATTTAACGTCGTATTTGAGGTTACATTCTTCCCGCAAACTATTGCTGTCTTTCTCTTACAATGAATGAAGATGAGGCACTTAATTTCGCTCTTTATAATTATTTATTTCATCTATTTAACGTAATATATAATATAAGAAACATAACAAAGATTAACATAAAAAAGATATGATACTTCATAGAACATTTTGACACTTTGTCGAGTTATGCAGATAGTTTCTAAAGTCACCGCATCGAGTCACTAGTGTCCTGCACGTGCAATGGTAATCAGTTGGGGGCAGTGATAAGATATAATTACTAACTAAAATTAGGTATTACGTCTAGCAATGCAATGTACTACACATATGTGTACGTGTTGAACATCAACCCCAAACAACCCTCTCTACCCCTATCGGTCACCAACAATTCCTGGCCCACTGAATACAGCCTATTACAACCCTCGTTTAATAGTTATCGCCCTGCGAAATAGCCTTGACTATGTTACCACTCGATGTGTGGACCTATTAGGGATGAAATCGAATTGTTACAACTCGCACCCTTCGAGAACATAGGGGCTGTAATTAATGTCAAAACTTCAACCTGTTAATTTAAGGGTTTTATTCAATCTGAATAATAATGGCTAATTTTTTTTTTGTTGAAAATAATACTATAATTGAATTTTGTACAGTCTGAATGAATCACCTGATAAGAGTATTTCATTCCGTTTAAATGGTTGCATTTATATCAGGCGCATTTCCATTTATTGATATATTACTTGTTTCTTGTAGTGTTGAGGCATCAAATGTTGGCCTCCAATTAATATACACTTATATTTTCACTTAAATTTAGAGTATATAGCGGCTCAAAACTTTGCAATTGATTTTTAAACTCTTTACAGATAAAATACAGACACACACTTTATAGTTCTGGCTTCCGAAGCACAAAAACCAAGGACTTTATTTCTAATGACACCAAGTTTACAAAAGATGAACGCAGCAAGATGAGGACAATGTAAATCTCAATTTTTAAGAACAATGAAGAATGCAGCAAAAACAACAACAAACAAACCAATTCATAATTTACCGGAGTAATAGTATTAATGACAAGAAATGTTATCATATAAATTGGACTTTAAATATAAAATGTAAATGCCATAGCCGTTGCTCGTTATTACTTATAACAAGCAACGGCTCTCTCGTTGAATTCTGAATATAAAAATAAAAATTCGTATTAGAATTATTTATGTTGGTTGTTACAAAGTTAAGTATATTATGTCCATACATAACCATAAACTTATTAGGAAACATCAAATAACAAATAAGAATCGATAAAAATCTATAATTAATGCTAATGAACATAGTAGTAACTGTAGCAGAAATACCAACAAAACAACAAATAATTATTAAAGTATGTAGTTATTTTGATACCAATTAAAAAGTTTATAAAAAGTTAGTAAAGTCAAGGCTAGTCAAAGCAAAGCAAGGAGAGCAAAGAGAGCAAAAGAAAAGAAAACATGCAAACAGTGTTGCAACATGTTAAATATTAAAATTTATAAGAAAACTTTTTGTCATGAAAATCTTATTCCAGAGGAGTTTATAAAATAAGTCGTTAAACTGAAAGTGAGATTTATTAAAGCACTGTCACCCTTAAAATATAAAACCACATCACAATTGTGTAACATGCACGGACTTTTGAAGGAGCCACGTTAACTTAGCTGCGTTAGGTTACGTTACATTACAAGGGTGGGACATGAGGGTGGAAATGGAGACTAAAGTTATACCCTTAGGGCTTAGACAGGGAGTTTTATCAAATTTATATTTAAGTAGAAAAAAATTATAATATTTTTCTTTCATAAACGTGAATTTTTGTCAGATAATAAAAATATATAATTTAAAAATATCTGGAAATACCTGTCTAGAATCTTGTGAACGACCAGTGATCATTTGAGATATGTTTTTATGACACGCTAAGCATGTATTAGTATTGTTGAAAGAACATTTGCGTCATAAACGTCTTTGAGCAGACTTATGCCACTTTCTTTATATTTTAAATTTGAATTAACTTTGTTTCTATTCTATGTATCTGTAGTTTACGAGTTTTGAGTTTAGTGCTACGTTAAATTGCCAAGCTGTGTAATGCCACCGCTGATATTCCGTCACACAAGCACAAAGCCGGTTCTATTCCTAGGGTGGCGTGCGATTTTGATCTCTTATAGATGTCGAATTGAAATAATTCATTGTTTGGTATCGGGTTTTTATACAGTCTCGATTTAATCTCAGTTCAGCCCTCCGATAGACACGATCAATTACGAAAGTTATGATCGTGCTCCTCATTCAACGTTCAACATCCTCATTCTTCTTCCTATTTCAGCATCTCGATATGACGCAGGAATCGCCTTAACCATGATGTTCCCATTTTCATCTAATCTCTTTTTTCTTCTTCTTTCCTTTTCTTTTACCTTTTTCTATTTTCGTTCTCGAATTTTTCTTTTTGTGATCATTTTTTTTTCAATATTCATTTTTCTATGGTTGCACACAACCAATTAAATCTTATTTTATCAAACCCAGAAAATATAACTTATACGTTATCAATTTTTTATTTTTGTACAAGTGGTAGGGCAGCCTACGTTTGAAGAAGGTTTCCAGTTTAAGTATACCTGATTATTTAGCATAGTAGTCTTGTAACTTCTTACATTTACACCTTAATAAATTACATTAAAAATTGAAGCTCTTGTCTTAAGATAAAGAAAACATAATGTTCATTTTCTGTTTCTTTTTCGAATTTTTATATTTATTATATTTTGGACTTGAAGTTTTAGCTTTTGGGTTTACATGCCAATTAACATTTTTGAGCTTAATATAATGTAAAGTTACATAACAAAAGTTAAGTTTTCTGACGTTAGTAAAGCGTTTTATGCTAGAAAACATTTTTAATGAACTTACTTAATGACAATTCATTGACTTATTTACGAAATAGAGTGTGAGGGCATTGATGATTGATGCTGACTGCTGTGTCTTCTGATTCGATTATCGGCCAGCGTTATATTCTCTAGGTTTGGCTGTTATCAAGTTAAATAGATTATGTACAAACATAAAATACACTTAATATAACAGCGGTGTGTAATGCCGACATAGATATATTAGTATACGTTTACGTTTTGTGTTGAGAGGATTAGTAATATAAATAAAACAACAATTAAGTAAACAGAATTTCAATGACACCCTGTTGTACTACTTCCGTAACAACAGATACTGGTTGCTTCTTCATTCTTCGTTGTGGTACGAATATTCCGCTTCATAGTCAGTACATTTATCTTGGGTTTTAATTAGGCTAATGTTTTTTTTCTAGTTTATTCCCGTCAAGTGGAAACGGATCTCTGAGCTGGCTTTATGAATACAGGAATTCTACAATTACGTACAACTAAATAGGAACGAGAAATTGTAATACAAAGAAAGCAACAAGGAACATTTCTGATTGGGAGCACGATGATAACCTAATTTATAGTTTCATAATTATCTAAGGTTTTACTGAGTGCTATATAATATGTAGCAAATATATATATACCGCAACCAACAAAGGTTGCATTGTCTTGTGCAAGCTTGCTACAATATAATTACAAGGTTTATTGAGAGAATTTTGTTATACAATACATATTTTAAAATATAACAAATTTTGGTTAAATTCCAATGTAACATTACTCGACTTTAATTAAGCCTTGCTGTAAAAGAAACAAATGATTTTTACTTCAGCTAAAGCAGGTATTAGCCGTTTTACTGTAACTAACTACAGGTAAATAAATTTTGTTTAAAATATGCATAAATCACGTGGACATACCAAAACACATAAACCATTTAAAATTAAAGCTTTAATCCTGTATTTTAAAACAACTGTTTTTTCTTTGAGATTTTACGAATTTTCGTTTGTTGTGGGGGACTAATCCAGATTTCTAGATAGGGATGCATTGTGAAAAGGCTTACACACAAAAAGATCAGCGAATATAGTAAGCAGGCTAACTGTATATGTTCTCAAACTACTTGTAAGAACATGGTTATGTGTCACAAAGAATATACTATAGATCGTCAGATTACATTTAGGGGAAATTTACTTCGTATAAATCTGAAGGTTTGTACAAAAGTATGAGCAAGTTATACTTACAACAACAAATGATAAAACCAATGAATTCTGCGCTCCTGTATAGTAGTATGTCCTATGGTCAGGACGACTCAAGTCTCTGGCTTCATATTCATATTATATTTATTATATTAATTGTGTGCCTTTCGGCTTTACAATCTACATTATAATATTTCTTAATGCATTTCATATAAATTCAAAATTAAAACTAAACTTAAACTATTCAAGACTATTACTACTTCGAATAGTACTTTTTGTTTCTTATTTTCTTGATCCTCTCTCTTCATGTTCCCTACTCCTCCTTTATTCACACCGTTTCCTGCTTCTCCTTCCTTATTGCCTGTATCTTCATCTATCACCTCTTGCCTTCCTTGTCTCCTCTCGACAAACCCTCTATTATCTTTTCACTATTCTTCCTGCCTTCTCTCTTCGTTTTCACTTCTCCACTTATGTCTATTACAGGAATAAACACTCTATCTTTACTATTTCCTCTTGACTCTCTTACTTTACTATTTCTTCTTGACTCTGTTCCTTTACTATTTTATTATTGTCTCTATCTCCGTCATCCACCTCTTGTCCTTATCTCCTTTCCGCAAATCCTCTATTTTTCTGGACTGAAGTTTAACTGTTTCCTCGCTACTTGTTTCTTTCTCCTGCTTCCCTTCACTGCCTCTTTTAGTACTTCCTCTCTCTTCATGTTCCTTATATTTAGGCTAAATTTATATAGCCTTCATATTCATATTTCTTCAATATGTATACATAAATAATTTTAAGAATATGATATATGATGTATATTTCTTTTTGCAGAGTGTATGGTCGTCATTCTGTCCCTAAGGGATTTGACCACACTGTACACTGTACTCTGTACCCTGTACTCATGCCTGTACCAGGCCTGGGATTACAAACATTTTATTACGCCAAACATGACTCTGGTATGTACTGTGATATCAGTATCTGCAGATAATGGCCCCGTGCCGAGGACCGCGGAAGTGCTTGAGAGAGGTATGGTGAGGAAGGAGGTTAGTACCGTGGGGTGAGGAAGAGAGTATAACTCCATTCAAATATCATGATAAAACGTCACTACAAAAAATATGATATCCGGAAGGTCAGAAGTTATGAACAATTTTAAACTTTTAATACAGGAGCCTCACCACACTGTAATTCTGATGTTTAATAAGTGCACGTGGTTAAATGGTAATTATTGGTTTGTGTTATAAAACAAATAAAGCAAAATCCAACAAGCACTATGCTATATTAGTTGTGTTGGTAGCTAGCTCGGCCAACATCGCTTGAGCCGAGCGCCAGAATACGTATACGCAGATACGACAAAACAGTAAGTCTATATAATGGAACACAGTTCACTTTGTGATGAAAGAATCAGAGAGCATATCAACAGAAATATGAAAGGAGAGAGTAATGATGTATTTGAGGAACACCTTAAAGAAATCAATTCTTTCTGCGATGAAAAATACGTTAAAGCTAAAATAGAAGCTCTATTTTTACTAGTTTAATATTTATTATTTTATTTTTTAATGTTTTTTGCCATTTGGCACTACATTCTTGTGCCTTAACTCATTTATATACATGTCATTGTGCTTAATTCAATTTTAATCCTTATTAAATCTAAACATTCTCATTTTTTTCAAATGAAAAAAAAATATATATAAAATTCCTTATAAAAATAAAAACAAAACTGCTACTGCTTCGCTCCTCCTACTTCCCTCCTCCTGCTACTATCCCTCGTGTTTCTACTCTGCCATTCCTTCTCTTTCCTAGCTTTTTTCTCTATCTCCGCCATCCAACTCTTCCCTTCACTTTCGGCATTACATTCTTTTGCCTTAAAAAGATTTAAAAAGCTTCAGCCTTACTTCTTCTAATTATTTCTGCCATTTATCTGTTCCCTTTCTTGCCCCCTTTTAAGAGCTGCCCAATATTCATCTCATTCCCTACTTTTTCCTTACAATCAAACTTAATGTGCTCCAGTGTTTCGTCCTTCGTTCCGCACACTCTACACATTCTTTCCTCACTACTTTCCCAGTATCTGTTTCCTTTTTCCTCATTTCCCAATCTAAACCTTGCTGTCCTTCTTATGTTTTTTATGTCTTTTTCTATTAAGTACTGAGGTATATTACTTTCCCAAATATTTTAATATCTTGCATTGTAATTGCTTTTCTCGATTTTTCCCATTCTTTCCTGTTGTTGTATCTCCTTATGCCTTCTCCTTAGCTCCTCTTTCACACTTGCGCCTCCTACTAATTTAATAATTAAAATTACGGAGCTGAGCCTAACACATTCGAGTGTTTATTGGGCTATTTAACATAGCCCGTTGACTCAGTGCTGTACTGGTTATACCAGTACAATTCTTTTTCGTTTAAAATCAATACTACTTTAAAATGCAGTACATGCTACAACTCAGTATGTACATCTCTATAATTAGTGCTCGGCTAATTAAATCCGGATGTCTGGTCAATGTAAAATGGACGTAATTATCAAGCAGGCACACAGTTTTAGAGCTAGTGCTGTCAACACTGGTTTGTGCAAGGAATGAACTATTAATTGAACAAATAGGAACATTTGGAAGTAAACCAAATTCCGAGTCTACTTTTTCTTGGACCTTGGTTAAGAAAAATCTAAACGACATATTAATTGAGAACATTGATACTGACGCTGACTGCTGTGTTTCTGGTTCGATACCTGGATCAGAGTTACATTTTCTGTGTTTGGTTGTTATAAAATTAAATTATTTATATATATTTTATGTGGGAAACAAGAGTACTATCCCAATTCTGATGTGGAAAACAATACCTAATCCGCTAATCTGATGTGGTTGTTTCTTGTCAGGATGATAAAGAATCACATAATTTGTTTAAAACATTTATTTAATAAAATAATAACGATGATAATAATACAATAAGGTTACAATATAAACGTTGGTATTTACTTTACAAATACAGAACAATGAATGAACAAACCATCTTAAATTCTAGTTATTATATACTCAGTCCTACATTAGTTTTCAGCTAGATTTAATAGGATTATTTTTATTACTTTTGGGAATGCGTTTAGTTAATTTCGGTAAGCACATTCCCTCACGTAATCAATCAGTGGTTTAAAGTTTCACACATTTTAATTGATTTAACCTTTGACTTGGTTTCCGTTCACAATATACACTTATTAATCACATTCTTTTACGACTTCTCTAGCTCGGGTGTTATAGTTATGATTTCTTTGTATGTTCGATTTATTTTTACGACTTCAGCGGTGTATTTTAAATCAACAGAAAAACGCAATTTTTTCGTGAAAAGTGGATCACCACTTTTTATTTTTAACTAAAGTACAAACTCTGAGGTTAGTACTAAAAGACAATATCTATAAAATGTCACAGGAATGACTGTGAAATTTAAAATGACAGCTCTTCTTGAAAGCCCCTAAATGTGGTGTTATTATCACAAATTGTTGTTATATGGCACAAAAGCAGTCTCTGACCCTAGGAAGAAATAAATAAAATATTTAACTGTTACCTTCCCGACTATCAGTAGCTTTCAGACAAATTATAAAACTTTTAAAATAAATTTAGTGCACAAGGCAAACAATATTTTCTTAATGGATTCTCTTTTTATTGTCAACATTGTACCAGTGTATTTATTTTTAACATTTATTTCAAATATTTAATTTTAAAATTTAACTTGAAATATACAAACCACATTTCACAAGCTCTGCGTCGTTATAATTATACAAGTTGTATGCAATTTCCTGTAATGAGAAAAAGCTCACTAAAAGCTCAGTTTAAAGCTTACAAGAACTTTATGGTTTGGAATAGTTAAAAGTTACGCTCCCATATTATAAAGCTTCCACCCAACACTATTTAGTCACGAATATACGGCTATAACTTTATATTACATTTAAACTAATGAGATAGAGGGAGATAGTTGAATTATTTTATTTGTTTTCCAAAAGGAATAATTTTCTGTTTGAAGAATCTTTTGTTCAAGAGTTTCTTGATGGTAAGATCGTTTAATAAAATGATCTGTGTTTAGCCATTAGGCGAAGTCTTCTGAGTTATACAACTAGCTAACTAACAATGCTTGCTTAATTTGATATTTGTTTATTTTGTTTAATTACGTTTTTGGGTATTTTAATGACAAATTCATAATTACTTTAGCTTTTGTACTGCTAGTTTACTTAAAAAAGTAAATAATTGTTTCTGGTATTTACTAATTTTGTTTTCATCATCACCAAAACTGTTTTTTTTTTTCAATTGTATTTTCTCAAATATATTCAATTTGTGTTAGAATATTCCGATTCTATCTAAGTGACATTCAAATATAAAATGAAGTATTTTAATAGAGATTTATTGGAGATTTATAAAAGTACAAATGCAGTTCCTTATTTTATATACTATAGTTATAGTTTCTTTCAATAAAAAAACATCTTCTTCTACGGATTGCAAGCTTTGTTATCCCTTCATGGAAGAAAGAAGATGGCTTCCCCAATAGACTAATTGCAAATGCACTGGATGACCGCAACGTCGTCTTTAAATTTCTCCGCTCCTAATGCTCCATGGGGATTAGTTGGGAATCTAAAGTAAGTATTCAAGAAGTCTGTCTGAGATCGATTAATCGAAGAATCGATTTTTTGAGTCGATCTTAAACAACGGATCGATGCTGTAGAATCGATCTCAAACACTCGAAAATAGAGATTCGATTTTTCTTTGTAAGAATGCAACTATACAATTATTTACATTATTTATTAAAATTAAAATCGATAAAAGATCGTTTTTTATTTGGGTTAGTGTCAATTATACAGGGTGTCCCAAAATTCAACGATTAGCCGGCACCAGAAGGTGGTCCTGCTCATGACTACACAAGAAAAAAAGAAAAAAAGTTTTTATCTCATTTTTTAAAAAGAAATTTTTTTTTCGAAAATCGAAACACCTTAAGATGTTTTTAACTACCACGACCACAATTTTTCAAATATTTCTGATTTTTTTTTTGTATCGGCAACCTAAATAGCACTGCTATCCACCACAACCATTAAAACTCCGAGAATGCTAGTAGTTCTTGCAACAACAATTTATGAAATTTGGTTCTTGTTTAGAAATAGTATGCATAATTTTTTTTTATTGCTAGTTTTCCTGGAGTATTATACCATTTTGGAATCCTGACGAGTTGCGCCAATTTTTAAAAAAACTTGCCATAGTAGTGTTCATACTTTTTTTTTACACCACGATGGGTTAAAGTTGACTGAAAGTAAAAATCTTTTAAAAATTTTAGGGAAAAAAATAATTTCGAATAAATTTTGTGTAAAAACTACTAGCATTCTGGGAGTTTTAATGGTTGTTATGGATAGCAGTGCTATTTAGGTTGCCGATACAAAAAAAAATTCAGAAATATTTGAAAAATTGTGGTCATGGTAGTTAAAAACATCTTAAGGTGTTTCAATTTTCGAAAAAAAATTTTTTTTTTTTCTAATTCCTAAACAAAATGAGATAAAATTTTTTTTTCTTTTTTTCTTGTGTAGTCATGAGCAGGACCACCTTCTGGTGCCGGCTTATCGTTGAATTTTGGGACACCCTGTATAATATAAAGAAATCGATTATTTAGACTTCGATTCGAATCGATTAAAAAATCGATCTTTTTTAAGAAGAATCGCCATCGCTAGTGCGTTGTGGTGCAGAAGGAGAACATCGCGAATCGGTTGCACGTATCGTTTGTTGCAATATGCAATCTTGCCTTCATCCAGTACCCTCTAATGCATAGCACACAAGCTGACGCACGGTTTAAATATAGTCTTCTTTAATGGTGATCACCGGACGCCGTTTATGACTCTAATTTTACACTTTATCACGATCATTTCAAAACTTCTAGACTGAATCAAACACTTGGGTTCTACTCATAATAGTATCACTCAAATGTGCTTGGAGTCTCTTCAAAATTTGATCCGACTTCATACCTTCGTTGGCTAGAAAACTAGTGGTACCTATCATACCTTCTATTGTTTCATAGCTGTACTCAAATAACGGCTGTGAATGTCAGAGTTTTCTGTATGGCTACTATCTCTCTATTCTTCTGTCAACACAAAATTCCGGTTTAACTTTGAATGTAATTTATATTACCTCACTTTAAGATATTTAGCAAGAAACACTAAAAATCATCTACACACATACTATAACTTCCTTTTTAAGTCACTGTTATTATTTTAGATTTCCAAGACCTAAACGCATCAGGCCACAAAGGTTTCTGCTATTTCTACTGTCGACATAACTTTAACCATAATGAAATGTATCTGGGTTTATTCTAAGTATCTGGTTACATAACCTTCCGCTTTACATTTGTGGCGCTGTGGTAGTCTTGTGTGTGATATATAAATACGGACAAAAACTTTAGCTTCTAAATAAAACAAATGTTTACGTTCTAAAGATATTCCAACCGCTAGTCCTAGTCGTAAGTTTAAATATTTAATGTACCATTCAGCTTCCTTGGGTTTTGGTCCTTCCCTCTCCTCGTACTTCGTCCTTCGTTCTCGGTCAGTTTGTTTGAAAATTGTTGGTCAACGTTACTGAAATCTACTACATACTGGCATTTCTTGCATAGGAATATGTGACATGAAGCTTTGTCCAAACCAAAGCGAACATTACATGCAGCATCTAAAATGGGCTTGTGTCCTCATTTTTAGTGGTTGATTCTTCAATTGTTAATTGAAATTGATGTTAATAAATGTGTATTGGCGTGTCTATTTTATTAAATATCTAAATGTTGACGGAGATATAGCAATTAAAAGTTTGAATTGTAGTTTTAGCGCGAGAAATGGTCGGCCATATTTGTATGACGTGAAATGCATTTTAACATCAGTTATTTGTTGAGTAGGTCAGTGCTGTGGTAATGTTTTGTAGCTGTTGGTAGTCAAATAATCAAGTCAAATCAAAGAATAATAAGTTTTATTTTATTTAACCCTGCTAAGGCAGACATAATATTGGAATTTGTGTGTTCCTTGAAATAGCTGTAAATAATATTTGATATTTTGATATATAAATACATATAGCAGAGATTTATGATCTGTAAGTTTGGTAGCCTTACACAAGGATTGTGATGTCATATCCGCTTGGAATGTGTACAACGTTGAATCCCTTTAATAATTAAAGAGACAAAATGACTTTTTTAATTGTTAATATCTCTTAAGATATAAGGAGTTATTAAAAAATAATTGAACATTCGAGGTTCTAGTAACCCACTTTATCAATATATAGTACACTTTTATAAAAATTAAGACATAGGACACAAGCCCATTCATATAGAGTTTAATATTTTAACTACAGAGTCTTAATTGTTTTATTTCTCTCATTTGTTTTTGTGGTTTCGTTGCCACATATAGTATTATTTATTATTTTTATACGAACAATATAACATCTTTTCTTTTTTATCACAAGACGACTTGTTTGACATCTTCCTCTTAGTTCACTGACATCACTGACAGATGTAGACACTTGTACAATACACATAACCTATATTTTAAATTTTGCACTAGTTTTATTATGGCTTGTAAATCAACTTAATTTTATTTTATAATTAAATGCTAACTAAGCAACTTCTTGACTGGCAATTTATAAATTCTGCTGTTAAAAGTTTTGTGTTTTATTTCATGAATTCATTTTCTGTTTTAAATATAAAACACTTAAAAAAGTTCAAATTAAAATGAATATAATTTTTGATGCATGTTTTAAAAAAAAATAAAAGTTTTCTGCTTGTGTAAAGGTTTGCGGTGCAGTACATGGTACATGGTACATGGTTGAAATTAATCTACTGTCTCAAGTACATCGTGTATACTTGTGTAATTATATTTACATAAATTATGCTGCTTAAAGCAGCGTATCCACTGATGCAACATTTTTATAGATTAACCCAAATATAATTATATACCTTAAGGGTAATAAATCTGAACGCATGTATAAGTAAAGTGTACTATAGCTGTTAAAATATGTGAACTACTCAGGGCCGAATTTAGAGGTGTGGAGGCCCTGGTGCAATGAAAAGCGAAAGTCCATAAGTATTTTCTGGATAAAAGGAACAATTTCTTTCTGTTAAGTCTTTCAAAAATTTATTTCTTTGATCTCTAAACTTGTGGAGGCCCCTGGGAAATAGCCCCGTCTGCTTTCCCTCAAATCCGGGCCTGGGAATAATCTGTAAAAACTCTGGAAATAGCTCTGTGATTTCACGCCAGGCTAATGATGACATCATTCAAGGCTATAAAAGCCCGTGGAACAAAATATGGTGGCGTTTGCACGATATACGCAGTTGGACGTATCTAAGAACACAATTCAACTGGCGAACTGTTCTTAGACTTGTACAAATCGGTTGATGGAATTGATCATTGACACCTTAGATTGGGATTGATTATTAATAAATGAATGTTAATGTAATTATTGATATTGAATTGAGAGACAAAATCATTAATAAAAATATATTTCATTCCAAATTGGGACATTGGTTAACTTTATCTATTCTCACTAGATACAGTTACGAACATTTCAGATTTATTTAACATAAGAAACGTTACCAGATACGTAGACAATTTTACTTAGTATTTATCGTTTGTGACCTATTTTTGAAAAACAAGCCTACGTTTTTGCCATTCACATAATTAATATACTTTTTAAGAAAACTGTTTCAAAAATTATAGAATCTTGTAAACCTTTTTTAAAAATTAAAGGTTTGTAAAATAGCTATAAAATAAGGCCCTTTAGATTAAATATTATTAGGTTTAGATTAAGTAAAATATTACATGAATGTAGGTAACTTCTTCAATAGATATATTTATTAATCTTTAAGGAGTACGCTACAATTTGGATTAAACTTACTGGTTCTAGAAGCTGAGTATCTGGTCTCTAAATAGACGAGTCCTTTTTGCGCGCGAAAATCACCTGAAACAAATCGAAAAAGAAATTATTATTATGAATGTCACTTTCTATAAAATATGAATAGATTACATATTTTTTAATGTTATTTTGAAGTATATACATATGTTAATATTTAAGTTAAATTCATATTTGTATATCAATATCTTGCTTTTATTTTTAATTAATGTTAGAATGAAGATTTCTTCTCAATTTCGTCTCAATTCATTTATATTTTATACCTAGTTGTTTCATATACACTGCCTCTGTGGGAAAACGACAATATTTCTTATGTAAACATCCTTTGTTTTACGATTCACTTCTCTAGGGTTCGACACTACGCATTTGGTCGTAATTCGTTTTTATCGCTTCAACACTCAAACCTACAGCACGCTTAATCTTTTGGTGCATTTACATAAAATAATAAATACACATGTTATTATTTATAACTTAAACCGCGAGTTACATCTATACCTAGTAACTAGTATTCTAATTAACTAAAATATTTAATCAATTAATATGTAATTCAATAGTGTAGTTTTAAAATAAATGTAATCTAAAAAAGTTTTGATGTTTTGCTGTGTCTTTTGATATAAATAAAAAATTGCTATTAATTACTTAACAGCTAAAAGGTCGTTCATAAATAAATTGTGCGCATACTAAGCTATTGAAGGGAACTGGGCGACATTTGCCGTTCGAGAACTTGGATACCGCCGACAGATCGCAGATACGCCGTAGCAGCTTATAGATCTCTATAAGGTCCAAACTCCACAACCAATATCTATATTATTTAACTAAAATGCCAATAGAAAACCCAATTTGATGCATTTAACATGTATGCGTTCAGTTTTTAGGTACCATTTGCACCTAATTTAGTAACTAATTTCTGTTACACCCTGTGGTTTCATTCATAGAGTATCTAACTTCAACAGGAAGGAAACAAGTTGGCTTCATAGTCTAAACATACAACGGAACATCGCAGTGGCAGTGTGATGGTTAACTTATCTTCAAATCTAACAATAAAACCTTGTGAGTGTAAAATAAAAAGTCTATTGGTTTTTGGTAGAGTAGAAGACACTTGTGAAACATTTAAGAAGTTAATATAGTTATCTGTACGAATATCTTACCATCACCTCAGCACACAGAACTTAGTTTTGATTCTAATAATCATAAAATAAAATAAAGAAAAGTGTTTAAACAATGCAGCTCGTGTTAGTGACAAACTTTGTTTTAAGCCGGCTTCAAACGATGCGGTGAACGTTTGATTCAAATGTGTGATTTAAATATTGGAAGATTGACATGGCAAGTTTGATCCGAAAGATTTATTTATTTTATTAATTTGTTGATAATGTTTAACAAAAACTTTCAAGTAAACAAAGAAACCTTCAAGTATAAAACCTTCCATTGTTGGACGATTCGTGCAGCAGTGCATGACATGTGGATCAAGCAACAGCCTGAACTTCTTCCAACATGAACCTTGGACACATGACATTAAGACACAGACACACTTAGTTCCAGCATCATCACACGATGCGTCCAACTATCAAGCGTCTATCGTTGGAAGGTGTTCGTAGCATCATTAGGAGCCGGATATATCTAGATTTAACGTGTCACACACTCCATTCTATCGAGTGCTTATTTGTTTTTTGAAATTTATTTATATATTCTCACTACCAAAAATTTGTATGACTAAGCTCTTACCCCTCTGTTAAGCCTCGTATGATAGTTGGTAGGTTTTTATTTCAGCACCAACCCCTAGTGATAAAGCATCCAGGGCATTTATTAAGCTGTAATTTGCAAGTAGTTTCACGTTTGTAATCTAAATGATTTACAGTTTAATTTCAAGTGGATTCAAAACATAAATCAACTCATTTACCATTTAGTTCGTCGAGAACGAACATATTGTCACCTTAAGCGTTTTTGATAAAGGATGACTAAGTTTTGCACACTCGTACGATACGAGTAGTTTGATACGCTAGTCGTTGTTTTAGAATCTGAGGAGGAGCATTATCTCTCTCTCTCTCTCTCTCTTTGCTAGAATAAGAATTTTATATAGGACCACCCTTCAAAGTAATGTGAAACAGTAGTACTCAATTCAGGGTTCGTGGATGATTTGAAACTACTTGCTAGTTTACTGCAAGCTAATTTTAAGGCTTGATTTGAGTATGCAGTTATATGTAAAATTGTATTCCCTGTCTGATTCAATTGACAGATATTTCATAAATGCATCCAAACAAAATTTAAATGTATATAAACGTGTTGAACACCGCTGGAATGCATACAAATCGAATATTTATTTTGCTGTTATGTCAAAAATCAATATTTGCAATTGCCTCAGTAATTAACGAGTCATTATTGAAATGTATACTACTAGATAAATGTTACGTAATACTTAATGGGCTTGTGTCCTCATTTTTTAGTGGTCGATTTTTCAATTGTTGATTGAAGTTGATGTTAATAAATGTGTATTGGCGTGTCTATTTTATTAAATATCTAAATATTGACGGAAATATAGCAATTAAAAGTTTGAATTGTAGTTTTAGCGCTAGAAATGGTCGGCCATATTTGTATGACGTGAAATGCATTTTAACGTCAGGTATTTGTTGTGTAGGTCAGTGCTGTGGTAATGTTTTGTAGCGGTTGGTAGTCAAATAATCAAGTCAAGTCAAAGAATAATAAGTTTTTATTTTATTTAACCCTGCTAAGGGAGACATAATATTGAAATTTGATTGTTCATTGAAATAGCTGTAAATAATATTTAATATTTTAATATATAAATACATATAGCAGAGATTTATGAGCTGTAAGGTTGGTAACGATTGTGATGTCACATGCATTTGGAATAACGTTGAATCCCTTTAATAATTAAAGAGACTAAATGACTTTTTTAATTGTTAATATCCCTTAACATATAAGGAGTTATTAAAAAATAATTGGACATTTGAGGTTCTAGTAACCCACTTTATCAATATATAGTACACTTTTATAGAATATAAGACATAGGACACAAGCCCATTATAGTTTTGTAAAAAAAAAAAATAATGGTCTGGACAAAATGATATATTCAACGAGAAAGTGACATGGACATAAGTGACGAAGGAAGTTATTTATTGTAATAAATATGGGGTCAAGTTATCCTATGCACCACTGCTCTATCTTCAAAATCCACATTCAACTGATGTGCGCTTTGCGTGTGAAGAAATATATGAGTTTGCACTGCATTACACCGCGAATGGAGTGAAATGAGACATTGAGGGATGAACGGGCATATGTTAACCCAGTGATATAGAGAGGCTGCCACATGTGATAAATTGACGAACATGTACGAATGTTAACGAAGGTAATCGAAATAAACTAAAACACTGTTTCAGTGAGTTAGCAACATAACAAATAATAAATCAATTAACTTTTATTACGTAATCTTACATTAAAATAACCTAAAAAAAATATGTGAAAGATAAACAGTTTTATGTTAAATAAATCTTACTTATACTTAGCTGTGTTTTAGTTTCCTTACATCAAAGACCAATTAATAAACTAATTAGCTCGACAACGAGGTCAAAGTTATTATAAGTATAAGTTTAATACTTAAAGAGTTTTAAGTAAAATATGTGATACATTTATTTAATTAAGCAGATTATTAGCGCGTCATTTAGTGGTAAATGTTTGCCAGTTAACTCGTTGTCTACTTCACTTTAGTCTAATTGCTATAATTAGATCCTGATGAGACTCCTGGGGGACTGGAACTGTGACTGGAGACGTTATTATAACAGCCACCAAGTTCTGAACTAGGATTAGGCATTAGACGATTGTTAACTAGAATATAGTTGTCGGTGCAGACGCAGTAGACAAACGCTTTAATGACACGTCACTAGTTGATTGGCTAAAGAGTTTCTATGACCAAATCATTTTAGCTACTTAGTGGAGCTTTGAAAATTGACTAATAAACTGTATCTTGCTGGTACTATAAATATACAGGGTGTCCCAAAATTCAACGATAAGCGGGCACCAGAGGGTTGTCCTGCTCATGACTACACGAGAAAACAAGAAAAAAAGAATTTATCTCATTTTGTTTAGAAATTACAAAAAAGAATAAAAATATATCGAAAATTGAAACACCTTAAGATGTTTTTAACTACCAAGACCACAATTTTTCAAATATTTCTGATTTTTTTTTTGTATCGCTAACCTAAATAGCACTGCTATCCACAACAATCATTAAAAATTCCAGAATGCTAGTAGTTTTTACCCATAAATCAATCGAATTTATTTTTTTCCCTAAAATGTTTAAAGATTTTTACCTTCAGTCCACTTTAACTCATCATGGTGTAAAAAAAAGTATAAACACTACTATGGCAAGTTTTTTTAAAAATCGGCGCAACTCTTCAGAATTCCAAAATGGTATAATACTTCAGAAAAACTAGCAATAAAAAAAAATTATGCTTACTATTTCTAAACAAGAACCATATTTCATAAATTGTTGTTGTTGATAGTTATCACTTTTACAATACCCAAAAGAGGGACCACCCTCTGGTGCTTATCGTTGAATATTGGGACACCCTGTACCCGGAAGCGCTCACCTAAACTTAGGCTTGATAAAAGAAAGAGACGTGGAGATTCAGCAACAGGAGAGGATGAGGAAGATGGACAAAGGAAGATAAAACACAAGATACAGAAGGTTATGGACAAAGGGATTGCCACGGTACCTGAAAAACGAAGAGGGAAAGGATAAGAAAATGAATACTAGAATCAGGCTGGAGTATGAAGCAAGAGGCAGTAAGAATTTGGGAACCGTAGAAGAGAAATTATGCAGCTTATGCAGGAAGGTAGAGGAAAAATTAGAACACATTAAGTATAGGTGTCAGGATAAAGTGGAAAGTGAATTAAGCTTGGAGGAGTTACTGCAAGGAAAGAGGGAAAGAAGAGTGTGGATGATGGAGGTAAGGAGAAAGAGAAGTGAGAGCAATGATAGATTTGATGGGGAATGGGGATGGGGATAGTATATGAGGGGGAAATGCTATGTTAGGAAAGATAGGGAAAACATAATAGAGGTTTTATCGAGAGGAGTCAAGGAAGGCATGAGGTGAGAGACGGAGATACAGGCACGAAGAAAGGAGAAGGAAAAAAAGCTTTGTAAGCAAAAGGAGTCGGGAAGAACGATTGCAAGAATTTAAAAAATATTAAAAATTTGTAAATGAAATGTATATTACAGTTAACTATATTTTAGTCAGGATGACATGAAATTATATCAACCTTAACTGGAAATAAAAATAATCACAGCAAAATTTCAGTTCACCTGCTCAAAACTAGTATACTGATACATGGCAAAAATATTTTATTAATATTTTACTTTATTAAATTACAAAATTGAAATATATTGTTTCATAGACTTTCCTATAACGAAACTGATAAATCTTAATATATATAAATTACGTGTCACGTTGTTCGTCCGCGATGAACTCCTAAACTACTTAACCGATTTTAATCAAATTTGTACACCGGGTGCAGTTTGATCCAACTTGAAAGATAGGATAGCTTACATCTCAATTTATGATTGCAATATTATCTTATTGCAAATTATTTGTCTATTAATTATCTGACATCTGACGACGATGATGGCGACATCTGTTGACTAGATTGAGTAAATATTCTGTTGACTAGATTGAGTAAATATTCAATAGATGGCGCTATGTAATGTAATATGACAAAAACGTTAGTCACAGCAACGCGTGGCCGGGACAGCTAGTTTTCTATAAAAAATCATAAATATTCCGCGGACGTCTGGTTTGCATAATTTCTATTTTAAATAATTTCACTTTAATTACAAAATTTAATTGAAATAATTGCATGTTTTAAAACTGTAATATAAAATGGGGTACAATATACGAGAACAAGTGTATTCTGGGTACACATGGCCGTGCTGGGCCGTTCTGGGGTGGGCCACTATTCTACTGAACGAGCTCATATATTAGTCTGAAAACTACTAGAACCAAATATATTATTTTTAGTAAAAATGTTTTAAAAACATATATTAGAAAATTGTTTTTGAAAATAGTACAGCGTGAAAAATATACATGTTGCAGTAATAAAGTAAAGTGCTTGAACAAATTACGGGAACCAACGCTAGAGTTCGCACAGGCAGATATTTCATGAAGCTGCATGAGCATGAGCATGTGCATGCAGGGTGCATTCTCGTCTACTTTATGCATCAAACGATACGTGCTTCAGTTTTATTTAAAAAAGGAGATTCTTTCAGCTTCATTATACACCCTCCTGAGTTGTATTTTAGTAATTTTTCGAGCTAATTTTAGTTAAATATCAACTAAATTAACTGGTTTTTTAATTAAAATTAAATTCCGAATGAAGTATAAAATTAATTAGATATGTTCTTAAAAAGTGACATATTGCCTGCAGCAACTCTTTAGCGATCAGCTGCAATCAAGCATATATATTTATATATATATATATATATATATATATATATATATATATATGCATATCGTGAATTTATACTATGCGCAACATATTTAGAACTAACGAAGTTTCGCATTTTTAAGGAACACAAAAAATATAATCCTATTTTAAAGATTTTGATGCATAGTAGTAGTAAAAAGTGCACCAGGTGTTATTACTGAGCACCTATCGCACCATTAGGCATGAAATGAACCGAGTAGTATAGTCAGGTCATTGCCTGCAAGACCCATTGGCATCTCTCTTGGGTTTAGAACGTTTATTAATATAACTAATTAAGAAACTCTAGCTACTGTTCTTACACTCGTACAATTCTATAACATTATATACGATGATGAGAAAATTAGCGACTATTAACTCTGTGGTGAGCGTAGAGCCTCGTAGCACTCAGTAGACTAATGGTAGAACCAGACGTAGACGTCGTAGAACTAAGATGTAAAATACAAAGTAGTTATAATACTTGTACTAGATGTATAATCTATGTATATACATGTATTAAATAGCGTCTTTATTTTCTGGTCTCACCTAGCGTAGTTTACATCTCGTCATTCTGCCTCAACCCTGTCGGCAGCCCCAGGGCAAAGGGGTAATTTACCCCACTACCTACGTAGAAGCTGCGTTAGTGACACTTTAGTTTGAGGTTATACATTACTTATAAGTAATTATATTACGTAGCGTGTTCAAATTGGTATTTAATATTATTATCCATGTAATGTATATGAAATATATATCTCGGTAAATACAGTTAAGGTAAAAATTCAGTATAATATTTGTTGAATTTACGTAAAGAATTTATATAAATGCATTGAACACAGCTTAAAAAACGAGAGAAGAAAAAACGAATAGTGGCAAGAGAAGGTGATAAGAATTGAGGGGAGAGGATAATAATTATATTACGGTACGGCTGTAAACGAAAAAAAAAAGATAAGTTATGAGTAAAAGTAACGGGAAAGTAAGAAAAGAAAACATGATGAATGGAGTAGGAAGGTTAGAGAAGAAGAGGGAGTGACAAAAAAGGAATAAGAAATAGGAAACACCTAATATAATTTGGATGGATTAGCAGGCTAAGAAAGCCAATAAGTGATTATAAATATTTTTGGCGGGAAGTTGTTCGCATGACTGCCATTGAACGCTTCGATTTAAGTATTCGTCGTATACTCGTACTACTCAGTCGAAATAGTCGGCATTGTTGACAGGAATAGTCTGATAGGCAACTTTGTTGAATTCGTTTTTCTATTGCATGTGAATAATTGGGAATCATGTTGACAAATCGAATGCTGGTGATATACATACGTTTATAGGTCAGTATCGAACGGTTTCTATCAAACAAATACATTTTAGTATTCTGATTTTAGACCTGTCAGACGAGAAATGTAAAGTACGAGGACCTTGTGGTACTTGCTTGTGTATTGGAGGAAGAAAAAAGAAATAGAAAAGAACGAACATGCCTCCAAGGGTTGTTCATGAAAACAAACCTGTGTCAACTACTGCCGACACAATGCATAGCCTCAGACTATGATACGAAATCCATTTTACCGACGCATTTACAACGGTGCTGACGTTTGAACGCATAGCTTTAATCGCGAGATTAGGGGTTCACACGAGCACGATACTTTTCTCGTCTCGTAAAAGCGAGAAGCGAGATTGAATCAGTTAATCAACTGTGTATAAAAAACAATTCTTCAAAGTTTACATTTTTTTTTAAATTTGATAGAATTAATGGTGAGAAAAAAGCGATATGCTCAGTGTGTGAAAAATTAGGAATAAAAATAATAATAAGCCGAAAAGACAATATTACTACAGGTATGAAAAAACATTTATTAAGTACTAATTATTTATTATTCATTTATTAAGTACTCAATTATTATTATATTGTAAAAAATATTGTATTTTTTTATATAATAATGTTTATAATTATAATTTTTAGAAACTACTAACGCATTTATTAATTTTAATAGAATGTATTACTTTGTTTAGGTCTATCTTAGGAGTAAGTTCTCACAATAACGAGATGTGACGAGAAGAGACGAGACAAACGATTACAAGTCTCGCCTTATCTCGTCTCGTGTGAAGCCCTACGCGCGATGCTTCCAATGACTTTTGAGCGGATAAGTGGTGCTACATCTCCTTAAAAGCAAACATTTTAAGCACCATTACGCAACTATTTTAAATTCATGATTAAATATTTAAGCACAGCAATAAAATGAGCACTACCTAACAGTTTTTCCAACTTTCCATAACGAATTTCACTCATTTTCATCAACCGTTCTTATTTAATTACCAATTTTCTTGTTAATAAACATAATTTTCATAACCACTTTCATTATAATGCCAGTTATAATTACAAATTATTTCTCCAGCTAGTAATAGACCATCTCATCATCCCCATAACCCCTCACACTGCTCTCACTCTCTCACCGTGATAGTCCACCCACTCCACCCACTTTAAATTACGAGAGGATTTATAAAATGAATTTATGTAGTACACTAAGTCACTTGGCTCATTTTCAACTTGAGTTTTGAGCTATATTTAGGTTAAATTAAAATTTAAATAACAGTCAAATTTTAATATGTAACGGTTTAAACGATGTACGCGGTTTTAACGACCGCGACATGGCCTTTGCAGCTTAAGTAAAGGCACTCGTACGCCTGCAACCCACGGGCTTATAAATTACGCTGCTTAAGTTCAACTTCACAGAAATAATAGCATTAGTGACGTCATACGCTGTTAAATATATTAATTAAAAAATAAACGAGTTATATCTTGATCTACGGGTGCGAGCCAGTTTTGTAACGTTGTGAATATAGAATCTAATATCTCCAACTAACACACCACTAAATTAGTTCATAGAATATAATATAGATGGCGTCACTATAGACAAATCTGTGTGATTATTACATAATAGCAACCTTTAAATGATGATATTATGTCAAAGAAAAAATAAATAGGGAAATAGATAAGTGCCGAAATATTAACCTAATTTGGATACCGTCACATAAGGGAATTAAGGAAAATGAAAAAGCTGACCAAATGGCCAAGCTAGCTGCTTCCTGTGATGACTACATTTCATATTTTATAAAATCAGACATGAAAGCGGAATTAGAAAAAAATGAAGTAAAAAATTGGCAAGACAAGTGGGATAATTCTGATAAAGGTAGAGAATTTTATAAAATACAACCAATACTGAAACGTAAGCCATGGTTTGCCAAATTAACATGGCCAAGAAGTTTAATAACAATGACCCCAAGACTAAGAATGAATCATACTTGAGTTCCGAAACATCTAGCAAGAAACAAAATCATTCCAAACCCTGCGAATGTTGTGAAGAGGAGGCAGACCCTGACCACAATCTGTGGTAATGTAAAAATACAGCAATGGCAAGAAATGGACTCCAAAGAGCGGTGCTACAGACGTCGCAGACGCTTCCTGTTAACACCCCCTTTTTGATTGCAAAACCGAAATTTATAACTGCAGTAGCCATGAATAGATCATTCTTGTTGTCTGGATATAACGTATAAGAAGAAGCAGAACAATATTAAGGACGATATAAGGCTACGTGCCCAGGAAGTCCGAGAAACGATATATTATAATAACCTTTAAATGATATGTGTCTAAATTTCATGACATTTCGACTATTAGTTTATGAGTTAAAGCGTTCTTAGTAACACCATCATTTAATTCTTTTGAAAATTACAAAAGTAGCGTCACTAAAACTACTGTAACTCATAAACTAATGAGAAGGGGGTTATGAAATTTTGATACATATCGTTTGAAGGTACTATCTAAAAATAATATGGATTTGTTAATAGTGGTGCCTTCTATATATCATCCTACAATGTTTCTAGATATTTTAAAATCATCCTTTGCTATACAATCTTCCTTTAAATTTGAATAAAAAATGTATCTATCTTTTATAAAATGTAGTTATTCTACTTTATGTCAATTGAAATTAGTTTTGATTTTGATAATAATTTTCGATATTATTTTTTCAAACTTTCATCTCGGTTCCACATTTTAAATGTTGTTCATTATCTCTTTTAGCACAAAGTTACTGATATGTGCCTTTAAGATTTGTTTCTTTCTTTGTAAAGCTATCATAATACTATAGTTATAACCCGTGAAACACACTACAAACGTAAATTTATATATTTTTACCTAACGTTATGTTTTATTATTTACCAAAGCTCAAAAAGGTTTTAAAATTTGAGGTGTGACAGCATTACCACCGCTCAGTGCCTGATTTAGAGGTGTGGAGGCCCTAGGGCAACGAAGGAGCGGATGCCCTAATTATTTTCCGAATAAAAGGATCAATTTTTTTCCGTCAAGTCTTTCAAAAATGTATTGCTTCTATCTCTATTGAAGGGGCTCCTCTCTTGTGGAGGCCCGGTGCAATAGCCCCGCCGATACAAGTCCTCCGATATAAGCGATATAAGTCCTTGTACATATTTGTATATGGTTTCGAAGTTCCAATCCTAAAATACTCGTATTTTTTCTTGGTAACAAAATTCGTAGACAAGTGAGATAATAAATTGAACACTAACATTTTATAAAATCATTTTCTTTATCGGACAAAATGATAAAGGGAGTGGGATGTCAGATAGGAGAGTGGGGGATGCATCAGCAAGGTTTTAATATTTCAAGGAATATCGTAAACCACCCCGTATTACACATAAGCTGTTCCAGAGCCGGGTAGAGTGTTGTACCCTAAGCAAAACACTGTATGGATTTCGTAGTATAAAAGAGAGGACAAGAGGGAGGGAGAGTAGTGTGAGTTTTATACTCATTTACTGAGATTTTCCTTAAGAATATTCCTTTTCATGGTGATGTTTGGGTACATCTTTATTCGGCTACGTTATTTTATTAAGGAGTTATAGATGATGACTTTTACAAAAGTATAATAGAGGGATGGTACGAGTATAGTAGATGGTAAGAGAGGAGGGGTGCTTAGAAGAGGGTGAAAGAGACTTTCCTGTGGCTGGTATCATTCAAGTAAAGTTGTAAAAGTTTTGCCGTCGCGTCGCTTTTAAAAAAATACGAATGTTTAAAATTGAAAGTTTCTTTTTTTTTTTTAAATCCTTCTTTTCTTATGTGACACTTTTTTCATAAGTAGTGATGGAGTCTGAACTCTGAGCTGATCCTTGCGAGAAATATAATGTCTTGGAATATGTTTACAGCGGTGTATTACAAAAAATATGTTTATTCACGGATACCCTACTATATAGGAAGGGTCATAGGTAGAAAATTGTCTTACAATACAAGTTTCACACTTGTTAGCTTGTCACATGCTAATGGGCTTGTGTCTTAATTTCCACAAAAGTGTACTATATATTGATAAAGTGGGCTACTAGAACCTCAAATGTTCAATTATTTTTTAATAACTCCTTATATGTTAAGAGATATTAACAATTAAAAAAATTAATTAGGCTCTATAATTATTACTCTACACACATTCCAAGTGCATGTGACATCACAATCCTTGTGTAAGGTTACCAACCTTACAGATCATAAATCTCTCCTATATGTATTTATATATCAAAATATCAAATAATGTTTACAGCTATTTCAAAGAACAATCAAATTTTAATATTATGTCTGCCTTAGCAGGGTTAAATAAAATAAAAACTTATTATTCTTTGTTTGACTTGATTATTTGATTATTAACAGCTACAGAACATTACCACAGCATTGACCTACTCAACAAATAACTGACGTTAAAATGCATTTCACGTCATACAAATATGGCCGACCATTTCTAGCCCTAAAACTACAATTCAAACTTTTAATTGCTATATCTCCGTCAACATTTAGATATTTAATAAAAAAAACACATTTATTAACATCAATTTCAATCAATAATTGAAAAATCGACCACTAAAAAATGAGGACACAAGCTCATTGCAGGTTGTACCTGGTGTATAAATTTACTTTAATCAATAATTTTTATACATAGTTTGTCTATTTATAGTTTTCTACTTGTCTGGCAACAAATCGTAACTTTTTAAGGGCTCCCGTTAACAGTTACCGATTTTCCAAATGCCTATATATTTTAAATTAAGTTGATTGTGTCTGGTTCAAGACATGGGACTTATTTTCCACTTTATTTAAGGTTGGTTAATACATTTTTGTAAACATAAGTCATTAACGGATAAAAATATTTAAAAAATCGGTAACCTGGGTTAATTCTTCCGATCGTAGACGTTTCTAACAAAGAAATATAACAGCTTTAGATCGGCTGTTATATTCGCTACTGGACACCAAGTGACTTTTATCTGTCTTCAAGGTCAAATCAGTATTAAAAGGAACAAGATTTCAACCCGTTGAAGCTCTGAAAGAAAATATAGCATGTGTCATGGACCAGTTCACAGAAAAAGATTTCAAGCACTGTTTTGAACAACGGAAATGCGCATGGAGCGGTTTTGTGAAAGAAAAGTGGTGTATCTTAAACGTTATGTTAATTAAATATGTATACATTTAAAATAAACAACAGTATCGTTATTTTATATCAATTCTCCGTATTTACATAATCAATTAAACTTGGGGGGTCGTTTTGATCAGCGCTATATTTTATAAATGTTGTTATTATTAAAGGGGCCTATTTTGTAACTGCTAACTGATGTCTGCTAACTTCTGACGCTTTTTCAAAGGTCTATAATTTACAAATTAGACTACTTATGCCAGTTTCAAGGTTTGGGATCAATTTTGCTCTTTATTTATGGTCTTATATTAGTTTTGTGTAAACTTACATAGCTTAGTTTAGAAAATATAGGACTTTGAAAAATCGTCAGAAGTTAACAGACGTTACGGTCACTTTGTTAATAACAACATCTAATAAATATAGCGCTTATTCGTGAATCAAACCAAATAAATGTGAGTATCAAGAATTACTTTACGTTACGTTTTCCTATTAACAAAAAATGTACCAACTATTTATTTTAATTTTTTAATTTTTTTTTTCAGGCTTCTTAGGACCGCGGTCCTATATATTTTTAAAAATATATTCACGATTTCTATGTAATTAAATATATAATTAATAAAACAAAATGTAAATTCATTTAATGATTATTACCATTTGAATATTTCCATCCTCCGCTTGCACGAACATTTGTCACTCACACAGCTATAGCAAACGTTATTAACACTTGTGAAATAATTCAGGCATGACAGAGGCTTAAAAATGTTCCACTTCAAGCTTTTAAAGTACCTGGTGTCGAAGATGAGCACCCGGAAACCCCACTCACCCCCCTTCGAGCCTATCTACGCTGCTGGCTGTGTCAGTATGACTTACAGATGTAGTTTATTGACAGAGAGAAATTTATGGGTTTTAATGCGTAAAGGATTTATTAAAAAATGAAGCGAGAGAATATAAGTGTTAATAACATTGTAATGGTTTTCAATTTTAGTTGGAAATTTAATGAGAGTGCTTTAAATGTCCCATTAAATATCGTATATTAATTGGAGAGTTGAAAGAATAACAATAGGTGGCAGGAGTGTGTCAGGATTGCAATTCATTTTCTTGTTCTTAATTACTTAACGAAATAATACGGGAGGAGCTTAGGAAGGAGTGCGGCACATGGAAACGAGAAAGAGGAAAAAGTAATATGAAGGAAACAAAATGGAAGTGAGAAAGAAAGAAAAGGGAAGAAGTGCAGAGGTTGACTTAAGGGAGAGTAATGTGGAGGTATAGCAGAAGAAAACCAAAAATGTGAGGTACAAAAGAATCTGAAGGAGTGAGTTAGCAGATTACACAAAGAAAAAGGAAGCAAGACATACACGAGAATAGCAAAAAAAAAACATAGTAATTTGGAACAAAAGGAGTGAAAATCATGCGAAATGTGTAAGAAAGAAGAAGAAACACTTGCAAAATTTGAGGACGGAATGATGTTTGGAAGAATTTTTGATAAGAGGAGATGATGGAATAGCTTGAAAAAGAATATGGGACAAGAAGAAAAGCAAGGACATATGAAATGGTAATGATGATTTGAGAAATTGTTAACAGAACTGGTGGTGTGATATCGAAATAGCATTGAAATAGCTGTAGAGTATATGGATGACAATGCAGGAAAGAAGAAAGGAGAGATGGAATGGAAAGGAAACAAAGAGCGGGAGAAGGTATGATGATATAGAAAGAAACTTGAGGTAAGACTATAGGAGTCAAAGTATCAGTTATATTTTAAAAACATTTTGCAAAGTTTGGTTGAGATTATTTCAAACTGAAATTAGAGCAAGTTGATATGAAATGTAATGGAAATTGTAATGGCGAAAGACAAAAATATTTGTAAGAAATATTAACATAATAGAAGAGGTATTCAGTGATAGGACTAATAGCGGAATAAGTTCAATGTTATCTTTAAAGAAGACTTGCATATTGGAAGTGAAAGCACAAATAAAATTACCTAACAAATTTACTTTTTCATTTAAATAAATACATCTGATTCCAACCTGGCCTGACTTCAAACAAGCTTCTCCACGTTTCAGCTTTAAGAAATTCTAAAAGAGAGTTCATTTAAAAAACCCGAGTTTTTATCGCCATTTATTTCGCAGATCTTTATAGCCCGCTGTGGTTTTTGATATTTGATGGAGGTTTTTCTTTATATTAAGTTTCTTGAATTAAAATTGTTTTTTTTTTCTCAATGACGATTACGAGAAAAATAAAAGCTATAAAAACTCTCGAAGAATTTGCTGTTACGATAACGGTAAGAAAGAAAATCGCTAAAACATGTTTTCTTATAAGTGAAATAATATCGTAAACACTGTGGAAAATAAACTGTATTCAAAATTCGATAGACGTAGTTAACCTTGTATAACCTTCATGTTGAGAAAACTACGTAGCATATTTGTTCAAACTCGCATAATTTAGAGTCTTATCGTACTTAAAAACTTTTGTAAATGATAAAATGAACCTTATGTGTACTTATCAAAATATAATTTATCGTCTATGCTAGAAGCTCTTAAATCTTGATACTAGATACAATTTATTTTTCATTTTTTAATCTAACCAAGGCAGTAGGGGAGATATACTTAAGGATTGAGTAATCAATACTTTTGTAGTGGCATGCTTTAATAAATGGGCTTGTGTCCTATGTCTTAATTTCTATAAAAGTGTACTATATATTGATAAAGTGGGTTACTAGAACCTCAAATGTTCAATTATTATTTAATAACTCCTTATATGTTAAGAGATATTAACAATTAAAAAAGTCATTTTGTCTCTTTAATTATTAAAGGGATTCAACGTTGTACAAACTCCAAATGCATGTGACATCAAAACCGGTACCAACCTTAAAGCTCATAAATCTCTATATGTATGTAATTGATATAAAATATCAAATATTATTTACTGCTATTTCAAGGAACAATAAAATTCCAATATTATGTGTGCCTTAGCAGAGTTAAATAAAATAAAAAGTTATTATTCTTTGATTTGACTACCAACAGCTACAGAACATTACCACAGCACTGACCTACTCAACAAATAATTGACGTTAAAATGCATTTCACGTCATACAAATATGGCCGACCATTTCTAACGCTAAAACTACAATTTAAACTTTTAATTGCTATATCTCCGTCAACATTTAGGTATTTAATAAAATAGACACGCCAATACACATTTATTAACATCAATTTTAATCAACAATTGAAAAATCGACCACTAAAAAATGGGGACACAAGCCCGTTGCGATTTATTTTGAAACTATAAGCAATTAGAGTATATCTATTTTTAATATTTTCTACGGGTACGTTTCAAAAATGAGATAAATTTGATTCAAACATTTCTAAATAGATCAATAGATTGTAGATTGAAATTCCTAAATAATTATGCTGTAAGCATCCCCTAGACTGCGTACCCTAAAAATCTAGTTAATTCCTGATCCAGATAATTTAAATGTTCAATTAATATTCCACCAAATTACAAAAGGATTATCTGGCTAGTGCCTAGCGCCTACCAACAGGCAATCCACATAACACAGAATCCCTTATTATGTTACGTGTAATCTGTAATCTAAACCTGTAGTTATTATTAGTAGATATATAACTACCCCTAACACTAACTTCATCCCTATTCAGTCCGTTGTTCCCAGTCTATCCCTCATCGTTATCCTGGAACGTAGTAGGTAGTTATCCGGGAATATGTACACGTAGTATATTAGCATGCAAATGTCCATTAAGCTAGCAAGATCTGGTGTAGGTAAGTGAAGTACGCTCTACCTGTCCCTCTTCCTGGTAACTAGAAACTAGAGTATCCCGGTTGATCTCTCCTCCGACACTTCAAAAATTAATAATACATCACTTAAAGAGATGAAAAAGTTCTCTAGTTTTTATTAGTAAAATTAAAATAAGTATGTTTTTTTTTATTTATGATTTCTCGGGCTTCTTAGGCACGTAGCCTTTTATCGACCCTAATAATGTTCTGCTTTTTCTTATACTTTATATCCTGACAATAAGAATGATCTATTCATGGCCACTGCTGTTATAAATTTCGGTTTCGCAATCAAAAGGAAGGTGTTAACAGGAAGCGTCTGCGAAGCCTGCAGTATCGCCCTTTGAACTTCATTTCTTATTATTGTTGTATTTTAAATAAGTACGTTGTCGCGTTGCAATACGATTAGTAAATCTACTAATTTGTTTTCCTATTAAAGTTTTTAAAAATTAGTGTAAGTACACGCAGGCCCGGATTTGAGGGAGGCGGGGCTTCTGCTCCGGGGTCTCCACTATAGAGAGAAAAGTAATATTTTTTTGAAAGAGTTGATGAAAAGAAATTATTCCTTTTATTCAGAAAATAATTAGGGGCCTTTAGTCCTTCGTTGCACCAGGGCCTCCACACCTCTACATCCGGCCCTGAGTACACGCAAAATGATTTACCTCTCATTCACTCTCATTAATGAAATATCATTGAGTCTGAAATAGTGAACCGGCATCAAATTTTATACAAGGGTAGTTTGATAAATCAGTGACTTTTTTGTAAGAAAAAGAATGCGCTTTATTTCTCAATATTTTTTTGTCAAAAAAGAGATTTGTTTATCAACATTTTTCCAATTTTTTTATTCCTTCCAAATAATAGGCTTTCTCAAGGCCCTCAAAATAGGCGTTTGTTTTAATGATTTCAGCGACGACCTCTTTGTTATATCCAAATATTTTTCCGACCAATTATTTGTGTAGGTTTCTAAATTGGTTATAGTCGCGTGGGGCTAAATCTAGAGAATTTGTTAAATGGGATAGGAGTTCGTACCCCAATTTATAGATTTTTGCACATTGACATGCAATCGCAATCGCGCCAATCCATAGCGCGGATAGCTGCTTTCAATAGCATGAAGAAAACGTTTGGGCCGACAAAGCACGCATGTTTGGACCCTGAGTTACTGAATTACCTTGTTTCCATAAAAAAAAACAGTTAGTTGCTATTGTCAGATCACATACTATATAACACATCAGTCAATAAGTTCGTATAGATGGCACCACTATCGACAAATTAATCTGATTTTTAGATAGTACCAATCTTCAAACAATATGTATAAAAATTTCGCTACATTCCAACCATCACTTTACGAGTAACAGTAGTTTTATAACACTTGTAAATGTATTTTTCATATATGTAAAGAGAATCTTTATCTCTCTGTTCAATCTATAAAAACACTGACGATAGCGCTATCGCCACACATTCGGAAACCTTCTTAAATACATTCTTTACCTTTTATTAATTCATTTCTATCTATATACCACCCTACCACGAGTACCTCATTCAGTCCAATTCAATTAAAACACGGCCCTTCATTCATTAATACAAGTCAAAAGATGGATTTGTTTTTCCTTTCACTTTGACGTTATTTTGTACCTTTTGTACGCAGCGAAAGACCAGAGACGAGTGGTGTTGAATGGCTTATGAGGTGAACACACGAACAACAATTTACTAAATTTCACCGCTAATACTCACAACAATTTACTATTATTTACTAACCCCCCTGTTATTTATATATAAACAATACAACAATACAATATTACAGCCCTGTTGTAATAAGGGTTGTTGGAGCAGGTTGTTAGAGCTAATGCTACGACTAGAGCTAGGGCTAGGAGCCCTGAGGGTAGAGGGTTGAGGGTTGATCCGTACCCGTTGTTTTGACCATGGTATCATACATGTGGGTGTGATAATTATAGTCTTGTAGGTGTTATAACTTTTATATGTATATAATAAACTATAACAATGACCGCTTGTCACAAAAGGGCTCACAAGGGACTGCGGGCGAGTGGGACGGGATATTTATCATGTAATAGTGTTTTACTAGGTATATAAAGTGATGTCACTGAAGTTATGGTTCCACAAAAGTTACCGTACGCTGAAAACTTATAATCGGAGTGTGTAGATACACGTGGTGCTCTCTGGCACATCACTAAATGGACGTAAAACATACGCAGGAGCTCAAGCAATCCATACGAGTAGTAACTTAGTATTAGATACCGCATCAAACAGTAAGCAAGTGTTCATTAGTTAACTTTGTTCAACACTATTACACAGATATTACTATTTAAAATTTGAATTACACTTTTTGAAGTCACGAGATAATTATTAAAGCCTATACAATAATAAGTAATCATTTGTTTTCTCCTTATTTTGTAGGAGACAACTGCTAGTTGTTTTGATTCTTTTATGATTGAAGAGCAAAACATGTTTATTTTTATTGTTAGGCCGTCCCCACACGGGTCGACTGATTGCAAACACGAATTTTCCAACGAAAACGAAAAACGAGCCATGTCGAGCCATGTTTCGTGACTCTATAGAATTTTTAACAATAGCATAATAGGAAATTTTATTGTGTCGTATTGTGATGTATTTATTAAATACTTTTAAAAGTATTTGTGCACATCTCTGCTCATGATGTTCACCATCAATAGCAAGCAACGTAATTGCGCTGCGACCTAGAAACACAGTCGCTCAAAAACAATTTCAAATCAGTTTTTTTTCATTCGAGCTTGTGCGTTCTCTCACTCACAACACAGTTCCATTCTCTCAGGCTCGCGTTTGAAATAAGTCGACCCATGTGCGGACGGCCTTATAGTGTCATATAATATTGCAACTTATTAAAAAACAATATAGAGGATATTTGAGGTTCTGATTGGGAACTTTATCAATATGTATTTTATTTATATTTAACGTTTTTGCAGTGAGGCATTACATTCTTTTATATTAACTCATTCAATTACATACTAGTTAGTCTATTATAAAGTTATTATTAACAAAAATATTTCTCGTGTGTCTAACTGGTCTATATCTCGTCTTATTTGGTCTCGCTCATATTTCTGCCTCCTGTTAACAATTTTTAGATTTGCTTTTCGCAATCTACCTTTTCTTTTACCTTCCCATTAACCTCAACCTTCCTCTCATGTATCCTCCTTCTCTATTCTCTTTCTCTTTACTTCTACCATCCATCCTGTTCACTCCCTCTCCTCCTACTGTAATCCACAATATATAGTTTTAAACAAATCAAGACATGGACGAACATTGAAACTGATCATTTCCACACAATAAAATGTTTAACCAGAGTATACAATAAGATCAACTTTATTGATAGAGTACAATATATAATTAGGAATATACTATATTTTTCAAAATGCTATTATGGTATATTTGTTTTATTTATTTTTCTGATTACAAAACATGCTGGTATGGTACTGGTATGATATATTAGCAGCCGGTATTTTGTTGTTGTTTTGTTTTTCTCACAATTTCAATTAAAAATTTACAAAACCAAATAAAAAATGTACAATAAGTTTAGTTACAGTTACACTGTTAATATATGTTATAAAATATGTGAAAATATTAGTAAAGCAATAGTATGTGGTCAAAAACGTTCAGGCAATAAAACTTAAATACTAAACTATGAGGTAGATTGCATTATAATGATTACAGCAAATTGAATGTCTTGCTTTTAGAGTCTGGTGTTCCTTCTTATTGCTTATGCGATTCTTTTAAAACATTTTATGTCCGTCCCAAATTTGAAACTTGCTCTTTTACCATTAGATATGTAAAATCAAAAACTCTGTTAATTCAGTTTGTAAATCAGTTGTTATTACTTAAAGATATCTTTCCATTTAACAGTGTAGTTCAGTGTAGTAACGGTCATCTAATCCTATTAAAGTCTCCAGGGACCTGTACCAGGAGCTGAAGCTGTAGTTGGAGCTTGAGCTGGACCGTGATGACAGTAATGTCCTTAACATAATCCATAAGTATTGTTTTCTGCGAGGTCCGGAATCCGGCACCGTGTAACAATGTCATTGTTGTTTCAACACGTGATATTGTAAGAACAACAATTGAACGTTGGATTACAATTGTTAGGAACAGAACAGAAGAACAACGACAATACACCACACTATGTAGTACAGCTTCTCGTGTGAATTGGTTGGTGGGTTTGTAATTATTAACAGTGACGCAGTGAGAAACAAAACAACAAGACACGAACAAAAACTGTTTTTCTGAACAAAAACATCAAAGAGACAGTTCTTAAAACATTTTTGTCTTTAAAAACTGTTTTAGTAAACAAAACACATTCCCATCGGTAAGATCAAAGGAAAACACGTTTGTTGTTGTTTTTTAGTCTGCTTGGTTTGAACACGCAGTTTTGTTTTTTGTGAACATTTACACTTGTAAGTTGGTGTTTATCATTTGGCTAGCAATTAGTTCCAAGAGCAGTTATAAATAAGTGTAGAATGCAGTGGACAAAAGATAAGACAAGCAATTTAATAGAAATGTATCGCCAACACAATCATTTGTTGAATACTAAATTTACTTTATGGGACACTTTCAATGTGAACAGTTTTCGAAAAACAGAACTGTTTAAAAAAAAAATCATGTTTTTTTTTTTGTTTGTTGACAACAAAACTCTCTCTTTGGTGTAAAACCGGCATTAGAATATTCAAATTTACGAAAGAATTTGTTGAAAAATACTACAAGAAGTATTAGAAAATACGTGGTGTGGCTTTTTCTTAACGAGACTGATGCTAGTATTGAAGAACTACGCATGTGACAAGGGCATACGATTGACAACTGTGTAGCGTGAACCATTCTCTTTCGACTGTCAGCTTTCGTTTGTATAAGATCTATTTTTTGTTTTGCCTCAAAAATTGATAACTTCTTCGTGTAGTATGACATTAAGCTAAAATATTTTACGTAAAACGTAGGTTTTTATATTAGTTCAACGTAATTTTAAAATTAAATGTTTTAATTAGCTTTGTAATTAAGATCGTCATCGTGCTACAATATGAGGCTATAAAACGCCTTTGACGTCTAAGAAGCCTCTTTTCATAGTCAATAAAATATCATTGCCCTTGGATATAATGTCTAATAAAGAATTCGGTACTGCTTTCTGTAATAAAACGACAAAATTAAATACAATTGTAATTAAATATTATTGCTACTATTTTATCTTGCAGCGATCTTATTAAGAGCACAGGGTGTCCCAGACGTTGACTACTTATAACAAAATCTTTTTATAGGACAGTTTCATTTTTACGATTCCGCTTGGGATTATTGAACACATATCATAAAATAAACATTTGAAATAAATGAAAGAAATATAAGAGAAGCGTACGCATATCTATCAGAAAATGGGTGAGGGAAATGGCCAAAGGGTGTTGAAATGAGGGGGAAAAGAGATGAGAGGGAAAGATGTTTCACGTAGTGACAAATAAATAGGAATCTATGTGACAAGATGGCCATGAAGTACTGATGCGAGTGGAATAAAAAAGTTATAGAATATTATAGGTTGTTTCATGTTCAGTATGAATGTTCTGTGCAAAATCTAAGAATAAGTGAAGGTACTTTGATATATTTCTTTTAAATTTAACAAATTTATTCCTAATTTTGTTTAAATTTTAATTCTACGTATTATAATTAATTATTTATTAATTGTGTGTGCCTTTCGGCTTTACAATCTACCGTATTCTATTTCTTAATACATTTCATTCCTATCTTAACAATTCAACCTTAAAACTAAACTTTATTATTATTTACTTAAAACTATTTATTAAAACTAAAAAAAAAAATTATTCTATACTTTTAGTACTTGTAAAAAAAGTGCTTTCTGCTTCTTCTTCTCTTGACCCTCTCTATTATTCTCCACCTGCTTATTTATTCTCCTGTTCTTCCTTTCCTTCTTACTATTTTCGCCATCCACCTCTTTCCTTCACTGCCTCCCTTTAGTAGCTGGCCAATATTCCTTTCGCTCGCTACTTTTTCCTTACACTCAAACTTAATGTGCTCCAGTGTTTCGTCCTCCGCTCCGCACATTCTACACTTTCTTTCCTCACTCTTTTCCCAGTATCTGTTTGCTTTTTCCTCATTTCCCAATCTAAACCTTGCTGTTCTTCTTATGTGTTTTATGTCTTTTTCTATAAGGTACTGAGGCACATTATTTTCCCATAACCTCTTATATCTTTTATTGTAGATACTTTTTTCTATTTTTCCCATTCTCTCCTGCTGTTGTATCTCCTTATCTACGTATCTCTACGTATTATAATAAAATATTTTACTTGAATATAATTTCCTGTTAAGAGAAGTATAGAAAGCAGTATTTTTTTAATATAAAATATGTTAAAAGTGAAAAACTAGACACAGATAGTGCGAAAGAGAGCACTGCACATTAATTATTTCTTTACATAGGAGCAGGCCCGGATTTGAGGGAAGGCAGGCGGGACTACTGCCCCAGGGCCTTCATAAAAGATGGGCTGGGCATAATAGAGATAAAAGCAATAAATTTTTGAAAGACTTGACGGAAAATAATTGTTCTTCTTATTCGGAAAATAATTAGGGGCCTTCGCTCCTTCGTTGCCCCAGGATCTCCACACATCTAAATTCGGCCCTGAATAGGAGGATCTTTCTGTAGGTTGTACTTAAAGGATTAAAATTGTTTCGTTTCTAAAAAATTCGGTAATATCTTCTGCGAAACCGAATTTCATTAACAAAATAAAAAATATTTTTAATTTTCAAAATGTATACCTTATTTAATCAACTTTAATTAAGGGCAAACCGATAAAAAAGCATATTTTCGATAATGTTTTTTGACGACACAGTTAAAATACAATTAATTCTATAATTACTACATGATAAGATAACATTTAAAGAATACTTTGTGAAACTTTCATAAATAAATGTAAAGAAATGAGGCATTGACATTGAATCTCCGCAGACGTCACAAAAAAAAGTTTCATTGCGTTACCACTCATAACTCATCACTGGATTATCTGAATTCAAAAAAGCAAAATGATTTTATTGGGTGACAATTTTCTGCAGCACTTAGAAGTCAAAATACCGATTTGTCATGAAAGAAATCTGAAACTTTGGTATTTTAAAATACGTTAAAATAAAAAAATAAATAAAAATTTGACAGCGTTACTTCGGAATTTATATAAAGAAAGAGTGTGCAAAATTTCAAAAGGATTGGTGCAGTACATTTTGAGCTACAGAAGGCACCGTCTCTAAAAAAGCTTAAAAGCTCCTTACCAGGACAAGATATATTAATACAACAGTATAAAATTAGTTCTTCGCTGAGTTAATTACTGCATTAAGATGCACTAAGATGAATTTATGCGCAGTACGAAGATCTAATCAATGTAATTAATTTCACGGAACAAACTGATTTGATTTTCTTAATGTAAATATTATTTGTAAATGAACATGTTGTTGCGCTCAAATAAATATTAAAACAACAAGTTTCTCTCTCAACAAATATGGCAAAATGTTTCAAGTCACAACTGACTATGAAACGGTGACGGATTATGAAAGCAGCTAGTACATAAAACGAAGCTACAGTCAGATCCACCGAAGAGCATAAGGGGAAGGTATGAACATCTTACCAATAACGTATTTCGACAGAACGAAAATGGACCATATACGACGAGTAGATGCAACCTCTTCACAAATATAAACTTATACCTCATCTAATTTATTTTCCGTTGAAAGAAGAAAAATCTGATCAACACATTCTACACAATTTTCGATATTACAAAAATAATATATATGTCTCTTTTTCACTTATAAGAAATGCAATATTTGTATCTCATATTTAGAGACATGTTATAGAATGTGTATTTTTTATTATTTTTATAATATATATTATTACATAATATATTAAAGGGATTTATTTTTTATATTTGCCGGGAGTTTTCAGTGTTACCGGAAATGGCTTATCTCGTTAAATTATAATATTTTAATTACATTTCCCGATCGTTAAATTAAACCACATAATTTTTATTAGCTAGATAAACATAATAGCTATAGCTCTATACTGGTACATTTTCAAATGAGTTTATTTTAGATATTTTTTATTATTTCCAACACAAAGCGATTATATTTCGCAACGTGTTACTTTTAGCGAATGTAGAAATATTATAAAACCTGCGTAACGACTTCTTTCAATGGTAATTTTAATTTTAATATCGTCCTATTTATGATAAGCGTTCATAGACCAGCACGGAAAGCAGTGAACGCATTTTATTTAATAAGTAAAACGTAGGAGAGAAGGGAAGTCGTATGCAAGCGGCATCGTTATGTTTACTCGTCTAAATGTGTTCTGCCAGCTGCTAGGCACGTTTCAGTGTGTGTTCGTTCAAAAAGCAGCCATTGTACTAGTGCTAATGGTGTCATCGCTGGAGTATATTAAGTTTTCTTGCGAGAAAAGAGTAAACAGTGAAAAAAAGATTGTGCAGGTATTAAATAGAAGCAGTAAAGGGAAGAGGTGTATGGCAGAGATAGAGAGAAGGAAGGGCAGAGTAGAAACAGGAGGGAGAATAGCAGGAAGAGAGAAGCAATAGGGGTTTAAATTTATCTGTTTTGTTTGTATTTTTCTTATTTCTTTTGGAAGATGTTTTCAAAGGTGGAATTTAATGATATAACGCGGAAGAATGTAGTGCCTAATACCAAAAACATTACAATAAAATAATAATACCTAAAATCATATTCTTAAATGTAAAAGAAAAAAAATGAGAAAACCTTGGTAAGATTTCGCAGAAGATATTTATGAAATTTTTTCTATAACACAACAATAGTTATCCTTTAAAGACAACCTACAGAAAGATCCTCCTATATAAACTAATAAGTATACAACAAAAAAATGGTTAATGTGCAGTGTTCTCTTTTGCACTATCTGTGTCAAGTCTTTCACTTTCAACATATTTTCTAAAAGCAACTGTACCGCTTTCTATAATATTCTTAACAGGATAATATTTGTCATATTCTCAACTACTGATTCTAAATTTTTCAAAACCATCGTAAGAAAATTACCATTGCTATATCAAATAACATGCGTTTCGACGTAGGTCGGTGAAGGGTTCGTATGTAAAAATGCAAATTGTAATAGTAAACACCTAAAAATTTAGTATCGCATGGAGTATTGAAATTTTGTATACGTAAGAACACTAATTAATATATATTAATAAATATTTCAAGATGAAGAGGTATGGAAAGTGATTTTCTTGGAAACTTAATTAAAGTAAGTAATTTTGAGTGTAGTTCTTCTGTATGTAGGTCTTGTATATCTTGCTGTTAGCGAGTTATTTTAGTATTAAAAGCATAAGATAAACAGTTTGTTCACATTATTTATACAGAAATAAGAGAGTAGACTTCCAGAGAACTCTGAAGAGTTCTGAGAGAATCCTTGGACGCAAGAAACCCAATGTACTTACTTCGGTCAGAGAGAGGGTTTGTCCAACCATTGACGGACTATCATCTTGAAGTTGTTGACAGATATTGAATTACAGGTTTTCCAGAAATAGCAACCACAGCTAAAACGTATTACATTCCACGCCACATGTAATGTCAATGTGATATGAAGGCAGCGCGAAGACCTGGAGCAGTGGGCACTATGACGTAATTTGATTTCAAGTAGAATGTGAATGGCGTGTGTCAAATAAGCAGGCAAAATGTTAATGTATTTCACATTTAAATAAGATTACTGGTATTCGACCCGTTGCAAGCAGAGCCGGATTCTAGAGGTGAACTTATCAGTCCTCCCAGGACCTGAATATAATTGCTTTCGCATGAGAAATAAGAAAAAATAAAGGTCATAAAAGAGGCAGTGTAGGGAAGATGTGCATAACGGAGATAAAGAACAGGAACGAAGAAAATGCAAGAAACTATAACATAACACTGCTAATCTCTTTTAATGATGTTTAGGTATACATAGTATATTTTTAACAGTGTAATTTTTTATGTATTCAACAATGTAGGATGTCGGATTGTCAGGGACTTTTAGGATAGGTATTTTAAAACACTTGTTTCAAATCCAGTGAACCGTAAGATCATGGCTCACTGGGTTCACATCCCCAATCCTCCCCAACTCTTCCCTCACACAATCTCTTCTCATTTTCCTTCTGTTTTTATCCCTGGCTATACAACCACCAACCCCCCTCCCATTACCACCGACAGCCATGCTCAATATGACAACTAAAGGCTCTATTAGTCTAACTAGCCGTATACCAAAAGCCTTTTTTTAAGAAGAGGATTTTCCTAAATAAAGTGTGACGAATATATTTGAGGATATTTTACATAAACTGTAAGTTCAAGATTTGAATATACTTGTATGTATGTGTGTGTGAATTATAAAACTGTGTGTTAGGTGAATATCGTAGAACAAATCTCATGTCTTTTCTAGTTATTTATCACTTTGCTCAATGCGTATGCCATCTGCTTTTTCCACGAGTGACACTAATGTTTCTATTAACGTATAGATATATCCGGTTTATCGTAGTTACTTGTATTTAATATCGTATTGTATTTAATATTGTAGTTACTCTAATTAGTCTCTTATTAAGTACTTATTTTCAAAAAATCTTTCACCTTCTTCTCGTGTCTTCTTCCAAAATATTTTTCTCTCTTCTTTCTGTTCTCTATCCATTCGGTTTCGCTTCTTCAACGCTTACTGTTACCTGTCTGTAATTTCTCTGCTTGATTTCTACCTTTTGTAGACATTCCCACCAACCTTAAGCTATTAATTAAGATAATATTACATAACAATAAATTTTTTGTATATTAAATCATATACATGCTCCGTCGCTTGTTATTGATTTAAATTTAACAAATTCATTTATTCATTTTAATTAACTATTTCATTTCAAATTTTAATTCTATAATTAAGATCAAATACTTGAATAAATTTTTTACAGGTGTTCCACAAAAAGAAATATTTACAATTTCAATTATTTCACAATATATTTAAAAGCACAAAACATTCATGATACATACTTCTTGTAAATTGCACAATGATGTGCCATAGCAGTATCCACCTGATTATAGTTTATGGTTTTAAATAAATATCCTAACTGTGTCTTTTTAAATGCTTACGACAAGCCAAGACGCAACAGTTTCCATTAATACATTTCTCCAGTTAAATACAAATTAATTCACAATTGCAGTAACTCAGTCAAGATAACATCTCGCTGTGCACTGTTAGTCATTTTACTGCACCAACCTCGCAAAAACTTCATAAACAGATCTATTACCAATTGTGAAACAAACTTTACCCTAAATAAAATATATTTTTTTATCTAGAAATGTCATTTGCAACACATGGTGTGCGCTGGCTGTGTTTTTAATACAAAGAGTAAAAAATACGTAAAGAAAGAAGAAGATTTGGGGAGTTACGAAGGAATAGGTAGAGCCAGGTGTGTCCAACCTAAAATTACACCACACTTATTCATTTTTTTTTTCAAATCTTTTAACGATTTTAACATCTTGATCATATATTCTTCTTTATATATAAAAATTCAGCCTACGTATGTTTGTGCTTGCCAAAATCGAAAAGTGGTGTTTTCAAAAATCGAATTCAATTCTTTTCCGTTGATTGTCATTTGTGTTTGTGTCTTTTATTTACTTTCCCATTCATTTCATATCAGACTGAGCCACAGGATATGGTTGTCGCCACAGCATAATGTAGCTTGGTTTAACTAATTCTAAATTAAAAATCTATATGAACTGTCATATGCTAAACAATTTAAATTAAATACAAAATACAAAATTATATTTAAGTAGTGAGTGGGAATGATACTTAAGTTTATCTTATAAATACACGTTATTGTTGTTAAGGAGGTACAGGACGTACCGTCAATGCAAAAAGTTTATCTCTCGGTAATACGAAATGCAAAATACGAAGTACATGAGGGACGAGCAAATATTGGGACTGTATCTTTGAAAATGAATTTTTCAATTCGCTATTAAACTGCTATTTGCTAGTTAAAAAGATTTTTTTATGCATATAATAGTTAAATAAATGAAAAATTACCTATAATTAATATCAAATTTATATTAATTCAATATAAATTCAAATTAAATATTTTGAAAAACGAATAATAAATTTGGCAACACGGTAAATATACGCAACATTACGCATGTCATTTGCAACGTTGCCGGCTTATAACCTACACTTACTGTTATTTAAATATTTTCGTATATGGCTATCCTTTTGATAATTTTATTTTTGCAATAGTTACAGAAAAGATTCTTTTATATACACCTAGTTTTTGAAAGCCGTGTCACCATTTTTTCATAGTTAAAAGTTATATTATTTGGTGAAATTGAGCTAAAAATTATGATTTGAAACATTTAAGGATCTTGCATCCTTAACTCTTTCTCTTTGTAAAACGTTTTCCTTCCTTCGTTGGATGGATGTCAAGTAACGTCAGTTAAAAACTTGATAGTAGTTGAGTTCACATCTCAAATAAAATAACTCACCAAGCGAACAACTAAATTAACAATGTTACACTTCGAATAGTCAACATGACACTTGACCTACAGTGAGCGCACCGCTCAAACTGCTTATTCTGTTTAGTAAGAACTAACCGTATCCAGATTGTACTAATTGTATACTACTTTAATTGTTTAAATATCTATTACTTAATTCAATACCAGCTTCATGATTTCTACAAGATCTCTAAAGATACGTTTACCTCCTTCTCAATAGGAAGACTTAAAGAATCGCATTAGATAATAATGAAGCTAAGGAAAGGTTGCCGTTCCCTGAAATAAGTAGTCCAGCACCAAGAACAAGGCTCAACGTCATCTGCTCATTTCATATCATTTCGTTTTTTTTTTTGCTCTGTGCAGAGAAGAGCATACTTACTCTCATAGATATATAATATGAGTATGAAAGATATTTCAGAGAGAAATAAGTGGTTCCTACATGCTCTTCAAGTAATTTACTTTCAACTCTTTGATCTCTGGGTTGCATGCCTCCCGGATGAAGGCGGATGAGTTAGCAAACCTACGAAAGGCGGTAATAGCATATATGGAAAATAACCCCTATGTAGATACGGTATCACTGATAGTCAAAATGAAAAACACTTATTAAAAAATTATTTCTACTTCAAGAAGCAGAAGTAATTCTGTTGTAGAAGAGGTTGACAGAGAATTAGGCGTATAAAAGATTTTGTATTTATCGTAAATAATTTGCTGAAGCTGCTCTCACAACGGGGGGGGGGGGGGGGACGTATTCCTAAATTTCGCTCGCAAGTAATGTGACGGAACTTCTATACTATTTGACAGTGTCTAAAAATAGTGTTTTTTTATATATAGTTTCTCGGGCTTCCTAGGCACGTAGCCTTTTATCGCCCCTAATATTGTTCTGCTTCTTCTTATACTTTATATCCAAACAACAAAAATGATCTATTCATGGCTACTGCTGTTAAAAATTTCGGTTTCTTAATCAAAAAGGCTGTGTTAACAGGAAGCGTCTGCGAAGTCTGTAGCACCGCCCTTTGGAGTCCATTTCTTGCCATTGCTGTATTTTTACATTGACACAAATAAAAATAGTGTTCGTTTTCTACTTTCCTATCTATACATTCAATACAAAGTCGTTCAAATTTCGTAACAATTTCTGAGCCAGATTGCAGATAGTTATACAAGTAAGTCCTTATTACTATACCTATTTAAATGGGGGCTCATCTGATTTTATTTTTCTTTATATAGATCACCAATCTAGTCAATTTTTCTTTGATTTACTACTATCTCAGATCTTCAACAGTTACTAACTTTACAGGCTACGCTATTTTTGACTTCTAGCGTTACGTTCGTATAAGGGTGGTATTTTTCCAACACTGCTTTAAATATTTTTTTTGTTTTCTAACAGGTAGCTCTATTAACTTACATCCTGAAACTCTGCTATCGGCAAACTGTTTATAAGAATTATTGGTTTATATTTTCATTTGCTTTAAATATTTACTTTGATCCTTGTTATTTACATTTTAGTTTAAGAATGTTCACATTACATTTTTTTTAGTCTTTTTCTTATGTTTTGTACGTTCAACTTTGAAACATATTTGGAAAGAATGTAAAATTTGAGACTTTAATTGAACAGAAGTTAACTTATATTGCAAATTGTTTGAAACTAGTATTATAATTTTTTTAAGAGAAAAATATTGGAGTATGTATATGAACCATCTTAGTAGGAATTATTTCAGAGATGCATGACGCCCCTGATTTTAAGTGAAAGTTATTTGATGACATTGTAAATAAATTATTTTTAACTTAGATAAATAATAAAGTAAAGTTAAGTAATAAATATTACATTAAGTAATCTACAAATTTACGTTTTGTGTTTAGCGGGATGTATACTCATATTTATATATAAATTCATTTGATGGCGTAAAAGTTTTCAAGCAGGCTTTGAAAGTTATGAAACGTTAGCTTTAACAAGTTCAAAGTATTATGAAACAAAGATTTGTTAAAATATCGTATTTACAAAACAGAAGTTATTGAACCTAGAGGAGGAGGAGGAGATGGAGTAGGAGCTGATGTTGAGGGTAAGATCATAAACTTCAGAGGTATTAAAGTTAATAAATATGGTAAGTATTGATTATGAAGATAAGTGAATGAAGTGAACTCTTGAAAAGTAAACTGGGGCCTTCAAAACCGTAACAGGGAGGCTACAAATTGAAACAGCTGATTTATCGTACTTTGCTATAATGGTAAAATATTTGGTGAATTTTTGTCTCCTTAAAATCGACCATTTTATTAGTTCAAGCAATACGATGTCGCCCATATTTTAAAAAGGTACGGGGCTTTGAATTCGTGTCAAATTACAAAGCGTAATCACCGAGACAGCAGCGAAGTCTAAACGAACACGTTTATTATTAAACTTAGATGCAGGGGCGACCTTAGTTATTGCGAGGCCCCTGGCAGCAGAATTTTGCGAGGCTCTGGGCAACAGAACTTTAGAAAAATATTTTCGCCGCGAAAAAAAATAATATTTATAAAAATAAGTATAATTAATGTAAATTGTAAGTAAGTATTTTTGATGATAATTGACAAGACAATATATATTATATATATATATTTATAAAAGTTAACAAGCGCAAAGATAAGAAATATTAATGATCATAAATTAAGGTACATGAATACCTTAAAAGAAGACGCAGTGATTCAAGGCGCGAGATTCAAATAAATATATAGTAATGAATTTTTGTACTTGGGTTATTGCGCGAGAATGCGAGGCCCCGGGCGGTTGCCCCGCTTGCCACCTCTGCTTAGATGATTTACCCCTTCAGCTGCATTTTAATTTTAAATAAATTATTAAGATGGATATAAAATTAATGTCATGTGTCGTTATCAGGAAAAAAAGAATCACATACTTATATGTACAAGTACAGTCCGTTGAAGTGCGATATGCTCTCTTTGTGTGCTCGTCTTTGGCCTGAAAAGAGTTAAAATGTCTTCGATTGGACTAGTATAGTCCAAAAACTAATGGCGGTTAAAAACCTTCCGAAGAAGAGAGTAATTTTTATTTTCTACTGTATTTCTGCAAGCGATAAAACTATGAAACCAAGAGAGTATGGTTTCAATACTTGGCGCCTCACCAATATTTAGCACGCGAATGAGCGAACGCAACTATACATTTATATATCTACATTTATACATTATATATAACTCTTTGAATCTTATACGCGATCCTACAATATTCCAACAGAGTACTTGCACTTTACCAACACACACACATTCCAATTACAAACTATTGGAACAAATAGTGGCACATCATTATGAAATTCCATACAGATGGTTTTCTTTTATTACTATCAAATATTTTTCATCAAAAGACAGTTAAGCCAAGTTACGACATCATTATAAGTTTTCTACAAGTAATTTTCTTTAATAATCAATGAGTTTTTCTCATGTAACAATATCCTACAAAGTTGTAGTATGCTCTGCAATTTCATAGCTTGCACAACTTTTAAATTAGTATGATTTATTTTATAGTTTAATATTAAATTTAAATTTAATCTATTTCTCATTTGAAGACAAGACAAGACAAAGAAAGGCAAAGCATGCACTGCTTGTTTTTATTTTATTTTTGTTTTTACTTTTTAAAACTAAGTTTTTCTGATATTTATTATGATAGCGAAGAAAGAAAAGAAAAGTTTTAAAGTTTCTGCTAATGTAATAGCAATAGAAGTCTGAGTTTTATCAGAAAATGTCTAGCTGAGAAATATAACGGATAATTTTACTTTATTGTTGAATAATTTAAATTAAAAATAAATTAACCTCTAATAATTTTACTTTTTTTTTTTGGTAAATATTAATAGGGTTATAATACAAAAGTTATCTTTAAGTTTTTATATTCTTTAAAAAGATGCCCTTGAAAATATCTATGAGTATGGTAATACGCTAAAGAGTAGACTTATTTTTTAAAAAGCAGTGAAATAATTCACAAAACGTTGTTCGTTATAGATAAAATTGCTTACGTAACAAGTAATTTTTGTTATGTTAAATAAACCTTAAATACACGTAATGGTTGTTAGCGGATTATAATACAAAAGTAGCCATTTATTTTCTAATTACACCTGCTTACATTCCCGTTAAACTTCTAAATAAAGATGTCATCTACACCGACACAAACACACACACACACATACAAAACGCAGTGTTACTGTACGTGTACATAATTAAATTAGCCCCTAATGTCGTTATAGCACCCTTAAAGTCTAATGTAATTGATATATGTGTGTCTTATACACTCGTACCCGTAGCACTACTTGAGCAGGTGCTTTTATTGAATTCCTATATATTTCCTCGTGTGTCATGCGTAATTGCGAGATGAGCGAACCGCAGAGAAGCATTTCATTTGTGATGAATACAAAAAATATCGGCTATCATAATTTTGTTTTCATTCTTACATTCTAAATTCTTTAGATGATATTTGTGAATAATAAAAACGAAATTAAAAACAATCATAAAAATTATTGAATCATCAATAATAAAAAGAGTGATCAAAAAAACTACAAACAATTCAAAAAGTTCTCGAGTTTTCAAGTGAAATAAAGTTATTGAATCAAATTTAACTAAAACATAACAACTAACTAAATTCTCTAAACTCTAAATTAAAAAAAATTAGGATGCAAAAATCATGCAAACGTACTATTTTGCTTGTCAATGTTATACTTGAATACATGAACTATAGTTAGATTTATTAGCAATATACTCGTACAGTGTCTTTGAATAAGATTTTCTACTTTAAATTTCGCGCCATTTTTAAATTGTCAACATACAAGCGTCATTGCAGTGACCTTTCCAGTTTTGTGCTCCATTCCTAACCTCAGAGTTTGTACTTGGATTAAAATAAAAATATCACCACTTTCCATGAAAATAATACGTTTTCCTGTTGGTTTAAAATGACACCTCGCTGAAAAACTCTTAAAATAAAACCTCTTGATAAAAAGCACTTTATATTTAATTTCGAACAAGGTAACAAACAGATCGAAGTAAATAATTTTAAGAAGACAAAATAATACGTCAATTTCTTTAAAAAAATTATTAAACGATGTGAAAAAAAATTTCAAACGTTTTGGTAATTTTAACAGTAGGTTACTGATGTTTAAGACGGTGTCTCCTAAGAAACGTTGCTGCGACGTTGACAAGAAATTGGTAATACTCTCCATTTGTTTTCGATTTCCTTTCCTCAATGAATTGTAGAAACAACTGATAAGTCTGCATAACTTATATCAAACGCATTGGATTTTTCGAATGAAACATAGAAGAAAACTGAAGCGGGGTAGGAAGGCGTATGCAGTGAGCACTACGGTTTTTACAGTAGCTCGATCTCAGATAGCCGGGGCCCTATTTCTGAGTCTTGCGAACAATGGTCGTGATCGAACAGATCTGATTTATATGAGTGAAACATTTTACGAATTACTTTTAAAAGAGTATTTCTGTACTATTCCTGAATTTTATTATTAATTATTATTATAGTTAAGAAATACTCTTTTAAAATTAATTCGTAAAGTGTCACGTAAAATCACGACAATTGTTCGCAAGACTCAGGAATAGGGCCCCCGATCAGAAGCAGAAACACACGAAAAATTATTCTAACTAATAGACTATTAAAACTGTAAAAGAAATCTGTGTCTTACACAACGTGATATTTATAATTGTATCCTAGTTATCCTAATACAATAAATAAAAGTTTTCTTCTATCTGTCAATGTATTAAATGTTTCCAGGGATAGTTTCAGGACAGCGCATCGCATCGTGACCTCCAACCCCGAAGCACCTGTGTCACAGTCGACTGACTCTAATATTACGAATGTTCAGAATCACTTGACAGCAACCAACCGAAATACGGAAAAACGAACGAATGAACCTCTTCCTTCTCCCCCTTCCACTCTCCCCTTGACACTAGTTTCGTTTCCTATTTCACGTCTATCTTTCACTCGAAGATACTTGAAACAGCGCTCTATTTCCACATCTCTAGGATAGAAGAATACTATGCTCCTTCGTGGCTACTTCTGTTGTAATATAGAACACCCCTTTCCCCACTTGATAACCCCTCCCCCTCATCCTTTCAAATTCTCGATCATCAAGCAGAGCACTGGGGAAGCATCAAATATTCTACTTTTTTATTACTTGATAGATCTGAATTACTTAATAAAAGAAGAGATTTATTTTCTTTGGATTTTGAAAGGGGGTGGTTTTAGAAGATAGATATTGGTGTGAGGGGTAGAGTGTTGTTAGGGAAATATTTGTAAAAACTATAAATTAATCTCAGGTATTAAAGAAACGTTAGAATTAGCTTGTAGCAAGTTTGAAACTGCTCTAAGTTATAATTTTCTATGCGAAAGGTAGAGATACCGATATAAGAGGTAGAATGTTTAAAACTGCACAGTAACATAGTCCTTAATTCAAATGCAACAACTATCATTGGAAAATAAACCTGAAAGAAATGAAAGAAGCAACAAATAAGGTAAATATACCTGGAAAAAATAAGTTACAATCTAGTCAGAGAAATTTATCTGTTTTGACTAAGTAGCAATATTTTTGCTCCATAAAGGGCCCCAAATTCGGTGGACACTTTGAAAATAAGAGTATAATCATTTTTTGTTTATCTTGAAAACTATAGCTGCCACAAAAACTTTAAAGATCATTATGTTAAGATAATAATATTCTCTACAACTTTTATTCGTTACTGTTTCTTGTAACTTTAATGGCAAAAATTTTATAACCAAACGAATCTATAAATAAAAAATGAATTAATAAGAATGGAAATTTTATTATATTTTAATTAAATTTTGTAAAAGTAATCAACGTTTTATTAAACTGAAGATATATTTTAGAACACCCTGTTACTACTATCAAGATACTGATTGCCCTTTGAGGCGTCGCAATAAATCTGCAGGTTGGATGTGCTCTCAAATCGCTGCCGATATATTAGAGTTCTGACTCATGATTTAGTGTGTTGTGAAAAATAAAAGACACAAGATAAGTCTAAATATTTTCTAGAAAATAAGAACAAATAATATTAACAAAAGATTTATGTTCAATCTTTGGATTCGAAAGACATTTTAAAGACGATTGTCATCAGCAGTGTCGGGATACGTTGCTTAACTCGAGGAAAAACGTTTTAGATGCTTTCTGTCCTATGTAAATTTATTATTCCTATACACACTTTAAGTTTTTACATTCCATTTTAAAATTTGTACAGTTAAGAGGGCCCTAATTTTACTATTTTATATTTTCCAAAAAGCCCGGTATTTCCCATGAGTCCCGGGAACAAAAATAGGTTGGAAACATAGCACCCTCTAGCTGCAGATGTAATTAAAAAATAGGTTGGAAGCATAGCACCCTGTAGCTGCAGGTGTAATTAAAAAATAGGTTGGAAACATAGCACCCTCTAGCTGCAGGTGTCATTAAAAAATAGGTTGGAAACGTAGCACTCTCTAGCTGCAGGTGTAATTAAAAAATAGGTTGGAAACATAGCACCCCTCTAGCTGCAGGTGTAATTAAAAAATAGGTTGGAAACATAGCACCCCTCTAGCTGCAGGTGTAATTAAAAAATAGGTTGGAAACATAGCACCCTCTAGCTGCAGGTGTAATTAAAAAATAGGTTGGAAACATAGCACCCTCTAGCTGCAGGTGTAATTAAAAAATAGGTTGGAAACATAACACCCTCTAGCTGCAGGTGTAATTAAAAAATAGGTTGGAAACATAGCACCCCTCTAGCTGCAGGTGTAATTAAAAAATAGGTTGGAAACAAAGCACCTTGTAGCTGCAGGTGTAATTAAAAAATAGGTTGGAAACATAGCACCCTCTAGCTGCAGGTGTAATTAAAAAATAGATTGGAAACATAGCACCCCTCTAGCTGCAGGTGTAATTAAAAAATAGGTTTTAAACATAGCACCCTGTAACTGGAGGTGTAATTAAAAAATAGGTTGAAAACATAGCACCCTCTAGCTGCAGGTGTAATTAAAAAATAGGTTTTAAACATAGCACCCTCTAGCTGCAGGTGTAATTATAAAATAGGTTTTAAACATAGCACCCTGTAACTGGAGGTGTAATTAAAAAATAGGTTGGAAACATAGCACCCTCTAGCTGCAGGTGTAATTAAAAAATAGGTTTTAAACATAGCACTCTGGAGCTGCAGGTGTAATTAAAAAATAGGTTGGAAATATGGCACCCTGTAACTGGAGGTGTAATTAAAAATAGGTTGGAAACATAGCACCCTCTAGCTGCAGGTGTAATTAAAAAACAGGTTGGAAACATAGCACCCTCTAGCTGCAGGTGTAATTGAAAAATAGGTAGGAGAACTTTTTGATAAGCCTTCTTAAATTATATTTTTGTAATTCAATAAATTTGTTACCATACTTTCTATTTAGCTCAATAAACTTATTCTATTGATTCGTCAAAACGTTGGTTTCATCAATAACACTTGTTCATTTAACAACATTTTCGAATTTTGAAACTAATTTCGTAATTCGTTCGTTGCATCATTCACTACATTATATATAATTTTCAATATACAATGTAAACCGCAAAGTTCAAAAGTTTGTGGACCCTTTTCAAAGACAAAAGTCAATGGTTAACATTTTTGACTATGTTTCGACTGAACTAGTTATGAAATGGAATAAAAATACGTTGTTTACATGGATGATGTTTTATAAAAGTTATACAAATAAACACACACACACACAAAACGATACATTCGGGTTGGGACATGAACAGAGCTGACATTCGTATTGTGTACTCGCGGATGTTCGTTCGACTCATCCAGGCAAATCCTTTCTTATTCAGTGATGGAGATAAAACAGTTCTCCAGGATGTATGGTGAACTATTTTTCAAGCATTAAATGTCAAAAGAAAAAACTGTGGAAAAATGCAGAAAAACATCGTCATCAGGAGTTAAAAAAGGAAATGAAGAAAAAAAAGAAAAAATACCCCGAGATAGAGTACATAAAAAGTAAGTTGTAGAAAGAAAAAAAAAACGAAATGAGTTTCCTTTTCTGGGAAAACTAAAAGGAAAAGGATATGCTCCACTCATGTGAACTAAACTCGACAGTGAATGGAGATGAAGGACTTAGGTATATATGTACCACACTGTAGAATGCTACACTGTTGCTGGTTTGAAACATGCAAGGAAATAAAAATACTTTATTGCCAAAGAATACTGCTTTATTGAAAAGGGTAAATCACCAAAGTCTCTTGTGGATGGAATGCTTTTTCAACAATTTCAAGTCCAAGTTCCTTAGAAAGTTAAAGAACTCTTCATGGATCAAGGATGGAAATTAGTCACACTTTGTTTAAAGTTTCTGAATGCAATGCGAGATTTACAATGTAAGCCACTTCCAGGGGTGGATTTAACGACAAGCAAACAAGGCACTCCGTAAAACCCCAAAAATTTTACTTGTTTTTTAATGACATCAAGTTTGGTTTACAAAATATGAAAGCAGCGAACAACGTTCTCTCAATCTTGAAGAACAATGAAGAGCGCAGCTAATGTGATAACAGATTAAACTAATTGATAAATCAAATTTTTTTTAATGAATGTTATATTATATATATTTTTAGCTTTTTTAAATTTAGTTGGAGTAAATGTTTAAATAATTTCGCAGCGTTTATTGCATTTATATATGAGCTAACTTTGAAGAAAGAGTTACACTTTCTCCAGCGCCTGTAGTGTCAACCAACCTAAATCCGTCACTAACCACTTCCAAGATTGTTTGTCCCTTTGCCATTGTAAAAGTTGGATAAAACGTGTTAATATGAAACTTCTTCATACGAGTGTCAATTGTCTGCAATGGAAATTTCCCACGAGCAACTTCCCTCTCTGTTTCACTGTAAGATGTATAATAAAAGAATAAATCAACAAATATATAACCTTAGTGACTGAAAAGTTTGGGTAGAATATACAGGTACTACATACTAGCGCTTCGAACCGACAGTTTGAAATTATTAAACATTGATTCTATACTTGATCGAGTATTATTTTTTATTTTTAAGTACCGTTACGCTGAAATAATGATATGTATTGAAATATTTCAGTCTCACTGTAAACTTCCCTATTTAATTGTATTAAACCTTCATCCCTATTTACTCCGCCACTGAATCAAATTTTGCCATTTTAAACATAGAGAACAATTTTACTCTTAATAAAAGATTTAAATTAAAATATAAAATTTATTCGGTTTTTTTAAATTATTGCCTTTCTGGAAAAATAAAGGAAAAATTCAATGCCGGAATAAGTTTGAGGAAAAGTGCCTGTATAAAATACCAATTTTTCAAAAACCTTTTTCTATTTTTCAATAACTTATGTATAAGATATAAAGATAAGAAGGCTGAGTAAGCTAAAGCCAATCTTAGCTAAATTTTGACGGAAATGTTACCGAAATCGTGAGCGAATTCTTTTGTCCGTCATTCACCGGTTTAGTTAGTTATTAGCGTTATTTTTCAAATTATGGCAGATTAGAATCAAGAAATTTTTGAAAGAAATTATTAAAACGAAGCCCTCACACATTTTTTGAAATTTCTTTGGTAATAAAATATATAAATGATACATTTTTTATTAGTACGAAAAACACGTTTTTTACCAGTTTAATATTATGGTACAAGAACATAAATTGTTTTTTAGTTTTTGATTATTTGCTCTAATTAAAACTCTAGTTAAATAGAGATTACTACACCTTTAATTCAAATTGCCCAAATTGCGCGCTCCCTTATAAATCTGTCTCAACTACAAATACGCTAACAAACTTCAAATTCAATGCTTTTGTGTTACAGGACGAAACATGAGAAAAACGTTAAATCTCTTGCTGATATCATTTCCGTGCTTTTACAGAAAATAATATTTTAAATAATTCAGCAAGCTTTACCTTTAAATATATTTATTTATCAGACTTCCCTCTAAATCTCTAAAGCTATTGTTATGTGTCTTCATAACAGAATAAGGAACGTAAAGAATAATGCTACATGCATTATTAAGATGAAAAACAAAGAAAACCCAACAAACATGCTTTTACTCATATTCTATAAGCTGCTTTGTGTAAAGAATTTTGTGAAAATTGTATTTGATCATATTAAATCAATAAGTTTGGTTTTAAAAATTTATTTAGAAGATTTTGACATGTTTTGTACTACATTTGTTAGAAACAATTGTGCTCTATAAGAAACACAGTTAATGTATGTATGTGTGGTAAGGAATTGGAGATATTTGTTCCTATTTGAACAGCTAATTGAGCCCTTCTTTTGCTGTAAATTAAGTTTCGTATTATTATGATTCCCATACAGTTTAAATATTACTACTTCTTTTTAATGATTTTGCTATACAATCAACGCAACCTCATTTAGTGCATATTTTAACGTAGTAAAGAATTGCTTCATCTGTCATTACAGTAACAGGTGTTCAATAGCAAACACCCTGTACATATTTAAAAGATTGTTTGCAAAGGTCAAAGGTCTATAGTTCTATTTTAGGATAATTGTTAACATTTATAATTACTTCAATGGAAATTGTTTAAGACTTCCTTTTTATCTACTGCTTAAGATTTCTTTTGAATACCTTTTCAACAGTTTTACTTACTGCAGTCAGTGTCTCTGTAAGAGTTTTCTATTCTTTCAATAGATGAAGTAAACACAGTTTCTTTTAAATATGATGAAGATTGTTTTTAAATCTCAAGATAAGAGCTAAAGAATCAACAGATCGGTAATGTTCATAGCTTTAAGAGTAAATGAAATTATAAATTTTCTTCTTTTGGATAAGTTCTTAAAATGTATGTACTGTGTGAGATAAAAGATGCAACAAGATTAAACAACTATTTAATATGAAAGATTATATAAACTACGTTAGTTATGTGTATTTAAGGTTTATCTTACATAACAACGATACCTGTTACGTAAACAATGTTATCTCATGTACAACATTTCGTGACTTATTTTTGCCCACATTATCATCTTTTAAGGATTACACAATCTTAAGATCAATTTTTTAACGATGAAAGGATTTTAAAAAAGTCATACACCCAGTTTTAGAAGAAAGGGGTTAATTAAGTATAACATGGAAGAACGCATCACATCTAATCTAATTTCCAAAAAAAAGAAAACCAAATTATATGAAAAAATTTAAGAAAAAAATTGGTCTTATTTTTTGGTCGATTTTTATATTAAACGTAACGTCACGAAGATTCCTTCCCCTTCCCTTAACCAATTGTTGCGTCTCATCACGGTTTGGGAAACCCATCGCCAACCTCTGTATGTGTGACGCAACTAATCTCATTATAGGATATGTAAAAATGAATATAATGTAATAAACTTAAACAAAATAAGAAATTAAAAAGAATTACTGCACTAACTATTGATGCTATTGAAATAAAGGGCGTATATTAAAGAGAGAGAGAGAGAGAGAGGAAGGGGACCGACAGATCGTTAGCGTAACATTAAAAGTAATAATTTCTTCATTTAAAATATAAAGTTTTTACTACATAATTCATTTCTGTAGATAGTGATTTTACATTTACTTAAGCTGTGGTTATTAAAAGTAAATCTAGTTTCCCAGTTTTCGTTATATCCTTACAAATAATAGTGTTTATACACGAGAAGTAAATTGTTTATTACTAAGAATGTCATTATGAAGAAGTTGACAAACTCCTGCAGTTTTCCATGAAGTTTTCACACTGTAACGTCAACTCGTTGTGATATGCTTACCGTGCATTACATGTTGTTGTTTATTCTACAGTCTCATTAACGAAGTTACTTATTCGATTTAAACACAACTGCAAACTGTAAACTTTTACAGTAAAAGTAAATTTTAGGATATTGTCTACTCGTAGTATAGTGCGCTTACTAGTAGTTGCAAGTTTTATTTCTTAGTGTAATATTTTTCTCGACGTAATATTGATTTGATCTTTTATTTCTGCTAAACTATGGATCTTATATTGTAATTCTTTCTCTGATGTCGTGCGTCATAAATTGAACTAGTATGATATTGATTTTTTTGTTAACATTGGAAAATAAAAGATTAACATTATGTAGAATTAATTCTAACATTTTATTAGCCAATATTAAGTTTGAAATGAATATTACACTAGTCAAATTCAGGACGCAAGACGTCATGAGTTAAATAAGGTCTTAAAAAAGTGTAAACAAAGCTGATTTTTAAGGCCTTGCAATAGGAAAACTATTCGATTTATATATTTTATATTATTTTACAACATATTAAGCTAATTGTGTGAAAATTTGAAGTCGATTGGAGTAAAACTGTCGGAGATATAGAGTTTTAAGTCATCACCTGTGGTTCCGTCCTACTTTGAAACTTTTAAACGCTTTTTCTCAAACTTAAATTTTTCAGAATTTGTGCCATCTCTAGCTCAAAATCTACTGGACCGATTCTTTTAAAATTTTGCACACTCTTTCTTTACATAAATGTCGAAGTAACGCTGTCGAGTTTATTTCAATTTTTTAATTTTAATGTATTTTAAAATAACAAAGTTTCTGATTTTTTCAATAAAAATCGGTATTTTGACTTTTAAGTGCTGTAATAAATTGAAAAATCAATAAAAAAGAAGAAACTCGACAGCGTTACCTGCAGAAACTTATCAACTAATGAAATAGTTTTTGATTTTCGATTTTAGAAATTCCAATGATGAGTTATGAGTGGCATCGCAATGTTACTTTTTTTTGTGACGTTTGCAGAGATTCGCTGTCAATGCCTCATTTCTTGACATTTATTTATGAAAATTTCACAAAGTATTCTTCAAATGTCATTTTATCATGTAGTAGTTATAAAAATAATTATATATTAACTGTGTCGTTAAAAAACATTATCGAAAATATGCTTTTTTAGATCGATTCCACCCGCCCTTAAGAAAACATACCCAATTACCTACACACCATTGTACCGGTATATAAGTATACTGGCTGCTAGTCGCATATTAGCAACAGAAAATCCTTTATTTCATTTTCACAGGAAATGAAAAACTTCAGCTCATTGGATAAACTCGTATTTATTCAAAGCACGTTTTTTTATATTAAATATTTTTTAATATTTAAAATTAAAATTATGTAAATGATATTCTTCTTTAATAAATGAATATGCATGTCTGCTATGTAAATTATATTTTCATTATCTCCGCGTCTGGAATGTAAACTAAGAGCGGGAAATACTCTGCGGCTGACTAGTTACATACTATGGCCTTACTACTTGCCTTGTTATTATAATTTTTTGCATTCTTCATTATTACAGTAAAAATTAATATTTGGAAATTTAATTATGTCCTTATAGTTTCAACTATTTAAGCTTCGGTATATTTAAAATTAATTACCGTTAAACACAATGGGCTTGTGTCCTCATTTTTTAGTGGTCGATTTTTCAATTGTTGATTGAAATTGATGTTAATAAATGTGTATTGGTGTGTCTATTTTATTAAATATCTAAATGTTGACGGAGATATAGCAATTAAAAGTTTAAATTATAGTTTTAGCGCTAGAAATGGTCGGCCATATTTGTATGACGTGAAATGCATTTTAACGTCAGTTGTTTGTTGAGTAGGTCAGTGCTGTGGTAATGTTCTGTAGCTGTTGGTAGTCAAATAATCTAGTCAAGTCAAAGAATAATAAGTTTTTATTTTATTTAACCCTGCTAAGGCAGACATAATATTTAAATTTTATTATTCCTTGAATATTTGATATTTTGATATATAAATACATATAGCAAAGATTTATGAGCTGTAAGGTTGGTAACCTTACACAAGGATTGTGATGTCACATGCACTTGGAATGTATACAACGTTGAATCCCTTTAATAATTAAAGAGACAAAATGACTTTTTTAACTGTTAATATCTCTTAACATATAAGGAGTTATTAAAAAATAATTGAACGTTTGAGGTTCTAGGAACCCACTTTATCAATATATAGGACAATTTTATACAAATTAAGATATAGGACACAAGCCCATTACTATATGTAATGTTAGGTTTATCTAATGTAGAATAGTTTACTTTTTTCATATTAAATATTTAAAAATGGTTCCCTCTAAACACAATTATATACATATTAGGTTTACATAATGTAACAAGTTTACTTTCACATAAAATATTTTAAATTAATTCCCGCTATGTGCTATTGCTTAAACGTACAAGTATACTTATTTACTTTTTTCGAATTCAACTTTATTCAAATAAAATTCAGATAAAAAATTAATTTACAGAAAGTTGATTAATTAAATTCAATTGTTTTTAAAGATTAGTGGTTGAATAATTTATATCTACAATAAAACAGAAAATGCAATTACAATTAAACTAATTATTAAACATACAAATCTTTTATTAGCTTATCGCGTTTTAAATCCTATTAAGAATAAAAAGAATTCATTTATAATCAACACTTTTCTTAATTGTTCAAAGGCCGTTTTCGGAAATAATTTATTTATGAACTTTATTTATCAAAAGTGTTTATTCTTTAATGCATATGTTTTAATAGTTCAGATTTGTTACAAATAATAATAATCTTTTTAAATAACATATTTATCCGTCATATCATAAAGAATTCAAATAAAAAATATATAAAGTTTGCTGTTCATTTCCACAAAAAGAACAATCTTCTTCTTCAACGCAATTAATGTGATTAATATTTAAAAAGATAAATGATTAGTTTATCAGAGCTGTGATATTATTTATTACGTAAACATTTTGAGCGTCGCCTCTGTACATAGCGTAAAGCTTTCAGAAGACGCCGACGCCAACGCTGACGCTGCGTGGTTCGTGACGTAGTGGTGTCGGACACGCGATCTGAACGAGACGCGAATTAATGGGAGGTTTTATATCAAAGTAATGAAACAGTAAAATAAAATAAATATAGCTAATTTAAGAGCTGAAGTTCTCACAGAGGTAGGTACTACTATGGGAAATTCATTTGAATTATTTAACTTGTAATTTGAAATATTTTCCTTGTACGGGGAAAACTTTATGAGCTTATGATGGAAATTATTCAGAAGAAATTAAATTAGTTTATTTTTTAGTTCAATATTTGGACAAAATTAGAGAAGACTATATACACAGCTTTAAAACAAGTTGACCCTATGAAAATGTTAACAATTGAACAAAATTTTGGATCAACTTTTTTCTTGCATAATATCATATAATTGAATTGAGAGAAAATTTGTTTTAAATGTTGAATTACCTTCTATAATATTGTTCTCAAGTTTTTATAAAAAATACACAGAAGACCCCATTATAACGCGAGTTCTTTTAATACGAAATCATACACAACAACAATATTGTGGTGACTCTTACACAACATCACACTGTTACAAATATTTGAAACTTTTTAAAGAGAAAATTTATGAATATCCAGGCTATGAAAAATTCTCTTAGTAAATATTTTCAAATCACTTTGACATTATATTGAATATGCGTATGATTCTTTTGTCATGAAACAATTCAATTTGATTTTACTCGTTCAAGGGGAATGTCAGTGATATGAACTACAAATAGCGAAATCACTTCACCTGGACTCACTACCGTATCAGTATTGAATAAAGTTGCAAATAAACCATTAAAGTGTAACAGAGACAGATATATCTTGTTTCTTCTTCTATGATATTTTATATCTACTAAAATAAATACTTCTAAATATGAAAGGGACAACAACTATATTTCCATTAAATTGTATGATGTTGGAAAGAGAAAGAATATTCTTAAAGGATGTTGGAAAGAGAAAGAATATTCTTATTTGAAACATAATTTATTGTTAGAGAACTTTGTTACTTTCAATAAATAACAGACAGCGCAGTGTGCGAGAGATTTATATTTTCTGGGTTTGATAGTTATTAAATTAAATTGATTATGTACATAAATAATCGTAAACTTATTAGGCAGCGATGTAGACACCTTAAATACAGTCCACATAATAGCAGGTCGTTCGTATAAGACGTTAAATAAATTAAATTAAAAAAAAGGAATAACAAAAACAATATTTCTCTTTCTAACGGGTCTTCTTCGGGCCAGGTGTATCTAGACTGATAGAGATTAATGATTAAAACTTTCCTTCAACTTTTGATGGATGAAATACGATTATATTTATAGTCATGTGCATTCAATTTCAATCAATATCTAAAAGAGATTATTGTAGTTGCAGCCATAGTACAGCGCAGTTATTCTTTTTCAGTGATTGAAAAAGCTGATTTCATTATGCAAGTTCAAATTATTCGCTACCGGGTGCATTTTAGTAAAATCAACTCAAAATTAATTAGTGTTATGACGTTGAATGTACCCACCCACTCATACACATACAATGTAAATGTATTTAAAGCATTTCGAGTTGATATCGATTGCCAGCTAAAAACGAATAGTGCCATTATTTTAATAACTTTAGAATATTTAGTTATGAGAAATGAACATTCAACTAAAATTGACTTTTGATGTACAAAATTGTGTTTGAAATGTAATATTCAGCTACTAATGCGCCACGCCGTGCCGGCCGGTGGTACTAGCAGTACCACTAGCGCCGCTCTACCGGTAAATAATGTGTAGTAGTTTTAAACAAGCAGGAATTTTATGCATGTAAATTACAAATGCATTTCGCTTTGTAATGGGGTATTTACTCAATCAGATCAGACTCAAATTCAGACGAACATAAAAATCTGAACAGGGAAGGAAAGCTGATTTGATCTGTGACAGAAGGATGCACTATTAGGTCTCAATGTACGTATAGATCGTCCAGTTTATTAGTGAAACATCTCGAATATTGATTGAAATGGTATTCGACAAATTATAATTTTATTTGTTAACACATGAGTTATCTGCGTATTGAATCAAGTAGAGTAATATTGAGGGTACAACTGCCACACGGCCCTCCGCACACGAGGCGACTGGTTGCAAACTTCAGCCCCGAATCTACCCGAAGCGAATGTGATTACAACTGTTCTTAGTGAGAGATCGAGATATGAGATATGAGATAAAACACGAGTCGGCTGATTGCAAACTATACACAGCCATGTCGAGCCGTGTATCGTGACTCTATAGAATTTTTAACAATAGCAAAACAGGGGATTCTATTGTGTTATATTTGATTGTATGTATGTATTTAAATACTTTTCGTAAACATCTCTGTTGATGATGTCATCATGAAACAAACAGTGCCCTGTGCCCGAGAAATCTAGTCGCTGAATATATGCTCAAAACCAGTTTAAAATCAGTTTAGTTACGTTCGTGCCGTTTGTTTTATCTCACTCGTAAACACTTTCGTTCTTTTACTTACAACACAGTTGTAATGACATTCGGTTCGGGCAGATTATGGGCTAAGGTTTGTAACCAGTCGCGTCGTGTGTTGAGGGCCTAAGGCTACTATATAGAGCAGCCCCGGATGCTGTATACCCCGCACCGCTGACTGATTTTCCAAAATCAAATTGTTTTCGATTCAGAAAACCGAACCCATTACTGATGACAAACCACAATAAAACAAACCAGATAAGACTAAATTGACAACTAGACGACAACATTACTGACATACTATATGACAATAACATTAATATAAATAAACTATTAAAACTTTTACAAGACAAACCAAATTTAATAATTTATATAATATAGGATAAATTATCTATGCAAATAAAATATCTTGCGATTAAATACAAATAAAAATTGTCTTAGCGGTGTCGTCAACATTTATAAGACCATAGACACTGTAGGAGACCGTCGGTGATAGGATGCAGTATTTTAAATAAGCCGTAGTTTGTTAAAATTAAGTTTGCAAAACTAGAAAATTTGTGTTACTAACTCCTTCGAGTTATTTATTATGTCGTTATATTTTTCAGAACACCCTGTCTCTGGTCTTTATTTAAAGTATACCAACAAGCAAAATGAGATCATTATAAAGTGTTTCTGAGCCTATTTTTAAACCATTATGTGGAGCTGAGAGTTTTCATATTATAAAACTGTATTGTTTAGTACATAATATGCAGGGTAAATTTAAACAGCTACCCTTAGTTGGACTACCCGTTGTTGAAACTCCACCTAGCTTTAACGCAACCAAGGGATGTGAATATTGTGAAGCGGTTAAAGTCTGAGGGATGATTGTGGTACTGGTAAAGTAACGGGTAAAATTAAAATTTTATATATATTTTATTAAAACTATAAATTTAAATTCTAGTGTATGAAGAATATATTTAAGAAATTATATTTCTTTAGTTAGTACAAAGCTCGTCTGTCGGTAAAACAGTGAACGTTCAGTGAAAACATATACTCATGCACGCTATTGATGTCGCTGTAAAATTAACGTCCAACACAGTTGATATCTGTACCCGACAGAACTCACGTTTTGAGTTAGTTATATTGTGTGTTATATATTGTAAGGTTATAATAAAATTAGATAAAAAGGAATTGCAATTTATGGAAAATAATAAACTTTAAATGTCGTTTCTTTAAATTTCAGGTATGATAGTATTAAATTAAAGATAGATAGTATTAAGTTAAACTATGTAATTATTATAATATGTATGTAAATTACTAAAATAAACTTTAAATTTCAGAAGCAACACATGAGTTTGGTTAAAATTTACAATTCCTAATAAAACTGGAGATATTGTCTTATAAATATATATATAAATATATATATATATATATTTATAATTAAAAATGCTTTGAATTATAAATCAATTAAAACTTTATTTATCAAGTTATAATATTCAGTAGTTACAAAAACATAAAACATAGACAAACTTACAAAAGGAGGACGATTCAAGGATCGCTAAGCTTTTATATTCCCTTGGATACTTCCTCAATTAAAAATTAATAGCTTATCCAGATTACACGTAAACTATTATCTTGAATCATTATCATTAACCAAGTAAGTCCAATCGTTAGATTAACCCTCATAAACTCTAGTATTTCTAATTACAGTTAAATGTTTGTTTAAATATTTCAAAATACTAGCTACAAATATTACCTACTTAATAAATCCTCAAACTAACAAAGATTTATATTTACAGAACGAATTGTAAAATGGCAGAGTTGACTGAACTTAATAATAATTATAATAATAGTAACTAACCCGACAGATGTTGTTCTATCAAAATTTTAATAAACTTTTTAAAAATTCTACTGAAAATAAACAACTTCATTTCAATTAATTACCTTTTGACAATCTGCTGTCAAACGACTTTTGAGCACATAGTAGCAAAAATCCAACACAGAAAGCTTTCCAATTATCCGGGAAAATTTTTCTCTTTTTCTTTCCCTAAAAATTTTAAAAGAACTTTTAAACTTTTATTTTTCAATTTATTAGGAATATTTTAAAAGAAAAATGAACCAAATCGGTCCAGCTGTTCTCAAGTGATGAATTTAAAAATAATTAATTAATAAATAAATATTTCCATAACCCTTAGTTCAGGATAATATTAAGATATAAATATATTAAAATGAAGTTATACATATTAAGGGCACGTTACTTTTCAAAGGGGTGAAAAGCTAGTTAAATTTAATTTATGTAAAACACCATTATACATAGTATATATTTGTTGGCATGATCAGAGAAAATAGAAAAACGTTTTTTATAATATAAACTGATAGCTAACCGATCACGTGAAAAATAAAATGAAAAACACACGTAAACATGAACGCCTGACTAAACGACCGATACAACCAACACAACACATCACAGAACAACAGTCCGTTCCGTTACGACACCATTCGTTCGTTATTCTTTCATTTCGTTATTTCGTTATTACGTTAGCTGGTTACAATATAAATTCGTAATTATATTCGTGGCAAGTTGCCGTTATTTAATTATTTACGTCATAAATTCCTTTAAATGTAATATTTTATAAATATGAAATAGTTCTTTTGATATTTCCTGATTAGGCCAGACATTTTAAATTTGCGTGTTTTCAATTTATGTTGCTCTTTTTTGTGTTTTTTTTTCTTTTGTTGCGTTTTATTAGTACATAACACAAAGAAGGCTAATTTGAATAAGTCACGTGATGGAATTAAAAGTGCAAGCATGATTGACAGCTTGCTAGATACAGTGGTCTTACGAGAATCACTGTAGGGAGTGTGAGCGGGGGCGACAGAGGGAAATTTCAAAAAAATATCAAAATATTTAAATTAGCAAATTATTTTAAATTGGCATTATGTACTCTTAAACCAACGTTTTTAAAATTATGTATTCTACTTAATAAAAAAAGTTTCATGTGTAGTCTAATATAAGATAAAGTTTCACGAATTGTTCTTACCCAAATCTGGCCATTCCTGTTAAGTCTAACGTTTTAACTATTAACTTAACTGTTGTTTTAAATTTGGCATAGTAATTGATTAAAGTGCTTGACCAACTTGCTGAAAAAAAAAATTGATAAAATAACTAATGTGGATGGTTAATTTTAGAACACACATTTTGCTCCTTTAAGCAGCAAAATATTGCCAAACTCATTTATTTCAACATATTTGTCAAATTACAATTTATTTATTGTTTTGTGACAAATTCATTTATATTTGCGCCACCAGAGACCTCTTTTATCAACCAGATTACAGCTGGTCACAATCCATTCTCCTTTTGCTGGCCTATATAAGTGACTGCGCTGTTATCAGTGCTTGCTACTTACTACTCTATCTACTTTGTTACTATTCAGTGCTACTTACTACTTTGATAATTTATTACTACCTACTTTGTTACTATGTACTTTGTTATATTTTTATTGTTAATCATTGTTATTGTTATTAAAACTTGTGAATTATACGATATGATCGTATATGATCAAATAAACAAATGAATTGTTATATTAAAATTAATTGAAGATCTTTAATTCCTGTGCTTGCACCTGCTTTTTAACAGTAGTTTTTTTTAAATACAAAATCACGCATACACGCACACACACACACACACACATATATATATATATATATATATATATAAATATATAATTCATTGTTTCAGATCTTTGACAACTTAAAACAGTTATATCATATTTTATATTTCTAAGAAATCTTAATATCTTTCCCACTAATCTATGTAGACTTAAAAGCATTAATACGCTAAGCAGAAACCAGTAATTCTCAAAATATGATACTGCTCCAAGTAATACATATCAATATAACAAAAGAACAATTTATAAAGTTTAAGAATCTTTAATCTAATATATAAATAAAGCAGCGTCTATATCTGTACACAAAACTTTATGGAACATTGTAAATGTAAAAGAAAACCTTCCACAAAGTAAAGTTATAAAGATTTCAAGTAAAGATATTTTGCAATTAGTTTAAGTATTAAGTTAGAATGACTAAGACAATAGCAAGTACCGAATACCGAATACCGAGTACCGAGTACCGAGTACCGACACTCGAGTTCCACCGAGCCGACCGCCAATGTAATGTACTGTACATTAAATATTCTCAACATATAGATGGTAATTAACATATAGACGTCTCTTTCTCTCATAGTGTAATGCTTAATTATTCATTATATAACTTTGTTCATCTTCTTTGAGCTTCAATATAGCTCGGCTGCTTAAGAGGTATGATGTAATGTTAACACAGGGTATGTCAAAATACTGCTAATGTATGTCTATTGTATTCTGTCTGTTGAAATTAAATATTAATTTATTTGTGATCTTTACCAAAAATGATATTAGTGGCATATTACTTTCAATCGCTGTTAATATTCTATTAAGGGACTGAATACGAGCCTACTACATAATGGAGATTGATGTTGAATACAGGGCATTGTACCTCTGATATTTGGACTGGTTATACGATAGCACTGCCTAAGAGGAATTCGTTTACTTATAGTGTAACTGTTTACGAAGGAAATAATGCCAGTCGCAAACTGCAAGAGTATTTAAAGGGGGAGGTAAGGTGAAAACGATACAAAAGTAGCATATTTTCGATAATGTTTTTTGACGACACAGGTTCTATAATTACTACATGACAAAATGACATTTGAAGAATACTTTGTAAAATTTTCATAAATAAATATCAAGAAAGGAGCCATTGACAAAGAATCTTCGCAAACGTCACAAAAAAAGTAACACTGCATTGCCACTCATAACTCGTTACTGGATTATCTGAAATCGGAAAACCAAAATGATTTCCCGATAAGATGAAATGATGATAAGTTTCTGCAGGTAACGCTGTCGAGTTTTTCTTTCTTTTATTGATTTTTTAAAGTCAAAATATCAATTTTTCATGAAAAAAATCAGAAACTTTGTTATTTTAAAATACGTTAAAATTAAAAAAAAAAATAAAACTCGACAGCGCTACCTCGGCATTTATGTAAAGAAAGAGTGTGCAAAATTTCAAAAGAATCGGTCCAGTAGATTTTGAGCTAGAGAGGGCACCGACTCTTTTCTTTGCTTGCTCTCACGACAAGTTTAGTTGTATCCAGTCACGAATAATTTTACTCTGGTTAACCCCCCCCCCCCCGTTCCTAGCTGACCGAGTCCCACGATAAATTGATCCACATGTGACTATAAAACACACGGCGTATACGTACATTCATAAATCTTCGAATTACTTTTTCAATTTACTTCAGCTCAGTCCGTTCTTCTATATAATATGTTTACAACATGTTTGAGCATGCCTAAGTTCATTACTGTTCTTTAAACTCAATTACCACCAACATTTATTTTTGTTTAATTCTAATTAATGTCCATTTCAATTACACTCGCACAATGACGCACCGTACGACAGTTCTGTTTTATATTAGAAGCCAACCGGTAATGAAGTTTGCAATGTGAGTATGACTGACTCGTTTATAAAGGGGGTGTGAGGAATTAGGGAGAAGTGGGCTCTGTTTATTCCACACGCATACAAAGTTACACCCCGTATTAAGTCGTTATCCGTATCATAATTACAGAATGATACTTAAGACAGGGAGAAAGAATACTTGAGAACGAGTTAGAAATATAACTTTAAATGCAGCTAAAGTACACAATAAATACCATTGATTATCCACCATATCTGGAACTGGAAAGTTTGCAGCCTTCAAGTTCAGTAGAAAAATATTTAAAACCTTTCCAAAAATGCTTTTTTTTAGGTATAACTCGAAAATAGTAAAAGATATTAAAAAGAAATTTAAATAAATTTTGTACAACGTAAAATTTTCCATAACTTTTACCAATATTCATTACAGTTTAGTTGTGTAAAACTTGAGGATGAATAAAAATGTTAAATATTCATAAATAATCCCTATTTAATATTTTAAGACATGCCAGGTAGAAAATGATACGCTTTAATTAGCTAATAGTAAGCTAACAGGTGTGAAACTGCACTGCAAGAAAATTTGCTATGTGAGAAACAAACAATTATTATTAGAATTAGATTATTGCAAGCTAATAAGTGTGAAAGTTACATTGCAAGACAATTCTTTATCTGGAAATGTTGGAAATATATTAATTTCATGAGAATTATGTCACTGGTCGATACAGATACCACTAGCGAAGATAATCGTATCAAACTTACGTTACTAGTTAAATTTTTCTCTAATTAAAAAATCAATATTTCCCTTCGCCCCTCGTTCTGTTATTGTTAGTTGTGAATAGGCTATACTGTATAGTTTTCTAGTTCATCGATGATATTTACATGTAATGATTAAAAAAGTTTTTGCATTCGGATTAGCAGAGCGTTGCAATACAAAAATACTCGTGTGGTACACAGGGATATAATAACAACCTTTGACCTGTTTGCCTGTTCACCTTGTGCATTCAATGGGCAGGGTTCAAATAGTTTGGTTGGGCCGATTATTTAAAAGGTTATTTGATGTTTACTAGTTAGGACGGGGGTTACATGGGTACACAATCCCATAAATATATATATACATATATATACAATATCTAATTTAAATCCAAAAATTTAAATGTCGTTTTATAAGACAATATCTCTAGTTTTTTTAGTAATTGTAAATTTTTAATCAAGCTCATGTGTTGCTTCTGAAATCAAAGTTTATTTTAATAATTTACATACACATTATAATAATTACATTGTTAGCTTAAATCATATTATCTTACCTGAAATCAAACGACATTTAAAGTATATTATGTAAATTGTCAATTTCTTTTTATCTAACTTTATTACAATCTTACAATATGAACTTACTAACTAACAGAGAGTTCTGTTGACTCCAACTATCAACTGTGTTAGCCGTTATTCCTACAACGTCATCTATGGCGTTCAAGGGTATATGTTTCTACTGAACGGTCACAGTTTTACCGATAGACTAGCTTTGTACCAACTAAAGAAATATAATTTATTTACATATATAAACTATATGTAATGGAATACACAACAACAAACTCGTAAAAATATAACTAAATAGTGATTATTCATAAGCGTTACAATAAATAAAACCATTTCCTTATCAGTGACAGTAATGTTAATCCGTAATTATAATCGTATTCATATGGATATCAAAACTTGTATAATGAAACTATTAAACTCATGTGACAATAAAACAGTCGTTACATAACTAGTAACTGTTAGAGAATAGAGATGGCAGCACAATAGTCTGAATCACTGTGAAGTTAGCATTGGATAGTAGAGTGGGAAGTGGGCGGAAGGGTACTCAGACTGGTTAATTCACCAAAAGCTCTAAACACCAAAGCTCCACTGCCAAAAGCTTACAAGTTATACTCATTAATTTATTTGTTTTATATATCGGGCTTTATTATTACATAATGGTTGCACACTTTAAATATTTAAAACGGTTGCCTGCTATAAATTGTACGGGCATAAAGTATTATGTGTATAGAGTATAGTCTATGCACTGTTTGCAGGGGTTCATAAAATAATTTATAATTCTTTGTGATGGTTTTTATGTTTACTTAATAAAATTATATATTTGTTGTATGTATTATATTGTACAATTATTATTATTCTTGCATTTTATATTTAAAGGCATTTTCACAATGTTAATTTGTTAAATAAAGGAGAAATAAAGCTCCATTTTGTTATGTTCTCTTAGGATTTTTGATTTATCGTATCAAACAAGGTAAAAAAGGAAAGCACGACAATTCTAGCAATGTACAGTGAAAATTCGCACTCATTCTAGAGCAAAGTTTGTAAAGTTATCTGCTTCTCATAGAATATACATTGATTATCACAGCTCGTTGCGATTAACAAGTCTGAGCGAACATCACTGAATGGGCTTGTGTCCTCATTTCTTAGTGGTCGATTTTTCAATTGTTGATTGAAATTGATGTTAATAAATGTGTATTGGCGTGTCTATTTTATTAAATATCAAAATATTGACGGATATATAGCAATTAAAAGTTTGAATTGTAGTTTTAGCGCTAGAAATGGTCGGCCATATTTGTATGACGTGAAATGCATTTTAACGTCAGTTTGCGTCAGTTATTTCTTGAGTAGGTCAGTGCTGTGGTAATGATATGTAGCTGTTAGTAGTCATAATAATCAAGTCAAGTCAAAGAATTATAAGTTTTTATTTTATTTAACCCTGCAGACATATTATTGGAATTTTATTGTTCTTTTTAATAGCTGTAAATATTATTTGATATCTTAATCTTAATATATATAAATTACGTGTCACGTTGTCTCTCCGCGATGGACTCCTAAACTACTTAACCGATTTTAATCAAATTTGTACACCGGGTGCAGTTTGATCCAACTTGAAAGATAGGATAGCTTACATCTCAATTTATTATTATCTTATTGCAAATTATTTGTCTATTAATTATCTGTATATGACATATGACATCTGGCGACAATGATGGCGACATCTGTTGACTAGATTGAGTAAATATTCTGTTGACTAGATTGAGTAAATATTCAATAGATGGCGCTATGTAATGTAATATGACAAAAACGTTAGTCACAGCAACGCGTGGCCGGGACAGCTAGTTTTGATATATAAATACATAAAGCAGAGATTTATGAGCTGTAAGGTTGGTAACCTTACACAAGGATTGTGATGTCACATGCACTTGGAATGTGTACAACGTTGAATTCTTTTAATAATTAAAGAGACAAAATGACTTTTTTAATTGTTAATATCTCTTAACATATAAGGAGTTATTAAAAAATAATTAGACATTTGAGGTTCTAGTAACCCACTTTATCAATATATAGTACACTTTTATAGAAATTAAGACATAGGACACAAGTCCATTGTACATGTTCACTGGGATATTATTTTAGAATTATATAGTGTCTACTGTACACCCTGTATATTTAATTAGGGAGTAATAAATTTAAATTTAAATATTTTACTTTTAAATTTTTTAAATTCCTTAAACATTTATGGCATCCAATGAATAAAACCCTCACCGTTTCTTAGACCAGGGTCTTGAGAGAATCAAAGATTTTATTTTCGAGATTTGACGGAATGTTTGATAAAATTATGTTAATTTTGAAACGGTTTCAGAGATATTTCCATAAACCGCGTATAATCACATATTTCTATAACATCCCCAAAAATACATCCCTTCTATTAAAGAAAAAGAAAATAACATTTTTTTTTGTTATATTATTACGATATCGTAAGACGGTTTTATGAAATATATATGTATATATCAGTGATTCCCAAATTACGGTTCGCGGACCTTTAGCACACAGTTAGCAGAATAGTCAGTAAAGATAACCCATGTGTAAACCAATGCCCTTGCCCTACTTAACATTTGACTGATTTGAAACCTGTCATGTCTATTCTTTATTCATCAGTAAATTAAATTCAAAGAAGAGTTTTTTTTAATCAATAGAACATATAAGTCCTCATTTCTTTTGTTTTTTTTATTAATAAAATGAAGTAGGGTATCAATACCGTTTCAAACGTCGCAACTGAAAGCATAGTGTCGCAAAATTAGTGACGTACCTAAAATTTAGAGCATTTTCAAATTTACTTTAATATTTTTAATTATTATTATATTATTTTAATGTTTTTGCCATTTGGCACTACATTCTTGAGCCTTAACTCATTTATTTACACGTCATTGTGCTTAATTCATTTTTGATTCTTATTATATCTAAACATTCTCACTCCTTCAAAAAGAAAAAAAAATTATCCTTATGAAAATAAAAACAAAAGTGCTACTGACTGCTTTTCTAGCTATTGCTCTTCTCAATTTTTTCCATTATTTCCTGTTGTTGTATCTCCCTGTCTCTTCACCTTAGTTCCTCTTCCACACATGTGCTTTCTTCTCTTCTTCTCTCTGCCTGCCTCTGTCGTCATTCCATTTCTTTCAAAATACTCCTTTCTTTTATTCGGGCCTGCTCACTCACTCTCCTTTCTACTCTCCTCTCTAATTTTTCTTTGGAATTCGCTTTCCGCGTTACTCATTTTCTCCTCGAACTTAACTGCTCTCCTTCCTGCTTCTATTCTTATCTTGTCGTTTTCGTTGTTTAATTCTTCCATTACCATGTATCCATGTATCGCTATAACTTTAATATATTCAATAGGTCAGCAAGGTCATCTATGTTTTAAAACCTCATTAAAAATTGCCTCATAAATCGTTGACTAGAAAAACATTTTATTTTAATTTAATTTTAAACATAATATCTTTTTAACTTCAGTTACACAACTATTGGAGCTTTTTATGCTTTACAAAAAGTATGATTTGTCAAACTCCAAGTCAAGTCGTTTGTGTCATAAATAATTTGTTTATTTAGTTTGGGAACTAATGAAGGTGACAAGCGATTAAATCTGAAGAATAATTTGTTTAATTTTGCAGTTACATTACATTTCACTTCTATTATCAATATGATAATGTGGCCCGTGGTCTCCAAAAGTTTCTGTATCCCTGGTATACATAAATAAAATAATCTACCATTGAAAGTCTTGGTAATATAATGATAAGGGGTATAAAATAAGGGGTAAGAGGGTGAGATATTCAAAAAGGAAAAGTAGAGGGATAATTTATGCAAATCGTAAATAAGCTATCATTTTAAATTAAAAAACTTGTATGAATTATATATGCAAAGGGGTTTAAAACTTTAAATTGTTTCGAGAAGGTAAGCTAAATGTTGTAATGATTAGGTAAATATGTATTTAAAAATGTGTATGATGACTCGTATATGTATACGAGTGTATACGTATGTGTATATAGAAAGTGGTGACACATTACTAACTGTGGTAAAAGTTAGAACTAGAATATCAATTTTAAAAGTTTGATTGGAAAATAAATATGTAAAGTTTTAATCTAAAAATTGATTATCAATTATCCCTGTACGTGAAATGGCAGCTGTAAGGATGATGAATTAGTTAGAGAAAAACTTGTGGAAACCGGAAGTCTAATGACTACGAATACATCCATGAAAAATTGAAAGAAAATTTTATATTGTGGTAATGAAAATCTAAGTGTTAACCACCCGTTAATTCAGAAATTTTCTTAGCTCTCACGGAAGTTTTTGTAGAAATTATTAGCTCTCACTCCTTTTTGCCCGATATTTACTACTTTTTATATTTTAGATTGCATGTGACAACACAAAGCTCATAACTCCCTATCGTCATTGTCACATCTTGTCACAATTTATATCCCGCCCCCTCTCTTTGCATGTGACGTTATTTATATTACCTAAGTTAAATCAATTTGAATTAAATTTGCATTTCTCCGGAAACTACTTTCTTAGAAGGAGTCGTCCAGATATCTCAAGAACGCCCCCTTCGATTTTAATAAAACTTACTCCATATCTTCTTTATTCAATTATCTATTCGAGAAGCATAGGAGTTTTACCATTGGATGCTTCATTCATTTTTTATTCAATTTTTTATTTTAAAATTTTAACTTAATTTTAAAACTCCACCGTTATTTTCAAACTCAGTAAATAATACAATTGTTTTCAATACAAGGGCTTGTGTCTTATGTCTTAATTTCTATAAAATTGTACTATATATTGATAAAGTTGGTTACTAGAACCTCAAATGTTCAATTATTTTTTAATAACTCCTTATATGCTAAGAGATATTAACAATTAAAAAAGTCATTTTGTCTCTTTAATTATTAAAGAGATTCAACGTTGTACACATTCCAAATGCATGTGACATCACAACCGCTGCAAACCTAACAGCTCATAAATCTCTGCTATATGTATTTATATATCAAAATATCAAATATTATTTACAACTATTTCAAGGAATAATAAAATTCCAATATTATGTCTGCCGTAACAGGGTTAAATAAAATAAAAACTTATTATTCTTTGACTTCACTTGATTATTTGACTACCAACAGCTACAGAACATTACCACAGCACTGACCTACTCAATAAATAACTGACGTCAAAATGCATTTCACGTCATACAACTATGGCCGACCATTTCTAGCGCTAAAACTACAATTCAAACTTTTAATTGCTATATCTCCGTCAATATTTAGATATTTAATAAAATAGACACACCAATACACATTTATTAACATCAATTTCCATCAACAATTGAAAAATCGACTACTCAAAAATGAGGACACAAGCCCCATTATGTCGGGCCCCTGTGCCCTTAGGTAAATCTAGTAATACTTGAAAATGTTAATATTAATAACAAATTTTGGTTGTTTTATTAAACACTGCAAGAAGTAACTTTATTTAAACAGCTCGCCTTCTAACCCTGTGTAAGTAAGTAATTAAAAGAAAAGCGTGAAAATTTTCTTAAAGTTTCCAAGTTCTTTAGATAAACACAATATTTGTTTTTAACCTCTCCTTCTTACACTTCACACTCCACACTTCCCCTTTTATTTGCACCGCGCTCTTAACTCGAACTTTGTGGTATTTGTTCCTAGTTTTTGGTCTTTCTAATTAAGATCTTGACAAATGGTGAGATGGCAGCACTGTACAACGGGAATCTGTATCTCCTTCATGGTATAATGTTTCAGTCTTATATTAAGTCACAGCGGGCGGACGTCATTTCCTTTTCCGGTTTATTCCTAATGTACGTCCTTCTGACGTCACCTACTTGAAAGATTTCTATTTGAAAATCGTTCAACTATTAATTCTTACTAAACTCCGCTCGATTTGCTCTTATTTTCACCCTTATTTTCTAGTATTTTAATATTAGTTACATAAGGGAGGATTAAAATATATTTAAAATAATATACTTTTAAAGTCGCTTTAATTTGATATTCAGCGAACCAAATACTAACAGGCTTTTCCGAGTTTTCTTCAGTTAAAAGGATAAACGAATATTTATTAAATACTGCTGATTCTCTGGAATAATTTCAATCAATGACAGTCTTTTACATTTTATATCTTAATATATATAAATTACGTGTCACGTTGTTCGTCCGCGATGGACTCCTAAACTACTTAACCGATTTTAATCAAATTTGTACACCGTGTGCAGTTTGATCCAACTTGAAAGATAGGATAGCTTACATCTCAATTTATGATTGCAATATTATCTTATTGCAAATTATTTGTCTATTAATTATCTGTTAGCTCCAAACGATTTTAAAAGATGGCGACATCTGTTGACTAGATTGAGTAAATATTCTGTTCACTAGATTGAGTAAATATTCAATAGATGGCGCTATGTAATGTAATATGACAAAAACGTTAGCCACAGCAACGCGTGGCCGGGACAGCTAGTTAAATATAAAAATACAAACTTAATAAAAACAACCAACACAAAATACTTTTAATTATGTGGCAGTATTCTTTTCAGCGAGTTTCTGTGGTTTTATAATTATTTGATATTAAAATTTTTTCTTTATGACACAATCGATGAGATCGTTAATGATTGATGTTCGTAGGTTTTCGGGTTCGAGCTCCGAATTAAAGTTATATTTTCTGAGGTTGGTTGGGGCTACTAGCTAATACACTCTAAGCGTGGTTGTTTATAATTTGTTAGAGTCGCGAAGATACTAAGTATGTTAGTCTTCAGAGAGGTGAACTGATAAAAAAAGAGAAGTAGTTATTTTGACCTGATGTCCAAATATTGCTAGGTACCTTTGTCTTGTAGTATTCCAAGTACAATAATATTGTTTTAGTTTAATATTAATAGAACTCGGATAATTGTACACAGGGTTATTTAAGTGAGGGGTTAGGGTTTCCACTTTCAAAAAATCCAATTTTTTTTATGTCTTATCTTATTGTTTAACATTTCAAGAATATGTCCTTAAAATTTTAAGCCGATCTAAGCAATATTCTTGAAGTTATTGTCTTATTAATCCGGTATATTATATCTTATTATATGTTAATCAGGTATACAGTTTATTCATTGCTATTGTCCTGGAGCGATTTTCTCAAAACTACTTTTTCAAAGTCCGTGTTCACAGCCATTTAAAAACTAATTGACCGATTCATTTAAAACTTCGTACACATTTTCTACATATAAAATACCTCCCCCCAACGTTTAGATAAATTTGTTTTTTTTACATTAAGGGTGTTTCACACCCACAAAATGGCGGAATTTTTCGTGGAAAATAACAGTTCACACTTTAGATGGCCGCCAAAAATTTTTAAAAGAAAAACAAAATTATCAGAGACCGTTTGGGGGAAGATTTGATTATAATTTAACTAAATTTTAATGGTTTTTCATTTTCAAATAATTTCCGGCCGAGTTATAGTGAACACCGCAAATTGTCTTTTTCCCAAGACCTTCTGGAGGAAGCTCTGTTACCGGCTTATGCTTCAATATTGCTGCATGATAAAATTATACAACATAGTCAAAAGTATGCTCAATAATGTACAAAAGGTTCGAATAAAATTGCTCAATCTATACTTGAGAAAAGAAATCGCAAAAAAAGTGTTTTCTTTTACGCTGAAACCCTAACCCCTCCCTTAAAGATAATCTATAAGCTACGCATAGTATTTGTTTTTTAATTAGTTTCCCTTCCGGGAATTTTTGCGCTTCCCTCTAGAAACAAGAATTAAAAATAAATGTGATTTTCCAGGTAATTCCCGCCCGACACACTATAATCTATTGTACTTATTTTATGATTTTGCTTTTTAAAAACATAAAATCTTCAAGGGCCACCCTGTACACATAAATTTATTTAACCATACAACTTTAAACATGACATTTCGTACTTACACAGTTCTGTTTACTTTTAAAATAAACGAAGAAGTTACTTGTTTACATAGTGGTGCTCAACACGATGAGGCAAAGCTGAGCCATGTCAAGCTGAGCCAAGCCAAGCCAAACCTTGCCGAGAAACACCTCGTTTAAATATTAAACCGATAAAATTAGTTTAAAGAAGGATAAAGGACCATTCCCACATACTATTTTATTACTAAATTTTAACATTAAATTTTCACAAAACGGAACATGCGCTTCTTACAGTGTTTGAGTTTTTATTTTGACATTTGTTCGATAATATAAACGGAGGTCGAATACAACCCTGATAATTAGACTGGTTATACACTAGCGCCGCCTAGGAACATGCCGGACGCTTACTTTAGTACTGTTTATAAATCGGTCTGTTTCCGATGCTCAAACGTATGTTGACAGTTTTTGTGGTGTCGTGGCTTCATTTATGTGGACTACACTACATGTAATTGTACATAATCAATTTAATTTAATTACAATCAAATCCAGAAAATAAAACAATGGTCGGGGGATCGAACCCGAAGACACAGAGGTCAACGTCTACTCTATGTCTATTCTGAAAAATTCTAGTAAAGAAACGTTCTAAATTATATTATGTTAAAATTATTATTATTAAAAAAATATATTTGTAGCAATTGTTCATATATTCTTTATATAATATAAGTTATTATATTTAATACTCGGGTAGAAAGTTTTTCGCTTGTCACAAGCTAATTCCAAAGTGTTGTTTCTACTTCTTATATAGAAATTGTCTCAATCCAAGTTTCACGCTTGCTAACTTATAACAAGCTGTTTTAAATGTATTTGGAGATATTTATTTGGAGTATTATCAAGTTTTAATTATAATTTAAAAAAAAATTATAATTTACATATTTCTAAAAGAAAAACATATCCTAGGTAAAAAATTGTCTATTAAATTTTAAATACTATTCTTGCAACTAAAACAGTAAGTGGGAATGATACTTAAGATGATGTCGTTAAATCTAAATCGACATAAACACGTTGGTGGCAGTGGCAGCACTGTTCACATTCTATTTCGTTTTAGATCAACGGCCAAGCCAAACCAAGTCAAACTCAAACTCAAAGTGAACTCGTTTAACGGGTTTAAATAAATTAAATTATATAAAGTTTATATTTACAAAGTTAACACTCCAAGGGTGTAAACTGATCACAATGTAAACTGAATTTAAACTTATGAATATACATAATAAATGCAAGAGATGACGTCACTAATGTGAAGTGATGTAATAAAATGTTTTAGAGTGGAGAGGAAGTAAACCAGAGTTTGTTATATTCTTAAGAAGAGTGAGGGGATTTTTATTTAAATGAAGTTATCAATGAAATTGTCATTCTAAACATGTTTTTGTTTTATAGAAGTAACTACGCGTAATGTAATCAGTGGAAATGAAATTACACTCTAAGGGAGCATGTGATGAAAACCGATGGGGAGAGACGGGAAGAGGAGGCGGATTGTTACCCTTTATAACGACGGATGTAGGGATGGATTTAGAATAAACTAAATGGTTAATTTATTTAGAATATAAATGTTGATTGAACAGTTCATCTATTTTATATGGATGCTAGCTTATCTGGTTAAGCATTGTCTCACTGCGGTTTCACAATTTGAATATGATGATGTTAATATAAGTGTCCTTAAATTAATTACAACATTTAAAATATTCTGACCAGCTGTGACGCTAGATATTAATACTTAAATTGCCCATATTTAACATGCGGGAGGCCTACAAAGTGTGAAAACGACATCGTTTTAACGTATATCTTAAGAACGATTCTACAAGTTTAATAAATCATTAATGGTTTTACCTTTAATTTAATATACAATTTGATTAATTATTTTTATTTATTTAGAGATAATTTTATAACGTCAATGTGTATTTTTAAAATTCAACCCCTCCTGGGCAGGATTTCGTTTAGTTATGGGAACAATATGATTTTACAGGATATTGTAAATTAGAATCCATGATTCCTTTTCAATCGAAACTGAAGAAACTATTAGGCCTGTCTCAGTATGGGACCGTATTTAAGCGACGGCGTATTCGGACGTAAATCAGCGGATTGGATGAGCTACAAAGCAAACCGCCTATGTGTGTCACAGATGTCTGTAGTCGTGTATTAGGGGGTGTATTGGAGTTATTTAGCACTTATATAATTTATCATGAGAGCAAACTTTAACTTTAATTTTTATCGATACACTATTGGTATTAAAGGAACTTTAGCATTTATTATATATCTGAATTCTGGTTGTCGTGAATTTAATTTTAGTTCTATCGTATCGGTATCGGTATCGGTATCGGTGTCCATGATTCACTGAAATACAAACATAATCTGAAGCATGCAGAACATACTCGTCACAAGCGATGTCGCCGATAGATCTCATTTGAACCGTATTGCAGCGTAACAACAAGCGATCTTAGGTATCCCCTCCAGTCTGAGGCGGCTGTTTGCATTTACAAAGGTTCGGATAGAATATCGTTGTACTAGTGGTAACGCTTGGATAAAATTCGCCTTTATACGGTTCTAATGTACGAGGTAGTGCCGCCCGTATTCGGACGGCTTTGTAGCTTGCAGTCTGAGAGCTCCAGAGAGATCTCATTACATTTACAGGGTTCGGATAGGTACAGCGTAGTAGCCCGTATACGTCCGGCAGAAATTCGCTTAAATACGGTGCCATACTGAGACAGGCCCTAGAGGTCTACCACTGACGACGCTTTACTAATAGCAGTTTTTGTGGTGTTATCACTTCTTATATGTATAATACAACGCTGCCAAATGTTTCTGATTAAGTATATGTTGGTAACAAATATTTTCTTTGACGTCATGCGCCATAACTTGGTTTTAGTGTGATATTTATTTGTTTTTTAATATTGGCAAATAAAATATTAACCTTAGGTGTTAATTTCACTACAATTCTATTTACCACTATTAACAACAGAAACTCAGAGAAGAACTCAGAGAAAAATTAAAAAACTAAGAGTTATTATATTTTCTCCTTATATTTGTAGATATATTCACCTAAAACGCACTTCTAACGAGCATTGTTCATGTTTTTAATTAAATTTTATTAATTTTCATAAATAAACTACAAGTAAATGTATAAAAATCAAAACGTACTCTACGAGCCGATGACATTTTAGCAACATTTACATATTTCACAAACACACCCTCAAAACAGTCTTGTTACTACTTGCTTGCTTATCTCAGCATTTGAAGTTGAACAATGGCCAAGTCAGAGGGTTGGTATTTTTAAGATTCTTTAAATCTATTTAGAACATAAGTTACATGTTTTAGGGTATGTTTTTCTTTATAAAAGGGGTAGTAATAAATAATTCTAAACACGTTCAATCCGACATCTCGCAGACATTACTATGCTCACATATGCGGGCGGCAGCGTTTCCTTGGAACGTCACGCGTCTTTCTCCAGATCACGCGGCTTTGTGGATAACACGTGGGCACGATGGGAACGGGCATGGGCCGCAACCTCAACCATGGCCTGCAACTCTTAGAGTTGTGAACAGGGCCGGCCATCTGGGGGTGCTACGGATGCAAGACAGTCTGACATCTTTATTTAAAAGTATGGATCTACTACAAACAGTAAAACTGTAAAAGGATGGTTTTTATATTTTGAGAAAATGTAATCATGCTATAACAGAAAATCTAGTGCTTTCAGAGCTGTTTGCTGTATCAGGGGATTCACTAAATTGTAATGGCAACCTCTTGAACCTTAGGCACCTTAGAGTCCAGACTTATTCCCACGTGACTAACCACGTGGTGCACTAAAGGAGACATTTGGAGTGCAAATAGTTGAAGACGACATTGTGGTTGAAAGATACTAGACTACTAGAGCAGCCATCATTTTCTTTATCATTGTCTTTCTGTTTAATGAAACTATCTAGATCCAATTGTATTTTTATAAACCACCAATAAGTCTGTATTAAAATATTCCGCTTAATATTTCAAAGACACTCGTAAAAGGACTTTTTCAATGTTAGATTCTTTGTTCAGTTCACACCAAACACATATCGAACAACAAATTGGCTTGAAATATCAAACTTAAACATGTTAAGGATGAAGCATTAATATCTACTAAATCTACTTAACTAAGTGAGGTCCCTAATAATGTCAGAAAAGTTCAGCAGGCCGGCTCTGATCGTGAACTAGGAAACCAAGAAAAAAGAAAGGTACGCCATCTGCATCGGTAAAGAGTCGTTGTTGTATTAAATATAAAAAGAACGATGAGTGGAGGTTGAAAAAGTGGTAGAGGATAGGGGACACAAAAGAAGAAGGGGGTTGAATGATCAAAACAAAAGCTGCTAGCTGGCCGGGAATGAAAATGAAAAGAAAACTATTTTAACATGTTGCCTATTCTTTATTGAAAGCAACAATTTTATCTTCTTGTTTGTTTGTTACAATCCCCTTCTTTTTTTCACGTGAACTTTATCGAATGTACGAGTCCGAGTATAAATCAGGTGTTTCAAAAGAATTGATTATCATAAACATTAAGACAAAGATGGCTTAGGGATGATATGAACACGGGAAAGCAATTTTAATTGATTTATAATATTTAATCGCTACTTGGGGATACATTTTAGGGGAGTATTGTTTGAGAAAAATAATAGGAAAACCGTCACATTAGTTTTGTTTTAATTCCAAGTAGGATATACATTTTGTTTGATTATCTGTAGGTAAATCTACGTGCCTACTAATTGTAATCAAACTTTTAATCGATGAGGATGGTTCAACGATTTCCTAAAAAGGTTTATTTAAAAACCGTTAAAATATCTATTTGATTGCATTAACTTAATATCGATTTCTTTTTAAAGAGAGTGTGCACTTCTTGGTCAGTTTGAGTCTTAAACTTTATCGTATGCTATTATAAAAAAGTGTCGCGCTGTATACATTGAAACAGTATAATTTTTTCTATTGTTCACTCGTTGTTTCTTTAATATTACCTTTGATAGTTATAAGCACTTATCAATATATACATTTATAAACATTTCATAATACATAGCTTTGACAATTTATAATTTTCCTATTTCTTAGTTTTTCCCCATTCTATTCTAAACACTTACATCGTTGCTTTCTTAACAACCTCCTCGTTCATCTTTCAAAATCCCTCCTTTCATTGTATCTTAATGGGTTCATTCGTTTTCTGATACAGGAATCACCTCCACTGCGATGTCTTCCATTGCATACCTTGCCCTTTTTGAATTGTATATTCCGTCCATTTGCTAATTAAGTCCTCCCATTGCGCAACTTCCATTCTTTCACCATATCCATCTCGTTTTCTTTTGCAATTGTAATTCTTTCTATTTTCTTGTATTTTTCTTTGTGATCATATTTTCATATTTATGATTATCTTAGCATATAACCAATTAAATTTGATTGCAACCAAATACAACAAATATAACTCTGGCCCGAATATCAAACTTGAAGACAGTAGTCACATTGAATTCATTATGACACTCCAGAGAAGGGATTCCAGCACTACAATTGATTATTATCAATAGAAAAATATATTCTTAAGACATGAGTCTTCGTTGATCTCTCATAATTTGAACTATGTATACTTTCTTCTGCATATCTCCGCACAATAAAGGAATGCTTATTATCAGAAGTAAATCTCCTTTAATAAATATAATTAAAACAATCCTTAGTTGTATTAATATATAATACTCGAGTATTTATTTCTATTTACTTAAAATTGTATAAATATTTGCAATAATTATAATATTTATATACAACGTACTTAATTAAATATTTGAAAATTATTTTAATTAATAAAACATATTCATATTAAAACAACCATGACTGTACTATACTATGCTGTATACTGCATGAAAAGCAATTTAATTAAACACTCGAATAAAAAATGTTAATTAAAAACAAAAAAAAAACATTATTTTAAATCTGCAAAACGTTATGTTAAAATGTTAAAAGGTGTGTTACAGTCAAATACTAAAACAGAAACCACCAAAACAGCCAGGCCAGCTCGTGACGCGTGACGCGTGACGCGCGTGTAGTGACGGCAAAATATGACACAAATTAAAAAACATAAATGAAATAAATTGAAGTATTTTGTAAATTAAGTGAAAGAGTAACTGGCTATTACTGTGTTACGAGTGGACAGTATTCCGTTTTATCTTGTTTATTTTGCTACAAAATAAATTATTATAAATATACCATTGCGTTCAAAATCAAATTTGAGTTTTGCCTTAAATTAATAGTACAGTAACTAAAAGAAAATTCAGGTAAGTATTTGAAGTAGTTTTGTACATTACTCAAGAGAGTACTTTAGTGAACAAATCGCTGTACTACTGAATGTTATGTCTTGCATCAGGCCACCGCCCCCCTTTAACTAATTGTTGAACTACGTTTACCATCACACCTCAACAAGCCAACATGGATCTATTCCTAGCTTAATACAAGAGATAATAATCTGACTCTAAAACATTTTTTCATCCTCAAGAAAGTTAAACTAAGAAATTGATTTCAAAAAGTTAGAAAAAACGAAAAACAGAGGGTAAAAACAAAACTAAATAAAGTTTAGAATATGTTCTTCTACTTCCGGTTCCTGTTTTATACTTTTTACAGACAATTCGATTCCTGTTAAAGTTGTTGCAAGGATCAAACAAGGATCAAACGATTACGTAAATGCCACGAGACTTTTTTAAGAAAATACAACATACATTTGTACGTACCGTTACTACAATTCTTTATTTTTCTCTACACAATGAACTTAGATTGTTTAATAGTTTTTATCTGAACGGATTCTATAAAATCTCCCCTTTTTTTCACTTCACTTCCGCTGGGTGTATAAAAAACGGGGGTTGTTAAACGTCTATGGCTTCGCTAAGGGTTGGAGTTTTATTACAAAGGATCTGTTAAAGATAAATGTTTAAATTTAAAATGAATCAGTTTAGAACCTAGGTACAGATTGGAGAGTTATCAAAATTTTCTCCACTTTTCTATTTTCATCTGTTTTACATTTCATTCTTTATTGAATGCTAATCTGGCGGGTTTAAGTGAATCCTGATAAGGGAGGTTAGGGTATCGAATGCAATAAAAGAACGAATTACTTAATATTCCCATCAATGTAGGGTGTGAAATTTACAGCCATTGGTAAATATTTTACAGGTCATTCGTATATTAATGGAAAAATATAAAATCAACGTTGTGATGTAGTCAAATTGACAAACAGTTATGGTCCTTCGTTCGGATCATGAACGATATCGAGGAAAAGCAATACAGAGAAAAGTAAATTGGTTCGATAATGGAATATTTGGGAAATGTCTTGCAAATATATTCTTCTTGGGAGACAACACAATCCTTTCTTCTTTTTTCAATTATAAATGAGTGCACAGTCGATTGGCATTCGTTTAATACAATACAAATATCAGTAGAGAGAGAGAAAGAGAAAGAGAAAGAGAAAGACTGATAACGGAATTGTTCAAACATTCACTTGAAATTATTTGAGAAAGACAATCTATGAAGTTTTTACCTCTGATAAATAAAAAATAAGTAGCTTTTCCAAATTTACTTTCACTATTCAGTTGTATCATCAGCACTATGACCTTTTTCGACTACGAATTTTTCTAATACGTTTACTCACAAATCAAATATTGCATTGTGCAGTCTATTATCGAAGTGATAAAACTGAAACGAAATTATTTAAGGCGCGAATATTTAAATTTAAAATAATTGTTCACACAAAGAATCCTATGTTTTTTTTGAATATGTATTCACAATAATTTTCGATTTATTATTTCGGCACTAAAATAATAGCTCGTGGCAATGTTCAATGACCCGTTCAATTCATATAAATACCAAGGGCTAGAAATACGCTTCAAAGGACTTAAGGGTCGCGTTGGTTTACTCAGAGTGCTTTTACGCTACGAGTGAGTATAGTAAAATAGGGGTACAGGTCAGGGGTTACGTTATATTAAGAGGGGGATGTAAGGGGAAGACCTCGCCAATGAAGAATAGATTTATTTGATTTTCTGGTACCAACGTAAACTACTAGTGAACCGTATGGTAGACCGGAACTGTATTACGGAAGTCAGTTTATTGAATATTGTTCGGTATATGGTTATGTTTTTATTCGATTCGATTCGTTGTATAAGTTATTATATTCTAGCGAAAATTTATTTTAGCTTTGATTTTAGTACTGAAGTTGTACACACATACAATACAATACATTTTAGAATTCTCCCATTCAATCATACCGTAAGTTTCATGTGGAGAATTCAATTTCAGGAATTGTAAGAGTTACTTCAAAATAAATATTGTATTTAATTTAACTGGTATATACAAAATCGTTATTGGTTGTGTGTTTGATAATAGATGGTACCTGTGTAGTAAAATATGTAGACATACGAAGAGCTGATTGGAGTAAAGTGTTAGGAGACATTGTCATAGAGATATAAGAATAGAGTGCGTGAAGAGTACGACCGCGTGTAAGAGGAAGCGTTATGGCAAAGAGAGATATAGTTGCCGAAAGTCCTATCTGTCTCCTTCTAGTCGAACCTCTGCTGCTGGATTGGCTGATTGGTAGTGAGGTAGGGGGTAAGCAAGCAAGCAGACGCAGTGCTCGGCTAGAAAGAGACGCAGAGGACACTCGTCAGCTATCACTGTCTTTACCTTTATCGCAGTATTCTGATGATTACTAAAATCAAAAATATCTGTAGAAAAGGAAGTAGTTGTAGTAGTTGCTTAAATAATAGTCTAAGATGCCTTTAAAGTGTACATCCATCTGCTTTTTATTTAAAATATTATTTGTATAGATAGTTACTAATAGAGAAATACGGTTCTGCTAGCTTGCCTAAGCTAAATATGGCCGTAAGTATACTTCATATGATTCATTTCAAAAGGAGATATTTAAAGAACTTAGTAGTCGTTCTTCACTCAGTCCATAACCTCTTGCCTACCAGGTGTAAAGAGGTACAACTGCGTTAATAAATTATACATCAAATTAAAGGTAATTTTTATCTATACATGATGGGATCTGGTTGCTTATGTAAAAGAAGGCATAAGAGCGAGAAAGTGAGTGCACCACATCGTCCATAAGACAAGGACGCTGCATCCATCGCAGTTGTCCATCGGTTATAGATGACAGATAACACCTCGGTTACATTTTTTATTTGTTAATTGTGGTACTAAACGAAACTTAGGGGCCATCTATAAATTACGTACACAAAATTCTGCCCCCCCCCCTCTTCCTCCCCTATCTATTATACGTATGAATTTATCGATATTTATTACCTTTATCTAATCACGTTTTTTCTTTTAGTCGTTTTTTTCCACTCTTTCTTTTAGAATTTCGAAGCTTCTGACCTACCCCCCCCCCCCTGTTGTCACAATTTGTGGACCTCTTCCCCCCTTTGCGTGTGATGTAATTTATGGATGGCCCCTAACATGTTTAATTGAAAATATTGAAAATGTTCATGAATAAAGAAATGTGCCTGCGTTAAAGCAATTTATACCAATATGTTTAAAGAATTTGAATGTAGCAATACCAACACTTTAAAAAACAATTTATTGTCGTTCAATAGAAAATGCTTAAACTTTCTTCCTAACACTTTGCATAGTAAGCTTTGTAAGTGAAACACACTCCTATGCATACATCGCATAGGAACTTATATTTTTTCCAATTCAACTTAAAATACATAATAAATAAGACACAAACAAAAAGGGATGTGTTTCCTGATAATAAAAACGAAGTCCTTACACTCTGTAAGCTCAGCATCACATTTTTTGCCAAACTTTAGATTTTTTTTTTAAATAGTTCCGAACACTATATTCTTATGCCTGTTTTTAAAGAATGTGTTTCTGGAACAACCCCTTCTGGGTACAAGGGAGTTATTTGTAAGGGTGTAAAACAGGTAGTAGGAGTTAAAAGGAGCCTCACTAACAACCCCCCAAGGAAATATAACTTTCCTCGCGAGTCTCCAAACATCAGTAGGAGTAGCAGTGGGCTGTTCTTCGGGAGGACTCGATCGACCGAACGCTGGGCTAAGGGCGGTGGTGATCAGTAAGTATAAATGAATGCTAAACGTATCCCACCCTTATTTTGTGGATGCCAACCAAAATTCACTCTCTTCCTTAAATCATTGAAATCTTTTTTCTATTACAATATTGTGAACTGAGAGAAAACGTAATTTTCATTGTTATTTAATGTAACATTATTTACAAAACTTTAATAGAATTGTGTTTGGTGACAATATAATCACCGTGGGTAGAAAAGGACCTCCACAATGTGTTTACTGTTTTAAGAAAATATTTAACATTAATATCTTTTTTACTAATTAAATAATCTAAAAAAATAGCAAACACAGTAAAAACTTTAATTTAATTTTTAATATCTCGCTTCACAGCTGGTCAAAACATTTCAAAAATATTTTGTTTGTGCTTTTATTAATCTTCATTAAAAAAGATAATGATTTTTGTTTTATTGTGTATCATAATTAAATACCGATAAAAAAATTAAAACCATATTTTGTAAACTTCAACCAGGTATGTAATTAATAATAAAAGAAAATTTTAAATATGATTGAGACACAGTAAAAAATACTATTTCACCAGAGTAATTTTTATTTCAATCTATATGAACTAGAAGACTTAAGAGGAAGAAGCTTTACAAACTACAATAACAATTATAAAAGTAGTGTAAAAACAAAAATGTAAATAGTATAAATTAAGGAAATGATTTCATTAACAAAAGTCAGTTAAAAGGAAGAGATTATTATATGTTACATCCAAATTTAAGTAAGAAGAGATGGTTTAGAAATGAGTCCCGCAAAATTATATCAACTATAATCAGAATCAAAAGTAATTATTGTAAAACTTCAGCTCCCCTGTACAAAATTAATATTAAATCTGACGATAGATGTCAATGTGGTGAAGAAGGAACTTTAGATCATATTATATTTGAATGCATAAATTATAGTTTAGAAAGATCAAAATTGAATAGTGATATATTAGATGTGGTTAAACCTTTTCTTGTTAGTACTAAATTTTTGTTAAGTGATTCAAAACTAATTAGTGAATTATTGTAATATTTAGAAATTTGTAAAATTGAATTATAAATTATAAAAGATGTATAAAAAATGTTTGATGGTGGCTATGACGAAAGAAAGTCAAGGCAAATAAGTAAATAAATATAAAAAAAATAAATAATAAGGAAATGTCAATGGACGATCCTTAATATCGTATGTATGTTATGTATTGGTTATGGATAAATCGATGGTTGATCATTAGTTCAGTTGTAATTACGTAAAGGAATAAAAAAATAAAAATATATATGAATTTTTGTCATATAACTATTATAGCACCATGGTACTATGTTACATGGTACTTTTAATTGTGTATTTCTCACAGTTTACTTACAATTAGATGGCGGAAATTGCCATTTTACTTATATTCTAAAACTTAATCCATTTAGGTATACTTATGCATTTTCTAATATTTCTATTTGAAAGTGAAATTCAACAATATGAAAATATGAAGTATTAAACTAAATATTAATCAGTAACGTCGCATTTTTATATTAAAAAAATTACTTAATGCCGTTACAAGGGAAGTTTAACTTGAAAAATAGATTTTACAAATCTAGTTTTGTCAAAAACAGATCACATTTAATATAACTTAGGTATTTTGCTTGGTTAAGCCACAGTTATTTTCGACTAAAACAAAAATATGAACTGTATTAAACAAAAGTATTAACCATGGTTTATAGTAAACCTCAGTTAACTGAGCGTTGATAAAACGGCTCTTAGAAAGATAATCTTCAACATTGTATTGTTTTGCGCCGGTAGTTATAGCATAAGTCAAAAACAGTTATAATTTGTGGCTAAAATCGTTTTAAAAGTTTTAATTGCTTTTGGTTTTCTATATAAATTTTTCCAGTATTGAAAGTATTGGAAAATTGTTATATATATATATATTTATTCATATATATATATATATATACATATTTATATGATACACATATTTTTCAATAGAGTAAAACTTTTAAAATATAACAATTTACCTTCCAATATTCTAAACCAAACTTGTCTTATGCAGTTGAAGTATGGTCTGCTCTGTGCTCTGGTCGGGCAACAAGCAACGAACACCGGGGTCACGGGTTCAATTATTTTTGTTTTGGAATTGTTTTCGTTCAGTTACTATTTTCTTTTATTTTTGTTTATTTACCTGAAACAAAAAAACAAATATCAGAACAAGTTTTCTACAAATATAACTACAACATTCATATGTACGTAATACACATGTATATATTACTTACATACATACATATATTACACACATATACGAGGCGTGTTTTTTAAGTAAGTACCGTTTTGGAATTAAAAAAAGACGTGCAAAGATATCGCAATAATTTTATTTTAACATGAAAGCCTGTACCTTAATCTACTTTTCTACATAATTTCTGTGAATATTGAGGCACTTGTCATAACGTGGCACCAGTTTTTGAATACCCTCCTCATAAAATTCTGCCGCCTGACTTGTTAACCACTGTATCACAACTGCCCACTCCGTTCTTCATCATGCACATTTGTGCGGCCATCTTTAAATGCTCTCACCCATTTCCTTACCATTCCATCACTCATAATGTTTTGTCCGTAAACTTCACAGATCTCACGATGAATATCGATCGGTTTTACGCCTTTAGCACTAAGAAATCGTATAACAGCCCGTACTTCACAATCGGCGGGACTCACGATTGTCGGAGACATCTTAAACACTCGTCACATAGAGGGTCAAAAGGACGTGTCAATTTTAGTTTTAGATTTTTGTAATTTTCAGATGGTGTTTTAAATTTTAAAAGGTTAGTGGTATGATGAAAACGAATACTACGAAATACGAATAAAAATAAAAAAAAATGAACTAGAGTTAAGTGTGATGTTACTCAAAATATCTCAATAAATTGCACTGATGGATACAAAGGCAAATTAAGATAGCTCAAGGTTTTTTGAATGAACTCGAATTACGACCAATGTCGTAATTCGAGAAGTACCTGTATATATTTACAGGTCGCTGTACCTGTAAATATATACTATCTGCAACATAATCATTTTTCAAAATTTACCTGTGTTAAAAAAGCATTCCAAGCTTTCTCTTAAAGCTTAAAAGTTATTCGAAGAATGCTAGAGAAAGCTTTTTTCATCTAATATTAAAAACGTCTAACACGATATCAGGATTATGACAAAATAAAAAATATCTACTATAATACGTACGTGTAACATCAGTGTGCGCTGTACAGGGGTACAGTGTACAGCGTACGTACCTATAATACTCGTATAAAATGTAAAAAGGAAGCAGAATGTAGTTTTAATGTTTAAAATGTTACTGAAGTTTCATATTTTATATTTATAGTTGAATAAAAGTTGATACTATACATCACAAGGTGCCTTGGAATTTTGCAGCTCGTTCTTAATAAAGTTACTTATACAGGGTGTTAGATCTATCAATACCATCGACTATTAAATAATGTAACATCTATTATGTATTACGTTTGTGTATTTTCTGCCCTTTTAATTTAAGTATTTGAAATGTTCAAAGTTTCTTATATTGTTACTAAATATTGTTATGTGTTTTGTTAAATAGTTTTGTAAGGTTAGTAAAAGTGTTTATGACGGATCACCTGTTATGCGTGTAGCTATCCCGTTCCACCATGAATAATTACGTCTCTTTTTCTACGGCACTATTTATCACCAGTCACAATCTTACAGTTACACACTTGTAATAGTGGAAATGAAAGTTAACCTACTATAAGCGCACCGCTCAAACTACTTATTCAGCTTATACTACTTAGCAGCCTACGTCATCTAACTGTGTTGGTGACGTATAAACTAACCGCGTACATAAGTGAAACCGCAGTTAACGTACAAGCATCGTGTATATCAACCTCCTATATCGAAATTGTACTTGTTTTGTGCTATTTTAATTGTGTGACAAATAAAGATTTTTATTACTTAAAATAACACCAGCGTTATTATTGAACAAGATCTTAGAATATACTTTAATCTCCTTCTCAATATGAAGAATTAAAGAGTCGTGAAATATTTATTAGTATAAGCTAATACGTTTACATAAGAAATACTAATTTTACATAAAAAATATGAATCGATTTGTATGTATTGCGAGACTAGAAGAATAATTTAATGATTATTTTATCGTATTTGACAAGTCATCAGCTTCAATCGGCACTTTAACGTTACTAGCAGACTGTGCTACAATAACTTTTACAATACTTTGGTAAGGCATGTGTATAAAGCACAGGTTATTCGGAGGTTTAAGGCATTTTTAGAAAGAACAGAGTTGATTGAAGGTGAACAACGCAGCAAAATCACTTCATCATCAAAAATATTGTGCATTCAGATAGTCAATTTAACTCACATCATCTGCTCCACCAGATTTTGACCAAGGAATTGGGGATAGAAATAAAAATATTCTTGTTGCACAAAAATCACTTCAAGAGAAACCATTAAACTTATAAAGCAGTGAATGTTAATATATAAAATATTTAAAAAAAGAACATCACATAATGTTTCAACGTAGGCATAACATTGAGAGTCACCTTTTAGGTGTACGCTATTGGCTCTAGCGCCGTGAATTACGTTGTACAGAACCTTTAAGTTGATAGATATTATAATATATGGCTCAACATGACTCTATCATAAACTTGAAAAGCCTTACCAAGCACTTACAAAAGCTGTCATCAGTCAAATATCAAACTCACTCCACTTTCTTAAAATACCACACCACATGTTCCCATCCAAACCTCCCTAGTCCCCTACCAACATCGTAACCTAACTTCATTTAGCTCTCTTTGAATTTCACAACCCCACCCACCCGCTACTTACACCAAAGACCTGTCATTATGTTCAAAAAAACTGAATGAATACATTTCACAAATCAATAGCTATAAGTCTCAATTACTCATTTAATGTGTCAACAGATTGTGTAAGGCTGTATTTAATGTTATGGCGAAGGGAGGGAGGGGGATAGGAGGGGGCATGAAAGAAGGTGTGAAGGGTGAAAACTTACCTGGAGCGGAAATCATGTAATGTTATGTGTAACGTATGGAATATTAAGGGAAGATATTGTATAGATATTTTAATATAAATTCCACTAGAAAAATCAACGAGGAAAATTAAAATTTGAGTACGTATTAAGTTATTAAGTTGTGAATTTATATGTGTTGTTCTAAAGCCAATGCAATTACGGGGGTAGTTTGAAAAGGTTCCAACCTTAACATGAAGATGAGCACTATTGGTCGATTTAGCACTATTTCAATTATATGGGATAAAAACTGTAGAAGTTATGAGAATTTATGTGGTTTTTCTTAAGATTTTTGCTCATAACTCGAGAACCCTTCTATAGCATTATAAACTGTAGATCTAAATCAATGTAAGGGAGCATTTTACACACATTTCTAGTGCATTGTTTAAATGTAGCTATCCGATTATACAAGTTACAGTCATTTAAAAAAAAAAAATCTGCTTTTTTAAGTAGCTCTGTCCCATCAATTGCAACCATTTGTTTGACTAGCTGCATTTTAACGTGGTCGTACATTGCAAAATTTTACTAAAGGACCATCGAATTAAAGTTAAAGAGACGGCAAAGGCTATGAACGTCACAAAAGAACTTGTTTGTTATATATTGACTGATGATTTGTACATTAGAATGCCAACCCTGCATTTAGTGCTGCGATTCCTTACTTAGAACCAAAAATGCATTAGAAATAACATTTCTAAAAGCCAAAAACGTTCCAAATTGGGATTCGAATTGATTGACCTTTGACTTTTTCTATTTCTTAGACTTACAGTTTCGTTCAAAAGACAAAATACAATCGTAAAAAAATACTTTGCAAAACAAGATGTCTAGTACTATTTGGATGGATTAAACAGATGAGAACGAGAGTATTGCTGTGAAAAGTGTATAGCATACGCAAAGACTATGTTGAGAAATAGAACTAAAGTTGGAAAATCAAATTCTTGTTTCCATGTTAGACTCTAAACTTTTCAGCCGATCATCGTGTATAATTTAGGATATATATGCATCATCAAGTCTATTTTAAAACTATTCATATTTTAAATGAAATGAAAAGTTAGTTGTGAGGAAAACGTCTCATTTCCACCCCTTTTCACTACATAAATTTAATAAAACACAATATTTTTCATGCACGACACAATGCTTACATAAAATACCCCCACCCCCACCACACTCTACTCTTCTCTACCCCAACTAATAGGAATTCTAGAAGAATAAATCCTAACTTTATTTTTTCTTTTTTTTATGTTATATGTTATTCTACATATGTAATACATATACGTAACTCAATCCAACACGTGTGAGGTCGTTGTAGGTCATGTCACCCGTATAGGCAACCACCCATCTCTTCAGAGTCACCCTACTGTCCAAGCAAACGTATAACAACATTCTCCACCCTCCCTAAAACTTGAAATGACTATCAAAACCTTAACTAAACTGGCTTAACAACCCTCTGACGTCGGCATCGGCATCGGCGTTGGCCTATACTACCACTACTATATTATTAAAGAAACTAATATAAAGTCACGTGATCAATGTAAGAGGAACACGTACCATTTTATACCTGGAAAAAGGGTTCTAATTGTATATACAAAATACTAAAACATGTTATTGAGGACAAGCTTGAATCGGGATTTATTATTTATGTCTAAATTTGATATTCGGGGAAGCAAGGTTACACTTGTACCTCACTTCACTCTAATCAAGCACTTGACTATTTGGGTGGAGTATTTTCAATTCGAAGGCCGCGATATATTATATATGTTATCGACATGGGCGTCCGCAGCAGGGGAACAAAAATATTTAAAAAAGTAATGAGTTTTGAAATGAAATTGAAATGGAGATGATATTGGTAGTAAGGAAAAGGTGAGGGAGTATCTATAACAAATTTACTAAATATAATTAGCAGAAAGTTAATCTCAAGTACAATATATTAAGAATATTACGGCGGTGGTTTTATCGAAATTATCCAAGAGTCAGATTACATCATTCTCTTCAAGTAGTCTCGAATGCAGAGCCATATACGCATTCCAGAGTTGTTTATGTTAAGATAAGACTGAAGCAGGGCCATAGTAGCATCAGTATTGTTCTTAGAGAACAATATCGCTAACTGTACCAACACGCTGGTCGCGGCTGACTCCAATTTAATAGTTTCGGAACCGAAATCGGAGTAGGAGGCGTAATATCAAACTTTTCATAATCGGAGTCGAACCTCCGTTACATCCCTAGTATATATAAATTGCGACACTATTGGCTAATATGATTTTTAGTTAGTACCAACTTTCAAATGATATGTGTCAAAATTTTATAACATTTTGACCATCGGATTACTAGGTACAGAGTACAGTGTACGGATTACTAGTACATTACTATATAAAATATAGTACCTGAGTGCTGTAAGTGACGCTACTTTCGTAATTTTATAACAATGACAAAATCGGAATTTCGTATGTTGTTACAGCATTCTCTATTAATGAAAGAAAATACAATGCAAGCAAAACAATAACTTGACAAGTGTTCTTCGGACTCGGTGACAATGTATGCGTACTTCTTTATAATTTTGATCAGAAAATACACCTATGTCTAAAAGTTTAATGTCCTACCTCTAGATTTCCAGTACAGGTAGATAGAGTTACAAGAATCACAAAGAGTCAAGTTTAATTCAGTGTGTAATGATTTTTATTTTGCTTTGTCATCCCCACTTCATTTGCTTTGACAAAAATATCAGAACATTTTAGTTGGTTACGTATTTTGACTAACAAAAAAAAAGTTCTGTAATAAAACAAATAAAAAAGATATATATGAATACGCGATTAGATTTAAATGGAGCTACGGGTCGTTGCTGGGTCTGGGTCTTATGCTACGTGTCGTATAACGAAAGCTTACGAGATTCGTAGACTGACTGACTGACAACGAGTCGTAGCGATTCGTACAACGGAGCGTAGCGAGCCACAGTGCAACCATACGATGTAAACGTCGCGTTGCTAGCTGTAGTGAGATCTGATTTAGGGAAAATATGTTTTTAGAGCTAAATGCATCATACTTTAAATCTGGTCTGTAGAGTCGGTATTGGACAAAATGTCGGCTTAAACTCCTTACAGTTGGAAAATGAAATAAGTATCAACTTTACTAAAATATTAATTAGCTAAGACGTAGAGTGTTAAGATATACATTATATTAAATGTTTCTTTAATATTTTGTAAAGTTAGGTGTTTAAATTTGTTGTAGTTCTTTAAGTTACTATTTTAATTGGTTATATCTATTTAAGACACATTTGAAATACTGATGTTTAACATATAATATTCGTTTCTAGAATTAAAAATATTGTGTACCACCCCAAATAGTCTGTTGTCATATGAGAGAAGTTACTGTTACAACGGAGAATCGCGAAACAATCCATAACAAATTTATACTGGACTATGGCAGAGCTAGAACGGATAGAACGAATTCTTCATTTGTAGAAAGCATTTCCGTTTTTGTGTACTATTATGAAAAACCGAATAATACTATTTTTTGTCAGATTAAAAATATGTAGTCGTCTCGTATATTCACCCCAGCTTAGAAACCAATTTTCCTTGATGAACATGGATAACTATTTATTTTCTTTACAGATTCAACGTAAACGTATTTCATCCCTCTTCCGAATTTTTAAATAAACGAAATTCCGTAATATCCTTAGATAAATTTAAAGACATCAAAAGTTTCCCTACCAAATAACAATTTTTTTAAAATATTGATGAATGCATTTTCGAGCAATTTAAAAAACAAATGATAAAAAAGATCACAGATTGTGAAAGTACAAAATACTTTTTATGACACATGCATTTTCATGTGAACTGTGAGAAATACACATTAAAAATTACTATGTGTAATATAGTACCTGAGTGCTATAATGATTTTGTACAACAATTATAATGAAAATGTAAAAACAGCTATGACTATGGGAATAAAAACTTTATGGATAGCACTCTGATGCTATGACACATAGTGTGTAAATCTCGCAGTAAATAAATTGTTGAAAAATTTGTAAATAAAAGGTATTTACAAGTGGTTACAAGTGGAAATTTCCGCAAACCCAATTAAACACTTTTAGAAATGGACATAATGTGTAGGTTTACAAATTTGGTTTCAAAGTTCACTTTAATCAACTTTTCGACAACTTCGGTAAAGTGTTCTTCATTTTGGGACTACAAAGCAACAAGCTAACACTTAATTCTATTACCCTCCATCATCAAATAAGATTGTGTCTTTATAAAAAACATTTTGTAACTTTGTTTATTACATTTTTCATAAAAATGTATGAGATATACTCATAATATTCTCAAGTTTCATTTTATTTGAAGAATACTTCTTTTATCCTACGCTAAATTGTACTTTACTTTAAATCAATTGACCTATATAACTAAAAACTAGTATTTATCTTGGATCTCATCTTAAGAAATACTTATAGATGCTTCTTTAACAATTGAATAGTCCTCAGTCACCCGATTTGATCACGATCGTTCTAGATATTTCTTTAGTATTCTTCAGCCGACCTAGCAGAGCTACAGAGCTACAGAGTATCTGAGATCTGCACGCTTTACGATTCACTGCATCAAGCTTTGAGTCTTTCATACTTTTACTTGTTATGTATTGGTAACGATGTTTATATGATGGTATCGTTGTATCGCATACGAGTGTGTTTCATCGGAGCTTTAAAGCTCGATACGCTCCACCGACGACGACTGTAGGCATTTAGACAAAAACCGTAGCTAAAATAGTTTATTATATAAAGTAAAATAAGTCAAATGTGACCTACCTGTCTAGCCAACTATGAGAGAAATGTTAAATGTGAGAGAAAATAAATATACTTTGAGAGCTAAATGTTGAAAATGTTTTAAGAAATATTATAGCTTTTAAATGTAAGAGTTTTAAGTACTGTAAGCTCCTTTATAATGCGGATTTCAACAGTACGAATTTATGCAACGCGTCTATCATATTTTGGTGAGTGCTTCTTTTTGTGAACAACACATAACACGTATTTCGCGTGATACCTCCACAACGCGAATACTCTTCTAAAAAAATATCATGTTTACACCTTTATATATTTTATACTAAGTGGTCAAACAATCTAAAAGTCTCTCATAATTTAGTTCTTTATAATAGAATAGAGTTTTTTTAAAAATCTGTAGAACCGTTCTTGAGATACACGATAAAACGATGCCCTTTTTACACTTTGTGAGCCTGCGTAAGTTAAGTATATGCACTTTAATTGTTAATATCTCGCCTCACAGATGGCCAAGACATTTGAAATGTTGTAATTAGATTAAGACCACTAATACAGGGTGTTTGGTAGCAAAGTGCAAAGCCTTAAGGGAATGATAGTTGACACCTTTTAGAACATTTTGAGCCATACATGTCTTAGCCGAAGTCTGATTATTTTTTACTGCAAGCTATTTTTAAGTTATTTTTATAAAAACCCAATTTCTGACAGTAAAATGCCAAAAGTAGCCCAATTTAAGTTGGTATGTTTAGTCAGATATGTACCTAATCTAATAAACAAACTTTCAAGCATCTGTGTTATTTAAAAAAAATATTAGACGCTTTTGAAGTCGTAAAAACTTTTATAATTAAAAGAAAAGCTGCGCAGTTTATGGCATTTGGAAAAATAAATAAAATAGCCTCGATTGTTCAAACCTTTTTAAAAACATGCTCGGTTATTGACCTTTCTTTCAAGGTATCATTTAAGCTGATATTCCTTCTACCTCTCCTCGTTTTCTTCTTGATCCATTTCTTCTATTTTATCATCAATTGGTTCCTTTACTCTAGCCTTAATTTTGACTAATACGTTTTTTTATTTCTTTTTTTAGACTCTGCCATTGCCATCAAACTCTGCTACATGTATACACAAGCTTTTAACAATATTTTCTACAGAAAAATACAAATTATACGTGGCACTGTACCGTATTAATTTTGAGTACTATCATATTTTCTTCACTACGTGAAGTAACGTAACAAACACTGCATTTTCCATATTTTCCTCATTTTCTTATTGCCACGTTGCATTATTGACTCAGTCTAGACATAAACATCGCGCAAACCTACAACGACACCATCTGATAAAAGACTTCACTATATAAACATAAAGAATCGTCGCAATGAATTGTTATGGTAACCATAAGTCGTATTTTACTGTCATATACAGTATAGTAGCAAAGTAAACTACAGCCATACACATACGTTTTTGTATCCTCACTTTATATTTTCTTTGAATGCCATCTAAATACGTACATATTTGAAACCTCACATTACTCTTACGTTTATTCGTATGTGAAAATGTTTTTCCTTACATATTTTATAAAAGTTTTCATCTGTTACTTGATTTTCTTTGTGAAAAGTTCACGCTCAGATGTTTTCTCCTTATTGTATCAGAATCAGTCAGTCAGTGTATTAAAATATATCAAAGGCCTTTCACTTTTAAAATGTGAAATTTGAGATACGAGTATAAAGGAATATATATTTTTATTAAAATTAATATTGTTGGATTTTGTTTTAACATTTTGAAAGTAAAAATATTGAAATGAAAAGTCATTACTTAAGGAGGTTGTCTTACTATGATTCTAAAGTTGTATTCCTTATGCGTAGTAAGAATGGAACCACTTATAGAAAACCAGAACTTCCAGAAAACTTTAGGTCACCAACGAAGCTAGGAGATGGAGTGAAATTTCAAAACGACTCCAAGCACAGTCTGGTGATGCTACTCCTACTAAAATCCAGGTGTTTGACTAGGCTCATAAGTTTTGCAATAATCGTTATAAAGTGGAAAATCAAAAAAATAAACGTTCGGGCGTTCACCGTTAATATATACAATATTCAGGACTTGTAATTAACATGTAAGCTTTACTTTTTCTAGATTACATTTGGCTTCGCTACACCTTACAGACTCTTCCCTGCTTCGTTCCCACTTCTGATTTTGAAGATATAAATAGTTATACAGTAATAAGCATATCTACGATTTGAATATAAAATTATATAAGCAATACGTAATCAAGTTTGAATCTTCGTTGTCATAATTAATTCATGACTTCACTGTCGTGATTTGAATCGTACTCGACCAAGATTTATAGCACACAATTATGTGGTTTGAGAATATATAAAAGTTTATATACATGTGCTATGCATGTGTCTATGTACTTACATCGTTTCATAATGATTAATTTCTACATTAAGATTTATCAACTCTTCTTCTAATTAAAAATCAGGTAATCTGTTATCACAGAGCTGATTCGTTTTCGTGCTACCGGCCCCCAAAGGTGATAAATATATACAAAATTTGCTAAAAATATAAAATCTAATTTTTTATATTATTATTTTGTATATAAATATAGTTATGCTATAATTTATATAATATATATGTTACATGTTGAATATTAATCCTCTTATTTCATAAAATAGCAAAAGCAGACCGAATTTAGAATTAAGAAGTAAAAAAATTATTTTTTTACAATATTATTAAGCCATAGTCTTGATTGGGTACAAACCCAATCTGATATTAAAGGTCGTCAAAGGTGAAAAAATATGATGAATACACTGAACATAGATGTTGCCTTACATTTATGTAACAAATAACTTTGTGAAAGGTATGATTAAATTCTGAGAGTATAAACAGTTCTACTTCTGACTATAGACGACAAAGACTAAACCGAGACATTTCCCTCAAATTATTAGCCGGGTAAGTAAAATGACCCCACATATATGAACAAAATTAATTAACACACTTTTTAATTTAGTCGTTGTTATTTAGCTCTATTTATTTTTATATCAGTCTTATCTCCACCATTGTATTACAAGCTGTAGTGTTGTCTAACTATAACATAACTAAACCCATATAACCAGGGAGTGCCGTCATATTTTTGATATTTATCACTGTCCACCATTTTAATCCGACAAGTCACACACTTATCATACGCTGGAGTGTCTAACGCCATCTAGTTGTTGAATTTCGCGACACTTTCAATCATTTGGCTGACTAATTTGTATAAGGCGAGGCTTTTATTTAGCTCAGTCATGATATTTAGTGATATAAGTGTACTTCATAACACAGAAATGTGCGAATTAGTTCTTGGGGAGATTATATTAACATAACCATTCAGTTAATCTTTATATTATTGACCCATTGACCTTCTTTTATTCATTCAAACTACGTGAAATGGAAAATTTAATAATAAATACTCGTACTATATTAAGTCGTAACTTACCGTGTCCTTACGGAGTCCTTGTCTTATAGCACACAGTATTGTTTTAAGCCAGCCATTCACGATCATTCCATCGTTCCAAACTAAAAGACATCACTCCAAAATCGTATCGCTATTGTAAAAACTTGACGCTTTCTCTTAACTAATTTTTCTTTTAAATGTTAAACAGTGAATTTTCGGGCGTATATTTTTTAAAGAGCTTTATTTCTCAACCAAACCTTAACAGTAGTCTATTAATAGTTGACAGCTGACGGGAGTTGCGCGGGAAATTTAAAAAGTAACAGACTTATCCAATTACCTCTGTATATTTAGCGTGTTCAAAACTGCCAGAGTTTCGAATATGACTTAGTAGTTGGAATCGACGTAAAACAAAAAAATATATCAGTGTTGTTACACATTGTAGATAAAGAAACCCGCGTATCCTGTAACATGATTAATCAATATGTCCTATGACACATTAGACATGTTCCCATTCTATATATTACTATCTACCTATATAAAAAATTTCTAGTACAATAATATTTTTTCTCGACACGTTTTTGCCACCCCCACCCTCAGCTCCTGCTAAAGCACTTTGGAGAAGTACATTATTGAATGGAAGTTGTCAAAATAGATCATTCTCAATAAAGTGTCGGACACCGTGTAAGGAGAGTGTTAGAAGGGTATAAAGGGAGCGAGAGGGAGTGTATGGGTGAATAGGGTAGCAGTAGCATCTCTTTGTTTGTGTCTGGAACGCTGGGGTTTGTTATTGTGTCCTCTCTGGGGATTGAAAACGGGGTAGTTGTTGAGTGGGAGATAAATGAACATAGGTGTCGTTTTAGAGTGTAGAACAACCATCCTTCAACCTCGAGTAGACTGCAATACATCTATTAGTGTGACAAGAATTACAGGACGAGCATCCGGCGGATCCACTTGCCTAAGTAAACATTTTATTTCGAGATAACGGAATTATTGACAGTAAAGACTAATAATATGTCTCTTTGAATGCTGACTGTGAATTTATTTGTTGAATTACTTCATTTTATTTATACACGTATGCTTTGGTATCTAAGTCAGAAGTGGGTGTAGCTGTTGCACTTTCACTAGGATTTCAGATACGTATCACCACCGAAAAAAAATATTCTCAGAATCTTTTCGTAAGAATAATCCTTTATCTTTCCAACAAGAAACAATTAAATGAAGACGTAGTTGTTGTCTTTTTTATGTTTGAAAATATTTATTTTACAAAAAAAGAAACAAGATATATCTGTCTCTGTTACACTTTACTGGTTTATTTGCAACTTCATTCAATACTGATACGGTAGTGACGCCAGATGAAGTGATTTTGCCATTTGTTGCTCATATCACTGACATTTCCTTGAACGAGTCAAATCAAATTGAATTGTTCCACGACAAAAAATCATACGCATCTTCAATATGATGTCAAAGTGAGTCCAAAATATTTAATGGGTAAAAACTTGTTAAAAGACAGCATATTAAAAAGGTAATTATAAAAGATTTGTGGCACATTACAAAAAGGTTAATTGAATTTTGTAGGGATCTAAAACTAGTGACACCTAACAAAAATTAAGCAATGGTTTGATTAGAAACAATTGATACATAATAAGTTTTGTTTCGCGAGACCAAATTTAAAATCTGGCAACTGCTTCTTCAATCTATAAATAGACATTTATGGTAACAATGACTGATAAATATTAAAGTATACGAAACAACTCGAATACTGGATTGAAACTCATCGTCGCAAGTAGTCTCTTCCAGTGTGAGAACAGTCTAATTTCGTTTCGTTTGTATCTCTGTCTAATAAATAAAATTACTTCAGATATCTTTTTCGTTTATTAAATTCCTTTCATGTGATTTAAATTATAAGTGAACGAAAATGTAATTTCATTGTGCTCGTAACCGTGACGTCAGTACTCTAATACGCGTACCATTTCCCTGAATTACATCTCCCCGAGTACATACTTATCTAACGATATTAGATAATAGAATTTAATAAATATCAACCCTATCAGAGTATGTGTATATTACAGTAGAAGTAAAAAAAAATTCAATTTACAAAAACGAAATTTTCTATTTCCTGTTTTAGCAAGAACGGATACTTTTTTTAGGCAGGCATAAAAACAATTAATATTAAATACATTAGCCCTGCATCCGCAGTTAATGTACACACGCATGTAGATAAAAACAACCTCTACTTTACCGACCTTGTTGTCGGTAAATCCAGGGATTGTGAAACAATTTCCAGGAAAATACAAAAAATGTGGGTCACTGGATCTATAGTGACATAAAATGTATTTAATGTCATTAGGTTGATAGCGTGTAAATTCTCATAGTTAATTTAAAAAAAAATTATTACTTGTAGGTTTTTAAAACCAAATTGTATAACAAGTACTTGTCGCACAGACAAAACTGTAATATGTCTGAAGACTATAGCCAGATATTTGAAAGCAAAGATAGTTTTAAAAACCTTATTGACTTCATCAATGAAACAAATTTAATCTCTATATTTCAAATACCCATACTCGAGTCTATAAGTTGTAAATTATGTTTTGTAAATGTATATATTCTTGCAAATCGATTATCATTTTAGTACACTGTTGCCATCTATATCTAACTATATAACCATGAAGTATTGTTTCACCTTAAGTGCTAATAACTTTTGAAAGTTGATGCATTCAAATAAATATTTTTTAAAAAGTATTAGGTGCTAATCGCCAGACGGTTCCGCGACCAAAGGGTTTACAATCTAGAACGAACTTGTAGTATTCTCTTAACAGAACAGTAAGGTACAGAGCATCCCTTAGCGAATACATATACCCGTACTACCCCCGTGGCGAAACAAAAACATAATGTGGCATTAGTGACGAATGGCCTGCGTTTCTGCCTCCCAGCCACCCCTGTACGTCTATAACATCTAAAGGAGGATGTGGATTGTGCCGTGAGTGGAAGATACATCTCCTGTCCTATATAACCACCAACCCCATTCTTCCCTCTATAAAAAGCCACCGCCATACATTCCGGCTCACTGAAGGACCATCACCACCACCAGCAGAGGGCCAGAACGAGGACTGGGATCATTGTTACCTCTTTATGAGTGATTCGGCGTGTTCAGCTGCTTGTTTTAGCCCAGCTTTATTTGGTCCATTCTCCGCGGTCTATGACCATATCGCGCATTATCTGTTTTCTAAACTACTCATCTAAAGCAAGATACACGCATTTTTTTACCGAAAATGTAGCTTCTATGGTTCATGGTTAACTTAATGTAAATTATTACTATGCGATAATGTACTGGAGAATCAACTAACTCCTATAGATAAGGGACTAAGGATTTAGAGTTCTCTCACGCTTCAACCGACTGTCTCTAACATCCGACTCTTTTTGCGGTGCATCAATACACTACTGTATCTCAGAAGTGGGAGTTTTGGAGTGTACACTTAGTCATGAATATTCGAACATGCTAGGATACAGACATCTTCGAACATAACGTTTACGGTACTAACTATTAGTCGGTTACAGTAGTCACAAGTAGTCGGTTAAGGTGACAGAGTTGCTAAATTCTTGTTCAAACAAATATGTAGAAGCGTTACCCAAATATAAACCGGAAGATTTCAATACAGATTTATTGGTGATTTATATTAATGTTTAAATATCTATTTTCTCTATCAGATAGGAGCTGATAGCTTTTTGATTTATTTTTTTAAGAAATAAGATGGCTGCCGTAGTAGTCGCCTCAGGCCTCAGCCCAAATGTATACCCAGAAAATCTCACATCAATTGTGACTAGATGTAATAGATTTTGCGTAGAAAAAGATAGTTTCAGATACTTCCACTGTAAATTTAAACACAGAAATAGAGTGCATGAAACAATCCAATTCTCAATACTTTTTATACATTTTTTTACGAATATAAATTATTATAAAGTTATTTAAAGTAGTTGATATATTTGCAGTATACTGCAGTTGACTTAAAACGGTTTTCCTTACTGCAATTTTTCATAGTTTAGTCAGTCGACATTGTCTCTACTTTCTAGTCCCTAGTATGTCAGCGCAAGGATTTATGCTTAATTAGAGTTGATCTCTGATCCAAGCGAATGAATTGTATGAAATCCCCTGAGGATTTAATCCATCCCTAGAATCTAGAACAGCGTTATGACGATTTATATTTCTCGTCGACTAATAACCTTTCTTTGAATAAAGAAAACGTCTACCGCTAGTACAAGATAGAAGTAAAAAAATACAAGTTTCTCTTGGTAAGCTGAAAAAAACTATCAAATTGTAAGAAATGGATGGCAGCAACATCGATCACTTGCCCTCGCATTTGTACGGATCTCGTGAATGTGCGCTGAGCGGTCCTTTGCACCATGGGATGCTGCAATCGGATTTCCGCTTTGTCGTTTTGAATGTACTCGCCAAGAGAGAGTAGTGATATCACTATCAATTAATTTTAAATTTTAATAAAACCTAGGTAAATATAGTATAGTTCAAATTACGAGAGTTCGGCGGCGACTCATACTTAAAACAAGTTGTGGGGTATAAACTGCCGATATAACTAAAAAGCACTAACTCACTTATTGTTCTATAATGTATATAGAAACGAATAAGATAAAATTCATTATCGTATTATAGATTTATAACGCTCTTACAATCTCTTTTAAGGTTAAGTCGCCGCCGAACTATCGTGATTTGGACTATATTCCAAAAGTACGAAATACTTAATACTCTTTATTATAATTACTTGGTAATTATTACGGTTCTGTAATATTTTACATTAAAACAACCTAGTAACATTCAATCTAAAAAGGTTTATAATAATTGATAATTTGTGCAGCTATATTAACAAATGCACCATTAGAATCCATACAAAAAATTGATAATACCGTTATAGCTAATTTGACTCTATTTTTGTTCAAGAAGTAGATAGTATTTAAAAGTAGTTAAAATGTTCAATTAAAACGTAAATTAAATATCAAAACAGTGAGGCTTAAGCCTCATTCCCACTCACTGTTTTGATATTTAATTTACTGTCTTTCTCTAATATTTTATTCTAAAATTCGTGTTTTAATTTGAGTTTAGTTAATTTAGTTGGTGCGCATGTGTCTTTATTCATACAAATTTTGACAGTTGGACAAAATTGAAGGTGAAATAATTAAAAAGGTGTACTTTTATTATTTTATAGCTACTTTAAATGCATTTAATCCTTAATAAATGTTATTAATACTTGTAAAAAGATTAAGTTATTGGTTGGTAAAAATAGGTCATTAGTAGTGTTGGAGTATGGTATGTCCACTTAATTCGCAGATACGTACCTACATCACTTATTTTTTTAAGAATACTTTGAATAGTCTACAGACCTCTTATCTTTTCACATAACTGGACTACCAACAGCGCTGTGAGACCATTCTAACACCCTGTAGATTGTCAAGTAGAACACAAGAAAGCAAAGTTTGCAGTCTATCAAGAAAACTGTCTTAAAATCATGTTAAACATAATATATATTGTAAGTTCCAAAGTTGTTTGACGTTAACAGTCCACTGGAGAATAGATGCATAGATGCATCTCTCTACTTCATGTACTAACTTAACTTACGGCTAGAATATTCGATGGTTTATGGTAATGAAGACGAAGTGGCGAAGACAGGTGCAGGTGTACTTGCAGCTGAGTTAAAACGTGTTATTTAAATTAGTGGTAAACATATTAGTGATTGAACTTGAATTGCCTTAGCCAACTTTACTTGAACTAGAAGTTGTTTAATCTAAGAATACTTTTTAAAATGTATCAGCTAAACACAAAATATGGATATTATGCAAAGGACAGTGATTGAAATAATTGGTTTCACAAGTATTACGTGCTTAATACTTATTAAATCATTAAACTAATACAGGGTGTGTTAAAAGTAGCACGTCACTCTGGCGCACCTTAGACGCACCGAATAAGCCTAACACGACCTTAGTAAAAGTTACATGGTTTTCGAGATATCGTCAGTTAGAGTTCTTTTTTTAAACTCTCCTATTTTTAACATTGTTAGTGCTGACGCTTTCTTTGATAGCTCTTCCTTTCATTTTATTATTTGTGCGCTATCGTGTACTTAAGACGAGTTACTTAATAGTAACTTAAGACGACACAAGCGTTTTTGTCAATGACTTATGTAAAATACAAAAATTCTGGTTTAATCTTGACTAAAATCCTCAGGTTACAAACTGTATTTTAGGTGGCATTTTTTACGTAAGAGGTAATTTGTTTTATGATAGATAACCCTTAAATACACACAACTGCGTTTAGAGGGTTGTATATATTTGAAGCGTTCGGATTATCGCATCCTTACTATGTCATGTTTAGTACGGTGGGTTTGAAAATGGATTCTTAACTTTTAATATTATTCCAATATTTTGTTATACAAATTAATTAAATTTTTAAATGCATGTAAAATTAAGTCAAAGGAATTTTATACAATGTATTTATTAGAATATAATAAACGAATAACATCTCCCAATATTAACTGTATACCAACTAACAAATGTTAACTGTAACTGATACAAATTTTTAACACTATCTATTGTTATCTAGTTTCTCAGTTGTTTGAAAATCTATTGTTCATTAAATCACAAATAATAATAGTAATTTGAATTATTATATTTGACTATTTAAGGTGATAGATGAAGATACAGGCTATAAGAAAGGAGAAGCAGGAAACGGTTTGCCGAGAGGAGACAAAGAAGACAAGAGGTGAGGAAACGGTGAGAATGAAGGAATACTAGGGAAAATGAAGGAAGAGGGTCAAGAGAAGAAGAAGCAGAAAGTACTTTTAGAAATAAAAAGGTCTAGAATAGTTTAAGTTTAATTTTAAGTTAAAGTTCTATGAAATGTATTAAGAATATAGATTGTAAAGCCGAAAGGCGAACAATTAATAATAATAAAACAGTAACTGATAAATAATTGGAGAAGCTTATCCTGTGTTGAGTTAGTCCATGCTCACCAAACACATGTTGGTGTGGTAATTATATATACCTCTGTAATATCAAGTTAATTATATCATCGATAAATTACTGATACCAATTTCGATCAACACGTGGAAATAACAGGAATCCCATATTCGTAATTAATATTGCCTCTAATTGAATATTTGTGCAACTATATTAACAAATGCAGCATTAGAATCCATACAAAAAATGGATAATACCGTTATAGTTAATTTGACTTTATTTTTGTTCAAGAAGTCAAGGGGTAGACAACTAGAATTCAGTGTTTTAATTTTGCATTTAATTTATATTGCATAGCATATAAGAATATTCGTAGTTATTCCCTGTACAATTGTCAATTTAGAATTTAATTTGCGTTTTCTTTGTTTTTTTAAAACCAATTAAAAATACTATTTTGTATTTTAACCTCCAAATTGTGACAATCTGTCAAAATGCAGTAGGAATTACTTTTAAAAGAAGTTCAATGTCAGTTTTGAAAAATATAGAAGAGAAAAAAATTTCTATTACTAATTGTTATTAAAAATTGCAATTTTAATTATTTCACATACAATTTTGACGAACTGCCAAAATTTATGTTACTAACAATGCATACGCACCAACTAAATTAACTAAACTTAAATTAAAACACAAATGTGAAAAGGAATGCTTAAACGAAAACCTGAAATCTAGATTACAATATTAAGTAAAAACAGTAAATTAAATATCAAAACTGTGAGTGGGAATGAGGCTTAAGTCTTTATATTTTGTTTTAATGTAAAACTAGTAACAGGAAATCACTAATTTACATACCATATGAGTTAAGTGTAACGTAATATGAATGATATCATGAGAGATCAAGAGAATTGGAATGTTTAATCCCTCGATTACGTGGGAATCAGGGATTGAATCAAGATAACTTCGGATTGGTGGTTTCGGGTTTGGAAATTGGTCAAGAGAAATAATTCATAGTCCAATACGTAGGGTCATCTTGGGGTTAAAGCTAATTTGTTCACAACCACTAAACAATGGAGGCTTAACATAAGTCCCCGGAGCTTTTGACCCCTCTTCATCTATTATTTTAATTGGTGAATACATTACGGACAAGTGCATGTGAAATGCACTTCCTTTAAAGCTGATACGACCAATGCAGTTTTGAATTTAAATATAATGCTTTTAAAAAGAAGTGTGTGGTATATTTATAGTGTTTTCTTTTCAAAGAGAGTGAATTTTTCTGGAGCTGTGTGAAGAAAACAATTCCACCCTTTGAATTTTATGGTGCTCTATTACAAAAAGTCTTGCGCTATGTACACTGGCACATTTTTAAAATTAGTCTGCATATATGGGTTAAAACACTCCCTAATAAGTTAATGATTTAATTTAAATGCCCTAGCCAATGTTGACGTGAATATGAAAATATGATTTACTCATTTTATATTATTTATTCTTTGAAATATATTCATGTTTCGGAATGTACTAATTATGAAATAAATATTATAAAATTTAAAGAAGTAATTAGCACTTTATTAGTATTAAATCACTTACGGCAAAGAAACCTTTACACTTTATTAAGATTGCAACGTTAAGTAGACTATACTAATAATGATTATAAATAGGATTACTTCCAAGTAGTGTAGACACAACACTGCTGCATCTTGTTAAAGGAGATTACCGCTGCAATGAGCTTACTGCTGGTACTTTTATTATTTTTGTAGTGTTACGTCTGCAGCATAAGATTATGAATATGAACATTTTTTATACATTTCACTAATTACAAAGAAGACTTAGTCGTAGTTTACCGACTGTTAACGGCGGCCTGTTCTTTTAAATGAATCCCTATATTAACAGAAAGCTCACTTATATTTTTATAAGTATATTCTAACTGTCTATACCACTTAGAGCAGTGATGGTCAAGCAGCATGGTTTCTAGAAATGTATAAATTATATATATATTATATAGCTGTATAATACATTTTTAAATATTTATTTGAATGCATCAACTTTCAACAGTTATTAGCACTTAAAACAATATATACACCTATAAGCATTTACAATACGTAATTTACAACTTATAGACACGAGTATGGGTACTTAAAAGAAAGATATTAAACTATTTTTATTGATAAACTCAATAAGGTTTTTAAGACTTTCCTTGCTTTCAATTATCTGCCTTTATTCCTCAACCTTGTCTGTGCTATAGTAACTTGAGCATCGAAGAATAATATGCTTTACCGTTAGTGGGCAGGTACGTTGTTTACACATTGGTTGTGGTCTCTTTTGAATTGTCTCAAATTATTTTGTTTTTGTAATTTATATCCTCTAAATACAAAACGTAATTGATGTATTATTTATCGAAATTCTTTAAAGCTAAATTTTATTATTTATTGAACTGAACTTAATTCTGTTACATAGTAATTAAAAAAATTCAAAGGATAGCGTCTTCTTTAAATTTGAATTACCTAACAATTAGGTTTTATGATTCTATTAATTCAATAGCATTAAAAAATTGGTCACTAAATCTTATATATTAAGAAATATTTTTTACAAATAAGGTAACTTTTTCTATATAAAGTAAACCTGTGTTTTCTGGGCATACTTGTATTTCTCTTTTATTTAATATTATTAGTTATTTCTCTTTTAGAATACAGCATCATGTTCTATTTACCATTAATTTCTATCTAGTTTAAATTTCGATATGCAGGGTTATTTTAATTTTTTTAAATTATCAGTACATTTATTCTAGCAAATATAATTAATTTTTCAAAACAAATATTAATCAATATATTAATATATGATTACCCAATAAACATTTGATGAAATTTTAGTAAAATGCGTTTACTTTGAAATTACATATATTAATTTTAAGAAACTAATATAATTAACAATTTTTTATTTTACAACATATAATAATTTTAAACATAATTTATAAATATTAGTTTGGTGTATATTTTAAGTAACGATATAATAAGAAAGTGATTTCTGAAAATGTACTCAAAGTTATAACTAGCATTATTCAAATTTTTAAGTTGTACAAATGTAATCGCTATGAAAAATTAATTGTAAGTTCCGTAGCTTGGCCATGACTGAATCAATGTGAATGGACTTGCTTGCTATATTATTTTACTAATTGGATATATATTTAGAGCTCTTAGCTAAAATAACCTACTTAGTAGCATGTACTTGAGTTAGCGTAGTGAATTCTATAGCACGTATCACATGGCAAACCCTCCCATTTGTATGGCCTCAGCAAATGTTGGATATTTTACATGATAATGTCTGGACTGATTTAATACATGGACATTGATGTGTATAAAATACTATAATACAAGTACTAATAAATACTAATACTAGTTGGTGTTTTTCTAGTTATTTTTCAACAGTATTACACACCATATATTCAAAAGACGATTGTGTCCTAGCCTGTTCCTAATAGCACTAAAACTTTGTATATACGAGTATATCACCTGTATTCAAAATTTCAATAAATCAAAATATTTTTTTATGTTTTTCACATTAAACTCTTTACTTCTTCGTTCTTTTTTTATATTCCATTATAAAAATGTTTATAGAATTATTTTAGAAATATATTATCTTAAATTAAAACAACAAAATATGATTAAAGGCATCTGGCAAAGGAAAAGAAATTTTATGACATTTGTTTTATGGCATAACGGAGTTCAGTATATTAAATGATATATTTAGAAACCAAATCATAAATATTGCATGTTAAGAAGACGTTAAAATGGAATAAAAAATATTATTAAACACCAAGTGCCGTAAAAAAACAACTTCGTGAATATTAGTGTTGCCATACATGACAATGAAAATGTCGGAAAAATTAATATGTGCGTAAAGTAAGGTTAGATAAGGTTAGAATAGGACCTTGATAATACGAGCTAATTGAATCTAATTGGAAGGAGACCCCCTATAGCGCGTAACATGAAACATCATTGTTGGAATGTTTCGAAAATAAACTTACAACTTGAAATACACTTATAATTACGAGAATTGAGCCGTTGATCCAATGCCTTTTATCGCCCCTAATATTGTTCTGCTTCTTCTTATACGTTATATCCAGACAACAAGAATGATCTATTCATGGCTACTGCTGTTATAAATTTCGGTTTCTCAGTCAAAAAGGCGGTGTTAACAGGAAGCGTCTGCGAAGTCTGTAGCACCGCCCTTTGGAGTCCATTTCTTGCCATTGCTGTGTTTTTACATTGCCACAAAATGTGGTCAGGATCTACCTCTTCTTCACCACATTCGCACTTAGGGCTTGGAATGATTTTGTTTCTTTAGTTTTTGTTTTCATTTTTCAGTAAACCATCTTAGGTCTTGTTGGGCAGCTTAGCACATGCTAGAATTATGACCTAACCTACCTTGGCCGTCTTATGACACACTTGCTAATTTATATATTAGCACTAGGTGTCCCGGCCACGCGTTGCTGTGACTAACGTTTTTGTCATATTACATTACATAGCGCCATCTATTGAATATTTACTCAATCTAGTCAACAGAATATTTACTCAATCTAGTCAACAGATGTTGCCATCATCGTCGCCAGATGTCATCGTTTGGAGCTAACAGATAATTAATAGACAAATAATTTGCAATAAGATAATATTGCAATCATAAATTGAGATGTAAGCTATCCTATCTTTCAAGTTGGATCAAACTGCACACGGTGTAGAAATTTGATTAAAATCGGTTAAGTAGTTTAGGAGTCCATCGCGGAGGAACAACGTGACACGTAATTTATATATATTAAGATTACTAACATTTTTTAACCTATCATCACAATTTTGTTAATTTAAGCACAATCAGTTAAATGTTTTTAGCTACAAGAGTGCAATAATTATAATTACTAGTAGAAGCGATGGTTTAATTACTGATAACAAAAAAACATATGAACTTAATAAAGTTTACTTTATATTCTACACATAATATGTAGTCAACAACATCTGATGCTGGTTTGCCAACTACAAATTAGCAAATAAATAATGAAACTATATTTAAATTGAGAACCAACTCATTAGTTTAATGTCATACAACCAAATATAATTAACTTCTGATTTTGAAAAGCTTCAACATTTGTAACAAAGTCATGAAATACGGATTGAGTCACCCTCCCCACTCCTCCACCATCCTCACCCTCCTTTTCCCATGGAGAACAAATCGCATATGTACAGTAACAGATTTGGTTTTTCCGTCCGGTGAATTCTCTAGAACTCAAACTCCAGCATCAGATTCAGTTCCAGCTGAAATAAACCAACAATTACCTCCACACACACACACACACACACATACATACAACTCTGTTAGTCAGTTGGAACAAATTAATTCCATTATTGTTTGAAAGTAAACTAATTTCATTTATTATAACTATGAACCTGAAACTGTTTTTGATAGTTATACTGGATAAGAGAATAAGTGCGAGGGAGACAAAGAATGAGAGGTAGTTGCAGGGTTTTGTGGTTGTTTGATCTTTTGCTGTTTAGTTGTTGAATTTAATAATTTGAAATTGTTGTGTTATTTTGTATTATGAAACGTAATTAAAATTTAAAAATGGATACATGTTATGATTTGACATAAAATCAATTCTAGTACAAATCGAGCAGGAATGGTACTCAGAGGCGGAGTATGGTCCTGAAGAATAAAATCTTATTCATTCCTTTTTATCCCATGTGAGTTGCATTTTATTAAGTTCTGCATTAACGCTATGAACCCAGGTTTCAACGGCAAACACACGCTCCTCACTGTTCCAACGTATGATGGAACAAAACTTTATTGTCCCGCCTCTCAAACGAAACCACTAGCGCCCCACTACGACATCAACCGACTGAATGGCGCGTTTTTTAAAAAAGGAAGTTATGCTGCCGCACCCTTTGTATACGATGATGAATTTTATCTCTTTTTCGCTGCTATCCAGGCAGATAATTGTTTTGCAATACAGTTAGATAGACCGTAGCTTGCCGGAAGCTAATTTCAATGTTAAATTGCCACTTATCTTATAGAAAATAGTCTTATAGTGCAGTTTCACACTTTCTAGATTGCACAAATTTATTCCAAGGTTCATTTGCCACTTCTCATATAGAAATGCTCACACATGTTAGCTTACTACAAGCTAGCTATAGTGTTACATTGTGCTGCCTTTCATAAACAATAAATTTTGAGAAAAGGAAAGAGCTTTTTTTAAAATTCCACATTGTTATCTCGAAATGAGCACACTTGGTCTGTTGTAATATATACGATTATATATATATATATATATATATATATATATATATATATATATATATATATATACATATATATAAATATATATATATATATATATATATATATATGTGTGTGTGTGTGTGTGTGTGTGTCTGTATCCTCATTATACAGGTTTTTCCTTGATCTTACAGAAGTGTAACTGTGTATATTGTATGTATGTTCATTTTGTAAGTCAACAAAGCTATCGATAAGGCGCTTAAGGCAATATCACGTTCTAAACATATACTTGACTACATAATAATTTGGCTTTATACCTTACTTTCCTAATAAATACACCGTCCCTCTTTCCACAGTTCCCCCTTCCTCTAACACCCCTCTACGGTACTAGATTCAAACAAAATACATTCCAGATGTTCGATAAATTTCCGCACCTTTTCTTTTCACTTATAAATTTCCTTCCCTTATTGTTTACTTTTCTTTTACTTTTTTTTTAAACTTTTTGTTTTTCATATCGATTTCATGTAGATGAAGTTTCATTATAGAATTTTCTTTGCTTAATTACCGCGATGTGGCTTGAGGTATAAAATAAGTAAAAACGTAGTTAAAAAAACATCGCTTAAGGTTGAAATAGGATAAAGAGGAAGCAGTAGCGGCGTGAAGATATTTATGATAGAAATAGTATTTTACTTTTTGTACCATTTGACGGTTTTTATAGAGTGGTAGTCTAATATTTGATTTTACACAATTCTATTATATTATTTGAAACCTTTACGTCGTTTTGTAGCCAGGCTACTAATGATAATCATAATTTCTAGCAGAAAAACTACTATTACTAGTAAAAGAAAACTTCGAGAAAAATACTGAGTCCGAATAACTTTTGTCAATGACTTGCTTTGCTTGAACGGTATTTTTTCCGATTAAAAAGCAATGTTCTATAGCAACACACGAAATTCACATTTTTGCATTATTTTGAAAATAACTAAAGTTGCGTCACTAAAGCCATTGTAGCTCGTAACCTTATGATCATAATGTCATGAAATTTTGACAAAAATTATTGGAAGCTTGGTACAATCTAAAAATCATATGAATTTATTAATCTATGAACTATAAATCTATAATATTCTATAAACTTATTAAGCGATGCAATATCTTGAAGTTTTGTTAAATAAAACAGTGTAACCTTTAGAAAATAGCTGATTAATAACAGTTAGAAGCACATAGCTCCATAATAAGTAAGCCTAATGCAAACAGTATAATACCTTAAGTATCATTCCCACTCACTGCTTTAATTTAATTTTGTATTTAATTTAAATTACAGTACAATTTTTAATTTAATTTATTTTTTTAAGTTTTTATTTTTTTAAGTCTTAAATTAAAAATATTAAATTAAGAAAATCTATATTATATTATAACCTCAAAAATGTGACAATCTGTCAAAATGCAGTAAGATTTACTTTTAAAAGAAGTTTAAGGTCAGTTTTTGAAAAATATAGAAGTGAAAACAATTTCTATTACTAATTGTTTTTAAAAATTGCAATTTTAATTATTTCACATACAATTTTGTTGTAATGTCAAAATTTATATTACTAACGATGCATACGCACCAACTAAATTAACTAAACTTAAATTAAAACACGAATGTGAAAAGGAATGCTTAAACGAAAACCTGAAATCTAGATTACAATGTTAAATAAAAACAGCAAATTAAATATCAAAACAGTGAATGAGAATAAGGCTTTAATCCACTTATTATTTCATATGTGAAATATTATATAGTTAATAATTATATTCATACGTTAGAACTCATGACTGTGGTCGTTGGAAGTCCACGCCAACTTAAAACTACAATCCTAAGCTAGCGAGTGATACAACCGACTCCGGATATAAACCATAATTCAATTTTAAAGTCTAAGAATAGTATTAGATTTCTCACATTTTCAATTGATCACTGACAGAGACAAAGATTACTTTTAAAGCGTGAGTAAGAGTTCCAAAACTACAACCAAACTCAAAAATAAAACCTTACAGTTGTCCATTATATTTTCTTATTATAATTAATTATTGCACGCCTCTGTTTGCTTTCGGTGACGTCATTATTTATAATAAGAAAGGATAATATTTTTCTAATCTGTTTACCCTTCTACAGCACATAATTTACAAAGGGTTTTAACTCTCCAAATTGGATGTCGCTAGATAAGTAAATTTCTTTCTTAGGACCGTAACTTTTAAATAAATCATTAGACGATGATATTCAATTTAAATAACCAAGGACTGAAATATTATTGGGAAAATTAAATTAAGCATAGACCAAAGCGGCAAAGAGTGTCAATGAGAATCACATATACGTTGCAAAGTTTCGGGACAAGATTTACACACTAAAGTGGAGTGGGGTCTAAAAGTGGTGATATTTTTATTTTAATCTATATACTACAAACTCTGAGGTTAGTAGTGAAACACAATATCTGTCACATGTCACCGAAATATTCCGTTTTTCAATTGATTCAAAATGCCCGCTCTTGTTGAAAGACCCTATAATATGAACTGAATGTTTATTTACCAATTACGTCCCACTGTTGTGACGTCACATATTTCCTTTTACTTTTACTTTTTGGTCTAAATATTATTATTTTCTTTAAGTCTAATTTTAGATTAGATGTGATATCACAAATCCAATAACTCCTCTCCCCCATCCATGTCACATCTTGTCACACTTTGAACCTTTCCCCCTCCCCTTATTCTACACAGCGCATTCTTTTCATTAAAATACATCACTAAATATCCCACGCCTAATAAAGTTTAAAATAATATTTAATAACAGTACATATCCGAAACAGGAAATTAAAATTAAAAAAGAGAAAACTCTCCTCTCATTGAATCAAAATCCTATAATACCTCCCCCTTCTCCTCTTCCTCCTTTTTTATATAAATCTCCATCCCTCTCATCCTTATAGAATAATTCGAAACGACATTAGGAAAGGCAAAGAGTGGGGATGTTCAATTTTTCAGATCTATCACATTTTATAGTAGGAGTGTTGGCCTAAGCCTTAGGCGTAACAACTCACACGCTGTATTTATTGCTACTAACAACGCAGAGGATGGGGTGCGAAGGGAGTAGAAGATAGAAGGGAATGGGGAGTATGTTACTGCGTTGAACTTTTTGCCCTTAATATTCAGCTTTCAGATTTCACTTTCTATTTTTTATATCCGTGGTTGTTTCGTTATGAAATAATCTGATGAAATAATATCGTGACTTCGATTTTATAAGTAGTAGTAAAAAGTTTTAATATATTTCACTGTATTAAAGCAGTGGGCAAGAGCGTTAATGCATTGACACCATGCTACTAGGCTTTCTATTTCAATATTCTTTTTATATTTCATTTCTCCGCGAATGGATATTATTTCTTTTAATGTAAGCTTATTTTTATATAGCTCTAAGAGTTTCTTTGTAATTACGGGACGGTGCCCCACGCTATTGTTATTAAGCTATTCTAAAATTATTTTTATATTCATTTTAAATAAATAAAAGTTTATTTAATAAAAAGAAAATTATAAAAAATGGTTGTTTGTGTAATTTGTGGTGGTTTATAGCTTCATTAGTCAAACAAATCGAATATCAGCAGTACCATGATTTAGAATTCTTTAGGAGCCAAATTTCAAATTTCTTTTTATTTGGGTCATTTTTTAGTGGTCGTTTTTTTAATTGTTGATTGAAATTTATGTTAATAAATGTGTATTGACATGTCTATTTTATTAAATATGTAAATCTTGACGGACATATAGCAATTAAAAATTTGAATTGTAGTTTTAGCGCTACAGATGTCGGCCATATTTATGACGTAATATGTCGCACAATTAATGGATTAGTGAGTTATTTCTTATATGTACGTACGTTACGTAACACGTATTGGAATTTTCTGTAATGTTGGATCGCTTTAATTATTAAAGAGAATAAATTACTGTTTTAATTGTTAATATCTCCTAAAATATAACGAGTTATTAAGAAATAATTGGACATTTGATTTAATTTGGTCTTAGTAGCCAACTTAATCAATATATTACACAGTTTTATAGAAATTAAGACATTCTTCTCAAGCCCAGTATATTTGATTTGTAAGCAACTTAATACAAAACTTTATACTTATATACTAAGTTAACTAAAGTCACTTAAAATATAACTTATTAGGTGCTTCTCTTACGAATAAATTTCATCTGTAATTAGTATATAATTAATTATCACATTTTAATTATTAATACCGTATTAATTATTTATTTCATCGTAGCTTCCAGCTCACAAAGTACGTAGATATCAGCGTTGCTACGTCCCTTTCTACGTCTTGCGCTACGTTTCTCTACATCTATATAAGATTTACGTAGATACTTATACCGTAGCACAACGTAGCCAAGGGTATAGTATGCGTGAATAATGTAAAATCTACCCCAAACTCCTTTTAAGAGGGTAACTTAAAAGTATAATATATCTCTTTCTAACTAATGTGATAATCAGTGATGCTGTTTCACTCTAATCTTCTTGTTATTGCTTTGTATAACACCTGAGTGCCAGGTGATGATGGTACGTAGTCGGCAGATGGCAAACGCCTTCCTTACTACGTAATGGCAACACTCATAACTTGTTTACAAGAATGAAAAGAAAGAAATGTTCGCAGAAGTTGTTAACACCTTTGCGAAAATGGAGACGAATGTTTGTTGGATTACGACCAAAATAAATGTACCTAACAATTATGGTTTAAAGAGAATATGACAATTTTATTAAAGTAGGTTGTCAAAGGACCGACATCTGCGTAGAAATAATTTGTGTAAAACGTACGGGTATTATAATTGATACAAGCAGTTCATTTATTGTTAAATGATTTTTTATGTATAGGAGTAACGATATGGTGATGATGATGAATATAGGCAGAGGCGTACTAATGGGTTCGTCGTAGGCCCCGGATCAACATAGGCCTCCAAATATATCAACTGATTTCGTGTATTAGCAAGAAATAAACGTAATTTAAAATAGACTGGAAAGCAATGGGCTTGTGTCCTCATTTTTTTGTGGTCGATTTTTCAATTGATGTTAATAAATGTGTATTGGCGTGTCTATTTTTTTAAATATCTAAATATTGACGGAGATATAGCAATTAAAAGTTTGAATTGTAGTTTTAGCGCTAGAATTGGTCTGCCATATTTGTATGACGTGAAACGCATTTTAACGTCAGTTATTTGTTGAGTAGGTCAGTGCTGTAGTAATGTTCTGTAGCTGTTGGTAGTCAAATAATCAAGTCAAATCAAAGAATAAGTTTTTATTTTATTTAACCCTGCTATGGCAGACATAATATTGAAATTTTATTGTTCCTTGAAATAGCTGTAAATAATATTTGATATTTTGATATATAAATACATATAGCAGACATTTATGATCTGTAAGCTTGGTAACCTTACACAAGGATTGTGATGTCACATGCATTTGGAATGTGTACAACTTTGAATCCCTTTAATAATTAAAGAGACAAAATGACTTTTTTAATTGTTAATATCTCTTAACATATAAGGAGTTATTAAAAAGAAATTGAACATTTGAGGTTCTAGTAACCCACTTTATCAATATATAGTACACTTTTATAGAAATTAAGACATAGGATACAAACCCATTGTATCTTCTTGTAAACCGTTCCAATGTAAGTGCGCCAATTTCTCCCAGGCGCTACTGACGTATATGCTTACGAAAAATATATTATACAAATTCTATATATGAAAATGATTAATTCTTTTAAACATAGATAATCTTTTCTACATAATATTCAAGGGGAACGCGTGAAGCTAAAACGCGAACAAACATTTACCGTTTACTGAACTATTGATGTGCACGAGCTTTTTTACAACTGCTAGCCCAGGGCGAATTTCTTTTATATGTTTACACCCGAATCCCACATATTATACGACCCTAAACGTAACCAATCATTCCACAGATTCATAACAATTTTATGACACAAATTTAATGTTTAGATATTAACTTGATATGCGAGCTTTTTAGCCGTCCTCGATTATTTTCCAGCGGGCACTCGGCTCTGTCCTCCTTTTGTATTTCAATGCATGGTTTTTGAGAATTGTCACCCTACCCGTATATCCGCTGAGCATCAACTAAAACCTTTTAGCAAATACAGTTCCTATTTCATTTGAAAGTCTGCCACGCTACTGACACACGCGGGCAACTCGCGGAATAGCAAATGGTGGATTAGTAGCTGAATGGCATCAGCGTATCGTGGGTAAGTAACGGGGGGTGGGGGTACAGAGAGGGTTATCGTCTGTGCGTGAATGTAAGTATTCAAAATATTGCTTCAAGGAATCGATCGGAGGGGGTGTGCGACGAATAGAGGAAGAGGATTATCCTTGGGGTGTTTTGTTACTAAAATTGCTGTCAGTTTAGAGATATTTGTCAATATTATCTTTTCTTAAACCAATCTTTTAATATATTTACAAGATTTTTGGTGTCAGGCAATTTTTACGAATACTGAATTAAATCAAAAATGTTTTTCAAATTTTAATATTATATACCATTTTTACATGCCCAGTAAACAATTTTGTGAAGTGTGCCTTTTTGTGACGTTTCTATTACTATTGTACTTCAATTATAGAATCAACTTTATTTCGCTTCTTCATTTATAGCCGATAAAATTTCACATGACAACTCTTTCATGACAAAAAAATCATACGCATCTTCAATATGATGGCAAAGTGACTCCAAAATGTTAACTGGTTGCTAAAGAGAGCGTGATCGTTTCTTTGGTGTTTCTGATCAGAAACTGATGCGAAAGTTTCAGTAGCAAAATGTATTACCCCACGCAGAGGCAACCTTAGGGGGTGGCAAGCAGGACCTCGTTCTTGTAGGGGCCTCGCATTCTCGCACAACAACCCAATTAGAAAAATGCATTACTATATATCTATTTGAATCTCGCGCCTCGCTCTTTAGAAATCCCACTTGAATCAAAAAACTGTGTCCTGCTTTAAGGCATTCATGTGCCTTAGTTTATCATCATTAATATTTGTCATCTTTGTGCTTGTTAACTTTTATAACACTTCCAATATAAAATTTTATTTCTCGTCAATTATCATCAAAAATACTTACTTACAATTTACATAAATTATACAAAGAACAAGTGCCTCAAAAAGATGGCTTAATTAATTTTAACCAACAATATTTATTTTTATTATTGAACACTATTTGTATTAACTACTAAATTGATTAGATGCTCAGCTTAGTATTGGGAAGAGTGCCTCAAAATCCGTCTGAATGTACAATTAATATAGCTACACTTTTTAAAACATATTCGTGACAGTGTAATACTTTATGATTTAGCAATAAAATAATTATCGTAGTATTAAAATAACAGTGAATTGAATAAAGTTAACCTTATCGACAAATATGTAACTGATAAACCAGGAAATAAATTTATAGTACACCACGTCTCTAGTTGTTAGATTCAGGTGGGTCCACACGTGACATTTAACTTCTTAAACATTCCTTGTTATTTATATATGTAGTAAATTTATCAATGTATACAAGTGTGGACCACGCTTTAGAACAGTCTACGTTGTTCCTATCAGCTATAAACTTAAAGAAAAAAGGGTTTAGTGTAGTTCGGTAGTTCAGTAGTTCTGTAGTTTCGTAGTTCGGTAGTTGGATAATCTTTATTAACTTTATTTACTGCGCTGAGGTGGAAGCGACTTTCTTAGACCTGAAACCATTCACCAAGCTATCGGAAGCAGTAGTACAGTTTATATTGGTTGAATATTGGGCTGTAAAAACCAAAAACACTGCTTATCTCAACACGCCAGTCACAAGCGAGGAGGAAACAGTGGCAGCTAGAAAGAGGGGCTCGTTTGAATGTAATATAAAAAAGAAATATTTGTAATTATTACGATTACTCATAATTGTTTATTATTTTATTCTGAAATTGCTGTAAAAATGTTTAAAACCTTTTGTGTTTTGAGTTTGTTATAATGTGTGTTGTGAAAACGAATGTATGTATACATACATTATATGTATTATATATTAGGATCGTCAATAAATGTGACTAGGTTTAAATAGAGTAAGTGATAAATATGCATTGCATCCCATCATTCTTGACTATATGATTTTTGAACTGATAATGAAACATGCGTTAGTGACACTCAGAGGGGGTGGCAAGCAGAGCAACTGCCCAGGGCCTCGCATTCTCGCGCAACAACCCAAGTAGAAAAATTAATTACTATGTATGTGAAGCCACGCCCATAAGTATTTGGTATGATGATACTGTATTGGAAGTTTGAATAGTAATTGTGATTGAAAGATAAGTTGCTCTATTAAAAAGAAACCTAGTTGGAAGTCTATTTCAGTCATGACATAGGCTAGCTCGTAGTACATACTGTTTTATCATGAATGCACATTCCCGCTCTAGCACGTGTGTCCTTCCTTTTTGGATGTAATTAAGGCTGATATCAGTCACAGATTGGTAGCTGAAACTTCAGCATCGTAGCGACAGTCAACCGCTTAGGAAATCTTAGTTCAGCCAACTGTGTACAAGTAAAGGTACCTTCCAGGTACGTGATATTACAATACTGCTAACCAACCATCGCTATTATAAGAACGACATGAATAACAACAACGCATTTTACCAATTTTACATAATATGTACTTGTAATTGTGTTAACGCAAGGAGCTAATCCCTACAATCGTAATTGCACTCCGCCACTGTATTGGAGAGCGTTCAGCTGATTTGAAGACATCCTGAACAAGGAACACAGACACAGAATTCATGAGAAAACATGTTTACAGACAGAAACAGAGCAAAAGCCGTTTACTTGAACGTGACCCAATAAATTGCTGAGATAAAACGTTGAAAAGCGCACGACGTTCGACGACGCGACGCTGTGGAATGCGACGCTCTAACTTCTACAATTTTCCGATAAATTGTTTATAGATTTTGAGTAAATAATCTTAAATTACTTGTTAATTTTCTAGTTAAAAAATTATTGATGTTTGGATGTATTTGTCATTAACCATTATGGCACTCAGGTACTATTTAACAGAATAATTTTTACTGTGTACTTCTGACAGTGTATAAATGAGAAACAATTCGATATAAGAAACAATGTATTTACGATCTCAGAGCCAATAAATTCACATGTTGAACGACTACTGCAGAAGCCACTACAACTATAAAGTATCGCTGATAGCTGCTAAATTACTGGTGGACCGCGATAACAGTATTACTGACAGTAGGGAGGGAAAGAGAGGGACAGAGGGAGCTTAAAGAGGTAATTTAAAAAGCTACAATCAATTACAAAATATTGGCTGTTGGTTTTTCATTAATAGTGACGTTAAAAAATGTTCCATTTTTTCGTTCTTTCTGAATTTAATATAAATTTTATCATTAACTCTGCTTTAATTTTTTTTTTAATTTAGTTTTAGGATATTTTAATTTCTCTGCTTTAATTAAAGTTAGTAAATTTACACATTGTTTGTATTAATAAATTTCTATATGTTAGTTCATGAAATTTACTCAGAAAGTTTTTTATTTTTTTTAAATATGATACCGCAGTAAAATACCTTGCAGATGCGCTGTTTTGTTGCAATCAACCTTGTAAACCCATAACAAAACTGACATGTTACGTAAACGATTTTATCTACTATACAACGTATTGTGACTTATTTTACTGCTATTTGAAAAATAAATTTACTATTTGTATATCAGCATACTCATAAAACTTCTTTGGAAACATTACAAAATCTTAAGCAGTCTTCTTTAAAGCCTAAACCTATTTGATTAGCTCTAAAGTAAGACCTTTTTAGATTAAAATTTAGTAGATTTATTATATATCGAATACAAAACGGTAAAGTGCAATTTTTTTTCATAATTTATTTAAAAAACATTTTTCTTTACTCTCCTATATTTTTTCTAAATTTTATCTTGAGATTTCCTGTGTATAATAAAAAATACTTCAAATGGGAGGTGAGCCTGAAAATTGCTAACCTTGTTATTAATTATCTCGGATTCTAAACGGATTTAAGCTTTAAGATTATAATAAAATTATATACTTCAAATTACGAGAGTTTGGCGGCGACTCCTACTTAAAAGAAGTTGTGGGGTTAAAACTGCTAAAACTAAAAAGCACTGATTCACTTATTTTTCTATAATGTATATAGAAACGAATAAGATAAAATTCATTATCGTATTATAGATTTATACCGCTCTTATAACCTCTTTTAAGTATAAGTCGCCGCCGAACTCTCGTGATTTGGACTATAATAAGAAACTTTAGATTTATAAGTAAACGTTATTCTTAACCTATAAACAAAAATTTTAAAAAATCTATCAAAAAGGTAACACACAAGGTGACAATCTAAGGTAACATCCCATTTTTTGCGTTTAGTGGGCACAACCTGCTGCCAGCGTAGCAGATCTACTTGCCCCAACCTCGGTAAAGACCAGAGAATATGTATATATAGTATAATTAACAATTCTAAGATAAATTAAAAAAGAAAAAATCTCTATTGTATAACAGTCTAGACACCATTCCGAAAAGGGAGACTTTTATGTCCTCTATTATCATTAAAAAAATAGACAGTTTACCAAGTCAGTCAAATAAACCAAAAAAAAAATGTTTCTAATTGCCAAAAGTAACCACAAGAGGCGCTGTTTATAGCTGTTTAATATTTAAGTGAAGGCCATAAACTTATTTCTTTTTAAAAAATATTTTTTTTAATTTCTGTAGCATTTAATTTTATAGTTGTTTCGTACGATTCTTAAATTTTTTCTCTTAATTTGTTTATTGCTCTTTTAAGGTCATTTTAGACAGGGTTACTTAAAATAAAATATGCATATAGTTCAAATTACGAGAGTTCGGCGGCGACTCATATTTAAAACAAGTTGCGGGGTATAAACTGCCGATATAACTACAAAGCACTGACTTACTTATTTTTCTACAATGTATATAGAAACGGATAAGATAAAATTCATTATATTCATTTTTTGACGAGTATTTCAATTTTTAAATTTATAGATTTTGAAAAAGTCACATATTGATCATAGGCGTAGTAACATTTTGCAGGCCATCCATTAACTACGTCACGCGCAAAGGGTCTAGAAATTAAAGCAGGATGTGACAAAAAAGTGGGGGCGATCACAAGCGTTGTGACGTCACCTGCAGTATAAAATATATTAAGAAAAATTGTAATAAAGCAGTATACATGTGAAAAATTTGAATGTAAATAGTATACATTTTGGAGCACAATTGTATCAAGGATAGGAGAATAATAAGATTGCGATGATAATACAACAAAGTTCATCTCTTTATTTTTAATGCACAAAACACCTTTATCCATTTATCTCTTCGACTGTGAAATGACTACTACTAAAAGTACCTTCGAGGTATTTTAATAAAATTATAACTAAAAATAAACTTTAAAAAAACGTTACCATTTACGTTACTGGAATGACGCTTGAATTTACCGGATCGCATAACTATAGAGTAATTTGTTAAAATAGCAAGAGTGTAAATAAAGTTGGGGCGCAAACCAGTCGAGTGTAATTATACCCCTGGGAGGCAGTCTACCTGCACAAATGCACGCGTTCGCCGGAGTGCTGCAACCGTCCCTATCGGTTGGTTTATTACGGGATCGTACATTTTTCATTAAAAATTAAAAAGAATGCTTTAAGTTAAGAGAATCAATTTGGTAACTCTCTTTATGACTTTAGAGACTGTAATAAATTACTCTGTTACTGTTCATTTTTCTATTCTTTTAAAAGTTTTTAATGCACGCTGGCTGGAAGGTTCCGGATTTCACACAGAGATGGCGATTAAATATTAAATTTGCATAGAGCTCCACGCTTTCATCATCTTTGATGTACTTAAATTTGAAAGTGACAAATAATCAGAAACTGCTGCGTTATGTAATTGTGAAAATAGTCTTTACGAAAGCGTCAAAACAAAATATAATGCATGATTTCACAAGTTAAAACTTACATTTAAGGTTAAAACCTTAAATTAAAACTGAAAACAATGAGTGTAAATATTTTCTAAGACGTCATGTGAAAAACAATTAATCAAATTTAAGAAACGTTTCCGCAACTTACATTCAAGTTTTCCAAGAGACGACAGACATAGTATAAATATATTTTTTTTAATTTTCTTTTTTTTTTAATATTACAGTTTTCATTTATATGGGTCTCCACTCTATTCACATTTTAATATACTTGTAGATATATACACTCGTATTACTTTACATATTCTTAAGCACATTTTTCGAAGAGGGCTTCTTCTTCTTTTTCAAGTGGAAAATGCATCTCTAAAAATAATATTAAAAAAAAAAGTAGAGTATAAAAATAAATTATATTTTTATGTTTTATTTTCAAATAATATTTTTATCTTCTATTAAAATTCATTTGTGTGTTAAGGTATAAATATGCATATAATTAAGGCACTTATTACTGCACGAGGATACCATTGCGGCGTAGATAGTAATGTTACTGGAAACCTCTGCCTATAGACGAGGATTTTCCATGATGTTGATGTTGAAATGTTTTGAGTGTTTTTTTTGCAACAACGTTTTGTACAAATAAATTAGTGCTTGCACAATGTGATAGAGTGAGACAAATAGAGCATATTTGTATCTCTATTTCATATATTTTTAGACTACGAGTGTCATTCAAATATTATTCAAGCAAAATATTTTAATACGATTTATTGGTGATTGATTTCCTTCAACAGAAATATATTTTTTCCATCGTATAGGGAGCTTTTTGGTCCCTTCGTGGAAAAAACAAGATGGTTATCCCAGTAGCCAATTGCAGACGTACTGTTTGATCGCAGCGTTGTCTTCAACGCCTTCTAGTGTCTTATTCAGTGGACCAAACATATTGTAATCACATGGGAAGTGTGGAAGGCATGGTAAACCTTCAAGGGATTGCCAGAGTAATTTAGGAAGTTTATTATGACCTTCTAATCAGTAGTACACCTTTTGAGTCCTAAAGCACAATAGCCAAAAGTGTTAGGGCAAACAGCGGAGTCTTAGCTTTAATTAACCTTGATTTTTCACTTTATTTCTACAAACATTCTATTTCTTGAGTCAAATGAACAAAATTCCGGGTTATATTTGAATGCCCATCGTATTTACAAATCCTAATTCCTTCTACGCGCGATACAATTAAAAAAATAATAAATATCGCAGATTCTATTGGAGATTTTTTTTTGTATATATAATTTCTCGGGCTTCCTAGGCACGTAGCCTTTTATCGCCCCTAACATTGTTCTACTTCTTCTTATAGTTTATATCCAGACAACAAGAATGATCTATTCATGGCTACTGCTGTTATAAATTTCGGTTTCTCATCAAAAAGGCGGTGTTAACAGAAAGCGTCTGCGAAGTCTGCAGTACCGCCCTTTGGAGTCCATTTCTTGCCATTGCTGTATTTTTACATTGCCACAGAATGTGGTCAGGATCTGCTTCCTCTTCACCACATTCGCATTTAAGATTTAAAATGATTTTGTTTCTTGCTAGATGTTTCGGAGCTCCAGTATGATTCATTCTTAGTCTTGAGGTCATTGTCATTAATCTATTGAAGAAATTGGTTTTAAAGTTGAAGAAGTAAAAACTCTTATATTTTTAGAAAGGCAGTGTTGCACTTTCTCCGATTTCCGACACAGTATAAGTACTCTGTGTTCTATTGTTACTGTTGTCCGCAAGCGTAATTTGTGTGTAAACAGATATCTTGAAAACCTTGACACTTTCCATCGCAAATAATACAACTAAATATTCTCTTTATTACCTCTTTTATCAATGTTTTGATAATGGCATCATTGTACTACACGCTATATAATTACGCCTGACAAATTTAATAACACTTCACTTTAAACATGTATGTGCATGTAAATATCAGAGTTGGTGTGTACCTAACCATAGCACGTGTAGTTATAGCAATATGCCTATTATTATTTCAACAAGACAAAGTTTTATTTTTATTTCTGAAGTGTTGGTTCTGGAGGTAGCGTTTTCAAGTAATTTCTGGAGTGTAGAGTTCACGTAGGCAGAAAGGCATGCAAGTAGCGGGGTCTACGAAGCTACGTGAATCGTAGAACAGTCACGCAATGCGTCACCACTGCTTGAAAACCATGATGTCTTGGCCAAGGTCTTCTAATACATGCATAGACACATAAACAAACTTATAGATTGCGTCATAAGAGTTCTTCGTAAAGTAGAAAATATTTCTTCAAAAATAAATCTTCGTTTAGATTGTGATCAGGGTGGTATTTCAGCTGACATTGCACTCCTCGTGCCATCGGTGAACAGTATTCGATTCACTACATACTTCATTTTCCTTCCAATTTGGGATGGTTCCCTTTTTTCTTTATTTTTTTACCTTACTTCTCCTTTGCCATTCTTCTTAGACTTTGTCGACCATATTTGTTTCCGTTTCTCCTAATTTTTCTATTTCATGTCTTTCTACTTCTAATTCCTTCATTCTTCGCTTTTCTTTACTGCGTTGCTTCGTTCTTTTTCCGTTCTCTACGCCTTCTCTTTATTTGTCCTTAAGGGGGGAAAAGTTTCAACTTTTCTTTTTTAATTTATTTTAATTTATTTATATTATTGTACAACATATTAAGTTTATTGTGTAAAAATTTAAAGTCAATTGGAGTAAAACTGTCGGAGATATAGAGTTTTAAGTCTTCACTTCTCTGGTCTGCTTTGGTGTTATTTTGAAACTTTTAAATGCGGTTTCTCACACATAGCTTTTTCAGAGTCTGTGCCCTCTCTAGCTCAAAATCTACTGGACCGATTCTTTTGAAATTTTGCACACTTTTTCTTTACATAAATGCCGAGATAACGCTGTCGAGTTTTTATTTAATTTTCAATTTAAACGTATTTTAAAATAACAAAGTGTCTGATTTTTTTCATGAAAAATCAGTATTTTGACTTTTAAGTGCTGTAAAAAATTAAAAAAGCAATAAAAAAAATAAAAACTCGACAGCGTTACCTGCAGAAACTTATCAACTGATGAAATCATTTTGGTTTAACGATTTCATAAAATTCAGTGATGAGTCATGAGTGGCACCGCAATGTTACTTTTTTTTGTGACGTCAGCGGAGATTCGCTGTCAATGGCTCATTTCTTGATATTTATTTATGAAAATTTCACAAAGTATTCTTCAAATGTCATTTTATCATGTAGTAATTATAGAAATAATTATATATATTAACTGTCTCGTCAGAACACATTATTGAAAATATGCTGAAAGTGGGTATTTCACGAGTGAAAACCTTGACCCAAATTTCAGGCAATCCCTTTAAAATCGTAAAATCGTTGCAACTTTAGTGAGAGAAACTATATTGATATAAGTATATTCCCTTTAAGGGACAAATAGGATGTAGAAGACACAACAATAAGATTTTGAAAGAAACCACAACAATGTGTTCAAGAAATACAATACAAATGTATTATGATAAGTTGAAAACGACAAACTTGATTTTGATGTCTCTGGTTTAAAGACTTCTTTAGTACAAAACGCCGAGATAACGATGAGCTAAATTCGGGGAATTATTTATAAAGGAGTTTTAAAGATAAATGTTAACGGGATAGTTGGAAGTGAATCAATTACTGCAAAAGAAAATTTGTTTGTCGTAGATAATGAATAACATATTAGCATAAATATTTTATGGGTTCTCAGAAAAAATCACTAACAAAGACATAATATTGTTGGTGTTGAGGTTTTCAAAATATCTAGGTTTGCTTAACTGAATTCAAATTTTGTGGAAGTATAAAAATGTATTTTTATTTTATTTTATTTTTCAATTAAATTTAGTTAAGTATGGAAACTTAAAACTCTTTAACCTGAAATCTGTGCAAAAATTGATTACAGATATTGCCCTATGATATAGCATTAAAACTAAAAGTAAAATAGAATGTGGGAGTGATAGTTAAGAGTTCGAATACGCAAATATTTTGATATTTTGCAAATTGAAGCTTGTAGAATTAAATTTAAACGTAGCAAATATAATATATGTCAGACTTGTATAAAACGGCCTATTCGATATTTCACATTCCTTACCTTTTACCTTTTTAGATATAAAATTCTAATGGTATAACTCAAACGATTGCAAAATACGGCCCGCGGGTTAATATTGATTTTGCATGAAAGAGTTTTTAATAAATAATATGGATGTATTACTTTCGAAACACACATATACATATACAAATTCATATATACTCACAGTTTGTTTTTCCCATTATAAAGCAATGCTTTATCAACAAACGAAATTAAAATTGCCATTGTATTGAAAATTACAAAAGTAGCGTCAGTAAAGTCACTGTAGGTCGTAAACTAATGGTCCGAATGTCATGAAATTTTAACACATATCGTTTGAAGCTTAGTACTATGTAAACATCATAGATTTGTTATTAGAGGAGCCTTGTATATGTCATCCTTCGAACTTACTGAGTGATGTGATATTTTGAATTTACCCTTTCGAAAAGAAAATTGTCAAGCCTTGGTTTTCAAACATTTTTAGAATATTATTATGTGGATTTATAAACATGCATATGAGTAAGCTAAGCTCTCTCTCCCTCTCTTGAGACCGTGAGAGGATTTCGTGGTATGATCCTTAAGTTTTAATTAACAAAAAGGCAGCGAGTTACTCATAGACTCATAGGATCTGATGGACCACTAGTCAACGTAATTATATTTCAATCTTATGGACTATTTTATTTTTATTTATAACAGAAATGCCATCTGTTGGAATACTCAAAATACTCAAATTCCCAAACCCACTAACTGTATTATAACTGCGTTGAAAAAGTTAATTAAAATTCTCCCCTAAATAAACCGAACGTAATCACAACAGGGTGACACTGAAATCACACACCATTTACAGTCCACATTTACATATTTTTAAAATGATATTTTATATTTATTATATAAATTATTAAGATAAGATTTAATCGATAAAAACAAGTACATAAATGTATAACAACACCAGGTAATATAAAACACGATTTTGTATTTAAATCACTTACGAAATAGGTTTATGGGTCCCGCCCTGACACTTTTATATTTTGGCTTAAGTTTTACGACTTCTTTTTTAGGTGACAGTATGTTAAAATTATTTTTAATTAGCACTTAAAAGTGTTTTATGATTTAGTGGAGCTGATATGCCCGGAATTACCCCCGTGGGGGGTCGCTTTTATTTTTTATTACATTCTGCGGTATTACAATTTATTAAAAAATGTATATTAAATTAAAATCTGCGACTTTATGGAAAATAAAATGAGATGTAATTGGGAAAACTGTATAAATGATCATTACGCTTAATAAAATGTTGGGGTTTATTTCTTCTTCTTATTTTACTTATTTTATGAAACGTCAGACAATTTTCAATAACATCCTACAACTAGTGATCACCATCTAAAACCTCATTCCCACTCACTGTTTTGATATTTAATTTACGTTTTTATTTAATATTTTAATCTAGATTTCAGGTTTTCAGAATAAGCATTCCTTGTCACATTCGTGTTTTAATTAGAGTTTAGTTAATTTAGTACGTGCGCATGCGTCGTTAGTAATATACATTTTGACAGTTCGACAGTTGCACAAAATTGAATATAAAATAATTAAATTAAAATTGCTGTTAACGAACGCATGCACAACCTATATTTTTATATAGATATTTCGCATTCATTAATGTATTTCATTAGAATTTAATTTTGTATATTTTTAGTTTTTTAAGTTCTGTAATATTTCTATTGTTTAATCAAATATTTTATCTGTTACTTTGTTATTGAATCAACTAACAAAACCATTGTCGTTGATGCTCAGGCATTGTATTCGAGTATACAAGCCCGTTCCAAGGCCACCAGCTTGGTTGGCAAATGCCTTTTGTACCAATGTGCTGTTCAATCATTATTAAAATATTCATTATTAACACAAACTTCATACAGTAAACATCACTAAATATCTTAAATATTATTAACTCAAACTTCGTACAGTAAACATCTTTAAATTATTAACTAGCATCTAGAACAGTAAACATCTAAATTATCAACTCTAACGTTTAACAGTCTAATAATCTAAACAATTATAATAAAATTAATATTATAAATATTTTAATAGTGAATTGCATCACAGTAACATCGATACATCTAGATATTCATTTAAGTTTCAATTATTGTAATTCGTCAAGTGTATTTGTATAATAAATGTTTTCTGTAAAATACTAGTGTTTCGCTGCTATTTGACTTAAAGTAAAAATAAAAAATTGTTATTAAGTAATTAATAACAAAAAGGTCCTTCGAGAAGTGCAATCTACGCTATCAAAGGAGTTGGATGCAATCGAGCAATCCGAGATTTGGATACCGTCAACAGATCGCAGATAAGCCAACCTCAAGCTTATATAGATCTCCATAGGTCCAAACTCACTCAACCAATTGCTGTTTTTAATAACAATTAATAATAGAAATTGTTTTTACCTCTTTATTTTTGACAAACTCACATTGAATTTCTTTTAAAAATAAATCCTACTGCATTTTGATAGATTGTCACATTTTGTTACATTTGTCACATTTGGATTATAATATAATATGGTTTTTTTTTTAAATTTAGTATTTATAATTTAGAAACATTGGACCTTGTAAAATTCTATAAAAACAAAGAACACGTAAGTGAAATTTAAAATTAAAAATGATATTGAGTACGCATATTCCCATATGATATATAAGTTAAATTAAATACAAAATTAAAACAAATATTGTCACTTTGATCACAGGCTGTGTCAGTTATGTGACAGTAGTGTGACAGCGAATATTGTTTAAGTATTACATGTGTTGTCATATAACTTATATATGTTTTAGTGAACATCCCAATAATTAGGAAGTGTTAACACAATATAGACACAAAAAATCGATTCCAAATACAAGGCTTTATTCGTCAACATATGTCACACTGAATTTCTTTTCTTTGTGTTTCAACAGAACGAACATATTGTTGTTCAACATGTACTGAAATGTCATGTGTAATGCACCCTAGATGAAAACAGCAATGAACATTGCTGCTTTAACTATTACTGTGTTCTAAATGAACCTGGGGGAGTTGTGAATTACCACCCAGTCATTCTCCTTCTCTCCTACCTCCAAATCTCATCCCCCTGTTCTACAGATCTCGACACACGAAGTCGGATCAAAAACTGTAACGAGACTAACACTCGGGATTACACGGCTTCTCCTGCTTTAATGGTAGTGCTACTGCTGGACCACATCTCTGTCTGCTCCCTGTTCACTTCCCCTTACTCCCTGACACAGCAGGCTGGGTGCTTGAAAAGGAGACAGACAAATTCAGAACCAAATGTAAATAAAACATTCTTAAAAGAAATATGTAGTAACATTCTTCTTAACCGAAATAATGTAAGTAAATATTATTTTACTAGATGCTATATTGATATCTTCTAAAAGTGTTTAGATTAAGTTCATTCTCTTTCGCCCGCAAACTAATTATCGATAGACAGATAGATACTAAAGACCGTTGCAATGAGAAATTTCGCGAGTAATTCGATATGCGAATAATAGAAAGCATGAGAAATATAAGGAAAGTAGAAATCGTCCCAATAATCACCTAGACTTCTCAGAGAGACCACTTTCGTTTTTTCTCGAAGCGGTTTCAACATCAAGTTCATTTTCGCCTGATGTTATTTTGTTCTCGTTAAATTTGATTCAATTAATTTGATTTCAACTTTTTCTTGATTGTCTACAAGCAATTCCTTTAGTTCATCAATGATGCAATATTATTTTAAATACATGCAAAATTCTACTCAAGCGAAATCTTCGAATGTTTCACCTAAAAAGGTATTAATTTGAAATAAAATCTAAATTATAAGGATACATTATAGTTATTTGATCCATACAATTTTGAGATGAATTTAAAACCTCCTAAAATTTTTGATATAAATTAAACTTCCCTTTAACGAACAAAGTTTGATTATTAAAAAAGTTTGATGGTTCAAACTTATTCAAACTATTATTTCTAAACAACTTGTTTAGCAAGCTGCTTTTGTACATGGCTTAGCGTTCTCTTTGCTGATGAATTTCAGTGCAGGATCTTAATTGTAAGTTAAGAAATCGTTGCTAGATTTTTAAGAAAAGTATGAAGGAAAATTCCAACAGTATTGTATGTATTCTATTGATGTGTGTGATAATGTTTCATAATTATCAAATTGGTATTATAAGATATTTCTATGTTTTACATCTAATCTGTTTTCGTGTTAATTTCTTAACTTCTTGTTATTCTCAGTATCAACACGTTTTTCTGCAAACTGCACGAAATATATAATACATAAGCAAGCTGAAAGAACCTGAAATGAAATTATTTAAGGCGCTAAAGTTTAAATTGAAATAGTTGCTTACACACGTGATTTCGAGAATAATGGAAAATATAAATGAATAAATAATTTCAATTAGAAATTATCACGATTTGTAAGCGTAATTGTAGTATCTAGCATTCCAATAATAATACGTATATCAAGTTTCAAATGTCAAAGTGACACTTGTGCAAAATGGCGGCAAATTTAAAATAATTAGCTCCTCTCAGAAACAAAACAACAATACAAATAAAAAATACAAAGTTTTCTAAAGTAATGGAGTGTACCTCATTATTGGATGCACCAATACTCAGATAGCAGACTAGACAGGTTTCACTTTAATAAGCAAAATCTTTACTTGTACGAATGGGGCACCCATTAAAACACCCACACACACACACACACAGACACACATTTGCAAAAACAAACATAAAAATACTCAACAAACCAAGCAAAAAAGAAACTTCAATGATGGAGAAGGGGTTGTACTGATGTTTTTTTTTACCGGAAGCAATCAAATTCCGGAAGTTGTCTCACGTCCTGCATTTCTCTCCCTACCCTCGTAGTGCTCCACGTTTCCCAGCACAGACTAGGGCTCGCTGTTGAGCTGCTGTATTTGTCATATACAATTGCAGTAAACAATGAAAAAGGGTTACAGGCAGACAGACTTGATAAATTGATCGCGAATCGTGGATGCTTTGTTTACTGTAATTAGAATTTTAAGTTTAGCGAAAAGTAATTAGAGCTTTTGTACTTAAAGCGGAGCTTATTGAATAGTTGATGATGTTTACTTGGATCAAATGCTACTGGATACTGCCGAGGAGATGAGTTCATTCGTTTAGCACAAAGAAATTTGACCTTGAATTATATATATATATATATACAACGTGTCCCAAAATTCAATGGTAAGCGCGCACCAGAGGCTGGACCTGCTCATGACTACTCGAGAAAAAAAGAAAATGTATTTCATGTTGTTTTGAAATTACAAAAAAAGATTAAAATCTTTCGAAAATTGAAACACCTTAAGATGTTTTTAACTACCATGACCACAATTTTTCAAATATTTCTGATTTTTATTTGGTATCGGCAACCTAATTAGCACTGATAACCACCACAACCATTAAAAATTCCAGAATGCTAGTACTTTTTACAAAAAAATCAATCGAAATTATTTTTTTCCCTAAAAGTTTTAAAGATTTTTACTTTCGGTCTACTTTAACCCATCGTGGTGTAAAAAAAAAGTATGAACACTACTATGGCAAGTCTTTTTAAAAATTGGCGCACCTATTCAAGATTCCAAAATGGTATAATACTCCAGGAAAACTAGGCATAAAAAAAAGTAATGCATACTATTTCTAAACAAGAATCAATTTCATAAATTGTTGTTGTTGATAGTTATCACTTTTACAATACCCAAAATAGGTTTTTTTATTATTGAAAGGATTAAAACAAATGGTACAAACAATTTTTCATTTATTTTATAAATTTTATTTTGGCATAGAGCAATAGTTGAGCGACTGCATTTTAGGCACAATAAATTCTATAGATCAACCACCGCATTCATCAGATCTGGTCTCGGGATTCATTTTTATGTTCTCTAGATGCGAGCAGTGCGGACTTGTGCATAGAATATAATACAACATTTTCCATCGCTTTATTGGAACCCTAACAAATGCTATCTCCCTCACACAATTATTTGTTTTGATGTTGGCAACATTGGGTCAGACATGTTGAAGCCAACAAATAATTTACCTCTCACTCATTATATAATTTTGTAAATGAAGTTATCAAGTAGCTAATCTAGTTAAAATCTCCCAACAAATAAATATCAAACGTAATTGAGTTTTATTCGTAATGAATCCTGTCTAGAATCATCTACGCTCACGTCTACGTCAGTTAGTGCTACGTTTTATGTTCTACGCCCTACGTCGGATTCGTTTTACGTTACGTTACGTTCACGTTAATGCATTTAATTGTTGAAATATAATTACGAAATAAAATTTAATTATAATGAAATTTTATTTTATGAAAAAGATAAAATATTTCAAATGTTAAAATGTTTAAATGTTATAGATGTTGGAAAATTTATTAGTTAAATACTCTACTTCCTACTCTACCTACTTTTGTAGGTGAAGAGGTGGATAACGTTATAACGATACGCTGCTGGATTAATTTTCAGGAAGAATCATAATGTGTAAAAGAAAATATAATGTATTATTATGGTAGTTTTCAAATGTAAAGCAATTCGACTTGGAGGCACCATCAAAGCCTAATACGGCTTTGTCAGCTTTGCTCGTATATAAATTTTACGTACAATTTCACGTTTGCCTATCAAAGCATTGTTAGTCAAACAAAATCTATTCTAAATTAAAGTGCTTATCGACTGGATGAGTTAAAGCTAACTACTAGCTAAAGCTAGTTTGTCTTTGTCGTGATACACGTTGTTGAATCATTATCGTGGTTCTATCGTACTACATCCTGTTTCAGAGTCTTAATTGTTAGTTCCTCTTCCGTAATGCTTCTATAAACCGCGCTGTACGGGATTTATCAGAAGATTTCATCTCGTGACAACATTTATATTAATTCCTTTGAAGGATTTAACTGTAAATGGTTTGTCACTTAGTCGTTGATGGTAGCACAACAAGTTGTTGCATTAAAGCCAGCTTCTTGTACAGTTATCGATTACTGGTGGTAGATTCATTCAACTTAACATGTGCTGTTTATTCAGATATGTCCAATTCAGAAGTGGGAAGACTTTGGAAAGGTAAAGAGCTAACTGTGAATGGAAAACTATAACACAAAGATTAATTGATTGTAGAAGACAAGGCGGTTGAAGAACAGGTGGTTATTAACCACAGATATAGCGACCTAGATAATGCCGATTGAAGAACTGTGAGATAAAGGGCTACCTCTAATAAAAGGAGTAGATAAATGTTTGCAGCATTACTTCAAATTATATGTTTTGAACAACTTTATCCCGAACTGTATCTGATTCCCACTCTAATCAAAAGACAAAATTTGTTTTATGTTAAATTCTGCGGAACTTCAATAATAATTTAAAGTATTACAGAATTTCCGCTAATTTTAAAATACTTAGAAGAAATTTCATTTATTCAATCCATATTCATGAGGAATACATCCTCACAAAAGTAGTTAGATGTAAGAGAAATGTTTCTCATACATTTTGTTATTAAGTACAGGCCAAGGTAGACTCCTCCTCCACAAATCTTAATCTTTCAACAGTTGATGACTAAAAGAAGAAAGAATTCTTCAGCACGAAGTGAATGGATTTTACCCTGGCATAGGTTTTATACTTCGAAAACTATAAAAGCGAATCTTGTGGTTAGAAATAGGGTAGTGGGTCAAGCAAATCTATTTTTTCTTGCAGATTTCAGTGTATTTTAAATCTAAACTTAATAACTAAACATTAAGTGAGCCAATTTGTAGTTTGTATCTTTAGGTAATCCTCAAACTTTACTTTAAACGCATTTTTCTGGAGATAAATGTAACAATCTGATTGAAGGTGATCAAAAAATCTTTATCTCCAACAGTGTCAGTTAATCCCATAAATCTTCAGAAATCAGTCATGATTAATTTTGGAGAGGAATGTATTAGGGACTCGTAAAGTTACAACTTATATTTAATTAATTTTCAATCAACGAATAAGGCTACAAATAGTGTTAAATATATAAAATAAAATATCAGTTTGCTTTTTGATCCATTTCGAAGTAGGTCTCTAGACACTTGTACTAAAACTACACGTGTTTTGTAACTTATTGGTAAAAAATACACGTGATCGAAGGTCATAAGGGAAAGGGGTTACACGAGCATGAAGGTGGTAAAAAAATATATAAAGAGCAGAAATTGTAGAGCGGTGTTCGGTGAATGGAGAACGACGAATGGGTCATGTTTTCTGCTTTATCAATATTCAGAACATTCTCCAACCATCAGACAAAACGGTGTATCAATGTTCTTGAAGGAAACTTGTAAAAAAAAGTATTGAAGGAATATAAGTAGAGAAAGAGAAGTATTTATCTGATTTGTAAAATGTTAGAAAGAGTGAAAAGATATAAGTAAATAATAAATGAAAGAGATGTAATATATAAAGGTATATAATGAGTGAGTGAAATGGAAGATATTTTTGATGTTAAATAGAAAATGTATGAGTGTATTGAGTCAATGACACAACCAATGTTCAAATTTCCGTTGTAGATAATGTAATAGAATAAAAAAATGTGTGGAAATCTTGTTAGGAACGGATTAGGTAAAGGAAATGTTTATGGGGTGGATGCAGCGTGAAAGAACGATGGAAAATTGCAACATGACACGTATCTCGTCGGAATATCTGCAGCCAAAGTAGGAGACGTCTTTGATATGCATTGGTTATTTTATGTAAGGAAATGTATACCATACATGGTATTGCTGCTAGTGCTAGTCATAGCGGATCACGCGAACGTGGAACATATTTTCGTGAGTAAGACATCTACCCACTGATTTGAAACCTGAAACATTAGCTCAAAAAGAGATTTCTAACACATTCTTGGAACTTCTTAAATAATTTTAAGAGCTGAGAGCATGTAGGTATTGTCCAACTAAATAATTACCTAACGTTTCGATTTATTACTTACTAAATCCATGCCCTTTTTCCCCAATTTAAAATACAATAACATTAATTTACAGTATCGAACTTGCTAGATCGTTTTAAACATTTCCTCGCTTTCTGCTAACCTTGTTCCTTACATTTATTCACTCTTACTCATTACTTATTTTGACCTTCTTGGCTTCCTCATCCATTGTATTTCCATTGCAGCAAACTGCGGCCCAACTTTCCGGTATTCTCCGTCTCTACTTCTTTTCTTTTTTCTCCTTTTCGTTTCGTTTGTTTATTATTTTAATGCTTTTGCCATTAGGCTACACTCTTTTTGCCTTAAATCATTCAATTACATATCATTGTACTTAATTACATACTATCCACCCATTCTCAGTCCTTCCAAAAGATACAATAAAAATACAAATAAAACAGATAAATTTAAACCGCTACTGCTTCCCTCTTCCTGCTACTCTCCCTCCTGTTTCTACTCTGCCATTTCTTTTCTTTCCTCGCTCCTTTTCTGTATCTCCGTCATCCACCTCTTCCCTTTACTGCCTCCCTTTAATAACTTCTATCTTCATCCCGCACACCATGCACATTCTTTCTCTTCTCTTCTCAAGTTTTTTGTGTCTTTTTCTCGTATGTATTCTGGTATCTCTATCTATAAAATCCTCTTATATTTTCATTATATATTCTCTTCTCAATTTTTTTCATTCTTTCCGGATACTGTATCTCCTTGTCTCTGCTCCTTAGCTTCTCTTCAACACTTGTGCCTTCTTCTCTCCTCTATGCCTCCTCTGTCGCCATTCCATCCTTTCCCTTTCGTTATCTTTCATCATTTGATTGCTCTTTGTCACCATCGTATTTCTCTTCCTCTTGATCATCTAAATATTTTATTTCTTCCTCTTCATTTTCTCGGATAAGTACATGAATGTAATTATACTACTCACTGTTGTTGCTTTTACCAATTATCTTTGTGTTGCAGCCCCAACTGGTGGAGACACATGGTCTATACTGGTTCTGTTTTAACAATATTTTTGATGCTTATTCTATGACAATGTTTAAAAATAGGCATTTTTCGAAACGGAAATCTAAATATTTTATCACGTTGGGTTTTACACGTGTATGTACTAGTACCTGATATCCAAACAATTGCGAGTCTTGAAACCAGGGTTCTTACGTATTCAATTTATATTCATATTGGATTTCCAAAGAAGTTGGAGATACTGTACTATGGTAAGGGTATATTACACCCTGCATATTTTTTAATATGTGCTTACTACACCGCAAGTAAATACAATTTTAACTGAAGTATTGCAGTGTCTGTTCTGTCACTGTGGAGTAGTGAGACTGCGGTGTGATGAGGTGGAGTGTGTGGGCGGGGGGAGTAGAGTGAGAGGGTATTATGAGAATGGGAGTAGAATATATATCATGTATGTGCACACCTGGTATTGAAAAAGGAAATAGCAAATGGGGTATTAGCCGAAATGACGAAATAATGACGCTTCTACACTGTTATCACTTTTTTATATTTCAACTAGATCCCCTTATTAAATTTATATAAATGTTTAGTTGAAATTTTAAAGAAATTTCTAAATCTCAGCGGATTCAATAATAAATACAGAGGCTTACTATTTGTGTTTGACGCGGTTGATAATTTGATTTTCGGATTTGAAGATGGGAACGAGAGCCTATTTGTGTTTAATAGGCTTTTGAATTCATTTTTTATACATATATATATATATATATATATATATATATATATATTGGCGTTTTCATTTTTTTTTAAATATAGTTTCTCGGGCTTCCTAGGCACGTAGCCTTTTATCGCCCCTAATATTGTCTGTTTCTTCTTATACGTTATATCCAGACAACAAGAATGATCTATTCATGGCTACTGCAGTTATAAATTTCGGTTTCTCAATCAAAAAGACGGTGTTAACAGGAAGCGTCTGCGAAGTCTGTTGCACCGCCCTTTGGAGTTCATTTCTTGGCATTGCTGTATTTTTACATTGCCACAGAATGTGGTCAGGATCTGCCTCCTCTTCAACACAATTTTCATTTATTTAAAGATCCAAAAGTTCAATTTTGCTTAGCGATTTTTCTGCGTTTGCCATCACAGAAGAATTAAATAGACGAGATTTGTTTTTCTTTCACAACGAACATAATATAAAACTTGATGGGATGCACAACGATGGTGTTAGTAGTAGTGTCACCACACCACTGCACAATTTATGTTTATATGAACACATAACATCCAAACCCAGAGAAAAATATAGTGTTCAGTATAAACACTTTCAACCACTGTTTGGAATCATGGATATTATCTTATATATAACTAAATTTTTATTTTAGAGAAACCTAGTAATATTTAATCAAGAATTAATAAAAAGAAATTATGTTTACTGAAAAAGATAGATTGTATGCTTGGAACAGAAATATATAGGTCACAAAACGTGATATATTTCTTAATTTTATTAACTAAAAGGCAACTTTCTTATGTTAAATAAATCTCCAACACACGTAACTCTATTTAGCGGGGTAACAGAAGTGATTAAATCTAATATTATATTATTTTTACGATTGTTTTGAAATAATAAGTTTTAAAATGCCAGAACATGTAATTTAATATTTATCAAAAATGACAAAACAATTATTTTCTTTGTTGTGTTCAACAAAGTTTTATCAAAAAACATCTCTACACATTAAAAAACAACCCCACAAGATATAACCGCATAAAATATTCAGTAAAATCCACAAACTGCGTGCCTGCCAGTCCGGATAATGATCTAACCATTTTGTGACGTTTCTAACATATTTAAAACATGAATTAGATTTGGGTTGGTTCGCGTGGAAAACAGGACCGAATTTAGTGGCGCTTTAATCGAAATTACAGTACAGTGTTGCGTAACACTTAAACATATTGAATATTAAAAGTTATTGCGTAATAAATGTATTAAGAATACTTGCAACATTCGGGTTATCTTTTCTTTACTTAATTTAAATTTATGCAGTGAAATTATTTCAATATCCTATTGCGAAACGAGTACTACCCTCAGAAATTAATTGTGTTCAATTGAAACATATGTTACCCTGTTGTTAATTATGTTCTGCAAATGTTTATAAATATACAGGGTGTCCCAAAATTCAACGATAAGTCGGCACCAGAGGGTGGTCCTGCTCATGACTACACAAGAAAAAAAGAAAAAAAAATTTATCTCATTTTGTTTAGGAATTAGAACAAAAAAATTTTTTTTTTCGAAAATTGAAACACCTTAAGATGTTTTTAACTACCATGACCACAATTTTTCAAATATTTCTGATTTTTTCTATTGTATCGGCAACCTAAATAGCGCTGCTATCCACCACAACCATTAAAAATCCCAGAATGCTAGTAGTTTTTACTCAAAAATCAATCGAATTAATTTTTTTCCCTAAAATTTTTAAAGATTTTTACTTTCTGTTCACTTTAACTCATCGTGGTGTAAAAAAAAAGTATGAACACTACTATGGCAAGTTTTTTTAAAAATCGACGCAACTCTTCAGGATTCCAAAATGGTATAATTCTCCAGGAAAACTAGCAATAAAAAAAAATTATGCATACTACTTCTTAACAAGAACCATATTTTATAAATTGTGAAAATAAAAAGTGATAACACTTTTACAATACCCAAAATATGTTTTTTATGTTACAAATGGTACAAACAATTTTTCATTTCACTGTTTTGTGGTTCGTAGGCGGACGAATTTTCTGTCAAGGAAGTTTATTACAATAATATGTAGAATACGAATGCATTGTAATTTTTTTTATTATTATAATCTGATGGAATTCTTATAAAGGAAGAATCCTTATAAGTAGAATAAAGGAAGTAAATTACAATAACATTAATTTACATTACTTGCATGGATATTATATTTTTTTTTTTAAATTCACAGTTATCGTGTGAAATCTACTCTATCTAAAACAAGCATTAGAAACCGTGATAATATGTATAAAACTAAGTCTGCGCTGATTCCTAAACTTATACACATTAATCAAGCCTCATTTCAACACTAATAATATTAATATTTTAATCTAGATTTCAGATTTTTAGAACAGGCATTCCTTGTCACATTCGTGTTTTAATTTAAGTTTAGTTAATTTAGTTGGTGAGCATGCATCGTTAGTAATATAAATTGTGATAGTTCGACAGTTGGACAAAATTGATTATGTTTTTAGTAACAAATAGTAATATAAATTGTTTTTAATATTTTATTTTTGTGAAACTGACAATTGACCTTTTAAAAATAAATTCTACTACATTTTGGCCGCTTATCTTTTTAATTTAGAAACGTTGGACCTTATAAGGTTCTAAAATAACAAAAAAAACGTGAATTAAATTCTAAATTAAAAATGAAACGCATATTCTCATTTGATATATATTCTCTCCATGTATCATCTTCACAACAAATTAAAAGAAAATATTATATTCCTATTATTTTATGTTGTATTCAAAGAGTAAAATACTCAGTCAGCTTCTAATGATACACCTCATATAAAATATATTCCAAGCTAATTTAAAGAAGTACTACCAAATAGTTATTTCCATAAAATAACCCATGGTTGGCTCATAAATGCAGCCCTGATGGAATAGATGAATATATTTATTTCCATAGGGTAAATAACCAAACCCTATACTCTATAAGGTACTAGAACAATGCGGCTGATTCCACGACAAACCAAGTAACCAGCAAGTGTCGAACAAACTTCTTCTGGTGGAACGAAAATACTCGTGCACTCAAAATATCCCGGAGGAGTTCCAGCCAGGAAATCCAGCCAGCGTCAGACTTCACGTCAGTAATAACACGAATAATCTCACGAACAATTTAACGAAGAAAACGCGAACGTGAACGCCTGGAATACAGATGCAATATCAACGAACATACTAGCACTAGGACTAGCACTGTACGAATGTTGAGTTCGTGGAATCGTGGAACATCATTGACTAAAGGTTCCTTTTTATTGAAGTTTAAATGCAATAAGGCAAAGTTTAAATGTAATTTGTTCAATGGAAAATCAAGAATGGAAAGTACGAGCACAAAGAGAGTTTAAAGCTGTGTGCATAATTATTTGAAAGGATTTGTTCAAAATTTATAAAAAGTTATAGATTTTAAAAGCATTCTCTTCGATATTATATTAAGAAATGATTGAAGGGAAAGGTTACTAAAACTGACTGCACAACCAAATACTACACTTGTAATTTCTCATAGTGAGCAGGATAGCACAACTTTTCTACAGAATATAAATAATAGCAATTGTCAGAACTTTTTCATATGAATATTCTTTCTCTTTCTAATATCATACAATTAAATGGAGATATATTTGTTGTCCCTTTTATATTAGTAGAGATACAATTCAGAGAAAAAGAAACAAGATATATTTGTCTCTGTTATACTTTATTGGTTTATTTGCAACTTATTCAATACTAATACAGTAGTGAGGCCAGTTGAAGTGTTTTTTCTATTTGTAGTTCGTATCACTGACATTTCCCTTAAACGAGTGAAACCAAATTGAATTGTTTCATGACAGAAAAATAATACGCATTTTCAATATGATGTCAAAGTAGCTCCAACATGTTTACTGGGTATAAGTGTACTTAATTTAATACCTACAATTTTAAACTACTTGACTAGCTAAGAATCAAGATATTACTAGTTAAGATGCGCATATTTAACATGCAGGTGTTCTATAAATTATAAAAAAGAATCGTTTTAGCTACACTCATCACTTAACAAGTTCTTAAAACGATATGTATCAAAATTTCATGACAATCCGGCCATTAGTTGACGCGTTATAGTAGTTTTAGTGATGCTACTTTTGTAATTTTCAAAACAATGGAAACATCTGAATTTCGTGTGTTGTTAAAGCATTGTTTTTTAAAAGGAATAGCTCGACAAATTAGCTGATAACTATTTATAGCAAATAACTTTTATAAAATATATTCACAAATTGAATATTTTTCCTTTATAAAGTGAGGTTAAGTATTTCAGTAATTTCCGTTAGCTGCTATTTGTCAGCGGATGTATTTTCCAACAATTTTTCTTTGTCATGGAAATATTGTTTAGTTCCTTTTTCCTTTATGTGTATGTAGTGTGATATTATATTAAATTTAATGGCACGGTGACTTCATGTTTAGCTAAAAACTTTTCTTCCCACTTATACAAATACTCCATTATAAAAGTATTTCATTCTCTTTCTAAAATATAAAGAGTGTTGTAAAATGTGTCGTATTGTCGTTCTGGAGGAGATTACTCAGCTTACTAGTACATTCTGCAGGGATGCTAGCTTCTGGTAGTAGATTCTTCAGTTGACGACTTCCAACACCAATTACAGTAGTAATCGAATATCTTTCTTAAGATGATTAATAAGGATTCTTGTTCAGACGGTGTATTGTTGCAATTAGAGAATACTTGAGCGGTCTAAAGTAACCTCGTTGCGACATGCGACGGTTGAACAATTAGTATCTTTTTATTACTATTAATACAAACACTTTTATTAAAATATATCATTTATTCGTTGTAATATTATATCTGCTTACTTAATTACAATAGTATTTTATTAGATTAACGAAGATGACAGATATAAAACAAAATGTAATTCTATAGTGTTATAATTTAATTAATAGTTGAAATGTGCTCACTATTCAATACGTACGAAGTTGCGAATAGTAATGCTTGCTTTGAGACTCAGGAGAAGACTGGCTTTCAGCGTCTTGTGCAATTTAATATATAATAATTTATTTCACATCACAGAACGCCAATACTGAATTACCAGCATTAAATCAATATTAATCTCCACAAACCAGAGACAATATTTATAAGCGCTAAACTTAAATAATTATTCTTTACAATCTTAATACTAATACAAAAACTGTTTACATAATATAATTCTATTACATAATTAACATTTAATATCATTAAAAATAAAAGGTAAGTGCGACATATGCGTACTTACAACACTCCTCAACCAAAGAAAAGGAACGCATATAAAACAAAACATATGCGTTTCTGCTCTAAGGAAAAGAAAAAGGAAAAAATTGTGATAGGGGAGATGTCGTACATATCACAACACCCCCTTTCAAAAAAAAAGGGACACGTATAAAAACAAAATATACGAGTTACAATTCTAGAAAAAAACAAAAAGAGAAGCAAAGTGTCGACAACGATTCTGATCCCATCGTATAGAGTTAACACTGCTCCACAAAACAATCATCCCTGACAAAATCCATTTCATTCGTCAAGTTTTTATTCATTGGTACAAAATCTCTTCAACCTATTATTATGAACTACCGTATGTTTTTTACCAATTAGTATTTCTGTATTAACAGGGGATATAATTTTAGTAACTTTATACGGTCCTACGTATAAGGGTAAAAGTTTTTTTTGACTGTCCTTTAGTTGGTAACTGTTCATTTCTTAATAAAACTAGTTCGTTTACTTCAGGTGTGAAAAGAGAATTGACCCTTTTATCAAAATATAATTTTGTTTTTTTCTTTGCTTTTAACCAAGTTATTCATAGCAAGTTCCCTCGCTACTTGTAACCTGTGTTTGAGTTCTACTATAAAATTATTATAAGTATTTACCTCAATTGGTTCTTTATAAAAAATTGAAGGCAGATTTGCCTTATGTCCATAAATTAGTTCGAAAGGAGTAAAACCGGTCGCTGTATGCGGAGTTGTGTTATACACGAACATTGCATAGGGAATCCAATTTATCCAATCATCCTGCTTTTTACAAAAATTCCTTAGATACTCGGCAAGGGTTCTATGAACTCTTTCTAAGGCACCGTTGGTTGCTGGTCTAAATGCTGTTGTTTTTAATTGTTTAATTTTTAACAATTTGCATATATCTTTAAAAATTTTCGACATGAAATTTGTTCCTTGGTCTGTTAAGATCATATTAGGAACTCCGTACCTACAAATAACGTTAGTTACTAATGCTTTCGCGACAGTATTTGCCTCCTGGTTTATAATAGGAATAGCTTCCGTAAACTTAGTAAGGTCATCCTGTATTGTTAGTAAGTATTTGTATTTGTCGTTGTCGTCTTTCTTGGGAAGATATACTATGTCCAAAGCCAACCTTTCGAAACTATGTTTCGAAGTCGATGTAATTGTTAATGGGCATTTATTTAATTTGCACACTTTATTCTTTTGACATGATACACATTGTCTAATAAAATTTTTAACTTTTCTAATCATACTTGGAAATTTAAAGTGTGATTTTAATCGTTTAATTGTTTTAGAAACTCCTAAGTGGCCTGCTGTGGGATTAACATGAAATTCCGAAATTACATTGTTTATTAACTCAGGGTCACTAATTTTAAGTATATTGTCATTATAAATGTGTACTATTATATTTGTTTTATCAAAGATATGTCTGATCATAGTTCGTAACTGGGCAAAATCTAATTTACTTAGTTCAGACTCGAACCTGTTCATAGCTATGTTAGTAATTTTGTGTAAAGTACAAAAGTTTTTCAGATTCACTAATGCCAAAAATATTTCTTTATAATTTGGTAGATTAAAATGAAATTCCTTAATTATTAAACAGATAATAAATCTAGTATCAATTTCAACATATGCAATTTCTGATACTTCTTTTTCTTGTATTAGAAATGCATTGATACTACTAAATTTATTGATTAATTCAGGAGAATTTCCAATTGAATTTTTAAAATCTTTTGATACAAAATCTACTAATGAAAATGACGTCGGTGCGTCATATAAACTTTTATCATGTTCAATTACTTTATTGTTTATGATAATTTTATTTTTAATTATTTCTAAATAATTTTCGTATGTGACATCCATTGTTTCAACCTGAAGTGAGTATACGCGACTTAGGGCATCTACGTGTGGAATCGAACTACCTGGTCTATATATTACTTCGTAATTATATTCTTCTAGTTTTATCCGCCAACGCATAAGTCTAGAACTCGGGTCCTTAATACTCATTAACCAAGTCAAGGCTTGATGGTCTGTTACGATACTAAAAAACTTTCCATAGAGATAGGGTCTAAAATGAGCCACAGCCCATACTACTGCTAATAACTCACGTTCAGTAGTTGTGTAATTTTGTTGTGCCTTATTTAGAGTTCTTGAAGCATATGCTATTGGGTGGCTTTCCTTAATAGTACCTTGTGAAAGGACTGCACCTATAGCATATTTACTTGCATCCGTGGTTACAACGAAATTTTTACTAAAGTCCGGGTATTGCAAAACAGGTGATATGGTTAATTTATTTTTTAAAGTTTTAAATGATTCGTCGCATTGGTCTGACCATTCTAATACTTTAACATTACTGTTTGCTGCATTATATAGTGGTTTGGCTATCTCTGCGTAATGCGGTATATGTCGGCGATAATAACCAGACATACCCAAAAATGTTTTAATTTGTTTAGGACTGTTTGGAATGGGGAAATTCTTTATTGCTTCTACTTTAGAAGGATCTGGTAGAATACCTGTTTCATTAATAACGTGACCTAAATAAATCAAATCTTTATGTAGAAAGTTACATTTGGATGGTTGGAGCTTCAAATTATGTTCCCGTAATTTAGAAAAAACGTTTTTTAATCTTTGGTTGTGCTCAGAAATGTTTTTTCCAAAAATGACTACATCGTCCAGATAGATTAAGCAATCTATTCCTTGCAAACCTGTGAGAACGTGAGACATAAGTCTCTGAAACATGGGGGGGGCTCCTTTAAGTCCGAATGGCATTCTTACAAATTGATAGTGTTTAAAGTTCGCACTAAATGCTGTTTTCTCTTTATCTTCGGGAAGCATAGGGACCTGGTGAAAACCGCTTGCTAAGTCAAGGGTAGAGAAAAATTTTGCACCACTAAGTTGGTCCAGTATATCATGTATAAGAGGCAAAGGATAGGCGTCACTTGTTGTCTGCTCGTTAAGTTTACGGAAATCGACTACTACGCGGAATTGTTTATTACCTAACGCATCTGGTTTTTTTGGTACTACTAATAAAGGTGCGTTATAGGGTGAGTCGCTTTCTTCAATTATGTTGTTGACCAACAGTTCCTGAATATGCTTTTCCACAATCTCTTTTTGCGCATGGGGCAATCGATACGGTTTAACGTTAACGGGTTTAGAAGAATTAATCTTTATCTTATGACTTAATGCGCTCGTACAAGATAACTTGTCTCCCGGTAAAAAAAATATGTCATTAAAGCTGTCACAGATTTCTATTAATTCTGTTACTAATTCTGAATTGACATGTGAAAGATTTAAATTGTTTAATAAAAGTTCCTTACGGTTGTTAGGACTTGATTTTGAAAAATGGTAAATACTAAATTGATCTATCGGTATGATATTCGGTTTGAAATTACTAAGTATTATATTTTTTATTGAAGAATTTATTATTGAAATATAGAAAATATTTTTGACGGGCTTGATTAATGCATTAGCTAAAAAAACTTCAGGTAACAATTCCCTGGCTACACAAACTCCTACTGTAGAACCTGACATAGGAATTATCTTCCTCGTACGTGCTGGTAAAACGATATTGTTTATATTTATAAGTGGGAGCTCAATTACTTTGCCACATTCTGAGAATTGTACACTGTTCATTTTTAGATTAATTACTGCATTTAGTTTCCGTAAAATATCTAACCCTATAATTCCATCGTGTTTAATGGGGAAATTTTCTGACACAACCTGTAAAGTTTGTTTCGACTTATTACTATCTAAAATTATAGAAGTTTTCAGTGAACCTAAGGTATAAGGCGTGCCTTCAGAAATACCCTTCAATAGAATTTTAGATTTATTATTAATTCTGACATTGTTATTTAAAATATTTTGTTTAATCAAGGAGATTTGAGAACCAGTATCTAATAAAAATGATACGGTTTTAGCTTTGGCTGCGACCATCTTGAATTGGATAGTGTCAACTGTTTGCTTAGCCTTAACATTTTTATTTTTACTGTCAAAACTTAGAATATCATTATTATTTTGTAAATTACCCGTATTGATCTCATCAAAATCATAAAAAAAACATAATTCATTATTTGAATTGTGTTGTGTCTTGTTAGTAAAAGATACTTGAGAACCATCAGATATAAGATGTTTCGATCTTTCACAACAAGTAGAAGGTTCTGATAAAATTGTGGCCTCCCTACAAGTATTAACTTGAGCAATAGGGTTACCCGTATCTAGATTTTCCTTCTTAATAAAACAATACTTTTCTGTATGACCACTTTTCTTACAATGGTTACAGAACAAATTTTTAGTTTTTGTTTCGACCTTATTAGGAATTTGCTTGCTTGAAACTGGTTTACTATTAGAATTAGGAACGCTTGGATATGTTTTGACTTTAATATGCCTTCTTCTTTCTAGATTGCGCCACCGTCTCTCCAGAAACTCTGTAAATTCATTTAAGGTTGGTAATTCAGAATTATTTCTGTTTTCCCATTCCTTTGACGAATTAAAATCTAATTTGGTCTTTAAAATATGTATTAACATAAAATCTGAATGATTAGAATATATCCCCAATTCGGTTAATGCTCTAATCGATTCATTAATTTCATCTAGTAGTTTTTTGATATTGATTTCGGACTCTAAACGTATAACATTGTAGTTTATTAAATTGTTTAAACAGGTTTCAATAAGTGCTACCTTGTTATCATAACGTTTACAAAGGATGTTCCAAACAATTTCGTAATTATCATTTGTTAAAGGATAATTCTTTATGAGTTTGAGTGGTTCTCCTGACAAATTTAACTTTAAATAATGCATTTTTTCAATGCTTGATAGTTTACTATTATTACGAATTAAATTTGTAAATAATTCCATAAAACTTTGCCAATTAATATATTCTCCATCAAAAACGGTTAGTTGCATTGGACTTAAGTTCAGATTTTTTATTGAATCTATACTTTTTGAGTCGTCTACAATATGTGTATCATTCTCAAATGTTTGCTTATAATTCAACAAGTAAATAAGAGTGTCGTCATAAATACTTTCAACTTCCATAGACTTACTAACGATAGCCGAAGCTTCTTCATTTTTTAGAGTTGGAAGCAATGCTTCTACGATACTACTATATTTAACCCAAGCTTTGTCTAAGTTTTTGATTTTTAATTCAACTATTGTTAAGGATGTTGATTGGACTTCTAGATTTTTTGAAAACTCATTAATTAGATTGATTGTATTCTCAACTAGTGTGAGTGAATGAACGTTCGGTGCCATAGTACTTAATTAAAGTTATATATAATATACAGACTAAAGATTATTTTGTACCAATAAACGACTCTCCGAAGAACAGGATTCTGACAAGGAAAAATTGCTAGCGAAAACAGTAACTCACAGGAAATTTCCGATGGGGCTCAGACACCGCAGTTGTAACAGGAAGGTAGTCTCTCTGATTGAACAGACTGCTATCTAACTGCTTCAGCTCTTTACTTCTCCTTTTCAAAATTCTTTCTCGTTCATAAAGATGTTCTAAAAATATTAAACATGAATTAATATAATTGTAGAAACAATTATAGGAAATATTATAGTAGATATTCAAAAGTATTGGATATAATACTAAAAATATTGAACAATGATGCTACAAAATTGTTATTTTATAACAAATATTCAAAAGTATTGAATATAATACTAAAAAATAATAGCTTCAATGAATTACAAGGATGCTACTAATAGATAGGTTATAGCAAATATTCAAAAGTATTGAATATAATACTAAAAAAATAATAGCTTCAATGAATTACAAGGATGCTACTAATAAAAAAAAATACAATTATCAATTTATGGTAATAATTGTATACAAGATAAAAAGATACTGTCTTATTATACTTAACAAAAAAACTTTCGATTTTGATCTATGTACAGCTGTGTGCAGGGTTCTGGAAACGATTAACATCAGTTTAGATTATTCCATTTGTTCTAGAAGCATCCATCCATTCGCTGGGGGCAAAAGATTTCTTTTTTTTCTGGTTCAGCGGGCTGTTGTTTTACATCCACCGGACTTGTAGAAAAATTATGTGAAATACAGATGAATTGACGTTCTATCTCGTACTCTTCGGCAATCTTGGAAATAATCGATCGACGTAGTGGTATCCAGAATAATTGATCTGCATCCAGGTGTAGAATATATAGAAAAAAATTTTGGGCGTACCTCTTGGATATTTATGTGTAGGAATATCTCTTCGAGACCCCACCTGACACCAATGTTGTAAAATGTGTCGTATTGTCGTTCTGGAGGAGATTACTCAGCTTACTAGTACATTCTGCAGGGATGCTAGCTTCTGGTAGTAGATTCTTCAGTTGACGACTTCCAACACCAATTACAGTAGTAATCGAATATCTTTCTTAAGATGATTAATAAGGATTCTTGTTCAGACGGTGTATTGTTGCAATTAGAGAATACTTGAGCGGTCTAAAGTAACCTCGTTGCGACATGCGACGGTTGAACAATTAGTATCTTTTTATTACTATTAATACAAACACTTTTATTAAAATATATCATTTATTCGTTGTAATATTATATCTGCTTACTTAATTACAATAGTATTTTATTAGATTAACGAAGATGACAGATATAAAACAAAATGTAATTCTATAGTGTTATAATTTAATTAATAGTTGAAATGTGCTCACTATTCAATACGTACGAAGTTGCGAATAGTAATGCTTGCTTTGAGACTCAGGAGAAGACTGGCTTTCAGCGTCTTGTGCAATTTAATATATAATAATTTATTTCACATCACAGAACGCCAATACTGAATTACCAGCATTAAATCAATATTAATCTCCACAAACCAGAGACAATATTTATAAGCGCTAAACTTAAATAATTATTCTTTACAATCTTAATACTAATACAAAAACTGTTTACATAATATAATTCTATTACATAATTAACATTTAATATCATTAAAAATAAAAGGTAAGTGCGACATATGCGTACTTACAACAAGAGTAAAAGAGAAAGAAAACCTTTTACAAGTTTAAAAACTGAATACAATATTGTATGCATTTTAATAGGATATTTGAAAAATAAGCAAAGTTTGTACGTTTCATTATATATGGGTTTACTTGTACGCGCTGAAATTGTGTTGTAGAACTTTACGTATGTACATGTACCCGTACATTGTACATGCATTATGTTTTGATGAATACAACATGTACTTCCTGAAATAAGTTTACAAAAATCATCTACAAGGTATTCAACAACATATTTCGAATATCTAGAGCTAATAGTATTTCTTGTTCTGGCTGAAGATTCTATTTCTTACTATATTATATTGTCTTCATTAGTTTATTATACTAGAGCTTTCTCCAAACTTCCGGCAAAGTGTAAGTATTCCGTGTTCTATTGTAGAAGAAATTCTGCACTTTAAATTAAACTGATATAGTGACGAAAATTAAGAGGAAAAGACTAAATGGTTAGGACATGTCTATAATACGGGATTTTGCAGATGATGTTGATAGATTGAATTAATAAAATAAGGATAATAAAGATTTCAGTGTATACTCATCTATTTACGAAATAAGATAATTACAGAATTAGTAATTACTCTCAGTCTTAAAACACAGGTAGGTCTTACTCATTCCACAAGGATATCTCTTGGCAGGATACGGTCACGCTAGGTCCTTTCAATGTTATCAAGTCAGTTAAACCCATATAATCCTTCAATATACCTAATTGATATTAAATAATAAATTATTTTAGAAGTTTACGAGTATTTCTTAGGCGCTCCTTCTTACTTCTTCATTTTGCACCCGAAGCAGGTAAATTACACGTTTTAAGCGAGGGAGGGGATGATATAATGTAGTAAATAAAAATGCTAAAACTTTTTTATCGTTAAGAATTTAATCCAAAGTTTAAAAGAAATTAGGTTTAGTTTTTCGTTTTAATTTTACTTTCGTTGTTACTTATTTTTGTCTTAGTATTTTACTTTAGATATTTTATTTTAATAATTATTTCTATGTTCATTTGAGGGCCTTTTTAATTTACCTACTTTAATTTTGAGATACTCTTTATTAGGATTTCTCTAAACGCAAAACTTTGATATTACATTAAATACAAGTAATGTTTAACTTAAATAAAAAGTAGAAGTATTTCTTCTAAAATAGTTTAAATTTTACCTGAAATTAATACTTTATGAGCTTCCAATCATTGAAAAGGTCCTCTTAAGGTGTTTCATCATCCTATTTATTCGAATAAAGGGTAAGCTATTTTCTAAAACACAAAAAAATATTAGGTATTATTTAAAAATTACATGAAAAGTAATTTATTTTTAATTTTTTGAAAAGAAAAGTAAAAATTTTAGAATTTACCACAAAATTGTTATTGGTATTTCCCAAATAGTAAAGTATCTAATCCCAACCACATCCATACTGATATAATGCATATTTTACCGAAGCAATATTTAATAGTTATAGTATTTTAAATTGACCATCACATCACCACTTTGTCACACTTTGTGGACCACCTCGCTTCCTCCCCTTTACGTGTGACGTAATTAATGAAAGGCTTTAACAGGTTCCATATTATTTCCATGTTAAAAGGTTATCTAGAATATACCCCCATTACATGCTCCTCACTTTATACTTATCATTATGTATGGACATCTTTAATGTCTTCCTAATTACAGCTGGTCAAATGCGTCTTACGATAAAATTCGGTAACAATGTTGTTCGACCACCATCTGTTGTGGCGATAAAATGTATCCTGATAATGGCTCTTGTACAATATTCTAATCCAACCCACTAGCACTTATAATTTTATTCATACTATTTACTAATAATAACTACTAAGCAGAGCCGGTACCAAAAAGTTCGGGGCTCTGTGCAAAATTTACTTCTCTGGGCCGTCAGAAAAGGAAAATTATAATTTATTGCATGATGCTAATTATTTCATTGAATAAATGGATATAGTAAGGAACACATAAAAATGATAAATAAATAAATTAGAGTTTTTTGAAAGAACTCTTCTTCCTTAGTTTTATCTAGGGCGTAATAAATTGTCTAAATACGAGATACAAAATTGTGCAGCGTAAGATATTTTATTTGTTTTGATTTTATAAAATCAGTCAGCGTCGTGGGACCACCTCTGCTATTAACTACTACTACACTACACTCATCTGAATCTCCATCCCTTTCTAAGTGGTACATCTCGCTCTAATTTCTAATTCCCTCTCTCAATAACCGCGCGTGTGTTTGCTCTTATTTCTGGCATCAGCATTTTACGGCTCGTCGTTTTAACACCTATCTAGCCTAACAACAGAGAGCACTTTACGTTCTGCGTTTGCATGGTTGCTAGTGCGCTAGGCGGTGAATTGATACTAGTGGTAATGTATTTATTGCGGTCCCCGATGCGTCATTATCCCTAAATTCGATTCAGAGAAAGCTCTTCTACGAGACCATCATGCCAAGTGAATCCATAAGCACACAATACTTTGAATATTATTATATGATATTGTCAGACAACTAATAACGTCACAACCAGTTTCACACTCGCTGTAGTTATGTGGGTCTTAGGTCTTAGGGTGCTTTCATACTGGAATAGACCACGTATTGGTGTTGTTATAAGAAGTGCAATCTATTGGTTATCAACACACCACTGTGTTGAAAAAGGTAGAAGTACGTATTAAATATCTGTTCGATTTCCTTTCTCTCCTGACCTCTGTATCTAAGCAGTGCATCCAGCAATTGTGCCAATGATTTGTTCACGAAGGATCGTGATACATATTGATATAACATTTCATCACGAATAATAAAGTTTCAGCTGCTTTTACCTAGATACACTCTTAATCAGATAGGAACTCACTCTATATTTGTCAGTCACAACTAAATCGCTGCACTAACATCAACCATTGACAATCTGGCATTCGTTTAATTTATAACCAATCACATTTCGTCTACTGCAGAGCGCACCGCTCAAACTAAACTATAAATAAAATTGTTTTCATGTGCTACAGAATTGCGGTTTTATTCCTTGCAATTTTCTATCACAATACGGCATTAGCTTAAAGTTTTTTTCAATCAACTATTTTGCGATATTTAACTAATTAACCGGGAACTTTAGACTTTCAACTGACATGAGGGCCGGTTGTTCTAATTTTTGGATATGTTTTAAAGTTAGGGCTGTTAATGAAAACTCCAAGTTATCCAACTTATAGAGTACTTAATTCCCTACAAGTATTGTATAAAATATTTAGTGATAATAGTACAATCAAAACATTTAGTAATTTTAAACGGAATATAAGCAACTTTAGCAAGATGACTGAGTAGTCAAGAGAAAAGAAATGCCATGTATTGTGCGTTTTTACGGGACATTCTCTTTGGATAAGCGAACAGTTTCAGCAATGTGCTTCGCTTTATAATATGATATGAGCGGCATCCAATTTGAACTATCGACACCACCCAATTTGCGGTATTTATCAAGCTATGGTAACCGATTTGGTAACAACGTGGGAGGTCCACCTCTCATATTGAATTGCGTTGTTGTCACCGTTTGGTAGAACTTAAAATGGCGCAGAGTCTCGACAAATGATGCATTCTACGAAATGTGTACAAACGCGTGTAGATGACGGTTCCTCTAGCATTACACAGTCCTTTGAATACAGGTTGATTTAATTCCTTTGTCAAATTCAATGGTAAAGGTAAAGTGAATCCTGCCAATACTATTTCAGATCTGTAGGAATATCTAACTCATGTTTCGTTCAGAAGAAGCATGTATCTAAATCTGCCAGTGTTCAACTGTCAAGCGCTGATGACGTGGCAATCCCTGTGTGTTTTATCTCATTATATCTCAAGTAATCAAAGTCATAACCATTTTGTGGGGTGGCTGGGAGGAGATTGTATAAAAGCATGCATATACGTAGTGGAAAGGGGTTGATGGCGCTTAACTATTTTCAGTATATGAGAATGACTCTCTTTTGTCTAGTATAGCCACAAGGCAGCTCTTCTAAAGTTCGTCATTCATGTCGAAACTTTAATGTTAATTTCACTTATCATTTAGAGTTGTGGTGGTATTGTAAAACAGTGCTTCTTAAACTTTAAACAAGTGATTACATTTTCGAGAAAAAAAACTACTGTTATATATTTACACATAAAATGTACATGTATAGTTTTAGCACCTATATATTTTAAGATCTGCATTCATTGCTTTTATTATCTATAACGTATAGAAGAAGATACTTATCTATAGATCACTTCATTCAATTTGTTTGGAAAAACATTCAAAATTTGAGCTCTGAAGAGACTACATGTATTCTAAATTCAACTTTATTCAATTATATTTTCTTATTCCAAATCTTAATTCCAGATCTGAATTAATCATTCATATAAGACAATATCTCCAATTTTATTAGGAATTATAAAGTTTTAATCAAACTTATGTGTTGCTCTGAAATCAAAGACTTTTATTTTGGTAATTTACATACACATTATAATAATTACACTGTTTAACTTAAGTCATACTATCTTACCAGATATCAAAGAAACTACATTTAAAGTTTATTATTTAAATTGGCAATTTTATTCCTCAAACATAATCTATGGAGTCCATGAGTATATGGTCACTGTTTTACCGACAGACGAGCTTTGTACCAACCAAAGAAATATGTTTTCCTTACATTTATAATTCTAAGTTTATATTCTAAATTAGAATACAGTAAACTACTCAAACCTATAATAATATATTCATTTAACTATATGCAGAGCTAGGTTCCAATTAGAACAGAATTGCTAAGTTTATCTAAGAAATACTGTCCAGACTATTAGTCCAAAACCGTCTTAGTGACACTACTTATAAGCACATTAGTAAATGTAGAATAAATTTGTGCATAAGTAGTAGAAAACTAGTTGCTAATAATTTATAAATAGTATAAAATCAAACAAAATATACTTTTTGTTAAATGTATCATAAAGAAGTATTTATAATCATAAATGTAACATATAAATGTTATAATTAAGTCGCGCAGCACACTTTGGGAATCAATTTCTAAGGGATAAATGAATAAGGAATGGGTGTTGTGGGAGTATATTCTAACACACCCCTAAACGTTTCAGTAACATGAGAGAACTTTGAATAGAAATGATATTTAGCTTTAACATGATGTAATATTGGGGTAAGTTAAAACCCCTTTCTTCTACAGGTCGACTACGATTCGGCTACGATGTCGACGTCGAATCTCCTTACATAAAACTTTAATGGCGTGAGGCTTTTAGCTAAGAATACAACCATGGTTTTGTTATAGAGGTGAGGGATGGGATGTAGATAAAGAGTGGTAGGGGAGGGGGAGTAGAGAGTTAAAAGGGGGATGGTTAATTGTAAACATGTTGTATTCGTGAGGGATCTTAATAATTTTATGGAGGTAAATTGTAACATTATAAGATGTTAAACTATTTATTTACTTTGTATAGATTTTGTATTGTTATTAAAGATTACGTATCGGGTTGTTGGCTTACATTAACTTTTCTATTATGTAATGTGTTGTAATGCAAACATCAACCCCAACACAGTGTGGCGTTAAAGCTTGTAATTACAATAGTATTTGCTTTTGTTGTGAACATATTAATTATTCTGTTAATTAATTCATATAAATACTAATATATAGCTTATTTAATCGATTAAGTTTTAAGTGAAGTTAAGTTTTGAAAATTATGTAATTAGAAATGTTTGTTATAAATTAAAAATGAAAAACTAATTCTTAAAAATTAATTCAATTTATTTAACGTCGGCCTATTTTCAATGTGGAGTCCTATTACCGACAACCTCCTACTGTATTGGCAGTTTTTGAGATATCGTGGATTCATATATAGTTACTCCAGTGCTACCTAATAAGTCGAGCATCAATGCTCTCGCCCACTATATTATTTACTTATTTTAAATGTGTTTGTATCTAGATACGATTTAGACTGTATAAAGTATTGTATTGGTAAGAAGTGCGAAAAAAGGACCGAAAGGTAAGAAAGGAAAAGGAAAAAAGTATTGTATTATAAAAACATTTACATTTTACATTTCGTTAACAAATTTTTAATATTTTAAAAAATCTCTTCTTCCTTTCCAATTTTGTTTCCCTTCTTATCATCCTCCACTCACTCTTCCTTACTTCCACCACCTATCTACCTTCTTCCCTTCTCTTGCAATCGTTCCTCACGACTCTCCCTCTGTTTACAAAGTTTCTTCTCTTTCTCTATTCTGTTTCTCCTTACCTCCATCATCCATACTCTTCCTTCTCTTTTTCCTTGCGACAACTCTTCCAAGCTTAGTTCACTTTCCACTTTATCCTGACCTTCTGCGCTATTTTCCGGTTTGTACCAAAGACATGAGGTTTTCAACTTTACATATTAAAGTTTTTTAATATTTATTTTACGCAACTTGTGCACAAAAATAATAATAATAATAAATAATATTCTTGTTAAAAACTTGCTTCAAAAATAATACAAAAATACACGTGTAAGCAACCGAGTATTTGGGCCGCAACTTTTCGTAGAATTGCAATGATATTTGGAAGATATTGTGTTCCATTACTGACCTTAGAGTTTTTACTTTAGATTAAATTAAAAATATCTTTATTTTTCACGAAATTGTTGTGTTTTTTTGTTAATTTAAAATGATACCTCTATTTGAAAGACCCTATATTTTGAAATATTGAAATAATCATAATGTAATAATTTCCTCAGCAAATGGAAATATAATTAATAAGTTGTTTTTCGTTTTACAGAAAGCGAAGTAAACTTATAAATTTTCCATTCGAAAACAAAGTGTAAAACATTAATAAACTTGAGATAATTAAAAGTGTAATAAAAACTTTTAAGATGGATCTTCCGCACCTTGACAACTTCCCCACCCCTCGCTACCCTGCAAGCTCCTCATGGGTGAAACAAGACAAGAGCAACCCTAAAGCCAAAAGTACTATGGTAACAAGAACCGGGGAGCCTTATACAAAGTGAACAAGACAACGAAACAAGGAATTGAACTATCACCATGGGAGGGTCATCCCAAGACACACACACACACACTGACGTTAGATTGGCCTAAGATATGCTGGAAGTACATTATCCAGACATTGTTTAGAAGTTAGTTCAATGAATGTGTAATACATCATCTGGGAAACTATCGTTCCAGAAAAGATGATGAACTATTTGGGGTCTTGGGGAACGAGAGAGGAGTGGAAGACTTTCCTTAAGAACAAAGGGGTGCAGATTATATTAAAGTGTCATCGTATTTGATTAATTTCACGGGTGTTTGATGATACCCTACTACCTAACCGGTCTTTAACTAATTGACAAGTGGTGAAAGGAAGGAGGAGGCAGGAAGAGAGGGGCGTGAGTATGTTGTAAGAAGTTCTAATCACTCATTGAGTATGTCCCTTATCAATAATTATATAATGTTAAACATATTCTCAATCAAGTATTGTTAAGAAAATTGCTGCAAAACTTTTTGTTTATATGTAAAAAGTAACAAAGTAAAAAAGTTGGATGAAATTCTTCAGGCGTTCCTTTCTTAGGCTAGAGCCGCACTGCAAAAAACCTCGTACGAAAATTGTAGTACTTCATAAAAGGGACTAGAGTTATAAAAGAAAAGAAAGATATAATAAACTATAGTTTATAATTTGGAATCAATATTGTAATTTCTTTCAAAAAAACTATACAATGTGGAAAGCTGATCGAATGACTTCTGGTAACGCAGGTCCGGGACATTTTATCGTTTCTTATTTCTACTCTCGGCTGAAACACATAGTAGCAAGTGTATATGCGTTGTACACTTAGTGGGCACGGATCAACTTGATATGCTGTCTTAATCAATTAATCAACACGCGTTTACGGACTTACGGACCAATTATTAATATCCAATTATTTTTTAATAACTCTTTATGTTGAGAGATATTAACAATAAACAAACTCATATTGTCTCTTTAATTATTAAACGGATTCAACGTTGTAGAACATTCCAAGACATGTCCACGTTCCACGTCATCACGTCCACTATGTTGCTATCTTTTTATACAAAAGAGCGTAAAAGAGATATATTTTTGACAGAACTCTGACAAGTTTACAGGTTGCCAACCTTACACCTCATAAATTTCTGCTTTTTGTATTTAAATATCAAATATTATTTACATTTCAAGGAACAATAAAATTTCAATATTATGTCTAGCAGAGTTAAATACAATAAAAATTTATTATTCTTTGACTTGACTTGATTATTTTGACTACCAACAGCTACAAAACATTATCACATTATTATTAAATTTTTAATTGCTATATCTCCGTCAACATTTAGATATTTAATAAAATAAACACGCCAATACACATGTTAATATCAATTTCAATCAACAATTGCAAAATCGATCTCTGTAGTCGTGCAAGATGCTGCAACGTCTTATTGGAGCCCCCATCTTATGACGTATATTTAGAAGAACATTCTCTAAAGGTTCTGATAAACTGTTTTCTAAAATACATACAAAATTAATATTTTTTAATACGTTTTCAAAACAAGTAATGTTACTACTACATATAAAATTCACTAGGTCGTAACATAAAACAGCTATTTTCACATTATTACTGCCACCGTTACGTTCCATTACTGGGCTACACGTATCAATAGCTTATTGCCTGCTCCCCTCCTCTCTACTGTCCTCCCCTCTTCGTTTCCATTCCGAGCAACATTAAATTTTCACTTTATTATTCATTACTAAAGTTTATTAGTTGATTTTGGTTATTAATTTTATACGCATATTAAATAAATACGTAATTAACTGATTACACGCTCTATCATATTATAAATGCATTTAATTTCATTAAATATTATTAATTAACATAAATTGTTTGTCTGGATTTATGTTTTATTAATTAGCCTTTGAATTAAATTAAAATAACTTATTTTTATTTATTCATAAATTTTTCGATTAATTAACTTTTATTTTATTAATGTATTATGGAATTAGCTAATTACTATTATAGGGTGTTACCATAATATTGAAATTAATGAAATTTGGAAGCTACATAAATTCTTTCAGAGATTTAAACAAAACAAATCTTTGGAAATTTCTAATTAAAACGCATTTTTGTGGGTAAATTTCTTCTTATTTTGCTGCGAACGAATCTACAATTTTTTTTTTGAACTTAGACAAGAAGTTGTCATTCGTTCAAATTCGTTGTCAAATTTTTCCTTTTCATTGATGAAAAAATGTCAAAAAGGTTGTCTCTGACAATTTCCGTAAGAACTAAAAGAATACGCAATGCCTTTCACAATTTAACGCCACTATGAATTATTCACCGCTCGGGACAAAACAAATTTCATGAAAATTATTCACCGAGTAATGTAATTATACTTTTTTTCAGTACGAGTATATATTATCTTTGTGTATTAATTGGTATTAAGAACAATATCTAATAGTTTCAAATCATAATTAAGAAGCCAGTCATGGAATAAATACCTTTCTCAAGAAAACAGTCAGGGCTCAATATATGTGGATGTGAACTACGCTGTAGTACGATTCCATAATTTAAATCCTACCTGAAACAAAATAGATAATTTATATTAAAAAAAAAATAAGTTTAAAATTTCGTAAAGTATAGAATCTCTATATTTGAATATGCTACAAAATCGTTCACGCAAATAGAAGCAGTAGGGGTTTACATTTTTTTGTTTTGCTTTTCTTTTTATTTAGAAGAAGTGAGAATGGGTAGATAGAATAAGGATCACAAATAAAATGTAATTAAGCACAATGATATGTAATTTAATGATTTAAAGCAAAAGAATGAAGTGCCTATTCGCAAAAACAGTAAAACAAAATAATAATATATATGTGATGTCTTATATATATGTATATTCAAATCTTCATAAAAATGATATAGATCAATACAGCTTGATACTCTTACGGAAGTAATATCAAGTAATGTAGCAATAAAATAAACATCCGTAAAGGATATTAATAAATAACGCTAAACCACTCAGGCATATCAGTTTTGAATCTAGTCAATTTAGGTCTGGTGGTTTCCCATCGGTTTTCCGTTCCCGTTTCGTTCCGGTAAGTTTCCTGGTCCTAGACTAGTTACAGATACTAAGAGGTCATAAGGTCAGTGGTTTCGTGGTCCAGACCTTGTGGTTTCCGTCAATGAGAAAGATGTGTGCAGCTCTGACAGGATCTCAATCTGATGAATACTGATAGGTGAATGTTTTTGAGAAGGGGGACGGAGGTTAGAGTGGTTTTAAACAGAAATCAGTAACCAATTACCGACGGAAATTTATTTACTGGTCAATTAAATGTTGGCAGCCACATAAAGAAATGTATCATCCATAGGAATCTGTTAGAGGAGTGGGAGGGAGGTGCATACGTAATAGAATGAAATCTGATATTTTATAATCCACTTAGGAAGATCGCATATTGTCTTAAGAAAGTTTTGCTTTTGTCATAGAATTTCTTTATTTATTTGATTACTAAAGATTATTACAATCTGTCCTGCTTAGAGGACATTCAGTGATAGGTATGTAAATAAAGTGTCTTGCGCGGGATGTGCCCATCGACTCATCCCTCAATTTCAATAGGTCCTAGATTCTGTTTAGTTGGTTAATAGGTCTTGAGGTACTTTCTTTTTTAGTCTGAGTACTACCGAATTATTGAACATTAGACACCTGGTCAAATTGTTTGGATGTTCAAGTATTCTCAAGCTTTGAATCTAAGCACTATTTTTTCATTAACTGTAGGTATATACAGATATCGATGTATTATGTGATTAGGTACAAACCAAGATGCGTTCGTGACAATCCTTTACATTTTGGACTGAAATCTTTGGGTTATTTCAATATTAGAGGTAGATGCAGTACCCCATAGTTGGATACCATATGACCATACCGGTTTAAGTATGGATTTGTAGAGCAGGAGTTTGTTTTTAGTACTCAGTTGTGACTTAAGTCCTATCAGTCAGTACATCTATTGAAAATTAGAGACACCATATGGAACACGTTGAAAAAATAGAGACTTTGTTAATAATGCGAAGTATTCGAGGGCTACCCAGTAAAGAAATCATTTTCATCATCTTTCCTTCTCTTCCACGTTTGATACGACCAATCCGATGTGGACTTACACTAAAGAAACGTTTCCTTTTCCTTGGACTCTAAAGTCGTTATCTATAAATTCGTCCCCTACCGTGCCGTCCCGCCCTATTCCACTCCCTATGACACGACAGCAATGAATTAAATCCTCCGACAATTTAGGAACACCTTGAATACTAAGTAATCTCCAACTAGATACTCGTGCTCGTGCATATTTCAACAAAGGCCATTCTGAATTAATATTTCTCAGCATTTGAAAGTTTTAGTTATTGTTGAAATCATTTCACATTTGGTACAACAATGAAAAACAGAGCTAACATAATCGTATAAGTGTGTAACTAAGGTAACAGTATCATTTAATTCCAACTGCTACTCTCTAACCCATTCACAATACCCCTTCCACTCCCACAATCCCACAAGAACTAGTGCAGAAAGCAGAAACTTTCAAATAGTGAAGCACAACTATTTTATTGGAATTCTGGAATTATTCAAATGTTATTCTGATATTGGTATAGTATGTATTTAGACAGCATAGTGCAGAGGTGAGGCACCTTTTATTTTGAAAAGAACACTTAGTAATATATGTTAGGAACATATTATAACATATGTTATAATTATATGAGAGTTTGTAAAGATGTTATACCACTTTGCAAAGTAGGTGGATATCTTAATACTACAAATAATGCCAAGTATTTTAAGCGTATGTTAGAAATTAGCAAATCTGATAAGAATACAAATTTGATAGTCTACTAGTTGTTTAAGACGAAGACATTGACGTCATAAATGCCTAAAAACATTAGCCGTATATTCTGACTAATTTTAATGCCAAAGAAGATCTTATATCATTAACTTGAAGATATGTAAAATTTCTATGCCAATTTGCAAACATGAAAGTATCTTCATATCAAAATAAATCCATCACCATCACCATCTTGAGTATATAAAAATTTTACAGCTAGTTTTCAAAGTTAATTTGCAAACAACCATTGCTAAAGGAGGTAATGATTGCAAAAAATACTGTATTATAGTCCAAATCGAGTTTATAAGAGCGGTATAAATCTATAAGACGATAAATTTATCTTATTCGTTTCTATATACATTGTAGAAATATAAGTGACTCAGTGCTTTTTAGTTATATCGGCAGTTTATACCCCACAACTTGTTTTAAGTATGAGTATTGCTACCGAACTTTCGTAATTCGAACTATATTAACAAATATGCAGTGTGATATTAAAGTTATTTATTTGTTATACATTGATTAAAATAAATGAAAACGGATTTTGACCACCACTGCTGCTACACAAGTATATTGTTTAATGTGATACAGTTATGTCCTATTTGCTTTATGTGGGGTAATCAGGTCTAGTGGACGGACGGACGGCAACTCAATAGTTGGTCCAGGAATTTAAATATAATTATACGACTATGGTAGTGGTCGTCCCATCCTGTCCAGTCCTGGTCCTGGTCCAGTACGGTTATTTCTATAGCATTATGGTCTAAGTGGTTTAAGTGGTTAGATTGCAGGCAAGGATGATAAAGAGGAAGAGAAACCGGAGCACATTGGGAACTTTGGGATTTTCTAGAGTGGGAGTTGATCTTTCGACTTTTTTTAGATTTAATTTAATTCTGTCTTACGTGAATTGAAAACATCCTAATTTTTTCTCTTTCTTAGAATTATATAAAATAAATTTGATTATATATAGGAAGGATCAAATTTAATCCCATATACTCGTACTTTAGTGGAAAAAATTGTAAGTTGAAAGTTTTTCAATGATAGAAGTTGAATTTACTTATCAATAATTTTTCGAAACTCTTGGTATCGCTTCTTATATATTAAGTGCTTATTTCTTTTCTTTATTTTATTTTTTATAGATAATTACTAATAATTCAAACTTGCCGTTCAAGTAAAGCAATGGTTTGACCAGTGTTATTCGAACTCGGTATTCTTTCCCATTAAAAAGCAATGGTTTTGAATATTAAAAAAGTAGAGTCGCTAAAATCACTGAAATTCGTAAACTAATCTGATCTAAATGTCATGAAATTTTGACACATATCGCTTGAAGGTTAGTTGCAATTAAAAACAATAACGTCATCTTTGTATCATCCTGCAATCTTATTCAGTGATATGTCTTAAGATTATTATCCGTTTCATTCACTGTATACATATGACTAGGTACACAGCATATCGTCGAGACATTTCGTATGAAGCAGCGAAGTCTAGGCGAACACTTTTATCATAGAACTTCGATAATTTAAATTGGATACGAACTCGAATATAGTCCAATACACAATTCGTTGAAAATAAATTTCTAAAATACTTTGACAACAGTATCCATTGAGTGTTCCTTTCCTGAAAATAATTATAACAGACATAATGTAGATTTTTCTCAATGGGTTTCTTACATCCTTCCGATTTATGTTGTTCCCTATTTAGATACTTCCTCGCTTATCTTTTCTAACATTTCTTGAAAGAACTGTCTACTACAATATCATTATTAGATAAACACTTTAATGTATTCATACCCGAATATTCCTGTTCCAGCCCACATCCTGTAACCGTGCTACTCAAGTATGTCTCTCTCTCTCTCTCACCACCACTCTCTCCTCCACATCTTTCTATAGGGTTTCTCCTCCACCCCTTTACTTCTCTATATTTCATTCTGTTCCACTTCAACGTTGGCTGTGAATCATCCTCATCCCTTCCCTTCCCCGTCTCTCGACCCTCTACCCACCTGACATTTTCTCTATGAATCCATCTAAAACTCTAAGTTAGTTAAGAGAACCGCCTACACCGCTCCAGCCATCTCCGTTCCCTGTACTCTACATCTCACTTCATCCCAAAATTTCCATCGTCTTCATAAATACCTCACCCGTTAACACAGAAACACAACTCCAGGTTCCAGGTATTGTTGGGTAGCGTTGTCGAAATCTGATGGGCGGTGATGAGGAGTAGGGGCAGTAGCAGGGGGGATTGATGTTTGTATCCACAATTCCAGAGCATTCGATAATATTAATTGGTTTAGTTCCGTTCGAAAGTGCTTACATCAATATCGATGTAAGAGTCATGTGCGGTGCCTGATACAACCCCCCCCCCCTCCTTCGCGCTTCCTTCCCACTCTCCACCCATTGATGTTCCTTCCCGTTAGACACTTGTACAAATCGGATATCGAATCAGATGTTGTTTTTATCCATTCTACTTATTTAAAACAATAATGTGTGACAAAAAGTGACAACGGGGTCGGAAAAAAATGAGATTTGTGTGACATAATTAATGGATGACCTCTAATAACATACCGGTAGAACTTGTAGCTTCAACAGAACATTCTTTCCAAAATTTAGTATTTAAAAACCGCTTATAGTCATTGCTTTTAGTATATAAGAGAATTGGACAAGTTTCAAGATCAAATAATATATGTATTATCTTTTTGTCCTTTTTATAAATATTTATTTATAGTGTAGTATAGTATAGTATAAATTAATATAATATATTACATATTACATTTATCAAAATTTTATAGGACATAATCTATATAATTTATAATTTTCTATTTTTTCAGCTTATTTCACCATTCTATTTCAAATTCTTCAATCGTTGCTTATTTCTATTATCCATCTTTTTCTATTTCAACTATACCTGCATTACAATCTGATACATCGCCTCCACTATGATGACAGCCATAGCTCATTCTTTCTTCTATTAGCATTTTTCTTTGTCTACCAATTGTATACTACTACTCCTCTATTCTTTCAACTATAATCCATTTCCTTATATAAAGCTTTTTTCCTTATTTTTCCTTTTCATTCCTCTGTCTATCTTCTTTATCCAATTTTTCTTTTCGTTATCGTATTTTCTTTTTTCATATTTATGATTATGGTTGCACAACCAATTAAATCTGAATATTACCAAACCCAGAAAATATAACTCTGGCCCGAGAAACGAACCCAAAGACATAGTAGTCAGAATCAGCTCTCGACTACTGTGTTATTTTTTGTCCTTTTAAACCTCTTTTTATGACGTCATAATATCACATTGTGACGTCAGTATTGTCATAATGAAGCTGTACTTTCTGGGACATTTATTTAACGTTGCATTTTTTATAATTTGATTTATTTCATAACATGACGTGTAATAAATGTATGTAAACATACACACACACACACATATATATATATATATATATATATATATATATATATATATATATATATGACATAAAAGTAAATCAGTGACAATTTAATTATTTATAGCTACTATATTATAAACGTCAAAATATTTTTATTAACTAAAAAATTAAAAAAAAAAAAGCAAACAGCCGAGAGTTATTTGTATGAAAAATTAAAGCGTTACGCTAAAAATAGAAATGCAAATTAAATACACGTTTTGCTGCGATTTATATTTGAATTTTTAATTTATTTCTACATTCATACGAGTATAACAAAATGTGGCAGTCTTCCATAATATGTGTATTCACAAACAGTGCTGCTCAAAATTTTTGATAGTGGATATTTACCCCCTACTTTAACTTTCTATGTATACTGGCCAAGTTCGAATGGACAAAGCCTGTGAGTTTGTTTTGCAGACACCTTAAGCCTAAGTCATCCATCAAACGAAACAGCCCCCTACAAAGTGCAATAACAACTAATAATGTTAGCAATATATTACCGGCTCCTATTCATAGAGGACAGCACTGTCGTAAATCCAATATACAAAACAACACATCTACAGAACATTCCAGTATTTTATTTTCACATCTGACACCAATTTAACCACGGTCATCTCAGTGTGGACATCTCATGGATTTATAGACTCACCACTGAATTGTAATTAAGCTGGTGTAATCCTCAATTCAGTCCCCTCACCACCCCATCCCTGTTTTCCCTCTTTCCTCTTTATTATCCTCTTTATTCCACAGAATTCCTATCAACCGCGAAATACGAACTAGGGGTAACATTCATGCTCATGGTATTTAAAACAAAATATTTTATATGAATGTCATCTACACTTATAATAAAGTAATTATTTGATGAATGTGTTGTGTATTTGTATACGAGAGCATGGGAATGTGTGCGTAGATGAAACCGGATATGGATCAAAGTGATAAATAAACCACTTTATCAAATTACAAACTGAAATAAACCTTAGCCTGTCATTGAGGATGAAGTGGGATAAATATTATAAAATGTTTCTTTTTGATTGATGTTGTGTTATATGAATTTAAACCTAAATATTTATTAATTGAAAAATAATCACTGTTTATGACAGATCACTGATTTTTTTTTCATTTGTAAAAAATAGAGATCATTAACTTTTGAAGACGAGGATATTTAATCGTAATACACAGAATCAGTTTGATATATAATTGATATGCTGTGGATTGTTAACGATATAGTACTCTAAAACTCTCAGTAGAACCATGGTGCTAGTCTGGCCTCAATCGTATCTTAACATAAACAACTCTGGAATGCGTATAGAGCTCTGTATTAGAGACCTCTCGAAAGTGATGTAATCTAACTCGTGGGTAACTGCCAGACGACATTAATTACTTAATCGTTGTTTGAGCTACATCTTGGTTTGTATACAGTTCTTATATTTGTTAATAAATACTATTGTACCAATATTATGTTCGGCTTATGATTTGTAATTAGTAAATCCTAATTATTCCTGACAATATGTTATCTAATTCTTAGTTTATTAAGCTTAAGTTACTATCTGAGAGTTAGTCTAGTTAGTTGCGTGATCGTATTCTGCGAGTTACTGTCATATGCGAGTTAGTCAGTAGCTCGGGCAACAGCTACTTGCCACTGTCGTGGCTGTAATTCATAATCATATGAACAGCCGAGGCAAGTCGAGCTACTGACATGAGAGTATACAGAGATAGTAGCTGTTAAATTTAGTTTTTCCGACACATGCGAGTGTCATTCGGTGTTCTAAATCAATACTAATTTTCAGTGAAGTGCTCTACTTTACAGCGAAGCAATACAATATCTATCAGATTTGCAAAAACATGTTAAACGCAAAAATGCTTTCTCAGATTGATAATCAACGTTAAAGATATATTGAACAAAGAACACTTGTTAGCCGCCATTTTGTTTAAATGGCGTTGCGTGTTGACTTTCTTTAATGGAACAACTTTTCATTTTAATTACTATCATACACTTTAAAACATATCCAAATACCAGATTTATTGGTAAAGATGTAAAGCAAAGAAACTCTACTACTACGTTATAACGTTAGACTTGATAGATAATTGTAATACTGAAATGTATATATTTTTACAAATAGTGTCTAACGTTTCAATATCATCGAACTACCTACAAATCTCTTGCATATTTCTTAGACACTAGTCAGTCAATCACATAAGGCAATTCGTTTCTGACTCTACCTACACATGTTCAATGAACCTTTCTCAAGTAGTTCTTCGCTTCCCCGCTAGATGTAGCCTTTGTATGCCTGTATGAAGTGCAAGTAAATCTCTCGTGTAAAGGGATTAAGATCGTATCAGGAAATAAACTGGAATAATTGGGAGACTAAATACTGGTACAGATTATAGCCAGCAGCTTTACGGATTACTGCTTTCAAATAAACTGAATTACTCGAACTCGGGAGAAATGTTTTTGATCTGATCAACAATCATGAGTCAGGAATCCTTGAGATCAGGTACCAAACCATCTTCCGTCCTCAGCAAGATGAGGCGAGGCATCTTCTCCGTTTAAATACCACCCGGAAAATATGTGTGTTTCGATATTTCGTATGTGCGTCACTGCGTCCTGCGAACACTTACAAATATTAGGAATTAATCTGAAGTTAATTTGAATTAGTGATAACAAGTGAGCTGAATATAATAGAAATTATTATAAAGTTCATGTTGAACAATATAATTTACATGGTGTATAGTGAGATAGTATAAATTTTGATTAAAAATAAAACTGCTTTTTATGTAATAGTATATTCGTTAAGATAAACGTCGCAAGGCTCGCATCAAACGCATTGCGTTATCATATCAAATATGGAAAACAAGTGAACCGAGAGAGAAGGTGTATTCGGTGGGCGCAGGGGTTTTTAGTGGTATGTTTAGCCGTATAAAAATCAAATGACATACTCAGTTGCCATCTCAGTAGACCAGTAGCATTTGTATTCATATCTTTCCTAACGAGGGGTAAAGTTCCAACTTTTTTTTCATTTTTTTAAATTTATATTAATGTAGAACATATTAAGTTTATTGTGTGAAAATTTGAAGTCGATTTTAGTAAAACTGTCGGAGTTATAGAGTTTTAAGTCTTCACCTCTGGTCTTTCTTTGAAACTTTTAAACGCTTTTTCTCACACGGTGTCCTCTTTAACTCAAAAACTCCTGCACCCATTCTTTTGCATTTTGCACACTCTTTCTTTGCATAAATGACGAGGTAATACTTTCGATAAATAACAAAATTTCTGATATTTTTCATGAAAAATCGATATTTTCACTACTAAGTGCTGTAAAAAATTGAAAAACCAATAAAATCAAAAAAACTTGACAGGTTTACCTGCATAAACTCTTCTTCTAATGAAATCATTTTAGTTTTTTGTCAGATAATGCAGTGATGAGTTATGAGGGACACCGCAATCACTCTTTTTCTTGTGACGTCTTGATATTTATTTATGAAAATTTCACAATGTATTCCTTAATTAATGTAGTAATTATAGAAATAATTTTATACCAACTGTGTCGTCAAAAAACATTAACAAAGATAAGTTTTTTTATCGTTTTGACATTACTCTCCCGGGTTACTAATTAAAGATGCTACAGCTTTCGTATACTTAAACTTGAAGAACAATAAATGAATGCGTATGTTTTCAATGAATGTATTATAACTGATTAATGTCAGCGTTTGAGAACCAGTCGTATATTTAACATTTGTACGGTTTTACGGTTATACGGATATTGCAGGGTTCATACAACCCTGAAATGTGATCGGACGTGGTTTGGCGGTTATACCGCTGACTCCCCGCTAACATCATCCTCTTATTCCAGAGTTCTGGACAAGCCCTCCCACTAACTTTCCATTACCATTTCACTACCCCTCCCCCGCCCCTTCTTGTTCTCCTCCTTCCAACATCCCTACCGTGATGGTAGTCTGTTGGCGATTTGTGGCAGTCAGCCTGGACGAGAGATGAATGAATAAGATATCATGTGAAATGGCTAAATGGCAAACAAATGGTGGAGGCGCCGCATGAGATACAGGTCACTGTTTCAAACCGAATCGTATTCAGGCTGAAGGAGAGCCATCAAAAATCTAGGACAGATTGTGGACTGCTTAGAACAGACGAAAACTCACCTTAACTTGAAACATAAACCATTTGACACAGCAACACTCTCTACTGGTACATGTTATAGAGAGTTTATAGCAGAATCTGGCTTTTGATAGAATCTATTTTGTTACTATTGTACATAAATTGAAATGCCCAACCTTTAAGTTCATGTAATCAATAAGTGGATTGCTGTGCATTTTCCAATTGAAATTGTTCCGTTATTTTTAAATTAAGATTGAAACTTTTTGTGAGAAATAATTATTTTTAATTAGTTACCACTGCTTTAGTTTAATTTTGTATTTAATTTAAATTGTTTAGCATATGGCAATACGCTTAGTCATTCACAGTATCATTTTTAATATAATTTATTTTTTAAGTTTTCTTAGTTTTTTTTTAACCTTACGATGTTTTAAATTAAAAATATTAAATTAAGAAAAACTATATTAAATTATAACCTCCAAAATGTGACAATCTGTCAAAATGCAATAGGGTTTACTTTTAAAAAAAGTTTTATGTCAGTTTTTGAAAAATATAGAAGTGAAAACAATTTCTATTACTAATTGTTATTAAAGATAGCACTTTTAATTATTTCACATATAATTTTGTCGAACTGTCGAAATTTATATTACTAACGATGCCTACGCATCAACTAAATTAAACTTAAATCAAAACTTAAATGTAAAAAGCAAAGCTTAAACGAGAACCTGAAATCTAGATTACAATATTAAATAAAAACAGAAAATTAAATATCAAAACAGTGAGTGGGAATGAGACTTTATAGTAAATATTACCAATTAATGTTATGTGTCTATTTTTAATTATTAAAGCGATTAAACTTAAAGTGATCTTCTCTACTCTACCATACAGTATATTGCCATCTCTCTTCTACAAACAAAGATATGATAACAATACCTGACTGTTCTGACGTAATGCACAAAAAAGATACGCACAGATCTATTTTTGTGCACAGGTCTACCAACTACTGAACGTTATTGATAAAAAATGTTACGCCCTTAAAAAGACCATCCGTTTGGAGTGCAGTAAACATAACCCCAAAACCATCTGTCAAAAATGTCAAAAACTTTATCAGAACAATGTACACACAACTTTATTAAATGTAAGACCAACCTCCTATATGAGCTAGCGATATGAAACTTTCCACGGCAAGGTAGGTTGGTAGTTTTAATATTACTGTACGAATGAAAGAACAGTTTGGTTGACACTTAGCACTTTTACTAAATCATAGGTTAAAAATCGTCAGCATGTTCATAATATGTTGTGTGCAAAAGATTTTTGAACCTTTCCTATGATGGTAAAAACACATATTTCACTAAAGATTCACATAATCAAATTTAGTAGCTTATAACCTAATTCTTACAACTGGTGGCGCACCTGGTGGCCATTATGGTAACCTCACAAAACAGTGTCACAAAACGAACTACTTCAAGTCAGTCGAGTTGTGAAACTAATTTTGAATATTTTCTAAATAACAATGTATTAATTTAGATAATCTACATTCCATGCAACAATGGTACTACATCTGATAGTTATGCAATACAAAGACACGGTTATGCTAGCTATTTTAAAAGCAATATAAACTTTAATCAAATGTCAGATTTATATAATAAAGATGAGAGATACATAGTGGAAGTATCTAAAATATTTCAAACTGCAGCTTCCATAAAAGAATACGTACACAGTTGTATCACCATGTTGAGTGGGGGGAGGGGGTGTACTGGACGTCAGGAAATGGCGGCTGCTGTCAGTTATAGGGTCCGGAATCAACGTCAGAGGACAACCATTACCATTCCCCTCCTGCCCCTATCTATCCAACCACCTAACACCCACAAACCTAATCCAGAAACCCTGTGGCATCGTTGAATTTAGTTTTGGTTTTGAATATAGTTACCGGGACCGACCCGCTCCTGCCGGTAACGATTGTTACTTCCATAGTTTAAACAGAGTTAGAAAACCTGTGTGTTATTGAGAAAATAGTATCTATACGCAGTTACATGTATTTAAGGTTTATTTTACATAATTGTTTCATAAAGTATCTTTCCTAAGTTTTATTTTGTTTTTAATTTTGAATTTAATTTAAAATGTATAGCATATGGGAATATGCGCAATCATTCTCTGTACCATTTTTACTTTAGAATGTAATTTACCTTTGTTTTATTATTTTAGAACCTTACAAAGCCAAATGTTTCTAAATTAAAAATACTAAATTAAAAAAAAAACTATTTTATATTTTAATGTCCAAAATATGACAATCTGTAAAAATGCATTAGTTATTTTTAAAAGAGGTTCAATGTCAGTTTGTCAAAAATAAAGAAGTAAAAACAATTTCTATTACTAATTGTTATTAAAAACAGCAATTTAAATTATTGCACATTCAATTTTGTCGAACTGTCAAAATATATATTACTAACGCATGCGCACCAACTACATTAACTAATCTCAAATTAAAACACGAATGTGATTAGGAATGTGATAACGTGAAATCTAGATTAAAATATTAAATAAAATCGTAACTTAAAAATCAAAACAGTGAGTATAAGTGAGTGAGACAATTTTAAAATACACATTTTTTGGTCTACAAATCATGACGAATTTAGGTAAAGGAATAATAATGCTAGATATATGAATGGCCCAGCTCATTAGTAAGATATCTCCGCATATTGATTGAAATGTTCGAGTGTATGCTTTCCAGCAGTATTTGATAAATTTATCTGCAGTTTAATTTTGTTTGGTTGCATTTATGAGTTATCTATTGGAATCAGATAGAGGTTACAATTTTACATGTACTCAATCCAAACTAACATATGAGAGATGTCTCATTAATGAGCTGGATGATCTATATTAATAGCTTGTTATTCTTAAAAAAAAATCAATAAATTGTAAAGCCAAGTACGTATCGTTGATGGAATTAGATGCAAAGAAGGACACAGGTATAATAATTAAAGTTTTGTTCTTCAACAAACCTAACTCGCCAACTAATGGTTTTCATTCCCTGGTTTAGAAATCGACATAGAAATTAAACTACTCTGCACAGATTCTAAACGTAACATGAAGTCCGTATTAGATTATTTATACAACGACCGGATTATTACTATTAAAATTATTTGTAACTTATTTTATGTACGAAAACAATTAAACCAACATATAGCTAATTATATTTCACATATTATGTTTTCGTGTTTGGAATTCAAAGTTATATTTAGAGTTTGTTGTGTTTCGATTCATATGAAAGAGAGAGAGAGTACGAGTGTGTGATAAAGACAGAAACGTTTCACAGTTTCAATTGTATTTAACAATCTAAAATTAATTTTCAAATAAAGGACAAAGTGCATGAGATTTTCAGATGCAGATGTTCGTCAGCATTTTCAATTCGTTGTTGACTTTTTATATCAAAATATTTGATATGCTTTAATATCTGTAAATGTGTAATGTCATCAAAATAGTGTTTAAGATATTTCAACGTATTTTCATATAGGTGCCATCAAGTAGGATACAAAAATATCATGAACTTGGCGACTCTACATGTAATCTAAAGGAGACGAGACCAAAAACAAAATTTAACTAGATAATTGAAATATGTGACTCCACAACAGGGGGTGGATGGTTCACAATGTGTGGCAATGTAGACGGTAATAAGCTTGTGTCCTATGTCTTAATTTCTATAAAAGTGCACTATATATTGATAAAGTGGGTTACTAGAACCTCAAATGTTCAATTATTTTTTAATAACTCCTTATATGTTAAGAGATATTAACAATTAAAAAGTCATTTTGTCTTTTTAATTATTAAAGGGATTCAACGTTGTACACATTCCAAATGCATGTGACATCACAATCCTTGTGTAAGGTTACCAATCTTACAGCTCATAAATCTCTGCTGTCTGTATTTATATATCAAAATATTAAATATTATTTACACCTATTTCAAAGAACAATAAAATTTCAGTATTATGTCTATGCCTTAGCAGGGTTAAGTAAAATAAAAACTTATTATTCTTTGACTTGACTTGATTATTTGACTACCAACAGCTACAGAACATTACCACTGCACTGACCTACTCAACAAATAACTGACGTTAAAATGCCATTTATAGCGCTAAAACTACAATTCAAATTTTTAATTGCTATATCCCCGTCAACATTTAGATATTTAATAAAATAGACACGCCAATACACATTTTTTAACATCAATTTCAATCAACAATTGAAAAATCGACCACTAAAAAATGAGGATACAAGCCCATTTCATATTTAATGAAAAACATTTTTTAGTTAATAGAATATGCGAGAAATTGAAGTAAATTCTCTGTGATGAGCTTCATCCGATATCTGGACCTCATCTCGTTCTTAAGAAATTAAATAATATCCCATAAAACACACACATGGGTATTACCTTACATTCTTGTACATTTAATTAAGTAAAATCTTGATTAAATCTATCTAGAAGTTAAATTTAAAAGGGTCCTAATTTATAGCTTTTTTAAAAGTGTTCCTTAAAAACGATTCTATCATCCTTAGAAAGTAGTTCTTAAGAATCTTGTAAGTATGGTAGTACTCAAAAAGAAAAACACAATTACACCACTGCCTAGTAAGTTTCTAGTTATGTATCTACATAATCAATTTACCCAGAAAATATAACTCTGGTCCAGGAATCGTTCCCGAAAACATAGCAGTCAGTGTCCAGCATCAATGCTCTTACCCACTGTGTCGTCTTGAACGATAGTATGATAAAATAACACTTTGAAACTTCAACATAAATTGCTTTTACTATATTAATATTAATTGTTTATTGTTCGCCTTTCGGCTTTACAATCTACATTCTTAATACATTTCATATACTTCAACTTACAATTAAATTTACATTATTCTAGACCTTTTTATTTCCAAAAGTACTTTCTGCTTCTTCTTCTCTTGACCCTCTTCCTTCATTTTCCCTTGTCTTCCTTCTGTACTGGTCTATTCCCTAGTCTATTTTTCTGGGCTGAAGTTTAACTGTTTCCTCGCTACTTCTTTCTTTCTCCTGCTTCCCTTCACTGCCTCTTTTAGTACTTCCTTTCTCTTCCTGTTCCTTGTGCAACCCAGCAACCAGCTTATTTATTCTCCTGTTTTTTCTTTCCTTCTTACTATTTCCGCCATCCACCTCTTTCCTTCACTGCCTCCCTTTAATAGCTGGCCAATATTCCTTTCGCTCGCTACTTTTTCCTTACACTCAAACTTAATGTGCTCCAGTGTTTCGTCCTCCGCTCCGCACACTCTACACTTTCTTTTCTCACTACCTTCCCAGTATCTGTTTCCTTTTTCCTCATTTCCCAATCTAAACCTTGCTGTTCTTCTTATGTGTTTTATGTCTTTTTCTATAAGGTATTGAGGCGCATTATTTTCCCATCAAATTTTTGCTTTTGCTCGTATCATTAGTAATTGTTTTTACTAATGATACGAGCAATTTTTCTTGAATAAAAAAAAGTCAAAACTACAAACTCTACAAATTCATAGACACATGCAATTTATCAAAAAAATAATTTATAACATAGTTTTTGGAGTCGTTTTTCATTGCTATCATAATTTTGAATATTTCGATCATTTCTCTGCGCTGGAAATCAAAATGATTGTAGAAATAAAAATGCATATAAAATATCAATGCAAAAAGGCAGTTGCATTTTCTATTTTTTGTTTTTTGTTGTTATTTTTATTTATTTATTTTGTTTTACACGGTGCTTCGCTTAATATGATATATAGATGCATTTCATTTCCACTCTATGCAAGGGGCTTTCATACTAGTTTTCCACGTGGTACTATAGATGAGTTTTTCTTTTTCTATCATGATTTCATTTGAATTTGAATCTGTTTTTGCAGTGGCTTGTAAATTGTAATGGTACGTCCTACACGTTATTTGCATTTTGAATATTTGTCCAACAAACTTTTTTTATTATTAATTATTTTTTTGTTTGTTTTAACTTCTTTTTTTATAATACAATTTTAAATACAACATGTTATTTGTTAGTATTTACTGAATAATTTAATCACTGCTTGCAGACTGAATTCTTTTTTAACTAATTGTAGTATGCTAATTCAAAATATTTTATTTACCAGTCTCATTTTGAATAAATGGCTACTTAAAACGGTTTCTCAATTATTCCAATATATCCTTACCAATGAATCTTAAGATGTAATAGTAATTATCAATCTAATACTGAACTCAATTTCCAACAATTTGTGTATACAACATTTTTTATATATCTGCTAGACATTGAACTACACAACTTTAAAGTAGAGCACTTCACTTAAAATTAGTGATGATTCAAATAACAGTTATATATTTAATCCTGCATATAAATATATAAACAGAAGGAGAAAGATCTTTAATTATTCTTATTCCTAACGGAAAATAAGAGACCTGAAACAATTGATATACTTAGGCCCTCCCAAAAATCACCAGATTTAATTTAATCCACATTTTATTAAGCTCAATTAAACGGAGTCAATAACCTTTCTTGACGGCTGTTCTAAAAGCAAGATTTCAAACAAAGTAGACTTTGGAATTATCTTGTAGCAAGCTTGGAAGTTGTAACTGCATTCTTGAGAAAACCTTCTATCTGAATATAGTAAATGAACCTTGGAATTAGCTTGAAGCAATATAGCAAGCTTGACTATTACAGTTAACTTTAACAGTTAAAGAGAAATAACAGCAAATTTTTCAGCGACGATTTACTGTTATTTCTCTATAACTGTTCAAGTTAACTAACTATTCGAAAACTATGAGAACAGTAGCTGGGTACTAGACAGTGTGACTTGGAAGAAACTTGGCTATTTATTAATGTAAGGAGTGAGATGATCTAGTAGCTGTCTTGATTTGAAAACCACCAGAATTAACCAAAAATGATTCCTTCCAAGAAAAATAATCAAAAATAGATAGAGGACAGACAGTGGATACTTCTTTAATACATTATGTGGGTATATAAATATAAATATATAACCCATGTCACGTGTCCTGTTTCATTTCACACGTGACATGTACAAAGTATCAATACGCCCGAACCAGAACCAAAAATCTAGTAGCTAGTAGCTGGAAACACGTGTCAATCTTCAACGAACCGGATATGAGTTTCAGTGGACTGTATGTTGATCTAACTAAAACAATAATTTTCTATTTTATATCGAATTGACACTGGCATTGACGGGAAATTGGGCTGCGCCTTTGTAAAATAAATCAAAGAACTTCAGAAAGAAAAACGTCACGCGAAAATATACTTATATTTATTTATTCTTTGTGATTATATAACAGACACACACACACGTTTCTTGGTAGGTGAATTTTCCTTATTTGGACTACTAGATTATTTTACAATTTTTATTACATATGTATACCATAATACAGGAGTGAAGAACCTATAACACGCGAACGGGTTTGTCAGTGAAGGAGAAAGTATGACTAGATAAATAAAACAATATTCAAGATACATTTCTAGCACTTACTCTTAAAATATTACGCCAGCACTACATTATTCTTGAGTGAGAATCTGTTTCGAATATTTAACTAATCGGTTACGAATATTCTAACTAATTTATAACAGTAATGAACTTGGATAGTACTATTAAAGTGATGCAAAATTGAAGTATTGAATCACATCTTAATTTATATAAAACTTTGCTATATGTGGACAAAGTTAGCGGGATCACAAATGTAAAATTATTCTTTAATAAGTTGCAATACTACAGGAGCTATTTCCAACTAAAGTAGTAAGTTTTGTTTCTTTAACCAATAAAGAATCATGTTCGTTTCTTGCTCACTTTCCTTCTATAAAAAAAACATCTCTTTTATACAACAGAGTGTAAGGTATCATTCCTACTGACTGCTTTAATTTTAATTTTGAATTTCGTATTTAATTTAAATTGTTTAGCATATGGCAGTAGTCAATCACAGAGCCATTTTTAATTTAATTTATTTTTTAAGTTTTCTTAGTTTTTTTAGAACCTTACCAGGTATTGGACCTTTGTTTTAAATTAAAAATATTAAATTAAGAAAAACTATATTATATTATAACCTCCAAAATGTCAAAATGCAGTAAGATTTACTTTGAAAAGAAGTTTAATATACTTTTTGAAAAATATAGAAGTGAAAACAATTTCAATTACTAATTGTTATTAAAAGTAGCAATTGTAATTATTTCACATACAATTTTGTCAAATTATCAAAATTTATATTACTAACGAAGCATACGCACTAACTAAATTAACTAAACTTAAATTAAAACACAAATGTGAAAAGGAATGCTTAAACGAAAACGTAAATTAAATATCAAAACAGTGAGTGGGAATGAGGTTTTAAGGAGATGCATAAAAGTGCCAGTCATACGACAGTTACTGGCTCAAGCTACGCATAAAAGTTTAATATTATAAAGGTTGGTAGAAAAATATTTATATATTACTTTATCATGTCAAAATATGGTTAAAAATAAACGCAATAAAAAATGTGTATATTAAAGTATAGTTAATAGTGAACTATCAAAATCCATAAGAGAGAGGAACCACCCCTTATTTAAATTCATTAATGTGCCAGCAATGCACAGCGCATCAAAATTAAGTAATGTGCTAAAAGATGACATCACTCTTTTTGAATAAAAATCACGATTAAGTTACCAATTCTGTTGACGTGAATAATTTACATTAGATAAGTGTTAACTTAAAAAACAATTTACATGGTTGACAAGGCGCACAAGTTTATATACAAATATATTCATAATTTATGTGTTTATTAGCAATACTAACAACCACACTGCGTGATAAAGGTTGCAGAATTTCAGGGGGTGAAACTGTTTCCTTTACTCTGCTAAATTAACACGAATATTGTGACACTTTTAGTTGTTTGGAAAGAACCGCTAATCCGTACCACGCACTCGAAATGTCTCTCTCATGATGAAAGTCAACATGTATGCGGTAGTGGTAGACGACTTGAACAGATGGAGGTGAGTGAGGAGGATAGGGAGGATTTGGTATCACTAGAGGTGTTGGAATTACCTTTGTGGATTGCAATATATGTATATATATGTATATATTTATATCAACATACTCATTTCTTGTAAAGTTAAATGTCAGATATAAATAGCTTGAGTCACGGGGATTGTGTTTGTAACATTTAATCTGCAGAAGTTTGAAACCTATACAATCATTACAAATATTATAAGTTAAATATAGCACAAACATAGCAGTTACGCAAAATAATAATTGTATCATACACTATACTTTTGTTTCTAGTTTTACGACTTTTTTAACACCTTGAGTCATATTCGCCGATACCGTTTATATATTGTTGATTAGATCTATCTGTTTAAACTGTCAGTTAGAGGGTTTTGTCGGGAATTACCGGGAAATGTTTTTATTTCCCATTTTCTTATTCTCTACAGTTCTTATTACCTGCTTGTGTGGCCTCTTTCGATGAAATACATATAGTTATATATGCCTAATATATCTGTAATAAACCAACTTGGACAATACACACACACAACAGCCTTCCCTTCAAGATCAAATACAGACTACCAAAGGACACAATCCTCTAGGTGTATGCTGCCCAACATATTTCTCCATATTTAAAATTCCACAATAGCAAAGTATGGTTTTTAACAATGTTTTACTACACAAGGACACAAGATAAAATATAATAATACAAGTCATTAACTAATAACATCGATGCGGATTTAGGCTCAGACCAGGCACCATACATTAGAATAAGACATAGTGTGAATAAAATTAATTATTCTTAAATGTTAATTTGACTAATAAATATCTTTGAATTTGAATTCTTCTGTAATAAATACTTAGTTGGTAAGCATATATTCGGAAAACACAGTTTCGCGTTTTTAAGACTAAAGGCCCATTCCCACTCACTGAGTTTTAGTTTTAATTTAAGATTTTAACCTAAAATATAAGTTCAGCTTTGCAAATATAAAGAAATAAAATTAATTATATTAAATACAACAGTTTATATTACATAGAGGAAGTAATTCTTCAAAATAATGTACATTACTGACGCATAACGCAAGGTTTTGCAAATTCAAAATTACATTTAATGTTAAATCCATAAATTAAAACTAAAAACAGTGAGAGGGAATGGGGCTCTATAAATAACCTTAAAATACATGTAGCAACATTTAAGACAGAGATTTAGACTGCAGGCCAAAGAAATGTGATTTTTCAAACATCGAAAAAGCTCATATGCATAAAATGGACCATTATTTAATCTCACTTTTTAATTGTATATAAAAAAGGTTTTTAATCACTTCTAAACTATGTCCAATAACTCTACGTCGTCAAATCTGTTTAAAAATGATTTTATTCCTAGTGTGCGGCCAGCTTTATTCTCTTTGAGTCAGTTTCTGTTATTTGTGATACAAATAAATAACATTTCATTCTCTAGCTCCAGAGACAAATGAACATGGCAATAAAATGAAGAAGAACTGCATGAGTTTCAGCTAATGTATGAGTTGTCTCTATGGTGTATTACCATAGATACAATGGTCTTTTTGTACCTCTCAGAATGTACTGTCCTTATAACAGGCATAGACAAGATGCTGTCCAGGACCTAAACACTTTGAATGTTGAATTCATCAGTTTTCGCTAATTCTGTTATAGGAATCTGCATATTGTATCATTTAATAAGTTCGTAGAATGACATACAGATGGCACCACTATTGACAAATCCATATGATTTTTGATAGTACCAACCTTCGAACGATATGTGTCAAAATTTCATAACATTCTGACCTTTAGTTTACGAGTTACAGTGGTTTTAATGACACTACTTTTGTAATTTATTTATTATATTTAGCAAATCTTTATCAATACACAAAATTCATATTTTTCGCTTGAAAATGAGGCCCTTAACTTACTAATAATAAAAATAGACTTTTAATATTATAATAGAGCTAGATTCATTATTTATTTCATTAATTAATTATTTCTAGACTATTTACTTCACAGATTTCATTAATTCCGTCTTCCTACTCAAGGATAATGTGTCCTATGTTTATAGTTGAAGTAAAATTCGATTTATGGTCCGTAAAACCACTTTATCATACAAAATAGCTATTATCCATATAGTGAGTATAGATATCACTTTATGGGGAACCATAAAACCTGCCATAAATATCATAAACCATTCAATCAATAGTACAATTAACAATGACCACTAGAGAGTTCTCTCCTAATTCTTTGCTAGTTGATATTTTGAAACCATATTAAAAGTTATTTACATTGCTTTTTGATTTGTTTAACCAATTTATAATAACTAAGTGATACAATATGGCCAACACTTTTTCGATCTGTAAAGATAAATCTATTTTAATTTATGGGAATTTAAAAGTACGATCCTGTATAAGATCGTAGCAACTTTTAAACCAAAATAACCTCTATAGTGTCTAGAATACAATAATTAACAAAGAGAGGGACAATAATTTGGATCGCTTCCGGTTAATAAAGGACTTTTACATCAACGAATATTGTAGAATAAAATTTAATATTATTGTTGTCATCATTGGAAATGTGTAGGAGCATTTTGACAATTTTGATGCCCAAAAAGCAAAATAAAAGAAAGCTAAATAGAAAAATAAAAGCCAATACATTTTATTATCACAGTTTTAACCAAAGAAATGGTTTTTCCATTTCTAGTTTTGTCGAAGGTCAACCACAATTAACTAAATAACAATGAAGGTTAAGCTATAGTGATGTTCGACTCCAATAAAAGTGAGAATTGATAAACAAAGGTATAAACCTAAACAACAGTTAATTCAAAATGGCGTGCTCCTTAGAGGAGATCCCCACCCCAAACTTGTATCGGAAGTGTTACAACTATATTAAAGTTTCTATGGATTAAATGTATGGCCCCTGTCGCAACGCTAGTTGGACATAAAGGACCTTTTTTGCTTTTTGGTTCAGAACAAAGCACGTAATAAAGTCCGCTCCTAATGTGCGCTCCGGATTTGAAAGCGGTACTATCAAGTAATGTGAACATTTCTTTCTTTTAAAAACAGCTGGAAGCAAAATCCTCATATACTACCTAATCGTCCCATAAATAAGCGATAAACTTATCTAATGATCTCTTTCACCAAACATAACAACGAAAGTCAACATAATATCAAAAAAAGAAAAATAATATTCGAACATGCCATAACCTAAAACCATCAGGAAAACCTAAAATGTGTTTTCCCACCGACAAACTCGTAAAATATCCACAATCTCCACAATACTTTAGTTTTTTTTTTTTTTTTTTGAAGTCTACCCGCAGGCGCAGGGTTTTTTTCTTTTTTGTTTTATTTGTTGGTAGCCTTTGTAATGTAATGTACGAGTAACTCTAACGCACTTCACTCTTTAGTTGATACTCGTACGCAATGGAGCCATGCCTGCCAGCCTCGCAGCATCGCACCCTGTATCTGGTTCTAACTCTAACTCTGGACCGGGTGGGTTACTTTTATACTTTTATGTTCTTCAATATAACATTGTTTCCTCTTTTGAGGGAGGCTGGCTGCTGTAAATTCCAACACATATTCTGTACCCGCGGGCTACGCTAGGTGAGGGAGGGGATGAGGGCGGTCAATGAGGCTTTATCATTTCGAAAATAAATACAAAATATTCCACTTTATCAAACTCGTTTTCGTTACAAGAGGCTATTTTATTTCAAATTCACACACTTGAAATATACTCGTAGTACACTTTTGTAAATACCTATTTCATTTTGCCGCCATTATGTCTCTACAGTGTTTGCCATCAGTTGTGATTTGATAATTAGGATAGTTTAGATGCTCCACGTGGGCTAATCGCGCATTCTTATGTCTTCTTAATATTTTTCTCTTTAGTATTCTAGTACCTCTCTCCCCAAATCCTTTTATATCTTTTGTTATAATTGTTCTTCTCAATTTTTTCCATTCTTTCCTGTTGTTGTATCTCCCTGTCTCTTCTCCTTAGCTCCTCTTCCACACTGGTGCATTCTTTTCTTCTTCTCTCTGCCTCCTATGTCGCCATTCCATTCCTTTCATAATACTCCTTTCTTTTTTTCGGGCCTCCTTCCCCACCCTCCTTTTTACTCTTCTCCCTAATTTTCCTTAGGATTTCGCCTTCAGCGTTACCCATTTTCTCCTCGAACTTGACTGCTCTCCTTCTTGCTTATCTACTATTTACCGGAATATTTTTTCTTAACGTTATTGCTTATTAAAGTTTACCATAATACTATTATTTAATCATTAAATAAATGTAAAAGATATTACAAATCTGTTACTAATATGTGGTATTATATAATCTTTTATTAAAAACTTTATTAACGTAAGAAAACATCAATTTACACCAAGAAATAACTTATGCTATGTAACCTGATATTTCATTAAACAAAAGTTTGTTCTACAAGAGGTAATCTTTATTATATTAAATAAATATTAAGAGTTAAGAGTCTTAGTATGAAAGGAAACAAGATATTTCCAAAAAAGCAACTTCTGTGACTTTTGAAAATCACGATTTGCGTACACAATGACTCTATGAAATATTTGAGACAACTTATAAAATGCCATAATAAAGATATATACAAGTTTTAAGTTCCGAGATGCACACTTTTTTCGCTACTATGAAAGGCCTTTAACAGCTGAACTCCTAGTACATTTTCCTTCTCTTTTAACTCACCAAATACCATTTAATAGTACAAGCTTTAAAGATTGAATAATCTATATCGAAGCCATGGGTCCATAACCTATTTATCTTCTGCAGATCACTGATATTTTAGTAAGTGTAGTATTCTAAGTATTCTAAGTAACAATCAAATCTTAATCCACCACAATTTTACCTTCATGTACTCCTCAGTCCTTCATATATCATGATTACTTTATCAATAACCGTTGCTTCTCAACGGGACTACGTCTAGTTTACTTTAAAACTACATGCTGTGCAGCTGATTCCTGACAATTCCTTGAGCTGTAAATCTAATTCTAGTAATTGTTGTCCATTTTATTAATCCATAAAACAAATCAAACGTATTGAACTGCACGAATTGTATTATTTTTATAGCTATAAATCAGTATGACATCCTAGCAGACATTTATATCAGCCAGTTACCGTAGATAGCTATTTTAAAACAAATAAAAAACAGAGCACGTGTCCTCATAAATAGAGGAAACGGAAAGAAGCTCTTAGCAGCACGTGTCATGCACCGACTCGAAGGACCAAGTGTGGACAATAGAAGAAGAATATCTGTCTTTAAAGTGGTACGGAAATCGGAATATCCTTTTTGTTATGCTTTAAGAAAAACTGTGCTATTATAGTCTTGAGATATAGATGTTATATGGAAAGAAATGTCGGTAGTTACTCACTCTAGCATGTAGGCTTAAATGTAACTGTTATATATTATTGTTTCAATTTTCAAAATCAAAATTTAGATTGGATGTAACGTTATTAAAGATGTAAGGAATTAAGACGTAATTAATATATTATCCCTATTAGTAAGTAAGGAACCATGTTAAATTTCGTTTATTTTAACACTTAAAGGACCATTCCGACTCACTGTTTAAATTATGGTTTTAATTTTGCATTTAATTTAAATTGTATATCACAATAGGAATTCTTACACTATTTTTAAATTGGAATGTAATTTACGTTTCCTTTGTTTTTTTAGAACCTTGCAAGGTTCAATGTTTCTAAATTGAAAATATTAAATTAAAAAAACACTAGATTGTATTATAACCTCCAAAAGATGACAATCTGTCAAAATGCAGTAGAATTTGTTTAAAACAAAATTGAATGTCAGTTTGTCGAAAATGAAGAAGTAAAAAGAATTTCTATTACTAATTGTTAATAAAACCAACAATTTTAATTATTCCACATTCAATTTTGTCCAACTATAAACACGAATGTGACAAGGAATGCCTATTCTGAAAACCTGAAATCTAGATTAAAATATTAAATAAAAACGTATATTAAATATCAAAACAGTGAGTAGGAATGAGCATTAACAGTATGTAAAACATATTACACTAAATAATACATACATTTACGTTTTGTGTTAGGCAGTATTATGGTAGCTGCTTTGTAAATTATGTTCAAATACATATAACAAATAAAACTAAACTACTATAATACCATAAACAATCCAAATCAAATCGGGAGAATTGGATGGTCTTTCTTCTACACGGGTCAAGTGATGAATGAAGCAAATAAAATGTTTATTATATTAACATAATATCTCTTCATAAATCATTTAAACATATACCGTGCAATACTGGACAAAATTTACTTGATAATAATATGTAACATTAAACTTGTAAATGAACTTTTAATGAACAAAATTAATTAACGCTTCAGTTAATAATTAAACACAGTTGTATCTTTTAATCAGTAATTAAACAACTTTTATTCCCACCCCCTTACGCTAAATCTATATTTAAAGTTCACAAGAACACCCTACTCCTTATTTACCGCCCCCGCCCTCTACTGTAAGCCTTCGGGATATGTAAATATGTACATAATAATTCAATATTATAATTACATATAATACGAGTATACAGGGTTGTTAGCAAGATTATATAGTTGTAGATATACGAGTATATAATATATATATATATATATATATATATATATATATATATATATATATATATATATATATATATATGTAGGTCACTACTTTGTCAATGACGTCATCGTTATCATACAAGTAAGATAGCATGTAAGAGTATGCGAAATAGTTGCATTATGTTTTACAAATATAAGAGAACAAATACATAGCTAAGCAGATGTTGGCTACATGTATATAGAAATAATAGTAGATAGAAAGAGATGAAGTTATAAGATAGTGTATACGAGTAAAAGAGATAGTTATAAGTTCCTATGTATGTATTGATAGTAATATTACTTACTCATCGAGATCGATCAAGTAATTACCATAATTAACAATTACATACAATTACAAAGTTGGTTGTAATCAACTTAGCTGGAAGCTGTGTTTATTTAAGCTTAAAGTTGTATAAAGGTTATACCAGTGATTGACAAGATGCAGTTCATGATGTCATATGTATGAAATGTCTACTTTAACACGTTTTTTTTTTATAATTTATTATATCTATTTAAGAGCGCTATCGTAAATATGAAAAATACATTTTTAACGTTTAATATATTTGTTAACATAGAAAATGAATTAAGAAATATATGTAAACAGATGTAGGAAGAAAAACGAAAAGATTCTTAAAGACGCATCTTCAATATGATGGCAAAGTGACTCCAAAATGTTTACTGGTTAACGTCAAGAAGAAAAAATTCTCGTAAAATGGCGACTGTTTTCGAAAAAGAGGTCGACTGTTTGTTCGACTTTTCAAAAATTATTAAAAATAGTAAAAATTAAAATTTTGAGTTAATTCTGGTAGAGGCTATAGGAATAGAGGCTAGAGGAATTTCAAGTAAATCGGTTTATTAGAACTTGAGATATTATGTCAACCATGCTGAAAAAAGTAGTTTCAAGAAAAAACGTTTTTAGTAAATGTATTAGCGTAAACCGGATTAGTAGACGGGTCACTAAAATAGCTATAACTGCAAAAATAATTCGAATTCTGCAAAATCCTTTTGAACATAAATTCTTAAATGTCTAAGCTTTCAAAATACGTAATTTTTCCAAAATCATAGACTAGAATACTGCCTAAATACAGGTCTGTCTTTCTTTTTCGAAAATTTTGTTGCATGTGATTCCCTATTTTACGTCTGGTTGGGGCACTTTCTTCTTTTCTATTTTCTCAACAGTATGTGTTGAATATTTTATAATTGTTTTTAAATTTACATAATTCATGTTTCGCTTCCCGCGCTTTATTGCCACTGATTATCTGTACTACAAATCTTGTTATATAATCCAAAAATTAAAATATAAAAAATACACAGAGAAATTGTTATTTTTTTAAATTGTTAGTATGAATAAATTACACCCAATAAAATCTTGTTTTAGTATGCAAAATAAAATGTAGAAAGTATGCAATAAAACGAGGATAAAATCAATAAAACTTACATTTTACATCCGTTTTATGCTTTTATAGGTTAGGAACAATGTTTTCATTTCCGGTTTTACAGCCAATCCACCTACACATATCCTTTAAACGGTGTTTATATAATATCTCAATATGGTTGACGAAACAAGGGCGGTAGGGTGAGTTATAGGGTTGTAATATATTATTTTAGGCAAAGGGAAATGACTTTAAAACATTTAAAGTATCGCCAGTGCTGCCATCTAATAGGATCGGCACTATTTATAGATCCCAAACCCCACCACGAATGTGGTGGAAAGAGAATGCTTCCCAAAAACTGTTACTGGCTGCTCTCTGAAATATGTCTTTTTTTTTGTTCAAAATTAATATTTTTTATGAGGTGAATAATTATAAATGAGATTGAAACATTTTGAACATTATTAGGTAAAAAACGTTACTTTAAATATACCTGCTAAACACTGTTACGTATTGATAAGGTTTATTTTACATAAAAACCTTTTTTTTATGTAACATTTAGGTTAATAAAGTATAAGATTACAAAACAAAAGGTGAAACTGTTACAAAGCTTAATAAATTAGTAAAAGATTTTTAATGCTTTTAGTTTTTATTTACTGATAATATAACAGAATTGCATTAATCTAATAAAGTAAATAAAAGACACACACATACAAATACAGACGACCTTCAACTGGAAAGAAACGAAAGAAATGAATTCGAGTTTCGAAAATACGCGCGTATTGGAATGCAACGTTGTGTGAAGACTACTTTTCGAGTTTTGCGAACACAAACATTCGCAGGCTGAATTTTTATATATAAAGAAGAAGATAAATCTCACATTGCAATTCCTAATTCTTCAGTAGGTTTTTAAAAATATACATATACATAATATGTACATAATCAATATGTTTTGATCAAGTTATATCAGATATCCCACTTCTGACTTCGCGTGGGATAGAATTAAAAAATTAATATCTCAGGTTCTATTGATCTTAAGGAGATAAAGGAAATACATTCTTAAGCCAAGGCTTTTTATAATTGAAAAAACTACAGACACAAAATAATGAAAAACAAACACTTTTGATGTGAATCATCTCTCAATACGTCAAACTCTATACAAGCCTTTTAATATTATAATTTGTAAAGCTTCCTACACAAAAGTTATTAATAATAATCGACTAGCTTTACGCTAGATAGACACCAAACAAGAAATACATTTTAGATTAGTTAACCCTCATTCGTCGGCTAGAAATTTCCAGGTGAATGTTTCACTATATCAGAAGTATCTATATATAGGTGTATATGAACAATAGCTATATCGCAAATTATAATAATCCAGACTTATATGATAATCTATCAGTATAGCTACATTGTAATATCTCCCCTATTCATTTATTCGAGTGAGAGGGCGATATAGATAGAGGGAGTAAGAGATATGTAACATAATAACTGAGAAAGAAGCCTTATCCTCATTAATAGAACCGATTCAGTAAGAATACTTTCATTTGAATTTAAGTTTTATAACTTTTATAGTTATGTAATAGAATCATAAAACTTCTAATAGACCTTTTTGAGAATTATTAAATCTTAATATAACATTTTTAAACCCTTTATAATTCAATTTAAACCTTTGTAATAAGTTTTTAAATTCGAAATTCGGATTATTTTCAAAAAGTAGCATCAGTAAAACCACTGTAATTCATAAACTAATAGCCAGAATGACATGAAATTTTGACACATTTCGTTTGAAGGTTGGTACTATCTAAAAATCTTTAAGTTATCCTACGAACTTATTGAGTGATGTTTTACGCATACTAAAACAAAAAGGAAAATTATTGTAGTTTTAAATTAAAAATGAATAGTATGCAATACAAAATATTACAGGATAGCTAGTAATTTTCCATCCAGGTATGTTAATAGCGGTTTTCTCTTGGTGTGTTCTACCTTATACACATTTCCTTCAGTATTTTCATGAGCCGCACGCCCCAGTGGCCCCTGTTGCCCCTGATACTAGGTCTACTACAATAGCACCTACCCTCTTTAGTTGCAAAGGCTTCAACGTTCACATTTACCCTTTCTCCATTAACAGGCAACTTGACGCTGTAATGTAAACTTTGGCACTAAGGAGAGCTGTATACGTGTACTACGAGTCGCTATTTCGCTTTCGCGTGTTTCCCTACAATTTGATTATGATATGTATGAGTATAAACCAACCATGAACCTACCTACCTGCCAGCTAGCACAACAAACGAATACAGTACATTCGAAAATAATAATTCTATTTCATGAAATATTACAATTACTTTTGTAATAGTTTTTTATTATTTTTTAGATTTACTTTAATGTTGTTCTTTATGTTATATGTACAATACAGAGAAAAATGTACTTCTTCAACGGAATTGTTGTTATTATTTTTCTATTGTTGTTAAATTGTTTATGGATCATAAAAAAAGTATTATGTACTATATAAAAAATAATTTTATTGTTGCTTATACTTGTGAAACGACTGGAAATCAACATAAAAGATGATCAACATGAAATCTTCTCTTTTTATCTGTTTTAAAGAAAATTGTTAGAAAATAAGAATTTAATTTGTGAGGAATCACGAAGTACAACTCAAAATAATTGTACCTTTATCAGTCCTCTTTGTTTTAGAATCGTATCAACACCACTTTCTGATCCATCATTGCGCTAAAGCTCCGCACTAGTAGCCAGCACTTAAGGAAAAATTCTAGTTTTTCGGAAAACTCTTTTTCTATTTTAAAATATGTTTTTTATAATAAAAAATTATCAAAAGTTCGGTACATTTGATGAGTACGTGCTTTTTAAATTATTATCTACGTGCCAATTTAGTAAATGAAAATAACGCTTTATGGAAAGAGCTTTTCAAATTTACAGTTATACTAGGAAACGTAATGAGCGTTATATTAAATGATCATGCTGCACAATATATAGTTAAATGTATCCATAATAACAAAATTGATTTATAGTTAATAAAATAATAACTTTTAAGATGACAAGATGGTTGTAAAAGCCAAAGCTTATTAAATAAAAATAATAACATCTGCTATTTACAGACAATTTTATTTGGTTATATATTATTTCCTTATTTTATGTAGAAAGAAGTTTTCTTTGTGTAATATTCAGTTCTTTGTTGAACTAAAATTGTATTCAGTATAGTACTATTTATACACTTTTGTGCAATTTGCTTTGTATTAATGCTGTTTTGAAGTCAATACAATTCGCGTCTTTAAATGCGTGTGTATAGATGGACGCTGTTATGCATTCATGTGTCAAGCGCCAGATACTGGGATTTGAGAAAATTAACATTCTAGTTTTTCTAATTCAAATTGTTCAGATAAGAATAATTAGAATTATTTTTATCATATAAGCAAGTAAATATTAGAACTATTACAGATATTCATGAATTATTCATTGGAATATCATGAATTTAAAGAATAACTGATAAAATATAAAAAAATATTATTGCAAAATTCAATATGCTTAATTAAATTTGTAAAAATGTTTCAAAGTCTCTTGACACATAAAAGCAAATTAACTTATGGACTATTTATATTAATAAAATAATTTAAGGTTTATACTTCACAAATTAGAATTGGATTTTTATTGGAATTATTCTTTTATTAAATTTATCAACAGTGACATACGAACTTTTTATCAAAATTACATCAATAGTTTTTAAGTGATATTAATATATTCTAACATTGAAACGGAAGTTATAACAAATTTCTCATCAATAAATTTCTAAATAATAATATGAAAATCGTGAATAAAAATTATTATTTTTTATTTATTTAAGGTAATATTATTTTTTAGTGCTCTTTTTGATTTATTATTACTGATTCTCATCTTCATCATCAGGATCAATGGCGAAGTCTAATGTGTTTCCTAATGCTTTAGGCGGATGAACCATTTTTGCAAAACGAGAATTCTGCATTGAGATATTGTAATAATAAGTTTAAGCTTTTACATCGAATGCAAATTTTTTTATGACATAGTTCATAAAAAATATTTTTATTTATTGTATTAGAAACAACATTTCGTGCTTAACTCAATTTTTAATATTTTGGCGCTTGACACATGAATGCATAACAGCGTCCATATATCCTGCCAAAAGAGATCCTTAGAGGAAGTCCGTTTTTCAAGTTAAAGACGAAAAATACCATAAAACTGTCAATGACACTAGTAGCTCAGAGGTTTAGAGCATTATCGTTCAAAGATAAAGATCTCAAAGAACCAGAACAGTCGATTTCTTGACAGTTACTTTCTGCAGTATTACACATTTTGGGTAATATTCCAACATGTTTGAATATATGTAAAGAAATTATATTTCTTTAGTTGGTACAAAGCTCGTCTATCGGTAAAAGAGTGACCGTTCGGTGAAAACATATATCCTGAACGCCATGGATGTCGTTGTAGGAATAACGACAAACACAGTTGATATTTGAAGTGTACAGAACTCACTGTTAATTAGTTAGTGAATAAACTAAAGAGGTAATAAAATTAGATATAAAGGAATTGACCATCGTTTGACGTCGTTTCTTTGATTTCAGGTAAGATAGTATGATTTAAATTTAACAGTGTAATTATTATAATGTGTATGTAAATTATAAAAATAAACTTTGATTTCATAGGCAACACATCAGTTTGATTAAAAATTTACAATTCTTAATAAAACTGGAGATATTGTCTTATATATATATATATATATAGGTAAGTATATTATATAGTGGAAAACAGTAATCGGATAATCTCTTTAAATGAGCAGTATCAGTCGCATTTTATATAATACCATTATGAAACAAACATGGAGTTGATAGCCTATTATAATTGTGCAGACGCTGGTCATTCAGCTCGACGTAATAATCCGCGGCATCGGGGGTCAACGCAGCTATCTTCCATGTACTTTAAGTAACATGAAACAACAACAAACATATAGAATAGTATTTTTTTATCTCAATAAGAAAAATATCTTCTCTAACATTTATCAGATTAAATAGAAAAGTTATTTTTCTCAAACATATTTTAATAAATCATATTCAAACAGAAAATTTCTTGGAAACGACACAAACTAAAGAGGTAGAATAGTATCTGAAGCGTCAAAGGATAGTGTAAAGAGAGTGGGAGGTGTGTGGGGGGGGGTACAAACAGAGGTAGCAATGTCGTCCATTACTTTGAACTTCAAATAACTTTACCAAGTAAACAGGGAGGTTATCCAGCATCTCGGATCCTGTAGGATGCTGAGTTCTCCTGCACAGAGGCACTCTGGGTAGGTGGGTAGCTGTGTAATGGTTCGACGGTTCGTCTGGACAGAGTTGTTTGAAGTTTCTGTTTTATTTGTATAATTCGACATGCGATAAAAGTGCTTACGTAGTAAATACAAAACTAACATCGGTAAAGTAGTGTATGTAAGTATCTTGGAACATTCCAATGCGATGTAGCCAGTGTGAGATGGCGTGAGATGGCGTCAGGTACGTTGAAAGGAAAAGGAATGAAAGAAGGATGATGAAGAAACCAAACCAACAAATTGCAAATATTTTCTAATGTAAATAAACCTCTATCTATCAGAAGGGATGAAAAGAAAACCTCAACTAATTTGTGACCTGTGTTATAGCCGATTATAAGGAAACACATAATTTTCTAAACATTTACCTCAAACACAAATCTGCAAAATTCCAAAAGAACTAAAACCAATATTTTGTAGCAAAGAAAATCTAAAAAGTACTCGTAATTTTGCAAATTTTAAATTATTGGAAATCAAATTTTACTGGTTTTTAATTCACTTAATGTTTAAGGACTTATCACAAGTAGGTAATATTTCCAGATAAGGATGAAAAAAGGATTAGATAGTACACAGGAACCACCAAAATTAATATAGGTCACAGTTACGTGTAAGACGAATTGGTAATAAAATTTAGGCAAAAATGGATTACCAATATAATATATAAACATAACGGATTTGGGAGAGAGAGATATCACAATACTTAAGAGAAAAAGACACAAAAAACATGAGAAGGATTGCCAGATTCAGATTGGGAAACGAAGATTAAGGAAACAGATACTGCAGGATATGCGGAACGGAGATAGAAACACTGGAGCAAATTAAGTTTTCATGTGAGAAAGAGGTAAGGAAAAGAAAAAGAATAGTGGGCAGTTATTAAAGTGAGGCAGTGAAAGGAAGAGGTGGATGACGGAGATAGAGAAAAGGAAAGGAAACCGAGGAATGGCAGAGTAGAAACAGAAGAGAGAGTAGCAGTAGGAGTTTTGTTTTTATTTTTATAAGGTATTTTTTCTTTCTTTTTTCTTTTGGAAGGAGTGAGAATGTTTAGATATAATAAGGATCATTTGGCACAAGAATGTAGTACCAAACGGCAAAAACATTAAAATAATATAAACGTAACGCATTCTAGGATCATTCTCTTTTGTTGTTGTGTCTGTTGAAGAGTGGGAACACGTTTCGGTAGCGATTTTGTAGGCGTTTAACTGCACGAGTATTTGAAAATCGTTCTCATTTCTCGTTTAGTTTTAATGTCTTTGTTAAAATAGAAACGATTTTTCCAGCAACTGTTGGCTGGCGCTGTATTAGTCATTTTGTCAGAACAAACCGCCCTTTTGTAAACTCACAAAATAAACTGAGTACTGGTGTAGTTAAACCAAAACAATGCCACACATTGTGCGCGTAATATATACAAGGTAACTATCTAATTAGCTAATTAAAGTTAAACAATAGACTGGTTGTAAGTCTAACAATATAGTGTGGGCATTGTGATAGTAAAAGTGGTAGTGGAGGGGGTTGGGATATAGTTCTTGTGTATATTTTACAACAATAGGATAATAAAGTAACACTTTATTATTTCACCTTTACTCATACGTACGGGAATACCGCGCTGGTGACGGTGGCGCCTGCTTTCGTGGGGTTCGTGGCAGTAATTAGAAATGCATTATGGGATAGATGTACGAGTATATCAAGTAAATTACTACATTGTGTAAAAAAGCTTTTTTGTTACACTTTTTTGCTTCTAATGATTAAATAATCTTACTATGGAAATTCAATCAATATATTTATGATCATGCTACCATGTTTCTTTATAAATTGTGCATCTTTAGGAACTCATTGTTTTAAATTTACCGCCATTTGACATTTAAAATATTATAGTTATTTAAAAATTGAAATAATATTAATCATATATATATATATATATATATATATATATATATATATATATATATATATATATATATATATATATATATATATATATATATATATATATATATGTGTATATATATATATATATATATATATAGCATCTTGCCTACTCTTTGAAGGATGTTAACCAAAAAAATTCTTCTTAAAACATATTCGTCTTATTATCTTAAACATATTCTTCAGTTCTTGTTATTTTCTTTAGAATTTAAGGCCATTTCATCATCAAGGTCGTCATGCTCGCCTGAAGTTGTTTTATTTTGTTTTAATTTTAATATTAATTAGTAATATGTCCATCTGTCCATCTGTTGAATACCACGACTCCATTTTTGTGTCGTTTGAGTGTATATCCAAGTTATTTGCTAGTTTAGTGAATTTTGTTTTCATTTTACTGCTCTGTAGTTGGGATATAGATCACGCAGTGTAACACTTATATCTACTGTGTTTTTCGCATAAGTTTTTGAGTATTTAATTATTTCGTTTTTTCTTTGGTATACATGTATGAATTTTTTTAGACTATTAAAATTCATTATGTATATCTTTGGGTGCTTATTCATTACCTCTTTTCGAGGCTCCAACTCTGCATTTGTTTCGGATGAGTCTTATTGATTGTTATTGGATTTCTTCTTTCTTGGATATATTATTTTAAAGAAAACATTTTGGTGTTCAATATTGTATACCAATTGCTTACTAATCCAAATGGAAAAGAAATAGGTATGATTTCTTTCATATTTTAAAATTTTTCCGTACAATTCCTATATGACGTAATACATCCTTCGCGTTATAGAGGTACACTGTACTTCTATCATATCAGAAAGGTTTTAAATTTGCAACACGCATTAATTAATTTCATGATATATGAATAATCAAATGGACGTGTACGTTAAATCCGTTGGATAACATTTTTAAATCATTTTAAAGCTGTAAATCTCTCTTAATTAATTCAAATGCATAACACAGTTATCGCCTTAAATCCCCTATGAATAATGATCGGGCAACCAGAGATACCAGCCTAAATACACTCCGGCTCAACATTCAACATCGAGCTAGTACCCCTGGAAACCCTGCAACCCCTTTAACACCAGCTACATGATTATTTAGCACTATCACTGGTGTAGATGTTATTTATGACGTATCATTTAAATTGGTTTCCCCAGTGATGTTGCGGTGACGCAGATATTTGTCAAATTCAAAATCGATTTACGTTTACGTTTACAGGTCTCGGTGTCGATGTATCAATGTATTTTGGTTAATCGTCGATTCGATAACACATAGTAACATTGGATTAAGGGTAGTTTAGGTAAATTAAACTCAATTATGCATTATGATCTGTTCGTTCATTTATATATCGGAACATCAACAAGTATGTCAATTATTTCACAAAAAAAATACATCCCAGGTAGAAAGTGAGCCTTGAAATTAGATTGTGGCAATGTTGTAAGTATAAAGCTTATACTGCAAGACAATTTCTATATGTGAAATAGAAAATAAACCTTGAAATTAGGTTATGGTAAACTAGCAAGTGTGAACTTTCTATTGCAAGATATTTTTCTATCTGGGATACAATTTATATCAAATATGAGTAACATCTTAGTCTTTTAGTAAATAGGAAGGTCACTCAAAACCGAAATATTATAATACAGATTTATTGGTAATTTATAGAAATACAAATAGATTGCTTTATATTTCTGCATAGTTTCCTTGAACAGAAATACATGTTTGCTTTTGATGCCCACCATGAAAATAAAAGATAACTACGTTAGCAGCCAATTGTACACGTCTGTTCGACCGCAGCGCCACTTTCAAACCTTCCTCCTCCTTTTTTTATTGACATCTCAGAAAATTGCAATCTATCAATTAGGACAATTATACCCATCGTCTTATTGAGTCTCCTTCTTGAATTTTACACCAACTTATTTTCATTTTCTTTACCTTTGTTGAAAGTTTATCAGACAGTTTCAATACGTTTTCGATTCATGTTCAAATTTGATAAAGATTCTTTTGTATGTCTACATCTCCTATACATATATAAAATAATATGTATATCTTGATAAATATATAGAACTAGAACAAGTGAACCGTTTGATTCCACTCGGTTGGCCACCCTGAGTTTCAGTTTAGTTATACATGTCCAAGCTCTGAACAAACTTCAAAGTGATACAAATGTAACTTCCATCGCCACATTTCTTCGGTTGGGTAACCTGGTACCCCGGTACAATACCCCACTACCCATCTGTCGATATTTGCTTAGAGGAAAACGAATTCTGAATTTTAAATTGAAGATGGAAAAAGAGAATATATTTGACTATCAAAAAAGTTTATAGGCACTTGACTTTCACTTTTGGTGCGAAAGAAGTTTTCTTTTTTTCTTTTCAATTGACTAGGAAGAATTCTTTTATAAATTTAGGTAGCTCTTTTAGAGATCTCCTTTATATTGACAAACTTGTCTATCTAGTCAATATTACAGAAGATTAGCAACATTAAAGCGTCATGTGGTACGTCATTTGTGCTTTAAAATTCTTTTGAGCTTTTAAATTTGATTATGAGCTTCAGTCATCAGATTTTAAGATAGAATTTTGATCATAAAATTTTCCAAAACTAATTCTTATAAAATTTCGTTACAAAAATTAAATTATTTAAATAGCAATACTCTTCGAACCCATCTTAGGTCTTTTTCTGTAGTTTACTGTTTTAAATCTCAATCAATGTAATAATTGCACTAAAACAATATCAGCAACAACATATCTACGATTTCGCTATCAAACTTTTTCATCCCCTAGGGCCTAGTGTAATGATACTTGTCTCATCCATCAGTCTGGACTATAGGCAACCCGGGCTACACAATGTATGTACGCAATTAAAAGAACGAATCATTTGTTGGTCAACCCCAACCTCCCCAATCACTCCCCCATTGCTACATCACGAATGGTGTATAAGAACTACATTAGCTACTTTGCTTTTTTTTTCTTTTTTTTTTTTTGTTCTATATGTGTTTTCGGTTCGAGCTTTAAGCTTAAAGCTTCGAGGTTCGTACCAGGGTACATTTAATCGTGTCGAAGAGACATATATTTTCATATTTTATTACTTTCAATGATGGTATATTGTATGTTAACAATAAAAAACTTACTAAATGTTGTATTTATTATAAATATTTTTATACGAAGGCAGTGCCGTACTCTACCAACGCCAAAAGGGGGACATATCAATAACTTATGTCCTATTAAATTTGTTGTCACATTTATTGCAATTTAGTAGATATGATATGGTAATATATATGTAATAGAAGTGTCAGCAACTGAGGTAGCTGAATTGAAAAATACTAACGTACAAAGCTAAAGCTCCGGGTTCGTATACCGGCCTCGGCGTCTTTAAGCAGTTAATTAAAGGAGAAATTGTAAAAACGCTTTTATTAAAACAGGTAATAAATTGTTTTAGGACCTTCTTACTGTCCCTTAAGTATCATTCCTACTCACTATTTTAATTTTGTTTTTAATTTTGATTTAATTTAAATTGTGTAGTATATGGGAATATGCGTACTCATTCCCTGTACCATTTTTAATTTAGAATATAATTTACGTTTTCTTTGTTTTTTTTAGAACCTAACAAGTTCCAATGTTTTAAATTAAGAAAAACTATATTATATTATAACCTCCAAAATGTGACAGTCTATCAAAATGCAGTAGGATTTATTTTTAATAGAAATTTAATGTCAATTTGTCAAAAGTAAACAAGTAAAAACAATTTCTATTATTAATTGTTATTAAAAACAGCAATTTCAATTATTCTGCCACTGTTAAAATTTATATTAATAACAAAGCATGCGCACTAACTAAATTAACTAAACTCAAATTAAAACACGAATGTGACAAGGAATTAATTAAAAACGTGTCTTAAATATCAATACAGTGAGTAGGAATTAGGCTTTAGCAGCATACATTCATAGGCTCCTAATCCGTACCTGCATTCACATATATACTTTAAGACATATATGTTCCAGGGTTTGTTTTATTATCTTGTAGTATGTTAAATTTATCGATGTTTTTTGTTCAACAACAGTTTTTTATATGAGTTTTCTTTGACGCTTTTCCCATACGGGAAACATTTTATGTTTACGCATTATTTATTATTGATATAAACACAATTTTATTACTTTATTTAATTTTTAGGACCGGGACCTTTTTTGTATAGAACATCACACCGTGCTTTTATTTTAAATTTCCTTATTGTTGTAAAAAAAAGAAATGAAATCATGTACAAAAAATAGAATCAGAAATAAAAATATTTATACAACTTAAATGATTATTGTAAATACGGTCAACTGAACTGGAGACTGGCTGCATGCATGCATGGAAAACTAATTAGAATGCCTCGGATGGGAAACTCTAATTAAATAACGGCCGTACTAAAAACAGATTTCCACCTGAAATAGTATTTTGCGGAAAATACCAGACTCTGAATAATTAGTTCATGTCCAATGGGAAATCTGCATAACTATTGGAAAATCGATCTCTGAACTTTAGTGCTACTTCCACAAGTAAACTGGTTAACTACTTTACTACTTTACAAATATATTCCATTTTTATTAACTAATTTCTATTAAATCGTAAAGCCTCATTCCTACTCACTCTTTTAATATTTAATTTACTGTTTTTATTTAATATTTTCACCTAGATTTCAAGGTTTCAGAGTAGCTATCCCTTATCATATTCGTGTTTTAATTTAGGTTTAGTTAATTAGTTGATGCGTATGCGTCTTTAATAATATAAATTTTGACAGTTTGACAGTTGGACAAAATTGAATGTGAAATAATTAAAATTGTTGTTTTTAATAACAATTAATAACAGAAATAGTTTTTATTTCTTTATTTTTGACAAACTGACATTGAACTTCTTTTAAATATAAATTTTACTGCACTTTGACAGAATTATCAAGGGTAACAATATCTGCTAAAGAAGCAATTTATTGAGGACGCATTCCAGAAGAAACAACAATTACATATTCAGATCTAAAGAACAAAATCAAAAATATAATAAATTGTTCATGGCAAAAAGAATGGAGTGAAGAAAGTGATAACAAATTAAGGGAAGTAAAGCCATTAATTTGCAAACAAGAATTACCAGATGGAATAAATAGAAGGCTGGAAGTAGTAATATGTAGACTCATGATAGGCCATACAAATTATACTCATACCTACTTATTTAAAAAAGAACCACAACCAATATGTGAACAATGCAATAACCTACTAACGGTAAAGCGTATTATTTTCCAATGCTCAAAATACTCGTCGCTCAGACAAGAATATAATATACCTCAAGAATATAGGCTGATATATAAACAAAACAAACTTAATTTCTTTATTTTAAATATATTTATAAGTTGTAAATTATAAATTACGAATTATGTATTATAAATAATTGTATATCTGCTAGTATAAGTGCTAATAACTTCTAAAAGTTGATGCACAAATAAAATAAAAAAATATTAAAAAAAAAAAAAAAATATCTGCTATTTCTATTACGGTTCAACATTTATTTAAATACTACCTAAACATAAATCCTTAAACAAAAATAGATTTTTTCTTTTTTAATATGTATTTGAGTGCATCAACTTGTAAAAGTTATTAGCACTTAAAACAATATATACATTTATAAACACTTGCAATACATAATTTACAACTTATAGAAACGAGTATGAGTACTTAAAATAAAGAGATTAAATTCATTTTATTGATAAAGTCTAAATAGATTTATATTTAACAAAACTATAACTAATGAAAAATAATTAATTAATAATCGATTAATAAGAATAAATATTAGTAATAATGAATAAAACCATAAGAATAAGATATTATTTGTATGATACAAGCTCGCGAATATGAGAATACATACATTAAAATTATTCTGCCGTAACTAGCAACGGACAACACACACACACACACAAAAGAACTTGGAGTTTTTTAGTTTACATCTGGTTTTAGTTTTTCTCGGTTTTAATGAAGCACATTTTGTTTTCCGGTAAATGGGTCAATGGAATATACAGGAAAGCTTGTAAAAGAACTCTAGTTGGCCTTAATACGATGTATAACGACCAGCGGCATAACGAAGCTGGTGCATTCATTGATAGACCAAGTTTGCGGGGAAGCAAATGATGACGTTGAAAAATAACGTTATAGTAAAGCTGTATTAATGTTTTACTAAAAAGTTAAACATACTTATGATAATTTTATATTTATGAATATAATAATATTCTAGGCATATATAAGCTAAATAAGTTCAGTTTACAGATAGTATTGTCTCATTGGGTTAGCAAACCCAGTAAACATTTTGAAGTCACTTTGCCGTCATATTGAAGATGCGCATAATTTTTTTGTCATAAAAATGTTCATTTACAGTTCAGTTTCTTACAGTCGTTCATATGAAATGTTTCTTTTATCGGCTACAAATCGCGAAAGTTGATGCAAACTATAATTGAAGTGCAATAGTGATAGAAACGTCACAAAACAGGACACTTTACTAGGAAATTACTAAAATGAACCGACTGCCGACTTAATAGAAGGTTGTCAGTAATTACACCAGTATAATGTATACTAGCCCATCTAATTAATGTCTGTTTCAACCAATATATTCAATGTTCAATGAAATGTATGTTTTATTCATACTAAAATGTTTCATAAATAAATTTTCAACATCGTTGGAGAACACTCGCTCTCACACGACGAATCTAACTTCAAATAATACATTTACGGACGGTCACGAGACTAGACAGAAAAAATAAAACGAGATATGAATAATTAAACAACCCCTTTCATTGGATTTTCATTTAAAACCTAATTAATTTGCCTAGACATATTTTGAGTTCATGTATGGTATGTTTTATATATATATATATATATATATATATATATATATATAACGCAGATTTGAAGACTTATGAGGCTCCGTTTAAAGGTTGAAGTAACTAATTCATTTTATTCAATTATTATAATTAGAAAGTTTTAAGGAGGTACAGAACGTTAACGTAAATGATGAAAACGTTGTGAAATTTGGAGGGTCGATACAAATAGTTTAAATACATACTGTCTCAAAATTTTAGAGACCTAGGGTTCATAGTTTTCTTTTTATATACATGATTAAAAATAGTCATTTTCCATACAAATCATAATTTTTAGCTTAATTTCACCACATAATATAACTTTTAACTATAAAAAAATGGTGACACGGCTTTCAAAAACTAGATGTATATAAAATAATCTTTTCTGTAACTATTGCAAAAAGAAAATTATTAAAAGGATACCTATTTACGAAAATATTTAAATAAAACCAGTAAGAAACAGTAAATGTAGGTTATAAGCCGGCAACGTTGCAAATGCCATTTTAAACGGGAAATTCAAAATCGGAATAAATGTTATATAAAATATAACAATTTATTGGTGAAAGAACTAATGCGTCAACACACGTAAATTTGCAGCGTTGCAAAATTTATTATTCCTTTTTCAAAATATTTAATTTGTATTTAAATTGAATTAATATAAATTTGATATTAATTATAGGTAATTTTTAATTTATTAAACTATTATATGCATAAAAAATCATTTTAAAAAGCAAAAATCAGTTTAATAGGGAACTGAAAAATTAATTTTCAAAGGTACAGTCCCAATATTTGCTCGTCCCTCATGTACTTCGTATTTTGCATTTCGTATTACCGAGAGATAAACTTTTTGCATTGACGGAACGTTCTGTATCTCCGTAAATCTGATGGTTTGTTTTAATGTAAATTATTAAATAATGTTTAAATAATATTGTAGTTCAATTTACTTTTAAATATAGTTTGAATTTCGAGAGTTCGCCGGTGACTTATTTCCCCGTCCACTGGATTATATTTCTCACAACGTTTAACATGTGTTATTTAAGGCGTAACACGACGTAAATTCAACGCAAATGTTAAGTACAGGAGCAGCCTTAATAAAAACAAATGCGTGTTGTGTTCACTTCCCCCCAAGAAATCCGCACATTTCAGTGAAAGCTTTAGTTAAGTATTTATAAAATATTTAATATATTTTCTTCTTTTTTTTTTGAGAAATAGCATCATATTTATAAAGGAATTACAGAATACTTTATGTTTCATATTTATTAAGTTGGTAGTAAGAGAATAACAAAATGGAAAACATAGAAACACAAAAAAAAATACAGAAATTGATAAAATGTTGAAAATAAATATAAATTACGTCATAAACAAGTATTACGATGTTTCCCAGCTTCCCCTTGATTTCCTTTCGTTGTTTTCTTTGTAGCATGCAAATAAATTGTAATAGCTAGTAAATCATAGACACCATTTTTTTATTTTTTGTTCGCGTTAATAAATGTTTTGCAGAAATAAAAGAAATTGATGCGCTTTTATAAAATATCTTCAGGAATTAATTTAATAAATAAATGACATAAAGGCATTTCCACCTACGCTTCAATTTAAAGTATTAATTTAAATTTTATGTTTTACCTTAAAATTGTATGTTTTAGTCACAGAACGGAATATGCGTTTCTTGCAAGTTTTAATTTTTAGCTTTTATTTCGAGTGTACTTAATGTACATGCGCTATGCGTTAGTAATATCTTTTAGGCCAACAAAGTAATTCTTTTCTTTTGTTTGGTCTCGGAAAAGTAAGACCTTATGTTGGTTAATATGCTGAATCATTTAAATTATTTCTTTACACATATTTTCCCTTTTCTATTACACATATTCCAAAATGTCTTAATATGGTATGCAGACGGATGAATAAATTTATCCGGAGTTGGAAATAGATGTTTTTATTGACTCCGCAACTCTGTTTTAAGGTTGTTCACATGTTCGTCTAGCTCGCATCAAACATGGAAGCGAAGATAATCAAGTAGAAGTGCGAACACATAACAGCTGGGCCTTCTTAGGCAACAATTTAATCCTTTTTATCCTTCGAAGTAAACTCCCCAGTAAACAATTTGGTGAAGTGCCCTATTTAATGACGTTTCTATCACTATTTCACTTCAATTATAGTTCGCATCAATTTTATCTTCATTTCTATTCCGACAGGTGGAGTAATTTCGCCATTTGTAGCCGATAAAGTAGACATTTTATATGAAAAAATGTGAGAAACTGAACTATAAATGAACTCTTTTATGACAAAAAAATCATGACGCATCTTCAATATGATGACAAAGTGACTCCAAAGTGTTTACTGGGTCGGTAAAAATACCAACCATAACACATTTTTACGACTAACCATACAGATTCCACTAAAATCCGGAGTATACGCAAATCTTCTCCTTTTTTGTAATGCTAATTTAATAAAAATGGTCGACTTTTTCTTGGACAGCAAAGTAGACATACAATATTGCCTTGTTTTCTTTCTCTTTGAGGCAGAAAGGTTCAGAATCACCTCTGGGATGACCGAAATTAGTCTTTTATTGTCAGAAATGTCATGATTCCAAACCAAACCGTGACTGGTGTAAGGTGCATTTTCAAAAGAAAAAGAGCGCGCTAGTGTTAGTTATAAACGAACAGTAGCTATACAGCACGTGACCTGTCATTAACGCAATTGGTGTCGCTACTAGACGTTTACAAGCTACATCTGTTCTACAAAACAGAAGACAAACTTGCAAAATTGACAAAAAACTTTAAATATAAAAACAAATACAGCGACATAATAAATAAGTAGAGAATTGAAAAGAAAGAGAATAATAACGTAGCTAAGAACGTACTAATGTTATTGTACTGAATCAGTTATTTTTTAATGTATACCAACCTTTATAAATACACTCAGTATAGTTTGAAGGCTTGAACGAATAACTCAGATAACAGATCATAAATAGCAGTGTTTGATAAAGTAGTAAAATAACTATTGAAGCTATAGTTGCAATTGAACAATTTCTCAATCTTATACCATAAAACTAAGATTCATAAAATGTTATTGTTTAAAACAGGTTTGATTGAATTTATTCTGCAAAACTTAAAGACATAAAACTTTTTCAATTCTTCTTTAGTAAAAAAGTAAGATAATAAAATAGTAATATTTTGATATCGAGTGTATCCAGGATTCTAGGACTTCATTCTGCCTAGGAAGAGGGCTACGTCATATGCCAAAGATCTCCAATCAGCAACGGCATTCACAACGACTGACGACTCAATCTCCCAAACAATTCGCTGTGATGAATTCACCCACCGATATCCTAGACCCTGTTGGGTGGGTGCATCATACGAGATACACTCGATATATTAACATGTGAATTTCTACACATAATATCAACAATAGCGTATCAATATACTATTAATGGGTTGAGTATACTTTAAGTAAACTATTCGAATGTTGATAATAAAAAGGTTTTCAGAATATTATAAGTTTTAAGTTTATTTTCAAACGTGAAATATAGTTATAAATTTATAGGGTATTCTGAAAAGTTTAAATGTTTGTATAACGTAAAGTTAGGAAAGAAATTTATTTCTCTATCGGCATGGACTACAGCATACTATCGGCATAATATTAGATATTCCCTGTATATTCATGTGTTAGATATTCCCTCCATAATGTGAAAATAATATCCTGTAAGTTTATATAAATTGCATGTACATGAAATGAAAAAATAGCTCGAAAACGGCTCCATCAATGTTTTTGAAAATTTCCTATTTCGTAGAGAAAAAAATTCTAAGACTTTTGGCGTCCCCGGCTTTTCCGGGTAAAAATTGTGCTAGAAATTTTTTTATATAGGCTAACCTTGGTAACTTATTTACGAATCGAAAAAAAAAATCCCAAATTTTGAAAAATAATTGGTCAAATAACGCATAAATTGAAAATATTTTTTATTTTGATAAATTGAAAAATTATTTTATTATTGTGCGACTTTATTATTTCAATTTAAAAATAGAATTAAATATGAAATGTAATTACGAATTATTTTATTGGATTCAAATCATTCACCACAAAAAGACGTCGGTAAAACTCTACTCATGTTATATTAATAAGAATAACGTTCCCCTTTCCTCCTCTTGCACGGTACATTTAATAAATCAAATCCGTTTGATACGTTAAATATTTATAAATTATTTTTCATAGCAATAAATTTAATTGAAAAATATTTAATAATGTACAAAAAATGATTATTTATTTGACAACCGAGCGCAGTATCCCCGTTGATAATTTGATTTTGCTTTATAATTTTATTACAAAAACCATTTTACTATGATTTAATTAACAAGTATGTGTTCGCACACAAATACATTACCATTATCATGCAGAGTCCATATAACAAACAAATTTACTTCATTTTTAAATGTACTTTCAACATAGAAACATACAATTAAAACAGATTTTTGGTAAATGCTAAACATGTGTCACGGAGTGAAGTCTGTATTGTCACATGTGCAGTACTTTTATAAAGCTCTATGTTCGTACATAGCATACAGAGCTTCAGAGCTTTCAACATAAATGGCTTTGTTATTTGTTGGAGTATGAATATTTATATATTTAGTAACGAGTAGCGACTTTATATTTGGTATGTGTTTTAGTATAAAAATAGGAGCAGTCTGCTGTTTGCATTAGCTTTACGGCACTAATATAGAATAGGATAGAGCTTTTTGAGCGTTGAGAGCTTTCAAACAGTTTGGATATAGAATATTTAGTATTCAATTAAAGTGAAGTAAAATTTAAGTGCTTGTGCTTCTAATGTAATTAGGGAATTGTAAATAAAGAACTGGAATATGTTGTGCAGTACGTTGTCAGTGGGATTGTCAGAGAAAGCTTTAATAAAAGTACACAAGCTTCTTTTTGTAAGCAGCAAATTAGAAATGATTTGTGAAACTGACTTTTGACTTTTGATGATGACTTTTAAAAACTATTTGTGCATCTCTGCTAACAAATAAATCTTAATTAACTTGACTGTGTTATTAGCACTGTCATAAAATAATTACAAAAAACATTAACAAAGTTAAAGGTTAACCCAGTTACATGTATTTATTTTTTATTTATTGCGTAATATCCTCCTTTAAGCATGAGTCGTTGTCGAACTCTCGTAATTTGAACTATATATATATATATATATATATATATATATATATATATATATATATATATATATATATATATACATATATATATATATATATATATGTAAGTAGTATATAAAAGAGGGGACCTAACCCAAACTCAGATTTGATTGATTTGACACCTAAAATTTACCAAATTGTTATATATAACCAAATATTTTGAAAATATGAAATATTTATAAAAAATTGCAAAAATTGTTATATATAACCAAATATTTTGAAAATATTAAATATTTTTTAAAAATTACAATAATTAATAACATTTATCAAAATATTGACATATATTTAGACTTCTAGAGATTCTGCATTATGGTGCTCCAAAAGTGATAATATATCATGTTTTATCATATTCACAAAATACTGAATAATTTTTTTTCTATTAAATGGATTATATAAGAAACCAATTTCAAACTCAAACTATGATCCAATTAAAACAATATTGTAGAAATAATAAAATTCGAGGAGTATCTCAGTTAAGAAAAGCACAATTAATTAATACAATAATGAGATATATTAATAATACTAGAACAGAAGAGTATATACCACCATTCCAAAATGTTGATATCCCATTTACAATAGAAAAACCATATTTACCCCCATTTCGAAGTATCAAAGAGGATGATGAAGATATATTTCCCAAACCAACAGATTTTGAAAAGAATTTAGAAAGGAAGAGATTGATTAAAGAATTAGAATTAAAACCAAATAGAGCGTTTAATGGAATAATAAGTGATAAATATTTTATTTCAAAAAATAATGAAGATATTAATATACATTTTGAAGAAATTAGAAAACCATTAACGAATTATATAAAATTTCAAATTGAAAAATATAAATATTTAAAGTTTAAACTTTCTACTTTTATTGAGTATGTAGAATTAAATCAAGATGGAGAAGAAGTAAATACACATACAAATAAATTTAGTACTGACATTATAGAAATTTCAAGTTATGTAAAAGATATTCATAAATTAATTAAAGTTATTGAAGATATAATTGACAATAAATTTGATCAATGGACTGAAAAGAACTCTAAATATAGATTTAAACAAGTAAAATATTCTGTTTTATATAGAGATAAATTTCAACCAATAAAAGGTGGATCATATATTGATTTACCACAATATATTAAAAATAAAAAATGTTGTATAAATGTAAAAAATATTAGAACTAGACAATTTAAGTGCAAGGAAATGGAAGATAATAGATGTTTTGAGTATGCTTTAGAAAGTATACTAAATCCAGTAGATAGACATAATGATAGACCATCAAAATATAATATAACAAGATATGAGGAATTAGAAATGGAATATCCCCTTGCTTTATCTCAAGACATTATTGAAAAATATGAACAATTTTTAAATATTTCAATTAATTTATATGAATTAATAAAAATGGGAATAGAAAAAGAAGAACAAATAATATTAGGCTATAGAAGTAAGAATATTTCTAATGATAAAACACATGTTAATTTATTAGTCCTTAGTGAATTGATTAATGATGATGGTGATTTAACTTATCATTTTGTTGGTATAAAAAATTTAAGTAGTTTAATAAAAGGTAAAATTCATCATTGTAATATTCGTTTTTATATTTGTAATAAATGTAGTAAGAGATTTAAAACTGTTATACAATATAATACTCATACAAAAATTTGTGGAATCTCAACTAGCAATATAATTATGCCAGCTGAAAAAACCTACAAATTATTTTATAAATCTAATGGAGCAGAAATATATCACCCTTATTTTACAACATTAGATTTTGAATGTACATTATCTAAAGATTTTCCCTCAGATAAAATAAATAATAAAAAAATTATTTCTAAACACATTCCAAATAGTTATTGTTTTACAACAAATGAAAAAACTATTTTGAGAAGAGAAAAAGACTCTAATATATTAATGAAAACATTTAATAACGATTTAACAGATTTGGCAAAAAATTATTACAAAATAAAGAAAATAAATGAACCTATGAAATGGAATGAAGAAGATATAAAATTATTTGAATCACAAACAAATTGTCATATTTGTGGTAAAGATTTTGAAGGTCTTCCTTCTAATAAAGTTTGGGATCATGATCACATAACTGGTAAATTTAGAGGTGCCGCACATAAATCTTGTAATTTAAATTTAAAATTACCCAATTTTGTACCCATTGGAATACATAATATAAAATATGATTCAAAAATATTTATTGAATGGATTTTAAAATTGAGCAAAGAAGCTGAAAATATTAAAATACTTGCTGATACAACTGAAAATTATAAATATTTATCAAAACGAGTTTTGGTAAATGAATATGAAACAAAACAAGATTCAATATATTGCTCAAATTGTAAAATATCAAGAAAAGGTGAAAACCTATTTGAAAAATGTACTAAATGTGAAGGTATAACAAAACTTGAAGTGTGTGGAGAAAATAAAATTAAATGTTTAAAATGTCTAAATATCTATAAAACTGCTAAGCAACTCTGCGAATCAGAAACAGAATCTCTTATAGATCTCTCCGAAGGAGAATCTCTTATAAAACTCTTTGAAGGAAAATCTCTTACAGAGCTCTTTGAAGAAGAATCTCCTATAGAATGTAAAAATGATAGTTGCACATATAAATGGGAAAAACTTAGAATAACACCAAAAGGAACAATAATACAAAGTTTTATGGAAATAAGATTTATTGATACATTAGCATTTATGGGTGTTTCATTAGATAAAGCAATTAAAAATTTATTAAATATTAACTCTGGATATTGTTATAAATGTAAGAAACAACGAGAATTAAAAAATCCTATACTGCTTTGCAAGACTCCAGAGGCTCCAGAGACTCCAGAGACCCCAAATGCTTCAAAAAGCAATATAATAGCATATGATGATTGTGAATATTGTAATACTAAAATTGAAAAAATATGTGATTATAGTTCTTTTAAATATTTTAATGAAAGATATAAAAATTATTCATTAGAAGGAAAAGCTTTCTTATTACAAAAAGGAGTTTATCCATATGAATGGGTTGATGATTATAAAAAGTTCGATGCATTAAATTTACCAGATATTAAAGAATTTTATTCCAATTTAAATTGTAAAACAATAACTGATAAACAATATAAATTTGCCAAAGACTTTTGGAAACATTTTAATATTGATACTTTTGGTGAATATCATGATAGATATTTAAGATTAGATAGTATATTATTATATGATGTATTTAATAATTTTAGAGATATGTGTTATAAGGAATATCAATTAGATCCAGTTTATTTTATGAGTGCTCCACATTTAGCTAACTCAGCTTCATTAAAATATACCAAACAAACATTAGAATTATATCAAGATCAAGAAATGTATGAATTTACTGAAAAAGGTATTCGCGGTGGAATTAGTATGATATCAAATAATTATGCTTTATCAAATAATTGTTATTTCTATGATGAAAAGTATGAGAAAGTTATCAAATTATCAAAAGAAAAAGCTGAAGAAAAGGGTATATATAATTCAAAAAAAAATTTAAGTTATATAATGTATTTAGATGCTAATAATTTATATGGTTGGGCAATGTCTCAAAAACTACCAGTATCTAATCATGAATGGCTGTCAAACGAAGAAATTCAAGATTTAAAAAAAAATAAAAATATAATGAGTATCTCCTTCGGAGCGTTGCAAAGCAATATCGATGATGAGGGGGACATAGGATATATATTAGATGTTAATTTAGGAATTCCAAAAGAATTACATGATAAATTTGATGATTATGCATTAGCTCCAGAACACTATTCTCCAAAATATGATGAATTATCAGAATATCAAAAACAAATGATTGATATTGGATTAGGATCAAAACCATCAAAAGAGAATAAAAAATTAATGTGCACATTATACAATAAAAAAAATTATATTATAGATTATAGAATATTAAAAGAATATATAAGACAAGGTGCTAAATTATTTAATATTAATAAAGGTATTAAATATATACAAAAAGCTTGGTTAAAACCATATATTGATAAAAATACTAAATTACGACAAAATGCTAAAAATGATTTTGAAAAAGATTTCTTTAAATTAATGAATAATAGTGTATATGGAAAACAAATGGAAAACGTTAGAAATAGATTAAATGTAAAATTAATTAAATCTGAAGAAGCTATGCAAAAAATGATAAATTCAAATCATTATCAAGATAGAAGTATATTAAATGAAGATACTGTCCTCATGTATGGAAAAAAAGTTTATGTTAAATTAAATAAACCTATATTTGGTGGATTTACTATACTTGAACTATCAAAATTATTAATGTATAAATTTTATTATAACTATTTAAAACCTAAATATGGTGATAAAGTTAAACTATTAAGCACTGACACAGATTCCTTTATCATACATGTAGAAACAGACGATTTTTATGAAGATATAAAAAATAATATTGAATATTTTGATACAAGTGATTATCCAGATGAACATCCTAATAATATACCTCAAAAAAATAAAAAAATTCCAGGATTATTTAAAGATGAATATAATGGTATTCCAATTAGAGAATATTGTGGATTACGATCAAAAATGTATGCGTTTAGAACTGATAATCATGAGAAGAAAATATGTAAAGGAATTAAAAAAGTTAATATTATGAAAATGACATTTGATAAATATAAAGATTGTCTATTTGAACAAAAAAGGACAATTGAATCTAGTTATAGTATAAGATCATTTAAGCTACAATTATATACTATTCAAGAAGAAAAAATTGGATTAAGTCCTTATGATGATAAAAAATATTTAATTGATAAATTTAATAGACTATCATATGGTCATAAAAATATTGATGAATTTTTCTATAATAAATGAACGTCTCTCTTTCAGAGCTTTGTAAAACAGAATCCCTTTCAATGCTCTCCAAAATAGAATCTCTTTCAAAGCTCTCCAGAGAAGAATTAATAAACAAATTGAATAACATTAATAATCTTTATAATAATTTCATAAATTTGTTAGAGTTAGAATTAAATATACCATATCTCATTATGAATGCAAAAATGATAACATCAAAATATGGAGATAGAATAATTTTAACTCTTGAAAATAAGAAGAAATTAAGTTTACCAGAAAAATATAATAAAATAATTGATAATCCAGATGATTTAAAATTATTGAAAATAATATACAAAGGTAAAACTACTATGAATGATAAATACGAAAAACATAACATTACTTTTAGTCAATAAAAAAAAATATTTTTTATAATAAATGAATCTCTTTCAGATCTCTCCAAAGGAGATTATCTCCTCCAAAACATATATTGAAAAACGAATGTATGTATATAGAAAAAGTTATAATTATTATCAAAAAATTGATATTGGTTTAACAATTAGTAAAGTATTATTTAGTGCATCTGGATTCTCCTTCGGAGCACTACCAAGTGGATTACCAGATTTAATTTTAATACCATTAGCAGCATTAGGTTTAGGTGGAGTAATAATTGAAATTTTAGATAAAAAAATTCAAATTAAGGAAAAAATGTCTGAGTATAAAGTGGCCTATAAATTTTATAATCAAATGTTAACACAAATAAAAGCAAATATAATAAATGAAAATGATGTTTATATTAAAGAAGCAGAATTTATTGAAAATCTTAAATTTTTTCCATTGGATAAATATTTAAAGAAAGCAAATATAAATGGAATACCATCTTCAAAATAGAAGCTCTTTCAGAGAGAATCTGCTTCGCAGCGCTTTTTCAGAAAGAATCTCCTTCGGAGAGCATTTATTTATTGTAATAAATGGATATCTCAGAACGAGTATATTGTGTAAAATGCAAAAAGAAAACAGATAATATTGATATTAAAACAATTAAAACAGAAAATAATAAATACAGATTATCAGCAAAATGTAAAATTTGTAATAGTAATAAAAGTCAATTTATTAAGAATCTCCTTCGGAGCCCTACAAAAAAAAAAACTCTGAAGTTCTTTTAAAAGAAGCAATTGAATTACATAAACCAGTTATTAAAAAATTTAGACGAAGAAAAGTTATAACACTTGGAATAGATGATTTATGGGCTGCAGATTTAGTTATAATGAGAAAATATGCTGATGATAATAATGGTTATAAATATATATTAAATGTTATTGATACTTTTTCAAAATTTGTTTGGTCTAAACCATTAAAATATAAAACAGGAAAATCAGTTGCTAAAGCTTTTGAATCATTATTACATAATAGAAAACCAAAATTATTACATGTTGATAAAGGCTTAGAATTTGTTAATAAAGATTTTATAAAAATTTTGGATAAATATAATATAAAAATGTATCACACTGAAAATGAAGAAAAATCTACAATTATTGAAAGATTTAATGGTACTTTGAATCGTAAGATGAAACCCTATTTTACAGCAAATAATAATTTTAAATGGATAAATATATTAGATACTTTAATAAAAGAGTATAATTATAAAGATTATCATCGAACTATTAAAATGAAACCCTTTGAAGTTAATAAAGATAATGAAAAATATATTTTGAATACTGTATACTCTCCCAATAGGGATAGATTTTATGAAAATATCTCAAAATTCAAAATTGGTGATAAAGTTAGAATAACAAAATTCAAATCAACATTTTCAAATAAATATGAAACTAATTGGACAAATGAAATATTTAAAATTCATAAAATTTTATATACCAATCCAATAACATATAAAATAAAAGATTTAAATGGTGAAGAAGTCATTGGTGGATTTTATAATAAAGAACTTCAAAAATGTAAGATTTGCTAAAGACTGCGAAGGCTTTCTTTTTTTATAAATAAATAATGGGGAAATTTATTAAAATTATTGGAAACAAATTGAGATTTGAAAATCCAATTAATCTTGATCCACAGAAAAGATATAAAATTGGAGTATCTGGTTTTAAATATGATTTAATTGATATAAATAATTTTACAAAGTTCAAATTTCCAAAATTTAGTATAGATATTATTTGGGAAACTACATATGGATATTATTCATTAACATGTAATATAAATGCAAATATATATTCTATTAATGATTTAGAAACAAAAATTATACAATATTTAACTCGTATGAGTTTTATAATAAAAACTAAAGAATTTAAAATTAAAAATAATCAACATGTATTTGATTTTTCTAATAAAAATGCTGATGATTTTTTAAATTATATAACTTTTATACCAGAAGGAGAAATACCAAAAGAAAAAAGTTTTCATAGTACTCAAACATTTTTTGATCATGGTTCATTTGTAATGGATGTTATTAATCAAAATAAAGTGAAAATTAATAGTCCAGTTAAATTAATATTTTCAAAGGAAATTAATAATATAATAGGATTTGGAAATAATAATATAATTGGAGTTGGAATTATTCCACAAAATAAAATTATAGAAGGTCCTCTTATATTACCTAAAGAAAAAAGAATTATTAATAATAAATTATATGAAATACATTGTAATATTGTAGAATCAAGTCATTCAAATCATGATAATCATCCACATTCACATAAAGATGATAATTTACTTTATGTATTTAAATTAGATACTCTTTTAGAGCGCACCAAGGGTGATACTACTAAAAGTAGCGCTCCAAAGGAGAATATTGCTAAAAGCAACGCTCCGAATGGAGATACCCATTCAACATTTATAAATCCTAATGAAATTATTTATATTGATATATCAGATCGAATTGATAAATTTCAAGAAATTATTTTAAACATTTATGACTTAGAAGGAAATGAGTGTCAAATATTTAGTAAAATTATAACATATTTACATTTTTGTTGTTTAATAAATGACTAACAGATTCTCCTCCTTCCAAATAAAAGATTATATATTTGAAGAACAGAAAAACACAAAAAGAATATTTCCAAAACCATTAAGATGTTTATTATGTGGTCCATCAAATTGTGGTAAAACATGGTTATTATTTAATTTTCTTACACAACCTTTTATAGAATTTAAAGGTCTATATATTTATACAACAACATTAAATCAAAAAATATATAAAGCATTAGAAAGAATTTTTAGTGAGATAGATACAGTGGATTCGCATTTTAATAATTGTGAAAATATTATTCCTGTTGAAGATTGTATAACTGATAGTGTTGTTGTGTTTGATGATTGTTTAGTAGAAGATCAAGATATGTTTAAAAAATATTTTTATAGTGGAAGACATAAAAAATTATCTTGTTTTTATCTTAGTCAAAGTTTTCTTGAAACAAATAAGAATTTGATTAGAAATAATTGTAATTTACTTATATTGTTTAAACAGGATTTATATAGTATTCAAGAGATTCATAAAACAATTGTCGGTGCTGATATGGATTTAAATAAATTTAAAGAGTTATGTAATAAATGTTGGAAAATAAAATATGGTTTCTTATGTATCAATCGTGAAAAAGATAACATTAATGAACGTTATATGTTTAAAGACGTTGATGGATATATTAAGAGTGTCGATGCTCTTTGAAAAGGAACGATGCATTATTTTATTAATAAATGGAAGGAGACATCTTAACCGTTTCCGAAGCTAAAAAAATAGATAAAATGCGAGATAAATTAATTAAAACATATAAAAAAGGATCTATACAAATCTCTGAGGAAAAAAAGAAAACGCTGTCACGATCGAAATCAGATAAATTATTAGAAGCTGAAAAAGCAGATGAGATTAGAAATAAATTATATGAGAAATATAAAAAAATTGAATTACAAAATTTAAAATATAAGACTAATAAAGAAAAAGAATATGCCCCATTATTATCAGCGCTTGGAAAAATAGATGAAGATATTATTAAAAGTTCTGAAGGAGAAACTAAACAATTACAACCATATTTTACTATATCAGAACCTGTTACACCGAGTAAAAAAGAATTAACAGAACCTGTTACTCCAAGAAAGTTTGATTTTTCAAAAATAAAAATATATGGAACAAATGCATCAAAATATTTGCAACTTAGTATGGATAAAGATTACAAGTTTGATAAAATATTTGGACCAAAATCTGTTAATAACGAATTAAAAATAGGTAGTAGTAAAATGGAACTTGATAAAGATGATGGAATTACTATTGATGGTAAAAAAACCTATAATGGAACTGTTGGATTATGGTATTTACTAACTTATGGTGGTAAACCTGATCCACAATTTTTTACAAAAGATGACTATATAGCTTATAGAGATATTATAATAAATTCTAATGCTTTAAAAAACAAAATTAATAAACCTCTTTCATCACCAACAATTAAATGGACTACAATGATAAAATATATACATGATTATATTAAAACAGGTATGAAACAAGATTTATATTATGATACTCTTTCAGAGCGCTCCGAAGGAGATAGTAATTTTAAAGAAGAGAAAGAAGGTTCTGGTGTCTCTCAATGGAAAGAATCTCCTTCGGAGCCTTCAGAGCGCTTTCAATGGAGAGAATACAATGATAATAAAATAGAAGTTCAATATATTTCAAATTTGAATCAATTAATAAATCGTTTACAATATATTAATGCACAAGAAAACGCAGGTAATAATAATTTTCATAATGAAAAATTAGGAGTGTTAAAATTTTTTAATAACGAAATTGAAAAAATATTAGATACTCCAAAAGGGTGTGAATATTTAATAAAAATTGCAACATCATTACCAAAGAAAATTATAAGAGGATCAGGTATACTAAATACAATTATAAATACCCTACCATTTGAAATGCATCTTCCTGGATATAATTATTGTGGTCCTGGTACTAAATTACATGATAGATTAGCAAGAGGTGATAAAGGAATTAATGGTTTAGACGAAGCTTGTAAAGAACATGATATTGCTTATAGTGAAAATAAAGACTTGGAAAAGAGACATGAAGCTGATAAAGTTTTAGAACAGAAAGCTTGGAATAGATTTAAGAGTTCTCCTTCGGTTGGTGAAAAAACAAATGCATGGCTTGTTACAACAGGAATGAAATTAAAACATAAAATTGGTTTTGGATTAGCATAAAAAAGAGAGATACTTTATTTTAGTAATAAATGGAAACATTCCAAACAAATTTAACAAAACATCAAACTAGTAATATTAATAAAGCCTATAAGGATAAAAAAGATATTTTAATTCATTTAAAATATGATCAATTAATTAGTGGTGGTGAAAATAAAATATTATTAACAAAAAGATTATCAAATAGAATTAAGAAGGCAATAAAAGAGAAAACAGGTTGTAGAATAAAAATCTCCTTCGAGGCTCTGAAAAAAAATCATGAGGGTGGATTTCTTCCATTAGTATTTGCTGGATTAGCAGCTTTAGGATCATTAATAGGTGGAGCATCTGCAATTACTAATTCAGTTATAAATAAATCAGCTAAAGATAAAGAACTTGAAGAACAAAAAAGACATGATTTAGCAATGGAGAAGACAGGCCGAAGCCTATCACTCCTTTCTAAGGAGAAGACAGGACGAAGCCTTTCCATGGATAAAAAAGGAAGTGGTTTAAAAAAAAAAAAGATTTAGCGCTCCAAAGGCTCCGAAGGAGATTCAGCCATTGTCGAACATAGATATTGAAAATTTAGTAGAAAAATTAAAAATTAAAAATTTTAGAGGTGTGTTTATGAAAGATGAATTACCAGATAAACCCAATAATATTGAATGTGGAATTATAAATTTACAAAATTCATATCAGATTGGAAGTCATTGGACTGCTTATTATAAAAAGAATAATAAAATATATTATTTTGATTCTTATGGAAACGCTAAACCACCTAAAGAATTAATAAAATATTTCTCACAACCTTCGGCGATATTTTATAATGATACACGAATTCAACAATATAATGATCCACCAATTTGTGGACATCTCTGTTTATTTTACTTAATGAACTTTCGGAGCCTTCAGAGCTCTCCAAAGCATGATCTCTTTCAGAGCTCTCCGAAGGAGAACCTTTTTTATTCTAATAAATGGCCGAAGTTTTTGATAAATATAACAAATATTTAATTCGTAATGAATACAAGAAATTTTATCCAAAATTTGATAGACGAGATATAAATAAAGAAAATGCAGCAATATCTTTTAAACTTGATTATAATAATAACTGTTTTCTAAATTTAAAAAATATTCATATTTATATTGAGGGAGAATATAAACAAACAGATGAAAAAAATTATGGTAATGAAACTGTAGTTAAATTAATAAATAATTTTGTAGCACATAAATTTAAAACCATTGAATATAAAAAACATAATTACAAAATTGATCTAATTGAAAATGTTGGAGTTGCAAGTACAATGAAGGGAGTAATTACAAAAACAAAAACTGATACAAATAATTTAAATACTGGATTTATTTCAAATTTTGAACATGGTGGTATTTTTACAGCATTAGTACCTTTATCTGATTTAGGATTAGGAATATGTGATACTGATAATATAATTTGGGGTAGTGCTGATGAATTTATATTTACAATGAATCATGATAATGATGCAATTTATAGAGCGAATGATGTTGCTGAGGGTAAAATTATAATTACTGATATTTATTTATATACTCCATTGCTTGAATATGATACTATTGGTTGTACAATGTTACTTGATGAATTAAAAACTCTAAGTGAAGAAGGAAATTATATTTTGAATTATTATAGATGGCAATGTATTAAAATATTGAATGAGAGTATGTCTGGAAAATCATTGAAACTTGATATTACTACAGATTACAGAAGCCACAAACAACCGTTATTTGGAATATTCGCTTTCCAAGTAAATAAATCTAATAATCAATTGAAAGATATGAGTGAGTTTAATCATAAATATGTTAAAAATTATTATTTCACTATTAATGGAAATAGATATCCAGAAGAAAGTCAAAATTTAGATTTTGATAAAGATAAATATAATATTGCATATATGACATATCAGTCTTATAAAAAAATATTTTCTATAACAGATAAAAATATGTTCTATGATATAAAAAGTTATAAAGAACTTGGACCTGTTTATTTAGTTGATTTAACTTGTCAACCAACAGATACAGAAATTTCAAATAAAACAATATTTTTACATGTTGATCTTGATAAGAAAGTTGAAAATGATACATGTTGTTATATTATGTTGTTATCTCATATTAAAAATAAATTTGATATGGTTTTAAATAAATTTGAGGAGACTATTTAACAATAGAAAATAATATTATATATAAATGACATATATTTTTTACTTTTTATTTCTTTTACCAATATTTTCAACAAACGAGAACTCTGATAAGAACATTGAAAAATATTTAAATCATTTTGGTTTCTCAACTACTAATAGTAGCGCTCCGGAGAGTACTAAAGACTCTGAAGGCTCTTTAATACTTTTTCAAGAATATTATAATTTACCTATTGATAAAGCATTAAAGTTAATTAAAACACCAAGATGTGGAAATGAAGATAATCCTTTACAATATAGAATTCATACAACGAAATGGGATAGAAAAACTTTGTATTGGCATTTTGCTTTAGCTCAATCAATACACAAAGAAATTACTCAAAAAGCTTTTAATGTTTGGTCGATAGTAAGTGGTCTTACTTTTTATAATAATATTTATAAGCCTGATATATTAATTTCGTTTGCAAGCGATATACATAAACATAAAAATAATGCTCGATGTACAAAAGGTTTTTGTAATTGGGATTTTGATGGCGAAGGAACAGTATTAGCACATGCAACGTATCCTAATACAAATAATAGTTGTTTAGAAATTCATTTAGATAGGTCTGAAGATTGGGATTTGTATGATAATGATACTCTTTCAGAGCGCTCCGAAGGAGATGCTAGTGAGAAAACTAGTTTGTATTCTGTATTAATACACGAAATTGGACATACGTTAGGTATTGAACATTCTGCACATAAAGAAGCAATAATGTTTCCTTATTATAGAAGAAAGAATAATCTCAGTCAAGATGATATTTATGCAGTTCAGAGGTTATATGGTCCTCCAACAACTTCTACAACAATAACTAGTACACCAACAAGTATTCCAACAACCATTCCAAACACCCCAAAGGAGAATCCAACCAATAAACCTATTCTTTGTAATGTATATAAAAATATAGATACGTTTTTAATTGTGAATCATAATCTCTATATTTTCTATAACAAGTATGTGTGGAGAATAAAAATTGGTGATAAGATATATCAGGAACCGGAACTGATAACAGATTATTTAAAATTTTTACCTAAAGATATAGAAAAAATATCTCATATATATCAAAGACCTTCAGGTGAAATATTAATAATTGTTGATGAGTTATTTTACATAATGAGTTATCCTAGTTTTGTAGTAAATAATAATTATAATGGAGTTCCTTTACAAAGATTAGGTATTCCACAAAATAAAATGATTACAAGTATTTTTAACTCATATACTGGTCAAACATATGTTTTTTATGATAACCTTTATATAGAACTAAATGAGTGTTCGTTATCTCCAAAACGTCATGGTCTCTTATCAGACTTATTTCCGGGGATACCATTGAACGTTTCTAATGTATTTAGATATATAAACGGACTATTATATTTTTTTCATAATAATAATTTTTATGAGTATAGTGAGTTTTCAAATTCATTAATTAGATCAGGTAAAAAAGACTTATCAATGTTTGATATACCCTGTCCAAATATGACAATTTTAGAACAGCTAAAAATTTTATTAAAGAAACTCGTACTACAAAATAGTTTTGAACTTAATTAATATGTTGAGCATGCGTTCGAATCCCACATGTGACAAATCTTTTTTTTTATTTCTCTTTCAGAGTTTTGCATATAATAATTAATAATAGATGGTGACACTAATTAACGAAATCTCATTTGTATGGGATGATTCACGTCTTAGCTCTCAGTAGTATTGTACACTGTAATTGTGGACTATATATACAAGTTTTAATTTTTCATATGTTGGGATAACTATGATATTATGGTTTTGAGTATGCGTTTTATAAGAGGTGCACATCTTATATTAGTGCAGATCAAAGTCAGTATCATTGGTAGACTGGTCGTATTAAATCTCAAAAGTATCTTATGATATTGATTTCTTCTCTTATTATTTATATGTAAAAATCTGATTTGTTGTGTTCTGAAGGAGATGATTCATTGTATCTGCTTAGCAGTGCTCCAAAGGAGTATTACAAAGCCGAATTAAAGACTCGACGTCTGTAAAAAGATGTAAATGTCGTGATGGCGTAAACTCAATAGAACGAATTCTAATAAACTGGATAGTATGTTCGTGAAAGAGTTTGAGTAAATACATTGAATCTCCTTCGTAATACTGTGAAGACAGATTTGTGTATAAATAATTGATTAGTAGTAACATAAGATACTTTTGCTCTTTTTTTAAATTAATTTTTAACACATTCTTTACAAGTATAAGAATATCCTAATGCATCACTTTGATTTTTATTAAATTCTTCATATGGTTTTTCAATTTGACAAGAAGAACATTTTCTAGCTTTATTAAGTCTTAATCGATGATAATTTGTCTTTAAATGTTTTTTATAAAAATATTTTGAAATTATTTTACCACATTCACAAAAAATAGTTTGTTTTTTATAATTTAAATCACAATTTTTACATATATTACTTAAATTATGTTTTTTACTTTTATTTGAATAAAAATTATCCAAAGATAAGGTTTGTTTACATGTTGAGCATTTTCTATTTTCCATTTAATAGAAAAAAATTATTCAGTATTTTGTGAATATGATAAAACATGATATATTATCACTTTTGGAGCACCATAATGCAGAATCTCTAGAAGTCTAAATATATGTCAATATTTTGATAAATATTATTAATTATTGTAATTTTTAAAAAATATTTAATATTTTTAAAATATTTGGTTATATATAACAATTTTTGCAATTTTTTATAAATATTTCATATTTTCAAAATATTTGGTTATATATAACAATTTGGTAAATTTTAGGTGTCAAATCAATCAAATCTGAGTTTGGGTTAGGTCCCCTCTTTTATATACTACTTATGTATATATACAAAGATGTATACGTGTATACACGTATTGTTCCATATATCCACTACACAAGTTCCCCCCCCCCCCTCCATTCGTCAGAGCAGTAATGATAGAATTATTTTTTGTGCTTCAAAGGGAGAAACCGTTAATGATTTCTTTTCTTACATTCTCTTCTTCCCCATTTAGAGATTTCTTTCCCTAAATCGAGATTCTATAGAAATAAATATTACTACCGAATGAAATAAATGGTCCCTAATCATAATTTGACACATTTCCTTTTGATGGCGCTAGGTACTAACACATAAATATAGTATTTGAAAGCATATAGATCCACCCCGTTAAGTTTACCACCCTTTTCTATAGATAAAGGAGAGGGGTTGTTATTAATTGATGAAAGGTTATCATTTCTAAGTAAAGCCTTACAATATAATCGATTACATTAATTATTTAATTATTTATTTTCATGTCACAAGGTTTTTGTTAAAGGATGCGGTGAGATGTTTTGCTGGAAAACTTCCACTCAAATATAAATATGGTTTTGCTGCAATAAACACCTTTGGTCTACTTAGCTGTTATTTTGAAAATATACAAAATAACAGAGAAAAAGTTACAAAATTATAAAACAGTATGTTTGCGGAGTTTGGACCTTATAGAGATCTATAAGCTGCTACGACGTATCTGCGATCTGTCAGCGGTATCCAAGTTCTCGAACGGCAAATGTCGTTCAGTTCCTTTCAATAGCTTAGGGTGCGCACAATTTGTTATGATGGACCTTTTAGCTATTAAGTAATTAATAGCATTTTTTATTTATATCAAAAGACACAGCAAAACATCAGAACTTTTTTAGATTACATTTATTTTAAACTACACTATTGAATTACATATAAATTGATTAAATATTTTAGTTAATTAGAATACTAGTTACGACACTAAGGGCCGGTTTTATGGTTTTTTATTTACTTCGGGGTTACGAAACCTCGAGTTAGCTTAGTTCGGTACTTATTTTTGTATCGGGTTTTATCATCCAAATTTAATCCCGGGTTAGTTAGTAGAGACGTAAACCATATTTTAAGAAATTCGAATATTTGTTTACAGTTGTAAATCCATGGGAATGCAAGATTCAGTTTAATTATTGTTTTAAAAATGACGGATTTCTCAACTTAGTACTATATTTGTATAATAGCTGATCTTCCTCATCATCTGTTATTGATAATTGATTAAGGTCAGTCACAAAATTCATAATAAACAATAATTTAATAATATAACCTAAAATATTATAATAATGATAGCTAAACTGGCTGAGATAGCATATTTTATCTCTGTTGCACACTTACTCCGGGTTAAATATTTAAACCTTGATTTATGACGGGATATCTTACTCCGCGATTTTAGTTCCGAGTTAGCGTTAACCCTTGATGATAAAACCCATTTTTCGTTTAATTCGGGAGTTAGCTATTTAGTTCGGTAGTAAGACGAACCATAAAACCGGGCCTAAGTAAATGTAACTCGCGGTTTAAGTTATAAAATAAAATATGTGTATTTATTATTTTATGTATATGCACTAAAAAGGATAAGCGTGCTGTAGGTTTGAGTGTTGAAGCGATAAGAACGAATTAGGACCAAATACGTAGTGTCGAACTTTAGAGAAGTGAGTCGTAAAACAAAGGATGTTTACATAAGAAATATTATAGCATGCCCACAGAGAGCAGTGTATATGAAAACAACTAGGCATAAAATAGAAATGAATTGAGACAAAGAAATCTTAAATCTAACATTAATTAAAAATAAAAGCAAGATATTGATTTACAAATATGAGTATTGCATGCATTTATTAACACAGTACATATCATCAGTATTTTATTTTTGGAAGTCCCCTAATGATGTCTTCATTTCCTATCTCATCTACATTTCATTTCACCATTCAAAGAACAAAATACATTACAAGTAGTCTATTCCTCTCAACGCGAAGAATAAATGCTGGAGTACGTACAAGGATCTCATACTTCCAGCATCCAAGGACCGTGGCGTGATTTATTCAGCAAATATTTTGTAAGACGTGCGAGGTGATAAATGAAAGGTCACTGTTATAGCCTTGTCTTGTCACACTGAGGAGTGAGCACTCTATCTCTCTCACTCAAGACTGGAATATCTATATATGGATATGTATGTGTGTGTGTGTGTGTGTAAGGATGTGTGTCCTGCTGTCAGGACAGAGTGATGGATGAATCCTTTAAAAACATCCAACAAGTTTGTGAAATAGTTCGCTACAGCTACGTTCCGTATTATATTCCACCGCTCCTCAAAGATTTGTTTGAGCATTGCTGTAATATGTATTACAATATAACAACGATCACAGGCATGCAAAATGTCCAGTCCACGTTACAGAAGTGTAAAAATAATCAAGGTAAAATAAAACCCTCGTTTGTGTACTTTAAAATACAATTAAAATACAGTTCTTGGTTAATACCGGTTGCTTATTTTTTATCTCCATTCAAAATGTTACGAGAGTATTGGTCCACCTTGCAGTAGCAGTTATGGCATATCTAAAGTCTAACCTGAAAGAAAGGTTTTTTAATTCTAGTTTTGTCAAAGATCGACCACAGTTAAGTAAAGAATAATGTAATTGAGGTATCTTGCTTGGTTATGCTGCAGTTATGTTCAATTTAAATAAAAATGAAAGTTAAGAAAAAAACGTATCAACCAAGTTTTATAACAGTTACCTGAGAATTTAAAAAAAAAACCTTTACTGATTTAAAATTATTTCCATGAGCTGTTTAAATATTAGCTAATTACCTAAGAAGTCAATAAAAGTTTTTACATATCAGGCGTAAAATCTTCAGAAAACGAGTTTAAAGTTAAGATCGCATAGGACTTTTCGTTCAGTAGGTTTTAGAATTCACGCTATATAGTAAAATCTGTCCAAGTTTTCTTTATATCTCTGTGCCACTAAATAGTTTTGTATATCTTCTATCGTTTGCACTGGTTATCTCAATTTTTTAAATTTGTCACTTATATCGCTTTGCTTTTAGACGCCTAACATAATTTTAACAGTATTTTCTATTACCACCATTGTAGAAGCTAGTAAAATATTTATTAGGCCCTTCAGGATTGATGGAATTAAATGTGCTAAAAAAGTAGCCCAACGGTAAGCTATAAGTTGCTAAACATGTATTACTTGTTAAAGAATAACTATCCTCACAGCTTAAGAGCCACTGATGTTGTTACCAAATCCATACCAGTAACCAGTTACTAGAACTTTGCTTTAACGATGACAACTCTATTAAGCATTGCTTATTCGCGCGGAAGTGCGCAAAAAGGAAAACACACCGGGGAATACCATAGCGTAGTACACCGTAGCTTCGTTCCGTAGCGCCATAGAGGCTCCGTAGAGCACCGTAGCATCCGCGTAGTACCCCTGCAGTACCCCTGACATGTGATTTGTTGTTTATTAATGTATTGTTACCGAACTGAATGTTTTGATAAAATGTTTGTTGTTTTTTTATTTCTGATAGCGGTAATCAAATTTAAATTTCTAATCATATCTTAGAATTTATCTAGAGTCTAATACTGATTTAATAAAAGCATTTTATTTTAAATAAATGTTGTTAAGTTTTTAACTAACCCCTGTTGCTAACATGTTGTTAACATTGTTAATAATGGTATTACATAAGTAATGTTGAAATCTCAGAAATGTAAGAGAAGAAACATTCAAACAACGTCATAAAAATGTGTTAGTTGGGATAAATAAAAGCTTTACATTAAACTTATATGGGGGAAGTAAATATAGTGTTAGAAGTTGATTTAAGATAACAAAATCAATGAAGTCCATAAACTACAAGCAATTAGTCTACAACCATATGTACTGTAAACGTACTACAACCTACAACACAAATAACACGAGTAATCTCTCATATTTATCAGATATTTAAATTATTTGTCTGACATTTTCAATTATTTTAATATTTATTTTTATCCACCGCTGTTTTTCATATATAATTATATAACAAAAAAAACATTATATTGCATTAAAACAATTTACCATTAAAACAACACACACACGCTATATTAAAATTTGTTAAAAATATATGAACATATTTGTTGCATAAAAAGTTCATTCAAACCAACTAACTCTTTCTCTCTTTATATACACGAGTTGTATAAGTGTGAGCGAGATCGATATCGTGTATTGTTATCAGTGTATTTGATTGATGTGACAATCACGCACGAGTTGCGGGATCACCAACAACAGGGTGCATAGCACAAAGTGTGGGGGGTCAAGGGTCAGATGTAATTTTGTGTGCATTTTATTCCGTTTCGTTTTTATTCATAATTACATATTTAAATTCGATATTTACTTTGTCAGTGACAATAAATACTATTCTAGATTCTAATCAGTTTTGTATTTCTATCAGTCTGTCAACGTGGAAATAACTAATTGCGTTTTGTTATTGGAAATGGGCGGAGAGGAATATAGAGGGGGAAGGAGGCAAGTATAATTATGAGAAAAAGTGATTTTATATTGTAATATTCTAGAAATGTTATTAGTTACATACAACTGCGTTTGCCTGTTGGGTGGAATCCTCACTTACTGTTTCTTTGATTCATGATTTTTAATTATAGTTACAATTTTAGATTAGAATAAATTAGCACATAACAACGAAACAAACTATGTCATGTCAGTATTCCTTTGCTATTAATGTAGTTCAAAGAGAGAGTACTCGAAACTTTGTGTTTTTATAGAAAATTTGGGTTTTAATCAACCAATGAATTGTCCAATGAATACTGGTTATTTTTGTTTGTTTACGCTTTTATTTTTATTCTTACATATTCACAACATTTTTGTAAAGCTAATGTTATTTAGCATGGATTGAACCTTTGTGAATGCATTGAACGCTGGAGAACATCTAGTGTTTCAAGCATAGAAATACTAGAAAGATTTCAGTCAGAAAGTTTATAGATATTCCGTGGTTCATAAGCAATAAATTCATCAACCATGACTTCAACATTACAACTGTGAAAGAAAAATTAACAAATTCAGACAAAGATACCAGCAGCGACTAAACAATCATCCAAACTATCTAGCTGTGAATTTACTAGATAAACATACGTCTGACTTTAAAAGACTAAAAAGACATAGTGTGTTAAAGCTACCAAAACGTTTTTAATTGTCATTCATAGATATAGCCGTCACTGGACGACTATTTCTCATCTAGATTAATTCTCATTTTTAGCATAGGTACTTATTGTTCATACTTATTGTAACATATTATAACGTGGCATATTAGGTAAATGTGAATAGTGGGTATAAGATAAAAAGAAAACTAAAACTAAAACAGTAGATGATACTTTACAGTAGAAATAATTAATGTAATCTATTCGATTGTTAAAAATAGTTAAATATATTATCAACAGATGGCAGTAAACAACATTTATGGACCGTTATCATTTACTGTGATCAAATTCAATAACTACTTGTCAATCGGCGTCACCATCTGAGTTTTATACCATTTTATTTCCTCCTTATCCCTATCCCGATCCAGAGAATCTATCCAGAGGAAGGTTTAGTATTGTTTGAAGATCATTTGGTACAATTCCTACAGCAAAGTACTTCGTTGAATGGATGATCAGGAATCCGATATAGACACAGACAATGGTATTGCAATAAAATCACTCCCTTAATACTCACAATGTAATACACCCCTTCCTCCCTTCGCCGTAACAAACACAATCCAACCACAAACATGAACTAGTATCCCTCACTACTTTCAACTGATAGCGCTGATCCGAGTGATGGTGGGGATAGAGAGGGTGGGGTGGGGTAACGTTAACGTTCCATTCAAACACCCAGTCTGCATACATCAATAATGAATTGATAAACTGTGATTGTAACTGGGAACTGCATTATTTAGTTCGGTTTATAACGCGGATAACAGACTTCTGCACTGTTGTATAATACAAAGACATGAATTGGGTGCGACTATTGTGTGTCTGACAGGTTTCGACAACATAATGTGCTCGTAACATTTATTGAATGAGTGAGAGACGTTTTCTGAACTCCTAATGGTCAAATTATGGCTTAACAAATAGGTTTTTCAATTCTAGTTTCGACAAAAACCGATCACAATTACACAGCGTGAAAAATTACTATATATGTATATAGAATCAGAGTGCTATAACTGTTTTAAGAGGATCGTCTCCTCACAGAGTAAGTTAAAATAAACAATGCGTTTTAAGAAGTGTAGAAGGGAAAGACGAGTGCGTAGGCGTGGCTAAAAAGTCTTATCTCAGGGATAAAAACTATTTGTAAGCGTAATTAAGATTTCCAGTGTTTTACAACATTAAAATAAATAAACCATAAAATTTTACACTAAGAATAAATAAAAATATAACAATTTAATTAAATTATATTATAATATAATTAAAAAAAACAAATAAAATTTAATGTAACAATTTTTAATAATTTTAATATTCTAAAATTATACATATATAAATATATGTACTTTTATAACCTATTAATTTGATAAAAACTAAACATAAAACTGTGGTTTCTTGATTATAAATTATCCATTACGATCTGGATTTCGAATAGGCATATTTCGAAGGTATCGAGAGTCTACTATCTCGGGAAGTAAGCATTCGTTATAAAAAAATAATAATTTGGATTTCATTTCTTCTTCCCAAAATCTCTCATTTCTTTCAATTCTCTCATAGAGAATATTGATTGGTTTTTCAACAGGAGTCCAAAACACAAACAAACAATATTTGCGTTGTGTAACTTGTAGCTGCCTTTGTATTTGATAGTAAAAATCATGATTTTTTTTTAATTTAAACAAGCCATTTGCAATTGTTCCAAATGTTACTTTCTTTGATTCAATTGCCGCAATTGGTATTAACATACTTGCCGAAGCTGGACATTTAATTTCTATTAAACCATCTTCTCCTATTAGTCCATCAGGACTAGCTGCAAGAAATGGATAGTTTTTGTCAATAAATAAACCTGCATCTGCTATTTCTAAATTTAGTAACTTCGATACATCATTTTTAGCCACAGGTTCTTTTTCTATACCATATCTTGTTGCTTTATTTCCAGCAAATGTGCTATAAAGATGGTTTTTGACTAAATTTGCACAAGATGTCTTCTTTCTCATTTTACAAACTTTACCAAATGAAGATGATGTTAGTCGCTTCTATCTTTCTAGTTCCACAAGATATTGCGACTTTGCTCTTTTGTATTCTTTTTAAGCTCAATTATCTCCACTGAGGTTTTACAAAGTGATTTTTTAAATTGTTCTTGTTATTATATATATTAATTGTGTGTGCCTTTCGGCTTTACAATCTACAGTATTATATTTCTAATACATTTCATTCCTATATACATTCAAACTTAAAACTAAACTTAAAATATTCTAGACTTTTACTACTTCCAAAAGTGCTTTCTGCTTCTTCTTCTTTTGACCCTCTCTATTATTCTCCACCAGCTTATTTATTCTCCTGTTTTCCTTTCCTTCTTACTATTTCCGCCATCCACCTGTTTCCTTCACTGCCTCCCTTTAATAGCTGGCCAATATTCCTTTCGCTCGCTACTTTTTCCTTACACTCAAACTTAATGTGCTCCAGTGTTTCGTCCTCCGCTCCGCACATTCTACACTTTCTTTCCTCACTCTTTTCCCAGTATCTGTTTCCTTTTTCCTCATTTCCCAATCTAAACCTTGCTGTTCTTCTTATGTGTTTTTATGTCTTTTTCTATAAGGTACTGAGGCACATTATTTTCCCATAACCTTTTATATCTTTTATTGTAGTTACTTTTTTCTATTTTTCCCATTCTCTCCTGCTGTTGTATCTCCTTCTCCCTTCTCCTTAGCTCCTCTTCCACACTTGCGCCACCTTCTCTTCTCCTCTCTGCCTCCTCGATCGCCATTCCATTCCTTTCAAAGTACTCCTTTCTCTTTTTTGGACCTCCTCCCCCCCCCCATTCTTTATGCTATCCTCTCTTATTTTCTTTAAAATTTTGCTTTCCGCGAATATTAAGCGTCTTCGTTCTATATTTTTATTTTCTCTAAATTTTCTACTTGAACATTTCTGCGTATACTTTTCTGGACAGTTTTTCATCAAGTAGTGCCTTATGCAATGACCAGTGCAGCTCTTTTCCTTTGTCGTAAGATGAAACAGCTATATTATACCTCGCTTCATAAGATCCACGAAGTGTATTATTTACTCTTGTTTGGTAAATTAAAAACGACAATTTACTTATATTACCATTTTAAATCATTAAGAAAAATCATATTTTGTACCATATAGATTCTGTTACTTAATTATATGGGTAATATAAGTGTGTTAAAATAAAATACTAGATCTAAGTCAACCAAATTCGGAGAAGTATTTTTAAACGAACTACAAATCTACAACGAAACACTTGAATCTCTCTTTACAATAGGATTAAAATATTCGGCAGCATTTCCACCAGTAGATTAGGACCAAAAGGTTATGTTTAAATATTCGGTATATGACACTACGTCGTTGCCACCAATTAATCTGTTATATTTTGGTTCATGCATTTCTACACTACGGCTAAAACCTTCTGCAAAAATGTCAGCTTTTATAGACTTAGCAGATTGATCCTAATTTTTATATCAAACGAATAATGATTCATTACAGATTGTAACTAGTTTTATAACCGAGTTGTAACTAGTAGTATTTTGTTCATAACAGAGTTGTAACTAGGTTTGTAAGACCTCTTCGCCCAAGCACCATCAGCGACCACCGTTATTAAAGTCTGTGTCCACACTAACTTCAGATATTGCCAGTTTAGCTTCTCTTGGTCAGCTTCTTTCATAGATTTCCGTCTTTAATTGCTATCCTTGACCTGTGCATATTGTACTTCGAACCATGTTCAAATTTATGTTACAAGAATTGTTATTATTCTCTATACATAATACATAGGTTTTATTATAGTTTTTACTAAGGTTTTACATTTGAAATCGAAAGAAAAATTCCTAAATTTTGAAAAAAAAAAGTTTGTCAAAAAACGCGTAAGTTTGAAACAAAATAAAACAAATGAAACAAATAAATTGAAACAAATATTTTTTTTATATTTAGGTTATATGAAAAAATATTTTTAATATTGAACGCCTCTTCATTATTATATCCAAATATTTCAGTTTAACGATGGAATAAAAATTTGAAATGAAATTACGAGTTATTACATTGTATTCAACTCAACAATATAGAACAGTCGTCGCTTTGCGACATGGTGAACGCTAGTATGTTAAAATGAATCAGAGATGTGGGCTATTCAATTTCTTAAATAACTTAGAACGACACCAGCTTTAGAGCCTGTAAATGTTATTGATAAATTAGAGAGATAACATACAGCATAGCATACTCCAGATAAGCTACACGCATACTACACAAAATCTTCATATGCACAAACAGTATGCACACATGCATAGAAATCAGCAGCTTTAACCTGTCTGTGAAATTACCCCCACCATTTCCCCTCTGCCCGATTCCTCACCGCATCAGAATGTAGGCAAGTGATTTTATTGAATAAAATAATTCAAAAACATGACTTACTAAAATACATTTTCTACTTGGTATTCTGAGTCGAAAATTATCAAAGATAATAAAGTATTAAAGGGTAAGGTTAAACCTAAGAGTTAATAAGTTCAAATTTTTAATATTCTAACCTTAAGGGCAAAATAAAGCACCTTAAACATTGCAAAAATTGGTACTTTTTAGCAATTAATTTATACTAGTTCTATACGAATTTTTAAAATTTTTTCATTATTAAATCATTTATTCATCTTTATTTAATACATTTCACCAAAAAAATATTTTCTAAACAGTAAATATTTGATAGAAAATGGATCTAATGAACACACGATTTAGATTAAATATCACCTAGGAGACGATCCCCTTAATACAAAAATTCCTATAGTTTGAAATAAAAATTACTATGGTCACTCTACAATCAATTCAGCACCCAAGCTTATATAGTAATTTTTATTGCATTTCCCAAAGAGTCCTAAAATAGTTTTTATAGTGCCGATGACTCATAGAAGTCAACAACACCAGTGCCCAACAAGTTTTTATATCAATTAAACTTAACAACAACCAAATGCGTAAATTATAACGTAAATGTAATTAGTTGAATTTGAAAAGGTTATATTATAAAAAGTTTTGATTTTAATATTTATTTGAGTGCATCAACTTTCGATAGTTATTAGCACCTAAAACAATATATACACTTATAACACATAATTTATAGTCTGTAAATACAAGTATGAGTATTTAAAATATAGAGATTAAATTAGTTTTATTGATAAAGTCAATAAGGTTTTTTAGACTTTCTTTGCTTTCTGCTTATAGTCTTCGGGCATATTACAGTTTTGTTTGTGCGATGAGTACTTGAAGCATTGAAGAATAATATTCTTTACTGTTAGTGGTTGTGGTCGAATGGCTGTGGTTTGAATAAGTTAAATAGAATCATTATTGTACACTATACATATTATTACTTCCATACTTCTATTTATTCCTACTGATAACTCTTGTTTACATCAATTTGTTCACTTCCCTTAATTTCTTATCAGTAAAAAAAACATTTAAAATGCAGTACGAAAATAAATGGTTTCTTTCCTCTGCAATACACCGTGTACGGTAGTCGTGTGTAACAATTTGAAAAGTTAAAAGCAATTGTAATATAGAATGCTATGAATATCATTCTAAGCTTCTATATAACTGGGTGGTTTTTAGATTACGTCAGCTTCCTCATAAATATACAGCCTAACAAATAAGTCCTTTGTAAATGTTCTTTTCATTATGTTTATTTTATTTAGTTTCTTAAAAGTATTTTTATATTAGATTTAAGTAACAAGCTCAAAACAAACGACAACTTTCTGTTATTGTTGGAGTCCATCGTTGGATGTTAGTATGATGAAGATCAAATTGTTCAAGCGATTAAATATATCTATTCCTGGCACTGATTTAGATGTTTTATTATTTAACAAAAGATATCTTTCAACATAAACTTACGTTTTCTGACGTTAATCAAGCTTTTTATGCAAGAATATGTAAAGTTACATGTCAAATTAATACACGAGTCATTTTAAGAACAAGTGTTATTTTAAACCAACAGAAAAACGCAATATTTTGATGAGTACAAACTCTAAGATTAGTAATGGATCACAATAGCTGCCAAATGTCACCGCAATGACGTTGACTTTGTATGTTGACAAATCAAAAATGCTGCAAAATTTCAAATGAAAGCTCTTCTTGTTAGACCCTTTAATAGCAAAATATTTTTGATGTGTTTTGCATTTATTTAATGACAATGTAACTAAGGTAAGTTATAAATTTAACGTTTGGTAAAAAATATTACGTTTAATAATACATTATGCTTACGTTTTGTGTTTAGGGGGTCAGCAAAACTTAATGATAAAAGTGAAGTTAACTTATTTATATAATTCAATTGATTTTGTTTTCACAAATATTTCTTTAGGGTGCAATATAACAGTGGTTACTGTGGATACAACACAATGTCTAGCGGTCAAATGAAATTACGATTTTTTCGAACCGGGGCAAGAACTTGGCATTAGCGCCCCCTACCCCGTACATACTGAATTTAATTTTCCTTTAAAAAACTAAATGTTTACGCAATGCCTTTCAAAATTTAGCGCCCCATAAATTATTGTCCGCCAGGAGCAAGTACCTCACTTTGTAGCACCCCTCCCCTTCCACCCCCCCCCCCCCCTCCTTCATAGACACCCGAGTAAAAAATGAACTTTGGAATTTGCTTACAGATAGCTAGCAAGTGTGAAGCTTACCTGCAAGACATTTTCTATATGAAAATAAACCTTATAATTACCTTATTATGCACAAAGTAAATTAGCAAATATTAAAAAGTATAAAAAATCATTGACACAAAAGGAATCGTGAAAAAATTAAGAAAACTTTGAACGTCTGTATCTCAAAACATAGGTTTGCTATTATTTTCCTATATAGTTTTCTGAAGCGCACAACTAGTACATTGTACATATAATTGTTTCACTTCACAGGTAGGTACTTGTAGTTGTTGTAAAACAGTAACCAACCAAACAAAAACAAAGTATACTCATGTTTTCATGTAGACACGCGTAATTAGCACTAATTACATTGTTCGCTATTTAATTTATTGTAAATGGTTTCAACTCTTTTCACGTGGTATTTGCATACAAACGATCTATTTTCCATTTTCCACAACTTCAGAGATAATCCAACCATTATATTTTGCGCAGAGTTGCGCTTTGCGTTACGCTTACGAGTACGTTCAGCTTACAAGCTCTTACACCGATTACTATCATAGTGTGAGTGTGTTATTCACATAATTATATTGTACAATGTGCAGCTTTTATGAATTCATACAGATTAGTTATCAAATCGCAGATTGTTAAAATAAACAAGAAACGTGAAATGAAGACAACAATATTAAGCGTGCGTTATTCAGACAAACTATACACTAAATACTGTAATAACGTATGTTGAATGTTTATTTAATATAAAAAAAATTCACTATTAAAAATTGTTCTTCATTTTAATACAATAATTGAATAGACAAATGCGTATTAAAATTAAGAACCACAGTTAATAATTTTTTTAAAAATACATTTTGGTCTGAATTCTGGGAAAATGCGCTGTGTATTTTATGAAAATGAATATTCCCGGATCTAAATTTTTTTTAATACCTTTAATAAAACCTATTCTAAAATGTATTCAGTTTTCTTGGGGAGTGGTCCTTATTTAAGGACCAACGTGTAGTACTATTTTTATTCTTGTTTATTTTGGAACTGCGAATAAGAATTTTTAGAAATTTCTTTTTGTAATATATAAAGAAAGGATGAAATTTCGTTTCTATAGTATTAAAAGTTTTATTTACGTACTTTGTAATAACACATAACTCAATAAGTTCATAGGATGATTACACTATTGATAAATCTATATGAGTTTTAGATAGTACCAACCTTTAAACGATAGGTGTTAAAATTTCATGATATTCCGACTATTAGTTTAATAATTACTGTGGATTTAGTGACGCTACTCTTGTAATTTTCAAAACAATGGAAAAATCTCTATTTTGAGTGTTGATAAAGCATTGCTTTTTATTGAGAAAATATGTTTTCCTTTTTGCTTTTTCTGTTATAAGAAATGCACCAATCGTCTACGAACTTATGATATGATTTATATATATATTATTTTTCATTGTAAAATCGTTCGAAAAATTTGTTTTCAATATTTGGCATATATTATATATCTTTTACCTATGTATCAATATAAATATTTTATTAAAACAATGATTTATTATAGTGTATATACTATAGTATAATTTACTTTAATGAAATACGTTAGGTTTTTTTAAACATATAAATTTAAGACAATAACATTAAGACAAACCGCACTTTTTAAAATAAATTTTTCAGTCTTCAGTTAATATATTTTATTTAAAAAAATGTTTCTAACAAACACGGGTTTGATAATAAAATTTGAGAGCAAATATTTATACTTTAGATCTTGTATTTTAAATCTTTATATTCTATTAGACATCTTACTCTATTAGCGTGAACTAAACTCAGGTCAATCTGCTTCTCTACCCACTTCGCTCTAAAACTATTTTAGAAGAATAATAAGATTTTAGAAATGGAATAGAAAAAGTATATTATTTATTTGGAATAGAATCATAAGACTTTTTACATAAACAAGTCAGTTTTAACAGCAGTGTGCGCTGTGCTAATATAAAATAATTGCTCTACTAAACTATGTCAGGCATTTTTTGATTTCAGTCAGAACACAACATTTCTTCTATTCTATTTTTAGGTGGATTTCAAAATATTTCCAGAAAACTGTATTGAATTCCTCGGTTAAATCATTGTTTTCCTCAAGGACCAATGGCCTATTTCTTACCTAGAACAAGCAATTTTCGGGATTCCACACTTTTTCTGGTATTCATATCCTCGATTCCAAACATTCAGTGGTTCCAAGAAGAATTATTTAATCGCGTATTGCTAAAAGTTCCTGGTGCAGAATTCCCCTTCAGTGTGTTGTGGGGCAGGTTGGGGAGGGTGAGGAGGAGGAAGGGGTGACTACTTTAAGGAAACAATTGTTGGAAGTCCTGCGAATGTTTCTGGCATTCCGTAGTCTATCCGGGATTCATTAATATCTTTCTGTTTGTTCTGGATACCTCAGCTTCTGCGTGACTCTATTTCACAAGGATCTAACAGGACTTTAAGAGGATTCTGCTTTGACATATGCCTGCCATTAACTACAATTCTTGAGAGCCGTTTTTATTTTATTAAATTGGTGATATGAACGTTACTAAACCTTCAAAAATTCTCTTTTAAATATATGACAAAGTTGTTCACTCATAAAAACCTGCTGCAATATTTATAACATATTGATACCGAAAAGAAAATGGCGTCCTTAAGTTAACTGACCTAGATTTTTATTTATCCAGCAATATTTATTGAACCCAAAACTAAGATATTATAAACATTCATCTGTCACCATCAATCACACATCGTAGATCCCTTTGACATGACGTAGGCCGTAACTGTAGCCGTAGACGTGGCTACAGCCGTAGAAGACGTAGACTCTGCTACAGAGGACGTTCAGGGTCATATAATGAATCGGGCGATATCTGACTTATCTTACAGATCATGGTGTAGTCCAAACATAAGGACAAGAGGGAGGACGTCGTAGAGATCTCAAATCCCTATGGTCTACGCTGATATACACGCGCTAGTATATGTTTTATATAATGTGAACCATCTGCAAGAAAAAACAAGTCTTTGGCTCTTTGAATAGTTGGACGTAGAGCTCATGAAAGGGAATGGTGAAATATATTTTAGAGAAAGTTTTTAACCAGTAATTAATGTAGCTAAAATATTATTAAAGCCTTATATTAATTAATACTTAAATATTAGATTATACTTGTTGTTCACCTTGACACTGTGCTTGGTGCACAATTTTAAACGTTTATAACTGGAAACCGAAACTGGTTAAATTGAAAATATATTTTTTATTATTATCCCGAAATCTGTTAGAGTTATCACTGTTATCTACCGTTAAAACAATTATACGCAAGTATATATATTTTTAGGATTCTATAATATTAAAATAATAAAATAATAATTAAAATAATTATACAAAAGGTAATTTTTTTATGTTAAATCAAGTCAAATCGATAAAAAAAAGCATATTTTCGATAATGTTTTTTAACGACACAGGTAATATATAACTATTTTTATAACTACTAAATGATAAAATGACATTTGAAGAATACTTTGTAAATTTTCATAAATAAATATCAAGAAAAGACCATTGCGGTACCACTCATAACTCATCACTGGATTTTCTGAAATTAAAAAACCAAAGTGATTTCATTAGTTGATAAGCTTCTGCATTGATTTTTTAGTTTTTTACAGCACTTAGAAGTCAAAATTACGATTTTTCATTAAAAATATCAGAAACTTTGTTATTTTAAAATACGTTAAAATTAAAAACAAAACTGGACAGCGTTACCTCGGCATTTATGTAAAGAATGAGTGCAAAATTTCAAAAGGAAGAGCTGTGTGTGAGAAAAACGCGTATAAAAGTTTCAAAGAAAGACGAAACCAGACCAGAGAGATGATGACTTAAAATTCTGTAGCTCCGACAGTTTTATACTCCAATCGACTTCAAATTTTCACACAAACTTATATCTTAATATATAAAAGAAAGACGGGTTTGTTGCAACACTTATAACTCGAGATCTGCTGAACCAATATTCATGGTTATTGATTCGTTGGATTTGTCTCCGCCCCGAATAGCATAATACATCTTAAAAACAATGAAAATATATATAGCAAAGACGGGTTTGTTACAACACTTACAATAGCATAATACATCTTAAAAACAATGAAAATTCGAAATTTAAAAAACTCGACAATGAAAACTCGATACTTAATCATTTCAATAAATGCTGATTTGTTTATTTCATGTCAAACATTTGTTGTCATGACAACGGTTCAGAAATTTATTTTTTGTAAAATGTGTCGAAAGTTCAGGTACTGTTATATTTGTTTCTTTTAGACATTAATTTGTGTAAATTATTTATTAATTATTTAATTTTTAATTTCAGAAAATAATACCTAAGATTTATTGTACAGGTTAACAAAAGTGTAAATGTCTTTTTATAGGTTATCTATAACTATAATTTTTCTTGATAAGCTATTCATATGTAGTGCTTATATACTCTTTGAGCTATTGTCTATGTCTCGAAAGTGGTCTTTTGTGGTTTTATGCGAGTGCACATTCAGTATTAATATTAATAACTATGCCGCGTCCTAGAAGATCTAATCTTTCCCAGCGGAGCCGTAATGCAATTAGGCAACGGAATATCGCGAGTCAATTATCTGATGAAGAACGAGAAATTGCACGAGAAGAGCACCGCGTTAGTATGGAGCAAAGAAGGGCCTTAATTCGTGCTTCTCAAACACAAGAGCAAAGAGAGGTAGCCCGTGAAACGGCTAGGTTAGAAACGAGAAATCGTCGAGCTTATCGTACAGATGAACAGAGGAATAATCTTCGAAGTGCAAGAAGAAATGGTTCAAGTATTGATTTGAATCGAGCAGCGTTTCTATATGATTGCACCATCGACTACAGCTTGCATCGTTTAGTTTGCATTGGTCCAATGGACGTTGTTTGCCAGCATTGTGGAGCATTGAGGTTTGCTGGTGAAACGCCTGGTTTGTGCTGCCTTAGTGGTAAAGTGAAACTGCCATCATTGGTCCCGCCACCAGAGCCATTGTGCTCCCTGCTTTATGGCGAAACACTAGAATCACGACATTTTCTAGCGAACACTCAAAAATACAATGTCTGTTTCCAAATGACTTCATTTGGGGCGGAAATTATCGAAGAACACGGATATAATCCGACATTTAAGGTAATTTACGTTAAAAACTATATTTTCTATGATTGTAAAAAAAATCTGGAATGTAGTTTGTTAGATTTCTGTATTTGTCTCTGAAATAAAAATGGCATGTTATTATTTGAAAAAAAAAAGTGTTCGTAAAAAAAGTGTTTGTAAATCTAACTATAATTATGGCTTTGACTTTACAGATTCAATGCCAGATTTGCCATCGCATTGGATCACTGCAACCTATAGAAGATGCACAGCATAAATTCTTGCAAATATACTTCATGGGCAATATGGAAGAACAACTTGACCGGCGTCAAGGGATCAACACAGCTACGAAAAGAGCAATTCTCCAAGATTTGCAGCAAATGCTTCATGAACATCATGCATTGGTCAGGCTGTTCAAGACTGCTTTAGAGCGCATGCCAAGTGATGACTATAAAGTTGTGATCAGAGTAGATAAAAGACCAGCTGGAACACATGAACGCACATTTAATGCTCCAACAATCGATGAAGTGGCAATCCTGATTGTTGGTGAAAACTTGGAAACACGTGATATTGTACTTACACGACGCAATACTGTGCAACTACAAAGAATATATGAAACACACCGTTCATATGACGCGTTACAATACCCGCTGATGTTTTGGCAAGGAGACGATGGATATCACTTTCATATCAAAATGATTAATCCATTGAATGGTAAGATCAATATTGTTGTTTTCATTTAAACTTGATATACATTTTATTCTGTTTGCTTTTAGTACCCAAAAAAAGTTGTAATTTCTAATTTAGTAGAGAGTAGCTGTAAGAGTCGTTAACCTATTGGGGGTTCTAAAATACAATTTTTACTGCATTTGTTCCAGGTGAGGAAACTACCAAGAAGGTTAGTTCAATGAATTATTACGCATATCGTTTGATGCTTCGTGAAAATTCTGACAATTATTTGTTGCGATTTCGTCGACTGCTTCAACAATATTGCGTTGACATGTACGTTAAAATCGAAACGGAGCGCCTGACTTTCATTCGGTTGAATCAAGTTAAATTGCGTTCAGAAGAGTATATTCATTTACGCGATGCAATTAGCACAGAAGGCAAAAAATTCGGTCACTAATGAATTACATTGTTAAGCAACACGTCTTTGGGAATACTTGATGCTGGATGTATTCAATCGAATGGCAAAAACGAGGCCTACCGCAAGCTCACATTCTAATTTGGTTAGTCGAAAGAATTCGGCCAGATCAAATAGATGACATCATATGTGCGGAGATTCCTGCACCTGAAACCGATCCAGACCTACATGATGTTGTAATCACGAATATGATTCATGGACCGTGTGGCACTATCAACCGCCAATCACCGTGCATGGTCGACGGCAAGTGTTCCAAACGGTATCCACGAAAATTGAAGGTAGAGACCATTACAGGCAACGATGGTTATCCATTGTATCGGCGTCGATCGCCCGATGATATTGGTAGAACTATCACAACTAAAGTGAAAGGAAACGATTTCGTAGTTGACAACAGTTGGATTGTTCCATATTCACCACTTCTTTCCAAAACATTCAAGGCACATTGTAATGTTGAGTATTGCAATTCGGTCAAGTCAATTAAATACATTTGCAAATATGTCACGAAAGGGAGCGACATGGCGGTTTTTGGTATCCAAACATCCAATATCAACGATGAAATCACGCGCTATCAAGTCGGTAGATATGTGAACTGCAATGAAGCAATTTGGCGTATATTTTCATTCCCTATTCACGAACGTCATCCCACTGTTGTACATTTGGGGGTCCATCTAGAGAACGGTCAGAGAGTATATTTCACAGCGTCGAATGCTGCTCAACGTGCCGAAACACCTCCAGCGACAACACTGACCAGTTTCTTTGCGATTTGTCAAAGCGAACCGTTCGCACGAACTTTGCTTTACTCAGAAATGCCACGTTATTACACTTGGAACGCTACATCGAAGAAATTTCAATGTCGGAAGCAAGGCGATGGTTAATGGTTATCCAGATATGCGTTCTACTGATGCTCTTGGTCGTATTTACACAGTTCATCCGAAGAATGATGAATGTTTCAATTTGCGGTTGTTGCTGGTACATGTTCGAGGGCCAACATCATTTGAATCACTACGAACTGTTAATGGTATAGTGTGCCCCACATTTCGTGCAGCATGTCAAGAGCTGAATTTGCTTGAAAACGATACTCATTTTGACACGACAATCGCTAAAGCAATTATTTCTGCATCTCCAAGTCAGATACGCACATTATTTGCTATCATCATTTCTACATGCTTCCCATCGAACCCACGTGACCTATGGAACAAATACAAAGATAACATGTCTGAAGATATTTTACATCGAATTCGCGTCAGCTCAAGAAATTCCGATCTTGAGGTAAATGAGGAGATGCATAACCAGACTTTGCTCTTGATCGAAGATATGTGTTACCTCATGTGCGGCAGTTTGTTAGTTAGGTTAGGAATGCCAGCGCCAGATCGCGGAATGAATGACGCATTTAATAGAGAATTGGAACGTGAACGTGAATATGATCCACATGAACTAATCCAATCAGTCCAAACAAATGTACATCTGTTGAATCCTAAGCTTATTTTTTTTGGATGCCCCCGGTGGAACTGGGAAGACATTCCTCATGTCATTGATTTTGGCCACTGTACGTGCGAGATCCGAAATTGCGGTAGCAATTGCTTCTTCTGGAATAGCGGCCACATTGTTAGACGGATGCCGTACGGCTCACTCAGCGTTAAAATTGCCATTAAACCTTCAAACTACTGAACAACCGACATGTAACATTTCGAAACACTCCGCAATGGCCAAAGTTTTAGTAGCATCAAAAATCATCATATGGGACGAATGCACAATGGCGCACAAACGCGCATTGGAAGCACTAGACCGAACATTAAAAGATCTGCGCAATGACTCGAGATGTTTTGGTGGTGCAATGATTTTATTATCTGGCGATTTCCGACAAACACTACCAGTCATTCCAAGATCTACTGCTGCCGACGAAATAAACGCTTGCCTCAAAGCATCAAATCTGTGGCGATATGTAAAGAAACTTCAACTGTCTGTAAATATGAGAGTTGAATTGTTGAACGATCTATCTGCTGATGATTTCTCGAAGCAATTGCTGACTATCGGTAATGGCCGTGTTCCTGTTGACAAATCGAGCGGTTTGATTTCATTTCCTCCAAATGTTTGCAATTTTGTATCATCAAAAGATGAGCTTATCAACAAAATATTCCCGGATATCATTGCTAACCACAAAAATACTAAATGGTTAAGTGAGCGAGTAATTTTGGCCGCTAAAAATAAAGATGTAGATGACCTCAATTTTATAATTCAAAATCAAATCGTAGGTACTCTGTATTCATTCAAATCTATCGACTGTGTAACAAACGAAGAAGAAGCCACTAATTATCCAAGTGAATTTTTAAACTCCTTGGATGTGCCTGGTTTACCACAGCACAATTTAAAACTTAAGGTTGGCTCGGTAGTCATCATGCTTAGAAATTTAAACCAACCAAAACTGTGCAATGGAACGCGTTTGGTGATAAAAAAACTGATGAGCAATGTGATTCACGCGTCGATACTTAAAGGAAAATTTAAAGATGAGGAAGTTCTTATTCCAAGGATTCCGATGATCCCAACGGATATGCCATTTGAGTTTAAACGAATTCAATTCCCGATTCGTCTTGCCTTCGCCATGACGATCAACAAATCACAGGGCCAATCCTTGACTATTTGTGGCCTCAATCTAGAAAATGCATGTTTTTCTCATGGTCAATTGTACGTGGCATGCTCACGTGTCGGCAAACCATCCGCTTTATTTGTTCTTGCGCCTGACCAAAAAACAAAGAATGTCGTTTACCACAAGGTGCTTGAATGAAAATCCCATTAATGAATTAATCCGAGTGTATTCCAATCTGCACAACATAGTTTTCAATCATTTTTTTCTGACATGAGTTTAAATTACTTAATTATTATTATTTTTTTAATTTTTATTCTCATTCTGTATGTTTTCATCATCATTCATCATAATAAAATACTTTTATGTTTCTATCTATATTAATAAATATTATTTTGTATCATTGTATTACGTTCATCAAAGCCTAAATTAGTTCAGCTAAAAGGTAACACGACATTCATTGACTGTTAGGCGGTACGAAGTTCGCCGGGTCAGCTAGTTACTTATAAAGAAATGAAACCATATATTTCGGGGTAATACTAAAAATGAGAACTGACCTCTTATATCCAGCCAAACTATTTATAAAAACTTCATTTAACCTACAAAATTATTGTATCGTATTCAGTAAATCCTGAATCAACGTTGTACACGTGCTAAGACCTTGATAAATCCTTAAACAAAAATAAATATACAGAATCATACTTAAGTGAGACGTAGTACTCACTAGACGTGCCATATCTAGCAAATAACTCTTAACCTTACTCTTGACTTACAACTCAAGCGTAGGTCTAAAGCCTCTACGAGTGTAGAGGGAGGAAAGAAGAGAGGGGTAAGAGGCAGGGGTCATGATGGAGCTTATAACAGCTCCACTTGAAAACTTTACAAACACAACTTCCATTGTATAGAAGATCTTATTTCACTTCTGTAATATTACAGGTAGTCAAAGTTCAGGCCTTGGCGTTACACGCGCCTAACTGACCTTAAATGTACTTAGGTTTCAAACTGCTTAAAATCCAGTAAGTTGTATTAGTGTACGGGAATAATCGAATAAGTTCTATGAATGAATATCTAAGAGCTATTCGCCCCGTTGCGAGGTAACGTTTGATTTACTGAAAACAAACATTTACACATTTGTAAAAAAGCTCTCGTAGGTCAAAGATGAATCAAGAAAATCGTTAAAAGTATGAAAGAAGGACTGGCCTTGTTAATTGGAGATGTTTAGACTGTGTGTTTAGATGTTTATTGTATCGCAGATTTATACGATACATATTGTTTTAAACCTGATCCTCTGCCGAACTCTCGCAATTTAAACTGTACCAACAAATCTTAAACTTTAATATTACAAGTAGATTATGTTACAAAGTATTTGTGCATGACGCCTTAGATTCAATAAGCTCATCTTTTAATCCTTTAAACTCTGGTACAGCGACTAAACACCTTCAAGTGTAGTTGCTTGTACTTAACTTCATCCTAATTCATTTTAATTCACTGTCAATTATCCTAATCACCGGCAACACTTTTCATACGCTACATCCTGCACCGTCACATTGTGTTATCACCATTTTTAGGTTATGTTCGTACAACTGACGTTAATTTTAATTTCATTGCTTTGCTTCACAAATTTTCACGTAGTTTAATATTACATTATTTTTAATTATTTTATTTCAGTTTCAATTTAGTTTCTGAGTTTTTCGAATTTAAATTAATTATGATTCCAATTGTTTCAACTTTATCGTTAATTTATTTTTGTCGTATTTTAGAAGCTACTAACTAAACCCGGCTACGATTAGTTGTGGCATAGTCTGATATGAAATGAATGGGAAAATAAATGAAAAACCCACATATAGAAACATAATTGAAAATGCAGACGACGATCTACTGGAAAGAAACGAAAGGAAAGGACAGCAAGTCCGGAATGTGAAACTTACTAAAGAATTCAAAATATTAGTTATATTTGAAATATATTTTGCAAAGTTTAGTTGAGTTGAATTTAAAATATGTTTGAGTAAGGTTAAATGAAATGTAACGGAGATTGTAACGCCGAAATGTAAAAACATTTATAAGAAATGCATATTTGCTTGAAGCCTCAGATTGTCAAAGATTTTCAAAATTGTGTTCAATATCTTTTTTAATATTTAGTTAAAATACAGGAAGAAATTAGTTACTTCATTAATAGAGCTTTCTCTAATAAAAATGAACTGATAAATTGAACCGTTAGTGAAAATGTAGAACAATGGAGCCTTACGCTAGAGTGTGTCAAAATTAGGTAGCACATTGAGCTTTCAAACAGTGACAAATAGCACTCTCTAGATAATTTGTGTATCTGTTATCTATATAAATAGTATAGTGTAATATACAGGGGGTACATCTACCTAACCTCCCCCCCCCTTCTCCATTTAAATTTAATTTTTAATTTTAGATTGACTCTGTCAAAAAATATAGATTTCTCCGGATCTAAAGGTCCTACGGACATTAAAAAAAATACCAACTGTCAAGTAATAAAAAGATTTTGTAAACTTTAAAATTAAAAACGTCATTAAAACATTGATTTATACGAATTATAGTCCAAAAGTTGTCTGTTTCTTTCAGTTTTTCTTACATACCTCAAAAACTAGCAAATTGATGTACATTATATTTACGATGCATTAAAATACAGAGATATTTTCTACAAAACGACACCAAAATCATTGCTCTGAGCTGCATAATTTGAGAGTAATTGCTGTTTTAATACGACTCTTATTATGCATTCCTAAATGTTAATTTTCTAAAATGGACTAGTATAAAAACACAACACAACTTGTAATTAATTTTTAATGATATTAGTTACACTTATTTACTTAATTGAAAAATTGTTCAAAATGTACGCCTTTATTTTAAAGAAAGACTCAAATGTACTTAAGAATAATCATTTTAAAATATCAGGTTAAGTAAGAGTTTTTGATTCATACATATTTCACCGTTGTTGCACAGCAAGTAAGCACGAAGATTCTTAATACTTTAGCTATAAGACGCTCTGAAAAAACGATTCAATCAAATATCCTAGTGGAAATAAGCATATATTTATCTATAGACACTCATCACATTTTAGAATTCTGCTTTAAATATTTATGTTATTATCCATTTGATATTTGTGATAATATTTTTGCATAAGGTTATTTAATATTCATACAAATTTTACGTAATTTTGTTAAACAGATTCAGATGCCTGCAGATAAACTTTACTTTGATAAACACTAGCACTAGCATATAGTAATTACACTCTACATGGGTGAATTGTGTTCACTCGTACTGTCCGTATGTCCGGCTACTACGCCGTCGACCTATGCAACACGTTTTACATATTTAAATACATAGTACGATACCAAAGGCACGTCTACTGACGAGGTGAAATACTGAAAACAAAAATGAATTTTAAATTGAAGTCGAATTATAATACAATTTGTAGGTCGTTAACGAAGTCTGTCACCACATCTGCACGATATATATATAGGTGGTAGATAAATGGGCGTTCGCGTGGGGGGAACATAGTGTACTTGCCCCTCTTCCTCCCCCCCCCCCCCATACGACAAATGTTTTAAGGAGAAATAAAGTCAAAACGATAAAAAAGAAGCATATTTTTGATAATGTTTTTTGACGACACAATTAATATATAATTATTTCTATAATTACTACATGATAAAATAACATTTGAAAAATACTTTGTGAAATTTTCATAAATAAGTGTTAAGAAATAAGGCATTGACAGCGAATCTCCGCAGACATCACAAAAAAAAAGTAACATTGCGGTGTCACTCATAACTTATCACTGGATTTTCTGAAATCAAAATATCAACATGATTTCATTAGTTGATAAGTTTCTGCAGGTAAGCCTATTGAGTTTTTCTTTTTATATTGATTTTTCAATTTTTTACAGCACTTAAAAGTCAATATACCGATTTTTCATGAGAAAAATTGTTATTTTAAAATACGTTAAAATTAAAAAATTAAAAAGAACTCTACAGCGTTACTTCGGCATTTATGTAAAGAAAGAGTGTGCAAAATTTCAAAAGAATCGGTCCAGTAGATTTTGAGCTAGAGAGGGCATCGACTCTGAAAAAGCTATGTGTGAGAAAAGTTTCAAAGTGACACGAAAGCAGACCAGAGAGGTGAAGACTTAAAACTCTATATCTCTCACAGTTTTACTCTAATCGACTTCAAATTTTTACGCAATAAAGTTAATATGTTTTACATTAATATAAATAAATTAAAAAAACAATTAAAGAAAGTCGAACCCCCTGAATCCAACATGACAAATGGAATTTAAAATTTTTAATTCCCCTTATAAATTTACTGAGAGTTAAGATAACATTTTATCTTACAATATTTAAATAACAGACTCTGAATAGGATCCCGCTATCTAGACTGGTTATACGTTACCACCACCAAAGAAGGGATTCATGCACCCGCATTAGAATGTGTATTTTAGTGTAACAAATGTAAAAATATATTAATAGAATTATAAGTTTTATAAATAAAGCAAAAATTATAATAGTAGCAATCAAAAAAATTTAAATTAGTAAATTATTTTCCGTTCCCCGAAAATATAACCAATAACTGAGGGTTTGTACAACATGTGGGGCATGGGTCTGCGTAAACGTGAAACACATTTCATAAATATAATCCGTTTAATTAAAGTGCCGATTAAGAAAATATTGAATATTGCATAAACATATTGTAAATTTCCATATTTGAATATGAATTAGCTGGTAATGAATACTAACGCCACAATAAACAACATATTAGTGGTAACTATGGGTCAACATGGGAAGGAGGAGGGGATACTAACTAATAGAGATCACAGCATACATCATGATGTGAATTTCACCTCACCCCACCCCACCTCCATCATTCTCCTCACCCTCACACATACATCAGCAAACTCAATGCTTTCTAGTGCGCGATATGGCATTTCTATATTCCCATACTTCTCAAATATGAGTATGAATATGTAATTTATATATATATTCCCGGGACTATATAACTGAGCTCTGTTTAGTTTAGGTACATGGTTCTCAAACTGTGTTTCCCAGTAAACACAAAACATGGATGGTATCTTATATACATAAGATTTAAGAAAGCCTTTAGCCTTTCGGTTATTTAAAGGGGGGGTAAGATCAAATCGATAAAAAAAAAACATATTTTCGATAATGTTTTTTGACGACACAATTAATATATTATTATTTATATAATTACTAGCTGACCCGGCGAACTTCGTACCGCCTAACAGTCAATGAATGTCGTGTTACCTTTTAGCTGAACTAATTTAGGCTTTGATGAACGTAATACAATGATACAAAATAATATTTATTAATATAGATAGAAACCTAAAAATTTTATTATGATGAATGATGATGAAAACATACAGAATGAGAATAAAAATTAAAAAAATAATAATAATTAATTAATTCAAACTCATGTCAGAAAAAAATGATTGAAAACTATGTTGTGCAGATTGGAATACACTCGGATTAATTCATTAATGGGATTTTCATTCAAGCACCTTGTGGTAAACGACATTCTTTGTTTTTTGGTCAGGCGCAAGAACAAATAAAGCGGATGGTTTGCCGACACGTAAGCATGCCACGTACAATTGACCATGAGAAAAACATGCATTTTCTAGATTGAGGCCACAAATAGTCAAGGATTGGCCCTGTGATTTGTGTATCGTCATGGCGAAGGCAAGACGAATCGGGAATTGAATTCGTTTAAACTCAAATGGCATATCCGTTGGGATCATCGGAATCCTTGGAATAAGAACTTCCTCATCTTTAAATTTTCCTTTAAGTATCGACGCGTGAATCACATTGCTCATCAGTTTTTTTTATCACCAAACGCGTTCCATTGCACAGTTTTGGTTGGTTTAAATTTCTAAGCATTATGACTACCGAGCCAACCTTAAGTTTTAAATTGTGCGGTGGTAAACCAGGCACATCCAAGGAGTTTAAAAATTCACTTGGATAATTAGTGGCTTCTTCTTCGTTTGCTACACAGTCGATAGATTTGAATGAATACAGAGTACCTACGATTTGATTTTGAATTATAAAATTGAGGTCATCTACATCTTTATTTTTAGCGGCCAAAATTGCTCGCTCACTTAACCATTTAGTATTTTTGTGGTTAGCAATGATATCCGGGACTACTTTGTTGATAATCTCGTCTTTTGATGATACAAAATTGCAAACATTTGGAGGAAATGAAATCAAACCGCTCGATTTGTCAACAGGAACACGGCCATTACCAAAAGTCAGCAATTGCTTCGAGAAATCATCAGCAGATAGATCGTTCAACAATTCAACTCTCATATTTACAGACAGTTGAAGTTTCTTTATATATCGCCACAGATTTGATGCTTTGAGGCAAGCGTTTATTTCGTCGGCAGCAGTAGATCTTGGAATGACTGGTAGTGTTTGTCGGAAATCGCCAGATAATAAAATCATTGCATTACCAAAACATCTCGAGTCATTGCGCAGATCTTTTAATGTTCGGTCTAGTGCTTCCAATGCGCGTTTGTGCGCCATTAAATTTCCTTTGCTTAGGATTCAACAGAGGTTCAGGAACATTCGTTTGGACTGATTGGATTAGTTCATGTGCATTATATTCACGTTCACGTTCCGATTCTCTATTAAATGCGTCATTCATTCCGCGATCTGGCGCTGGCATTCCTAACCTAACTTACAAACTGCCGCAAACTGCCGCAAGCAGTTCATAATTTTAAATTTTTGTAATATCCATTCAACGCCTGATTAGTAGGCAACAATACAAACAGGATTTAAAGAACACATATCTTCAGTCAAGAGCAAAGTTTTCATTGTTTTTAAGATGTATTATGCTATTCGGGGCGGAGACAAATCCAACGAATCAATAACCATAAATATTGGTTCAGCAGATCTCGAGTTATAAGTGTTGCAACAAACCCGTCTTTCTTTTATATATATAGACTACATGATAAAATGATATTTGAAGAATACTTCGTGAAACTTTCATAAATAAATATCAAGAAATGAGACATTGGCAGCGAATCTCCGCAGACGTCAGAATTCAAAAAACCAAAATCATTTCATTAGTTGATAAGTTTCTGCAGGTAACCTTGTCGAGTTCTTTTTTTATTGATTTTTCAATTTTTTACCGATTTTTCATGAAATTTTGTAATTTTAAGATACCATAAAATTAAAAAAGAAACTCGACAGCGTTACCTTGGCATTTATGTAAAGAGTGTGCCCAATTTCAAAAAGATCGGTGAAGTAGATTTTGAGCTAGAGAGTCTAAAAAAGCTAAATGTGATAAAAACGTATTTAAAAGTTTCAAAGTAGAACGAAACCAGACCAGAGTGGTGAAGATTTAAAACTCGTATAACTGCGACAGTTTTACTCTAATCGACTTCAAATTTTTACACAATAAACTTAATACGTTGTACATTAATATAAATAAATTTAAAAAATTGAAACCTTATCCCCCTTCTCCTTAAGATAAGCTTACAGTCAATTGTGACTAGATGCATATGTTATTTGTTTTCATTTTTAATAATATTAGTGATAATTATGTTTTAAATAAGTGTATGGTTTTACATCTTTACATGAATTATTGTCTTCCAACATTGAGAAACTTTGATAGAAGAGAAGAATCCATGTAACATATAGTTATTTGAATGCTTCAAAACATTGGAGGCACTGAAACCATTGTTTCAACATAGGGTTGTTAATTCACAGCAGAAGTATTCGCAACAAATTCGAGTTTGTGTACTAGTATACAAAATATATTTCAAAGTGGGTGCTGCTGTGATACTCGCAACTTTAGGGGCCCCCTATTGACTAAATACAATTAAATATGACGTGTGACAAACAAAAAATGAAAGTATTATACTACCAAATTAAGACCGCGACTTTAAATTCTAAGGCGCTTAAATCTTATACGAATACATATAATAAAATTTTCAAAAATTAAATTTGAATTGATTTAAATGGTCCAATTAACACTCCACACTAATCTGTAAAACACTGCACAAAAGTCTATAATATTCCCGGAACAATACTACACTACTGCACATACGCGACACGACGACCGATCGGTTCAAAACGCGAATCACAACTAAAAATTAAAATGTATTACTTAATATACCATACCATATTATTTAACAAGTTTCAACAAGTTTCAAGTTCACCAATAGGTATATCCCCACCCCTACCCTATAGCGACGACGACCAATCAGCGATTAGTAAACAATAACGTTAAAAGGACACCTGCAAGTTTTTGTTTTAAACATGTACATCGGCGCAATTATTTTTATATAAACATTAAATAATTAATAGTGTAATTAATTAAAATTTATAAAATAAAGTGCGACGTTAAAAAAGACTGACATTTGAAATATTTTTTTTCTTTGAAAATTTTACTTAATTAATATAAAATTAATTTTGCAAATAGTTAATTATGCGAGTGTACATTTTGTAAAGAGACTGTGTTTTTTAAAATAAACAAATTCAAATTGCAATCTAAAAATAGATATTGAATGTGGTTTTTTAAAAGCAATGCTATGATTTATGAGTTAATTTATCTCTAATTTTATTTTTGAATATTTTTTGAAACACGTGTTTTTTAACATTAACAAATATAATTCAAAGTATGTTAGCAGGGTACAATGACCTGTTAAAATATTTTTTTGCAAAATAAAATAAAACGTTCATTGTTGTAATCATGGAAAGAGATTTCAAAAATCAACTTATCGGAGGATAAGGAAAAGTATATACTGATATTAACTGTACTTAGTACATATACCGATCGTTCAGTTCATTAGTGAAACATCTCCGAATATTAAGTATTAAGATAACGACGAAAACAATTGTTTGATTGTATGTATGAGTTATCTGAGTAATGAATCAAACAGAAAGAAGATTTAAACATATAACTGCATACTCAACTCTAATTTCAATATTTTTCGGATATGTCTCGCTAATGAACTGGCCAATAAAGACTCGCTTTCAAAAATAAGCAACAGTTGCAACATAGGGGCCCCCGCAACAAAACTATGCTACTACAACTAACAAAACATTTTTATATATATAGGGGGAAAGAGAACCTTAACTAATTACGAATGGTGTAATAGCCCTTTAACAGTGAAACACATATCACAAACTGTTTTAATATCGCTATTAAGAATCAATTTGTTAATGTCATTTTTAAATATATATCCACTAAACACAGTTACGTATGTTTAAGGTTAATTTAACATAAAAAAGTTTACCTGTAACATATTTTTCTTAGGTTATTTTAATGTAAGATTACATTAAAAAAATTATCAAAATTACAATAATTATAAGAGATTGATTAAGTTACTTGAGCAAGATTATAAAATGTTACATATAAAATTGATATATCAGTATAAGATGTTTGATTATGTTAAATTTTGGTAAATAATAAAATGTAACGTTAGGTAAAAAATATTACGTCTAGCACATAAGTTGACAAGTTAATGCATCTAAATAAATATTATTAAAAATTAATTTTTTTCAGAAAAATTTTGGATTGTGAAATAAATTTCGTGTCATTTTTAACTAATTATAAACACAGCCGTAATTAATTCCATAGCTTTAATTCTACTACATATGTTAAATTCATCTCTACAAAAATGATTTTAAAAATCGCATACGTGTTCAACTGCGTGCTACGATACATATTTGCTCTACGTCTATTCGCGTAGCAGCGTAGTCGTGATGTACGTTCACATTCTACGCTGCTACGCCATGATGGTTCTATCTGATGCTAGTGTGTTCCATCAGTCGCTTATTATGATGTATGTCCGATGCAATTAGTGTACATGCAGTACAGCGTCCCTTGTCCCTGTGTCCTGTATCCCATATCCAACTGCACGAATACCGTGTACTATACATTACTGTTCTAAAATATTGACCATCATACTGATATGTCACATGTATGGAAACGTATGCCATTTGACATGGATCATGGTGCGAGAGGGACGTGTAACTCTTCACAGATTATATTTTAACAAAGAGAAAATGGTTTTTTATTTATTTATGTTGCAGGTTTGTTATCACAGTGATGGCTTTGTTACAGATTATGCTGCATATAAAGCTGATTCGCTGCTAATCGCAAGTAACATGTCTATTACATCAAAAACTTTCATGTTTGTTACCCTGTGTCCACATATGCGTATTCGCTTATTGCCTATTATCAGATTCGTACGCTTTGATGCGTCTTATTTACCGAACTAGAGCACAATTCACAAATTCGCGTTCGTGTAAGGTTACCTAACTCTTTGCCCTGTTAAGAAGGTACAGGACGTACCTTCAATGCAAAAAGTTTATCTCTCGGTAATACGAAATGCAAAATACGAAGTACATGAGGGACGAGCAAATATTGGGACTGTACCTTTGAAAATGAATTTTTCAATTCCCTATTAAACTGCTTTTTGCTTGTTAAAATGATTTTTCTATGCATATAATAATTAAATAAATGAAAAATTACCTATAATTAATATCAAGTTTATATTAATTCAATTTAAATTCAAATTAAAAAGGAATAATAAATTTGGCAACGCTGTAAATTTACGTGTGTTGACGCATGCGTGATTTGGTTCTTTCACCAATAAATTGTTATATTTTATAAAATATTTATTCCGATTTTGAATTTCCCGCTCAAATTGGGATTTGCAACGTTGCCGGCTTATAACCTACACTTACTGTTTCTTACTGGTTTTATTTAAATATTTTCGTATATAGGTATTCTTTTGATAATTTTCTTTTTGCAATAGTTACAGAAAAGATTATTTTATATACACCTAGTTTTTGAAAGCCGTGTCACCATTTTTTCATAGTTAAAAGTTATATTATGTGGTGAAATTGAGCTAAAAATTATGATTTGTATGGAAAATGACTATTTTTAATCATGTATAAAAAGAAAACTAGAAACCCTAGATCTCTAAAATTTTGAGACAGCATGTATTTTTGCTATTTGTATTGACCCTCTAAATTTCACAACGTTTTCATCATTTACGTTAACGTCCTATACCTCCTTAACACGAACTATGTGTGGAATCTTGTTTTTTCGTACTATAAATATTGAACATTCGTACCCGAACACGTTTATGTAGACGTACAGTTATAGTTTCAGTCGATACAGACATTATTATGTGATTTGAATTCAATAATGCTACTAAGATAAATACGATTGTAATCCATACCTTAATTTATATGAAACAGCACTCAGTAAACAATTTGGTGAAGTGTCCTATTTTGTGACGTTTCTATCACTATTGCACTTCAATTATAGTTCGCATCAACTTTACCATCATTTGTATTCCGGCAAGTGGAATGGTTTTGTCATTTGTAGCCGATAAAACTGACATTTCATATGAACGACTGTGAGAAACTAAACTGTAAATAAACTGTTTTATGACAAAAAAACCATACACATTTTCAATATGGTGGCAAAGTGACTCCAAAATGTTAACTGGGTCCAAGAGTAGTTTGTCTTACCAACATTGTTCCCTGGTGCAATCAATTTTAATTAGTGCTAGAGTAATATGTAAATCTTGTTTACATGCACCAAAAGGCAATCATTATTAATTAATAGGGTATATTTAAGAATTATTGATATTCATAGAGACAATTTTCATGACCAGTAGAACAAAGTGCGTGTCATACGAACGCTTACCTTAATAAATATAAACAATTATTCACTTAAAATCTCCCCTCCAAATACTATAATTAAATTCTTTTCAATTACAATCAATATTCTTTCACCTAGTGAACAATTTATATTCTAATTGAAACAAATAATAACGATAAAAAATACGAGCAGTGGAGTATCTACCCCATTTCCCATAAGGACGTCGTTATTATGATATTCCGTATACTGCGAATAACGGCTTCTTAACAACGAGATCTTAACGGTTATTCCGTTATTCCGTTAAATGATTGTATCTCCCCCGAGAAGGGAAACTAAATGAAAATAAAATATAAATACCTATTCGTATTATATTCGTGTAGTGAATACACCAGAAGATATACATGTATATACATAGCATGTTCCAAAATCTTACATTCAGTATATCTGAAATACTCTACAAACATTTTAATATCAATTACGTAATATTTATATAGTAGATATGTTAAGGATAAAGTTAAATGATATTCAACGATACGATTCTAGATCAAATCGAAGGTAAACTATTTTAAAGCGATTGAAACATTTTTTCGGCATCTATACAATCTGTTCTTAGAGTATTGAAAATTAAGCTTTTAAAAGTCCTGAAAAATCTTGATTCTGGAATTTTCTAGCACTATCCTTACTTGTATTATAATCCAAGTATTGATATTTTAATTTCGATATATCGAGGATATACATAGTACATACATAGCATATACATAGAATTTAAGTATAAGGTAAAAGGCAATACAAATTAATAAAACTAAACAAAAATGTAACTCTCTTTCAGAAATAATCTGCGGCGTGATTGCAAATCATAATGCCCATTTTCATTAAAAGATTTTTGAAGAACTATTCTTCACATACATTTTATACATAAATGGGGGCCCCGCAAAACCTCAAATAACTTTATATTTTCTTCTAATGACACCAACTTTTCTTTGATGCAATTTTAATTATGTACTTGCAATAATTGTTCATGGCACATGACAATTAAAAGAAGTACTTATTCAAAAGAGATCCACAATCAATCTGTATACAATGTAATAGCCCACTAACAGTAAACAATATCATTCATCAATGCTCAAGTAACACAAATTCAATGCTAAATTAGATTTTTGTTTTAAACTTAGTTTTCTGTATTGCTGAAATTGTATTAAGATAAAATTAATTGCTGTTAACCAGCGTCTGAATTAAATGCAAATATTTCAATTGATTTTGACATAGAAAATGTCTCTCTTTATAACTACAATTAATAATTTAGCGTTAAAGACCTTTTGAAGTATATTTTAAGTTAAAAACGAACCGATATTATTTTATTTTGTTTTAATAAACACTCAATATACCAAAATGAATTTTGGGACACGCTGTATAAATAAAATGTTAAGCTTTTTTCTTTTTTTTTAAATTACTGTTAATATTAAGAATACCAAGATAGAGAAAAATAAGAAATCAGAGCATTTAAAGAAACTTTTTTACTTGGCATATTTCGAAAATAAAATTAATGATACAATCTTATTAAGGTTATCAAGTACAGTCGGCATCAGAAGGGTTCGCTAAGCAGGATATTAAAAGAATTTAATATCGCATTTCTGTAGCCCTAACCTTACTTACTTAACCCTGCCCTGGCCCCTGGCTTTTTCGTGATTCTAGATAATAAGAGATAGGATTTTTCTGCGGGATTTTCATTTTTCTTTTTGCTGACATGCGCATTTACTTATTTATATCTCATTAATTTAAGTAAAAATTAAATATTTAAAATTCTTTTTTTTATTATATTAATTATATTTTTAATTTTGACATTTTTTTTTGCGTGCTAAAGTAATTAATTTTTGTTCGACTAATTTAAACAATGGATAATTTCTGGGATACTTTTTGTAATTAATGAATTAATAAAGTTTTTTTTTTTAAATATAATACATTTTTCTTGTTTAAAAAATGGGAGAAAGTGTCCTTTATCACACGCATTATTTTTCTGATGAAATGGCAAATTGTTATGGTGCCCAACAGATAGGTTGCAGCAAGCTAGCAACTGTAAATAGAGAGCCTTACCTACACTATCAAAAGATTGCTTTAATGATTAATGAAAGCGCAATATAACATTTAACTTCCAGTAATTCAAGTTCTAATTATTTAACAAATAATTCATAATTTATATATAACTAGCTGACCCGGCGAACTTCGTACCGCCTAACAGTCAATGAATGTCGTGTTACCTTTTAGCTGAACTAATTTAGGCTTTGATGAACGTAATACAATGATACAAAATAATATTTATTAATATAGATAGAAACATAAAAGTATTTTATTATGATGAATGATGATGAAAACATACAGAATGAGAATAAAAATTAAAAAAATAATAATAATTAAGTAATTTAAACTCATGTCAGAAAAAAATGATTGAAAACTATGTTGTGCAGATTGGAATACACTCGGATTAATTCATTAATGGGATTTTCATTCAAGCACCTTGTGGTAAACGACATTCTTTGTTTTTTGGTCAGGCGCAAGAACAAATAAAGCGGATGGTTTGCCGACACGTGAGCATGCCACGTACAATTGACCATGAGAAAAACATGCATTTTCTAGATTGAGGCCACAAATAGTCAAGGATTGGCCCTGTGATTTGTTGATCGTCATGGCGAAGGCAAGACGAATCGGGAATTGAATTCGTTTAAACTCAAATGGCATATCCGTTGGGATCATCGGAATCCTTGGAATAAGAACTTCCTCATCTTTAAATTTTCCTTTAAGTATCGACGCGTGAATCACATTGCTCATCAGTTTTTTTATCACCAAACGCGTTCCATTGCACAGTTTTGGTTGGTTTAAATTTCTAAGCATGATGACTACCGAGCCAACCTTAAGTTTTAAATTGTGCTGTGGTAAACCAGGCACATCCAAGGAGTTTAAAAATTCACTTGGATAATTAGTGGCTTCTTCTTCGTTTGTTACACAGTCGATAGATTTGAATGAATACAGAGTACCTACGATTTGATTTTGAATTATAAAATTGAGGTCATCTACATCTTTATTTTTAGCGGCCAAAATTACTCGCTCACTTAACCATTTAGTATTTTTGTGGTTAGCAATGATATCCGGGAATATTTTGTTGATAAGCTCATCTTTTGATGATACAAAATTGCAAACATTTGGAGGAAATGAAATCAAACCGCTCGATTTGTCAACAGGAACACGGCCATTACCGATAGTCAGCAATTGCTTCGAGAAATCATCAGCAGATAGATCGTTCAACAATTCAACTCTCATATTTACAGACAGTTGAAGTTTCTTTACATATCGCCACAGATTTGATGCTTTGAGGCAAGCGTTTATTTCGTCGGCAGCAGTAGATCTTGGAATGACTGGTAGTGTTTGTCGGAAATCGCCAGATAATAAAATCATTGCACCACCAAAACATCTCGAGTCATTGCGCAGATCTTTTAATGTTCGGTCTAGTGCTTCCAATGCGCGTTTGTGCGCCATTGTGCATTCGTCCCATATGATGATTTTTGATGCTACTAAAACTTTGGCCATTGCGGAGTGTTTCGAAATGTTACATGTCGGTTGTTCAGTAGTTTGAAGGTTTAATGGCAATTTTAACGCTGAGTGAGCCGTACGGCATCCGTCTAACAATGTGGCCGCTATTCCAGAAGAAGCAATTGCTACCGCAATTTCGGATCTCGCACGTACAGTGGCCAAAATCAATGACATGAGGAATGTCTTCCCAGTTCCACCGGGGGCATCCAAAAAAAATAAGCTTAGGATTCAACAGATGTACATTTGTTTGGACTGATTGGATTAGTTCATGTGGATCATATTCACGTTCACGTTCCAATTCTCTATTAAATGCGTCATTCATTCCGCGATCTGGCGCTGGCATTCCTAACCTAACTAACAAACTGCCGCACATGAGGTAACACATATCTTCGATCAAGAGCAAAGTCTGGTTATGCATCTCCTCATTTACCTCAAGATCGGAATTTCTTGAGCTGACGCGAATTCGATGTAAAATATCTTCAGACATGTTATCTTTGTATTTGTTCCATAGGTCACGTGGGTTCGATGGGAAGCATGTAGAAATGATGATAGCAAATAATGTGCGTATCTGACTTGGAGATGCAGAAATAATTGCTTTAGCGATTGTCGTGTCAAAATGAGTATCGTTTTCAAGCAAATTCAGCTCTTGACATGCTGCACGAAATGTGGGGCACACTATACCATTAACAGTTCGTAGTGATTCAAATGATGTTGGCCCTCGAACATGTACCAGCAACAACCGCAAATTGAAACATTCATCATTCTTCGGATGAACTGTGTAAATACGACCAAGAGCATCAGTAGAACGCATATCTGGATAACCATTAACCATCGCCTTGCTTCCGACATTGAAATTTCTTCGATGTAGCGTTCCAAGTGTAATAACGTGGCATTTCTGAGTAAAGCAAAGTTCGTGCGAACGGTTCGCTTTGACAAATCGCAAAGAAACTGGTCAGTGTTGTCGCTGGAGGTGTTTCGGCACGTTGAGCAGCATTCGACGCTGTGAAATATACTCTCTGACCGTTCTCTAGATGGACCCCCAAATGTACAACAGTGGGATGACGTTCGTGAATAGGGAATGAAAATATACGCCAAATTGCTTCATTGCAGTTCACATATCTACCGACTTGATAGCGCGTGATTTCATCGTTGATATTGGATGTTTGGATACCAAAAACCGCCATGTCGCTCCCTTTCGTGACATATTTGCAAATGTATTTAATTGACTTGACCGAATTGCAATACTCAACATTACAATGTGCCTTGAATGTTTTGGAAAGAAGTGGTGAATATGGAACAATCCAACTGTTGTCAACTACGAAATCGTTTCCTTTCACTTTAGTTGTGATAGTTCTACCAATATCATCGGGCGATCGACGCCGATACAATGGATAACCATCGTTGCCTGTAATGGTCTCTACCTTCAATTTTCGTGGATACCGTTTGGAACACTTGCCGTCGACCATGCACGGTGATTGGCGGTTGATAGTGCCACACGGTCCATGAATCATATTCGTGATTACAACATCATGTAGGTCTGGATCGGTTTCAGGTGCAGGAATCTCCGCACATATGATGTCATCTATTTGATCTGGCCGAATTCTTTCGACTAACCAAATTAGAATGTGAGCTTGCGGTAGGCCTCGTTTTTGCCATTCGATTGAATACATCCAGCATCAAGTATTCCCAAAGACGTGTTGCTTAACAATGTAATTCATTAGTGACCGAATTTTTTGCCTTCTGTGCTAATTGCATCGCGTAAATGAATATACTCTTCTGAACGCAATTTAACTTGATTCAACCGAATGAAAGTCAGGCGCTCCGTTTCGATTTTAACGTACATGTCAACGCAATATTGTTGAAGCAGTCGACGAAATCGCAACAAATAATTGTCAGAATTTTCACGAAGCATCAAACGATATGCGTAATAATTCATTGAACTAACCTTCTTGGTAGTTTCCTCACCTGGAACAAATGCAGTAAAAATTGTATTTTAGAACCCCCAATAGGTTAACGACTCTTACAGCTACTCTCTACTAAATTAGAAATTACAACTTTTTTTGGGTACTAAAAGCAAACAGAATAAAATGTATATCAAGTTTAAATGAAAACAACAATATTGATCTTACCATTCAATGGATTAATCATTTTGATATGAAAGTGATATCCATCGTCTCCTTGCCAAAACATCAGCGGGTATTGTAACGCGTCATATGAACGGTGTGTTTCATATATTCTTTGTAGTTGCACAGTATTGCGTCGTGTAAGTACAATATCACGTGTTTCCAAGTTTTCACCAACAATCAGGATTGCCACTTCATCGATTGTTGGAGCATTAAATGTGCGTTCATGTGTTCCAGCTGGTCTTTTATCTACTCTGATCACAACTTTATAGTCATCACTTGGCATGCGCTCTAAAGCAGTCTTGAACAGCCTGACCAATGCATGATGTTCATGAAGCATTTGCTGCAAATCTTGGAGAATTGCTCTTTTCGTAGCTGTGTTGATCCCTTGACGCCGGTCAAGTTGTTCTTCCATATTGCCCATGAAGTATATTTGCAAGAATTTATGCTGTGCATCTTCTATAGGTTGCAATGATCCAATGCGATGGCAAATCTGGCATTGAATCTGTAAAGTCAAAGCCATAATTATAGTTAGATTTACAAACACTTTTTTTACGAACACTTTTTTTTTTCAAATAATAACATGCCATTTTTATTTCAGAGACAAATACAGAAATCTAACAAACTACATTCCAGATTTTTTTTACAATCATAGAAAATATAGTTTTTAACGTAAATTACCTTAAATGTCGGATTATATCCGTGTTCTTCGATAATTTGCGCCCCAAATGAAGTCATTTGGAAACAGACATTGTATTTTTGAGTGTTCGCTAGAAAATGTCGTGATTCTAGTGTTTCGCCATAAAGCAGGGAGCACAATGGCTCTGGTGGCGGGACCAATGATGGCAGTTTCACTTTACCACTAAGGCAGCACAAACCAGGCGTTTCACCAGCAAACCTCAATGCTCCACAATGCTGGCAAACAACGTCCATTGGACCAATGCAAACTAAACGATGCAAGCTGTAGTCGATGGTGCAATCATATAGAAACGCTGCTCGATTCAAATCAATACTTGAACCATTTCTTCTTGCACTTCGAAGATTATTCCTCTGTTCATCTGTACGATAAGCTCGACGATTTCTCGTTTCTAACCTAGCCGTTTCACGGGCTACCTCTCTTTGCTCTTGTGTTTGAGAAGCACGAATTAAGGCCCTTCTTTGCTCCATACTAACGCGGTGCTCTTCTCGTGCAATTTCTCGTTCTTCATCAGATAATTGACTCGCGATATTCCGTTGCCTAATTGCATTACGGCTCCGCTGGGAAAGATTAGATCTTCTAGGACGCGGCATAGTTATTAATATTAATACTGAATGTGCACTCGCATAAAACCACAAAAGACCACTTTCGAGACATAGACAATAGCTCAAAGAGTATATAAGCACTACATATGAATAGCTTATCAAGAAAAATTATAGTTATAGATAACCTATAAAAAGACATTTACACTTTTGTTAACCTGTACAATAAATCTTAGGTATTATTTTCTGAAATTAAAAATTAAATAATTAATAAATAATTTACACAAATTAATGTCTAAAAGAAACAAATATAACAGTACCTGAACTTTCGACACATTTTACAAAAAATAAATTTCTGAACCGTTGTCATGACAACAAATGTTTGACATGAAATAAACAAATCAGCATTTATTGAAATGATTAAGTATCGAGTTTTCATTGTCGAGTTTTTTAAATTTCGAATTTTCATTGTTTTTAAGATGTATTATGCTATTGTAAGTGTTGTAACAAACCCGTCTTTGCTATATATATTTTCATTGTTTTTAAGATGTATTATGCTATTCGGGGCGGAGACAAATCCAACGAATCAATAACCATGAATATTGGTTCAGCAGATCTCGAGTTATAAGTGTTGCAACAAACCCGTCTTTCTTTTATATATTAAGATATTTACATACATTATTTAGCGTAACTAGTTCAGGTGGTAATACAAAGATGGCAGCAGCAGTAGCGGTTTCAGATATTAACATCATATAAAGGGGAATAATAACGTATCCGTTGTAATTATTACATATTACTATACCATTTAGTATTCTATGTGATACCAGTAGTTCTTGAAAGGTGAACTACTACTACTACGATGCCTCTAGCGGTTGTACTACACACTACACATTAATATAATAAATGTTCTGTGGCGATTGCTCTTGTTTAGTAGTAACTTTACTTTGAATTTATAACAAGCACTCTAGCGGTGTATCCATAAAGTTGGAGGGAAACATTTTTAGTCATAAACTTTATGAGATATATTAGATGGGTGGCATGTACCACTAATTTGTAGATATTACGTAAATGTTACGTTCGTTTTAAATTGAAAATAGTTTGCTAATAATTATATGTCAGTTAAAAGGAAGAGATTATTATATGTTTCATCCAAATTTAAGTAAGAAAAGATGGTTTAGAAATGAGTCCCGCAAAATTATATCAACTATAATCAGAATCAAAAGTAATCATTGTAAAACTCCACTGCACCTGTACAAAATTAATATTAAATCTGACGATAGATGTCAATGTGGTGAAGAACTTTGGATCATATTATATTTGAATGCATAAATTATAGTTTAGAAAGATCAAAATTCAATAGTGAAGTATTAGATGTGGTTAAAACTTTTCCTGTTAATACTAAATTTTTGTTAAGTGATTCAAAATTAATTATTGAATTATTTAAATATTTAGAAATTTGTAAAATATAATTATAAAATGTGAAATATGTAAAAAAATGTTTGATGGTGGCTATGACGAATAAAAGTCAAGGCAAATAAATAAATAAATAAAAATAGAAAATAATTGTTATATGTACTGTTTCTTGTTTCTTTATTTTTGTGTTAAATATCACCAGCTTTAGGAAATATTATTTTTAAAATTAAATGGATCAGTTTAAAATCTTATTTTCTTGAATTTGACTCAAATAATGTAAGTACCATTAAAGTATACTAATAAGTTTTACATTTCTACCAGCAGTTTATTAATTATGACTCTCCAAAATTACTAAAAAAATCGTAAATTTTCGCGGACTTGCTGTTACAAAAGATTGGATTACGTAGGCTAAACATAAGATAGAAGGCTGCAGAAAATATCATTTTGTATTCAGTGTTGTATTCAGTTTCTATTTTAGTATTATAAGAAAATCACAAATAAGATTAGTTACTTCAGAGATATTTGTGGAACATTTCTAAATGGTAATCGAATTCTTCTTTCTAATACGTTCATTAATCGTTTATTATTCATTGTACTCACATTTCAAGAAAACCCTGTTTAAATATTATGACGAAATTATAAAATTGTGACTCAGTTACGAGATATTTAAATGACAGACGTCCATATTTATTACACAATCACTCAAATTTTAATTACATCATCTCGATAATTTTTCTTAAGTCGTTGTGAGTATAGCTTTCACTCTCTAAACACTGTTATATAAAGTTTATTTTACATAAAAAGGTTTACCTTTGCTATACATTTTTTTAGGTTAATATATAAAGTAAGATTATATAACAATAGTTACCTAAAACATTATATGCAAGATTATATAATGTTACATACTAAATTAATATGTTAGTAAAATATTTTTAATGTCTTTTGCTTTTATTTAATCTAACTATGTAACAATTATGTTAAACTTCAGTAAACAACAAAACGTAGCGTTAAACAATACATGAATTTACGTTTTGTACACCATCAAGATATTATAACATTCTTACTTTACAAATTCAATATTCCAATCATTGTTCACGTTTTGGTCTGAATTCCCTTTCTTCTTTCCAACAAAAAGTTTTTCTTTTCTATTTTTGAATAATATCGGGTTAATATTTTAAATTTGATAAACTCTTAATAAAACAAAAGGGGTGCAAAATGCGGTTCAAGTAACAATTACATAGTTATATTTTTCTTTTCACTTTGTTTTATTTTTCTTTCTACTAAAAATTTTCTTTTTAAACTTATTTCTACCTCACTTATTTTTTATTTTGTTTTAAGTTTTTAGTCTGTTTCAAAGGGACACCGATACAGAAAAACGAAGGACTTACCGTCTTGAAAGGATAAAAGTTTATTACGTTATGAAACTGTTATATGTTTGTATCATTAAACGCAGGATGCTGCTAATTGCTTTGGATAATAATTAGTAAATGAATTATCAAATAGTTGAAAATTTGTATTTGCTTTATTTTTAAGTATTGTCTCCCTATAGTTTTTATTTATTTTAAAAATTTCTAACCGATTTTTTTATGTTCACGTCAAAAGTCAATTTAAAAAAATTTGAGATCTATGTAATAGACCATTAACAGTGAATCACATAACTCTGCATGATGAAACTTTATCTCAACGACAAATCTGCTACACGTTTTTTTCTTGATAATTTTTATATTAAGATATTTTATTTAAACATGAATTAATTGTTATTTAAAAATATGATGTTAACGTCATATCTCGCTGATTATAGATATGTATATCCATGGTTTAACATACATAACAAAAATTATCCATTACATAAACAATGTTACCTAAAATACAACATTTTGTGACTTACTTTTCTACTTTTTGGCACATTTTTGCTTATTAACATATACATATAAAACTTCTTAGCTTTAAGGATTATAGAATCTTAAGAAGTTCTTTTTAAGGATTAAATGTTAATGAAGTATCCTTATTTCGGATCGTGTGGATGAGATATTACAAGATTTCACTCAGGTAAAATATTACCTGAATTCATAACAGCGAACTTATAACATTATTATGATTTTGTTACGTACAATTTTACCAATTTAAGTGTAAATTTTTGCAAATTATTCCCACTATTTGTAATTATTATATTCATTTTATATTATTTAACATTTAACATAATATGTGTTACTTTTACATGTATATATACAGAATTATTTATTTATCAAAAACCTTTTATACCAGTATCAGAGTGATATATAAATTTAATTAAATGACAAACTCCCTAATTACATATTAATATTAATTACCATTAAATAAACTTATTATACAAATATTTGAATGAGAATTACCTTTTATCCCGATATCTCGAAAGCTTTTAAGCACTATTCAAACTTAATTAAGCTCCAGAAAGTAATATTCATAAAGCACAACTTTTCAAACATTTATTAAAACAACATTTTACATCAAAATAATAATATTAAAAAGAAAAAAGTTGATATTAAAAATATAAATTGTTGTTTTTCGGAGTTTTCTTTCAGTTTCTACACTCAAAAAGTACTCTTTTAAATTTATCACTTTCCCGAAAGTAAACTAAACAAGTTTAAATCAGATTTCTTCAGCCATATTTTATTTTTCATGCATATCAACTTTATTTTTTTTTTTTTTAGCTTACTTTAAATAAACTTTTAAATATGTTTTATTTTTAAACATAAAAATAAATAAGTTCAGGTCACTTTTAAAACTAAATTTACAAAACTTTTTTTTAACTTTTGTTTATATCTTAAATTCATATTTTATCCTAAAATATGGTACATTTTTTTTTTTTAAAAAGAAATTTCTTAAAATATAATTTTCTTTTTTTTGCGTATTTTTTTCAATACTCGTGACGTAGTTTCACACGTGGAGCTTGTAATCGCACGTTACAACTACATGACGTTGTAGAAGAGACTGTTGGTAGAGCTTCGTATCCCCACCACTTTCTTTTCGGTTACCAAGGGTTGAAAACATCACCGCTAGACTCTATGGCGCTAGCTGTCACACCAGACTCTATAAATCTGCTTTCATAAAATGAACTAAGAAAATATTGGTTTAATTGAAAAGTGTATACTTTCAAATAACTTTATACGAAGCCGTGGAGTAAATATAATTAAATAAAGATATTAATTGATACATTTTTAATTTCATTTACGTACAAGTAATAATATATGCAGATTTCCTTCATTATTGTGACTCTACTCGACTTAAATTATAACAGAAAATTACAGAAAAAAAGCGAAAATGTATATACAGAAATAATATAAAAATTGAGTTGAAATTCAAATTCATTTGTACTCTATTAAAAACAGAAATATTAAGCATCACATGATCAAATTCCATTGTATCCAGTGCGATTTGTTACTTATAGATTTATACACTTTATACATCTTGGATTTTATTTTATTTAGTGTAAATTTATCCCAAGTTCCATTAAAATTTCAGTATAAAATTCATTTTCTAAAGATTTAGTTTGTAGTTTCCGTTAAGGGGGGCCCCGTACAATTTCCCATCCTTTCATAGAATAACACACTTTCATTTGAGTTGTAACAATTTCTTTAATTCTAGAAATGTATATTACATGTACTGATAAATTTAACTATTAGGATCTCAAATGTGATCTTTTTGAAACAGTCGCAATATTATTGCAAAATAAGTGTGACAAGAAGGGGAGGAGTTATAAGCTTAGTGACGTCACTACTAATCTGAAATTTAACTCTCAAAAAAATATTACCAAAGGAGAAAATTAGGACTAAAAATACATTTTTTTAATGAGTGACGTCACAATACGGATTGTTACGTAATATGGAACAGTGAGTGTATGTATTTATTTGTATGTATTTGTATGTATTATTTTGTATGTATGTATTTATACATCAAAATATCAAATGTTATTTACAGCTATTTCAAGGAACACTCAAATTCCAATATTATGTCTATCTTAGCAGGGTTAAATAAAATAAAAACTTATTATTCTTTGACTTGACTTGATTATTCGACTACCAACAGCTACAAAACATTACCACAGCACTGACCTACTCAACAAATAACTGACGTATAAATGCATTTCACGTCATACAAGTATGGTCGACCATTTCTAGCGCTAAAAGTACAATTCAAACTTGTAATTGCTATATCTCCGTCAATATTTAGATATTTAATACGCCAATACACATTTATTAACATCAATTTCAATCAACAATTGAAAAATCGACCACTAAAAAATGAGGACACAAGCCCATTTTGAAAACCAAATGACATAACTGATGATACTATCTGATGACTCCTATTCCAGATGATAACCATCTACATTACAATTTAATTTAATTGTACTATAATATGTGTTATCTAAATAATACAGAGATTGTTTTTTAAGGTTTCCAAGAATTAGATTAATTATTAGATATCAATAAGCATGTCATGCTCGAGATGTTATCAGTTGATTAATTAAGGACAAACAATTATGACAGAATCTCTCTGTCTTATGCACAAATACCACGTTCTGTTGTTTTGTTGACGCGTGTGATAACAGTAAATGAATAATACAGGTGGCTGATGACATTGAGATACTGACATCAAACCATTTCTCGCATATTAATTGGGTTTCAATATTTAAAATGATTACCTCCATTGCGATGTTTGAAAAAGATTCAACCAAAGAAAAATAGGAGAGTGTGCAATTACATTCACATTGTGAGCTGTTTTAAATATGTTGAAAGAGTGTTCGATTGAGTAAGTGAGATTAAAGTAAAATTAAAGTAAGAAGAAGCCAATCTAAATTGACAATTGATTGAAAATATCTTGCGGATTTAGGACAGAAAATTAATAAAGCAGTGAATGTGGAAATAGACAGTGGAGAATAAGAACAAATATGGAAATATATGGCAGATATCCAGAAATAGGTATAGTGATGGGAATTAGAAGAAAATGCTGCAATAGTTAGGACATGTAGAGAGAATGGACCCACTATGAGATGGAAAGCACAAATAGAAGAGAACATAAAGAGGATGGTTGTGATGAATTTGAAGAGGAGGACGGCCAATGGATAAGAATGGAAAAATTCATAAACGAGACCTTATAATTTGAACTCGAAAAATTAATAATCATTTTCAATTTATTGTAAAAAAAAAGTTAGAATATATTATAAATACACTCAAAAATTATAGAATTTGGAATATATTTCCTATTTAGATATTAGCTCCTGTAGGGTTGCCTAGCCAGGGGTATACAGCTGGGCATGTTGCAGCACAAGAAGACATCCAAATTGCCCATTCACTCTGCAAGAATTAATTTATTTAATAATCATGATAATCTAATATACGATTAAATTTTTAAGAATATCCTTACTCCTTCTTTCTTCAATTCACACGTCTTCTTTGAGCAGCTAGGGGTTCTTACAGGGTTACATGACGCACTCCAGCTGGAGTCTTCGATCTGATCCAAGGTAACTGGGCGTTTCACCCATTCAATTACCCGATCGATGTTAACCTAATGGAAATAACAAATTACGATTTACTGAAGAATTCCCTAAATATATCAACGTCCTAAATTAAGCACTTACAATATAGACATCAGGTAAAGTCTGCAGATAGTCCAAGAAGTTCTTGAACGCCGTGAAATGATTCTTGTGAACTGTGAACCAGGCGGCGCTAGCAAAGAATCCAAAGGGAGCCTTATTCCCCTGGTACTGACGGTTGAAATTCCTCTTCATGAATTCCACAAGCTCATCAACATCTTCGGAACTAAACAATAGACATACAATAAAATAAGCTAACAAACTTTACGATCAGTATTAGTGGGATGTTTGGAGGCTTACATATTAACGCAGGCATCAACCATCGCACAGATTTGTCCCTTATCATCAGTCCAATCCAACATGGGAGACTGCCAGACTCCTGGATGGTTCTTCGTTGTGCAAGGAGGAATAGCACAGCCCTCAGAAGTTGCGTGGTCTAAAGAATATGGCCACAGACCGGGTTCGATGTAAGATTGAGTTGGCCAAGAAGAATCGTAAACAAAATCGTGTTCAGCCATCATTTCGAAAAGATTATCCCCAGATGAACTTAGAGTTGGTTTACGAATTCCTGAAATATCTTCGCTTGGGATGTTTCCAAACTTGTTGAGGATTGTTCTTTGTCCATCGAACTCTTGAGCGAGTTGTTCAACGGATGCTTCTTTCCAGTAAGTAGCATCGTAGTTGTGTGAAATGGAGTGGAGACCAATTTCGTGACCTTTTGACCAAAGTTCATGAACCTGTAAATGATATAAGTTAGAAATTGGGGAAGAGAATGGGTTGTGTTATCACAAAATCGTTATTCTTACCAAAGTGTAATCATTGTATTCATGTTGTACGAAGAACGTGGCTGCAACAGGACATCCGTCAGGATTCACGCGTCCATCAAGAGCCTCTCTGTAGAAGTCGATGTTGGTGACGGTAACAGCATCATCGAAAGTCAACATAACCAGCTGAGGAATTTCATCAACAGGTAAATCCCCAGGAATATCAGTGCTTGCACATCTGCAGTCCGGAAGGACACAATCCGCAGGACATGCTTCCTTCGTTGAAGGAGCTGCAAAGGTTGCAACAACCAACAATGAAACTAATAGAATTGTACGCATTTTGAACGACTTACACTTGTAATGTGTGCTTCTTTCTCTTGTTGTGATATTTATACCTGTTCAATCTACTTTTTAGATAACATATCTTAAAAATAGATATTTAAATTATCGAGGATGGTAATCAACACGTCATTGGATATTGCGCATTGATTTTCTTGGGATTCACTTAAAAACAGATGCAGATCTTGCATTAGGTTATGAAATGTTTGTTTTAGAACATGTTTGAACAAGAAAAATGTTGTCATTTCTTAAAATAATTTGTACACTGAATGAACAAAATTGTATGCAGGTACAAGGGTTGGTTTAAACGTTTCCTGCCTAACACAGACACAAGTACTAACTTGTCAAATTCAGTTTTCTTTCTCAACAATGCTGTAGTTCAATTTCAAGAGGTTGTAAGAGCCTCATATATCCACGAGGCGATCTTATTTCTTCCTATATGCATTATAGAAAAATTAGTGAGGCAGTACTTCTTCATTTTATCGTAGATTTATACGGCACAACTTGTTTTAAGTATGAGTCGCAGTTGTATTCTCGTTATTTCTCTTATGTTATCCTAAAAATAGTTGTTTAAGAGTGTGTAACTTTGAGAGTAAAAATAATCGTGGTAAGCAGATCTGGTGAATACGGTGGGTGGTCAAAGCTTGTCTAGCTCCATTTGGTGATCTTTCTTAATGTTATATACAGCTGCAAAAATTTCACGATAGCAAATGATGGTGCAGAATCAATATAAGAAGGCGTACTGCTTTCCAATTTAAGAATTTAATGACGTCACGATGACATTAACATCGACTGACACAAATGTCGGAGCATTTAATATAGCTGATACTTTCAAAGCATCTGTACTAATACATTCATGAAATCCCATCTACTTACCTCAAGTAATGCATATGGAATTCTAATTTATAATATTCAAACTATGAGGATGGGAAATCAAAAGAAAATAAAAAATATTCTCGCATTTTTTTCTGTTTCAAACCAATTCTCTATAGATTTGGAAAGTAAATTTAAAAATCTACATCTCTTTAAACCACTACATATGAATATTTTTAATTTTGAGTTGAGTTTTATAGCTCAATGTATATATGTATGAAACACCACGGCTAATTTGCTGGAGCTTGGACAGGGTGATTATAAATTTATTTTTATATATTTTTTTTTTTTTTTTATTTAACGTCGGCCTATTTCCGATGCTGAGTCCTATCACCGACGACCTCCTTCAATGTTGGCAGTATTTATAGTGTCGTGGCCTCATATATGTGGGCTACACCACTTCCTAATAACTGTACGATTATGTATGACCATAATCAATATAAGTTCATAATAATCAAACCCAGAAAATATATATCTGGTCCGGGGATCGAACCCGAAGACACAGCAGTCGGCGTCAAGCATCAATGCCCTCGCCCACTGTGTCGTCGATTTATTTTTATAATTAAATATTTCAATAATTTGCTGTAAAAACGTGTTTAGTTGTAAAGGTTCACAGTTCAGCATGGAAAGCAGTCAACAGATTCGATTTACTGAATTATATGTAGGAGAGAAACAAGCGTAATGATTATGTTTACTCGTATAAATGGATTTTGTCACAATTTTTAAATCAATCGCATAATCAAATTTATCGCAATATAATTTTTTCTGAGTTTTTTTTACTAATACTCCACACGTTGACCTTCTTCGTGGTACATTCCTTCCATTATGAACATCCTTGCGATGAGCAAGCGTACAATTCTTCTGGGAGCACCTCCGCAAAATAACGGAGCTCCAAAATAATAATTTCTTCTCCACGTTTCCTTAGACTCACCATCTATATCATAAATTCCCATATGTTAAATTAAATGACCCAATAAATATGATGTGCTTTGAAACCAACCCCCCCCCCCTTCCTTCTCCATGGCACCCACCCGTTCCATCTCTGTTAGTATTCAGTTGTTTTGTTTGACAAATCGTTTTGCAATATATATTAATATCAATTGTTATTAATTCAATTTTCCAGGCTTGTTGTTCGTAGCCATACTGCGTGCCCCATGACCTCTCCCCCCCCCCCTAGCCCGCACTTTCCACCACACCGCGCGCTCTCTTGCTTCACGGAATCACAGGATTAGGACATGTTATGTGAATGATTTAATAACCATATATATTCTAGTATATTCAATAATACTGCTAGCAACCAATAGATGGCTGCTGCCTCTATTTTGGGTACTCGCTACATTTATGATAGGAAATGATGCTGTCACATAACTCGTCAGTATATTCATGTGAAATTCAATTGTAATTAATGGATTTTGTAGATTGCTGGACAAGTAGTTACCATATTCATAAAACTGCATACTTTGTTTCGTTTTGAATGTTTTACAAATTTAAATAAACTATCTGCATCACGGTTACGATTTGCGTGACTAATAGGGACCGAAAAAAGGCGAATTACACAAATGACGAAAATTCCTCTATGTAACAATGTATGTAACGTTAATTGGTACTCGAATAAACTACTTATTTCATGAAAAAATCAAAATTATCAAAAACATATGAAACGTCTATTTTATCAGCTAAAAATGGCGAATTCACTCATCTGTCGGAATACAAATGAAGATAAAGTTGATGCGAACTATAATTGAAGTGCAATAGAGATAGAAACGTCACAAAACAGGACACTTTACCAAATTGTTTACTGGGAAGAGAACTTTGATGAAGATTTATTATTCGTAAATTAAACTATTCACATCCTAGGTGCTTCATTTTGTAAAACTATCTATGACGTCATACGTCATAAATTTTACTATTGTGCTATTTAGATTGATAATAACTATTTTTGGGATTGTTTCAAGAAGCCGACGTCAATAGGACTCTAAACTTTAAGTAATTTTCGATAATGTTTTTTGACGACACAGTTAATATATAATTATTTCTATAATTACTACATGATAAAATTACATTTTAAGAATACTTTGTGAAATATTCATAAATAAATATCAAAAAATGAGGCATTGACAGCGAATCTCCGCAAACGTCACAAAAAAAAGTAACTTTGCAGTGCCACTCATAACTCATCACTGTACTTTCTGAAATCGAAAATCAAAATGGTTTCATTAGTTGATAAGTTTCTGCAGGTAACACTATTCAAGTCAATTTGTTACAGCACTTAAAAGTTAAAATTCCGATTTTTCATGAAAAAAATCAGAAACTTTGTTATTTTAAAAAATGTTAAAATTAAAAAAAATTCGACAGCGTTACCTCGGCATTTATGTAAAAAAAGAGTGTGCAAAATTTCAAAAGGATCGGTGCAGTAGACTTTGAGCTAGAGAGTGCACCAACTCTGAAAAAGCTATGTGTGAGAAACCGCATTTAATAGTTTCAAAGTAACACGAAATCAGACCAGAGAGGTGAAGACTTAAAACTCTATATATCCGACAGTTTTACTCCAATCGACTTCAAATTTTTACACAATAAACTTAATTCATTGTACAATAATATAAATAAATAAAGAAAAAAAAGTTGAAACTTTATCGCCCCCCGCTTAAAATATACCCAAAAATTAGAATTACCGATCACGATGTAAGGCAAGGTCTTACTATTTGCTCCGACAGGAGCAGTGGTTTCGCCATTTGTAGCCGATAAAATAGACATTTCATATGAACGACTGTGAAAACCGAACTGTAAATGAACTCTTTCATATGATGGTGAGAAGTCAGGAGGATGCCATTCTAAGTTAAGAATCAGACGATAAAATAAAACAATAATTTTGTAAGTGATATTTAATTTAAATGTACAATGTACAAGAAACAAGATGAATGTTGCGTCAGATATTATAATCTCTCTTCAATTTATTAAATATTTCAATTATAAAATACACTAGAATTTTGCTACCATCCAATAATAATAAAGATAAGGGATGTTTGAATATTAAATAATCCCTCCATTCTTCTTCACAGGGTGTTTGAATGGGGGTAGTTGCAGCTTAAAACACTGGTCAGTAATCTCATAGTCTAGTGTTCACTAATTCAGTCTCTCACCCCCATTCCATCGTCCACTTCTCCTTCTCTTCTAACATATATGATTAGGTTGAATATAATAATTCAGCTCTTATCTTAAAGCAATTCATAACGACGGCGTCGCGTCGTTTGACAAAGGGCGCCCCGACGCTGATAACAGCGACCAATTAGCGCTCGGATGACCTGTCCTTATCATTTTCCGACATCATGTGTATGTATTCACCGGGAGTTCACCGATCCAGGAAAGTGAGGAGGGGAGGCAGGTTGTTCACTGGATTTACCATCCCTCTACTGGAGATGTATGTACATAGTTTAGATGTGTTAGAGGAAAGGGTGGATTATAAAAGCGTCCATTGTTATAAGGGATGGGACGCACAGGGTTAAATTAGTATTGTCACTACGTAAAGACTGAACTGAGCTGAGCTGAGTGGTGTCTTAGCACAATGGGGATGAAATTAGATTCAAATGTAAAGGGATTTGTTGAAATATAGAAAAAATTGAATGCTTTCACAGTGGCATTGAAATAATGTTTCTTGGAAGTTAACAATTTCGAGGATGTTTCCATTTTCTTTTTATGGTTTGTATGATTTTCTTTGTCCACATATCCTGCTTCGTTATATAGCGGCGGTCGTGGTATCAACGCAACCAACTAACTGTTACTGATATTTTATTTATGCAGCCTTTTACAATGCGTATAAAATATATGCATAAAAATTCAAAATAACATTTAACCCAGGAACAGATTGATTGTTCACAAAGATTAACAATTTTTTAAAACTTTAAATATGCATTATTTTAAAACACATTTAATTAGATTGGACGTTTTTAGTGTATTTACGTTTCATTGCTGAATTTGATGCTAAATTTATATAGCCAAGTAGTTGAAGCGTTGGCCCTGCCATAACGTTTTTATGACCCCATTGTGAGCGACATAATTAGAAGCAGTAAAACACAAAATAAACTAGCAACCACAACGAAAACGTATAAATCGAAGATTTTAAAACGGAATTCATTAGAATTTAATATTACCCTTTTATTTGTCAAATCGTTTTAACTTAAGCGTAATTTATTTGATTTGATAAATATTTAAGTTAGTACCCTCTAATAATACTCTCTATATATCTATTTCACTCACACTTAAATAATCTTAAATATATCTATCTCAATTAATTTAATGGTAACATCCCATCTCCATGATATAGAAATCATACAATTTCACTTTGGATTTAACATTTAAGCTAAGAATAAAACTAAGAATATAATTAAAACAGCGCTCTTTTGTCTCCCTACCCTGAACATCACAGTGTCCCCCTTTGAACAACCACCCACCCACACCCACTGACGTTGTTCAGTTTGTCCCGTATTTCATTTCGGGACTTCACAGTTGAGCAATGGGTATTAGCAACGGCACTTTGTGAGTGGGTTGGGTTGAGTTGGACTTTGTACTGTAAGAAAGATGGGTTATGGAATGGAGGATGGAGGATGGTGAGGGGGATGAAGATGTCCCCATTTATTCAAAACATAGAAATAATAAGTAGGATCCTCTGCAGTTCCTAACCAGTCCCGCCCCGGCGTGGCTACAGTGCGGCGGAGTATATAGATGACACGTCCTTGCGTTTTCTATTGGGTTTGAGCTGCGGTTATAAATGCAGTGTCGTAAATTTCTTGACGGAAAACAACGAACACAGAACAGTTTCATTTAGTTTATGACAGCTATAAAAAGTTTAGATAATTCTGTGAAATTAGTAGTTTGTAATCTGTGGAAAAAGCTTTACTGATTTACTTCTAGACACTAATTAGTTGGTTTTAATTTATAGAAAAAGTGGAAAGCTCAGCTTCTACATTCACTCTCTTCTATCTCTATCTCTATTTCTATCTCTTTTTCCAACATTCCCTCTCCCAGGCACGTAGCCTTTTATCGCCCCTAATATTGTTCTGCTTCTTCTAATACTTTATATCCAGACAACAAGAATGATCTATTCATGGCTACTGCAGTTATAAATTTCGGTTTCTCAATCAAAAAGGGAGTGTTAACAGGAAGCGTCTGCTAAGTCTGTAGCACCGCCCTTTGGAGTCCATTTCTTGCCATTGCTGTATTTTTACATTGCCGCAGAATGTGGTCACGATCTGCCTCCTGTTCACCACATTCGCATTTAGGGTTTGGAATGATTTTGTTTCTGGCTAGATGTTTCGGAGCTCCAGTATGATTCATTCTTAGTCTTGAGGTCATTGTTATTAATCTGCCTGGCCATGTTAATTTGGCAAACCATGGCTTACGTTTCAGTATTGGTTGTATTTTATAAAATTATCTACCTTTATCAGAATTATCCCACTTGTCTTGCCAATTTTTCTAATTCAGCTTTCATGCCTGATTTTATAAAATATGAAATATAGTTATCACAGGAAGCAGCTAGCTAGGTCATTTGGTCCCTTAATTCCTTTATGTGTATCCAAATTAGGTTAATATTTCGGCCCTATCTTAAATAAGGTGTCACATTTATATATTTAGTTTATTTTGTTATGTCCATCGAGTTTATATTCATGTCCACTGTGTTCAGTAGATTTTGATTGATTTTTCCTCCACTCCTAGAATTGTGCGATGCCAGCCTATATTGGACATAAACTCGCGAAGTTTGTGCGGAAATTGCATCTGCATGTGTACATGGATTTCATGGATTAATGTGCATAAATGATAATATATGTGTATTCCAAAACAGTCCTTGTTCAGTAATTCTATTCAAATTTACGTAAATCCGACGCGGTGAAGAAGTATTGTATCGTAGGATCTAATTACTTTTGTAACTTTTAATTTTATTCAAGGTTAAGTACACATTGAAGACATTTGAGAATTCACGTGGGCAACAAAAATATACAACATTAAGGTAATGTATAAATAAGAATAACAATAACATTTTCCTTATAATTTCCATCATTAGTCTATTCTCTGTCCTCCTCCTCAGCGCTCCCCCCACGGCTTCCTTTCTGTGGTAATGTAAACAGTCTCAGAGACAAGTCTTCGGTCCCGCGGTCCGCGTCCATGACTCGTTCTGCGCGCCATGTCTCAATTAAACGCTGCCGCTAATGGCAGAATGATTAAAATATCATTACAACGAATTACAGCTACGCATGAAACCGCCAAGCCATGAAGAACTTACCCATGAGCCACTACGTAGAGAGGGAGGGAGAGTGCTTCCACTTCAGTTTGGAAAAAAGAACAACGTGTAGTATGGAAGCACAGCGGACGATTGAGTGGTAGCTGGGGATGCCACCCCGTGAAAGAAAGAATGCGTCGTCCGCACTTTGGGAAGGGTGTTCTGGGGGACGGGTGGGGGGACTGCCTCATTAAAAGATTATATATTGAAGTAGAAAGAAAAATATTAAGTAAGGATTAAAATTGATTCACTAAAAGTAGCAGTTACTATAATTTCTTTAATGGTGTGATTTTGTAAGTTTTTTTTTTTTTTTTTGTAAATTAGTATTATTAAACGGTCGTTGATTTTAAGTCATTTGGTAAGCATACAATTAAAAAATAGTAATAAAGGCTCAGTAAAGCTCGATTCTCACTCAGTTTTTAGTTTTAATATAAAGTTTTAACCTTAACCCAGTAAACATTTGGTGAAATAGAATGGCTAGGTGAAGTTCAGGTTACTCGTACATTTCAATTCTAACGTTTTACAAGTTGGAGCAACACACAGAAAATCAATTTTAGTTCAAATTGATTCCCTACCTGTCACAGGAGTCGCTTTTATTTATAAAAAACAAACGCGTTCATGACAAAAAAACTCATGAAAAGTAATAGAAATGAAATAGAATTTACTCCAAAATGTTTACCGGGAAATGTCGTTTTAAACTTGTGAAATCATGCCATGTGTCAGTAATATACCTTATTTTGTAATAATTACTATCTTTGTTTTATATAAATTATTGTATTTAATATAATTAATTAATTTCAAGACAATCAAAGAACTACTTTTCGAGTGTTGCGAGCACAAACATACGCAGGCTGAATTTTTATATGTAAAGATAAATAGCAATACTATAAAACTAATATCCTATATGTTAATAAATAATATTGTCTCCACAAAATTTGTTCTACGTATATTAATGTTTTGGCAGTCGAACTTGTAATCGGTTAGACTCCGGCTGGACTCGGCAGTGCTCCGAGGAATGTGGACATGCAGTAAATCACCAAGTTAAGCCTATTACTATTAGCAGTACTTTTGATTGGAATTAGTTGTAGTTAACATTTAAGCTATCCCATTTCAAATGCGGGATAAGCCAGTTGCTCCGGACAGGTTTGGGGAGATGTTTTGGGAGAACAGAACTGAGCTAGTACATGAAAGTGATAAGAGATAATGCCACTGTCGTAGTAAAGACTTATTGAGTTCTAAACCGAGGATACTTTTCTGATTACTGTTTTCAAATAGTTATTTAAAAAGAATAAAATTCGTATTTGCATATTACCGTGTATTTTGCGTAAGCAGTAATTTTCTTTTTATATCATATAAAAAGGGCAAACCCGATTTTAAATAAGTACTTCAGAGCGCTCTTATTTGACCGCTGTATTGAAAATGCTATTTTTGATTTTATAAGAGGTTCTAAAAATTAATGGACTTCTTTTCAAAAAAAAAAATGATTGATTTTTCAATATTTTTTGATGCAGTTATATTCATTTATATTTAAGAAGACAACCTCCGTTAAAAAATTTGAAATATCTTAACTATTTTGGATTTTATAAGGAATTCTAAAAATTCGTGGACTTTTTTCTTCAGAATGAAAAATTATTGATTTCTTAATATGTTTTGATGCAGTTATATCCATTTATATTTACGAAGACGAACTGCGTTAAAAAATTTAAAATATCTTAACTATTTTGGATTTTATAAGGGGTTCTAAAAATTCATGGACCTTTTTTTCAAAAAGAAAAATTATTGATTTCTTAATATGTTTTGATGCAGTTATATCCATTTATATTTAAGAAGACGAACTGCGTTAAAAAATTTAAAATATCTTAACTATTTTGGATTTTATAAGGGGTTCTAAAAATTAATGGACCTTTTTTTCAAAAAGAAAAATTATTGATTTCTTAATATGTTTTGATGCAGTTATATCCATTTATATTTAAGAAGACGAACTGCGTTAAAAAATTTAAAATATCTTAACTATTTTGGATTTTATAAGGGGTTCTAAAATTTCATGGACTTTTTTTTTTAAAAGAGAAATTATTGATTTCTTAATATTTTCTGATGCAGTTATAATCATATATATTTAAGAAGACGAACTGCGTTAAATTTTTTTACATATCTTAACTATTTTGGATTTTATAAGAGATTCTAAAAATTCATGGACTTTTTTTCAAAAAGAAAAATTATTGATTTCTTAATATTTTTTGATGCAGTTATATTCATTTATATTTAAGAAGACAACCCCCGGTAAAAAATTTGAAATATCTTAACTCTTTTGGATTTTATAAGGAATTCTAAAAATTCATGGACTTTTTTTTTCAGAATGAAAAATTATTGATTTCTTAATATGTTTTGATGCAGTTAAATCCATTTATATTTAAGAAGACGAACTGCGATAAAAAATTTAAAATATCTTAACTATTTTGGATTTTATAAGGGGTTCTAAAAATTCATGGACTTTTCTTTAAAAGAAAAATTATTGATTTCTTAATATGTTTTGATGCAGTTATATCCATTTATATTTACGAAGACGAACTGCGTTAAAAAATTTAAAATATCTTAACTATTTTGGATTTTATAAGGGGTTCTAAAAATTCATGGACCTTTTTTTCAAAAAGAAAAATTATTGATTTCTTAATATGTTTTGATGCAGTTATATCCATTTATATTTAAGAAGACGAACTGCGTTAAAAAATTTAAAATATCTTAACTATTTTGGATTTTATAAGGGGTTCTAAAAATTCATGGACTTTTTTTTAAAAGAAAAATTATTGATTTCTTAATATGTTTTGATGCAGTTATATCCATTTATATTTACGAAGACGAACTGCGATAAAAAATTTAAAATATCTTAACTATTTTGGATTTTATAAGGGGTTCTAAAAATTCATGGACCTTTTTTTCAAAAAGAAAAATTATTGATTTCTTAATATGTTTTGATGCAGTTATATCCATTTATATTTAAGAAGACGAACTGCGTTAAATTTTTTTAAATATCTTAACTATTTTGGATTTTATAAGGGGTTCTAAAAATTCATGGACTTTTTTTTAAAAGAAAAATTATTGATTTCTTAATATGTTTTGATGCAGTTATATCCATTTATATTTACGAAGACGAACTGCGATAAAAAATTTAAAATATCTTAACTATTTTGGATTTTATAAGGGGTTCTAAAAATTCATGGACCTTTTTTTCAAAAAGAAAAATTATTGATTTCTTAATATGTTTTGATGCAGTTATATCCATTTATATTTAAGAAGACGAACTGCGTTAAAAAATTTAAAATATCTTAACTATTTTGGATTTTATAAGGGGTTCTAAAAATTCATGGACTTCTTTTTAAAAGAAAAATTATTGATTTCTTAATATGTTTTGATGCAGTTATATCCATTTATATTTAAGAAGACGAAATGCTATAAAAAATTTAAAATATCTTAACTATTTTGGATTTTATAAGGGGTTCTAAAAATTCATGGACCTTTTTTTCAAAAAGAAAAATTATTGATTTCTTAATATGTTTTGATGCAGTTATATCCATTTATATTTAAGAAGGCGAACTGCGTTAAAAAAGTTTAATTATCTTAACTATTTTGGATTTTAGAAGTAGTTCCTTATCATGGTCATGAATTTTTAGAACCCCTTATAAAATCCAAAATAAATAAGATATTTCAATTTTTTTAACGCAGTTCATCTTCCTAAATAGAAATGGATATAACTGCATTAAAAAATATTAAAAAATCAATAATTTTTTTTTTTTTTTAAATGTCCATGAATTTTTAGAACCCCTTATAAAATCCAAAACAGTTAAGATATTTCAAATCTTTTAACGCAGTTTATTTTCTTAATTACAAATGAATATAACTGCATCAAAAAATATTAAGAAATCAATAATTTTTATTTTTGAAAGAAAAGTCCAAGAATTTTTAGAACCTCTTATAAAATCCAAAATAGTTAAGATATTAAAAAAAATTTAACGCGGTTCGTCTTCTTAAATATAAATGATTATAACTGCATCAAAAAATAATAAGAAAAACATAATTTTTTTTTTAAAAAAAAAGTCCATGAATTTTTAGAACCCCTTGTAAAATCCAAAATAGTTAAGATATTTAAAAAAATTTAACGTAGTTCGTCTTCTTAAATATAAATGATTATAACTGCATCAAAAAATATTAAGAAAAACATAATTTTTCTTTTACAAAAAAAGTCCATGAATTTTTAGAACCCCTTGTAAAATCCAAATAAGTTAAGATATTTAAAAAAATTTAACGCAGTTCGTCTTGTTAAATATAAATGATTTTAACTGCATCAAAAAATATTAAGAAAAACATAATTTTTCTTTTAAAAAAAAGTCCATGAATTTTTAGAACCCCTTGTAAAATCCAAAATAGTTAAGATATTTAAAAAAATTTAACGCAGTTCGTCTTCTTAAATATAAATGATTATAACTGCATCAATAAATATTAAGAAAAACATAATTTTTCTTTTAAAAAAAAAGTCCATGAATTTTTAGAACCCCTTGTAAAATCCAAAATAGTTAAGATATTTAAAAAAATTTAACGCAGTTCGTCTTCTTAAATATAAATGATTATAACTGCTTCAAAAAATATTAAGAAAAACATAATTTTTCTTTTAAAAGAAAAGTCCATGAATTTTTAGAACCCCTTGTAAAATCCAAAATAGTTAAGATATTTAAAAAAATTTATCGCAGTTCGTCTTCTTAAATATAAATGATTATAACTGCATCAAAAAATATTAAGAAAAACATAATTTTTCTTTTAAAAAAAAAGTCCATGAATTTTTAGAACCCCTTGTAAAATCCAAAATAGTTAAGATATTTAAAAAAATTTAACGCAGTTCGTCTTCTTAAATATAAATGATTATAACTGCATCAAAAAATATTAAGAAAAACATAATTTTTCTTTTAAAAAAAAAGTCCATGAATTTTTAGAACCCCTTGTAAAATCCAAAATAGTTAAGATATTTAAAAAAATTTAACGCAGTTCGTCTTCTTAAATATAAATGATTATAACTGCTTCAAAAAATATTAAGAAAAACATAATTTTTCTTTTAAAAAAAAAGTCCATGAATTTTTAGAACCCCTTGTAAAATCCAAAATAGTTAAGATATTTAAAAAAATTTAACGCAGTTCGTCTTCTTAAATATAAATGATTATAACTGCATCAATAAATATTAAGAAAAACATAATTTTTCTTTTAAAAAAAAAGTCCATGAATTTTTAGAACCCCTTGTAAAACCCAAAATAGTTAAGATATTTAAAAAAATTTAACGCAGTTCGTCTTCTTAAATATAAATGATTATAACTGCTTCAAAAAATATTAAGAAAAACATAATTTTTCTTTTAAAAAAAAAGTCCATGAATTTTTAGAACCCCTTGTAAAATCCAAAATAGTTAAGATATTTAAAAAATTTAACGCAGTTCGTCTTCTTAAATATAAATGAATATAACTGCATCAAAAAATATTAAGAAATCAATAATTTTTCTTTTTTAAAAAAAAGTCCATGAATTTTAAGAACCACTTTTAAAATCCAAATTAGTTCAGATATTTCAAATTTTTTAACGCAGTTCGTCTTCCTAAATATAAATGGATATAACTGCATCAGAAAATATTAGGAAATCAATAATTTTTCTTTCTGAAAAAAAAGTCCATGAATTATTAGAACCCCTCGTAAAATCCAAAATAGTTTATATATTTCAAATTTTTTATAGCAGTTCGTCTTCTTAAATATAAATAAATATAACTGCATCAAACAATATTAAGAAATGAATTATTCATCAGTTATTTATCTTTTCAAATCTTTATCTTTTGTAAACTTCATTGTAATCTTGTACGTAATTAAAATTTCCCCAACTAAAACTATAAAATAAATAACATATCCAATAATAAATAAGTTTGTTGTTACCCACTCATTTGTTTTTCCTGCACTAGTATAACAGATATTCATATTTAACTTAAAAAGTAAAATTTTCATACCAAAATAAACGATAAAATAATTTCATTAGTTTAGAACGTAGATTATTTAAATGAAATTCTAAAAAGACCTCGAAGACCTTTATTTAAATGGTTCTAATAGTTGTCGTAGTGGCGCTAGTAGTACTAGTGGTAGTCACAGCAGTCACACATGTACCGGGAGTTTGAGACTCAAGAGGAACTTTTCAGACAGACAGATCAAAATATTCCTCTCTGAAAAGAGGAAGTGGAAATAGAACTCCTGCTGTAATGTCTTTGTCTCCATTCAGTGGATTCATAAAACCAGTACGTTAGCTCTAAAGCTGCATTAGTTAGTTGTCGTGAAAGTAAAAAGACTTGGTTTGCATTTTAATCATTCCTTTCCTTTCATGACGCGGCGTCTTGTCGCGTCGTGCGGTGGGAATATGTGGGGTTTGTTTACCCGGCACTGACAGACGTATGTGATAAATATATTGTAAATTATTCTGTTTCATATTCTTCTATAATGCGTGTTATTTATAAATGTATATATTATTTTCATAAAGTGCTTTGATAGTTAAAGGCCCTAATCCGTCACTGATTCAAAAAACAAATTTAAGTCAACTGGAATTCACTACAAATTCCTTTAATTGCTTCACACATAAAATGTGTGACAAGGCGTGGCAAATGAGAGAGGTGGAAAAGTCATAGGTAGTAAGACTTCACAAACAAACTGATCTAACTAAAACAAACTAAATAGCAAGACCAATATCTTTTTTATCAAATTTGTGATGTCACCACATGTGGGGGGGTAATGATATACGACGTGTGACAAGACATGACTAAAAGGGGGGTGGGGGGGTAGAGAGTAATAAGCTTCGTGGCGTCACATCTAATCTAACAGTCGGCGTCCACAAAAAAAATAGCAACATCAAAATCCTTTTCTTTTTTTGCAAATTTTTGATATAATAACAGTGGGCGGGTCTACAATGTGTGACAAGACGTGACAAGTGAAGGAGAGGGAGTTATCATAAGCTTTAAGACTTCATGTCTAATATAACATTCGACTTCCGAAAAAAACTAATAAGCAAGACCAAAAATCTTTTTTATTTCAAATATGTAATGTCATAAAAAGGGGGAGGGAGGTATAGAATGTGTGACAAGACGTGATTAGGGGGTAGAGAGTCATTAGCTTCGTGATGTTACATCTAATCTAACATTCGACTTCCAACAAAAAGTAGCAAAACCAAAAATCTTTCCTTTTTCAAATTTGTGATGTCATAACAGGGAGCGGGTCTACAATGTGTGACAAGACGTGACATTAAGACGTTAAGTTCCGTGAAATTTGTTTTCATGTAATTTATTCATAGTTCAATTTAATCTCCGTATTCAATAAGGTTGCGCTTGGGACCTTTCAAGTGCTTGATCCACCACTGTGTACTATTTTTCTTTCACAACTTTCTTATCGCATTAGTGGGCGTATCTTTTGACGTATGTGTTTTATTATTACGTTATAAAACAACTAAACCAGCTTTCAACAAAGTTTTTTTTTTGTCAGCTTAATTATAAAAGAAAAAGTATGGCGAGTATACCTTCAATTAAAAACCAATTTATTACCTGCACGACGTACGATGTACGACGTACGATACACGGGAACGCTGAGAAGTGTAAACGACTTTACTTAATATTCAAATTATAACACACGTTAAATGGAAAAAATACCTCCATTAATTATACACGGACAAAATCATTGTTTAATAAATCACATACGTTATGTAATAATAGTTATAACTACGTAGGTCTTTGATGATATTATGAATATAATGGAATTTGTTAATCAACTTTAATTTGTGAGAGCTACATTTATTATTTAAAATACAAAAATAATGATCTATGTTGTTAACAACAGATCTAGGGTTTCAATTATATAACATGTATAAACAGGCGCCCGTAAGTAGAAACAGGTGGGGCACTTGCAAGCCTGCTTTTGATATTGTGTTTACGCTATTTAAAATTAAAGCTAAGACAAATTAATACAGGATAGAAAGTGATTTGAAATTTTCCTGTCAAGTTTTCTGCGGACGCTCATGTAGCATGCAGAAATGAACTCATTAAATACAAAACATAATTTGATGTGTATATTACATATATTCAATGTAATATTATTTAACCAACGTTATGTATTATTACATTTATATTATTTTTAAAGAAACCAAGTACGCCAGCAATCCACTAAACGCAGGTTCATCAAATTTTACTAAGATTACCATGTTACGTAAACGACTATATCTAATACACAAAACTTTTAGACCAGTTTTACTGCTTTTTTTAAAATGACTTTACATATTCGCGCATAAGCATGCTCATACAAACCTAAAGTTTCATTTTATAGTAATGTACAACATATTAAGTTTATTGTGTGAAAATTTGAAGTCGATTGAAGTAAAACTGTCGGAGATATAGAGTACCTCTCTGGTCTGGTTTCGTCTTTGTTTGAAACTTTTAAATGTGTTTTTCTCACACTTAGCTTTTTCAGAATGGGCGTCCTCTCTAGCTCAAAATCTACTGCACCGATCCTTTTTAAATTTTGCACACTCTTTCTTTACATAAATCACGAGGTAATGCTGTTGAGTTTTTTTTTTTTTTTTAATTTTAATCTATTTGAAAATAACAAAGTTTCTGATATTTTTCATGAAAAATAGATATTTTAACTTCTAAGTGCTGTAAAATAATGAAAAATCAATAATAAAAAAACTCGACAGGGTTACCTGCAGAAACTTATCAACAATGAAATCATTTGGGTTTTTCGATTTCAGATAATCCAATGATGAGTTATGAGTGGCACCACAATGTTACTTTTTTTTGTGACGTCTGCGAAGATTCGCTGTCAATGCCTCATTTCTTGATATTTATTTATGAAAATTTCACAAAGTATTCTTTAAATGTTATTTTATAATGTAGTTATTATAGAAATAATTATATATTAACTATGTCGTCAAAAGACATTATCGAAAATATGCTTTTTTTGTATCGATTTTTTTTTATATATAGTTTGTCGGGCTTCCTAGGCACGTAGCCTTTTATCGCCCCTAATATTGTTCTGCTTCTTCTTATACGTTATATCCAGATAACAAGAATGATCTATTCATGGCTACTACAGTTATAAATTTCGGTTTCTCAATAAAAAAGGCGGTGTTGTTGTATCGATTTGACAGCTAAACTGAAACTAAATTGAAACAGCACTTTATTCTTATATATTTTTTAATATAATAAAACTTTTTGCTTATTAAGCATTAATAAATTTATCTGATTTTCATCTTAATTATCAATTTGTATCAGTATCAGTAAGACTGCCCATGAAATCCTCATCACGTTTTTCATTAATTTTCATCTCAAAATATTGTCAACAAGTACGACACAAAAACTTGAGATAATTAAATTATAATTAATATGTTCATAAAGCCATTGTCACACTTTCTATAATTGACGTCCGTAATTCTAATTAACGTTGAACTGAATAATTACCATCGTTATTTATCGTTGTGGAATTAATTAGTCAGGTTGTCAATGAAGCATCACTCGCATGTCAGTGTTACTCTGGTTGCATCGGCAGGCTGTACGCAAATCAAATCGATGTTCCGCACAAAATGGTAATCTACCATATTGTAAGCCAAAAATCACTGAAACTTTTGTATATTTTGTCCAGAAAGAACGGAAATTTGTCATTTCGGCAAATCAATAAAGCAATATGATTAAACATTTTAACAATTTAACATAAAGCTGACATATTTCTATTAATACAATAGACATATTCGAAATGTGATATACGAAACGTTAAATAAGAATTTTTTTTAAATTAAGAACAGATAATCAAAACAGCTAATCATTTAAATTGAAATGTCAAGCTATAGTGCATATTACTGTAAATGGTTGAACACTAAATTGAGTTTATATTTAGCTAAACCAACAAGAGCACAAGAAATGACATAAACAAGGGTATTGTGCAAAGTGCAAAGTGCATAGGTTGCAAACAGACAAACGCAGAGCAGAGCAGAGCAGGCAGATGCACTGAGGCTGCAGTTAGTGTTCAGCTAAGATAGAAATGCATTCGCTGCAGCGAGTGCAGTGTGCAGTGTGCAAGAACAAGTCGTGTGGTGAAATCAGTGTGAATTAAATAACACTGCCTGTGTCAGCAGGTACAGGGTGTTTCAACATTGTGACACTTTATTAAAGTCGGGAATATATACGAGTACGTCTTCAAGTTTCCGTACTTCCGTTGACATTGCACCCCTCGTGCCAATGGTGAACAGTACTCGGTTCACTACCGTACTTCAGTGATCATAATGGTTTAAGATGTTTCTCCCCCCACAGACATGTTTATGCAATTTCTGCACAAATTTAGCTAGTTTAAAATTTACAAAGGCTGGCATCGCACACCTCTAAGAGAGCAGGAAAATCAACCATGATTTACTGCACACAGTGTACAGTGTAGTGTATAACTTGTACTCCACCCTTCAGACAACGTTCACAATTTTCTATAAGTGATTTAAATGAATCGTCGCAACAACAAAGATGTGTATTGTACTAAATAATATTGGTAAGATATATGATAAAAGGAATCAGGGAATATGACCCAAATGTTTACATCGTTTGGGATAACTGAGGTCTTCTTATACTACTAATTTGCAATACATTATTTTACCTTTTCTTTCAAATATTTACAGTTAGAGTAATCTTTCAATAAACACAGTCACAACCGGACAAAGCGAGACTGTAGCAAAAATATTATTATAATTTCATTGTATTTGTAGTTGTCTTGTTCCAGTGAGAGCTTGTGTATTCCTCTTATACTATTAAAAAAATTGCAGTTTATACTGACAAAATTTCTTAGAACCGCGAGATATATTCGTAATGTAGGTGTAATTCATAATTTTATTAAAAATAATACAGTTTTTACTGTGGTTTAAAGTTTTTTTAAATAACACTAATATCAAAGAGTAATAATAAGTTTTAAAAGTAAATACAAAACCGAAAAAATATTTAAATCAAACAAGCGGAATATGTTCTGTTCTAGGTGAAAGTTCCATAGCCTTTTCTACTTCTCCTATATGGCTAATTCTACACTGAATGAACACCCTGCAATAAAATGAAAAACCCCTTCAAGTGAACGCAATGCAACTAAAGTAACTCCTTATGTATATTACAAAATTATAACCTTATAACTTAGCACAAGAATACATGGTGAATAGAATATTCCTCCAAAGCATGCTTCTTCTTAGTGGTCTTGTTCAAAGGTGAATATTAATAAATAAATTGTATTCTTACTTGAGAAATTGTAGTAGAAGTAAGTTATATCATATTTATTGAAAAGTTTTAATTAAATTGAAATTCTCTTTTATACATAAATAATTTAATTAGTTGCTAATTATTTAAGATTAAGTAGTAGCGTGGTTTATGCTAGGAAAATTACATCTTTGCTTTTTGTTGATACATCTATAAATATGCTATAAAGAATCAATGTTGGCAAGTTTCTTTTACATTATTTGTCAAAACTATTACTATTTAAAATATATTACAAACATAACCCTAAAAACAATTTGGATCCGAAGCGTATACGATTCCAATACGATATTCTAGAAGTCGACATTTGAGCGATATAGAGTGACTTATTTTGGAAGGCATTTTGAATCAAAAACGGGGGCGAAAGTTTCAGAAACAAAAATGTATTACCCCACCCTATAAACTTAAGCTTTGGAATACAAAATTTCTGTTCTTGGACGTATTCAACTATATTTTTCTACCTGTGGCTTAGAACGTGCTTCGACAAATCTTACCCAAATCGTAATCAGGCTATTCGATATTACAACGACACGAAAAAATGTTTGTCAAGCAAGGCAAGCGTTCTACAGAGACTGACATTTGGGATATTGTAATTGGGGAATCTGTGTATAAAATATAGCATATTATAAATGATTACATGTTCTAATAAATAATGCAGGAGTTCCGAGTGGCACAAAGCATTGCATTGTCGTTTTAAATATCTTATTTATAAAACAAACTTTGTGTGAAAGAGGAAGTTGTTTGTAAAGTTAAAAAAAAAAAAATGAAAAGTTTAGTCGCTCCACCCTGGGAAGTCATGAGCACTGGGAAATGGGAAATGGGAAATTGTATGAAAAGTTCACGATGAGCTGTTGAAATAGCAAAACTTGCATGCCACATGCTACTCAAAGCATGTAAACGTATCGATTACAAAAAACACGGCTTGTAAAGACTGGAAATATTGTACGAGTACTAGAAGCCGAAATGGCTACGAACAGTTGCCGTAGAGAGCAGAGGGCAGTGCAGGGCGACAACAACCGACAAAGTTATAACCGTAGTTATTAAAAGTTTGTTGGCTGCTTTTATTATTTACTTTTATAGCAGAACGAACGACAAAGTTAAAGAAAGATATCTTTAATAAATTTGGAGGTTTTTTATTGATTTTATATTTATATTAAAATATGTATCTTTTCCGCAAAACACAAATTATTATAATAATGTTAATGATGTCATCATATCAATATTACATCATGTAAAATTTTACTTGAACTATACCGAAGTTTTATGAGTAAGCAAGCATTCATAAGTAACGCCAGTCAAATTGTATGGTATTTAACACACCTCCCCTTCCCCCCACGCTTGTCACGTCTTGTCATACATTGTGTACTTACCTTGTTGTGTCTGGTGATGTAATTAATGCATTTGCTTTCCGAAAAAGTAATAAAATATATCTCAAAATGTTCTATATATGTTAGAAAACCACAACCAATATGTGAACAATGTAACACACCACTAACGAAAAAGCATATTATTCTTCAATGCTCAAGGTACTCGTCGCACATAGGCTGATATATGAAAGCAGGAAAAATGTGAAAACCTTATTGAGTTTGTGAATAAAATCAAGTCATTCTCTTTATTTTAAGTATGTTTATAAGTTGTAAATTATGTATAGTAAATGTTTATAAATGTATATATTGTTTTAAATGATAATAACTTATGTAAATATTTAAAAAAAAGATTAATAATTAGTGTAAATAGTCATCTCTAACATGAACAAGAAAGTGGTGAATTAAGTAAAACATGTGAAATTCAGAACTACAAACTTAATTAACAAAGAAACAAACCACTCACCAGTAATAATCACCTATTCCTTATGTTAATTCAGCTAAATATCTAGGAATAACATAAGATGTGAAATTACACTGGATGGTAATATATTGACTATTGGGTTTTAATTATCCTTTATAAGTATTTAATAAAATGGGCTTGTGTCCTCATTGTTTAGTGGTCGATTTTTCAATTGTTGATTGAAATTGATGTTAATAAATGTGTATTGGCGTGTCTATTTTATTAAATATCTAAATCTTGACGGAGATATAGCAATTAAAAGTTTGAATTGTAGTTTTAGCGCTAGAAATGGTCGGCCATATTTGTATGACGTGAAATGCATTTTAACGTCAGTTATTTGTTGAGTAGGTCAGTGCTGTGGTAATGTCTTGTAGCTGTTGGTAGTCAAATAATCAAGTCAAATCAAAGAATAAGAAGTTTTTATTTTATTTAACCCTGCTATGGCAGACATAATATTAAAATTTTATTATTCCTTGAAATAGCTGTAAATAATATTTGATATTTTGATATATAAATACATACAGCAGAGATTTATGAGCTGTAAGGTTGGTAACCTTACACAAGGATTGTGATGTCATATGCACTTGGAATGTGTACAACGTTGAATCCCTTTAATAATTAAAGAGACAAAATGACTTTTTCAATTGTTAATATCTCTTAACATATAAGGAGTTATTGAAAAATAATTGAACATTTGAGGTTCTAGTAACCCATTTTATCAATATATTGTATACTTTTATAGAAATTAAGACATAGGGCACAAGCCTATTCAACTGTTGGCATGCACCAAAGATAGCATCATCAAAACTATCCAAACGTTTCAAAATAAATTCCGTGGTAGAAATATGCTTAGGGACCTCAAGTTCAATCAAATATGTTACTTGAACGTTACTTAATAGCGGGCCAAAACGCTATGCTATTTCCTTGATAGACATACCATACTGTCATACTAACATAACCTTACTTGCTTGACATGTACCGTCTCCTTGATAATCTAGTCCTGTTAATATATTGTTTGATATCATCCCAAGCTTAGTCTCGTTACATCTTCACTATTTGTTCAAGCTGCTCTATTAATCCTAGTATCAGTATTATAACAGAAATGTACAAACCCCTAGAAGCAGGGCAACCAAGTTCACATGATGTCTTCACCGTATTGCATACTATATTACATGTTACTTGCTAATGACTTTAACAAATGTTTCTCAATGGCTAAATTATTGCTTGTGAGGGCATTTGAAATAAGAAGTAGACCGTGGTCCTTCGATATCCTAAGAACTGATATCCTTATACTGTCCGAGCTACTTACCTGACAGCTACTTCCTCTATGTACTTGCATGCCAGTAACTCGACTCGCACGATGTTGCTATGACATGGTAAGATCAAAATTCAAAGATATTTATCAATTAAGGAGGTACAGGACGTACCGTCAATGCAAAAAGTTTATCTCTCGGTAATACGAAATGCAAAATACGAAGTACATGAGGGACGAGCAAATATTGGGACTATACCTTTGAAAATGAATTTTTCAATTCCCTATTAAACTGCTTTTTGCTTGTTAAAATGATTTTTTATGCATATAATAGTTTAATAAATTAAAAATTACCTATAATTAATATCAAATTTATATTAATTCAATTTAAATACAAATTAAATATTTTGAAAAAGGAATAATAAATTTGGCAAAGTGGTAAATTTACATGTGACGCATGCGTGATTTGGTTCTTTGACCAATAAATTGTTATATTTTATATACCATTTATTCCGATTTGAATTTCCCGCTCAAATTGGCACTTGCAACGTTGCCGGCTTATAACCTACATTTACTGTTTCTTAAAGGTTTTATTTAAATATTTTCGTAAATAGGTATCCTTTTGATAATTTTATTTTTGCAATAGTTACAGAAAAGATTATTTTATATACACCTAGTTTTTGAAAGCTGTGTCACCATTTTTTTATAGTTAAAAGTTATATTATGTGGTGAAATTGAGCTAAAAATAATGATTTGTATGGAAAATGACTATTTTTAATCATGTATAAAAAGAAAACTATGAACCCTAGGTCTGTAAAATTTTGAGACAGCATGTATTTTAACTATTTGTATCGACCCTCCACATTTCACAACGTTTTCATCATTTACGTTAACGTCCTGTACCTCCTTAATTTTAATTCCGCCTAATTCCACGATTTTTATGAAACAGTTTCGTCCCAGTACTAGGAACTAACCTAGACTGACTAACCAGGCACTGTTAGCGGTAACATAGTTCTAGAAGCCTAGAAAGAGACAGTAGATATTGTTCATGGTTGCTGCAATCGTAGGCGTAGACTAGCTATAACAACAAAGCTGCGATCCACGTTATAATATGTACAAAGATAAACTTATGCAAATTGATTCCTCACGATTCCATAACACATAATTCTCAACATAGCAATTGTATAGCTTGTGCATTGTTCTCTGTATTTCCAGCAACATTTCTGTTTGTAGAACATCTTTTTGCATATTCATAAAACTTAAAAATTTATATTTAGATGATGTGTCAATAGGAGGAGTAAATTTGCCGCCATTTTTTATACGTTTGTTTGACTTTTGTATTTGAAATTTGAAATACTTAATGTCAGTACTATGCAGTACAACAAAGCGTAGTTTTTTATAATACTTGGGTTGTGAACTATCTCTTAATTTCTATAAAAGTGTACTATATATTGATTATTTTGTAATAACTCCTTATATGTTAAGAGATATTAACAATTAAAAAAGTCATTTTGTCTCTTTAATTATTAAAGGGATTCAACGTTGTACAATATTCCAATGTGACCTCACAACCGCTATGTTGCTATCTCTTTTATACAACAGAGCGTAAAAGAGATATATTCTTGACAGAACTTTGACAAGTTTACAGGTTACCATCCTTACAGCTCATAAATCTCTGCTATATTTATTTATATATCAAAATATCAAATATTATTTACAACTATTTCTAGGAACAATATAATTTCAATATAATGTCTTCCGTAACAGGGTTAAATAAAATAAAAACTTATTATTTTTTTAATTGACTTGATTATTTCGACTACCACTACCACAGCACTGACCTACTCAACAAGTGACTGACGTATAAAATACATTTCACGTCATACTACAACTAAAACTAAATTCAAATTTTTAATTTCTATATCTCCGTCAACATTTAGATATTTAATAAAATAGACACACCAATACACATTTATTACCATCTATTTCAATCAACAATTGAAAAATCGACCACTAAAAAATGAGGACACAAGCCCATTAGTAATAAAATAGTAATTTTTATACTTTAAACTTTTAAAGGGTCACCCAATTTAGTAAACTATTTAGCAAATATTAAACAGTGGCAAAAATACCATGGTTTATGACGACAGAAAAAGATTTACCATGTGTAATAATAAGGATTAGATTATATATGTTATTAAAAATATAGTATATATATATAAAGGTTAATATATCCTAAGCGTTTCCCCAAATAAGTCTATTAACTTGATATGTACATATCATCTGTCAAAGACCTTTGTAAGCAACAGCCGCGCCGCCGGTCCATTTGGCTGAGCACCTGAATCTCTTGATAATGAGGTCAAATGTCATATAGGTCACTCGAAGTAGACACAGCATACAAACAGTTACAGTTACAGTATATCAAAGGGACGTACAACGTTGACAAGCGCCACGGCTTGGCTGTGGGCAAAAGACAAACATTGCGTCAAGTTCCCGCATCGGTTAACGTTTCAAATGTAATGAAATCGAACAAACACTTGACGATCTTCCAATATTATTGATTAGTAACAACTATTGTAAAAGATACTTTGCGAAATGTATGTTTCCTCCCGGTAAACACAGTTACGTGTATTTGACGTTTAATTAACTTAAAACATGTTATCTACATATATTGATAGGGTAGTTTACCGCTATAACATCATAAAATAACCTTTTTAAATTAATATAATCATTAAACGACTTCTATTGAATCATTAAAATGATGAGATGACCTTTTTAAAGATTATTAGAAACATAAAATTGTTTAAGGGGAGGTAAGGTCAAAACGATAAAAAAAAATCATATTTTCGATAATGTTTTTGGACGACACAGTTAATATATAATTATTTCTATAATTACTACATGACAAAATGACATTTGAAGAATACTTTGTGAAATTTTCATAAATGAATGTCAAGAATGATTGACAGATTGCGGTGCCACTCATACCTCATCACTGAATTTTCTGAAATCGAAAAACCAATATGATTTCATTAGTAGATAACTTTCTGCAGGTAATGCTGTCGAGTTATTCCTTTTTTATTGATTTTTCTATTTTTTACAGCACTTAAATGTCAAAATACCGATTTTTCATGAAAAAAATCCGAAATTTTATTATTTTAAAATACGTTATAATTAAAAAATAAAAAAACTCATCAGCGTTATCTCGGCATTTATGTAATGAAAGAGTGTGCAAAATTTCAAAAGAATCGGTCTGGTAGATTTTGAGCTAGAGAGGGCACCGACTCTGAAAAAGCTAAGTGTGAGAAACCGCTTTTAAAAGTTTCAAAATAACACGAAAGTAGACCAGAGAGGTGAAGATTTAAAACTCTATATCTCCGACAGTTTTACTCCAATTGACTTCAAATTTTTACACAATAAACTTAATATGTTGTACAATAATATAAATGAATTTAAAAACCTTAAACCTTAAACCCCCCTTAAAAAGACGTTTGCTACAAATGGAATTTTGTATGGTGTCGGTTGAAAGATAGTAATGTGAATTACTCTAAGCAAGGTTATTTATTCTCAAGCACGGGAACTTATTGAACCAGCCTTGTAAGTCTAAAAATTAACCGGCAAAACATAAATTCAAATTGAAAATAGCTTTTCCTCCATCAACTTTTTAAAATTTAAAGAAATAAAAAAGGCAATCATAAATATTAGCGTACTTTCCAAAAATGAATATAAGATCTCATCTCATTCTCAGACACCAGAGTCTGTGGCCTCCCGCTGTCTTCTGGCAACACTGAGTAAGCGGCAGATAGTTACTCACATTAGTTTCTAGCCAAGGTTCAAGAAACCAATTTCTATCCAATTGGCATGCAATGTCTCGGTTTATAATTCAAAGATAGCTGAACATTTTCTAACGTATCGTTTGCCACACCGATATACTGGGAGTCTTACATATATCTATCTATATATCGCAGACACACGGCAAATATACTATTTGCTTGCTGGCTCTGGTTTAGTGATTTACTTGCGCTAAGGATTTATCTTCGGATATATCTCGACAAGTTATTTTTATTGGATTTATTCAAATATATTTTTATTCGAATAATATTATGATTTATTTTGCAATAATAAATAAAGAAAAAAACATACCTCGTAGATACGTCACATTGGTGCATGGAAACTTTGTGAGCGGGAAAAGGCAGACGTGGAAATAAACGAAAAGGACTACAAGGTGTCAATGGCGAAGCCAACCCTAGCAGGATTTGACAGAAAGGAGAATTTCTTAAACTAGTTATCAGAAATTTCTGTTTAACCCTTTTAGCTTTCAAAGAAAACCTAATCCTGTATCTTTTGTTAAGGTGAAACATTACTTCATGGTTATACAGTTAGATATAGATGGCAACAGTGTGCAATCGATTTGCAACTTTGTACTAGCACTCCATGCTTTCAAATATAAAAACGTTAATAACTTTCCACACGATTGAGCTATTTAAACCATATAAACTTTAGGAGTCAGATAAATGTTTAAGCTTTGTTTATAAATGGATCATTAATTAGTATATCAATAATTTAGAAACATATAGCGTGTTAAATATTAAAATTATCCTAACAAAAACAATAGAAAATTTTATTCAAACAAAAAAAATTGTGTTAAATGACTTAAAATTTTACTTTACTATTTTTATATTTACTTAAAATTTATTTTAAATATTAAAAACGTTAATAACTTTGCACACGATTGAGCTATTTAAACCATATAAACTTTAGGAGTCAGATAAATGTTCAAGCTTTGTTTATAAATAGATCATTAATTAGTATATCAATTATTTAGAAACATATAGCGTGTTGAAAATCAAATTTCTATTTTTTGTTAATATTTTTATACCTGCGTTTCATATTTTCCAGTGGTTCCTAATTCAATTTTGTGTTAGACGCCTTGAGCAGTAATCGGCTCAAATAGGGTAAAAATGAAAATTAATATTAGCCGCCATTTTTTTTCAAGAAAAAAGAAAATATTTGAAATTTCATATTAAAAATAAAGGTAATATTTATTTACAAAATTATGTGATTATAAAATTTGTTTTATTAATTGGAAATATTGTGATTGATTCCTTCTAAAGTCGATTTTTCAATCATATCAGTCAGTCGCCCCATCTGGCGATTTAATGTGTTAACATCTTCTTCATCATCATCACTTTCGGTGTCCTGTTTGCCTCTCCTTCTAGCGTGATCAAGAGTTGTCGAAACTTCTAAAAAATCAGCGAGGCCAAATTCATCTTTTACTTTTAAAGATTTTGGTAGTAAATTTGATAGTCTTAGTTCGGTTAATTGGGTTACTGCAGATTTGAACAACGCTAGCGTGAAACTGAAAGAAACAAAATTAATAAATGAATCGACTGAATTATTTCCAAAGTGTTAAATACATTTTCAAAAATATTTTCGTATATTTTATGTAATTCTTTTAATATATTAAAATTAAGAGCATTCACTAGTAGGATCAAACCACCATAGAAAGGAGGGTGGAGGAGAAGGCCCGAAAAAGAGAAGGGAGGGACGACAGAGGAGGCAGAGAGAAGAGGGCAGAAGTGTGGAAGAGGAGCTAAAGAGAAGAGACAGCGAGATACAGCAACAGGAAAGAACGAAAAAAATTGAGAAGAGCAATTACAAGAAAAGATATAAAAGGATTTGGGAGAGAGAGATACCAGAATACTTAAGAGAAAAAAACACAAAAAACATGAGAAGGATTGCCAGATTTAGATTTGGAAACGAAAGGATGTGCAGGGTGTGCGGAACGAAGATAGAAACATTGGAGCACATTAAGTTTTCATGTGAGAAAAAGGTAATAAGCTAAAAGAATATTGTGCAGTTATTAAAGGGAGGCAGTGAAGGGAAGAGGTGGATGGCGGAGATAGAGAAAAGAAACGAGGAAAGAGAAGGAATGGCAGAGTAGAAATAGGAGGGAGAGTAGCAGGAGGAGCGAAGCAGTAGCAGTAGTAGTTTTGTTTTTTTTTTTTATAAGGATAATTTTTTTTTCTTTTCGTTTGGAAGGAGTGAGTATGTTTAGATTTAATAAGGATCAAAATTGAATTAAGCCTAATGACATGTAAATAAATGAGTTAAGGCACCAGAATGTAGTGCCAAATGGCAAAAACATTAAAATAAAATAATTATGTAATTCTTTTAAATTTTAATATTTTCTTTAAGGGCGATAATTTACGAACGGCAGAAATATCGGCATAGCAACTGGTATGCAATTTTTAGTTAGCATAGTTCTATTTGTGTTCACTAGGTGGACAAGACATAAGCTTTTACCTCCTCACTGGTACTTGTTGTGAGTAAGAAACACCGGATAGGGCATTTACAACTATAGAAGCCGTGTTTCCACAGCTGAGCAGTAAAGTGTTGGGAATCACTGCAGAAAATTTGAACATAATTACCTTAATTTGTCACTCGGCAACAATGTCCATTGATAGTTCTCCATATAATGTAAGTTGGAGTACATATGCAATGGCTTCGATTGAATAATTAACCCAATGACAATGGGAATTAAATCACCTTCTGAGATCCTAGAGTATTTTGAATCTAAATTGAATAAATATCGATTATAAATAATTTGATTGAGTTTTCAATTTATTAAAATAATTAAAATCCATTTACCTAACGTAATTGCTTCAACGTCTGCAATGGCTCCTTTAAGTTCTGCCATTATTAAGTCTATTGTTGTTTGTAAGCATGCTAGTTTTTCCATTGGTGATGTGAAAGTGTCCAATGCTGCCAATTCTACCAACTAAAAAAATATATATATCAAAATTTATAGGTAAACTAGCTGTCCCGGCCACGCGTTGCTGTGACTAACGTTTTTGTCATATTACATTACATAGCGCCATCTATTGAATATTTACTCAATCTAGTCAACAGAATATTTACTCAATCTAGTCAACAGATGTCGCCATCATCGTCGCCAGATGTCATATGTCATATACAGATAATTAATAGACAAATAATTTGCAATAAGATAATAAATAATAAATTGAGATGTAAGCTATCCTATCTTTCAAGTTGGATCAAACTGCACCCGGTGTACAAATTTGATTAAAATCGGTTAAGTAGTTTAGGAGTCCATCGCGGAGAGACAACGTGACACGTAATTTATATATATTAGGATTTTAAATTGGAAGAAAATTTCCACAGATTTTCATATTTATCGGTAAATTAATTATATAAAATAATGAATATATTATATGTGACACTGTTAAAGGGCTATTATATTGGTCAGATCCTGTTGAAATTAGAAATACTGATGTTTAAATATAGATACTGAGTTCTAGTTATGCTTTCAGATACAGTGGATCCCCTCGAGTTCTTAATGTAATAGGAATTCATACACCAACCGAAGCGAATCAGTGTCATCAATCGCAAGTGGTGCACTCGGGCACATCTTAAAATGAATGTTAAACAAACACAAAAGCCAAAAAAATTACACAGCAATTTTGAATTAGATATCGCATAAAAAAATAAACTTAAAATTTGACATATGTTATGTATATCGACTTATTAAGTTTTTAAATATACAAAAATGGATAAAGATGGCACAAACTCTGTAGAATATAATATATAATCCAAATAATTTTTCGATGTATACCACGTTATTATTTTACGGATTGCCACGACGGTTGCTAGGACTGTGTTTCTTTTACAATCTCTTTAAGAGCGTAGTAGAGAAATAGGTAGAGATGATGAGTCGTATAACTTCTATGATATTGCGAATTGAATAAAAATAATTGTACATTTTAGATTCTGCTCATAGAAAGTGCCCAGTTAACATTTAGGAGTCACTTTACCATCATATTGAAAATGCGTATGGTTTTTTGTCATGAAAGAGTTCATTTACAGTTTAGTTTCTCACAGTCGTTCATATGAAATGTCATTTTTATCGGCTACAAATGACAAAATTATTCCACCTGCCGGAATACAAATGAAGGTAAAGTTGATGCGAACTATAATTGAAGTGCAATAGTGATAGAAACGTCACAAAACAGGCCACTTCACCAAATTGTTTACTGGGATGGTATATTTATTTACTGATATAAAAGGTAAAAGCGATCAATGTTTCAGGTTTGTGTTTCTATTACAATTCCATATATGCTATAATATCAAATTCTTACAAACATAACCACAATGTGATAGAGATATCTTTAGCTATCAAATTCGTCCTTGTTTCTAAAGCCTTTGCTATAATATTTTATGTCTTAATATGAATGTCACATTTTTTATCGACTAAGCATTACTTTCCGTATATTTAAATATAAATCATGTTTCAAATATTATTTAATAGTTTTTCATCACGAGTATCTGTCAGTTCTGAACGCAATAAATCTACCTATTGAAATGATTTAAAAGATTTGAGAAAAACGAAAAAAATAAAAAAACTGTTAAGAGTGTGGTGTGCCACAATTTGTAAGGCGTAATAGCGTGAAGTGATTTTAAGTAAAAGATTTCTTTTAATTAAAAAAGATTGAGTTTGTCTATGTATAAGGTGCATACAGGGATAGGCTTAGGATGGTAGGGGAAGTCTACAAATGTACATTTTTGGAAAATAAATAAACTGTATGCCGCTTTATTAGCCGAATAATAGACGCCCAAATTTTATTTTATCTAGTGCAAATTGTCAAAGCGGGAGTGATTGCGTATGCATAATAGCTACAAGTCTACTGAGATAATAACTGAGATCGAGTTACTCTTCGAATCAACGTCAATTTGCCTACAACAACATAATGGGCTTGTGTCCTATGTCCTAATTTCTACAAAAGTGTACTATATATTGATAAAGTGGGTTACTAGAACCTCAAATGTTTAATTATTTTTTAATAACTCATTATATGTTAAGAGATATTAACAATTAAAAAAGTCATTTTGTCTCTTTAATTATTAAAGGGATTCAACGTTGTACACATTCCAAGTGCATGTGACATCACAATCTTTGTGTAAGGTACCAACCTTACAGCTCATAGATCTCTGCTATATGAATATATATATATCAAAATATCAAATATTATTTACAGCTATTTCAAGGAACAATAAAATTCCAATATTATGTCTGCCTTAGCAGGGTTAAATAAAATAAAAACTTATTATTCTTTGATTTGACTTGATTAATCGACTACCAACAGCTACAGAAGCTTACCACAGCACTGACAACTCAACAAATAACTGACGTTAAAATGCATTTCACGTCATACAAATATGGCCGACCATTTTTAGCGCTGAAACTACAATTCAAACTTTTAATTGCTATATCTCCGCCAACATTTAAATATTTAATAAAATAAACACGTCAATACACATTTATTAACATCAATTTCAATCAACCATTGAAAAGTCGACCACTAAAATATGAGGACACAAGCCCATTACACGACTACCGCAAAGATACCACTATAACCCATAGAGCACGCTGTATCGTCTGCTCTACTTGCTTATCTCTTCTCTTCTGTGTCCAATACGATAAATTCTATGCGTTAGAGGTAGTAGTAGTGCAATTTCTTGTAGACAGCTATAACTTTCATTAATTGACTTACCGCTGCAGGAAGTGGTATTGAAAAATCCTCCGGAGCACCTAGCTGATCCGAAGAGACCTTCATTTCACAAAACTGCAAACATTTTCGATAAATAACCTCATCTTCATAGTAAAATACACGAGATAGCGTAGAAAATACAAAATAATGCAATCTTGAAACTACCACACTGAAAAATAAAAAAGTACATGATCAGTAATTTTAAAACGGAGAGAATTAAAAGTTGTCTTTACTCACTGTTCTATCGCCGCACTTAACGCGTGCTGGAAACCGCTTTCCCTCTGAATTTCCCGGGGCTGTCGTGTCAATATCTGAACCCAATGATTTGTAACTATTTTATGAATTCGATTCTTCAGCCACAGTTCTTCGAAATCCGTTCTTTCATTTTCAATAAATCTGAATAAATCATTTTCTAATTCTTCCACGTTATTTCTATGATTTGAATATTTATCCAGAAAGTCTAAAGCACTGAAATAATTAGATTACTTAATAAAAAAAATGTAAGTCTACCTGCATAAGATGAAAACACATATTTAAAATTTATTTAACAAGAAAAGTTCAACTTTTACTTATATTTTTTAGCTAAATATAATGTCAAAAACTAAAATCCCTAACTGTTGTAACGATAAACGTTAACGTTATGTTAACGACAATATTGCCAGATGCAGTGCTTTTGTATTACATACAGAATAAATTATTTTAACAATCATTACATGTGGCAACACTTATGGTCGTTAATAGTAAAGTTTAGTTGTCGGTGAAATATGAGAATCAAGCTACATATGTAAAGCTTTTCAATAATTTATGAATCATACGTTGTTAACAATCACTACCTCTGGCAACACTATTGGACGTTAACAGTATAGTTTAGTTATCGATACAATGGGCTTGTGTCCTTATTTTTTAGTGATGGATTTTTCAATTGTTGATTGAAATTGATGTTAATAAATGTGTATTGGCGTGTCTATTTTATTAAATATCTAAATATTGACGGAGATATAGCAATTAAAAGTTTGAATTGTAGTTTTAGCGCTAGAAATGGTCGGCCAAATTTGTATGACGTGAAATGCATTTTAACGTCAGTTATTTGTTGAGTAGGTCAGTGCTGTGATAATGTTTTGCAGCTGTTGGCAGTCGAAATAAACAAGTCAAGTCAAAGAATAATAAGTTTTTACTTTATTTAACCCTGTTACGGCAGACATAATATTGGAATTTTATTGTTCCTTGATATAGCTGTAAATAATATTTGATATTGTTATGTATAAATACATATAGCAGAGATTTATGAGCTGTAAGGTTGGCAGCGTTTGTGATGTCACAAGCAGTTGGAATGTGTACAACGTTGAATCCCTTTAATAATTAAAAAGACAAAATGACTTTTTTAATTGTTATTATCTCCTGAAATATAAGGAGTTATTAAAAAATAATTGAACATTTGAGGTTCTAGTAGCCCACTTTATCAATATATAGTACACTTTTATAGAAATTAAGACATAGGACACAAGCCATTTTACTATGTTATGGGCAGCCCTATAAATAATCCGTTTATAAAAGTTGATTGAACAAATATTTAATCAATAATATAAAATAAACTAATAATACAAAAACCTTTTATAATTTGAAGATATAAGATAAAAGCAATTACTTCCACTTCAAGTATCTAACTCTTAAGAAAAGAAAACTAAATAAAAAAAAATAAATAGATAAAACTACTAACTCTTGCATTGTATGAATCTGTATTTGACAGCTCCCATGTTCGTTGTCACGAGCAGTATTTGAAATATCGTTGTATTGTTGTGTTTTGAACTTTGGACTTAATGGCTTATCAGTTATAAACATCTGATAAGGACGGTAATCCACATTTAACCCACGTTCAACTGATAATATGTTCACAATATATTTTTCAGATGATGTTGCACAATTGAGGTTATGTTTATTTGATTTTATTGTTGAATCACCATCGCCATCTTGATTTAATAGCACCAGAGACGAGTCTGTCAGTTGGAATGTTATTATATTTTGAGAACTTGTTGATTTGAAGATATCGGATGAAACTTGGTGAAGAATATGACAATCTGAAAAAGTATTACAAGAAATTAACTTTATATTTATTAACCATCAACTGTTGACGCATCCAAGTTATATTTAGTGCAGTCTCCGAATACGTTCATTTTAAGGTTATGTCAATTTAACACAGACAAACGATAGAGTCTAGTCCAACCTCGTTTGTTCAAACAAATGTCATACTAAAAGTAAAGATAAGCGTACACAGGTTCACAAAATTTATGGAATGAAATGTGGTAGAGAAGAGAAGCAGGAGAAAGGCATATGTAGCGAGCACTACGGTTTTTAGCGGTGTCTGTTTGGGTAGTCTTATAAATGTCGACGAACCGTTGTTGTCTAAGTAGACCAGTAGCGGCTCTATGAATGCATGCTCCTCTCCCACACCCCTCATCATGCTGTCCTTCATTTGATGGAAATAAAGAATACGCTTATTACGCCTGAATGTTATGCAATTACTCTTACACTTACTGCAACCATCTTAAGTGTATTTCTGTTGAATTTCGTTAATTAATAATTATTTTGATAAGAGAAAAATTACGTCACGTCCAATCAGCGTGCTACTTTATGTAAATTGTTATTTGTTTAATTTTAATATAAATTTCTTATTAAAATAATATTTTAAAACTGACAAAAGCATATATTTTTAGCAAACGCTTACAGTTGATCGAATGGCATTTATCAAAATCGTTATCAACACTTTGGCAGGGTGAGGAAGAGGAGGTAGTGAAAGTGAAGAGGGTGAGGTCCTTCACTTTGGGTATAATATTTATTCAGTGCCTAATGAAGTAAGAAAATATGAAATAGAAAAAATATGAAAAATGAATAAATATGTCAATTGATTTATTTACTTATCTTTAACAGAGGTTGTAAACCTTTTCAACTTCATTACACTTTGAAATGTATATTTATCAAATATAACATAGATAAGCATTTTCAATAACAGAAATAGCATAAATTGTTGGCCGTCTATCTCAAGGACTAAGCGTGATATGCCGACGATATTAATATGTAAGTAAGGTAATGTTTTGAGCCAGGCCATGCTCTAGAGCTAGGCTAGGCTTGAGTATTCAGAGCCGGCCCTAGAAATGCAGGGTCACGCATACAAAAAAATTATAATTAATTTCTTTTACTAGAACAAATTGACATAATAACAAATGATTAATAAATAAATTACTATTAAAATTATTATGATGAAAAATATAATTTGATATACGAAACCAGAAAGAATCATTTTCTAATAGAACAGTTTGTAAAACAGTCCGGTGAAGTACGCAGTCGATTCGGACTAGTGCTGACAATCAAAATTATGTCGGTATTAAATCGAACTGTAAATTACATAACTAATACTACTGATTAGTACAGATTCAAATGACGTTAGATTATAAAAGTATTTAGTAGCTTAAATATTATTATATATATATGATAGTTCAAATCACGATAGTTCGACGGCGACTTATACTTAAAAGAGGTTATAAGAGCGGCATAAATCTATAATACGATAATGAATTTTATCTCATTCGTTTCTATATACATTATAGAAAAATAAATGAGTCAGTGCTTTTTAGTTATATCGGCAGTTTATACCCCACAACTTGTTTTAAGTATGAGTCGCCGCCGAACTCTCGTAATTTAAACTATAATATGCAAATGTACCAATTAGTGTCTTATATGTATTGAAGTTTTAAAATCGGCAAATTGAAACACAAATTACCACTTTATTCAAAATTTATTTCAACAAATAAATTAACTAATACGTTTTCTAAACAATAACAAATTCTAATTTAATTCTGAAATTGTAACCTAATGTCAAATGTATAGACAATTCAGTACGTCATAAAAAAGTAGTCGATTCATTTTTTTGATATAATGTATGTTATTATTTAGAAAACATATTACTTAATCTTTCTTGTTAATTTTTATTTAATTTCTTTCGCAGATTTATCATATTTATAAGCATTCCATACGTCAGATGCATACTTGCATTGCTAATTTATTCACTCGTTCAAAAGCAATAGAACTAAATATATCTCAATCGAAAATATTACCATTGTTACATAATTTACATGCTTTCAGGTTTCATGGGTTATATATTACACTTGGATAAGAAACGTTGGTGTTTTTACCAAAATAACTGTTGTTAATATTTGATTTTAAAACGATTTTTTTTTTTGCGATTACAAAAATAGTAAAAATTCTATTTCCAGAACACCCTGTTAAATGATTCAAGGTATTGGACAAGGTGATTGACAGACAGCAAATACGTCAATAACAGACGTATTCCAGTTCGGTAATAATGCGTTTCAGGAGCGCAGAACATTGAAATGGATAAAAGAATCTTTGATGTAAGCCATTCCATCTAACGTAAGAATCTAACCTGCTTCGATTTCTTTCAAACTTTGTATTAAATATTATATTTTTTCGCGGCGGAAATATTATTTTTTATTATGCTTGGAATTTGGTTTATTAGTTTAGTCACACGTCTGACAAACCATAATTTTTTTTGAAAATTTTAAAGGTCCCTTGTCTATTATTTTACTAATTTTATAATATGAAACGTTTACTCGTGGTAGCTGTAAGTAGTATTTGAAGTTTGTCCCCTTTTTAAAATTTGTTGTATAAGAGAGATAGTCGGTGGGTAATAAATTTTAATCCCTTTAAAGATGAAAAGGGCGAAAATGAATATATGAATCAATAAAATCTCTTATATTACCGCAACTTATAAAAGATAGCCAACTTTGTTAATATATAGTACAGTTTTATAGAAATAAGGATATGGTTCACAAGTCAATTGCTTCAAAAATTCAAATTGTATTACAACAATGCACGTACGGATGGGTTGACAACCCCTGTCATATCTTTGTTTCAACATATCTGGTCGAACGACTTCTCTGATAAGGTCACCCACGTATTCAACTGCATACCACGCGTGTCATATGATAGAAATAGATTTCTTTTATCTTAAAATAAAATCTATTTTAATTGCATATAGAAATAATGTATTAATAATACATTGAGGTATCATATTATAAGTTAGCGCTGCATGTTAATATAAATGGCAAATATTCTTTTATTAGACGCACGTAACTAAATAGCGGAAAAATACCTAGCTAAATTTAAGTTAATTTTTAATAGATATGTTGTTGAATTTTGTCATTTGTAGAATGTGTATAATTATAAACAACTTTCAAAGACTACTTTACCCAAAACTATCAAAAGACCTAAAGTTTATATGCTTTAAATACTAAAATTTAAAGTTTGTAAATCGATTGTCATTTTAGTACACTGCCACCATCTATATCTAACTATATAACCATGAAGTAATGTTTCACCTCAAGTAATTCGCATATCACATACCTCAATAAATTCGTATGATGACGTATAGATGGCGACACTATTGATGGATTTTTAGATAGTACCAACCTTCAAACGATATGTGTTAAAATTTCATGACATTCTGAGCATTACTTTATAAGTTACAGTGGTTTTAGTGACGCTACTTTTGTAATTTTCAAAACAGTAGAAAAATCTGATTTTCGTGTGTTAGTAAAGCATTGCTTTTTTATGGGAAATAGTACTGTTCAATGAATATCTGTTGTATAAAAAAGATGGTATATTTGCTACGTGTGACGTACCATGCATTGAAATTTTCTATAACGTTGGATCCATTTAAAGAAACAAAATTACTTTTTTAATTGTTACCATCTCCTAAAATATAAAGAGTTATTAAATAATAATTAATGAACATTTGAAGGTCTGGTAGCCAAGTTTATCAATATATAGCACAGTTTTATAGAAATGAAGACATGATTGAAATCGATTTACCGTTTTGGACTTGAATTAAATGTAATCAAACGTATTAATTAGTCAATATTACGAAAGGGGAAAGTCCCCATTGGCCTCTACCTGCGCACGCCCTTGAACCAACTCATCCTTGATAGCAATGTAATAACCTACAGTTATGATACTTGTTGACACTGCTGAGTACTACTTATCGATTTCTAATTAGTAAACTGGCAACATATTAACTAATGAGTGAGTGATATGTTTATCTTTACATGATAAGAAATTCCTGAGTAAAACAAAAACAACTACATTTTTCTTGAGTTTAATAAAATTGTGAAAAGAATTTTTTATTTTTATTTATCGATTGACGACACAATTGGTAAGAGCATTGATGTTAAACACTGACTGTTGTGTCTTCGAGATTTGGTCAATATAGGCTGGCATCGCAAAACTCTAGGAGTAGAGGGAAATCAAATCATGATTGATATAAATCGGGCAATAGTTATATTTTCTCGGTTTGATTATTATGAGGTTAAATTGATTATGTACTGATTTACATAATCATAAATTTATTAGGCAGCGGTGTAGTTCACATATATGAGACTGCGTCACCATAAAAATTGTGGTAGGACTCGGCATTGGAAGTCCAGTTTATTAGTGAGATATCTCCAAAAAACTAAGAGATTTGAATGTGACATGATTATGTACTGATTTACATAATTATAAATTTATTAGGCAGCGGTGTAGTTCACATATATGAGACTACGTCACCATAAAAATTGTGGTAGGACTCGGCATTGGAAGTCCAGTTCATTAATGAGATATCTCCAAAAAACTAAGAGATTTGAATGTGACATGATTATGTACTGATTTACATAATTATAAATTTATTAGGCAGCGATGTAGTTCATATATATGAGACTTCGTCACCACAAAAATTGTGGTAGGACTCCGCATTGGAAGTCCAGTTCATTAGTGAGATATCTCCAAAAAAAACTAAGATATTTAGAATGGGCATGAAATCTAAATTTGAATACTTTTCCTGATTCAATATTCAGATAAGTAATAAATGCTACCAAGCAATGCTTGTTGGAATGCATACAACTTCACGGCGAATAGAAATTCGTATAAGCTGACGTATGGTGGCCGTATATCTTCGAATACTACGGATGGCGGCATAAATCTTTCTTTAATAAAGAGTAAATTTTCGCAGGAGTTAAAAAGTAACGTTTATAATATATTGCAGAAGATCTAGCAAGTGAGTTTTAGCTGCAGTGAGCTATAGCTATAAAAATGTTCATAACCACTGGTATTCCTAACCTAAAAAGCACGTACAGAATTCCATATATTTTTATGTTTAGAAAATAGAACACGTAAAATATGAATGTTTTTAAATACACTAGCTAAAATTTTATTTAAACATTTTTAGCATAAATATAAATAATTTAACGTTAATGAATAATATACAAACAAGTTCCAAGGCAACAATTAAAAAAAAAAACCAGTGTAATTATTAGATAAATATCTTGGTGAATAATAAACATAACTCGTGCATACATAAAATATAATTACTATGTAAAGCAATATAATAAACTGATAGTTTTGTAAAAATAAATACTCACCAACAAATTCTTCACAAATATCAACTCCTCTTAATGCTTCTATACACGGTATGCAAATTGTCCAACATTTTAATATTGCTTGATCGTATTTGCGTTTAAATTCATTCTGTAAATATGTAATATGTGAATTCTGTTACATGTCTGATGATAATTTAAATATTATCATAAATTTAACAACGATTCATGACTAATAGATTAAATATTTGTTTACCTGCAGCAAGTTGAAAAATGTGTTCTGTAACACTGCGTCTGACATCGTGTACTATTATTTGAATTCTACCTAGTCGTTTATTGTTCATTTGTAATCAGTAATTTTTTGTTTAGAAAAGAATAAAACCATATATAAATAACTGTATTACCGACAATAATAAATATTATATAAATCATTTTATCAAAGCTCCTTACCTTAATAATAGATATCTAATTATCATAGTATAATTAAAAGCCCGATAATTAATTTAAAATTACTTTAATTAATAATAAAGTAGAAAGTTATAAAGACATATGTAAAATTATACAACAGACAAAGTATTTCACGAAAGACTATGTTTGAAACATTATTAGTAAAAAGAATACACTTTTACAAGTTGTAAAATGATACATTATTTTGATATAATTCTTATCAATCATATTCTTTAATATATCCCCGCTTTGGAGAAATCTACCGACGATTGTTATATTAATACATTCTATTAATATTATAATTAAAACAGAAAGTTATCGTAGTGCCATCTAATTCCTAATAGTACGTAGTAATAAACCAATGTATCTGCTAAGCAGAGTTACTTTTATGTAAAATATTTTACATTCTGTGATCTATTTTACTTATCATAAAACTTTCATCCTCTTATTATTTAAAACTTAAAAATACATAGTCTTTAATATAACATCGGCGGATTAGAAATTGTCTAAAACTGTACTAAATGCAAAATTTACAATGTTTTGTTTCAATAATCTCCTATCTATTTTATATTTAAGGTTTGACAAAGCAAATAAAGAAAACAGATTTCAACCTTATTTTCAAGATAGCGGCAGAATTGAGTCGCTCTATACCTCGAATATATAAATTCAAATTTATATCCATGTGTGACAACCTTATATGACGAAAAAAGTAAATTGGTGTTTACCCAAAATGTAATGAATATCTTTAGGATAATACATATTTTATTTATTACGATATAATTAAAATAGGTTTAGATATATGGGATACGTTCTGTTGGCACATTTTAACAAATACCCAAAATGCGCGATGATGAATTTCGTTGTGCTATCTGTCTGTGTTAAGATGAAAATATAATAAAGAATACAAAGACAACACCGTTGCGAAGATGCTGGCTGCTGTCTTCGGGTTCGATCCCCGATCTAGATATATTTTCTGAAATTGGTTTTTACCAAGTTAAATTCATTATATACATACACATATATCAAGCCACGACATAAGATAAATTACCAACATAGTAGGTGAACGTTGGTGATCAGAAATAGGCCTATGTTAAATAAATTAAAATTAAAAAAAATACAATTTTGTTATAAATTTTATTTAGCTGAAAATACACAAATAAATAGAAACATGATATGTATCACAGCGGTCAGCACTTTTTTCATTAAGTTAAATTTTTATAATTGAAATTATATTTCATATTTGCTAAAATTAAAATTTTCAAACAGCAATAAATTCTCCTGAAAATTGAATATATAAAATATCTTACACTATATTAAAGGCTAAGGTATTATATTTAATAACAATATTAAAATTGATTATTTCAACAAAGAACATTATATTTTGTGAGAAAATAATATTGGAAAATCGATAATATTTGAAAACTATGTGAGCATGTGCAAATGCTTTTTTAAGAACTGTTATATTTTTCGAGAAAATTAGTTTCTTTTTTCATCACAACAATAATATATGATTGATCAAAATATTGATGCTAATATTTTCTTTTAAAGCAATTTCTCTCGGAAAATATAAGCATTGTGCATTAGCAGAAGCGTAAGAGTTTTAAAAACTAATTTTTAAACTAAATTTTTGATTATAGTTTAGTTAAATAGAAGTTGAATTTAAATTTCAATAACTACTAAAACTTTCTATATTATATTTTATTCCTGCCTTTAGATTTGGCTAAATTTTTGAATTAAAACCTGTATCTTTTAAATACAAATATTAAACATTAAAAACATAATTTTCATATATATTTTAAAACATTAATTTGGTGATATGTCTGAAATTACAGCAAAGAATATTAAGTTACGTAAATGCTCCATAATTATGTTTAACAGGTAATTGATAAATATTAACGTTTAATATTTGTAAAATATTCTACCATAGAACAAGAGTTAAAATCTACTTTCGTATATTACGAATGAAACAATCCTCTATTATTATTATTGTAAAAGCAAAATTGTTTTACAACAATTTTATGTACTAGAAGGAATGTAAAAACATGAAAATTGAATTGTACCCCAATAATATGCAACAAATATTGGTTTTATTTAATATATAAACGTTATTTAATATGTATTTAAAATAACTGTAACAAGGTTTATTATAAACCTTGGTTTATACTCTAGTTTTTCAGCTCTCATTTCTGTTTAAGTCGAACATAACTGTAGATTAAGTAAGCAAGTTACGTCGGTTACATTTTGGATTTCAAACCCATTTTTCTAGTTAAACTTCAGTCTTAATGAGTCAAGTTGAAATAAGAGTTGACAAAAACAGTCGCAAGTACCACAGCCAGGGCCGAATTTAAGCATAGGCTACATCTTATGATCCTGATCACATCATACTCTAATCACCAAGTAAAAGCTAAGACAGGTAGCAACCTTGAATGGAGTCTCAAATACTTTATTTTAAGATTTGTGAATAAGTATTTTGAAATAATCCACTTAACTAATAAATATTAATGAATAAATTACTGGGGGACACCTCAAATTATTATGAAGTTATTATTGTTTATAGTTGCGAAAGATTCATAATTATAATTCATAATATAAAATTTATACAGTTTTTTTTTATTGTTTTATGAAATGTGAACTAATCGAACTGTGTTAATGTAAAATGAAATTAATAACAATAATTACAAAAGTACATTAAATTTTCTGTAATATAGGAAACAATATTTATTTATAAATTTATATATTTATAAATAAATTTCGTGCATAAAATATGATAAAACTCATAGTTAATACATACAATTATTATTTGTTGAATCTATTTTGAACACATAAGGCCTCTGTATGCATTCGAACGATTTATAAGTGTTCATATATTTTTAATTATTGCATATAATTAAGCGGCTTTTCGATGATAGGTTTGTGTTATGAATCGAATAAGAAATAAGACTATACTTTATTTTCTAAATATATGCTAGCAATATGTGCAGTTATAATTTGTGCAATTCAATCTTCGGTTAGACTAGATTTTTAAATGTTTATATATGCAAATAAGATTCTTTAAGTAGAGACCCGTAATTATGATCATAGAATATATATTACTATATTAAATATATAGATAAACTTTCTTATAAAGCAAATATGATTTGGAATGAACATAATTAAAGTATAAGGAACGGTTATAAATTATTTCAATAAAGAAAATAATAATAAAAATAACTACTTAATTAAAAATATACAATTATAAAAATGCATACAAAATAATGTAATCTGATGGCATGAATTATATTACATCAATATAGAATATAAACAATAATGCATGTATGATTGATTACATAGTGTTAACAGGTACAGTATAAAATAGTGAAAATATAAAGCTCTTTTGTTCGATAATTTAAACGAAACATATAAACGAAATATAATATAAATAGAAATTTTAGTTCAAATTTAAAACTTCATATTTCGTATTCAATTCATAATACAAAAAACATATAAACACATTTATTTCTAAGTAACACATACTTAATACTCAATTGGATTTGGATCACGCGGTTTTTGTGAATATTTTAGTCCTAAAGAGTCTGCCATTTCATCTATTACTTCCAGAGCATAATCCAGCTGTTCCTTGGTATGGGCTGCTGACAAACAAAAACGAATTCGTCCTGCCATTAATGGTGTCGCAGGAAAACCTACGCCAACAACTGCTATTTTACGAGTTGTAAGTTGTCTAACCATAGCTCTATAACATAAAATGAATAATTATTACAAAATCAAATTCAAAATATATTATTAGAAATTTATAAGAACATACCCAATTTTAGAAAATAGATAAACTAATAACGGTACAACAGGTGAGTCTTCATGTCCGTAAGTTATTACACCAATCTGAGCAAGGCGTCGTCTGAAATATCTACAACAAAAAAAAAAGTAAAATAACAGTTATTATACATTATTTTTTATCAATACGATATTGATTTTCTTCTGTATATATTAACCTTGTGTTTCTAGCAAGTTGGTTGATTCTTCGTTGTCCTTCAGATGTACCATCCTTTCCCATCATAATCTTCATAGATGTTAATATTTGTTGTGCTACAGGAGGTGACATAGAGCTAGCGTAACACTGGGCATGACTGTTTACTCTCAAGAAATTAATAAGTTCTTTGGATCCAGCAATATAACCTCCAGCAGATCCAAAACTTTTTGTATAAGTACCCATCATTATATCAACTTCCTTTGGGTCAATTCCGTAATAATCCAAAACGCCCCGGCCATGTTTTCCCATAGCTCCAACACTGTGGGCTTCATCTAAATACATATATGCCTTGTATTTCTTTTTTAAAGCCAATATTTCTGGTAGTTTTACTATTGATCCTTCCATACTAAATATTCCTTCAACAATAATTAGAATCTTTTTCCAAGGTTCACCCGTTTTTGGTTGTCCATAAACTATAGCATCCTCTAAAACTTTTTCTAAATGTTTCACATCTGAAATTAAAACAAAAAACTTTTAGTTACATAATTAATAACATTTATTCTATTCATAACCACTGTTCATTTACGTACTATTATGTTTGAACACTTTTGTGGTTGCTCCAGATAATCTTAATCCCAAAATAATAGATGCATGATTTTTTTCGTCACTTATAACAAGACACCCTGGAGATAAGAATGATGGTAAATTTAAAGCGTTTGTTGCAAAGCCCATTCCAAAAGATATAGCGTCTTCAACACCCAAAAATTCGGCGGTCAATTTCTCAAGTTCGTTGTGTAGTGGATTCGTACCAAGTTCGTGACGCGTACTACATAAAGCAAGACCATACTCTTCTATCGCTTCTTCCGCATCTCTAGCACAAGGTCCTGTAGCTTCGGCAAATCCTAGGTAATTATAAGATCCCAAATTGAGACAACGCGTCTCCGTTCCGGTAAATCTAAAAACATTATTAATAAATATACACCGATTTACGAGTGGAAAATATATTTTATATTATATCTTACTCAAATGTCCATCCATAATCTTTAGTAATTCTGTCTTTGAGTGTAACTTCTGCACCTGGAACACTGCAGATTGGTCTATTCCAACAATCTCGAACCCGTCTATATACATAATTTAAATAAAACCCTTCAAATCTGTCAAATAGTGGAACGTACCCCTGAAGAACAGAAGAAACAAATTAGTATATACACTTCACATAATGAAGCTAATATGTATGGCTTGTTCACTTCAGATATGTGAATATGAATACTTACTTCTCTATTCTTTTCAGTCGCTACATTTGGAGTAAAAAACAACTGGTTTATATAGCCCAAAATCATTAATAAATAAAACCCTAAATAAGTAAGGCATGCTGTATGGAGTGGTACTTTCTCAAACGATTCTTTACATCTGTTTGGATCGTCATAGTCAAACCGTTTATTTTCTTCTTTAGGTTGTTCATTTAATCCCTAAATTAAATAAAAAAGTTAATTTTAATACAATAGTGTGGTTGATTAATCGTTAAAAGGGTTAACAAATAAATATTATAGGGTTTCTACCTTGATGTGGCCATTTCCTGTAGCATTTATATATCCATTTTGTATGCCGTTTTTCGCTTTATGTTTAGATGTTTCTTCCTCAATAATATTATTTGACAAGCCAGCTTTAATTCCATTTTGATTTCTTATACAACCATTCCCATGTCTTTTAGTCGCCATTTTAATACCGGCACTGACAAGAGGTGCTGCTGTTAGATACAGCTATCAGTTACCAGTTTTGTCAATAGATGTCGCACGTTACACTTCTGCAATTCTGTAAATAAATTTAATTATGAATTTTTGAAAAGACATATGTATATAAAAAAGAAAAGGTGTAGTACAGGTGTAATGAGACAAGCCATCCGAACGCAGTATTTTTATGCTACTAATTAAATTAGTGTTTTAATGATTCACTGTATGAAATACAGCAGGCATTGAGAAAGGGAGTGACTCATGTTCGTTACTAGTCGGTAGCACGACATGACATTGTGGGGCCGGGGTAAGTAGGGGTATAACACTCAGTTGAACTTGCACAAATATTTCACTCTTCAGCCCGTAGTGCACGAAAGCTTTTAAGCAAATCTGGCAACATCTCCAAACGTCGAATATTATTTGCCGGTTTATTCTTTTGTCTACAACTCGTGACATTTGACAGATAAATTTTTAAGTGTACATAACAGAAACAAAAAAGCTTGTATAGTATTAAAGTCAGTTTTAATTTTAAAAATAAAAAAATTATAAAAAATGGAGGGTGTATTATTACCTCAAGTGTCAAATGATGTGAAAGAAAATGTAAATAAACTAGAAGCTGCGTCTAAATCAGATGAAAGCCACTCCCAGAGCGAAATTCCACAACCCTTAAAAAGAGAGCAGGACTCTTTAGATGATTTCGAGCATCTAGATCACGATATTTCACCTGGACCTCAGGTGGGTACTGAAAAAAAAGATATCGTTGAACTATCAGAGCCTGAATTCGCACCACGTGCGACTGCCGACCATCTTGCGGCAATCAATAATACGCTTAGTAGCAGTGACGCACCAGGAAAATTCGCAGACGAGTTTTCCGCAGTTTTTACTGAAACTAAAGCACCGGTGGCGCCTTCAATTCCAATTAGTAACTTGTTGGACAGTAGTTTAATTGAAGAAGACAATCGTCCAGTTATGGGTGACATAAAATTAAATCAAGTGCAAGACGACTTTTTATCTGGATTAACCAATCCACCTCCAGTGCCTCCACACGGTGCTGCTTCAGATTTTCTTGCTGATTTATCTGGAGGCATATCAGCCGCCACTCGAGATTTCATGGACAGTGAACGGGATATCGTTATGCATAGAAATGTGTCCCCATCACCTATTTCTGCAGCTAAAATAAGTTTGGATCATCTTGCAGAAAAGTTCTCCGACAGCGAGCCTGAAGGTGACGATTTTAAAATGCCAGCAGATTTGCCAAAAGAGCCTGAGGAAGATCATTTCTCTGACTTCCCCATAAAAGAAGATTTATTTAAACCCTTCGAAACGAAAACAGCTGACGTTTTTAAAGATGTACTGTCAAATGATAACTATGAAGATGTTTTTTCGAAAGTCGAAGCTGAAAAACCTATCGAATTAAGCGAACCTAACCTAAAACCAAAAGCTGAACCTCCTGCACCACCTAAACCTGTCAAAGAACAAAGTTTCGTTCTCGAAAAACAATTTGAGGATCCAGAGCCTGTTAAAAAAGTGGAAGACCCCATTTGTTTGAAGCCTGTTATTAAGAAACTGTCTCCAGAAAAGGAAGTCATGCCCGTCGAAGCTATTTTCTGTCAAATGGGGCTGGGTGAGTCACTTATTTGTAATTGATATTGTACTAATCTCTTTTATTTTAACCTTATGCTTTTTTGCTTATCGATTCTTTTTGTTACACCTGTTCTACATGTATATATTCTAAGTTTACGTAACCCAGGGCTCTGCACGCTCTAGGCTTGGAGGCAGACATTCTCGCTCTAATGCACCGCTGAACACGACCGTTAATAACACTTTTTTATTTTAAATTTTACAGTCATTTTTAATTCAATTCACAATCTCAGTTCATAAAACTTAAGTATTATACTTATGGCTATTTTTATTAGAGTTGTAACTGATGTTCTATTTGAATATTGTATTTCATTTTTTTTATGATTTTTCGAGAATAATCTTTTTCATGACGCCTACTATTATTTGCATACGTCTTAGCTTGGTAAAATGTGGTAAATTGGAATGTGCATGATCTCATTGCTCTTAACAAATCGCTAACTTTAGATTCGCAATATTAACATAAAATAAAATATGACACACCGGTCGGTACAAGCGAACGCACGTATGTACGTATATCGCACTGTCAGAGATTATTCATTTTTTCGGGTGCGACGTTAATACTATATAATATCTGTTTAAATCTATGATTTAATTTATTATCATGACATTAATTATTTCATTTTATCTAAATAATCTAAAGTCTTTTATATAATATGCAGTTGTTAGGTACCCGGTGTTGTTCGGTGAATAAATCCAAATACATTTTAAATTATTATTTCTTATTTTACATTTGTGTACTGTCCATTTGTGTACAATCCATTCATTACATTATACAAGTAGTAAATTGAATCCGAGGATAATAAATCTATATATTTCAGTATATAGTTTTTTAGTTTAAGATAAATTACCTTTTTTTTTTATTAGTCTCACACTAAATTCAATAGTTTCCAATCACTGTTACATAATTTTTATATAAATGATAGCTTCATATTTACTATTTGAAACCACTAGGTTCTTTTAAATCCTTGTTTGTTCAATATACCAGTAACCTTGGTTATATTACAACTACAAAGTAGTTAACTATACTTTGTTTTAAAAACTGTTGATTGCGTAGTAGCTAATTTTTATAATACAGTTTGTATTTATGCAGATGTGCTTGTTGCACACTTTCTATGAAGTATACAGTTCATACAAGGTCAATATATGTTCTTTAAATATAAAATATATCTAATACATAGCACACAAAATTAATAACTGTGTATCTCATTGCAGAAATTGGCGCAATACCTGATAAATAATCTTTTCTAACTATTTTAGATGAGGTGATTCCGAATATTTTAGTTTACCAGCTTCAATTTGCTTCATTTTGTAATATTTACGCCGTCGGGAAAGTTACAAAATGAGCTAAGCACTTCAAATAATATAAAAAATATAATTTCAATTTAAATTCTAAATACATTGTATTATTTTTTAATCATATCCTGATGTTACTCATTGAGGTTTATGTGAATTGAATATCTTAACTTTATATTATTCTGCATGTAATTAATATTTTAATACAATCACGAGGTGTATTATGAGTAATTAGAAACTTGAGGTCAATAAATTATTTAAACATAATTATTAAGGCGAACGTATTCTTGGAAATTTATGATTTAGCGATGTAGCGATACAATCAAAAGTCACTTGTTTTAAATAAAGTCAGTTCTTATCATAATCACTATCATTATCATTGCGGACTGCACAGTCTATTGATAATGGACGCATACTGTTGGTATTGGGTGACTAACTTTAAGTATATTGATAAAATTCTTATTAGATAATATACAAGTACAAAAAATGTACCCATGATAAGAATGAGTCATATGCGTCACGCCTGATTTATGAATAAACCATATTACAACATTATATCGTTGTATAATCGTGTTATAATCTCAATGTTAATAAGAATTTAATATCATCATGATTTTGTACCTTTTTATAAATAAAATACCGATTAATTTCTTTGTATTGACGAACATTTTTTTCTAAGAATTTTATTAAATTAGAAGTACATCATAAATTCGTTTTATTGTCATTATTTTTTAATTTGAAACAAACAACAAAACTATAAAATAGGTATTTATAGAAGCTGATTTGATTGTTTTGTTTTGAATAAAACCTGAAACAAATAAAATATTTCTGGTTTTTTTGTTTATTGTACAAAGTAATACACAGCAATTTTTATAAAATATTTTGTAATAATATATTGTTTAAAGAGGTTTAATTTTGCCTGAAAGGTCCTATTAAGAAGTGTTTGAGTTTATTAATCCGAACAAACTTACTCTTCAAAAACTATTAAAATATGTAAAATAAATTTTATTATGTTACATAAACCTAATTTTGTTTAGTGTTTGTTATCTCACCGGCGCCTATATTCATTGCTAGACATATATGTAATATCGGATTAACGCTTGATACTAAAAGTTCTATAGACAGTTTGCCGGAACTGGTCTAATAATTGTAACGGGATACACAAATAAATTTCGCGTGTGTGCAAAAAATAACAGGTTATTTGCAATATATAGTAAAATACTGGCCTTGTAAAGATCTAACAGTACTAGAAGGTTCTCAATTTTTTAATACACCACTGTATATATTTCAACTTGACGAATTTCATTACAGTGTCTGATAGTCTCCTTTTATAGAAACATAAGATGCATTATTATTTAATTAGACCCAATGTTTATTGAAAATCTATAAAACTATACTATAAGAACTTACATTGAATTTGTGTTCAAATTGACCTATATTTAATTATTTTAATATAGGCTCATTATTTTTCGTTATCAATTTGCGATATTTCACCATTTCATGAATAATTATTAATATTAACTTTAATTATGTATTTAATACATGTAATTACTAGCAGTGGCAGACAATGATAGGTTTGTGAAACAATTCCAACTCAAGTTACGTGTATTTAAGATTTGCTTAACATAACAAAAGTTACCTGTTACGTACATGATTTTATTTAATATACAACATTGTGAAATTAAATCTGCAAGTCATATAACTTGTTAAAACACCATTTCTGGAATTATAAAATATTGAAGGAGTGTTTTTTACGATTAGCGGCTATTAAAGAATACCTGTTTAGATTAAATATGTTTTGCTTAAGTAAAATATTACATCAATGTAACATAACATAAGATGTCCATACTTATGTTTGTTAAAACTTAGCAATTTATTTTTAAATTTCACAAACACACTCTTTGTGGCATTATACCGTCATCATTATTTTTTAAATGTACAAAATAATTAATTAACTAAAACGAGAAAAATAATTTATTTTATAGATTATAAATAATGCAAACGTGATGCGCCTGAAGTACGTAATTCAATAATTGAAGCCTCAATCTTTTATTGTTCATAAAGTATATGATAAACAATTTTTCTATTTTTTGTTTATTACATTGTTTTTATTTTTACGTTTTACGTTATTTTTCATTGTTTATTGCACATTCTATAAAGAATAATAAGGTTGATATAAATAACGGAAAAAATAAATATAAATAATAAACAAATAACAATTTAATATAAACATACATATAAGTAGTATATATATACGTTAACACTTCTGATACGTTTACGTCAATAGTAAGTTATGAGAACTAGAGTGAAATATTGAGTTAGTAATGTTTGATGTTTTTTGCTTAAAATGGCAGCTGTCATTTTCATACATTTAGATCTAACAACAAAAAAGTAATATACTTTATTTTCTGTATCACTTTAGTCTTTATTTATTTAATGTCTGTCTATTTCCGAAACTGTGTACAATGTTGACATTTTTTATAGTATCGTGGCTACACCAATTGAAGTTTGATGACTACAAAATCAAGAAAATATAGCGTTGTTCGGGGCACAATCGATATTGGTCAATGTTCCGTTAGTCTTAGAAACAATGTCATTTTTCTACTAAAAATGTTGTGCAAAAAACTGCTACCTTACGTACTGCAGTAGGTTATTCTTAAAATTTCAATACGATGAATAATGACTGACCTAAAGTGCACACCACTTCAAAAACTGTTGTTCTTAAAGAAAACTGTTTTTTTAACTCTTTTTATAATGATTACAGTGTTATAATTTTTAATTTTGTAAGTATATGTTTGCAGTTAAAATGTTACGCGTTGCATGAAATAACGCTATAAAAAACTTAGTAATATTTCAAATATGCATATCTAACTGCAGTTACAGACTGGCGTACCCTATTACTAATCACAGAAAACGAAATATGTGATAATGCAACAAGGAAAATTACAAAACAAAAGCTGCAGGTTTTCAATTCCTAATCTACATAACAATAATTAAATAATTTTATTTTATACTCTTTTAAATTTACTGCTGGTGTAATAGGAAAAAACATTGTAAAATTAGTAACCTAGTAAAATAGTAAATTAGTAATAGTATTAAGCATAATTAATACACAATAAATGAATTTAAAAATAATTTTTATAGATTGGATCTGCATAAATAAATGTTTTTAACAGTGTTGTACAAGAAAATGAATGAATCAACATTTTTGTAGTGTCAAAATCGCGTTTTACAAGATATGTACTCGTGTATTTGTTTCGAATGATTAAGATGTTACATGTATGTTACATGTTACTGTATGTAGCATCTTAGTACATATTACTCGGAATTATTATCATACCTGTTTTAAAGATAACAGTGTCTTCCGATGGTTCAAATTTCGATGCCACTTATGTTAAACAAACGTTGCAAATTGTTTTTATTTTTAAAATAAGTCACTCACTGAATAATATTTAATGTTTGCACGTGTATTTTTTAATAAATGACAACTGTAGTACAAATGGTATACAATCGTTCCGTTTTACATTTAGCTTGTCGCCATCACCATAGCATACCATACGCGAAACAGATTGTTGTCCTTATAACCGTGGTCAACTTACAACTAAACTACATTTGGTTTGTACATCACATTCTAACAAGCCACGATATCAGTTATATTATATGTCACGTGGTATACGTATAATATTAACAGATAATATTATACGTAGAAATTTTTTTTATTTGTTGAAGTATGTACATATGACATTTTTAAATTATTTTTTTATATTGTAACAATTGAAATATGTTTAATACTTGTTCGTACAATGCAGTAATTTAAAACCTAGATTTGTATATTTATGTATTCTAACTTATTATCTGAAATACAGGTAATTTTTTTACCGCAAACTACCAAGTCGTCTCATCAGGCCTGCAGGCTCTGTTGTAAAAATGTAGTACATTAAATTTAATAAACAATGCATAACACAAAAGAAAATAAAGGTATTCATAATCCAATGCATTTACACTATTGAAAAATGTTTGATTTTAAATCTGTCATACCTATCTTCTAGTGTCTTTAAGATTAAATTATATAATGGATTTGGATCGTCAGTTTAAAAGTGTTTTTAGGTTTTAATTTCCGTTATTTTATTAGTTAGTGACTTGCAAAATATTATATTGCTGTTCCAGATTCAATTCATTTGATGACACGTTTTGTTTCAAGTTTGCAAACAGAAAAAGTCACAAGTAATTCGTAGTATAATTTAATTAATTTTGAAGTTGCAATTACATATTATATGTTAATAATATAATACATTTTTTCTCAATTTGGCCCGCTTAGTACTTTCAATAGCTCAAGGAGGTTGCAAACTCATATTTCACATATGTATTTACTATACGTGTCGTGAAATACAAAATAAATATTGGTTTTATTTTTTTAAATGGCGGTTTTTCTAAATACGATCTTAAAATTCTGGAACTCGCTCTACAGGTTCCTCAACTTTGGGTAGTCTTAGCACAAGATATAAATAATTTGCTTTGTCTGCATTATCACTGTTACTGCATATGTTTGTAACAACTGTATTTGAAATGGGTGTTTCCAAGCGACTGACGCAGATATACTCGTATTTTCCAAAATAAATTTAAGTTATTTAAGCTATTGTCTTTGACATTAAATTTTTAACTGATAATGTGACACTCAATAAGTTGTATGATGACAATCCATGTGTTTTTTAAATAGTGCTAACCTTCAAACGATATGTGTCAAAATTTCATAACATTCTGACTATTACTTTACAAGTTACAGTGGTTTTAGTAACGCTCCATTTGTTATTTTCAAAACAATGGAAAATTTTGAGTTTCGTGTGTTGATAAAGCATTGTTTTTTAATCGCAAAAATACCATAGTCTAAATTACACTTGTCAGTCCATTGCTTTGCTTGAACGGTATTTTTAAATTTAAATATAATTGGAATATATTATTGGCTTTGTATATTTTTTAGTCTCATTGTATAGATAAGAATTTAATTTATTCAGGAGGTGTTTGTTTAAAATAGTAGTTTGCCCCGTTTCACTGAACGCGACGAACGCGAATTATAATTTGCATACTTCCAAATAAAATTGAAAAGAATTTCATCAAGTTTTTAATTTTCTGTTTTTTCGTTATCAAATTTCTGAACGTTTAAAATTTCAACTTTCTATCTATCACGAAATATTGTTTTTTTTAAAGTAATTTTTTTTTAGGTTTTCCTAAATAACGGCATCTAAAGGGAGATTTAGATATTTTAGATAAACTTAGAAATGTATAAATAAACTAAAATTAAAAATATTTAATACAGTCAACACTTTAATAATAAATAAAATAATTCATCTATTACATTCAATACAAAGTTTGATATTCTTCATTTAATAAATTTATATAATAGTTTTATTATTATCACCACCACGCTAGCTATGTAATAAATTATACATAAGTTGTCTTTCTTGTTGCAGTTATAGTGTTTCTTCAATTCCTTAGCATTGTAGCGGCCTACGTTAATTAATGCTTACGTAAGAAAAGTCCAAGTTCGTTGTTTTGAATACGTATAACCATAGCCGTCTGCAGAGTGAGTGACAACGGGGTTACAAATTCGCAAATCATTCTGAATTCTGATAAGATACAAATATTAGTTATTTAGTCTTTAAAATATGTATTACAGTTTTTAACGTTTGGCCCTTTAGAAATTTTTCTGTGGACGTCTATGCTTTTAATTCAGTGCACATGTACTTGGATAATTTATATGCGTTGGATCTTATTGAGTTCAATTAAGTCACGTTATTGTGATTTAAGTTCGTTCTTAAAATATTTATTATAAGGGTCATAAATAGTGACCCTTAGAGCATTGTAGACATACGTTGATCTATTATTATTTGGTTCAATTTTTTGTGATATGTTCGGCCCTTTAAATATTATCGTTTATTCAAATGTGAAGTGACAATATTCATCGTTAAACAATCTATGACATCACTCAATAAGTTCGTAGGATGAGTTTTTTTCGCATTAAAAAGCAATGCTTTGTAAACACACGAAATTTAAATTTCCCTATTGTTTTGAAATTTACAAAAGTAGCGTCACTAAAATCACTGTAACTGGTAAACTAATAGTCGGAATGCCATGAAATTTTGACACATATTGTTTGAAGGTTGGTACTTAAATTTGGCGCCATCTATATGCCATCCTACAAACTTATTGAGTGATGTGATATAATGTTTACCGATGAAATAATATCAACATTTGTTGTGTTGCTCGTTACCTCTGTAAATCAGCTGTTAATCAACGTCTGTGTACCAGATATAATCATTACGGTAACCGCATTACTGCAACGTAAAATGAAACGTCACAATTAATCCAATATAGTGACCAAAAATTGACCGGAAAGGTGAAATTCTAAATAGTACATATTTTTACAAATGTTTTCCGTTCAGTCACTGGTTACTGACATTGATAAAACCGTTGCCACGTTACTGAAGTTACTCATAGCAGATATTCCTTCAGTAATTATCATCACGCCATCGCTGCGGTCTGTTAATTTACTGTTCTAATATTAGTCTGATATTTTTTTTTACAAAACTGATATAGAGGATGACTGGAATATTTGTGGAATTTGTCAGTATCTCTAAATTCTATTTTAAAAATGGTTTTGTATAGTGGGAGGCCCGCATATTGTAGGAGAAATGGACGTATAACACTACGCGCATATCGATCGTCTAGTTCATTAGTGAGACATCTCGAAATATTGAGTTTTCAGATAACTACTAAAGAAGTATTTGAGTTGTATAGATTCCAGTAATATTCATTGTAATAATTGTTTGATTGCATTTATGAGTTGAGTGTTAAATCAGAGGGTGCAATTTTACATATAACTGCATACTCAACTTAAATTTCGACCTGTCGGATTTGTCTCACTAATGAACGATCTATATGAAGACATTACTGTCTTTGAATGAATGTGATCTCCAGATCATTTCTTTACATTTTTTTCAATATATTTTATTGTTATTAGTTTACATCTATTAATGAGTAAGCGAGAAGCACTTATGTATGCATACCATGAGAACAAACGAGACAGGTATATAATTTCGTCTCAACATTAAAATAAAATTAACTAATCGAATAAGGATGTCCTGTTCACAAATAAAAGTGCACCGCTGTACCAGAATAGGCTAACTCACCAAACTCTTTCAATGTACAGTCCACTGCATTTCCAGTTCTGATAGAGACTGCAGTATTAAGTTGCATTGCGCCTTAATGCATCGCCTACATAACTGAGGGTTCATCATTTGCTGTAAGAACTTGTACAACACGTCCAAATCGAATTAACATGTAAATGAACACAACGGTATCCTTTGTTGTTTGTACGTATGCATTCTAAGGTCACGTTAATTCTTTACTTTGGGTTGGGTCCACAAAAGAGATAATATATATTTAATTTTTTCAGCCTCTTACCATATTCAATTTTTAATAAAAACAGAGGGACCATATTTTGGATAGCACTGCTTTTAAAACCTTGTATTCATTTATTTTCTTAACACCAGCAGGAGGTCTGCTATTATCGCATATGTCTTAATTGTTATGTTTTTAAAAGTACAATACTTTAAGCGATCACTCACTAAAAATCTATTTATTTAAAAAATTGTTCCTGGTGTAATAAACATTTTCATTAAAATATTTTACAAAAATAATTGACAAACATTTATTTTAACTATTCTGAATTTAGTTGTTTAGTTAATGATTGCTATCAAAATGAACTGGTTCATGCATCCGGTTTGGTGTTCGTTATCACGCGAATTGAAAAATAATCTCAGACAAAATTAAATAAGTTGTAATGTAAGCACCAAAAGTGTCTGGCCTAACTGTGTTGTAGAGGTGATAAAAATAAAGCAAAGATAATGGCATCTTCCTTAATTTTTAAGGAAATGTTTAAAAATAGAATATAATGATAATAGGTAACAAAAAATATTACGTAAGTGATTCAGGAAGTTGACAACAATAAATCTATAAAGAAGTTAATTAAATAAGTCAAATAAAATAAATTAGAATAAAAAAATATGTAAAAACTTCGTTTAGTGCTTTCGTAATTAACGGTGATTTGCTATTTCGAGGTCTGCTCGAAGCAAAAATCTCATAATTTTAAAGCTGAACGTTAGATTCTTTAAAAAAAATAATCAATTGGCTAGTCTATTCATTATTTATTGAAATGAGCTTGTTTAACGCTGTTTCATTTAGCGCTTTGTCGTCTACTGTAACTACTGTAAAAAAACATTAGTAGAAAAATGCTTTAGACGCCACTTTCTTAAACAAAAGCCTCGTTCCCACTTACTGTTTTGATATTTAATTTACTATTTTTATTTAATATTGTAATCTAGATTTCAGGTTCTCGTTTAAGCATTCCTTTTCACAATTGTATTTTAATTTAAGTTTAGTTAATTTAGTTGGTGCGTATGCATCGTTAGTAATATAAATTTTGACAGTTCGACAAAATTGTATGTGAAATAATTAGCTATTTTTAATTACAATTAGTTATAGAAATTGTTTTCTGTTCTAAATTTTTCAAAAACTGATATTAAACTTCTTTTAAAAGTAAATTCTACTGCATTTTGACAGATTGTCACATTTTGGAGGTTATAATATGATATAGTTTTTCTTAATTTAATATTTTTAATTTAAAGCATTGGATCTTGTAAGGTTCTAAAAAAACTAAGAAAACTAAAAAAAAAAATTGAATTAAAAATGGTACTGTGAATGACTACGCGTATTGCCATATGCTAAACAATTTAAATTAAATACAATATTAAATTAAAGCAGTGAGTGGGAATGATACTTAAGGCTTTACTGTGAAAAAGAATAGCGTGGGAATAAATCCCTAATTCTGTAATACATTGGAATCATATAAATGTACAAACACGCTACTGTTTTTAAATTAGGAAAAGTAACGACGAATTAAATTAGCTACGTATAGTTAAGGTTTCTAAACTCTGGATAAGTATGTAGTCGAATACGACTTGTGTTCATTTTTATTTTCAATTTCCATTACAATAGCTACACGTGGCATTGCACCAATGTCAGTTAAACCGAGAGTTTAGCATGTTTACTTTGCTTATCACCCTTATCAATATTAATTGTGTAACGTAGATACTAATTAAATAGGAAAACCAATTACTTAAACAATTTAAAAAGTACCAGTTTGTTTTTCGTATACTTTATTGAATCTGGAGTGTGGGGAAACACAAAATGCATGAAAAGTTTATCGTTTTCTCAAGTATTAAGTGCCAATGATTTGATTAACAAAACCAAACGCGTAATTAATTAAAGATTAATTCATAAATATGTTTGACTTGTAATTAAAAATTGTATAACGTAATTGGGAATTTCTGTTGTCTGAAATGTTCTTATCAGAAATGATTTCACAGTATATAATTATCTCGTCGCTATGTTGATAAACGTTGTTCATTTTTGCAACAATGTTTCTTCCAAAATGCAACGAAAGCAACTTCGTGTTAAAGAATTTTGATGACGTCAGAAGAAAATGCTTTGGAGTAAATTTATTTTATAGGATTGAAAAAAAATAATATTTTCGTCGCGAAAAAAATAACATTTTTAATTTTAATTCTATCGCTGATTAATATATGTATATTTTTTGCGCCCCTAATGATCTGTGAACAAAAAGCAATCATTGGATTATATAGAGCGCATATTGTATTACCTGCAATATACATTGTAAGCAGGGGCGGCTTTAGCCACTTAATTTATGTAAGTTGTAAATATTTGTGATGATAATTGACGAGAAATAAAATTTATATTGGAAGTTTTATAGAAGTTAACAAGCACAAAGATGACAAATGTTAATGATGATAAACTGAGGTACGTAAATACCTTAAAAGAAGACGCAGTGATTCAAGTGGAATTTCTAAAGAGTGAGGCGCGAGATTCAAATAGATATATAGTAATGAATTTTTCTACTTGGGTTGTTGCGCGAGAATGCCCTGCTTGCCACCCCCTAAGGCAGCCTCTGTATAGGTTAATATATATACATATATTCGCGTTTTTATTTAAAGTATTTTAAAATATCGAAGAGTTGACGGAGTTATAGCTATATCAAATTTGAATTTCAGTTTTTCCACTTCCTTAACTTCTGCGTATGACGTCGCAGAAGGAATAAGTAATCAGGCATTTTAAGTGATTTTTTCAGGCATTTTAAGTGACTGAATGGGTGGAAATTCCATTATCTTAGCCTTGTCTTGTATAAAAATGTTAATGACGTTAGTAAACAAACGTCACAATCTATTGTGTAGAATATAAGTAGCACTTGAAAGATAAACGGTTCCGCAACTCAAATTGCATTGACATTTCACATGTTCTTTCTCTGTCTAACACTAGCTTCTGTCGTGCTAACAATATATAACTCCTGAACCACACATAAATGTTCGAGTGCGAATGTTCAATATTAGTTGCATAAATACGCATCTATTCACAGGGCAAACATTCAGGTATTCGTACACGAACACGCACGTTTTCGCTCTAGTAGGAATCTGACAATCGGCAGAGCACGAATGTGTGGACATTCTCCGAATTTGGTTGACTTAGTAAGTGAAACAGCTCTGGATTTTATTTTAAATAAAGTTGTTTTGGCTGTTGGTTTGAGAGCTGTATTAAGAGTGATTTGAACCGGTAACAAAACGTTCAAATCTGGTGATTATGATACAACAAAGAACAAATTGAACTAAATATTTAATAACAATACATAAACGAATGAACAAATGATCAAAGTAAAATAATATTTCAATAAAACTAAAAAATACAAAATATATTAAATTAAAGTGGGATTTTGTTTTACCAGATCTCTTGGTGAAATAATTCTAATATCTCTGTCTCTCAACACATGTTAGAAGTGTGAAGCACTCAACATTTTTTTATAAATAAAATCACCTGATAAAATCAAATACAATCGAAAGATAGCAAAATAGTTGGGGAAACTTGTCCTTAGAAACAGGCTAACAGTGCATTTTGAGGAGGCAGCAGCAATTTTGTTATTTAATCATGTAAAAATGTCAAACTGTTCTCCATTCGGCCCCCATTTTGAAAATTAATCAGTGTTTTGTTTACCTTAAAAACTATAAATCGCAAAAAAAAATTATATAGTGCATTTTGTAGATGATAACATTATCTATAACTTTTACTAATGAATTTTTGTTGTAACTTTTACGATAAAAAAGTTATAAGCAAAAGTAAATCTTAAATTAAGTGGCGCAATGAACTGCTGCATTGCTGTAGAACTGCAGTCTATTCGTTATACCAGCGGTTCTCAAACTTTTTACTTCGAGCCCCCCTGCATAATCCAGCTGTAAGCCGGGCCCCCCTACATGTAAGCGTACTACATATTATAAGGGAGTCGCATTTGACATTTTACAGTCAATTTTTATTTGGTTATATTTTGCACATTCTATGCATACTCTAATGGGGCAATATTTTTAATCGTAATCAAACAACAAATTCTATACAAACAATTACTGTTTATTTAATTATTTTAGCTACTATAGTACATAATTGTTATTTGTAACTCAAAGCAATAATAATAAAAAGAGGTTCAGTGTGAAGGATGTGCTTGTTTTTTTTCTGCGCATAGTTTCTTGAAACGCGGTGTCAGTTCTGATAACGCTATTCTGAATTCCTTGGTCGCATCCAGTCTTGAGCGATATTTACTCTCCATGGCAGCTAGAGCAGAAAACCCAGTTTCACAAGAATAAGTGGTGGCGAATGGATGAGTATTGCAATGCCCTTTCACTCGAAATTGGGTGTTCCTTTTGTACACCAATCCAGAAGGATGTGAGAGAAGATTCTTTAAACTTTATTTCAAGCCCAGTGTCACCTTCGAGGTCAATGAGATTTTCTTTTTCCTTCATATTGAGGGAGCACTCATCGACTGATGGTTTGAACGGGTTTTGAATCCATGCCAGACCATCCAAGTTCTCATTAAAATATTTTTGAAAACGAGGTTTGAGGATTTCTAAGGGTTTCAGAAAGCATTTCCTTGCATTGGTTCGAATAGTTTTGAGATCCATTTCTTCAATCATAATTTTAAGATTAGGAAATAGCTCCAAATTGTCACTTTTCAGACAGCCCTCGTACAAACTTAGCTTCATTACAAAGCTTTTCACCTTATCAGTCCATTGCAGAAGGTTTGCATCTTTTTCCTGTATTTTCTGATAAACTAAAAAAAATAAAATGTTCGGCACTCTTACGACGTTGACTAAAAATTATACACTTGTTGTAATTTTAAAAATAAAAAGTTTGTTTTATTATTTTGTAAGTAAATATAAATAATTTTTCAACCAAGCTTTGGGCCCCCCCTGAGCCTTCATTGCGCCCCCTTGGGGGTCGCGCCCCACACTTTGAGAACCGCTGCGTTATACCATTAAACTCAAGATTTGTTTTTGCTTATAACTTTTTTCTAATAACAGTTATAAGAAAAAATTTAGAGATAATATTTAATATTAGTAGTGAGACAGAGTAGGTAACAACTAAAGTAAAAATTAATATTTTTCTGTTGCGCATTTTCTTCTTTTAATTCTATTGTTCCCACTAAGAGAGGTTAGTTGTGTTGATATTTTATTTTACTTTTATTTTATATGGTAGCAGACAACAAACATATTATTTCTCTTTTAATATTTTATTTTTAACGTTGTATCTATCTAATATATAAAATTCTCGTGTCGCGGTGTTTGTTCCCAAACTCCTCCGAAACGGCTAAACCGATTTTGATAAAAATTTGTGTGCTTAACGGGTAGGTCTGAGAATCGGCCAATATTTATTTTTCATACCCCTAAATGTTAAGAGTGATCCACCCCAAAAATTTTATTTTTATTTTTTGTACAAAATTATTTGTTTTAATTTTTTCATGATTCAGCATTGAAAACTACATGTAATTCTAAATTTTCACCCTTATACGATCAACCCCTGATTTTAAATCGCGTCTAATATATAAAATTCTCGTGTCGCGGTGTTTGTTCCCAAACTCCTCCGAAACGGCTAAACCGAGTTTGATAAAATTATGTGTGCTTATCAAGTAGGTCTAAAAATCGGCCAACATCTATTTTTCATACCTCTTAATGTTAAGGGTGGTCCACCCCAAAAATTTACTTTTAATTTTTTAGACAAAAATATTTGTTTTTATTCTTTTATGATTTAGCATTGAAAAATACATTTAATTCTAAAATTTCACTCTTAAACGATCAACCCATGTTTCTTAATCGCGATTTTTATATTATTCTGTTCCATCCACAGATCCACAAGATGGCAATCGAATATAATAATTGTAGTATACTATAATTTTCATGTATTTCTTAAAAAAAATATTTTCTTAAAACATATTTCCTAGAAATGACGTATATGGCAAAACAACGTTTGCCGGGTCAGCTAGTATTTATATATCATTAAAGTAAATTACAAAAATTAAAAAAATAAGTATTATGGCTGACTTGACCACACCTAGTTCGACGATATTTTGTTTATTATTGCGTTTAGTTTAGAAAAACACCGTTGCACGTTTTATGAATCACGAATTACGCAAGCGGAAGCCTCCAAAAGTCTGCTTCAATATATCGTGTTGTTATTCCACTTCTACTTGTTTTTTTGTTATCTCGGCTATAAAAAATAATCGCATTAAAATTGGAAATTATTGGTTAAGCGATTTCCCTGGTAATTTCGAATGGACCTTTGAAAATTAATTTTTCAATTCCCAATTAAATGATTTTTTGCCTGTTAAGATTATTATTTGATAGTTTATGAATAGTTTAATAATAAAAAAAAATTGCCCTCTAATTAATATCAAATGCATATTAATTCAATTCATTTTAAATTAAATATTTGTAAAAAATATTAATAAATTTGAAACACTATCTACAGAAATATACGTTGTTGTCAATCTTTATTCATTTTTATTAGTATGATCTCCTTTTATTTTGATTTTCCTTCTCAATTTGCCATGCACAAGTGTGCCTGCACATAATCCACATTTACTGTGTTGTAAGTACGCATATGTCGCACTTACCTTTTATTTTTAATGATATTAAATGTTAATTATGTAATAGAATTATATTATGTAAACAGTTTTTGTATTAGTATTAAGATTGTAAAGAATAATTATTTAAGTTTAGCGCTTATAAATATTGTCTCTGGTTTGTGGAGATTAATATTGATTTAATGCTGGTAATTCAGTATTGGCGTTCTGTGATGTGAAATAAATTATTATATATTAAATTGCACAAGACGCTGAAAGTCAGTCTTCTCCTGAGTCTCAAAGCAAGCATTACTATTCGCAACTTCGTACGTATTGAATAGTGAGCACATTTCAACTATTAATTAAATTATAACACTATAGAATTACATTTTGTTTTATATCTGTCATCTTCGTTAATCTAATAAAATACTATTGTAATTAAGTAAGCAGATATAATATTACAACGAATAAATGATATATTTTAATAAAAGTGTTTGTATTAATAGTAATAAAAAGATACTAATTGTTCAACCGTCGCATGTCGCAACGAGGTTACTTTAGACCGCTCAAGTATTCTCTAATTGCAACAATACACCGTCTGAACAAGAATCCTTATTAATCATCTTAAGAAAGATATTCGATTACTACTGTAATTGGTGTTGGAAGTCGTCAACTGAAGAATCTACTACCAGAAGCTAGCATCCCTGCAGAATGTACTAGTAAGCTGAGTAATCTCCTCCAGAACGACAAAACGACACAATTTTACAACATTGGTGTCAGGTGGGGTCTCGAAGAGATATTCCTACACATAAATATCCAAGAGGTACGCCCAAAATTTTTTCTATATATTCTACACCTGGATGCAGATCAATTATTCTGGATACCACTACGTCGATCGATTATTTCCAAGATTGCCGAAGAGTACGAGATAGAACGTCAATTCATCTGTATTTCACATAATTTTTCTACAAGTCCGGTGGATGTAAAACAACAGCCCGCTGAACCAGAAAAAAAAGAAATCTTTTGCCCCCAGCGAATGGATGGATGCTTCTAGAACAAATGGAATAATCTAAACTGATGTTAATCGTTTCCAGAACCCTGCACACAGCTGTACATAGATCAAAATCGAAAGTTTTTTTTGTTAAGTATAATAAGACAGTATCTTTTTATCTTGTATACAATTATTATCATAAATTGATAATTGTATTTTTTTCTATTAGTAGCATCCTTGTAATTCATTGAAGCTATTATTTTTTTAGTATTATATTCAATACTTTTGAATATTTGCTATAACCTATCTATTAGTAGCATCCTTGTAATTCATTGAAGCTATTATTTTTTTAGTATTATATTCAATACTTTTGAATATTTGCTATAACCTATCTATTAGTAGCATCCTTGTAATTCATTGAAGCTATTATTTTTTAGTATTATATTCAATACTTTTGAATATTTGTTATAAAATAACAATTTTGTAGCATCATTGTTCAATATTTTTAGTATTATATCCAATACTTTTGAATATCTACTATAATATTTCCTATAATTGTTTCTACAATTATATTAATTCATGTTTAATATTTTTAGAACATCTTTATGAACGAGAAAGAATTTTGAAAAGGAGAAGTAAAGAGCTGAAGCAGTTAGATAGCAGTCTGTTCAATCAGAGAGACTACCTTCCTGTTACAACTGCGGTGTCTGAGCCCCATCGGAAATTTCCTGTGAGTTACTGTTTTCGCTAGCAATTTTTCCTTGTCAGAATCCTATTTTTCGGAGAGTCGTTTATTGGTACAAAATAATCTTTAGTCTGTATATTATATATAACTTTAATTAAGTACTATGGCACCGAACGTTCATTCACTCACACTAGTTGAGAATACAATCAATCTAATTAATGAGTTTTCAAAAAATCTAGAAGTCCAATCAACATCCTTAACAATAGTTGAATTAAAAATCAAAAACTTAGACAAAGCTTGGGTTAAATATAGTAGTATCGTAGAAGCATTGCTTCCAACTCTAAAAAATGAAGAAGCTTCGGCTATCGTTAGTAAGTCTATGGAAGTTGAAAGTATTTATGACGACACTCTTATTTACTTGTTGAATTATAAGCAAACATTTGAGAATGATACACATATTGTAGACGACTCAAAAAGTATAGATTCAATAAAAAATCTGAACTTAAGTCCAATGCAACTAACCGTTTTTGATGGAGAATATATTAATTGGCAAAGTTTTATGGAATTATTTACAAATTTAATTCGTAATAATAGTAAACTATCAAGCATTGAAAAAATGCATTATTTAAAGTTAAATTTGTCAGGAGAACCACTCAAACTCATAAAGAATTATCCTTTAACAAATGATAATTACGAAATTGTTTGGAACATCCTTTGTAAACGTTATGATAACAAGGTAGCACTTATTGAAACCTGTTTAAACAATTTAATAAACTACAATGTTATACGTTTAGAGTCCGAAATCAATATCAAAAAACTACTAGATGAAATTAATGAATCGATTAGAGCATTAACCGAATTGGGGATATATTCTAATCATTCAGATTTTATGTTAATACATATTTTAAAGACCAAATTAGATTTTAATTCGTCAAAGGAATGGGAAAACAGAAATAATTCTGAATTACCAACCTTAAATGAATTTACAGAGTTTCTGGAGAGACGGTGGCGCAATCTAGAAAGAAGAAGGCATATTAAAGTCAAAACATATCCAAGCGTTCCTAATTCTAATAGTAAACCAGTTTCAAGCAAGCAAATTCCTAATAAGGTCGAAACAAAAACTAAAAATTTGTTCTGTAACCATTGTAAGAAAAGTGGTCATACAGAAAAGTATTGTTTTATTAAGAAGGAAAATCTAGATACGGGTAACCCTATTGCTCAAGTTAATACTTGTAGGGAGGCCACAATTTTATCAGAACCTTCTACTTGTTGTGAAAGATCGAAACATCTTATATCTGATGGTTCTCAAGTATCTTTTACTAACAAGACACAACACAATTCAAATAATGAATTATGTTTTTTTTATGATTTTGATGAGATCAATACGGGTAATTTACAAAATAATAATGATATTCTAAGTTTTGACAGTAAAAATAAAAATGTTAAGGCTAAGCAAACAGTTGACACTATCCAATTCAAGATGGTCGCAGCCAAAGCTAAAACCGTATCATTTTTATTAGATACTGGTTCTCAAATCTCCTTGATTAAACAAAATATTTTAAATAACAATGTCAGAATTAATAATAAATCTAAAATTCTATTGAAGGGTATTTCTGAAGGCACGCCTTATACCTTAGGTTCACTGAAAACTTCTATAATTTTAGATAGTAATAAGTCGAAACAAACTTTACAGGTTGTGTCAGAAAATTTCCCCATTAAACACGATGGAATTATAGGGTTAGATATTTTACGGAAACTAAATGCAGTAATTAATCTAAAAATGAACAGAGTACAATTCTCAGAATGTGGCAAAGTAATTGAGCTCCCACTTATAAATATAAACAATATCGTTTTACCAGCACGTACGAGGAAGATAATTCCTATGTCAGGTTCTACAGTAGGAGTTTGTGTAGCCAGGGAATTGTTACCTGAAGTTTTTTTAGCTAATGCATTAATTAAGCCCGTCAAAAATATTTTCTATATTTCAATAATAAATTCTTCAATAAAAAATATAATACTTAGTAATTTCAAACCGAATATCATACCGATAGATCAATTTAGTATTTACCATTTTTCAAAATCAAGTCCTAACAACCGTAAGGAACTTTTATTAAACAATTTAAATCTTTCACATGTCAATTCAGAATTAGTAACAGAATTAATAGAAATCTGTGACAGCTTTAATGACATATTTTTTTTACCGGGAGACAAGTTATCTTGTACGAGCGCATTAAGTCATAAGATAAAGATTAATTCTTCTAAACCCGTTAACGTTAAACCGTATCGATTGCCCCATGCGCAAAAAGAGATTGTGGAAAAGCATATTCAGGAACTGTTGGTCAACAACATAATTGAAGAAAGCGACTCACCCTATAACGCACCTTTATTAGTAGTACCAAAAAAACCAGATGCGTTAGGTAATAAACAATTCCGCGTAGTAGTCGATTTCCGTAAACTTAACGAGCAGACAACAAGTGACGCCTATCCTTTGCCTCTTATACATGATATACTGGACCAACTTAGTGGTGCAAAATTTTTCTCTACCCTTGACTTAGCAAGCGGTTTTCACCAGGTCCCTATGCTTCCCGAAGATAAAGAGAAAACAGCATTTAGTGCGAACTTTAAACACTATCAATTTGTAAGAATGCCATTCGGACTTAAAGGAGCCCCCCCCATGTTTCAGAGACTTATGTCTCACGTTCTCACAGGTTTGCAAGGAATAGATTGCTTAATCTATCTGGACGATGTAGTCATTTTTGGAAAAAACATTTCTGAGCACAACCAAAGATTAAAAAACGTTTTTTCTAAATTACGGGAACATAATTTGAAGCTCCAACCATCCAAATGTAACTTTCTACATAAAGATTTGATTTATTTAGGTCACGTTATTAATGAAACAGGTATTCTACCAGATCCTTCTAAAGTAGAAGCAATAAAGAATTTCCCCATTCCAAACAGTCCTAAACAAATTAAAACATTTTTGGGTATGTCTGGTTATTATCGCCGACATATACCGCATTACGCAGAGATAGCCAAACCACTATATTGTTGTGAGTAGATTCGAAGGCGGATGTTACACCTGACATCAATGTTGTAAAAAGAGGTCGGATTGTCGTTCTAGAAGGAGATTACTCAGCTTGCCAATACATCACGTTGTGTTGCTAGTTTCTGGAAGTAGACTCTTCAGTTGACGATCATCCACCTTCTTGAATCACTCACGTTGATAAGAATTAAGTCTCTTTTAAGATGATTAACAGGATTCTTGTTAAGACGGTGTATTGTTGCAATTTGAGAATACTTGAGCGGCCTAAAGTATAACCTCGTTGCAACATACGACGGTTGAACAATTAGTATCTTTTAATTACTATTAATACAAACACTTTTATTAAAATATATCATTTATTCGTTGTAATATTATATCTGCATACTTAATTACAATAGTATTTTATTAGATTAAATAAGATGCCAGATATAAATCAGAATGTAATTCTAGTGTTATAATTTGATTAATAGTTAAAACGTGCTCACGGTTGAATACTTTGATGTTACAATTGGAGTATTGTACGAACGAAGTTACAATTAGTAAACACTTGGTTGAGACTCAGGAGAAGACTGACTTTTTGACTAGCGTGCAGATTAATATATAATGATTTATTTCACATCACAATGTGCCAATACTGAGTTACCAGCATTAAAACAATATAAAATCTCCACAGACCAGAGTCAATGTTTACAAGCGCTAAATACAAATAATTATTTATTACAATATTAATACTAAAATTAAAGATAACATAATATAATTCTTATAAAATAAATAACATTTATATTAAAAATAGGAAGGATAAGTACGACTTATGCGTACTTACAACACCCTTCAACCCTAGAAAAGGAACGCATATTAAACAAACATATGCGTTTCTTTCCAAAAAAAAGAAAAAGGAAGATAGGACGATGTCGTACTATCACAACACCCCCTTCCAAAAAAAAAGGGACACGTATAAAAACAAAATATACGAGTTACAATTCTGGAAAAAAACAAAAAGAGAAGCAAAGTGTCGACAACGATTCTGATCCCATCGTATAGAGTTGACACTGCCTCACAAAACAATCATCCCTGACAAAATCCATCTTATTCGTCAAGGTTTTATTCATTGGTACAAAATCTCTTCAATCTATTCCTATTAACTACCGTATACTTTCTAGGTGAAAAAAAAGAATTGACCCTTCTATCAAAATTTAATTTAAATTTTGGTTTATTACTAGTAAATTTATTTGTAGCTAAATCAATCGTAGAAGAATATTTTGCACCACTAAATTGGTCTAGTATGTCATGTACGAGAGGCAAAGTATAAACATCACTTGTCGTCTGTTCATTAAGTTTACGATAGTCGATTACAACGCAAAATTGTTTGTTCCCCGACACATCTGCTTTTTTAGGTACCATTAACAGAGGTGCGTTAAACTGTGAGTCGCATTTTTCAATAACGTTGTTAGCCAACAGTTCTTGAATATGCTTCTCAACAATTTCTTTATGCGCATGAGATAATCTATGCGGCTTAATGTTTACAGGGTTAGGTGAGTCACTCAGTGCACTCGCACAAGATAACTTATCTACCGGGAAAAAAAATATGTTATTAAAATTATTACAGATTTCCATTAAATCTGTTAAGTATTTTGAATTAACATTTGAAAAGTCTATATTATTAAATAAAAGATGTCGTAAGGATCTTTTAGGATCGTTAGGATTTCTTTTCAAAAAATGGTAAAAATTAAATTTATTTATTGGAATAATATCTGGTTTAAAATTGTTAAGTATTACATCTTTTGCTGAGGAATTAGTTATTGATATATAAAAAGTATTATTAACAGGATTAATTAATGCGTTGGCTAAAAAAACTTCAGGTAGCAATTCCTTGGCTACACAAACTCCTACCGTAGAACCCGACATAGGAATTAATTTCCTAGTACGTGCTGGAACTATGATAATACTGTTTATGTTCAATAATGGTAATTCAAATATTTTGCCATGTTGTGAGAATTGTACGCTGTTTGTTTCCAAATTAATTACTGCTTTAAATGTACGTAAAATATCTAATCCTATGATTCCATCATGCTTAATGGGGAAATCCTCTGACACAACCTGAAAAGTATGTTTCGACCTAGAACTATCTAAAATTATAGAAGTTTTTAGTGAACCTAAAGTATAAGGCGTGCCTTCAGAGATTCCCTTTAATAACACTTTAGATGTACTATCTATTTTGATATTATTTTTTAAAATATTTTGTTTAATTAAAGAAATTTGAGAACCAGTGTCCAATAAAAATGATACAGTCTTTGCTTTGGCTGCGACTATTCTGAATTGAACAGTGTCAGCTGTTTGCTTGTCAATAACATTTTCATTGTTACAGTTAAAATTTGTTATATCATTGGTATTTTGTATTTCTTTAATCTCAATATTTTTATTTAAACTATTAAATTTACGTAAATGGTGATTATAAAAAGAACGTGAATTTTGTTTTGTATTTTTAGTAAAAGATACTTGAGGACCATCAGATTCAAGATGTTTCGATCTTTTACAATAAACAGAAGGTTTTGAAAATACCGTATCTCTCCTACAAATATTAATTTGCGCGACAGGATATACCGTATCCGCATTTTCCTTCTTGATAAAACAATATTTCTCTAAATGACCATTTTTTTTACAATAGTTACAAAAAAAAGTTTTAAATTTTGTTTCGACTTCGTTAGCAAATTGTTCACTTGAAACTGGTTCACTACTAGAAATAGAATGACTTGAATCTGTTTTAAATTCAACATGCCTTCTTCTTTCTAGAGTGCGCCACCGTGTTTCAAGAAAATTCGTAAAATCATTTAGGGTTGGTAATTCAGAAGTATTTCTGTTTTCCCATTCCTTTAATGTGTTAAAATCTAACTTGGTCTTTAAAAAATGTATAAAAATAAAATCTGAATGATTAGAATATATTCCCAACTCGGTTAATGCTCTAATCGATTCATTAATTTCGTCTAAAAAATTTTTGATATTAGTTTCTGATTCTAAACGTATAACATTGTAGTTTATTAAATTGTTCAAACAGGTTTCAATAAGTGCTACCTTATTGTCATAACGTTTACAAAGGATGTTCCAAACAATTTCATAATTATCGTTTGTTAAAGGATAATTCTTTATGAGTTTGAGTGGTTCTCCTGTCAAATTTAATTTTAAATAATGCATTTTTTCAATGTTTGATAGTTTGCTATTATTACGAATTAAATTTGTAAATAATTCCATGAAACTTTGCCAATTAGTATATTCTCCATCAAAAACGGTTAGTTGCATTGGACTTAAGTTCAGATTTTTTATTGAATCTATGCTTTTTGAGTCATCCACAATATGTGTATCATTCTCAAATGTTTGCTTATAATTCAACAAGGAAATAAGAGTGTCGTCATAAATACTTTCAACTTCCATAGACTTACTAACGATAGCCGTAGCTTCTTCATTTTTTAGAATTGGAAGCAGTGCTTCTACGATACTACTATATTTAACCCAAGCTTTATCTAAGTTTTTGATTTTTAATTCAACTATTGTTAAGGATGTTGATTGGACTTCTAAATTTTTTGAAAACTCATTGATTAGATTGATTGTATTCTCAACTAATGTGAGGGAATGAACGTTCGGTGCCATTGTACTTAATTAAAGTTATATATAATATACAGACTAAAGATTATTTTGTACCAATAAACGACTCTCCGAAAAATAGGATTCTGACAAGGAAAAATTGTTAGCGAAAACAGTAACTCACAGGAAATTTCCGATGGGGTTCAGACACCGCAGTTGTAACAGGAAGGTAGTCTCTCTGATTGAACAGACTGCTATCTAACTGCTTCAGCTCTTTACTTCTCCTTTTCAAAATTCCCTCTCGTTCAAAAAAAGATGTTGTTCTAAAAAAATATTAACATAAATTAGTATAATTGCGGAAACAATTATAAAAAATATTATAGTAAATATGCAAAAGTATTGGATATAATACTATAAAAAAATTAATAGCTTCAATGATGGACAAGGATGCTACAAAAATACTTAGGTTATAGCAAATATTCAAAAGTATTGAATATAATACTAAAAAAATTAATAGCTTCAATGACAAACAATGATGCTACAAAAAAAGTTAGGTTATAGCAAATATTCAAAAGTATTGAATATAATACTAAAAAAAAATTATAACCTCGTTAATAATGATGCTAATAAAAAATACTTAGATTATAGCAAATATTCAAAAGTACTGAATATAATACTAAAAAAAATCATAGCTTCATTAGTAACGTTGCTATTCAAAAAAAATACAATTATCAATTTATAGTAATAATTATATACAAAAAAAAGATACCGTTCTTATTATACTTAAAAAATTCTTTCGATTTTGATCTATACACAGCTGTGTGCAGTGTTCTGGAGACGATTAACATCGATTTAGATTATTCCATGTGTTCTAGAAGCATCCATCCATTCGCATGGCGGCAAAAGATTTCTTTTTTCTGGTTCAGCGGGCTGTAGTTTTGCATCCACCGGACTTGTAGAAAAATTATGTGAAATACAGATGAAATGATATTCTAGCTCGTACTTTTCGGCAATTTTGGAAATAATCGATCGGCGTAGTGGTATCCAGATTAATTGATCTGCATCCAGGTGTAGAATATAGAAAAAAAATTTTGGGCGTACCTCTTGGATATTTATGTGTAGGAATATCTCTTCGAGACCCCACACCTGACACCATTTGTTGTGAGTAGATTCGAAGGCGGATGTTACACCTGACATCAATGTTGTAAAAAGAGGTCGGATTGTCGTTCTAGAAGGAGATTACTCAGCTTGCCAATACATCACGTTGTGTTGCTAGTTTCTGGAAGTAGACTCTTCAGTTGACGATCATCCACCTTCTTGAATCACTCACGTTGATAAGAATTAAGTCTCTTTTAAGATGATTAACAGGATTCTTGTTAAGACGGTGTATTGTTGCAATTTGAGAATACTTGAGCGGCCTAAAGTATAACCTCGTTGCAACATACGACGGTTGAACAATTAGTATCTTTTAATTACTATTAATACAAACACTTTTATTAAAATATATCATTTATTCGTTGTAATATTATATCTGCATACTTAATTACAATAGTATTTTATTAGATTAAATAAGATGCCAGATATAAATCAGAATGTAATTCTAGTGTTATAATTTGATTAATAGTTAAAACGTGCTCACGGTTGAATACTTTGATGTTACAATTGGAGTATTGTACGAACGAAGTTACAATTAGTAAACACTTGGTTGAGACTCAGGAGAAGACTGACTTTTTGACTAGCGTGCAGATTAATATATAATGATTTATTTCACATCACAATGTGCCAATACTGAGTTACCAGCATTAAAACAATATAAAATCTCCACAGACCAGAGTCAATGTTTACAAGCGCTAAATACAAATAATTATTTATTACAATATTAATACTAAAATTAAAGATAACATAATATAATTCTTATAAAATAAATAACATTTATATTAAAAATAGGAAGGATAAGTACGACTTATGCGTACTTACAACAATATAATGCAGCAAACAGTAATGTTAAAGTATTAGAATGGTCAGACCAATGCGACGAATCATTTAAAACTTTAAAAAATAAATTAACCATATCACCTGTTTTGCAATACCCGGACTTTAGTAAAAATTTCGTTGTAACCACGGATGCAAGTAAATATGCTATAGGTGCAGTCCTTTCACAAGGTACTATTAAGGAAAGCCACCCAATAGCATATGCTTCAAGAACTCTAAATAAGGCACAACAAAATTACACAACTACTGAACGTGAGTTATTAGCAGTAGTATGGGCTGTGGCTCATTTTAGACCCTATCTCTATGGAAAGTTTTTTAGTATCGTAACAGACCATCAAGCCTTGACTTGGTTAATGAGTATTAAGGACCCGAGTTCTAGACTTATGCGTTGGCGGATAAAACTAGAGGAATATAATTACGAAGTAATATATAGACCAGGTAGTTCGATTCCACACGTAGATGCCCTAAGTCGCGTATACTCACTTCAGGTTGAAACAATGGATGTCACATACGAAAATTATTTAGAAATAATTAAAAATAAAATTATCATAAACAATAAAGTAATTGAACATGATAAAAGTTTATATGACGCACCGACGTCATTTTCATTAGTAGATTTTGTATCAAAAGATTTTAAAAATTCAATTGGAAATTCTCCTGAATTAATCAATAAATTTAGTAGTATCAATGCATTTCTAATACAAGAAAAAGAAGTATCAGAAATTGCATATGTTGAAATTGATACTAGATTTATTATCTGTTTAATAATTAAGGAATTTCATTTTAATCTACCAAATTATAAAGAAATATTTTTGGCATTAGTGAATCTGAAAAACTTTTGTACTTTACACAAAATTACTAACATAGCTATGAACAGGTTCGAGTCTGAACTAAGTAAATTAGATTTTGCCCAGTTACGAACTATGATCAGACATATCTTTGATAAAACAAATATAATAGTACACATTTATAATGACAATATACTTAAAATTAGTGACCCTGAGTTAATAAACAATGTAATTTCGGAATTTCATGTTAATCCCACAGCAGGCCACTTAGGAGTTTCTAAAACAATTAAACGATTAAAATCACACTTTAAATTTCCAAGTATGATTAGAAAAGTTAAAAATTTTATTAGACAATGTGTATCATGTCAAAAGAATAAAGTGTGCAAATTAAATAAATGCCCATTAACAATTACATCGACTTCGAAACATAGTTTCGAAAGGTTGGCTTTGGACATAGTATATCTTCCCAAGAAAGACGACAACGACAAATACAAATACTTACTAACAATACAGGATGACCTTACTAAATTTACGGAAGCTATTCCTATTATAAACCAGGAGGCAAATACTGTCGCGAAAGCATTAGTAACTAACGTTATTTGTAGGTACGGAGTTCCTAATATGATCTTAACAGACCAAGGAACAAATTTCATGTCAAAAATTTTTAAAGATATATGCAAATTGTTAAAAATTAAACAATTAAAAACAACAGCATTTAGACCAGCAACCAACGGTGCCTTAGAAAGAGTTCATAGAACCCTTGCCGAGTATCTAAGGAATTTTTGTAAAAAGCAGGATGATTGGATAAATTGGATTCCCTATGCAATGTTCGTGTATAACACAACTCCGCATACAGCGACCGGTTTTACTCCTTTCGAACTAATTTATGGACATAAGGCAAATCTGCCTTCAATTTTTTATAAAGAACCAATTGAGGTAAATACTTATAATAATTTTATAGTAGAACTCAAACACAGGTTACAAGTAGCGAGGGAACTTGCTATAAATAACTTGGTTAAAAGCAAAGAAAAAACAAAATTATATTTTGATAAAAGGGTCAATTCTCTTTTCACACCTAAAGTAAACGAACTAGTTTTATTAAGAAATGAACAGTTACCAACTAAAGGACAGTCAAAAAAACTTTTACCCTTATACGTAGGACCGTATAAAGTTACTAAAATTATATCCCCTGTTAATACAGAAATACTAATTGGTAAAAAACATACGGTAGTTCATAATAATAGGTTGAAGAGATTTTGTACCAATGAATAAAAACTTGACGAATGAAATGGATTTTGTCAGGGATGATTGTTTTGTGGAGCAGTGTTAACTCTATACGATGGGATCAGAATCGTTGTCGACACTTTGCTTCTCTTTTTGTTTTTTTCTAGAATTGTAACTCGTATATTTTGTTTTTATACGTGTCCCTTTTTTTTTGAAAGGGGGTGTTGTGATATGTACGACATCTCCCCTATCACAATTTTTCCTTTTTCTTTTCCTTAGAGCAGAAACGCATATGTTTTGTTTTATATGCGTTCCTTTTCTTTGGTTGAGGAGTGTTGTAAGTACGCATATGTCGCACTTACCTTTTATTTTTAATGATATTAAATGTTAATTATGTAATAGAATTATATTATGTAAACAGTTTTTGTATTAGTATTAAGATTGTAAAGAATAATTATTTAAGTTTAGCGCTTATAAATATTGTCTCTGGTTTGTGGAGATTAATATTGATTTAATGCTGGTAATTCAGTATTGGCGTTCTGTGATGTGAAATAAATTATTATATATTAAATTGCACAAGACGCTGAAAGTCAGTCTTCTCCTGAGTCTCAAAGCAAGCATTACTATTCGCAACTTCGTACGTATTGAATAGTGAGCACATTTCAACTATTAATTAAATTATAACACTATAGAATTACATTTTGTTTTATATCTGTCATCTTCGTTAATCTAATAAAATACTATTGTAATTAAGTAAGCAGATATAATATTACAACGAATAAATGATATATTTTAATAAAAGTGTTTGTATTAATAGTAATAAAAAGATACTAATTGTTCAACCGTCGCATGTCGCAACGAGGTTACTTTAGACCGCTCAAGTATTCTCTAATTGCAACAATACACCGTCTGAACAAGAATCCTTATTAATCATCTTAAGAAAGATATTCGATTACTACTGTAATTGGTGTTGGAAGTCGTCAACTGAAGAATCTACTACCAGAAGCTAGCATCCCTGCAGAATGTACTAGTAAGCTGAGTAATCTCCTCCAGAACGACAAAACGACACAATTTTACAACAACTGTTTCTGACTGCTTTTATTTAATGATTTTCGTAAATAGATATTCTTGTGATATTTCAGAAAATTATTTTTTATATACACATCCTTTTTGAAAACTTTTTCACAATTTTTTTATAGTTAAGAGCTATGATATTTATGGAAATTGGTTATTTTTAATGATTTACTTAAGGTTTGCACCTCCTTAATGAAATGTTTTATTTTATGTTAGTGAATTTCCGATTTTTCTTTAATACTATAAAATTTGGAGTTAAGTGCCCTTCCTTCACCACTATTTTTGAGTAAAGAAGAAACAGTTGGTACTAATGCAAGTATAAAAAATATAAAAGTTAATAATAATTTAAATTTCATATTATATATGGCAGCACTTGTATGAACAAATGCGCATGTTAAAATAAAAAATATATATATTTACTAACTTTTAACCATATATTTTGTATGTAAAAATTTATTTTTTTGTATAAAATTTCACTTTGTCCTTATTCTATGATAATAATTACATACTATCAATAATACGGTAAACACGTGAAAATATTTATATCAAAATATTCAATAAATATTAGACTTAGCACTAAATATCTCTTCAAATTTATCTTATCAAATAATGCAATCGTAACGCAAACCTTATCTTTTGTTATTGATGTTGCCTTATAGTTATTGCAGGCGCAATAAAATTAAAATTATTTTGCATTGCTATACCATAAAATGTTGTGATAGTACAGTTTACAGAACTAAATGTTTATAAATAAAAATATAAGAATTATAAAATATTTATAATAATTATTCCAATCTTTATGCTATTCAATTTTGTTGTGTTTTTTTTAACAATAACAATAAACAACTAAAAAAATAATTAAATAAATATTTAACGATTGTTGATGATATTTGTTTGTTTTTTAAATTATTTACATATATTTACTTTATTATTATTTGTTTGTTTCGTATTCAAAACAAATTTAATCAATATAATATAAGTAAATGAAATCCATGATGACTTCAGAATATGTTTTGGAAATAATTCTATCTTTGTTTATTAAAAAAAATTGTTATTTCTTCTATTTTTAGCTAAAAGTATACATCATTTTGTAAATATATTTTTATACTTGTACATATTTTATTGATTCAAAACATGTTTTTAAAATATAAGTCTGTCTGGGGCAAATTAGCGCATTCTAAAGAGTATTATTTACCGTTATAAAATATTACTGCAGATAATACTACTATAGACATCTACTGGAAGATTTACACAATAGGTTATCAACTAACATATCAGCACATAGATGGCGACTCTTGTAACATATTTATGTATTTAACCATGGGATAGTGCTTTTATTTATTCTTTATTGTTAATTGTGTGTTAATTTAATTCGGTGTCGAATATTTTAGATTCATGATAAATGGTTATTTATTTTAATTGTCATTAACAAATATAAAGAGCGATACTATCAAAGATGAAACACATTTCACTGTTATTTACAGGCTCAAACTCAATCATGACCAAAGGGATTAAGTGTCTGATACCACTTCTCCCCTTTTACCTTCTTCAGTTCTGAGAAATATAAAACACCACATGGCCAAATAATAAGATAATGTTTAGGGTTGTACTGGGGTTCAGTAATAATATTTTATCAAATGTTTTGCTAAAAAAATTGTTCTTTTTCTGGTATGGTATAAAAGAAAAACAGTGATTTTTCGTTAAGCTTTCTTTAACAAAGTACGTATCACGTAATGACATTAATTAACTTCTATTTTTGTTTTATTTCACAAGTTGAACTTCTTATATAGGTTTAGACAGAGGCGGCTTTAGTGGGTGACAAGCAGGACAACCGCCGGGGCCTCGCTCTTCTAGAGACCTCGCATTCTCGCGCAACAACCCAAGTAGAAAAATTCATTACTATTTGTATATGTATTTGCATATCACGCCTCGTTCTTTAGAAATCCCACTAGAATCACTGCGTATATCTTTTAAGGCATTCATGTACCTTAGGTTATCATCATTAATATAAAATTTTATTTCTCGTCAATTATCATCAAAAATACTTACTTACAATTTACATAACCCAGTAAACATTTTGGAGTCACTTTGACATCATATTGAAGATGCGTATGATTTTTTTGTCATGAAAGAGTTCATTTATAGTTCAGTTTCTCACAATCGTTCATATGAAATGTCTGTTTTATCGGCTACAGATGACGGAACCACTCCACCTGTCGGAATACAAATGAAGATAAAGTTGATGCGAACTATAATTGAAGTGAAATAGTGATAGAAACGTCACTAAATAGGGCACTTCACTAAATGTTTACTGGGAAATTATACAAAGAACAAGTGCCTCGCAAAGATCTGCTTCCCGGGGCCTCGCAATGGCTAAGGCCGCCCCTGGGTTTAGATTCGGAAGATAATAAGATATCTTTGAACCCAATATGTATCATATTTTGATAATTGGAACTGGGTGGTCCTCAATTAAGGCGTACTATCGGAGTTCTTGCATAATATACTTAAATATAATGTCAATATTAGTGTTAATGTTCGAGTATACAATACAGGCGCAATAGTTGAGTATATTTAATCAATTTATTTGAGAATGCGCTTGATGCGAACCAATCGGACTTATTTCCGCAAATAGCAATTCATCGCAAGCAACACGTTCATCATGGTGCATTGTATATCCTAAACCCTTTATACTGGTTACCAATAAAATTCTACCACACAAAAGGTCGGCTGATAAAAATATGTACATTAGAACTAACAATTAAAATATTTATTATAGGTGTACTTACTAAATATATTTGTGTCATCATACCAAGCAAATATTAGTAATGTTATCTACGTCAGACTATAATTAATACGAAACTCAAAGATAATTATCTTGTGTTATCGACTTTGTAATTTGCACAGACTCGCAATTAATAGTTTTGCTCGTTATCTGGGATCATGGACTCCCAAACTAGCAGTACTATGGTATTGTATTTTCGCTAGTTCGTACACGTATTTATAGGCTGAGAGCCAGTGAATCGTATTTAAAGAGTTTTGATAAAAAGAAATTGAATTCGCTGTCATTGAAATGTTAAAAGTCTGCTAGCTCTGCGAGGGTTAGTTTTTAATAGTAATAATTTATTTTTTTATATTAATGATGATAATTTTCTTGAGTAGCACAAATTTGAAAGAGTCAGGTCTCGTGTATCTTATATACGATCAAGTAAAAAGTACAAAGAGAAATAAAGAAGAAGGCTCAGAATATCGAAACTGTTTAGTCTTGGATTAAAGCCACAAAATATAGTCCACTTCATGAACTGTATATATAACTTTGCACTAAATAGTTTACTTTAACACAAAAATTAATTAAAGAACTAAAAACTGATTTGAAACAATTATAATTTCAAATTTTTAAAAGTATATTAGTTGCATCAGCTGTTTTTTTAAATTGAAAAATAAATTCTTGAAAGTTGGAATATAAAACAAACGTTCACTGGCTCTTTGACTATTATTTAGTATGAGAGATGAGTCACTCGACCTAAGTACACACGTAGTCGCCATCATAGAACCAACTGGAATAGGAGTCAATTGACAAATGAACTACGTCATCAGTTGGCAGTCCCTTCGTAGCGAAGGACAACTCTATCATTACAACAATATTATCATGTCAATATTTCACGAGTGGTTGTCAATCTTTAAGTGCAATAAATGTATAAAAATAGTTTTAGAATTGCTTACTTGCCATAAACCCTTTTAAATTATTTTCTTTTAGATTCTATGCAAAATAAATTTTAACTTGTGATTATTATCTTCACACCATTGGGTTAACATCCCTAATATATAGAATATTATTTCAGATGTATAAAATGTACCTGCACTTTCTAAAAAGAACGAGAAATTCACAACGATGCCTAGTTGTAAAAAGCAATTAGTTTTATGTTTAAATATTCGCACTATTTTTATATATTTGTCATGCATATTATATAAAGAAAATAACTTTTAAAATCGGTTTCCAAAAAAATGTTTTAGTTTTGCAAGCATTTATTATTAACGCTATATTAATTATTAATATTTAGCTTTGGTATATGAATTAAGGTAGTCAAATATAAATAAATTATGTAAATGATACATAATTTCAATGTTACAAAAAAAAACCAAAAAGGTGAAAAGTGATTTTTAGCGAGTTTTAGTCATTTCAGTCATTTTTAGAATTTCGGTAGTAAATACTTTCTTATTTTGTTCTCCCTATTCTCATGAAGGTGATAACATATTTTTGCTGCTTATAAACATCTTGAGACAATATGCGAACCTCTTCCCACCTGATACTTTCGAGGTTCACCAAATTGAAAGGTCGCCATAATAAATTGATGGAATTCTATATCAAACTCCTAAGAATTATCAATAGTTTTGATAAGTCTTCTTCTGAAATCTCGTGGTAACAAAACACCTGAATTAATTTAAACAGAAACTTATGTATTAGTTTCTCTGTAAAATTTACCCAATACAATAGAAAAAGTCCTAATCTAGCTTGGTTTCACCAACTTATACATTTTGCAAATCTTGTTATTTTTGGCTTAAAATATTCAAAAATAAATTAATACGCTAGAATAATAAAGCAGAATATTGTACCTGACCTTCTAAAAGAGTTTACAAAAATATTTTCCTTTCAAAAAATATAGTTGTAGTTGTAAAAAGCAATTACATTTATGTTTTCACATTTTTAAAATATTTACCATTCTTGTATATATTTTACAGATAAAATAACTTTTCAAACCGGTTTCCAAAAAGTATTTTTAGTTTTGCAAATTTGAACGGAAATACCAGGTACTCTTTGTTTTCTTTTCTTAAGACCCTTATTTTGTAACTTTGCGAGGTCGTTAAACATTAGAGGGTTTTATTAGCAGTTTCAAGGTTGTACAGTCCAATGTCGACGTCGGAAAAATTTACAATACTGGCGCCCAAATAATTTGTTAATATTTTATGTTGGTAATTTTTCAGAAAAAAATTGTTTAAGATCAAATATAATCTTTTATAAATGTTTGCACAAATTTTTGTGTTCGTTGTTTATAGTTAAATAAAAAATGGTTCTAAGAAAATTAATATCCAATATTATTGAAAGATTATGGAATATTGAAATTTTTCCTACGTATAAAGGATATTAATAAATATATAGTCCAAATCACGAGAGTTCGGCGGTGACTTATATTTAAAAGAGGTTATAAGGGCGGTATAAATCTATAATACGATAATGAATTTTATCTTATTCGTTTCTATATACATTATAGAAAAATAAGTGAGTCAGTGCTTTTTAGTTATATCGGCAGTTTATACCCCACAACTTGTTTTAAGTGTGAGTCGCCGCCGAACTCTCATAATTTGAACTACATATATATATTTAAATTTACCTTAAGAGTCAACTATAATTAGAATTGCAAAATGTATAAGTTGTAGAGATTGGCCTACTTGAACACATGGTCTTCAACATTTTTTGCCAAGTTAACGAGTTTAAACTTGATTTTAATGTTCCAAAATAAGAAAAACCATCCCGTAAAATAGAATTATCGAAACGTAGCACTAAATTTGAGTTTTAAATTGATTTAGCATTTACTTTTATGTATTAACATTGCATTTTCCGGAAACTCCCTGTACTGTGGAAAATGTAGTTGACCAATGAAAACCCCGGAGCAACCAATACTGCTGCGCAGTAGAAATTTTGCAAATCAAAAACTAACATCTTAAATATTTACATATATAAAAGTGAACATTCATTTGAGATTATTCTATATCTTTCTGATTCATAATTTTCTTTTCGTTCAAAGGTTATAACTATATTTTGCCTTTTGTTATAAATATGTAGAGTACTTATAATATATTTCCATGTAAAATACATGTACAAGGTTCAAAACGGCGCCGCACAGTCCTGCGCTGGTCGATAACGAAATCTATCTATCTCACTCTAACACACAGAGAATAAATTTTATATATATACGTCCTTATCGTACTCTCCAGCACTAAAGTGAGGTATCTTTTCCCTATTATTATTTAGTGATCATACATACACTGGTGAGGTTTGGAGAAATACGACGCACTGCATTTCAAACCGAGTTGTTATTTTTTGTATAAATATAGTGTAACTATTATTTAGTTAAGTGAATTTAGTGGGATTTTTTTTAAAAATATAAATATAATATGGATTCCGAAGCTGTAAGTGCTGTTGCCAAACAAGTTGGAGACGTTTTGGCTGAAGCTGTCAACGGGGCGGATAAAATTTGTATGAAACCTACTGGAAGTCAAACATCTAAACCTGCCGTGGTCTGCAGTTTATTAAATCCATGTATGTATTAATCTACTATCTAATCACATTCAATTTGTACTTCAGATATCACATTTAAATATTAATTATAGAATGGAAATGTTGTATATGTCGAATGCGAAATAAGCATAAAATTATTTTACTAAATAGCTGCAAATGCATATTATCTAAAGATAAGCTTGCAGATTTGATAACTATAATATTCAATTACTTGTCCCAACATGTTTTTTTTTTAAAGACAGGACTTATAACGTAACTATTTATAGAATTTTGTCGATAAAAAAAGGGCTGGCTTGTTTCAAAACGTATTCCTTGCAATATATACAACTATAACATATTAATTTACTTTCTTTGTTTCAATCAATAGATATATTAAGTTCTGAATTAGATTGTATTTCGTTATATGGGGAATATTGAAAAATGATTGAATTACAACGACCTCTAGATCAAACCCCCCGGGATGTACTAGTATAGCTAAATAATTACAACGATACTCACTATACATAGTTACGTATATGTGAGGTTTATTTAATATAAAAAAGTTTATCTTTTACATAATTTATAGGTTAATATAATGTAATATTACATCACAAAAGTGCATTTGACGCAGATTTATGTTTTAAGCTTTTAATACATAATTATGTAAGGTTAATTATTACATTAATATAATAGTAAAAGATTTTTAATATCTTTTCCATTTATTAGATAAACTTTAGTAAATAATGCATTATAACATTATGTAAAAAGTATTACGTTAAATAATACTACAGTTTTGTGTTTTCCGTTGAGTTAAATTCTCATAACTAAATTCTAACTGATTCTAAAGTTTATTTGAAAATTCTTTCGTTTCGTATTTTCTTCTAGCAGTTTCCATGTTGACTTCGTTTTAAACTTTAATCAGCCAGCACACATTGCATCATTTGTTCATCAAATCATGATACTATTTATAGGACAATAGTCATTTTGCAAGAAAACACAATAATGTCGCAATTCATTAAAGAAACGCAAAGCGAAGATATGTTTTTTTCTCAGTGATATTTTATTTCGCTAAATACAGTTACGTGTATCAAAAGTTTGTCTAACACAACAAAAGTTACTTAGTAAGTAACAATTTTACCGAATATACAATGTTTTGTGACAATTTGTACAGTTCATACTCATAAAACTTCTAAAGAACATTTTTTCATCCGCTAAACGCATTTACAATTATTTTAAGTTTCTATTTTCAAAAAGCAATTGAACTTATGATAATGACAAAGTGGCAATAATTAATTAATAATCTTTTAACTCATTCATCATTTTAATTATATTTCTTTCAATGTCATTGTCTTTTTTTTCTAACAATTTCGAAATGTGCTTCGTCAATTATAAAGCATTACACACATGATGATAAAAATATTTTTGTTATTCAATAAATAAAGGCTATTGTTAAATTCTTGGGAAATAATAAATAATTAACTAGTAGTAGTAATTATTGCTTATATTTCATAATTACAAATATTTATATTAATTTACAAAAATATGTTTTGTATTACTATTACTATGCAAATAGTTTTCAAATAATTTCCAATAAGTTTTAACGGTATTTATATTAAATGTGGGTTGTAATTTTACAAATTTCATTTTTTTTTTTTTATTTAATTTATTTAACGTCGGCCTATTTCCGATGCTGAGTCCTATCACCGACGACCTCCTTCAATGTTGGCAGTATTTATGGTGTCGTGGCCTCATATATGTGGGCTACACCACTGCCTAATAAATGTACGATTATGTATGACCATAATCAATATACGTTCATAATAACCAAACCCAGAAAATATATATCTGGTCCGGGGATCGAACCCGAAGACACAGCAGTCGGCGTCAACAAATTTCATTACGCTACGAGTATTTAATCATTTATATAATAACTTAATCAATAACTATACACTAATCAGATCAAAAATTGAACTTTAATTACTGATAAGTGATAAATACTTTTGGAAGTCCGGGAAGATACACGACTTTATCTAAAAATACCTCTATTAATTAAATGAATTGATTGGTAATTATTAAATTGATAAATTCAATTCGTATTGTATTTATATTGTAACTAGCTGTCCCGACCACGCGTTGCTGTGCCTAACGTAGCGCCATCTATTGAATATTTACTCAATCTAGTCAACAGATTTCGATTTACTCAACAGAATATTTACTCAATCTAGTCAACAGATGTCGCCATCATCGTCGCCCGATGTCATATGTCATATACAGATAATTAATAGACAAATAATTAGCAATAAGATAAATAAATTGAGATGTAAGGTATCCTATCTTTCAAGTTGGATCAAACTGGACACGGTGTACAAATTTCATTAAAATCGGTTAAGTAGTTTAGGAGTCCATAGCGGACAACACAGTGACACGTAATTTATATATATTAAGATATTGAGAAGCCAGGCTAGAATATAACAACTAAAACAAATGTAACTAATTATTTTAATTTAAACGTTAGCGCCATAAATAATTTCACTTCAGTTAATCAGTTCGATCACAGACTGCGGACTGTATTGAACATAGTATTTGACTTGTACGCAGAGTTATAGAAACCGTATTATTTGTATTATATGTCACAGGTAGAACTGTATCAAATGGATTAGTAACACCTTAGCAAACTACCAAGTTTGAAGCTGAACTGTACAATACAATTTTCTACCTGAGATGTTCTACACATTCTTATAGTTAAGAACGATTCACATCCTCAATAATAACCTACAACAAGATCAAAATATACTAAACTTTATTTTTATTTTAAAATTTGAAACATTTTCAGAAAAGTTAATATTTATTTCATTGATGTATGTCAACTCGCAATAAGGAGCGCAGCTGATTCAATAGTTTAGCTACGGCACAGTCTATAATTGAATAAGAATCTTAACAAAGCTGTGTTTTCTTTAGTTTTGAGAAAAACATTTGTTATATACATATGTATGTATTTGTTCTACATACTTTGAAGTAACCTTTTGTATATATTCTAGTTTAAATGACTTGCAAATTTATATTTATAACAGTTATTAACATAAAACACTTTTGGCAATGATTTTAATGACTTTTGGCACATATTTTTTTTTTATCAAGAAAAAATATATTTATCATGAATTTAGACAGCCTGAAATATAATTTAGAAATTACTGCATTTGTTTTATTCTTTTCATATGTCTAGATATTATAGGGGTTTTCAACAAGAAGTGTCCTTTTAAATTTCGCACCATTTTTGAACATACAACAAACCTCAGAGTTAGTAATTAATATTAAAATATCGTCACTTTTCAAGAAAATATTTCGTTTTTCTGTTACGCCAAATGTAACAGAACCTGTGACCTTTTATAACAAAAATAAAGCTTTTTAAAATCCTATTACAAGCATGTCGTGTAATAATTTCGAAAACAGGAGAACAAGTCTCTCATATAAAATGCATTTGTTTCTTTCGTCATACTGCCACAAACACAAAACTGTTATTTATTCCATATCAAATCAACAATTGCTATTTTGAGACTTGAATTACTTTACATGAAACATAAATTTGTAATTTTGTCGTTAATTTTATATGAAAGGACTACAACAACTATTTCGCTTTTTCGGTAGGTGAGTTTCTAAACTGAGAATAGCCCTAAGCTGGAGACACAACTGTGCAAATTTATTATTAGACTACAATTCAAATTTTCCACATTTACTTTTTGAGCAATTTGTTCTAAGTTTGGCCAACTTACCGAATTATAGAATTATCTACTGTACACTGTTTCTAAGAAAATAATGTTAGTAAGAGAAATTCATGAAAGAAGGGTACTTCCATTCAGCCGCCATCTTTAAAATAATAGTCTAACTGGTTTACTTTCTTTGAAAACTACTCACAAATATGTTGTTAAGAACTTTTTTGTCAGAGGCGGCCTTAAGGGGTGGCAAGAACGGCAACCGCCCGGGGCCTCGAATTCTCGCGCAACAACCCAAGTAGAAAAATTCATTACTATCTATCTATTTGAATCTCGCGCTTCGCTCTTTAGAAATCCCACTTGAATCAATGCGTCTTCTTCCAAGTCAATTATCATCAAAAATACTTACTTACAATTTAGAATTTAGTACAATTTAGCCTCGCAAAGATCTTCTGGCCGGAGCCTCGCAATGGCTAAGGCCGCCCCTGCTTACAATGTATATTGCAGGTAATAGAATATGCCTTTTATATAATCCAATGATTGCTTTTTGTTCGCAAAAAATATACATATATTAATTAGCAATAGAATTAAAATTGAAAATATTATTTTTTTCGCCGTGAAAAATCTGCCCCGATATATGCAATTTATTAAAATGACGTTGTGTAAAAACATATTTATCTTGGTATATCATAAGACGATGATGACGTCACAGGGTGACGCATTGTTTATCCCTTTAAATTCCTCTTTCAAATGATAATATCTTCCTTAATATTTCTACTAATTGAAACAGAATATAACATTTTAGATCTTGATAGTCAACTGTATCACTGTATCACTGTATAACTGTTTTAGACGAATGAATCCAAAAAAATGCATATTAAATATACTCTTTATTTTTACTCTGAATAATTTATGATAATATTGTTTGCTTAAATCGAAACCAAGGTCAATAAAACACATGTGACTTGCGTAGTAGACACTCAATCCACCGACCGCCGTAACGTCTTTAGAATGACTGCATTCGTATAAAAATGTATAAATAAATTTGCAATCTGATTCACAATTGCGCTGTACTATGTTCTTTCTTCTTGCTTTGTCTATATAAATAACGTGTAAATATTTTTATCATGTTTTTCTGTCTAATATTTATTAAATAGCATTTACGAGTGCGTTGAAAATATTTTAAACAAATATGTAACTAGAAAATTTACTGACTCATTGTAAACAGTCTGCACAACAGAAGTAGTAAAGTAAGATCGTTAATAATGTGTTTCAAGGATTTATGAATAACAATGTCTTCTCTGTGACGCGCCAATCTTAAAAGAAATCAAGTGGGTTCTCAACCATAATTTTTATAAAATTGTACTATATATAGGCCAAGTCATAAAGTCAGAAATATATTAAAAAAATTCTGGGTTGAATATTTTAAAAATTATTGGCATTTAAAAAAAATCGAGAAAATCTGCACCCTGTGACAGTCTTTTCACTCCTGTTGCTCCAATTCTTAACTTTTTTTAAAAAAAATTTTGTTATGTGATCCTGAATAATGTTTCTATAAACTCTTGCCTAAAATGTAAAGCCAACTGCTCCAGCTTGGAAGATATTGACACTTTTTTTCCAACCAAATATTCAAGATAAATTCTTCGCCCAACTTTGAGTGATGTCCTGAAAAAAAAATGTACTATGCGAGTTTGGCAAGTAACATTAAAAGATGGCGCATTTAATAAGGATTCCAAAATAGTATGACACTTGCTAGAATATTTCTTAAATTTTAAACAATTTCTTCTTTTGCAAAATAACCCAGATTTGAACCAATTTTTCTTACTAACTTAAGAATGATTATAGTGTACCCAAAGCTTTTCTAAAGACCGTAACTTTACGATTTTAGTTTATAGATGGGATGCTTATGCGATTTCTAAAACATCCGAAAATTAGTATTTCCACAAATATTATTTTGTCATTTTATACTGCAGTAGATATTTATGAATGGCTCGAAAGCTAATACGGTTAAGAGTCAATTTTTTGTGTGTCTCCTATATTGATTAACATTGTCCCATTAAAATAACTTAAATTTTTATATTATCACATTTTTAAGCAAACGAAATTATAGCACATAAAAAGTTTTTTATGGTAGACCTGGAACTAAAGAATAAATGGTCACAATATGATGACCAAAAATTGTCCTGAAAAGTTAAATTTCCATTTGAAAAGAAATTCGATATTTGTATCTATATAGATTCAAAATATCAAATAAACAAAAATTTAAATTATGTAACTGCTAAATTGTTGTCATCAGTACTTCCGGTTAATTTGTTATATATTTAACCGGAAGTATTTATTTATCTGAAGTTCTTCTTGATACAAAAGTCTGGTTGATACAAACAGCATCTACGTTTTGAGAAATAAACTGTTATTCTTTAACTTTAATTAAATAAATAAGCATGCTAAGTGACTAAGCGGGTTATTCTGTTACTAATATCGCTCTTGAGCATTATAAAATGGCTCTTATGCATATCTGTTATAAGACTTATAAGTAATTTATATGTGCGATCTTCTATAACATACTAAAGTGAACCTTATCTATATCTGTCTGTAAATTTTTATTGTCTTCCAACGACCCTCATACTTATACATTTTTCAAGACTTGGCATTTGTTTTATATTCAAACTTCTTGGCATCTTGAAACCCGTTTTCATTTAATATATCAAGACACAGTGTATTGATTTCTTCATATACAGATTTATACATAGGAGTATATACTTTTAGCATCACTTTTTCTATAGTGACATAGTAAATTAGGGCACAATAATCAATTTATTGACATTACTGCAACGCTATACGTCAAGAAGATAATATACAGTATATGATGTCACAGAAATATTGTACCATACTATAATGCCCTCGATATTTTCACCTGTACACTCATTGTGGTAGATTTTACTCCTTTTCATCTTTGCCAGGTTCTGTTCTGTTACATCACATGGAGTTGAGCGTGTAATACAAGTATAATGGACTTTGTTACAGAAGTTCCTTCGATATCACACACTTGACAATTTCACTATCATATAAATTGCCAAACTGATTTATTTCTATAGGCAGTTGATAAGAACGAGTGATTTTAAATATACGATAACGTTAATATGATTTTACCTTATGTACATGTTTTAATATAGAAATATGTAGGTTATAACCGCTAACCACAGTAATGAATGTAGCGGTTATGTATAATTTACGTACAATCGTATTTGCTTCCTGAATATTTATTATATAATAGTCACAATCTGATATCAGAGATACCCAGCAAAATTTCACATTTTGTCTGTCTTGCTCGAAAATCTTTTGCCTATAGAGAAAATCTGTTGTTAAGAAGAGACTTGTTGTTAACTAGACTTTTTGGGTAACTAGAAACTGTTTTATTTCATCATGTAAACTCTAAACCGAAATATAAATTTGTGTCCTCATTTTTTAGTGGTCGATTTTTCAATTGTTGTTATAAATTGATGTTAATAAATGTGTATTGGCGTGTCTATTTTATTAAATATCTAAATGTTGACGGAGATATAGCAATTAAAAGTTTGAATTGTAGTTTTAGCGCTATAAATGGTCGGCCATATTTGTATGACGTGAAATGCATTTTAACGTCAGTTATTTGTTGAGTGGATCAGTGCTGTGGTAATATTTTATAGCTGTTGGTAGTCAAATAATCAAGTCAAAGAATAATAAGTTTTTATTTTATTTAACCCTGTTACGGCAGACATAATATTGAAATTTTATTGTTTCCTGAACTGTAAGGTTGGCAGCGGTTGTGATGCATTTGGAATGTGTACAACGTTGAATCCCTTTAATAATTAAAGAGACAAACTTTTTTAATTGTTAATATCTCTTAACATACAAGGAGTTATTAAAAAGTAATTTAACATTTGAGGTTCTAGTAACCAACTTTGTCAATATATAGTACACTTTTATTGAAGACATAAGACACAAGCCCATTTAATTTTTATATTTTAAAATCATTCTTTTCAATGCTAATATTTAATAATATAATAGTATAATTTTATATAATTTGAAACCAAGGATCTATCCGATATCGCCATTATCGTTTGAAAACAATGTTCGGAACCTTATTTTTTCCATTACCTTTCAATGCAAATACAAATTAACAAAGTGTATACACATGCATTGTGCTAAAGTCAAACACAAATGCACTAATCTAATTGTATTAGTATGATGACAACATCGAAACACATATACTATATGTAGATACATGGTAGTCAAGCACACTTGTCCTCTATAGTGTAACCTGTAGTTTGATGCTCCAAGGTTAAAACAATTCACGCATTTTGATTTGAGACGATCCTGTTATATCATATTTATTTATATGTAACATTGTATTAATTCAGTCACCATATCATGTCATTCAAAAATGTGTTTTGGATATACTCGTATCTATACCCTGGCTAATGTATCAAATACCGTTTTTTTGTTTTTTGACATTCCAAAATGATCGTATTTCTTGCAAGTGAGATATCGCTAGTAGTTATATTGTTCTTAGGTGGCAAGTTTCACAGTTTTGACCTCATAACTGTGGTTCAGTGTATCAATTTTAAATTGTAAAGAAAAGTTAATTGTGTTCTTGAATTTTGCAATACTTGTATGAATTTCTATCACCGACATGAGCTGCCTAATAAGTTTTAATGATCATGAATCTAAATCATTAAATGTTACATCAATTAAAACTGTTTGGGTTCAGCAATGCCAATGCGGGAATCATAAACTGTCACTTTCACTGTACCGTTTTTAAAAATAAAATTGATGAAGCCATTTTCGAGCAATGGGCTTGTGAACCAGAACCTCAAATGTCCAAATATTTTTTAATAACTCGGTATAATTTAGGAGATATTAACAATTAAAATAGTAATTATTTTACTTTAATTATTAAAGGGTTCCAACGTTATAGAAAATTTTAATACATGTTACGTCATATGCAGCAAATATGCCATCTCTTTTATACTACAGAGACGCATACGAGTGTGCGTGTGATACGTCGTTTTCTACTAAGAGCTGGGTTAACAAGAAAAAATAATCTCGAATGCTTATTATTACTTATTGTAAAACAAGCGGCAAAACAAAAATTCAAATTTGATATAGTTATGTATAACTCTGTTAATATTTCGATATTTAAGAAGAATATATTTTATTTCAATCAAAAATTGAAAAAAATATCCCTAAGAATGAGTTAATAATAATAAATTGATCGCCTACTCTGTGTACACTCCTGGCTGATTTAAATATAAAAACGTAACAATAGATTCTATTCAATTACTGTAATTTTTGTTACATATATACCCGCTAAATGACACGTAATTTTTCGTAAGCTTATCATAATTTTGTTTAGCCTGCAATAATTCTGTCTATACATGAACTTAAAAATACTGCTTATCTTTTTCAATTTTCGTTATCATTTAAGACTATCTATAGACAGCTCACGTGCACCGCACATGCATGATTGTGTGTGTCCCCAGTTCTTGAATGTGTGCAGTCGTCGCCAATCGTTTTATTATGAGTAATACACTGATACTTACACGCTAAAGATTGCGTAACCTTCATTCCTTGATTACTGAACGAAGGTCAAGATAAATTTAAAACAGTTCGTTTTAATTCAGGTTAAAAATGATTCAATTCTTTTTTGATAAATTTTATATCCTAATCTATTATATCATTTATACATATCAGGTGCAACGTGGTATGACACATATCACAACTCAATATATAATTTAGAAAAGTACTTTTATTTTAAATATAAAGCAAAGTGAATCTGTAACCTTTTAAGATGAAATATGAAATGTCAACCATGCTTGTATGGTCCCAATTATTAGCGCCTCCATTTTGCAAATAGATTACTTAAAGAAAACTACAGAAACTTTTAGTGGATTTAATTAATAATAAACTACTGCAGTAAGAATATCGAAAGAACCTCAAGTATCGAAATATGTTTAATAAGTCGCAATATTACAGGAGATATAAACTATTAAAATAGTAATTTTTAACCCTTTAATTCTTAAAGGGATTATTATTATTCCTACCCTCTTCCCTTCTATAAATTGCTATCTCTTTTATACAATAGAGTGTTAACAAAGTTCTAATATTGTCAACGCTGTGGACGAAACAAAATTAAATCGATTACTATTTTGATTTAATTGTATTTTGCGTTTGTGAGACACTAGACAAAATATAACTGTCTGGTGAGTGAACTCCTTAATACAAATTTAGTCAATTGTCATTATTAGAAAAGGAACTGGGAAGAAAGCCTGAGATCTTCAACTTCACTTAAGCTAAAGAAAAATGTAATAACATTACCATATAGAATTTACTTGACTCTAATTGCGTTACTGTAGCTGCATAAACTCCAGGCGTCTTAATATTTCTACATCATTATCTATTTTGTCAATACAATAATTATTATGTATAAACAATAACGGATTGAGTTGAGTGAAGACAGAATGGAAATATTATATTGTTATAGTTTTGTGCAGAAAATGTAAATATAGTTAAGCACTTTACATTCCATATTAAATTAGTATTTTAATTAATAACTTTTCTCTTTTTTGATATTTTATAATTTATTTTTATATTGCAACACATGTATATAGCTTATCTTTAATCTTTAACGCCTTATGTATATATGGACCGTGTTATATAAGAAAAAGAGCATTCTTTTATATAAGTATCTATCAGTTTACTTAACAGTACAATGATTCTTTTTATAACACCGTCCATATCATACTAATATCTTTACTAATATTAAAATTTAAGCTAAATTAATAAAATTGTTACAGATGCATGGTTTAATCCGGAACGTCTAAATCCAAAGGGTGAGTTTTCTTCATTTTTCTTCTGGTGTTTTCTATTTTAGTTTTTAGTATTTTTTTTTATTAATTTCGCTATCTATTGCTTGGCACTTTATTTCTTAAATATTATTAACAACCATTTGTACATATTATTTAATGTAATTATTGTATTTTGAAATGTTTTGTTTTATGAATAGTGTATCAATAGGAGATGATTGTTTTAAATTTGCAAAGACTTTGCGCAAGTGTAATCATGACCTTTGAAATTTGACATATGTAATTTAGAGACATGGAAAATTAGTCATGGAATGTTATAAAAGTAATACCACGCGTATAAATCGTGAAAAATTATTATCAAAATATTTTATTTCGTTTTCTATCATTATTTTTTATTGAAGTTTTTCCATTTAGGGTTGCAACGATTCCTTAGCTCACATATAGTACGAGCATGTGGCTTGTCAAGGCCGGAATATTTATATGACTCACTCAAAAGCCAATGCGGTTAACTCCAAAAAGGCAATCGAGAAAATTAATGTTCTTTGATACATTGGAGATCATATTGCACATAACGAGGAAATCGTTTAATATTTCCAATATTTATTCCAGTAAAATTGACAGAAATCAAGAAATATAAAAAAAATGGACTTAGTTGTATTGGCTTCTGAGCGACCCATATTTACAAAACTCGTGAAAATCATGTCCTAATACACAAATGTGTGTTAAAAGTAACTGAGGCTGTTTTTGAAATAATTTTATTTCCAATTTCTATATGTTATTGTCGTGATAAATGTAGAAAGAAAGAAATATTCCTGTTAGTTAGCTTGTATGCTAAACAAAAGTGTCACGGTTTTCAGGATATCGTTGTTTGTTCAATTCAAATAAGATATTTTTGTCAATTTTTTTTATTATCGGTAACTTAAATCTAAACAGTTTTTATATAAATAATATTTTTTAAGTTTGCGTGTTAATGACAAGTCTCATAAACTACACCGCTGCCTAAAAATATATGAGTACATTTACACTGTAATCAATGTAACCGAACGACCAAATCAATTGTTTTTAAACTTTTAAAATAAGTAGTTATGGTCTGATAACATAAAAATGACGCCCACGAGGGTTGTTTATCAATCTCTTATACTCGAGCTTCGTTGATTTATGCTATCATCGTAATTAATTACAAAAACGTCCGGATAACTAAGCTGTCAGAACTATTGGATAAAAAGTTTTATTAAGTTAAAAGAGAGATATCTATATATAACTCGATGTGAAAGAAAGAGATGCCACTATGTGTTAATGATAGTACAGTATGATCCAATAACTTCATTTGGAATTCTATATAAAACAAATTAAGGTAGTTGTATCGTGGAATGACTTTTCAAAGGATTTTAATAAAACTTCATTTAATTGCTCTTTAATTAATTATAAGACATATTGACCTCAGGTCGATTAAAATTTACCACTCCATTATTGAGAAAAACGATATTAAAGTTTTGTTATTTTAACACAGGCTCTTATGGGAAATAGTAATTTCAATGTTATTTTTATCGAATAAAATAAAAACGATTCAAAGGAATTCAATAAAAATTTAATATATTATAGAAACAGTAGTTATTAATCACATAAAAAAAAATGGAAATTATTGTCGACGCCATTACAGAAATAAAATTTTGTAAACATTGAAAATTTTTATAAAATCAAGAAATGACTGTGTATGTGTATGTACGTGTAGATACTATTTACATGTAGTGAGAACAGTGAGACTGTACTTTCACAAAAGTTTTTAACGAGACTATTTGACACTAACGTTTCAGCTACATTATAATTTTAGGTTGCTGAGTTATACTTTTGAGCATGACTATCACGATACAACTACCTTAATAAAGTAACTTTTTAAAGGGTATACACTAAAATAGATTATCTTTTTCAATAAAGTACTACTATAACTTTGAATGGAAAAACTTTTTATCTCTATGGTTCAGAGTTGAATGGGCTTGTGTCCTCATTTTTTTGAGGTCGATTTTTCAATTGTTGATTGAAATTGATGTTAATAAATGTATATTTGCTTGTCTTATTTTATTTAATATCTAAATATTGACGAAGATATAGCAATTAAAGATTTGAATTGTAGTTTTAGCGCTAGAAATGGTCGGCCATATTTGTATGACGTGAAATGCATTTTAACGTCAGTTATTTCTTGAGTAGGGTAGTACCGTGGTAATGTTTTGTAGCCGTTGGTAGTTAAATAATCAAGTCAAGTCAAAGAATAATAAGTTTTTATTTTATTTAACCCTGCTAAGGCAGACATAATATTGAAATTTTATTGTTCCTTGAAATAGCTGTAAATAATATTTCATATTTTGATATATAAATACATATAGCAGAGATTTATGAGCTGTAAGGTTGGCATCGGTTGTCACATGCATTTCGAATGTGTACAACTTTGAATTCCTGTAATAATTAAAGAGACATAATGACTATTTAATTGTTAATATCTCTAAAAAATAATTGAACATTTGATGTTCTAGTAGATATGTAGATATGTAGTACAATCTATTAAATTTAAGGCCTATAATTACAAGTACAAGTACGATAAATATTTAATAAACAATATAGAAGTTTTATTGATTCGTTTAAGGGTACAAAGGTACTGTCATGCGCTCTACAATCTTTATTGGTAGTATCAAATAAAAACATGAGTATCCCCCTAGTGAAATAGTGACTAAACAGCTTATCATTCGACGACTCGGTCGAGTTGGATGACGTCACTTCACCGGTATTATGTTCCAGCATTTCAGCAAACAGGACTCCTCTCCCTCCAGGGCCAACGTCTAATTTATATAAAAGAAAAAAAAGCATTTAGATCAACAACACACACAGTTTGTGTCAGAAATCTTTATTGAAAGGACGCTTCGGTTTTGAGGTTAGTTTTCTGACGCAAGTAGTGAATTTACTAAGATATACCTTTATATTAAAAGTGTTATTATAAATATTTAAAAAATACAAGTAAGTGTACATTACATACTTTTGTTTCAGTAACAATAGTGTTGTAAAATTGTGTCGTATTGTCGTTCTGGAGGAGATTACTCAGCTTACTAGTACATTCTGCAGGGATGCTAGCTTCTGGTAGTAGATTCTTCAGTTGACGACTTCCAACACCAATTACAGTAGTAATCGAATATCTTTCTTAAGATGATTAATAAGGATTCTTGTTCAGACGGTGTATTGTTGCAATTAGAGAATACTTGAGCGGTCTAAAGTAACCTCGTTGCGACATGCGACGGTTGAACAATTAGTATCTTTTTATTACTATTAATACAAACACTTTTATTAAAATATATCATTTATTCGTTGTAATATTATATCTGCTTACTTAATTACAATAGTATTTTATTAGATTAACGAAGATGACAGATATAAAACAAAATGTAATTCTATAGTGTTATAATTTAATTAATAGTTGAAATGTGCTCACTATTCAATACGTACGAAGTTGCGAATAGTAATGCTTGCTTTGAGACTCAGGAGAAGACTGGCTTTCAGCGTCTTGTGCAATTTAATATATAATAATTTATTTCACATCACAGAACGCCAATACTGAATTACCAGCATTAAATCAATATTAATCTCCACAAACCAGAGACAATATTTATAAGCGCTAAACTTAAATAATTATTCTTTACAATCTTAATACTAATACAAAAACTGTTTACATAATATAATTCTATTACATAATTAACATTTAATATCATTAAAAATAAAAGGTAAGTGCGACATATGCGTACTTACAACACTCCTCAACCAAAGAAAAGGAACGCATATAAAACAAAACATATGCGTTTCTGCTCTAAGGAAAAGAAAAAGGAAAAATTGTGATAGGGGAGATGTCGTACATATCACAACACCCCCTTTCAAAAAAAAAGGGACACGTATAAAAACAAAATATACGAGTTACAATTCTAGAAAAAAACAAAAAGAGAAGCAAAGTGTCGACAACGATTCTGATCCCATCGTATAGAGTTAACACTGCTCCACAAAACAATCATCCCTGACAAAATCCATTTCATTCGTCAAGTTTTTATTCATTGGTACAAAATCTCTTCAACCTATTATTATGAACTACCGTATGTTTTTTACCAATTAGTATTTCTGTATTAACAGGGGATATAATTTTAGTAACTTTATACGGTCCTACGTATAAGGGTAAAAGTTTTTTTGACTGTCCTTTAGTTGGTAACTGTTCATTTCTTAATAAAACTAGTTCGTTTACTTCAGGTGTGAAAAGAGAATTGACCCTTTTATCAAAATATAATTTTGTTTTTTCTTTGCTTTTAACCAAGTTATTTATAGCAAGTTCCCTCGCTACTTGTAACCTGTGTTTGAGTTCTACTATAAAATTATTATAAGTATTTACCTCAATTGGTTCTTTATAAAAAATTGAAGGCAGATTTGCCTTATGTCCATAAATTAGTTCGAAAGGAGTAAAACCGGTCGCTGTATGCGGAGTTGTGTTATACACGAACATTGCATAGGGAATCCAATTTATCCAATCATCCTGCTTTTTACAAAAATTCCTTAGATACTCGGCAAGGGTTCTATGAACTCTTTCTAAGGCACCGTTGGTTGCTGGTCTAAATGCTGTTGTTTTTAATTGTTTAATTTTTAACAATTTGCATATATCTTTAAAAATTTTTGACATGAAATTTGTTCCTTGGTCTGTTAAGATCATATTAGGAACTCCGTACCTACAAATAACGTTAGTTACTAATGCTTTCGCGACAGTATTTGCCTCCTGGTTTATAATAGGAATAGCTTCCGTAAATTTAGTAAGGTCATCCTGTATTGTTAGTAAGTATTTGTATTTGTCGTTGTCGTCTTTCTTGGGAAGATATACTATGTCCAAAGCCAACCTTTCGAAACTATGTTTCGAAGTCGATGTAATTGTTAATGGGCATTTATTTAATTTGCACACTTTATTCTTTTGACATGATACACATTGTCTAATAAAATTTTTAACTTTTCTAATCATACTTGGAAATTTAAAGTGTGATTTTAATCGTTTAATTGTTTTAGAAACTCCTAAGTGGCCTGCTGTGGGATTAACATGAAATTCCGAAATTACATTGTTTATTAACTCAGGGTCACTAATTTTAAGTATATTGTCATTATAAATGTGTACTATTATATTTGTTTTATCAAAGATATGTCTGATCATAGTTCGTAACTGGGCAAAATCTAATTTACTTAGTTCAGACTCGAACCTGTTCATAGCTATGTTAGTAATTTTGTGTAAAGTACAAAAGTTTTTCAGATTCACTAATGCCAAAAATATTTCTTTATAATTTGGTAGATTAAAATGAAATTCCTTAATTATTAAACAGATAATAAATCTAGTATCAATTTCAACATATGCAATTTCTGATACTTCTTTTTCTTGTATTAGAAATGCATTGATACTACTAAATTTATTGATTAATTCAGGAGAATTTCCAATTGAATTTTTAAAATCTTTTGATACAAAATCTACTAATGAAAATGACGTCGGTGCGTCATATAAACTTTTATCATGTTCAATTACTTTATTGTTTATGATAATTTTATTTTTAATTATTTCTAAATAATTTTCGTATGTGACATCCATTGTTTCAACCTGAAGTGAGTATACGCGACTTAGGGCATCTACGTGTGGAATCGAACTACCTGGTCTATATATTACTTCGTAATTATATTCCTCTAGTTTTATCCGCCAACGCATAAGTCTAGAACTCGGGTCCTTAATACTCATTAACCAAGTCAAGGCTTGATGGTCTGTTACGATACTAAAAAACTTTCCATAGAGATAGGGTCTAAAATGAGCCACAGCCCATACTACTGCTAATAACTCACGTTCAGTAGTTGTGTAATTTTGTTGTGCCTTATTTAGAGTTCTTGAAGCATATGCTATTGGGTGGCTTTCCTTAATAGTACCTTGTGAAAGGACTGCACCTATAGCATATTTACTTGCATCCGTGGTTACAACGAAATTTTTACTAAAGTCCGGGTATTGCAAAACAGGTGATATGGTTAATTTATTTTTTAAAGTTTTAAATGATTCGTCGCATTGGTCTGACCATTCTAATACTTTAACATTACTGTTTGCTGCATTATATAGTGGTTTGGCTATCTCTGCGTAATGCGGTATATGTCGGCGATAATAACCAGACATACCCAAAAATGTTTTAATTTGTTTAGGACTGTTTGGAATGGGGAAATTCTTTATTGCTTCTACTTTAGAAGGATCTGGTAGAATACCTGTTTCATTAATAACGTGACCTAAATAAATCAAATCTTTATGTAGAAAGTTACATTTGGATGGTTGGAGCTTCAAATTATGTTCCCGTAATTTAGAAAAAACGTTTTTTAATCTTTGGTTGTGCTCAGAAATGTTTTTTCCAAAAATGACTACATCGTCCAGATAGATTAAGCAATCTATTCCTTGCAAACCTGTGAGAACGTGAGACATAAGTCTCTGAAACATGGGGGGGGCTCCTTTAAGTCCGAATGGCATTCTTACAAATTGATAGTGTTTAAAGTTCGCACTAAATGCTGTTTTCTCTTTATCTTCGGGAAGCATAGGGACCTGGTGAAAACCGCTTGCTAAGTCAAGGGTAGAGAAAAATTTTGCACCACTAAGTTGGTCCAGTATATCATGTATAAGAGGCAAAGGGTAGGCGTCACTTGTTGTTTGCTCGTTAAGTTTACGGAAATCGACTACTACGCGGAATTGTTTGTTACCTAACGCATCTGGTTTTTTTGGTACTACTAATAAAGGTGCGTTATAGGGTGAGTCGCTTTCTTCAATTATGTTGTTGACCAACAGTTCCTGAATATGCTTTTCCACAATCTCTTTTTGCGCATGGGGCAATCGATACGGTTTAACGTTAACGGGTTTAGAAGAATTAATCTTTATCTTATGACTTAATGCGCTCGTACAAGATAACTTGTCTCCCGGTAAAAAAAATATGTCATTAAAGCTGTCACAGATTTCTATTAATTCTGTTACTAATTCTGAATTGACATGTGAAAGATTTAAATTGTTTAATAAAAGTTCCTTACGGTTGTTAGGACTTGATTTTGAAAAATGGTAAATACTAAATTGATCTATCGGTATGATATTCGGTTTGAAATTACTAAGTATTATATTTTTTATTGAAGAATTTATTATTGAAATATAGAAAATATTTTTGACGGGCTTGATTAATGCATTAGCTAAAAAAACTTCAGGTAACAATTCCCTGGCTACACAAACTCCTACTGTAGAACCTGACATAGGAATTATCTTCCTCGTACGTGCTGGTAAAACGATATTGTTTATATTTATAAGTGGGAGCTCAATTACTTTGCCACATTCTGAGAATTGTACACTGTTCATTTTTAGATTAATTACTGCATTTAGTTTCCGTAAAATATCTAACCCTATAATTCCATCGTGTTTAATGGGGAAATTTTCTGACACAACCTGTAAAGTTTGTTTCGACTTATTACTATCTAAAATTATAGAAGTTTTCAGTGAACCTAAGGTATAAGGCGTGCCTTCAGAAATACCCTTCAATAGAATTTTAGATTTATTATTAATTCTGACATTGTTATTTAAAATATTTTGTTTAATCAAGGAGATTTGAGAACCAGTATCTAATAAAAATGATACGGTTTTAGCTTTGGCTGCGACCATCTTGAATTGGATAGTGTCAACTGTTTGCTTAGCCTTAACATTTTTATTTTTACTGTCAAAACTTAGAATATCATTATTATTTTGTAAATTACCCGTATTGATCTCATCAAAATCATAAAAAAAACATAATTCATTATTTGAATTGTGTTGTGTCTTGTTAGTAAAAGATACTTGAGAACCATCAGATATAAGATGTTTCGATCTTTCACAACAAGTAGAAGGTTCTGATAAAATTGTGGCCTCCCTACAAGTATTAACTTGAGCAATAGGGTTACCCGTATCTAGATTTTCCTTCTTAATAAAACAATACTTTTCTGTATGACCACTTTTCTTACAATGGTTACAGAACAAATTTTTAGTTTTTGTTTCGACCTTATTAGGAATTTGCTTGCTTGAAACTGGTTTACTATTAGAATTAGGAACGCTTGGATATGTTTTGACTTTAATATGCCTTCTTCTTTCTAGATTGCGCCACCGTCTCTCCAGAAACTCTGTAAATTCATTTAAGGTTGGTAATTCAGAATTATTTCTGTTTTCCCATTCCTTTGACGAATTAAAATCTAATTTGGTCTTTAAAATATGTATTAACATAAAATCTGAATGATTAGAATATATCCCCAATTCGGTTAATGCTCTAATCGATTCATTAATTTCATCTAGTAGTTTTTTGATATTGATTTCGGACTCTAAACGTATAACATTGTAGTTTATTAAATTGTTTAAACAGGTTTCAATAAGTGCTACCTTGTTATCATAACGTTTACAAAGGATGTTCCAAACAATTTCGTAATTATCATTTGTTAAAGGATAATTCTTTATGAGTTTGAGTGGTTCTCCTGACAAATTTAACTTTAAATAATGCATTTTTTCAATGCTTGATAGTTTACTATTATTACGAATTAAATTTGTAAATAATTCCATAAAACTTTGCCAATTAATATATTCTCCATCAAAAACGGTTAGTTGCATTGGACTTAAGTTCAGATTTTTTATTGAATCTATACTTTTTGAGTCGTCTACAATATGTGTATCATTCTCAAATGTTTGCTTATAATTCAACAAGTAAATAAGAGTGTCGTCATAAATACTTTCAACTTCCATAGACTTACTAACGATAGCCGAAGCTTCTTCATTTTTTAGAGTTGGAAGCAATGCTTCTACGATACTACTATATTTAACCCAAGCTTTGTCTAAGTTTTTGATTTTTAATTCAACTATTGTTAAGGATGTTGATTGGACTTCTAGATTTTTTGAAAACTCATTAATTAGATTGATTGTATTCTCAACTAGTGTGAGTGAATGAACGTTCGGTGCCATAGTACTTAATTAAAGTTATATATAATATACAGACTAAAGATTATTTTGTACCAATAAACGACTCTCCGAAAAATAGGATTCTGACAAGGAAAAATTGTTAGCGAAAACAGTAACTCACTGGAAATTTCCGATGGGGCTCAGACACCGCAGTTGTAACAGGAAGGTAGTCTCTCTGATTGAACAGACTGCTATCTAACTGCTTCAGCTCTTTACTTCTCCTTTTCAAAATTCTTTCTCGTTCATAAAGATGTTCTAAAAATATTAAACATGAATTAATATAATTGTAGAAACAATTATAGGAAATATTATAGTAGATATTCAAAAGTATTGGATATAATACTAAAAATATTGAACAATGATGCTACAAAATTGTTATTTTATAACAAATATTCAAAAGTATTGAATATAATACTAAAAAATAATAGCTTCAATGAATTACAAGGATGCTACTAATAGATAGGTTATAGCAAATATTCAAAAGTATTGAATATAATACTAAAAAAAAATAATAGCTTCAATGAATTACAAGGATGCTACTAATAGATAGGTTATAGCAAATATTCAAAAGTATTGAATATAATACTAAAAAAATAATAGCTTCAATGAATTACAAGGATGCTACTAATAGAAAAAAATACAATTATCAATTTATGATAATAATTGTATACAAGATAAAAAGATACTGTCTTATTATACTTAACAAAAAAAACTTTCGATTTTGATCTATGTACAGCTGTGTGCAGGGTTCTGGAAACGATTAACATCAGTTTAGATTATTCCATTTGTTCTAGAAGCATCCATCCATTCGCTGGGGGCAAAAGATTTCTTTTTTTCTGGTTCAGCGGGCTGTTGTTTTACATCCACCGGACTTGTAGAAAAATTATGTGAAATACAGATGAATTGACGTTCTATCTCGTACTCTTCGGCAATCTTGGAAATAATCGATCGACGTAGTGGTATCCAGAATAATTGATCTGCATCCAGGTGTAGAATATATAGAAAAAAATTTTGGGCGTACCTCTTGGATATTTATGTGTAGGAATATCTCTTCGAGACCCCACCTGACACCAATGTTGTAAAATTGTGTCGTATTGTCGTTCTGGAGGAGATTACTCAGCTTACTAGTACATTCTGCAGGGATGCTAGCTTCTGGTAGTAGATTCTTCAGTTGACGACTTCCAACACCAATTACAGTAGTAATCGAATATCTTTCTTAAGATGATTAATAAGGATTCTTGTTCAGACGGTGTATTGTTGCAATTAGAGAATACTTGAGCGGTCTAAAGTAACCTCGTTGCGACATGCGACGGTTGAACAATTAGTATCTTTTTATTACTATTAATACAAACACTTTTATTAAAATATATCATTTATTCGTTGTAATATTATATCTGCTTACTTAATTACAATAGTATTTTATTAGATTAACGAAGATGACAGATATAAAACAAAATGTAATTCTATAGTGTTATAATTTAATTAATAGTTGAAATGTGCTCACTATTCAATACGTACGAAGTTGCGAATAGTAATGCTTGCTTTGAGACTCAGGAGAAGACTGGCTTTCAGCGTCTTGTGCAATTTAATATATAATAATTTATTTCACATCACAGAACGCCAATACTGAATTACCAGCATTAAATCAATATTAATCTCCACAAACCAGAGACAATATTTATAAGCGCTAAACTTAAATAATTATTCTTTACAATCTTAATACTAATACAAAAACTGTTTACATAATATAATTCTATTACATAATTAACATTTAATATCATTAAAAATAAAAGGTAAGTGCGACATATGCGTACTTACAACAATAGTGTGTTCAAGATTACTCGAATTTTGGTGGAAGTTTGTTTCGTTTGTTTATTGTTATTAAGTTCGTTTTACCATGTGCATCGTCCAAAAAATGTAGTGTACGTTGCAATGTCCGACAAACTAAATTAAATACGAAGCTATTTATTTCAAAATTTATCGTAAAATTTATATTATTGATTTTTGATTAATAAAATTTTATTACAAAAGATATTAGCAATTAAAAAGTGTTTTTAAAATAAGAAACATGTTGCGATTAGGTGTTTTTTATATAATAACGCAGGCCCTCACGTATAAATTTTTCTAGTCTGTATATTATTCTTTTAATATATATCTATATCCTTTTCCATTCAAAATTAAAGTATTTACTATAAACGAGTTACTTTTCTACTTTATTTATTTCCAGTTACAGTATCTAATTTCCAAAAATTACCGAAATACCAAAAGTTTTAGATATTTTGGAATTTGTTTCAAATTTTTGCAATAATTAGTATCACTTTCTTTTTTCCTATATTTTGAAATAGGATTTAGTTTTTAAATGCGTATTTATTTTTGAAACTGTACCCAACAAGTTGTTGTAATGCGGAACAGCTGCATAAAAATGAGGCAATAAAAGAGACTATTTTTAGAAAAAAAATTCACAGCATTTTTGATCGTAACTAAAAATTACTTTACAATAATAACACGTTCTTTTTATTATTTACACCCGCTAATAAGCAAAGATATATTTTATATAGGTTTTTAGATTATGTAAAATATTTTATGTCAAATTTTTTACGTTGAAAAACTGTTATTCTTTCTTAAGTAATTAAATTTATTAAATAATACAAAAGATATTTAGTGGGATATTTGATTAAACATACCAACGTTTTTCTTATTATTAAATAATGACTTATTTAAAATACAGTTTCGAGGAATAAGGCTGGGTTCACACGTTATTGCACTGCACGTTTTTTTGCAGTATAAATATTATCGAATAAACAGTGGCGCATACATTTTCTATATGTGTACGTTTGTAAGTGATTTACAAATAAGGCTGTCAAACGCATAGTACAGGTGCACATTTTTCTGGTTATTCTTGTATGTACTCGAACCTGCCTTCTCAGGACCGCGTAAGTTGAATATCTTACCTTGAATTACGTCATCGTTGCATTTACTGAATCACTGGCCATAAAGTAGTGGGCGAATCTTGCATAACATGTTTTAAAAAAATATATAAAGCAATAATGGAAACGCTGGTCTTTTAAATTTGTCAGTGAAGTGGTAGGGTTGAACATATGCTATTTTCAAAACATCAATACTTATTTTTAATCGATCTATTTAAATTACACTTAAGTTATTTACACTGTATATAATTTTTTTAAATATATATTTAAAATAATATATATTTAACAGTGTTAAAGTTTCTTGGCCAAGGCTTGGCAGTGATCCCAGCCAAAAAGTAAAGCCCTAGGAGTTCGCTAAATTTAGAGAAGTATTGGCTGTACGCATATGAACAGTGAATGCGACTAGCTGACTTGCCGGCTGGACAGACCTGGCTTAAACATTAAAATTATCGTAATTAACAGATTCATTATGTCTACAAGTGAAATATTTGAATATGCTTAATAATAATTAGGTGATCATAGTATAATTGATCAGCTACAAATAGATATTCGTTTTTAATGATGTCCTTTCGAGGAAAACTATCTGCAACTCTCTTATAATTCATTTTAGAAAATTAATATTTGTATTCGTTTTATATATTCGGATTAGGTTGCGAAAATAGGTCTGTGAACCTAGGAAGTCGTTCTAATCTTTCCAAAAATACTTCAAAAATTATATATGTGATTTTCGTGGTGTAGTTTTTTCTTCTACAAACGCTGTATGACGTCATTTTACCACCATTATGTTGGGATTAGTTAATTGACGGTTTTCTATGGTAAAATCTTCGGTTTTAAAAGACAACGTGATAAATAAGCAGTACAATTTTGTGATATTGTGACTAATGAAACTACCTAATTGTTTTAACAACATATTAGACAACTTTGGCAACTTTAAATTTAAATTATTTCTTTTGTGATCGTTCAGATATATAAAAATTATTGATGATGTAGTGAGGAAGTATCAATTATGATTACATCGCTTCACTAATTATAATAAGAAAGTATTGAATGCATTAACAACGTTGCATTTAAACTGTGATGTTACTACGTATCGCTGTTACAATTTAGTCGGTGCAGGGTTCAGATTAGCACAAGTTCTTGTATCCGGGTGTTTTAACAGTGTACCGGTCTAGTACGAGTGATATTTTCCCCGCGCTTTCCCCCCTTTTTCCTACATTTTACTATTGTGTCGTATCAGTTGTAGTTTTAACTCTAAACGAACGGACAAGCATCGCGACGGCCTGCGCCAATGATTCGAAGGGATTTTCGTGATAGATAATATAAATCAAGTCCCAAATATTATAAAATTAGTGTTTTTAATAAGTAATTTATGTGTATTAATAAATTGTGCTCTTTTTTTTGAAGGGACATAAAGTGCATTCCTATTTTTAATTTTTATATAATAAAGAATATAGAAAATACGGAAAAAATGTCTTTGGAACTTTTAAACGAAATTCTTGCTATAAGAATCAGTAGTCAGGAAGAAGGTAAGGTTTTTTTTCTAATTATTATTTCACGATTTTAAATTATTATTTTAAATATATCCGGATTGAATACCGTTAGGCATGTAAGAGTGACAGAGAAAGGAATACTCGTATTTGTTTTAATTGGAGGATGCTATATTTAATTGTCATGTATTACATAATAAAGATTCTTTTAGACTTTTTTTTTGAATAAGTCTTACGCAAGATGTGTATCAGCTTTTAGCAACGTGATTCCTAACAACTGTATTTCAAAATTTGGAAATATATATAAAATAATTAACGTTTTGAAAATTACGTATATATAAATAGTATTAGTATTAGCGAGGAAGCACTGAGGTCCTAAGGAGGCCTTCTAAATTGTAGTAATTTTGTTTTTAATCTTAATAGTTTTTTTACTTTGGTAATTTATTAATTTTTTACAATATATATGATTTAAATACAGTTTGCGTCATTGAGCTCTATGAATTTATGAGATTTGAATCCCGTGATTATTTCCATCGTAATTAATTATCCAATAGTTAATTATTAACATTAATAAGGGAATAAATCTTATAGTACACATCGTTTTATATTTTTACAAGTTTAGTAAACTGCTTATATTATATTTACGATTATATACTCATATGTACAATTATTTGTTATGTTCTTAATTTCTTACGATGTTGCTAGAGCCAATATTTTTTTCGAAGTAACCTGGCTGTTTAAAAAAAAAACCGTTTTTGAAGTTTTGATTCTTATAAACTTCTTTAATTTCAATTTCCTGTCTGTCACAACATTCATACCGTCTAATAAATAGATGGGCCCTGTTTTATTACATTTTAACGCACAATTTCTATAGGATTTCCAAATCGAAAACGAAAATTTAGAGTACTCTAAACGTTGAAACGTCAAACTTAAGTTTGTGAAAGATGAAATGTGTATGCTATTGAAATAGTGAAACCTAAAAACATTCAAACAACCCTCATATAGTATGACACATTTAATTATTTCATTTCAGCTTATTTCATATCAGTATGTTTTATATTATTAATCGATTTTACTTTAGGGTGACGTTATATAAAAGCTTCTACAACTATTATACATGATACATGTATAATACTGTTTCAAATACATATTAATTAAAGTTTGGGTATCTGTGTTAGTATATTAAGCCCCTAAATACACGCTGCGGTATAAATTTAAACGTTTTCTGGCTCGTGTAGTCGTGTGTATATTTTATGGGCTATTTCATATATGAGTTTGACATTTCATGACTGGTATTAAAATAATAATAAGGGTGGAAAGTTGTAAAGTTACAGAAAATGTTATATTTATTTGTTATGAATTGATATGTCTCTCGACATTACGATGTAATTTTACAGATCAGTTCTTTATCCTGCTTCTTCATTTATAAAATGTATTGACATCCTTCTCTGCTAGTGACAGTTTCTCTTTACTCCATGTTTTCCCGCTTTCTTCTTCTCTCGACCTCCGTCATCCACCTCCTTCTCTCCCTGTTTTAACAATCTATAAATCTTCCTCAATATTTCTTTCCAATAGCTATTACCCTTCTCTTGATTTTCCATTCTGAATCTTGCTGGTTGCCTTTTCTATTTCTATTTACCACCATGCGCTACTTAATTTTCAATAAAACGCTATAAACTTTGCAAGGCAACAATCATTTTGCGATGGAGCACATATACAGGGTGTCCCATAAATCGACGTCAAGGCGGAAGTGGATCATAGGCCAAGTCATAACAGCTATCAGAAATCGAGATTAAAAAATCAGATTAAAAAAATCGAGAAAATCTGCACCCTGTGACAGTCTTTTCACTCCTGTTGCTACAATTCTTTTAACTTTTTTTTTTTTTAAATTTTGTTATATGATCCTGAATAATGTTTCTATAAACTCTTGCCTAAAATGTAAAGCTAACTGCTCCAGCTTGGAAGATATTGACACTTTTTTCCAACCAAATATTCAAGATAAATTCTTTGCCCAACTTTGAGTGACTGTACTGAAAAAGAAAAGTACTATGCGAGTTTGGCAAGTAGCATTAAAAGTTGGCACAATTAATAAGGATTCTAAAATGGTATGACACTTGCTAGAATATTTCTTAAATTTTGGACAACTTCTTCTTTTTCAAAGTAACCCAGATTTGAACCAATTTTTCTTACTAACTTAAAAATGATTATAGTGTACCCAAAGATTTTCCGTAACTTTATGATTGACGTCGATTTATGGGACACCCTGTACAACTTTAACAATCAAAAGTTACGGAAAGAAATATAAAACGAGGGCTAGATTTTTTAATTTAAAAAAGTGACATAGAGGCAGTATGTTTCTTATTTCTCATACGCTACAAAATTAGGCAACAATTCTTTTTAGACATTCCTGTAATGCCTTATCAGTATGCGGTGTCGTATCTATTGACTGACGTACCTATAGCCTGTACTATCTCAAATACAAACTAATTCTTATAATAAAATCAAGGTTACAGCTTTGTTAGCTAACTTATTTTGGATGTCGTCCTCTTATGTCAGACATCCTTTGTAAATTACATTTGAATAAATGTATAGTTAATTTAAGTAATTTATCAGTGGTGCCGAATATTAGGAGAGTGTTATATTTTTAATTTAAGAAGTCACGTAATTGATTCATAGGCAATATTGAAAGTCCCTGCTATAACGTTGTCAAATAGAAATTTAAAAAACATTTTCCAAATAATGAAAAAGTTTTTTTTAGTTTCAAATTTTTCTTTTTCTTTTATTTTTCATTGAAAATAAAATGGTTACATTATTGGAAAACTGAAAACAATATATTTTTTAAACTCTTGAAATCATGTTTTAAAATATATGAGTATTTTATCTATTTGGAAGAATCAAATTTCATTTTATTCAGTATTAATTTCTAGTAAATCATTTCTAGAAATATTATTATTCATATCTTCAAACAAACTTCTATTATTCTGCAAATAAAAATCACATTTCTCACGCCGCTACTGTTCTTAATAGTAGCTTCCAAATATTTAAAGTATAATAGTTATGTGTAGGATCGGTATTGCAGAATTAATTGGCTAGAATAGAACTAACAAAACTCCTTCAAATTGGCTAACATAAAGATATATTTTACTATTTCATGTGAGTCATACATTTTTAAAGTGTTACATCGATATGTTAATTTTATAATTTGCATATCATCATGATTTAAGTTTACTTCCAGTAAAGATAATAATATTTATGCATAATATCGTATTTCATATTTATATTTGAATTGTTAATTCTGAAATGACACAAAAAACAAAATTAGAAAAACCAAAACACAATAAAAATTACTGTGAAAACTAAAAAAAAAAGAATATTTAAAATTCGAAAAGTAGAGTCTGAGAGCAAGGGAATCTTCTTAAATATTTCTTCCTGTCAAAGTCACCTCTGTATTTAACATCATTAATTAAGTGTGACACAAAATGAATCAATTACATCATAATTTATACATACCTTCGTTCCACTTCCTCCTTCTATTCAAAGAAATACTGTCACTTTCTTTAATATTTTCTTGACTGGCAAGAGCGTTGAATATTTATCAAACTGCTGCGATTCTAAATTCGATTCCATCACCAGCGTTATACTTTCTGTGGTTGGTTGGTTACCCTTTTACATGTATTTTGCAGTATTGTACTTCACATATGCGAGTTTACAGAAGCGAGAGGCACTGCATTCGAAAGAGAAGGCTTCACAATAAACAGCTGTCGGTCACTTGCGATTGGCGCATACACATTTTTTCTGTAGCAGCGCCAGTCTCGTTATTTAATAGCCACACCTCGTACAAGGCCCTAAAACAGAAAAAATTGTCAATAATGTAGATGGACATCGGTGAATAATTAAGATTAAATTGTTTATGTTTTTATTATTGGCATTCTGGTATATTTATGTCATTATGTTTAGTCCAATAAATAAAGGTGATACAGACATACTTTTGGAGCAGTACGGCTCCAAATTTGATGTTATATGTATATGTCATTAAACCTCTCTCTTTGGTGTCATTAAAGCTTAATAGAAAAAATTAAAACACCCCAAAGAAGCTTAAAATAGAGATTACGTAAAATATACAACAAAAAGTTACGGATAAATTTTGTAAAGCGTAAAATTCTGTATAAAAAGTGTTATATGACTTTTATCCCTATTTATCAGTTGATAGACTAATTTAAATTTTTGATTCCAAGTGATTTACAAAATTGAATTTCATTTTTTAAATTAATATTTAAGTAAATCAACCTAAAAGTAGTTATTTGCACTTAAACATATATTATAAATATACAAGTAAAAATTAAATGGAAATACAGGGACAGATATCCGGGTTCCGGCGTAAGAAACCACATAATACATCCTGCGATATATTCTTAATGTGTATTTCATATGACAGAATTTCAGTTGTATGCTATTGGCCTTAAGATTTCGAACAAAAATAACACTACTGAAAGGTCTGCGTGTACAATACAAATTGGCAGAGAAGAGAAAATTATTTTGGATTCAATCCAAAATTACCTCTGATTATTTAACGAAGAAGAAGATTGTAGACACAGAATATGTGATATGAGTAACGTTTGCAGCATACCATGCGGCACGGCAAGGCACGGCAGCTGTGATGTCATTTAGAAAAGATTACGTTTAAAATTTCATATTTATATATTTATTTGCTTAGACTTTTATTCGTCATAGCCACCATCAAACATTTCACATTTTATAATTCTATTTTACAAATTTCTAAATATTTAAATAATTCACTAATTAATTTTGAATCACTTAACAAAAATTTAGTATTAACAGGAAAAGTTTTAACCACATCTAATAATATAATTTATGCATTCAAATATAATATGATCCAAATTTCCTTCATCGCCACATTGACATCTATCGTCAGATTTAATATTAATTTTGTACAGGTGAGCTGGACTTTTACAATGATTACTTTTGATTCTGATTATAGTTGATATAATTTTGTGGGACTTATTTCTAAATCATCTCACTTAAATTTGGATGTAACATATAATAATCTCTTCCTTTTAACTGACTTTTGTTAATGAAATCTTGGTTTCTCAAATTGAAATGTAATTTTTTGATTATATTAAAAATTTCATATAAAGTTAATTTCACGTTAATCTCAATTTCCAAATTTATTGATTCCTTTGCTAATTTTTCCGCAATTTCATATTACTTCATATAAATTAGATTAAAAATATCTATATCGTAAATCAGTAATTAATTAATAGTAATTGTCAACGATATCTTAGACATAGTACAAATTGTAAACATGAATGTTAACTTTATCTGATAATACAGAGACATTGTTGATAAAAGTAGCCAGTGTGAGTAGGCGGCCATTTTTATTTTTAGTCATCTAAAAAGGTCAAAAACCTGGATTTAAATTTGAATTTTCAAAGTTAAGACGCCCGCATGCAGTCACTATCTTAAAAATATGGGTATAGTGCGTATTTTTTTATTTTCTTGTAAATTAATGTCTGGAATATTTAGGACTTCCTAATTACAAATCATAAGCCGTTTATAATATTGCTACAACATTATTTATTAAGAAATATAGCAACTTTATATAATGCAAGACTAGATGTAACTCTATTGACTGTTATATAATGAAGCCTCAGATACCAGTACTGTATTAGTCCGAAGTAGTAAATATATCACTTTATTTCCCTCCGCGGTGGTCATTTAAATTATGTAATATTCCAAACACAAAATTATGAAATGAGTTAAAAATTTTAGCTAAATTAGCTTTGTTTCATTCATGATACTTCTTCCTTTAAACAATTTAATTATTTATATCTCACTAATGCAAATATATTTATTTTTCATGATGACGTAATCATAGGTTCGTTAACCTTGTATTAAAGTAGATAGATTATAATACTGATACATTTTTAAAAGACTGGATTTAATATTTAAAGGACTATTTTACACATCGTGGCAATGTGTATTCCATTCATAAAATAATAACAGAATGTAACAAAGTGCATTTTAAACTTTAAAATCCTTTCAATAAACCTAGTAGCTACGTCACACTTATGAAATGGTGCAATCTAAAACGTGCGTCATTTCAATCATGTGATTTTATATTTTGAATAATTTGCTAAAATTATAAATTTCTAAGTAAGTTACTTAGCTATAATAACTTTTTCATTAGTAAGGTTACATCATTTCTAACGCTCGTTTAAGGAGAATCATTCTTGTACGTGCCAGCACGACGTAGTTCCCATATATGTATAGTTAACTTGGAAGGGTTACAACCAGTATATTAATACAGCTTTTACTGTTGAAGCATTAGTTTGATACAATGTTCTTAGTAAGAAACTCCTGCTGTAATTATCCCTTAACCAAAGAACTTTAAAAACCACCTAATGAGATACTAGAAACTTACCACTTAGGATTTTTAAATAATTGTTTATTTTTAATATTTCACAAATGTTGGTGACAAACTTAGGTGTACATATTACTGTAGATAGAAAGAGAAGAAATATATGGATCATAGTTTTTAGAATTTTTCTCATGTTAGCTATATATGATTAGAGGTTACCTACTTAAAGTATTTCTGTTTCAAATTAAGTCATTTTATTTATTACTCAGTATCGGTTGCTGAACTCATAGTTATCGCAGAAGTTAGAAAACATGAGCAATTAAAGAGAAATAACAGTAAAACGTTCACTTATCTAGTACCTGTTGCAAGGTCTACAAAAAAAATTTATTGACTATGTTTCTAACTTTTGCTATGGGTTCAGAAATCGATCCCCAATCTATGTTTGGATAAGTCACTTAACTCTTGCCTGCGGTTTTTATCTTCTAAATTGTATATTTATTAAAAATTGGTGAAAAATTAAACCGTGGGAACAAATTGCGCATGCCCAGAGCCTCCAAAAAGTTAATTGTGACGGGATACAATTAAATTTTCTATGAAACATAAAAAAATACATGAATGTGTGCTCTTTTCATGTGTAGCGTCACTTCAGTTTGATCATATTGTCATCTCCAAAAGAGATAGCATACTTAACATAACTTTTATCCATTTAAAAAATAACTGACCTGTCCTTTAACAGTGCGACATGTTACGTCATAAACATGGCCGACATCTGTACCGCTAAAACTATAATTCAATTTTTTAATTGCTATATCTCCGTCAATATTTAGATATTTAATAAAATAAACACGCCAATCCACATTTATTAACATCTATTTCATTCAACAATTGAAAAATCGACCACTAAAAAATGAGGACACAAGTGGCGAACTTATTTCTTTGTTTTTGTAAAAGAAGCGCCTATTATACCCAGGTGTCATTGTGTGTTGCACAATATTGCCAATATAGATACGTGTTATTTTAAACTACACTATTAATTACTTTTATAATCAATTATATGACTGGATTTCTTTATTAGACAAAGGTTTCTTCAATTCTACAAGTTCTGAGTTTTTTTTCTTTAACTTTTCTTGACCAGACACCTCTACAACGCACTTACAAAATGCAATATCAATACATGCATGTATGTAAATATGTTTAAGCAACGGTACTAATACACGCTCAAGATCATATGTGGTTCTAACATATGGATACAATTCTACATAAAACGATTTTAAAATTCTTCTCTTCCAGTTTTCGTCGCGTTCAAATTGTATACGTACACAATTCACCACGCTGGAGTTTTTTTATACAAACATTTACGTACGATTTAATACTGTATTGGAGAGAGTCGATTAATAAATGAATGTGACGTCATTAAAATTATATACCTATCTCTTTCTAACCTTTCAAATAATTTACCACGTTTTAAGATAATCGTTCATTTTGTATTTAACAATTATAGTAGATAGACGGTCTGCAGGTACCGTTAATTAGTTTTTATTTATATATATTTAATTAGTTTTTTTTATATATTTAAAATGGTGCGAAAGGATTTTAATAGAAAATATCAAAATGGAAGCAATTCAGAACCTTTGCCAGAAAGAGGACCAGGTGAATTATATAATTACTAATTGAAACGTTTTGTTCCTTTAAATTTGTAGCAAAATATAATATTTTTTTCTATAATTTACACATTTTTCTAAAAGACGTTATAAATTTAAGATATATTATTAAAAATGATATTTTTAAGTCATATACATCTCCATCTTCCATATGGTCCATTTTTACCGCATGGTACTATTTCTAACCTAATTTTTTTTTATTTACCTTTTTTTTATCTAGTTATTTATTTTTTTTATTATTATCGCTGAAATTAATAAAATATACTAATAAAATGACATATTTTTACTGATAATTATTAAATTTGATATTGGTTTAATGTCTAGCCTAAACAGCTGGTTATATTTATTAACGAAAAGTTAAAATGTGTTTTATTTGATTAATTAAATAATTAATTGATTAGATTAATTAAAAACATAAATTCTTTTTAAATATAAAATACATATTGTTTTAAATATTTGAACGGTGTTGTAATATAGGTAAACGTGTCTGTTACGTAAATATTACATACATTCTGAATGAAATTAATAGAATCAGTTGATTTATTTTATGTTTTAATTGATTATGTAATTATATAATCATAAATCTATAAATATGAGACCTTAACACCATAAATATTACCAACATAATCGTGGGATATCGGTGCCAATATAGTTTCGGAAATAGGCCGACGTTAAATAAAAAAATAGGTTATGAATCTCTATTTCTCAAAGAAAAAATTAAACCTGAAATTACCCGGTATAGATATATATGTAATTTTTGAAATTTAGTATAATATTTCAATTTCGTACAACACTGGAAAATTTAAATAATTCTCATATGAGATAAAAGTTATCATGTTCAACTTGTTTCAAAGTAAAACATACAATGTCTTCATAACTGTAAATAAAAATATTGAATAATTTATTTTGAAACTAGTTTTTAGTTTTATTTATTTAAGGTAGTTGTATCGTGGAATGACTTTCCAAAGGATTTTTATAAAACTTCATTTAATTGGTCTTTAATTAATTATAAGACATATTGACCTCAGGTCGATTAAAATTTACCACTCCATTATTGAGAAAAACGATATTAAAGTTTTGTTATTTTAACACAGGCTCTTATGGGAAATAGTAATTTCAATGTTATTTTTATCGAATAAAATAAAAACGATTCAAAGGAATTCAATAAAAATTTAATATATTATAGAAACAGTAGTTATTAATCACATAAAAAAAAATGGAAATTATTGTTCACGCCATTACAGAAATAAAATTTTGTAAACATTGAAAATTTTTATAAAATCAAGAAATGACTGTGTATGTGTATGTACGTGTAGATACTATTTACATGTAGTGAGAACAGTGAGACTGTACTTTCACAAAAGTTTTTAACGAGACTATTTGACACTAACGTTTCAGCTACATTATAATTTTAGGTTGCTGAGTTATACTTTTGAGCATGACTATCACGATACAACTACCTTAAATGATACTTCTCTTGTATTTTTGTTATGTAGCTGTAGTTTGATTCTGTCTAAACATATATCAGATGTTAACCTATTGAACCTATTAAACTTTTCGATTCATTTGTGCCTAGTAGCAATTTGCCCCAAACTTAAATTACACCACAACCTTTTGTAAAGTGATTGGGTCAATGTCTTAAACATTATCTAATTCTCTTGAAAATTCGATTGGCCATTTCAGACTCGAAATAAATTTAATCAGAGCCCGAATTATTTGCAATGAGAGTGAAAGAGAGGCAAATTCATTTTATGTATACTTAATACGTCAGATTAATTATTTTTATTAATAAAAAAATCCATAGACTTTCTAACAAAATTAGCTGCGAATAGAAAAACCATTAAGTTTTACGTATGTATAATAAAAGCAAAATCATTGGATAGCTTAGTTATTTAAATTGGGATATTTTATTAAAAATAGATTAGTATGTCTACATTCGTAATGGGCTTGTGTCCTATGTCTTAATTTCTATAAATGTGTACTATATATTGATAAAGTGAGTTACTAGAACCTCAAATGTTCAATTATTTTTTAATAACTCCTTATATGTTAGGAGATATTAACAATTAAAAAAGTCATTTTATCTCTTTAATTATAAAAGGGGTTCAACATTGTACACATTCTAAATGCAAGTGACATCACAACCGCTGCCAACCTTACAGCTCATAAATCTCTGCTATATGTATTTATATATCAAAATATCAAATTTATTTACAGCTATTTCAAGGAACAATCAAATTTCAATATTAGGTCTGCCTTAGCAGGGTTAAATAAAATAAAAACTTATTTGTTTTTGATTTGACTTGATTATTTGACTACCAACAGCTGCAAAACATTACCACAGCACTGACCTACTCAACAAATAACTGACATTAAAATGCATTTCACGTCATACAAATATGGCCGACCATTTCTAACGCTAAAACTACAATTCAAACTTTTAATTGCTATATCTCCGTCAATATTTAGATATTTAATAAAATAGACACGTCAATACACATTTATTATCATCAATTTCAATCAACAATTCAAAAATCGACCACTAAAAATGAGGACATATTGCACATTTGTATAATATTTGTATGTCGTGTATCAAATGCGCGTTTAGCCGTGAATCTGTCTTTGTCCTATTTGTTTTAAAACTGCCCAAAAAGTGTTTGTACATATTCAGTCATACCACAAATATTGTTCTACTCGCATCTATACATCTACAATATTTTTACATAGTTCCAATGCACAAACAAGTATGTTATTATATTTATTAATCGGTGTATTTACAAATTTATTTTAGTTTTATTATTGGAATCCATGTTTAATATGCGCAAAGTGTTAAATATAACATGCGCGGTAAAATAATATTTATTTCGGTTTCTTACGATCACATAGCGACCTACAAAATCTCATTTTATTTTAAATTCGAATCCAGTTGGGTTGAATGAAATAAAGAATACAACTACTAGCGTATAAAAAGTAAGAGTTTTTAAATTTCTATTTAAAATGTAAAAAAAAAAGAAAAGAATAATTAAAATATTTGTTGTTGTTTGTATAAAAACTGTGATTGGTTTTAATGAATTTTATATAGTGTTCCTCGATATTATTTATTCTTGTGATAAATTGGAACATTTTTTATATATTTAATAATTCTTATCTCGATATTTTGCTTGACACTTGTTTGATTAAAATTGTTACACTGTGTGTTTTAATAAGTGGTGCAGTTTCTTCATTTTATGCTTATTTTGCTGTAAATACTCGGCTTGTGTCGAAAGTGCTTCTGCTGCCATTTCGCATTTCATAAAAACATTTCTATGCTATATTGATTATATTTTTAGATCTTATATTATAGCGGTTTATAACCTATTTAATTCTTCGTAAAGAGCCTTAAGAAATTTTGTTAGTGTTAGATCATTTAAGTGGTTTTAAGAGATATATAGTTTGAAAACCATTTCTTATTTTTATGACGTCTTACATTAGCGCAACAATTTATTAATAGTTTGTAAATTATTGTTTTAAAACAAATGTTGAACTGTTAATAAATAAGAATTAAGTAAAACATTCAAAACTAATAATATTTAATCTGAAAGAGTATTATTTTATAACCTCAAAAACGATTGTTAGATAAAATCGCATCACATTAAATTAAATACACATTACTACTTAGTGAATACATATTCTCTTTAAAGTTATACTTACGGTTCGTTTGCCATACCGGTCTAGAGATATTCAATGATACTAGAAAATATTAATTCCATTTTTTTTCACTTGAAATATCTAAACGATATAATTAAAAAAATATAGAATAATGTTTATAAATTTTATTTGTTAATAATATATACATTGCTTAAAATAATAATTGAATTAGTTTTCATAAATTAGATAGGTTTTATTTTAATATTTGTAAAAGAATGAATCCATAATATATGATTCGTTATGTTAATTTTGATATTAATTAGAAAATAGAAAGTACTTTCTTAAGAGTATAATACCAAGGACAGGCAGACCTGTCTAATTTATTAATTTATCAATTCTAAAATAACTTCCATAATCTAATATAAAGCTTAAATGTAGTTTGATATACTCATTAATTAGAAATTTTATAAAGTAAAGTAAATAAGAAACAAGATTACTAAATATACAATCAAATTACTCGTATTAGAATTTGTGAATCCACAAATTAAATACTAGAAACTATATTCATACTCCTAATATACTTTTTTTATTTAACAGAATTTGTTAATAATAATTTTGCTTGTTTTTTACAGTGTAGATAATTATATTTGTTGCAATCGAAGGTTTTTGGAGTCAATGACTATCTCGTCTAGATAATTTGCTTGCATTGACATTGAACTTTGAATACTTTATAAATTTATGATAATTTTTGCTACTATATATTTTTTAAGTATTTCAATTTACGAATATTTGTATATTTAATTTTATTTAGCTAATTAATTTGTTTCTATGTAACTAACATATATAATTACCGTTTTTCATCAACGATATCTATCGACATACCTGTACTACTCACTCATTTTAAATAACAGCTGATTTATTATTTATTTATTAAAAACCTCATTTTCGCTCATAAAGAGCCCATATTACAAAATGATATATTGAGACATTTTTTAAACGTATTCTTTTCATTGCATGTGAATAATATCACTTGATATTTAATATAATATCAAATTTCATAATAATTCTTAATGCATGAAGAAACCAAACTATCAGCTTCATGCATGTATCATATTTATTTCTATACTAAACCAATGCGTAAATAAGCTGTACTCGTATATCTATCTATTTTGATACACCTATGCTCCAGAGAGTTATCTAAAGTAGATAAGGTCAATCAAAGTTTCTGTTGCGATTTACTAAGGCTTGAGTAATAGATCCATGTATTTTTAATGACAATTAAGAGTTTATTTTCGTCCACTTTGTTTTTATAATATGTACAAATAGAATTTTACATCAAAGTGATTTTCTTATAAATTTAAATTACGAAAATTCACTTGAATAAATATATTTGTTCGAGTGAGTAATAATTTATATATAGCATAGAATTAACAAATATTTATTTTTGTGTAAATAATGTTTCAATTTACGAAAGTAATTTTCTTTATATAAAATTTAACTTTTTGAATTAAGGAGGTACAGGACGTTAACGTAAATGATGAAAACGTTGTGCAATTTGGAGGGTCGATACAAATAGTTAAAATACATGCTGTCTCAAAATTTTAGAGATCTAGGGTTCATAGTTTTCTTTTTATACATGATTAAAAATAGTCATTTTCCATACAAATCACAATTTTTAGCTCAATTTCACCACATAATATAACTTTTAACTATAAAAAAATGGTGACACGGCTTTCAAAAACTAGGTCTATATAAAATAATCTTTTCTGTAACTATTGCAAAAAGAAAATTATCAAAAGGATACCTATTTACGAAAATATTTAAAGAAGCACAAAATAACATGTTTTTTATACTCCAATAATTCATTTATTAAAATTGTGTAGAATATATTATTAGTGGACTCATGAACACTCATTGATATTACTCCAGTATATTTGTTTCAACGATAGAAACGACATTGTCTCTTAAATTCCTCAAGTTCAGTATTTTTTATATGGTGCTAGAATATTTTTTAAACGAAATGTAGCAATTTATATTACTAGTTGTATGTTTGCTTCTATATAATAGCACCGCAATAACATAGCATGATTTTCTACCATTAGCGTCTAATTAACATAAAGCAGTAGCTAAAATTCTGATTTAATAAATTTACATTTAAATAATTATAAAAAGTAAAAACAACTAAAATATAAAATTACGAGTCTTAAATTACATTTGATGCTGTATTATTTGATTAAAATAAATTTCTATAATTTGTATTTTTTCTTCTTTTGCAGTGGAGGCTCTGATATACTGGCGTGACCCCAAGAAGTCTGGCATTGTTTTTGGAGGAGTACTCGCAGTTCTCTTGGCCTTGTCATGCTTTTCATTGATCAGTGTTTTGGCTTACTTGTCACTCTTAGCTTTGGCTGGTACCATTAGCTTCCGTGTCTACAAAAATGTGCTGCAGGCCGTCCAAAAAACATCTGATGGTCATCCCTTCAAGTAAGTTTTTATAATCCTAAAACAGGGAGTCTATTAATTATTCCTTAATACTACTGAAAGAGAAAGACATCTCTTATTAGGCATTAAAGATTTAACGTCAGGCGATTTCAAATTAATATTTTATACAAACGAGACTATGTGGCATAAACTATGAATTAATCAACACAAGTATTTTAAATTGTTTCTAAAATTTCATTTTCTTAAATTCATGCTTATTATGTTTCAATAAATAATATATATAAAGGTTGTCTACTACTGTACTTAGAAAGAGAATAAATTTTTCGTCTACGTCATATTGTGGAGATGAATATAGAAAAAGTATGTAGGCGGAATATAAAAAATGTCAGCTGTAAGAAATGTGTCTTGTGCTATGATGGCCTAGTATTTTAGGTAGCCACGTTTGTATTTTACAAAATACCGGCTTAATCTCTTATTCCACAAATTATGCAATAACTTCCTAGAAAAAGTAGACATTATTTATATTTATAACATAATTATTAACACAGAAAATCAATAAGTCATTATTTAGTACCACAGGTTACATTGAAATAAAACATTAAAAGAAAATCTATATATTAACTTAATTTCTTTTGTTCTGTAGGGACCTCTTGGAGCAGGACCTTACATTGCCCCAGGAAAAAGTACAACAAATATCTGGAGTTGCTGTCGCCCACTTAAACGCTGCAGTTTCTGAACTTCGCCGTTTATTCCTTGTTGAAGATTTGGTTGATTCTCTTAAATTCGGTGTTCTTTTGTGGTGTCTGACCTATCTGGGAGCATGGTTCAATGGCATGACCCTCATCATTATCGGTAAATTTTCAAAATTCAAATATTTACTTCATTTAAATCTATACGAAACTAATTTTCACATAATTATTTCAGCATTCGTTGCCCTCTTCACTCTACCCAAAGTATACGAGACAAATAAGACACAAATTGATGCCAACCTCGACGTTGTCAGAAGCAAGCTCCAGGAAATCACTTCCAAGTAAGCAGGGTTTCATTTATTTCATGTAAAATATTTTGAAGACTTTAATAACGCTTGTTAGATAGGATATGTTATTGATTTTTTTTATTTAACTTTCTTTTTATAATAGAACTAGGCAAATTAATGGAAGTTGGATTAACATAGTGGTATGTCAGATCATATATTTATATCTTGTAAATTTATACAAATAGCACCAACTTACTAAAATAACAGTCATTTTTTAACAGCGCGATAAACAATTTGTATTCCAATTTAAAATGATGTGCTGCAACCGATATTTGTCTTATAAACAGGTCTGGAAAGCCCCTCTTAAAGAGGGAAAAATTCTGGCCGCTGTTTCAATGTACCTACAATATAGATTACTGCTTAATTTCTGTCACCTAAAGTTTTAGCACGCGATAAACATGTTTATATTTTTGAATCACGTCACTGGTGCTCTAAATTCTCGAAACCCCTTAGCAGTAGGCCAACTTACGGCCAAGCCATAGTTTCCATCACGCCATACTTTTCTTATGTAAATTTGCATTATATTGACTTAAAATATATTTTTGTAACAAATATACTTTTTTATATTAAATAAACCTTAAACATATGTAGCTGCAGGTATCTGTTATTTTAGTAAGTTATCAAGCGTTCTATTTGATAAATCAAATTGCCTTTTTAGATAGTGTTAAAGATAATTTATAAATGCTTTTATTATTTTCGCAAATTAGGTGCTGTTTTTTCAGTATATTATAGGAGCAATGACCAGAAATAGTTTCTTGTGAGTTGTGTATATAAAACAATTAAAAATCTAAAAGTCTTCTTTGTATAACCATGACATTATACAATACAATAAACCAATCCACACTGTATTGTATATAATATTGTTATATAGGTAAATACTTTAAAGTAATACATTTGTTTTATTTTTAGGGTGAAGGCCGCAGTACCAATTGGCAAAAAAGCAGAGAGTGAGAAAGACAAGTAACTTTTTTATTTCATCATTTTAAAATTATATTCATCAAGAAATAAGAAAAATTTTGAGAGTGTCTACAGAAGATGAAGATATTATAATACAAGTGAATATTTAAGTGTAAAACAAAATACATACATAGAAATTAAATAAAATCTCTTTTTACATGTTAAATAATAGCATATATATAAAATATTAATATTACGAAAACAGCTATGCTAGTAACTAACTATATTTTCTAATTATTACTTAAATCTGAAAGTTATTTTTAGAAATATTTTAATTTACTGTAATATCTTTTATATTTAATAATTTGTTAGTTTTATATAAGAGGTATTTAGCTGGGAACGTTAAGAGTTCTTGTTGTGTTTTGTTTTTGTCTTGTGATCAACAAACATCTTTTATATCTGAGACCAAAATTGTTGCATAATCATTATTTTAGATCGTTTACCGAATCAACGAATCCAACAATTATTTTGGTTGACTTAAATTTAACAATTAATATTTTTTCATTAAGAATTACAACAGTGCATGCAAATATTTCATTTACTTATCAAAATTTTTTTTTTTACATTTCTATTTAAATGTATATATTTAGTAGTTTGATTAAACTGAATTAATTTTTAATTTTTTTGACTTACGTATATTTATAGCGTGAGCGTCAGATTAATGTCCTATAATTCATTTTGTAATAAAACGGTTGAACATCATTAGCACTTTATTTTATGAAATGATTTTTAACCGTTTTAATTAGTATGTAATATTATTTTATTTGAACCTATTCATCAATGCAAAGAAATGATCATTAAATATCTATTGTAGTTTAAATGTTTGTAGTTTTATTACAGAACAGCCTTCTCGTATGTGTTTTTCTATCCATTAGAGATATGTGGAATTATTCTTAAATATACTATGGATGCTTTATTATTTTGCTTCGAAAATAATTTAGAATAGCTACACATTTTATACTATTTCTATCATTAATTATATTGCCTAGTAAATGCAGTTGCTATGCGTAACCGGTTTAAGTAAACTTTGAAGAACATGACATATACAGTTTATGTAATATCTGAACATGACATCAGCAAGAGTGTGTTATATGAAACGTGCATGTTTCCTACATTTTACGTAACCTGTTACGTAACATACCATTAACTGTGTTTTCCAGGTATTTCATAGTATAATTAGGATTAATTGAGATTTTGATCTACATACATACTTTTATTTTTTGAACTTAAAACACATCGGTTAGTAAATTAGAAATATAAACTTATAGTATATAAAACATTATATTAAAACTAAAACTAATGATACAACGTAATTATAAAAATGAAGAGCTGATTGTCTCATTTCGTTTGTGAATGCTAATATACTAAAAAGAAACACCCGCCATTTTTAACATGAAACTAAACTATTTTTTAAATGTTAGTATTTTATTAAAATGATAAATATTCTATCTCCTATCCTACATTTTTTTACTTAAACGTAAACAGCACAAAAATATAATAGCAATGTAAAACGTTTCATTTTTATTTTAACACAATTTATATTATTTTTTAATTTGCAATTAGTATAAATAAAAGACTTGTTATTTTAGATTAAGTTTAAATAAGTTGTGCTCTGAATTGGGTTTGGGGATGTTTTAGTTTTAATTATTTCCAATTTATTTGATTGTTAAATACTTTAATATTAATTAAATTTAAAAACATTTTGTCAATTAGTTATATTTTGCAATGTGGTATTTAATAAAATCCTAAATAAAATTATTACATGACAATCTTTTTTGCTTGGTTGAAACCAGGGTTGCGGAGTGAACGTCTGCAAAATGCTAAGAACGTATAACGCATAATAAACATAACAAACTAAATTTAATTAATTGTAATGTTCAGAATTAACAAGTGTTTTACTATACATTTATTAAGTTTAATTTCTTCCATCCCGACAGTTTGCTTCGACGGCTCCTCCCCTTTCCTGGTTAACGTGCAGCTCAAATACTTTGCTTAAATAATTAAGCTGTATTTAACATATTAGGGTAACAAAATCTGTCTGCAAATGGATCAAAATACCAGCATGAAATTAGGCATAATTAATTATCAGTATATATTAAAAAAGATTTAAAATGAATACATTGTATATATGTTGATGTGTGAAAATTGAGAAATCATTTTTCAAATAGTTACAAATGTGGCAACATTTTGAAATTTTAAATAAGCAAATCTTAAACATTTATGATCAATTCAATCAAGAAATATTGTAGAACTATATGAATACATCATTTTTATATACATATTCTGCAATTAATATGAGGTTGTCACATTTTAACTTGCTTTAATAGTAACATTATCGTTTTTATTTATTTAGTTGTGATTTAATATCTATAACAATATCCTATACTTCATATTTTTTAATGATTGCAAGTCTTATGTAATGTTATTATGGTTACATTGCTTTGTACACGTTAAATATAAATGATTCTGACAAGTGCTTAAACTTTATTCATTTGTGTTTTATTAATCTCAAGACGTTTCCTTCCTGTTCATTCAAATTATTATTTAACGTTGGTTCAGTAGCTTCCATCGTTCCCTAACGACACTCTCTTTACGTTAACGATTGTTATTACAGTACAGACTCACTGTAAATTTTCGATGGTCGTTACGTTAGCATCCATTTGCCGTTAGTGAAAAAATGTATTCACATTTACATATACATGTAGGGGAGCTATAAAATTTCAGAAACAAACCTTTAAAATTTAAAAGCAAATTATGTAAATAAGTTTAAATTGATTTGAATCTTTTAGTTCGGCTAAATATAAAGTAAGAACTTCACAAAAAAGACACTTAGATTGTCTCATTAAAGAGTCATTAGCAAATTAAATACAAACATATATTTTTAATTGAATAGGTAAGGAGGTTAGTTAGCACTCTTCGTCAAGAGGCGCTTACTTTATTGTTTTTGGGTGTGTAATTTGCGACTGGGTAGAATTGAATTTGGTGTTGATCGGAAACTGGTAGTTTTGAAGCGACATCTGCTTGTTGATAGATTTGTTATTCTGAAGCTATCCATTATTCAAACCTTGCAGTTTAGTTTAAATTCTTGCTAATACGTGGCAGTGTCTATCGCGAATGTTTTTTGCTTCGATCAGTCAGTAACGACCTTCAGTCAAGGTGACCTACACACCAAGTGATTAGTGAACCTATATTATTTAATGGTTTCACTCGCTGTTTGGAATTACCAGCGAGAAGTTATATTTTACATATTAATAAGTATTATTAAGTAATTTAAAATCAGTTATTATTATATTGTGTTCATTCTATATAAAGTTACAAAAGTAAATATGACTACTCCACAAACAGACATCGAAAAAAGAAAACAAATTAGTGTTCGGGGAATTGCTCAGGTTGAAAATGTTGCAGAATTCAAAAAATCATTTAATAGACATCTTCATTACACGCTAGTTAAAGATAGAAATGTTGCTACTTCCAGAGATTATTATTTTGCACTTGCACATTCTGTAAAAGATAATTTGGTCTCCCGATGGATTCGGACACAACAACATTACTATGAAACTGACCCAAAGGTAAGTGCAAAAACCACTTGTTTATTTTTTTGGTTTTGTAAAATTTTAAAGACTTGTTGGCATATATTTTAATTACCTGTTGTACATATTTTATAACTTTTACGTTCGTGTATATCTGATTTTATTATCAGCTGTTTTGCCGGTTTTGAAATATGTATTTGTGATTGTATTTGTACACAATTATTTATTATAAATAAAGCCATATTTTAATTAATATTATATCTTTAAATTTAGATGTAATTTATTTCATTAACATTAATAAAGTCATCGAGATAAGTATAGAATAATATTAGACTAAAAGCTACTTCAATTTACAATTCTGAAAAATATATCCATTACCTACTAGACTCAATATTTAAGTTTTTATTTCTTTTCTCTTTTTGTAATAAAATCTGGTTTATAAATGGCACAACGTTGCTTTAAACATTGCTCTACATTTAAAATTTGAACCCCTAATATTGAAACCGGTGATATTTAATTGAAACCGGATATGGAGAAATTAACTTTTTTATAGTGAAATATATAAATATGAATAGAAGAAATAATAGCTGCGCAGAGATAATACACGAACTATCAATAAATTAATGTAAATAATCTAAAAATACGTTTTATAAAAGTTACGTCACTGCAAAAAAGTCATTGACCGAATAGCTATACATTTTAATTTAGTTGTGGTAACAGATTAAGCCAATTTAACTTATTGATACAAAATAATTTTAATTGTTAAAATTCTAACTTCTTTAAGCGATAAAATGTAAAAATAAATTACCGGACAAGTCCTTAGTATAAATTTATAGAATTAACAATTCAGGAAACTTCCCAATTAGACAACAACTTGGTAGATGCGATAATATTTAAAAATACAACATTCATAATGCATTCATTGACCATGATTTAATTATCGGCAGACATTTTCTAATCAGCGTCAAACCAGTCGTGGTTATTACTCATCAATATTCTTTATCACATTTCTAATATCGTTATCACGTGACATTGATTTGAATAAAATAAACCGTAAGATTGGAATGGTACTACATGTAGAATTTATAATTAGTTTTCTAGTATTAAACTTGGTTGGAGAAATAGAGGTTTTTAAAAAGGAGTTAACAATACAGTCCTACAATCGTCATAAACTTATATATTTTTACGATCCTTTTAAACCTTAATACTCTTGGAATATTCCATGTTTCAAAAATTTCCGTAACCAAAATAAATTTCACCAAATCTAGTATCAGGTCCGTATTAAACTTGGTTGGAAAAATAGAGGTTTTTAAAAAGAAGTTAACAATACAGTCGTAATCCTACAATCATCATAAATTTATATTATTATTTATTATTAATTGTGTGTGCCTTTCGGCTTTACAATCTACCGTATTCTATTTCTTAATACATTTCATTCCTATCTTAACAATTCAACCTTAAAACTAAACTTTATTATTATTTACTTAAAACTAAACTTTATTTATTTATTAAAACTAAAAAAAAAAAAATTATTCTAGACTTTTAGTACTTCTAAAAAAAGTGCTTTCTGCTTCTTCTTCTCTTGACCCTCTCTATTATTCTCCACCAGCTTATTTATTCTCCTGTTCTTCCTTTCCTTCTTACTATTTCCGCCATCCACCTCTTTCCTTCACTGCCTCCCTTTAGTAGCTGGCCAATATTCCTTTCGCTCGCTACTTTTTCCTTACACTCAAACTTAATGTGCTCCAGTGTTTCGTCCTCCGCTCCGCACATTCTACACTTTCTTTCCTCACTCTTTTCCCAGTATCTGTTTCCTTTTTTCCTCATTTCCCAATCTAAACCTTGCTGTTCTTCTTATGTGTTTTATGTCTTTCTATAAGGTACTGAGGCACATTATTTTCCCATAACCTCTTATATCTCATAAATTTATATCGATCATTTTAAACCTTAATACTCTTGGAATATTTCAGGTAAAAACATTTCATGTTTCAAAAATTTCCGATCCAAAATCTTTATGATGATAACGGCTGTATAATTCCACTGATTGCAATTGTTGTTTTACTATGACTAATCCGACATAGTGAATAAAGGTCATTTGCGGGCAAATGCATGTAATTCACTTTCACTGCATGTGCTGCAAGTAAAATAGTAAATGCACTAGATATACATTTATTAAGGCGTTGCACAACTACAACATCATTTCTCATAAAAACTATAGTTTGAAAGAATTCTAGAAATGGTTCTAAATTTAAGGTGTCGTAGAGCTAGCAGTCTATGGACCTCCCAACACCACAAAGTAGCCCGCATTTAAAACGGTTCGACGGTTTCAACTGAAATTTACTGTATTGTTTTGTGTAAGTTTAGGATTACATAAAAACATAATCAATTTTAAACAATAAACACTATAGTAACAAAGAAATAAATAATTACATAATTTTATTATGAATACCTTAGCCTTATTATTGTTGTTCAGTCGACATCTTTTCTTGAAAATAAAATAAACATTAAAGTGCTGAAATAACTTAATGTAAGTGGTACAAATCCAACAAATTAAAGTCCTACAGTATCGTAATATTTATTTAAAGGTCGATTAAATAAGCAAAACCTTTGAACCCAGTAAACAATTTGGTGAAGTGTCCTATTTGATGAAGTTCGAGTCACTCGTACAATTCTATTCTAACGCTTTACAAGTTCTCTACCTGTCACAGATTTTGTGTTAGTTTTTCATAATAATATTCTTTCTTTTTCCAACATCATTCATTAAGTATTTCTGTTTCTTTCCCACATGGGTATATTTTTATTATCCGGTCATAAATCATAAACCTACTCCGCTTTTAATTCAGCAGTGAACTGTCGTTGCAATGTCTGTAGCTCATAAAAAAGACCTTTCCTTTGAACGACTGAATAGAAAACGAACACGTTCCAGACAAAAAATTCATGATATGTAATAGAAATTAAGTCGAATTTACTCCAAAATGTTTACTGGGAAAAGAAATAATCTGATAGAAAGTAATACTTGAGATTGTTTGAACGACAGTATATATGCCCTTAAGATTATGAAATATAATAAAACCAGTTCTAGAACTTCAATCTATAAGATTTTATTGTATTAATTACAAAATGAAATCGGGTCAACTTGTCAAAGTGAAATAATAAATACTATACCAGAATATTATAATTATTTATACACGATTTCATTTTTATAATAAAATAGGTCAAATAAAATTGCTTAATCAATCATGTATACACGTTGATAGATATGTAGACAGTAATGATACCTCACGGCAAGTTACTGAGTCTTCGGGTTCGATTCTCATACGGACCACGATAAAATGATTGCCAATAACAACCCAGTATGCCATGGAAAAGCCTGGAGTTAATGCAAGACTGACTACTGAGGATAAATGGACGCTGTTATGCATTCATGTGTCAAGCGCCAGATACTGGGATTTGAGAAAATTAACATTCTAGTTTTTCTAATTCAAATTGTTCAGATAAGAATAATTAGAATTATTTTTATCATATAAGCAAGTAAATATTAGAACTATTACAGATATTCATGAATTATTCATTGGAATATCATGAATTTAAAGAATAACTGATAAAATATAAAAAAATATTATTGCAAAATTTAATATGCTTAATTAAATTTGTAAAAATGTTTCAAAGTCTCTTGACACATAAAAGCAAATTAACTTATGGACTATTTATATTAATAAAATAATTTAAGGTTTATACTTCACAAATTAGAATTGGATTTTTATTGGAATTATTCTTTTATTAAATTTATCAACAGTGACATACGAACTTTTTATCAAAATTACATCAATAGTTTTTAAGTGATATTAATATATTCTAACATTGAAACGGAAGTTATAACAAATTTCTCATCAATAAATTTCTAAATAATAATATGAAAATCGTGAATAAAAATTATTATTTTTTATTTATTTAAGGTAATATTATTTTTTAGTGCTCTTTTTGATTTATTATTACTGATTCTCATCTTCATCATCAGGATCAATGGCGAAGTCTAATGTGTTTCCTAGTCCTTCAATATCATCGATAAAATCAGCTGATTCAGCATCTTTGAGAAAATTGTAAAATTCTTGACAGTCTGGTGGAACTAATTTGAACAATTCATTTAAATCAGAAATTTTAGCTGAAGATAAAGCTTTTCCCTGTGCCCATAAATTCGGTAATTCAATATCATTCAATGTCCTTTTCGAAGTTAAATAATACGAAACAATGCTTTAGGCGGATGAACCATTTTTGCAAAACGAGAATTCTGCATTGAGATATTGTAATAATAAGTTTAAGCTTTTACATCGAATGCAAATTTTTTTATGACATAGTTCATAAAAAATATTTTTATTTATTGTATTAGAAACAACATTTCGTGCTTAACTCAATTTTTAATATTTTGGCGCTTGACACATGAATGCATAACAGCGTCCAAATATACAACGGGATTGCAATATATTGCATAATATTATGACTACTTAAAAAGTAATTATACGTCTGAGACAGTCGCGTGGACAAGCTTATTATTATATTTTATATCATGATTTGCTAATCGTGAAATTGTTTCAAGGTCACCTAATGTAAATGGTACTTCAACATATTTTTATTTCACAGCCTCTTTATACTTTTGCAATTTATAAATTTAAGCACATTATTAGTCTGATTCTGCAACTAACATAATTGTTAATTTAAACAAATTGATTTCAATTGTTACGTAAGGCAGTAATCAGATTAGGCCGGTTCCCAAGTATGATAACCGGGCGTAGGTAGCATCCACTTTCGAGCATGTGCATCTAATCAGGAACACGAAAAAAAATCATAATATTATCTAATCAGATAAATATTTATGTTTGACCTTTTGAATCTAATCAGGATTATAAGTCCTTAACCAAATAATACATTAGTTGACCTACAGCATGTTTAAAATTAATTCTTCTTGTACAATTTCCATTCTTATTACTATAGCTTTTATTCTTTTGAAGATTTCAGGTCAAGAACATTCAACTTATTTCCATGGACCTAGATTTTTAATTAGTTGGGAAATATATGATAATATTTAGACCTATGCGTAACTGGTTTTGTTAAAGATTTCGTCAAACTAATTTGTAATGTATTATTTCTAGCGCGTGTATTACCTTTCTCTGGAGTATTACATGGGGCGCTCCCTTACTAACACCATGATTAACCTTGGTATCCAAGGTGCTTGCGATGAAGCACTGTACCAAATGGGATTAGATATTGAAGAGTTGGAGGAACTCGAGGAAGATGCTGGCCTCGGTAATGGTGGTCTAGGCCGTCTGGCTGCGTGTTTCTTGGACTCAATGGCAACAATTGGTCTTGCATCTTATGGCTACGGTAAAACACATATAAAAATATTATATTTTTTACTGTAAATATATTCTTATTGTCATTATTTATTGAAGGTATAAGATACGAGTATGGTATCTTTGCTCAGAAGATTGTCAATGGTGAACAACAAGAAGAACCTGATGATTGGTTACGATTTGGAAATCCATGGGAAAAAGCGCGACCGGAATATATGCTCCCAGTAAACTTTTATGGACGTGTGGAAGACACAAATGAAGGCAAGAAATGGCGTGATACCCAGGTGGTGTTCGCTATGCCTTATGACAGCCCCATTCCGGGATATGGTAACAATGTCGTGAACACGCTACGTCTGTGGTCTGCCAAGAGTCCAGTTGATTTTGACTTGAAGTTCTGTAAGTTGGCGAGATCCAAATAACGATATTAAATTAAAGGGTTCAATCTATCTGATTTTCTTATTTTTTAGTTAATGATGGTGACTATATTCAGGCAGTTATTGACAGAAATATCGCTGAAAATATTTCCAGAGTTTTATATCCTAACGATAACTTCTTCGAGGGAAAGGAACTTCGATTAAAACAAGAATACTTCATGTGTGCTGCTACTCTTCAGGATATCATACGAAGATACAAATCCTCCAAATTCGGAAGTCGGGAAGCCGTCAGAACTCAATTTAATTCATTCCCTGATAAAGTTGCAATCCAATTAAACGACACTCATCCCTCGCTTGCTATTCCCGAACTCATGCGAATTCTGCTCGATATTGAGAAACTCTCTTGGGATGATGCGTGGGACATTACCACTCGAACATGTGCTTACACAAACCATACGGTGCTTCCAGAAGCTTTAGAAAGATGGCCAACATCTTTACTTGAAAATATTCTTCCACGTCATATGCAAATTATTTATCATATAAATCATTTACATCTTGAAGAAGTTAAGAAGAAGTATCCTGATGATATGGATAGGGTACGTCGTATGTCACTTATAGAAGAAGATGGGGACAAAAGAGTCAACATGGCTCATTTATCTATTGTTGGCTCACATGCAGTTAACGGTGTTGCTTGGCTTCATTCAGAGATTATCAAGAGCGACATCTTCAAAGACTTTTATGAAATGAATCCTGATAAATTCCAGAATAAAACAAACGGCATTACTCCAAGGCGTTGGTTACTTCTTTGTAATCCTGGATTATCTGATTTAATCTGTGATAAAATTGGTGATGAATGGCCCGTCCATCTAGATCAATTAGTTGCTTTGAAGAAATGGGCAAAAGACCCAGGATTCCAACGGGCTATTATGAAAGTTAAACAAGAGAACAAACTTAAGTTGGCGCAGCTTTTGGAGAAAGATTACGGAGTGAAGATAAATCCAGCTTCCATGTTCGATATTCAAGTGAAGCGTATTCACGAGTATAAACGTCAGCTATTAAATTGCTTACATATTATCACCCTCTACAACAAAATTAAGCGCGATCCCAATGCAAGTTTCACTCCACGAACAATCATGATTGGTGGAAAAGCTGCTCCTGGTTATCACACTGCTAAAAAGATTATTAAACTTATTTGCGCAGTTGCCAACGTTGTAAATAACGATCCGATCGTTGGAGATAAACTGAAAGTTATTTTCTTAGAAAATTATCGAGTTTCTTTGGCAGAGAAAATAATGCCAGCTGCAGATTTAAGTGAACAGATTTCAACAGCTGGTACAGAAGCTTCAGGAACAGGAAACATGAAATTCATGTTGAATGGAGCTTTAACTATTGGTACCTTGGATGGTGCTAACGTTGAAATGGCAGAAGAAATGGGAAATGAAAATATTTTCATATTTGGAATGGTTGTTGAAGAAGTTGAAGCTTTGAAGAAGAAAGGTTACAACGCAATGGATTATTATAACGCTAATCCTGAAATTAAACAATGCATTGATCAAATTTCTGGTGGTTTCTTCAGTCCTGGAAATCAAAATGAATTCTGTGATTTGGCTGACATTCTTCTGAAGTACGACAGATTTCTCTCACTTGCTGATTTTGATGCTTATATTAAATGCCAAGAAAAAGTTAGCGAGACATATCAAGTAAGATGGTTTATGATTACTGAAAGGAATATGGAAGCTTATAAATAGTTTATTTGTAACACGTTAATAACATTTATATTTTTTTACCTCCAGGATCAGACTAAATGGGTAGAGATGGCTATAAACAACATTGCATCCTCAGGTAAATTTAGCAGTGATCGTACTATTGCTGAATACGCCAAAGATATTTGGGGAGTGGAACCAAACTATGAGAAACTTCCTGCACCTCATGAACCAAGGGAATAAACAAATTTAGCAATTCAATGAAACATACCACTACGAATTGATTAACATAATATATATGTTAGAAAAATTTAAAATCTAAATGTATAGAATATATGGACTAGCCTTTTTATTGTAACTATTTAATTTTTGTTATGAAGTGGTTAAGAATAATCTAATATTTTAAAAAGGTTTGCAGTCCCATTCTCCTTTGAACATATTAGAATTACTTTGTAGTGCCATAAGAAATTTTCATTTTTAATTTATTATGTAATCTAAGCTTTTTTATAATCTTTTGTAAAAAGAAAACTCTAAACCAGTTTTTTAAATTTTCAATTGGTATTGATAGTTGTAAAAAATCTAATTTGTTTTTAAGATGATTAATTTAATATTTTTCTAAAGTTTTAAACAATCAAATTTATTAACAGATAATTATTTACATGCATCAACCATAATTTTTATATTTATCTACGATTTTTAATAAATAAGAAAAGAAGAAAGAGTTTATTATACATAAATAAGCTATATAAATATTATTTTATTATATAATAAATGTTGAATAATAAATACTTATTATATCTAAAGCTTTTTTATTTTTTTCCAATTTATTTAGTAATAACAAATTATTGATAAAACATTGCATTGCATATTGCTTTGCATTTCAAATCACATTTTGAGCATAATTTAACATACATTTAATCTTATAATTAAAGCGGAGCAGTTTTCTTCTTAGCACCAGCAAGTATAAGTTTTTCTACCTGTATTTCATATAATTCAACATCACCCTGAACATAAACATATTTACCGGCAGTAACTTTAGCTCTATAAGGATAAACAGCTATCATTTGATCATTTACCCAAATTGAGAATTGATTATCTTCACATTTAATTAATAGATCAAATTCACTACCGGGAATAAAATGATAGCCAACTGATCTTTGTTCTGCTGACCAAATTCCATTGAAATATGCATTTCGTACAATAATATGCTTTCCACCAACCTCAGCAAATCTTGGATTTATATGTAACAATATATCTGTTGGTGGAAATATATACGGAGTGCATTGTATATTTACAAAAAATGAATGAGGTAATATTTTAACACGGCCTTTAATGTGAATTTGTTTTCCGTTTGACAAGCCATACGGAAATTTGCCCATATATGGTACTTGCTAGAAACAAGAAACATAATGTAATAATAAATACATATCAGAGGTTTTACTAATACTTTATAAAAGAAGATGAAATTTTCTTACTATTCCGTAGACATTATTTTCCTTGAATTCATCATATTCCAAATCAGGAATTTTAGGAATTATATTGTCTCTAACTGGTTCTGGGTAGTAATCAGAAAATCGTTGCTCTACAACTACATCCGTGACATCGCCAGAAACTTCAATAGATTTGCATCGCTTCAACGGTGCCCTGCAATAATATTAATATTTAAATTTGTTGCAGGTAAAAAAGAAGTGTTTAACAAAGCCTTATTCACCTAAACGCAAATCCACAGAAATGGCTGCCGTTAACTTGTATTAAAAACTCATTATTGGATACAAATATAATTATTTGAAATTTGCAGTTTCTCCATAATGTAAATGGAAGCGGTGATGATGTTTCTTCATCACCCCAGGAGCCATTGAAACGGGAGTTTCGTACTATATAGCTCTGAGCAAGTCTTGGATTAATATGCAGAGCTATATCTTCACCACCATCGCGATTCGTACACAAATTTATTGCGAACCTGCAAAAAAAAGTGTAATAATATCAGTACAATAGAATATTAAGACAATAAAGTTATAGATCTATTATACAACATTACAATAGCTTATAAACTTTACAATTTTATTAATAATTTGAGATTGTTTATAGATATAATTACCCTGAACTATCAGCTGGAATATATCCTTTGACATCTATAACAGAGTTTCTAATGAGAAGAGTATCAAGCCTCGATCGAAAATAAGGACAGTTTGAAATGTTCTCCTGTTAACAAACAGAAGTAATAATTAGTTCAATTTAAGAGTGTTCAAAAGAGTAGATAAAAACACCAAATACAATGTACAATAATAAATAAATCGTAAATAGCCAGTTTTGTAAAGCCTTAGTGCCTGCACCATCATTTCCTATAATAAATTAAATAAATATACACATACATTATACTACAAACTAAACTAGGACTTCTAAATCTAGACATCTAGAATATAAAATAAAACCCACTGAATATATAAGTGATTTGTTCGGCAATATGCGCAACAGACAACGTGTTTTATTTGTGTTTAATATATAATAATTAAGTAAATGTGTTAACTCAAAATAAAGAAAGTTACCTAATAAATTTAATGTATATTCTATTAATAAAGACATGTGAAATTTTTAGGTTATGAAGAAAATGAATATTAAAATTATAAGTTAAATTATTTAAAAATAATTTATCTCATTAGTTTTATAGATAGCTTATTGTTTAATTATTATTTATTAATAATTATAAATGTCTTAAAAATCACAAATTTTTGAAAATCACTAAACGTCACTTCACTACAAGTAGATAGAGTGCAGTGGATTTCAGAATAAGAGATAAGAATATGTATGCTTACAGATATTAACCGGGAAATTCGACTTGTATAACTATAATTTTGATAAGCTTGACTCATAATATTTTAAATAAATATTTAACATGAATACTTTTAACAAAGTTAACAAAAATAATAAACGATTTTTTGATGCTTCATTATTTATTATATCGGAATCGTTCTTCATTGTTTCTCTAAAACTATGGATCCAGTTTTGTTATTACTAAATTTGAAATATATATGTTTATAAATATTTTTTAAATTTTATGTGAGATGCATTTTAAGAAACTGTAAATTTTTCAAGTATATTAATAGAGCCTAATCAAATTCATATTTTGTTTCAAATGAAGTTCACATGACTCACTTTATATACATAATAATTAATTTAAAAATGTACGTGGAAGAAAGCACATGTTTTTAGTTTTCAAGCACTTTTATTTGAAATATTTTTATGATAATGTTATCATAAAATATTTGCAAATGTTTAATATCTTAGTATGATCCATCATTGAACAATTGTCATAATGAGTCAATGCCGGTGATAAGAAATTGTTTATTCGTCACGCACTTGCTAACATGCACTGATGAACATTTGAATCATGTTTATTGATTATTTACTGGTTTGGTAAAATATGCCTTTCACTTTAAATACATTTTCTGTTTCCACAAAATTTGGTTTAACCCACAAGTTAGCTTCTCAATAATAATACCTATTTTAAACCTTGATATCAACTGTGAAATTTATATCTTCAAAGCCACTTGACAACTGTTGCTAAATATTATTCTAATCCTATTTTCAAAGTTAATTACATTACTGCGTGGAGTATATTATCTATGACTATAAATTTGGGTACATAAATTAATTTAGTGGTTACCTACTTCAAATTGAAATATTACAATTGACATGCATTGAAAGAAATAACAAACCAAGAAAATGAACCCTTTATGGTTAAAGGGACGGAAAGATTAACATACCCTGTGTTATATTATTTACCTCTTCTGTATCCCTTGGCTTATAGAACCAACAACAACTTAATAATATTCCCATTGTAACTTTTATTACTACACTTTTTTAAACTAACTAATTACACATTATTCTTATAAGTTTACTTTTACATACTTTATATTTACATTTAAAGTCGAATTTTAAAATAATAGTAGTTGTTATAACCAAAAAACTTTACAAAGTAATATTTCACAAAACACTGTTATTTATATCTACATATAAAAACACAATCAAATGCTAAATACGTTGTATTTATAAGGTCTGTGGAAAAATACACTTTACGAAGCACAAATAATATTACACTTTAAAATATAATTATCGCATTTTCATAATATTAACACAATTTCTTTAATACGTCTAGTTTATAATGATTGTTATTCAATTTATGGTTAATTCTATATTTAAACATTACGCTGTCATTTTAAGAATTTGTTTGCAGTCAAACAACAGCTGGGAGGTGACACTTGTACCTTGAATATAATTTTATTGTTTACTTCATATTTTATTAACAGTATTATTATTGCTACGATATTACGTAAACAACTGATTAGCAAGCAGCTCACATTTAAACTGCGAAATGAAATGCAGTAAAATGTAATTTCATAAGGTCTGAATATCTGTACACACCGTTTAAAAATAACAGCAGAGCATGGGTGCGCTTCAAGTTATTTCAAAGTTTCTTCAAATGTTGTTTTATTTTGCTAATACAAGTGAGTCATACATAATTAACAAGGTTTCTGTCATTATGTATTCTGTTTTGATACTGGCTTGCCGTCTGATTCGGTTTAGATGTCCTCAATTTGTCCTCAACCGCGTGTTAAGTAAAGCGCGTTTACATGATAGTTTGAAACGAATTAAACTATTCTTGTCTGGCGTGGTGATTCTTTCGTAAATATATGCTTTACTACGGTATCTGGAAGTTATAATCTCAGATCAGTCATCAACTTGCAGGGACTATGTTATCAGCAATATTCGGTGCAGTCAGTTCCGTCTATTAAGTTTTTTTGTTTGTCTCGACGCGATAAAAGTATGTCTGTGAAGTTATTGTCAAGATAACAATCATTAGGCAGCTGTGTAGTCTGTTTCTACAACATAATTTAACGATATATGACGACGACAAAAACCTGTGAATCTAGGAAACCGAATTATTACAAAAGAAAAATATGTAAATTAATAAAACAGTAAATTTATTTATACAAATAAACCTATTTATATTTTCAAATTATTATGTTAAATAAATTTACAAAACCGGTATAATAATAATATTAACACAAATTTTATTTTAGTTTAAAATTAGTTTATGTAACGGCGAATTACGGACGGTCTCCTACTATGTAAGCACATCGCTGCCTAATAAGTTTATAACTATTTAAACCCGGAATCGAACCCTTGTCCCGGAATCGAACCCAAAGATATAGCAGTACCGTCTGGATTATTATAAAACTTTGATGGTGCTTTGACATATTATAACCATCTTTTCATTTTACCAAGAACGTTGAGAGCAATAAAATAAGTTGCTTAAACAAACATGTTAACGAGGTGGTATTTATATTTAGTAAGGCGCTCAAATTGTCATAGCAAGTCATATACGACAGGGTTATTTCCAAGTATATAGCTAACCCTTAATTGTAAACCCTCTTTAACTAGAACACCTTGCGTCATACAAAATCGATGTTTGAACTTTTTTATATCAAAATTCAGAACTGTTTTCTGATAATTCGAATTAAAACAATGCAATAAAAAGAAATACGATAATATAATTTGAACTGTTAGTAGTTTATTGATTTTACCAAGTGTAAAATGAAATTACCAGCTGTTTCAAATACAGCATTTTCAAGAACATATTATAGTTATGTATTACAGTAAGTATAGTTATGTATTGAATACGTATAAATAAGTGCTTCATAATGTTATTTTCGTGTTTCTAAGTTATAGTATAAAATTAAATAAGTTTTATATAGACAGTTGCGTTTTTAAATTGCGCAATATTAATTAAATCAATTGCTCTTGATATATAAGTTTATTGAAATAACCTTTAGACTACATAGGGTGAATAATAAAAATATTTACACATATTTTAATGCAAAACCTAATACATACATATATAACATTATTTAAATACTTAACCTAGAAAAAAACGTCGGTGAATAATTGCAGCACAAACAGTTATCTCCAAAAACGTTTAGAGATAACTGTTTCAATACATAATCGTATTTAGTTGGTTCTTAATTAATAATTAATTAAATGTGTTTCTAATAATTATAGTATCAATGAGAATTAAATAATGAGATTATATTTTATATTCAATGATAGATAATGAACATTAATTACGATTTGATTGATTTTGATTGATTATAATTAATTCACAGTGAATATTACTAAAATTATAACTTACTATTTCTGAATTTGTTTCATCCATTTCTCACTTTGTCAATAAAAACCACTGCAGTTTTATTTTTGTATGAGTTTTTAGCAGGTTGAAAGAAACTGCGACCACTCACAAGTTGCTTGTGTTTCTGAATATACAGATGCATACATATAAATGCAGATAACGTATACATACATGATTCGGAGTATGTTTGTATTTGTGTTCACATATTGCTTGTAATTTTATCACTACATATTTTACTCAGGTGTTGATAATTAGTATTGTGTTACAATGAATTCCTTGAAAGGTTTCACATTGTTAATTAATATTGTTAATGTTTACAGATATGTTTATAGATAATTTAACTATTGTAATATTTATATAAATAGTTTATATAATATCACTAAAATAGAAATAGTTTAAGATCGCAGAGCTACGTCGTTTTAGCAAAGGTGAAATTTTGAGAATAAATAATGTAATATGTAAGTTATTATTCATATTCTCACTCTTTCCAAAAGAAAAAAGAAAAATACAAACAAAACAAATAAATTTAAATCCCTGCTTCTCTCTTCCTGCTACTCTCTCTCCTGTCTTCTCTTTCCTCGCTCCTTCCCTTCACTGCCCTCCTGAAATAACTGTACAATCTTCTTTTCACTGTTTACTCTTTTCTCAGATGAATACGTAATGTGCTCCAGCGTTTCTATCTCTCTCCAGCACACCCTGCGCATCCTTTCCTCTCTATTTTCCTAGTATCTGCTGCCTTTCACTTCGTTTCCTAATCTAAATCTTGCGGTTCTTCTTCAGCTCCTTGTCGCTAAGAGAAATCGAAGTCTTACACTTTAAATAAAGTCGTAACCTTGTTATCATAAATTTAAGTAACATTGTTTACATAACAGGTAAATTTTGTTATTTTAGTTACTGTGTGTAGCGAAATATATATTCATTTATATCAGTAAAAAGTTTTTATATCATTAAATACTGTATATGTTAATGTTACTTATATTTTACATAGCTTCTACATTAATACCGAATATGACATTTGGCGTGAAAATAAATACGTTTTATGAAGAGCATACTTTTATTAATCTTACGTTCAAAATTTTATACAAATGTTATACTTATTTTACTAAATATCAATAGAAGTAACACTGCTTAGTTCTAATGGACTTGTGTCCTTATTTTTTTAGTGGTCGATTTTTCAATTGTTGATTGAAATTGATGTTAATAAATGCGTATTGGCGTGTCTATTTTATTAAATAACTAAATGTTGACGGAGATATAGCAATTAAAAGTTTGAATTGTAGTTTTAGCGCTAGAAATGATCGGCCATATTTGTATGACGTGATATGCATTTTAACGTCAGTTATTTGTTGAGTAGGTCAATGCTGTGGTAATGTTTTGTAGCTATTGGTAGTCAAATAATCAAGTTAAGTCAAAGAATAATTGGTTTTTATTTTATTTAACCCTGATAAGGCAGACATAGTATTGAAATTTTATTGTTCCTTGAAATAGTTGTAAATAATATTTGATATTTTGATATATAATTACATATAGCAGAGATTTATAAGCTTCATGTACATGCATTTGGAATATGTACAACGTTGAAGCCCTTTAATAATTAAAGAGACAAAATTATCTTTTTAATTGTTAATATCTCCTAACATATAAAGAGTTATTTAAAAATAATTGAACATTTGAGGTTCTAGTAACCCACTTTATCAATAGGACACAAGCCCATTACGAGAGTTCGGCGGCGACTCATACTTAAAACAAGTTGTGGGGTATAAACTGCCGATATAACTAAAAAGCACTGATTCACTTATTTTTCTATAATGTATATAGAAACGAATAAGATAAAATTCATTATCGTATTATAGATTTATACCGCTCTTATAACGTCTTTTAAGTATAAGTCGCCGCCGAACTACTGTGATTTGGACAATATATCTGAAATATTTGAAAATAAAAAGGTAGCATAAATATTACGTAAACACAAAAACTAACCTAGTCTAATTTTCATCATTCTTCGTTAATATTTATTTCTTCCGTGGCGTCAGTACCTTCGCTAAGTTCCTCAATATCAGGTTCACGTTTCTTAAGTTCGGTATACGTAGGGTTCGGATGGGTTACGCCTGATACACCAGCCGCACCTTCTACACTTTGTGAGTTGGTTTCGTACAAGGGATTGTCAAACGCTTTGTCGATGCTATACGTTGATCCCGCCATACTTTGACCTGAGAGGTCAACAGCACCGTCCACAGCTGAGTTATCAAACCGAGCGAACAGGAAAGACCTCGGCACAGCGCTTCTCGGCTGCCCGAATGTCCTCGGTAGGTTCCAAGTCAACTTCGGTTTCTTCTCAGGGTGGTATTTGAAGTATACGAAAATGGAGGTGATGCCTAGAGCTAAGAAAATGAAGAACACTATCCACCCCGCGGGGGAGGAAGCGTAGGGGTCGTAGTAACTCCCACTGATGGAAGCTTGAGGAGAAGTTAATCCATAGTTTCCTGTATTAACAAATATATAATTCTTAGCATTAGATTTTTTAATTGTTGATTGAAATAGATGTTTATAAATGTATATTGGCGTGTCTATTTTATTAAATATCTAAATGTTGACGGAGATATAGCAATTAAAAATTTGAGTTGTAGTTTTACCGCTACAGATGTCGGCCATATCTATGACGTAACATGTCGATCTATTAAGAGTTCTGTGTTAAGTATGCTCCTGTATGTAAGGAGATGGGAACTTGGCAGAAGTTGAAACTTACCTTGAAGACCAGCAATCAACTCCTTAACATTTTCAATGGTTTCTTCGTTGTAGGTAGACTTGTCAACAATCACAATTTGTATTTTGTTCAAATTCTTACTGATTCTCACTTTACTGATATGAAAAGCTATCGTAGGGTGTTTTCCGGTTATGATGTACGTCAGGTGACTACGTACCGCGTCTATGAAGAATATTCTGTCGAAATCGAAAAGCAGAAAAGCTCCTAAATTAAATTTAAATTAGGTTTGTGTCCGCAATATTAATTAGGTTTGTTTCTATGGATGTTATACATACCGCATATATCGCAGGCGTGTCCGTAAGGTCTGACCGCGTCTTTGCAAGTAGGAAGAGGACATTTTACTTTGCCTTTAATTATTCTTTCAACCGCTTCATTATCGTGACAGATATTTCCAGATACATCCATTTTTTGTAAAATATTTGTAGATATCTTAACTAAATTTTCACGAATTTGATTTTCATTATTTACAAATTGTTTTTGTCCTATTTCAGAATATAAAAATGATTGCCATTCTGTATTGGTAAGTCTCTGAAATATTCAATGTAGAGATGTATTTGTTGCCATTAAATCAGGCGTAGCTTCATTTATTAGAACTTACCACTCTGTCAATTAACAAATTGTCTACTTGCACAGGAATTTCCGGTAAATTAACACGGAAACTACTAGCAGGAGGAAACTGAACGACATCGTGCTTGCACGGAACTTGTTCCACGTGTGGAACAGCTGGTCGGTTACTTGAGTCGCTGTAGCTCCAATTATTCGGATCTAACCAATCACCAGCTTCAATTCTTTTAAAGTGGACATCATTAGCATCACAAAACAAAGAAAATCTACTTCCGCTGATATATGCGTGACCTTTGCCAGGAAGTAGAAGCTCTCCTTCAACAATTTACAATTTCAAATTCAAAATTTTGTTCTCTTAATAAACGAAGTTTAAATTAGTAGTACAACTTACCCGTTTTAGGAAGTACAATTTCTCTTACAACTAAATTCTCAGGCAACATGACTACCCCATCAAACACACTGGGAAACACCGCCCTTTCAGCCTCACAGGGGACTTTATCCCCCACCCAATTATTTTCACTGTCATAGTTAGTATTATGAACCCAAATTTTTGATATTTCGTCCACTGGTAGAAGAAACTCAAACGCGGATGAAAATGAAAAAAGAAAGGTTATAAAAAGTGTAGTACCGCAATGCATGATGGATCGACTGAGTAGTACGTTGGAATGATCAGGACGACTGGTAAATAAGTGCATTAATTTAGTGGGTGTTTCTGATTATCGCTTATCATATGCTGGTGTATACATTACGAATTGCCAGAGGCGTATCAAGTACTTTGGCGCCCTAAATGTATCCCTTGTTATAAACACTAACCCTCTAAACACGAAACAAAAATGCATGTATTATTTGACATTACCTAACCTAACTTTTGGTTATTTACGGAAGTTTAACCAAATTTTGTTACATTGCCATTAAATAAATGCAAAAAACATTAAAATTCTTTTACTAATTTAGATAAAGTTACATAAAAAACTTTATTAACGGCAGAAAACATAAAGTTATGCCGTAAGATTTTTGTTATGTAACCTTACATTATAGAAACCTAAAAACCAAAAGAGAGGTTTACCTGTTTTATGTTAAATAACCTTAAATTATATGTAATGGGCTTGTGTCCTCATTTTTTAGTGCTCGATTTTTCAATTGTTGATTGAAATTGATGTTAATAAATGAGTATTGGCGTGTCTATTTTATTAAATATCTAAATATTGACGGAGATATAGCAATTAAAAGTTTGAATTGTAGTTTTAGTGCTGGAAATGGCAGGAAAACTCAACTATGGTTTAATGGATTATTATCGGACTGGAGACTATGCTCTAAAGGCATTCCACAAGGCTCAGCACTAAGTCCTCTTCTCTTTAATATGATGGTTAGGTCAATAAAACCGTATCTCAACCCAACAATATCATGGATATCATATGTGGATGACTTAGTTTTCTTATCACAAGAAAATACTATAGAGGAGACTGGAAAAAAATGCAAAAGATTGTAAATAACTTAGAGAAATGGCTTAATGGTGCTTGTTTAGAAGCATCAACAGAAAAATCTAAACTAATGATTTTTAACATGAGTTCAAAAATATCACAGCCACCTATAATAACTCTAGGTAAACAAAAATTGGAATACACAAATAATTATATATACTTAGGATTTCCATTTTCCACAAATAAATCCGAAAAATCAATAATACTCAATATTAAAAAGAAAGCTGAACCTGCAATCAATATACTCAAAATGTTTGCTGGACAAAGATGGGGACTAAGTACATCTTCGCTACTAAATTTATATAAATCATTAGTCCGCCCTCATTTGGAGTATGGTGCAGAGGTACTAATAATGTGTAAAAACAATACAATAGAATCACTTGAAAAATTGCAATATAAAGCTTTAAGAATAGTATTAGGAGCTATATGTACAACTCATACTCTTTCATTACTAGCAGAGGCTTGTATGCCACCATTAAAAGAAAGATGGATAAAGAAAACGTCTTACTTTATGGCTAGCGCTTTAATGACAAATAACACATTAATAAGGGACGAACTTAACGAATTATCAAGAACAGGTTCAAGAAGTCATGAGCTTAATGCAATTTGGATAAATGAAAAAAGGAAATGGACAGAAAGAGGAACCCCAATAGAAATACCAATTTTCGAATTAGATTATTATTACTCAGGTAGAGGAACTCTTGCAAACATAACTATTGGCAAGGAGCTAAATATGAGTAACATATTACCTGAGCTAATAACTATAGACTTACAACAAAAATTAGATCAACAATTCCCGAATTATACAAAATTATATACTGACGGGTCAAAAGAAGCTGATGGAGTGGGTGCAGCAGTAGTAGATATTAACAATAGCAAAATTTACAAGCTTCATAATCAAGCATCCATATATACAGCTGAGTTATGTGCTATAGATCTAGCTGTGGATCAAATCATTACTGATGACAGAGACAGCACTTTAATATTATCCGACTCGTTATCAGTCATACAGTCGTTAAGCAGTAAGGGAATCAATACAAAATTAGACAACAAAATTTATTATGTCAAAGAAAAAATAAATAGGGAAATAGATAAGGGCTGAAATATTAAACTAATTTGGATACCGTCACATAAGGGAATTAAGGGAAATGAAAAAGCTGATCAAATGGCCAAGGTAGCTACTTCCTGTGATAAATATATTTCATTTTTTATAAAATCAGACATGAAAGCAGAATTAGAAAAGAATGAAATGAAAAATTGGCAAGACAAGTGGGATAATTCTGATAAAGGTAGAGAATTTTATACAATACAACCAATACTGAGACGTAAGCCATGGTTTGCCAAACTAAAATGGCCAAGAAGATTAATAACAATGGCCTCAAGACTAAGAATGAATCATCCTGGAGCTCCGAAACATCTAGCAAGAAACAAAATCATTCCAAACTCTAAATGCGAATGTGGTGAAGAAGAGGCAGACCCTGACCACATTCTGTGGCAATGTAAAAATACATCAATGGCAAGAAATGGACTCCAAAGGGCGGTGCTACAGACTTCGCAGACGCTTCCTGTTAACACCGCTTTTTTGATTGAGAAACCGAGATTTATAACTGCAGTAGCCATGAATAGATCATTCTTGTTATCTGGGTATAATATATAAGAAGAGACAGAATAGTATTAGGGGCGATAAAAGGCTACGTGCCTACGAAGCCCAAAAATCTATAATTAAAAAAAAAAAGTGCTGGAAATGGTCGACCATATTTGTATGACGTGAAATTCATTTGAACGTCAGTTATTTGTTGAGTAGGTCAGTGCTGTGGTAATGTTCTGTAGCTGTAGGTAGTCAAATAATCAAGTCAAATCAAAGAATAATAAGTTTTTATTTTATTTAACCCTGCTAAGGCAGACATAATATTGGAATTTTGTTGTTCCTGAAATAGCTGTAAATAATATTTGATATTTTGATATTTAATACATATAGCTAACTTGTGTACTGTAGGGTGTATTGGAGTTGTTTTGCACTAACATAATTTGTCATAAGAGCAAACTATTACTTTAATTTTTATCGATACACCACTGTTATGAAAGAGACTATTACATTCCCTTCCAGTCTGAGGCGGCTGATTGCATTTACAAGGTTCGGATAGGTTTAGCGTTGTAGCGCGTATACGTCCGGTCAAAATTCGCTTGCAGTGTACGACGGTAATGCGCCAAGCTCAATAATAAACGAAAGCTGATACGTTATATCATTATCAAAGCAATGTGTTCTAAAATTACAAATATATTTCCATAGAATTATATACATACATACAAAATCATTGTACAAGTCAAGAAAGAACAAATGAAATGTATTTTATAACATAAAGTAAAGCTAACTAACAGAAATACGTAAAACTTTGACGTTTCTCAAACAGCATTGGAGCCCGCGACTATAGCAAACGTTACGCAGTAGATAATAAATGCGATTCTGTCAAGAGCGGTTGCAAAGAGTATGTACTCCTGTTGTATAGATATCCTCAGCACTGGTTCAATCATTTGATGATCCTCCGCATTGCTATTGTCGTGTTCATTATCAAACTGAATAGATGAACGAAGTTCCTCAGAGCGAATAGATGGCGTTGCCTGTTGTAGTGTCATAAAATGAATTATATTACTATAAACATTTGAATGAATAGTATCAAAATAATTACCGGAGCTTTAGGATCATTAAGAAGAAGAACTTTTCCAAAAGGTCCTGTTAGAAGATCTGTTATACACCATGGTAACGGCCACGTGTGTTTATTACGTGCCAAGTTTATAACCAGTATTGAAAATATAGTGGAGAAACAAACCAAATACAGACTTGTACTGTAAAACGTCACTGAAAATAAAGAAAACGTTTGATAAAGTAAGGTTAGGTTGTATTTAAGAATAACAATAGATCACTTACCTATTAGAGGCGTGTGTAACGCCATCGCAGATAACTTTTGAGAAAAGAACATTAACAAAATAACGATAATAATAGCTGAGCAGACGTTTAAAATGATTTTCTCTCCTGATTGAGGAGGCAGCCAGAAGTTAGCTAACGTTAAAAGGATAACCACTGTCGCAGGCGTTATAACTACTACGTTATAACATTGACTTCTCCTGGATATGGTTATGTTGAATTCAATATCTACATATTCTTCATCGCAGCACGGGTAATATTTCACATTTCTTCTATTAGTCATTTTTATAACTTCCCACTCATTGTTCAACTCTAGTAAATGTTCCGCCTAAATACAATATTATTAAAAAATGTATTTTAGTAAAGATTCAAACAATTTGTAAAAATTTGTATATTAACGTACTGTGATATTTGATTTTGTATCTAAATTTACTGCATTTCTGTCGTAAGTCCATGATCCTATTTTAATTGTGCACGATTGGGTATCGTAAGGCCATAAACGAAGGTCTAAATCACAAAGTGCAACGAATTTAGTTGGTGGAACCCAAAGAACATTTCCGGTTGGATAGATAATAACGTTGGTGTTTCCATAATGGTCTATGGAGCTTCCTTCAGCGCTGGAAACATTGGATTTGTTATATAAACTTTTTAGTGGTCATGAATAGGGGATTAAGTGAGGCAGTGTTATTTTAGTTGCCTGATAATCAGGTGTGTATGGACTCAGTCCCATACAACTTGTATGTACGGAAATTTCATAACGCGGGGTACACCGATGTACTGCTGACTAAATACTTTTAAGTTTGAAGGCTATACACTTGTTAATTTTATAATGACTGAAATTTCTGTTTTGTAAAATTTATTACGGTTCTTATCGTAAAAATTTATGCTGATTTCAAACCTGCAATTTATTTTTTGGTTGCACTTCCGGTTTTCGAGATATTAGCGTTTCAAGGGTTAAATAATGGAAGTATTTTAAAATGGTTTGTGTAGTTTTTAAAATGGCAGATTTGGAATCAGCGGGAAAAAGTACGTTTAAAAACATATTTAAAAGTTGAAAATAAAATATTTTAGTTTTTACACGGGGTTCAGCTAATGCTGAAGGTTACGGCTAGTAATATTGTCTTACTTGTTGTAGAGGACAACATCCGGTTGCCAGACTTCGTGATCAGCAAAATGCATCATATATATGCCACCATACTCTTTTGACTCCCACTTTAATTTATCATCGTTCCATGACTAAAAAGCCAAAAAAAAGAATTACATATTTTTGAAATATGATTATCCGTTTACTTAATCAATTAGACTAAATGTAAGTAGAGCCTGACCAGTTTTAGCCATCCATAGACAGTGAAGAAAGATCTCACTTCGTCAACTTCAAAATGTGTCACTGTTAATTCAACATCAACATCCGTGGTGTTTTGATGGTGACTTGGTCTCGTAAATTTGTCATATCCAGTTAAGAGATGCTTCTTAAGTGTGTCTTGGATAGTTTCGTTCCACAAAGGTCCAGATGGCGGGCCCTCTATAGAAAGATTAAAGTTAAAAAAAAGAAACCTCACTAGTTCAAAGATAGTTACTTGTAATTTGGGGTTATCTAACATAAAAAACTTACCTGGTACGTTTATATAAAGTTTTGTGATCTAATTTACTGTTATTATAATATTAAAATTAATTTTTATTTCTTTGCGCCAAATGTGTATGCAACCCTAAAAACACTATTATATTTTCACATATCTTCTATTTCTTAATAAAAAATGGTAAAATAAATATTACGTAGTGATTTTGACATGTTTTGAGTATACAATAAGCATAAAAAAATATACAAAAATGCAGTAGTTTTTTTACAAAGTGAAAAACAAAAGGTGTAGCTATATCGAATAATTACTATACATATTTAAAAATAATATATATATTTTTTTATATTTATTCACTTATTTGCCTTGACTTTCTTTCGTCATAGCCACCAACAATCTTTTTTAAATACATCTTTTATAATTTATAATTTAATTTTACAAATTTATAAATATTTTAATATTTCACTAATTAATTTCCGTCCGTGCCACTGTATAATATCAATTTCTAGAAACCTTATTTACGAATAGACGCTATTTAATAATTATGCTCTTATATTATATTATTTTTATAATTTCGCTATTTTTTTCTTCCTCTTTCTATATTTTCAAATATAGAAAATTTATTTGAATCCGTCATGAATTTATTTCTTTCTTCATTTTTATTTTCACTAAAATTTTGTGATACTAATAATTTAGAGTTGGATTGAATTTTTGATACTTTTATGGACCTGAGAATTATTTTCTGTTTGTTCCTCGTCATTATCTTGTTCATTTTTTCTGTAATTGTTCCTTGTATTATAAGTTCTAGGTGTAGAATTTGTAATATAATTAATGAAACTTTGTTCTTTCTCATTCTGTTTAGTTTCAATTTTATTATCATTTATATTATTTTGTTTTTTAATATTTTCCTTTTTACAGTTTCTATCTAAATATGTTCTTTTTCTAATGGGTGCTGGCTTATATGATGGTATACTATTTTCACAACTTATTAAATTTTGAGGAAAGTCCTTTTCATAATTAGATAATATATCAAATCTATTTTTTGTAGTTACAGCATACGAATTTTTGTCTTTCCAAATTTGAGGTATTTCAATAGCGGCTTCTTGATAACTAAGATTTCTGTTTCCCATTAAAATTTTTATTTCTTGTTGCCTTTTTCTTTCTTTGCAGTTTTTATCAGTCGCATCATGTTCTTCATCACAATTTACACATTTTATAATTTCATTTTTACATAAATTTAGCGTATGTTCATTTGAACCACATTTGCTACATCTACTCTTTCCTTTACATTGATTGGCCGTATGGTTATATCTTAAACATTTATAACATTGTCTCGTATTTTTAATAAATGGTTCACAGGGTAATTTAGCATTCCAAATATAAATATATTGAGGTAAATTTTGACCTTCAAAGAAAATGATAATATTTCTAGAGTCCTCATATTTAATTTCATCTTCAACTTTCACTCTCCTTTTTAATCTCCTTATGAAGTAGATTTTATACGGGTCACTATATATGTTTTCTTTTAATTCTTCCTCCGAAAATTCAATATCTACATTTTTGATAATTCCAATTCTTGTAATCCAAAACATTGGTATAAACATATCAACTCCTGATGTTTTCTTGTTATTCAATTTCACTAACATATTAGCTGATTTAGGATTTTTACATACCGCCATTATTCTATTTTTCCCTATTTTCTTTATTTCTGTAATATCTTTTCCATATTCTGAATTATATAGCATTTTTGCTGTTTTTAATGTACTGATCCCATATTTTTCATTTAGAATATCTTCTTTCTGAATCATAATTTTATAAGAAGATAAAGTTAAATTATTTTCATTGTATAAATTTATATTCGGGTCAACTCCCACTTTCCCCTCAGAATTCAAATTCATTTTTTAAATTCAGAAAATTTGATTATTAAAATAATAATATTTTAGATAATGCAATTTTACTTTAAATTTATATTTACTTTTTAATTAATTTATATTATATATAATAATATAGTATATATAATAATTTATAATTATTTATAATTTATATATTTAATAATATTAGTTCAATTAAATTATTTTAAGGAATCAAACAAAACACGTCTATCACGTATCGAATGACTACTCCAAAATAATATATAATATTAACTATTTTTAAATAAGAATATGTATGTAAAAAATTTGGAAACACTGGAATATATAAAACGCATATCCTTGAAAGCAGGTATAAAAATATTAACAGAAAATAGAAATTTGATTTTCAACACGCTATACATTTCTAAACAATTGATATACTAATTAATGATCTATTTATAAACAAAGCTTGAACATTTCTCTAACTTTTAACGTTTATATGGTTTAAATAGCTCCATCGTGTGCAAAGTTATTAACGTTTTTCTATTTGAAAACATGGAGTACTAGTACAAAGTTGCAAACCGATTGTCATTCTAGTACACTGTTGACATCTATATCTAACTATATAACCATGAAGTAATGGTTCACCTTAAAGGTAATGGAATATGGTGAGGTCATTTGGCAGATATTGTGTTTCCTTGCTAAGTTCAGAGTTAATACTTTAGATTAAAATAAAAACTTCACCACTTTTAATATTGTAATGCCCAAAATGCAATGGGAGAGTGGCAAGTACCCCGTTCGCCTCTGCCTGCGGACGTCTATATCTCTGTTCCACAGAGATATAAGTATAAAAGTACAACGCAGCTGATTTATATAGACTTATAGTTATTTAAATCAGGAAACTAACAATTACGCTCATCAAAATCACATTCTTCATCTCGAAGAGTGAGAAGGGAGCGAGGAGTTGTCCTGGGATCCAGTTGGTCTAATAACAATTACTTGAAATTGTCTGAAAGGCGGGAGATTCAAAAGTGGATCGTTTAAAAATAAATGAGCAACAATTTAAAATCATTTTAAATTTCATTTACAAAGCGGCTGTGAACTAAGATGAAAATATATATCCAATTAATTATTTTGCCATATAAATTTTCTGGTGGCAGTTCACTCTCGGCGAGACATTTGTCAACACATTTGTCGATGTTTCATTTGACTTGTGACAAAATATCACTCATCAACCGAGGCAAGCCAGCTCGAGGCGAGAGAACTCGAGACAGGCTAAAACGAGGTGAGAACTACAGCAAACAATCGAACTCGGCGAGCCGATGCAAGGCACCGAGATCACGCGAGAAAGGCCAACACGAGGCGAGTGACACTAATATTGAATGCCACTTATTATTATGCATATTGTCTATTATATCGAATAAATGTCGCAAGTTTGTAATATTTTCGTAATCTTGTTTATTACTTATTTGTGGTCGATAGTTCATAGGTTATAACAGTATATCAGCGGTCAATATTTATTGCATGTCATTATTGTCAGCAGAACAATTAAGCAATGCAGGAGTCGTCTTGGTGAACCCCAGTCTCGACGTCCCGAGTAGAATGGGTTTAAGAACTCTTTTTTTCGGGGTCGTTTTCTTAATTTACTAACAATATTATGTAAAACATATATAAAAACCAGTCATCATACTTTTACGCAGGTGAGTGAGGTTTCTTTAAGTACCTTTTGCACCTGCTATCTGTAAAAAGGTCCTTGCTTTCAAGCTAGCAAGTACACATATGTTCTTAAATACATATTACACTATTTAGTCTCAAAATATCATCTTTGCTAAAACGTGCAAACCTGTAGACGTTTGCCTTTTGTAGAATGGTTCTTGCAACATAGTTGGCTGCCTCGTAAAGATAATGGAAGTCTTTTAGCTGCACTAATAATATCCTTATGATGGACTTACAACGTTTAGTAGTTGTTGCCTCACTACCCGGTGTCGGTCTCTCTGTTGTACATATAAACAACAGGATGCATCAATCAAAGCGAGCAAATGACTTAATGACATAAGTAACGTATCCATTATTTTAACGCGTGTAATTTTTAATAATTGCAAGTTGTCATTTTCGATAAATCAAAATTTTTATCAGATTTATTGAGTCTACTGGACAAAATATAAAGTATCATTCACAGCTAATGTTATTATATTATGTTTTAAGTTAAGGTGAAACATTACTTTATGGTTCTACAGTGTGATTCACATGGCATCAGTGTTTGGTACCGGCACTTCTTGTTTTCAAATATAAAAACGTTAATAACTTTGCACACGATTGAGCTATTTAAACACTGTAACAACTATAATTTAGAGAAATGTTCGAGCTTTGTTTATAAATAGATCATTAAGTAGTATATCAATTATTTAGTACAATACGGTGTGTTGAAAATCAAATTTCTATTTTATACCTGCATATGATTCGATGACATTTGCGAGATATTGTGTTTCACTACTAACCTCAGAGTTTGTACTTTGGATTAAAATAAAAATATCACCACTTTTCACGGAAATATTGCGTTTTTCTATACTCTTCCCTATACTTGTCTCTATACTTTTACTAAATTTAATGAATTCTTTGCACAATTTCGTTCAATTCTATTAATTGATTTCGAAGAGAGATTTTTCACTTGGCCACAACTTCTGGTAAGCCAGGTATAAACAGAGAAGGTATAGACTTATTCTAATAGGTCTGATGTAGAATTCGAGCCCGTAAACAAGGTTGCCTTAATCTTATTAAAGTCTATTCTTGGCAAGAGAATTGTGACAGTCAAAAAATAAATAAAGGAAAATAGAAACTGTACTCACCACTTGCTGTAGGCTGCAGGTGAATTATCCCAACAATAAATAAAGTAAAAACAGAAAATGTTTTGCTCTTCCACATGTTTCCGTAACAAAATGTCTTTAGAATTGTCACTGCGACCTGCGACCTGCTCGACACAGGTTTACCAACTAACTACTATGCGTGACCTGCAAGTCCTGCTGACTACAGATTTGTTAAATCAAAACACTAGTTGTTAAGAAACGTCTATACCGCTACAAAATTTGCCAAATTGTTACAACTAATCTGTACCATTAAGGAATCATTATTATCATCATCGTATATTATAAAGTTCCAGGTGTATGTTTTTATATTTACGTGTTACGCTCCATCAATGTTTTTGAAAATTACCTAATATTTACGATTAGAAATTATAAGAGTTACCGCCTTACTAATAAACCTGTAATAAAATTTATACCAGGTATAAACTGATAATAAGCATGTCCGGACAGGTTTATTAGTAAGGCGGTTAGGCTATAGCCTAACTTTGGTACCTAATTACCAAATCGCTTTAAAAAATCTCTGTGACCTTTGTAAGTGAAATGAAAAGAATATATTTAATATTGAACACCTGTTAAAAATTATATTCAAGTAAAATATTTGAATTTAAAAATGGAATTAATATTTAAAATAAAACGACGAATTATTTTCATGAGTTCAAACATGTAAAAAACGGGCTGCGCGCGAGATGTTTATATACTGAAAGATAAAGGTTTGTGGAGTAATGTTGTACCAGTGGAGACGAGCTATTACACGTAATTGCTTTAATTCGTTGTTACTATCTATATTGTCAGCACAATTACCAGCACTCGAGCACAATACTATAATAATAAAGAATTCTGGTCGCTTTAAGAATGCCTAGTCTTGAGCCTAAAATGAGCTGTGTTTCACACAATCTTGGATTGTTTATCTGGACTATAAAGGGATATACTCACTCAATTATTTAAGGTTGTTAGTAATGTGGCGAATACCTATTCTTCCCTTCAGGAAAGTCAGGAATATGGTCGCAAGCTTGATCTCACTGGGCTCAAAGATATTGATGTCAAAGATTCCCACTCACTGTTTTGATATCGTGTTTTAATTTGAGTTTACTTAATTTAGTTGGTATGCATACGTCGTTAGTAATATAAATTTTGACAGTTCGACATTTGGACAAATTTAAAATTGCTGTTTTTAATAACAATTAGTAATAAAAATTGTTTTTGCTTTTGTATTTGTGACAAATTGATATTAAACTTATTCTAAAAATAAATCCTGCTACATTTTGTCACATTTTGGAGGTTATAATATAATATAGTATTTGTAATTTAGGAAATTGGACCTTGTAAAGTAAAGAAAACGTATATTAAATGTAAAATATTGCAGGGAATGCCTACGGCTATTATCATATGTTTCCAGATACGTTTGAATTGAGAATTGCAGGTTATGTTTTAATGTCATAATTGTCAACGCAAGTGTTCGGTACGTTGCGATGTTCTTTTCTCTATTAACACTAAACCGAAAATGTTCATCTTCGTGTACAGATTTCAAACGTTTGCCGAATGAGCACGAACTTTGTGTCCACACATGCGTGTTCGTACAGAATGGTCAAATAATCGACCACGCATATGCAAAGACCACATAAAACAGGATACTAGTATGACGTCAAAATAACTTTGATGAAATTTATAAATATATGGATTAGTATGTGATAAATTCTGTTTATATTTACTTAAAAAGTTGTTACAAAAAAGGGGTTTATCTTTTAATAGATTTATTTACGTAAAAGTTATAGAAAATTTACATAGATAAAATATTAACAGGTTTTTTACCTTAAATTTTATTAGGTATTATTTTATTATTCATATGGTGTATTATCCACCGCAACGGTTAAGTCAAATTCGAAATCTCCGAAATTGGCTGCCGCGCCAACATCAGCAGCAGCAGCAGCTGGTGGTGGTTGATTTGAAATGGCAACCTTCAATTCTGAAAACATATTTAAAATTTTCGTAGAAATAAAGTAGTTAATTTAACTCTAAAATTATTGACATATCTAAAACTATCTTAATTTTTTAAATAAAAGAATGTTATAGGAAGAAGTTTCTTACATATTGGGCCAGCAGTTGTCATCTCCATGAAGACTAGGATGACCGCAACTGCCAGGAAAATTCTTGGGGCTCTCATGTTGAAGTTAGGAATGTTAACGCTTTGAAAGTTTAACTTGAATTGAATTTTACTTTTTGTTCAGTACAAAACGTAAGATATGTCTCTGCTGACATTCCAATATTATAATGTATTGTTGTCTCTGGTAGAAGTTAAACGCATGGCAACATTACGAGTATTGGAGTGTACGCCACGGGCATATAGCGAGCAAGTTAGTCGTGTTCTGGCTTTTACACTGTCAAGCATCATGATTCGCAACCATTTTGTATTATAAGAATTTGGTTAAAGTTATTTAATAAAAGTGTAAATTAATTTTATCGTTGAATATTTAAATAAATTATTCAATCTATCTTACTCGCATGGTTTTATTTCGTACACTTTTGAATACTTAGTATATTTTTCAAGTAATCGTTCGTTATCGGTAAACAAACATTGACATATGGCAAAATACGAATGAAAATGTAGTATTGTCAGCTAAATTCAGATCACAACAGTTGTTTTAACAAGCAAACTTAAACGAATCCTTTTTTGTCTCTTTCTAATATTATGACGCACGTTCAAGTATATTTTATATCCTTCTAAGAATATTACCTGACTTCCTAATGTAATTATCCTTTTAAATAAGGAGTGTCTTACTAAAAGATTGTGGTCGAGGAGGTTAGCAGGATAACGTAACGAAAACAAGAATATGAGGCAAGCGAATGGAGAGAGAGGAAAAAAGTATTGTAGGAAAGAAGAAGAGAGGGTATGTAGAATATGCTGAGGAGAAGGACTAAAGGTTAGAGAATATAGAGAGTGGGTAGGTATAACTATTGCTAGATGGATGGCGGAAATAAGGAGAAGTTGAAAAGAGAAGAAGGATGCGGAGTGTGTGCAACAAAACAGAAAAGAAAAGAACAGAAGGGAGTAGGAGAGACAGAAAAGAACAGGGACAGAAATGGAGCAATCAATATGTTTTACATATTAAGCAAACGTTTCCATCGCTGAACGAGAGTCTCTTGTTGATTTTATTTCTAAAATAACTCTGTTAGCATTAGTACAGATGTGTCCATCTTATGAAACGTAGATAACGTATTGAACCAGGTGCCTCGGAAACTAATGAACACGTTGATAATACGAAGATAATATTGTCTTAATATGTGGTAGGCTGCGATTGGTTCACGAGAACTATTATGTTTGTTTTTGACACATACAACATCTGGTGTAAACTGGTCCATGGATGTGATGCGAGCCACGTTTTAATTTCTATAAACCTGTACAATATCATATATGAAATGTAACGTGAAAAAACGTGCTTTAGGTAAAAAAAAGTAGCCAAAACGTTTTTTTAAAAAAATTGTATAAATTCTTTTAACGTATAAATATATTTTTAAGATCAAACTGATGTCGGATAACATGAATTCACATGAAATGTGAATTCTAACCTTTTACAATAAAGAGGTTGTTCTTAAGTATTATATTTTCATTAGAATTAATATATTTTTACAATTCATCTATATTTTATTATAATATTTATTGTATTACTAATTAAATTAAACTGAGGAGACCGCTGCAAGTACAGCGAAGATGAAACAGTAAATAAGAAAAGCTATCCGGTCCAGAGCTGTAGCCAGTAGTTCATACTCCTGCTGAATGGACGCCCGATGCGAGGGCTCTATCATTTGGTGGTCCTCCGCGGTGTTCTCCTGATCTTGTTCGAACTGGATGGATGATGCATGGTCCCGGGATTCCTCTGTCTGCAACGTCGGGGTTTCCTGAAACGATGGGTCAATTATTAGTAAAAATGACGTCACTATTTAGAAGTAATAAACTTTCTCAAAGAATTATCTAAGAAATTCTCAGTAATGACGCAATATTCCGAACTTTCCATTTATGTAGCCTAAAGAATGTCGCACACTGCAAGCGTATTTAAGCGATGGCGAATTCGGGCGTTAATCGGTGGTTTGGTTGAGCGATTAGAACTATTTTTTAGTAAACTTTTACTTTAATTTTTATCAATACACCACTGTTATGAAAGAGACTATTGCATTCCCTTTCAGTATAAGACGGTTCAGTAGCATGTATTCGCTTGGTTAAAATTCGCTTAAAGTCGCTTGCAGTGTGCGATGGGCGTAACGCAAATTACCTGTTCTTGAATACTTCCCAGCAAAAGTATTTTACTAAGAATGCCCGTCAAATGTTTCTTGATAATCCACGGTAGGGGATCCATGTGTTTCTTCCTCGAGAGATTGATGACAATGACAGACAAGATGGTAGAAAAACATATCAGGTAAAGGCTGGTGCTGTAGAAAACCACTGGAAATGATAATAGTATTTTTCTTTTTTATTTACAATTATATATTTAAAACTTTTGTCTTTACTGGCACAATAACAAGAAAGGAAACTAACAACTGCTCGCTAATATTAAAGCATATTTTTCTTCGATGTAATATTCAAAACTGTAATATTCCTGAAAACTATAAGCAGAACTCTTAGACACCTTATCAATGAAACTAATTTAATCTCTATATTTCAAATAACTACTTATTTTAATTGTATGTTGATTTGAAAGCAATTCTGAGAGCACAATACTACAATAATCGAAAAAGACAAATTCTTGCCAACAATTTTAATTCATTTATAACTCACCCACCAAAGGCGTATGCAGCGCCATCGCTGGCAACTTCTGTGAGAAGTAAATCAAGAAAATACAAATAATAAGGGATGTGCAAATATTTAGAATAATCTTCTCCCCGCTTTGTGGAGGTAACCAGAAATTCAACAAGGTCATCAAGATGATTACTGCAGCTGGTGTTATCACTATGGCATTGTACGTGGGACTCTTCCTCGAGACAGTCAGCTGGTATTCGACTGTGATGTAGGGCTCCACACAGCAGGAGTACAGCTTTACTTCACGGCTGTGTGATACTTCCACCAGGTCCCATTCACTGTTTAGGGACAACACTGACTCCGTCTGTAATGATATTCATTAGTATCACTCTCCTACTCGATATGTTGGACTCGTTATCGAACCGAGCATGCTCGCGGTTCCGATGCACGTCCGAACCATACGCAATCAACATCAGTTCACATCTTAATTATAAAATATTAGAAATAGAAGTAGAATAGAAAGAAAAAAGTGAATAAGTAAAATAATGATATTCTGTTTTAAAGCAAAATTAATTGCTATTGTTAAATAAATGAAAATAGGGTTTCTAATTTAGTTGTAACGTATTGTTAATTAGCCAAGACAAGTTCAATATAACTCCTTCTTTTTATATGTTGCACCTTACGCTTATATAATTGCTCCAAAAGATCTTATTGTCACTAAATAACATTGTTATTAAATTCACAATCAATCTCCAATAAAACCTTGAGGTACGTTTCACACCACGTCAAGATTTGAACCAAATTATCAATGACCAACATGCTTGCCGGTTTGTACATATATTTTGGTGCTCGACTCTTGTTGGCAGAGATCGTCAAGCGAAACTTTCAACCAAGCATGCCAACTATAAACGATCCATAATCTCTCGAGCATTCCATTTATCAAGGCAACATACTTAAGACTAAAGTGGAGCGAGTACACACAAACTTGAATAATTCTGGTAATTTTTTAATTTCGATTTAATATTTCAATTAGATGTACTCTTTGCAACGCTTTGGCAAGAATTGGAATTAATTCAACTATATACACAGATTTCAAAAATTAAAAAAAACACAGAATGAATTATAGTACATAATAAAAATAAGAAAACTAAAGCTGAATCGAAGAGATGTAAGTGACAAATTTTTAAAATTTGAGATAATCAGCGCAAACGATAGAAGATGTACTAAACTATTTAGTGGCACAGAGATATAAGCGAAAACTTGGACAGATTTTACTCTATAACGTGAATTCTTAACTTATCACTTTATCTTAACTTTAAACTAGTTTTCTGAAGAATTTACTTTTGTTATTTACATCCCTCTGCATGGAACAAAGAGAGTATTACTTACTTTCATTTTAGTGGCATTCCTTAAATCAATTTGGTTGCCATCGTATGTCCAAGATCCCAGTCTAAGATTGCATGTGTGTGTGTCATATGGCCAGTAGCGAAGGTCAAGGTCACAGAAAACCACAAACTTTGTGGGCGGGATCCAAGTTACCCACCCACTACTGTAGACTATTGCATTTGTGTTACCATAGTGGTCTATGTCGCTTCCTTCGGCACTTAAACATAAAATACAGGAATATGTATAGGCTATTTGGGCGACGCTTTGAACTAAACATTGAAAACAAGCTGCTTATATATAAACAAGTGCTAAAGCCAGTGTGGACAACTCTGGGGTTGCACCAGGAAATCGAACGTTACAGAAACGTTCCAAAATTAAGTTCTGCAAGGAATAGTTAATGCACCGAGGTATATCTGCAATGACGACATACATAGAGACCTAAAGATTAACACAGTCGAAGAAGAAATCAAATTTATAGCAGCAAATCACAAATGTATTCGATAAGATTTATACTGCAAAAAAACGTGCAGTACAATACCGTGTGAAGCCATCCTTACACCAGCAATAAAGTGAAATTATAATAACATAACTCAGTGTGATTGTGTAATCACCTAATAACATACTTACTTGTTATACAACATTATGTCCGGCTGCCATATTTCATGGTCTGCTAAGTAGAGTGTCTCAAGACCGCCATATTCATCTTTATCCCATTTTAGTTTTTCGTCTACCCATTCCTACAGAATAATTGAAATATGTATTTGTGTTAACTAAATAACAATTAAATCGTACGACTCTTCGCAAGATTTTTACGATAATATTCTTAGCCCGTCTTCATACTGGAACCAATTACTTTGCGACAACCGAGTTTTTCAGTGAGGTGTATTAGTAGTAACACACTTTTTCATGAGATGTACTTTTTACTTTGATGTTTATCAATAAACTACTGTACGAAGGTAAAAAAGTGTTTGTTCATAAAATAACTTCACGCTTTAAATAAAAAAAAAGTGTTTGTTCCAACACTAAAAATCGAATAGAACATTAACTACTTTGCTACAACCTATTCCAAAGATAATTTTGTACTTCTCATATAGAAATTATCTTGCAGTATAAGGTTCACACTTGCTAGGGTGCACAACCCAATTGCAAGATTCATTTTCATATTATAGGCTTTTACAAATGACACTTGTTTATCAATTTTGAATTGAATGATATAATATGATCTATTTAAAAGAAAAGTTTCACTTCAAAAATTACCATAATCATCCATCCGTATGCTGTAAACGAAGATTTTTCTTCATTAATTTCAAAGTGTCGTAAATTAAAACCAATAGAAACTTTGGTGGAGTTCTGAAAATGATTCGGCCTGATCGATTTATCGTATCCGACCATAAGATCCTTCTTAAGATTATCCTGCCACGTGTCATTCCACATGAGGTTCTCTGAAGTACCTGTAAAGCAAATATTACCACGTGCTTTTAATTTTAATATTATTGTAATTATTTAAGGATTTATTGTTGAGTAGGTAATATTTTCTGGTAGTATTTAGCATTAAAGATTTTTTTATAAGTAGGTAATATTTACAGGTAAGTATAAAAGTGCTTAGACATTAGGTAGAAACACCTTTAATATGGGTCAGACTAATGTCTAAATATAACAACGGAATTATTTGGTTAATGATAATTGTTTAGTACAACAGTTATGTGTAAGATTAGTGATTACTTTGGAATAGATTTTCAATATATTTTTTAAGGTACCAGTGACTTATGAAATGAACACGAACAAGTTTTTACTGGTAAATGATTTTTAAATGATTGTTTTGACAACGTATGTCTTTAATTATACCATTAATTCAGTTTTGATTATAATTTCCTGTTGCCAGTATATCTTTTCATTCACGTTATAGGCATGTGACTAGTGTAGGAGTTTGCTCGGAGATAAATAACTTAGATTGCACTTAGAGTAAGTACACCAACTAAAACATTGCCCCTGGTTGAGATACTTTTCAACATTAGACCAGGAATAAATCTTCTGTTTGTAAGGCAGAGGCAACTTTCATATTGCCATAGCATAATGACAGAGAGATGTCGGTAATATATTTAAAAATATTGCACTATTTCATCTTTTATTCGCTTAAGTTCGATATTTCAAATTTTGTGAAAAATAATTTAAATAATAAAAACAATTTCTTGCAGTTGGGTGGTAAAACAAGATAAAGCTGGAAGGCAGAAAGTAAAATTAAAGCTGCAGGGTTATTAAAAAATATAAATATTACAAGTTTATATGCGTTGTAAATTTTTGGCATGATGTTTAACTTGAAATAAATTCAGTCTCGAAGTTATGTAAGTATAAATTTGTCAGATTGTGTCAGAAGGATGAAAAGTTATAGACAATAGACGATATGATAAGATGAAAATTGCTGCTAGAAAATGATAAAACCAAGTCCTGTAAATGTGAAAATAATATCCTGTGTATATACATTGCATATACATGATATGAATAAACATGACAGTACATACTATGTACATTCAGCAATGTTTAAATATGTACATACCTTACATAAATATTTTATGGATCTACATAATTTGTAATGACATGTATGTTATATGTATGTGGTGTGTAGATATGTTGAGAAATGTACGTAGTATGTACGATATTCGTGATACGAGTTATATCTAATATATGTATGATTTTAGAAAGTATGTGTTATGAATATCCATAGAATATAATGAGTGCATATACATACGCTATGAAAATAATATACATTGTATAAGAGTATTACCGGTATACAATGTCATCACAACAGCATATACAGAGGACATGCTAACCTGGAATATAGTATGTACTTTTGGTCGAAAATGAATTAGATATAATTGCAAATGAAGATCTACGTATGCTATCAAATTCTTGAATGTTTCAAATTATTTGTGCCAAAATTACTTAAATTAATATTGTTGTATCTCTGAGAATTTTACTAAACCTCCTGTCTCTGTAGCTAGTCGGGAAAGAAGTTTCTCCAATTAAAATTTCTACTGAATCAACATTAGTTTCCGCTATAGGCTACAAATCCCTAATTAACGAATTTGCTAAAAATAAAGTTAGAGGTAGTATTGACATAGTAGAGGTAGTATTTTTTAAATCACAATCGAAGGAATCAATTTTTGAGTTAAAACATTCAAGAGGCACCGTTCTGAAAGCTAACATCAAACTGAGAAAAACATCCGCATTGTATAGATTTTAATAGATAAAAGGCTACGTGCCTAGGAAGCCCAAAAAAACTATAAATAAAAAAGAAAAGATAATTTAATATGGGGTAAACTTACTTGAACTCGCTTGTATAAATGGTACATATAAAAAACTAATGAAAATAATAATAACGTGAGGCACAAAAAACATTCGTAAACCCGTAAATCCCATAGTTGCATAAACACTTATCTTGTCACTATTTCCTTCACGCGACCGTCGCGAACATACTGCGCACGTCAACTGACGGACAGAGATAAATCTGTAGTTGGTACAGCTGTTGCAGCAGGATAGTGATTTGATTGAAGATCAGGATGTCTATTGTATGTAATGTAAAGTTTACTGCAGATATAGTTATTTCCGAATTGATAACAAATGAATACAATGTAGACATTTTATTCGCTATGATTCTGTTGTTACACATCCGCTTTTTTTGAACTTAGTTGCAAATTGTTTTACTGATGCTGTAGCTAAGATCATGATACAGTAAATGTCCTTCACACCTCTGTAATTTAAACATCTACAATCTTCTAATTGGGTTGTGACCTATGACAGAGTTTATATAAAACGTTGTATATTAATAAAGTTGGTTATCATAACCTCAAATGTCGAACGTCGTTAGATCAAAAGACGAACCGTCGTTAGATCAACAGGAAAATCAGGATTAACAACTGGAAAATCGAAAGCGATGCTTTATGAAACGAATTATGCAAGTAGACGAATATTATGAGAGTAATTGTAGACATTAAGAATCAGGAGCGGCCTTAGCCATTGCGACGCCCCGGGATAGCAGATCTTTGCGAGGCCCTGGGCAGTAGAACTTTACGAGGCCCCGGGGCGGCAGATCTTTGCGAGGCCCTGGGCAGTAGAACTTTACGAGGCCCCGGCGCGGCAGATCTTTGCGAGGCCCTGGGCAGTAGAACTTTACGAGGCCCCGGCGCGGCAGATCTTTGCAAGGCCCTGGGCAGTAGAACTTTACGAGGCCCCGGGGTAGCAGATCTTTGCGAGGCCCTGGGCAGTAGAACTTTACGAGGCCCCGGCGCGGCAGATCTTTGCAAGGCACTTGTTCTTTGTATAATGTATGTAAATTGTAAGTAAGTATTTTTGATGATAATTGACGAGAAATAAAATTATATATTGGAAGATTTATAAAAGTTAACAAGCACAAAGACGACAAATATTAATAATGATAAACTAAGGTACATGAATACCTTAAAAGAAGATGCAGTGATTCAAGTGGGATTTCTAAAGATCGAGGCGCGAGATTCAAATACATATATAGTAATGAATTTTTTATTACTGATACAACACGAGCTTCTGCGTTGAATTGTTTGCGATGAATTGCCTAGATCCGATATTCTCCTGTCAAATACATTCAGACGTAAGCATCTTTCCTTGCGTGCTTAAAGAATTCTTCCTGTAGATTGGATACACAAGCCCCAAGTGTTCTGGTACAGAATTATATTTATGGTACCCATTGTGTTGTAATACGATTAAATAATTTCAATTATTCAAGAGGTCAGTCTACGACTAGTAAATTAATCATTCAATTTATGTTCAAGCTGAGATTCTTTCAATATCACTTGTGCTTAAATAGACTCGCGCTGTTCTAGATACTAGAGCGAATAGAACTGGGTTGATAAAGCAGTAGCCATGAATAGATCACTCTTGTTCTCGGGATATAAAGTATAAGAAGAAGCAGAACAATATTAGGGGCGATAAAAGGCTACGTGCCTCGGAAGCCCGAGAAAATATATATAAAAAAAAGAACTGGGTTTATCACCGCTACCAATACAGCGGAGTCGGAGTCGGAAGATATGTAAGGACTCCTGCTTAAACTTAGTTAAGTTTAGAAATTAAATTTCTGTTAACTTCATTAAAATATTTAAATAATATAATTAAAATATTAGTTAAGTTAGGTGTAGAGTGTAAGGAAGTACATGACATTAAAAGTCTAATCTAAAATCTAAATCTAATCTAAAAAAAGGCCCGGATCTAAGGGGATGGCAAACCGGAGCACATGCCCCGGGCAGGCAATTATTCTTTTAAGTACTTTTCCTTAATTTTCACGCAGATCACGCTTACCTATCCTGCTATTTTTTTTTTAAATTTATTTTACTTTCACCAATGAAAAATAGAAAAATCTGTTTTGAAAGATTCGCAATATGTAGGGTGTGGGGAGATTTAGCCCATTGCTTTATCCTGGTTCTTTAAAAGAAACATAAAGCATCATTTCTTTCATTAAAGTTTGTGAATGTTATAACTTTCATTAAAAATAAAACTAGATATATAATTTTACAGTTATTTATTTAACATTGATTATTTTTTATTGTTTTAAATTTATACATTTACCATATTTAACACTTTATTATCTAACAATTACATTAATGCCTAGATTACCTATACATTTAATACTTATGTAACGTTTACGTAAAGTTTATCGCTAAACCAATCTGCTACATTAAAGTTACGTAAATGCAGTAACGGAATTACACATATTCGCTAATTGCTTATTTTTTACAATTTTCGATCCCTTTAATGATTAAAGGGACAAAAATGACTATTTTAATTGTTAAGATCTCCTATAATATAACTTATTAAAACATAATTGAGGTATTGATAGCCAACCTTATCAATCTCTAAAATACATAAGATGGGACAAAGCCCGTATTACAATGTGTTTCTCTTATCTAGATTGTTTCTAATTTGACACATTAATTTGTATTTATTTTATTACATTTATCAACAGTTGACAATCATAAGTAATATATGTATTTGTTCATATACAAAATATTTATTTTTTGTAACGCCTGCAATTGTTGAAATGCAATCATAATAACATGTAGTTGTGCTTCATCACTTACATTTATTTTATGTAGAAAAATTGATCAAATAATATTAATTTTGAATCGCTGTATATAGTTATACGTATTTTTTATTTATTTAATATAAATAAATATGATTTACATAATAATCTTTATTTAAATTGTCATCAGAATCATAAAAGAACCTTTTTTGGATTCTAAAGTTATAGAATAACATTCTGACCTGGTAGTTTCAAAAAATATTAGCAGTATTTAAGATAAAATACACATTTTTTGTTTAGCTAACATATTATAATTTCTTAAAATTGAAATAATAGTAAGTAATGCGTTTTCTATAGTTTTGACGTCATTGTCGTTTTGTTCTATGCTTTACAATTTGTAATAGGCGCACACTGAGAGAGGACCACCATCATAACCACCATCTGCTTTAGTTTTATGTTTTAGAATTAGAAGTACTATGTTAATCTAAAATTTAAAATTTGTTCTTTTTTATCAACCGCATTAATAACCTACATTCAGCAAGGTTTAGATTGGGAAATGAGGAAAAAGGAAACAGATACTGGGAAAGTAGTGAGGAAAGAAAGTGTAGAGTGTGCGGAACGGAGGACGAAACACTGGAGCACATTGAGTGTGAGCGAAATGAATATTGGCCAGCTATTAAAGGGAGGCAGTCAAGGAAAGAGGTGGATGGCGGAAATAGTAAAAAGAAAAGAAAAAACAGGACAGTAAATAAGCTCGTGGATGGGTTGCATAAGAAACATGAAGAGAGAGGAAGTACTAAAAAGAGGCAGTGAAGGGAAGCAGGAGAAAGAAAGAAGTAGCGAGGAAACAGTTAAACTTCAGTCCAGAAAAATAGAGGATTTGCGGAAAGGAAATAAGGACAAGAGGTGGATGACGGTTAGTGACAATAATAAAATAGTAAAATAAGAGAGTCAAGAGGAAATAATAAAGATAGAGCGTTTATGCCTGTAATACACATAATTTGAGAAGTGAAAACGAAGCGAGGAGGCAGGAAGGATAACGAAAAGATAATAGAGGGTTTGTCAAGAGGAGACAAGGAAGGCAAGAGGTGATAGATGAAGATACAGGCAATAAGGAAGGAGAAGCAGGAAACGGTGTGAATAAAGGAGGAGTAGGGGACATGAAGAGAGAGGATCAAGAAAAAAAGAAACAGAAAGTACTATTCGAAGTAGAATAGTCTAGAATAGTTTAAGTTTAGTTTTAACTTTGAATTTATATGATATGTATTAAGAAATATAATAATGTTGATTTTAAAGCACTCAATTAATATAATAAATAAAAAAATAATAATAATAACCTACATTCTGTCATAAATTCTTTGATGACTTATTTTGTAACTTTTTCTTTGACGTCAGGCGTCATGAATTTGACTAGCGTGATATTTATTTCTTAATTTATACGCTAATAAAATTATAATTAAATACAATTTAAGGTTAGGATTTTATTTGCCAATAATATAACAATTAGAGAAAAAATTAAAAAATAAGTTCCGAAGTTTCAGCTTGTAAAAAAGAATAAAATAAAATTTATTATATTAAGTATAATATTTTATATTAAATAAATATAGTAATTAATATAAATAAAGTATAATACTGACACGATGTCTGGGCATTAAGCACATTCAAAATAAAAACTAAAACAGTGCAAGAAACGCTTAATCATTTCTATGACTTAAATTTAAGGTACATAAAATTAAAGCAAAAACTTAAAATTAAAACAGTATGTGGCCTTCTTAGACGTTAAGAGTGTTTAAAGACAGTACAGTCTCTAGTGTGTGTCGCTAGTGTAGCAGTAAAACCATTTTTACTCTTATAAGGAACTATTTTCTTATTTCTAATGTAATATGTACCACTAATACATAAACGAATCTAATTAAAGCTACTAGTTCTATGTTCGAATCCCCCAGAGTACGGCCAATATGGCGGCACCGAAGGAAACAATCCGTGTCCAGCATGTTGGTGACCAGTTTGAACTGCTGGTGACATCTTGTGGCAGGGTGGTGCACCAGGAGGTGCTGTAGGGTAAAGTGCAGACCCTAGCTCGCTGTGGTGGTGTGTATACTTGTGCGAGAAGCCCCCCATGCCTGTTAGTGATTCAGATACTGGAACTCCTGGAGGTACAGGAGTACCGGGGGCTCCTCCTGAATTCTGCGCTTGACAAGCGGCCATCAGACCGTGGAAGTCGAACTTATAGGCGTAGCGCTTGCCGTGAACTTTTGTCATGATGTTTTTATCATAGTAATACCTGGAAACAATTAAAATTGATTTTAGAAACATCTATTCTACTTCGTTTTTGCATATAGCATAATTTTATCAGAACAATACAGTAAAAACGCAGTCTATGAGCACTTTAAGAATATAGTGGTACCTCGGGTCACGAACGCCTCTAGTGACGAACCAAGAGAAGTGGAAGAATTGTGGTTAGTTTGGAATATTGAAAATCAGCTTGTTGGACATAGTGTTAATGGAGCCTAATATACGAGAAGGCTTTACTTTTGCATGGATATAGAATACTTTAAAGTAAAAGTTTAACCTTATGAGAAAGTGTAGTAATACGAAACAACTCTAATACACTATACTGCAAAATCGGCATTGCAAATAGTCTGTGAAAGCTTTCACATAAAAATAAAAATATTATTACTTATAAGCATCTATCTACCTCACTCTTACTCATTATTTCATATTCATCCCTTAACAACAGAATCCATATTGTGCACCCATAGCAGGTATTGAGACGTTCCTTTTGACTATCTTAGGTTTAAAAACGGTTTACAGAGTTTAAATTACATAAGGCGATAATGTTTAGGACGTGGTTTACTTTACTGTATTTAGTATGAAAAGAGAAGTATAGATCCTTTTTAGGGTTAGAATAGGTCTAAAATTTCGACACGGGAGAGTCTAAAGATTTGAATGAAAAAGAAATATTGTCCATTATTCTATGTAAAGAGAAATTCAATTGTATCTAATCCCAATTGCCTGCTTAAATCAATTGTTTCTAGTAACAATTGTTTAGCTCTATATTTTGGTGTGGTCCAGTAAATAAGTTGGTGAAGTGTCCTGTTTTGTGACGTTTCTAATACTATTACTCTTTAATTATAGTTCGCATCAACTTTATCTTCATTTGTATTCCGACAGATGGTGTGGTTTTGATATTTGTAGCCGATAAAATAGACATTTATGTGAGAAACTGAACTGTATATGAACTCTTTCATGACAAAAAAGTCATAAGTATCTTCAATATGATGGCAAAGTGACTTCAAAATGATTACTGGGGCTCTCTTTGTTTTACGGGCATATTGGCAGCAGCATTTGTAACGTATATTTAAAAGTGGCATTGATTCTACCCTGGGTGATTCTGATATTGAGAAATTGCGAAGTCCGGAGAAGTTTTAGAACTTAACCGGAGTCTAGGCTCGGTATGTATTTTACGAAATTGCAAAGTTTACTTTCTTATGGTAAGATAGATAGGTTTTTCAGCATGCTACTCTATTCTAACCTCTAAACTGCTAATGCTAAGGATCTTGATGCGCAAATATTCTATATAGTATAAAGTATATTTAAATTGAAAGGTTTACCTTAAAGCCCGACTTAATTTATCGTAGTTCATATTCGGTTTCGACTTCCTTTCGCCCCATCTTCGAGCAACCTCGTCTGGATCTGTCAGTTTGAATTCTCCATTGGCTCCCTCCCAAGTGATACACGCAGCATTCGACGAATCAGCTAACAACTCTAACAGAAACTGCCAAAGTTGAATCTGTCCCGATCCTTGCGCAACCAATCCCCGACTTGCGGCATTCAGGAGATGAAATGGATCTACAAACAAGAGGAAAAGAGAAAGATATATTTTATTAGTAGTGTATAAGAATGAGATATTGTATAATCCACGGACGCGGCCATTTTGAATTATTGTGGTTTAAGCAGTGACAGCTGGTTTTATATCAAGGTGTGTTTTATATAAATTATTGTTGATTTCCTAGAATTAGAAAGGTGTTCTCTTTCATATAGTGTTTCGAAACTCGGTTTTTATCGGTTAGATGCATATAGAAACTTATGTGGTATTAAAGTGTTATTAGTAAGACATGTTTTAAAATAAACGATGTAATTAATTCCAATAGGTCGAATATAAGACCTAATTCCTGCTACAGTGCTGGATCAATTCCACAAACTACACGGTCTCTACAAGCTCGATCAGGTGTAAAACTCATATAGACACTTCGGTGAAGTACGCAGTCGATTCGACTAGTGGGGTCAATCAAAATTCGGTATTAAATCGACATGACTAATCAGCATATTCTCAGTAAACATTTTGGTGTCACGTTGCCATCATATTGAAGATGCGTATGATTCTTTTGTCATGAAAGAGTTCAGTTTCTCACAGTCGTTCATATGAAATGCCTATTTATCGGCTACAAATGGCGAAACCTCGGAATACAAATAAAGATAAAGTTGATGTGAACTATAATTGAAGTGCAACAGTGATAGAAACGTCACAAAAAAAGACACTTACCAAATTGTTTACTGGGTTTAAACTAGTATTTAAATGACGTTAGATTAAAAGAGTATCTAGCTTAAATATTATTACATAATATAGAAATGTATCATTTAGTGATTTATATTGAAGTCTTAATATCGGAAACGCAACCTTGTTTGAAAATCATTCAAATGTATGTATCTGATGTATAAAATGCTTACAAATAAGATATGTCAAAGGATTTAAATAAAATTTATTTTAACAAATAGATTAACTGATATGTTTTCTAAATCATAACAAAATTTTAGCCATAACAAATACTTATTTTATTTTGAAATTGTAATCTGTCAAAGGGCAATTTTGGTTCTATAATATGTAGTGGCCAATATCGTTTCCTTCACGCTTCTGTATTTCATAGTTCTATGCGTTAAATGGATTATATTCTAAATGTAATAACAATTTTATTAGTCAGTATTAGTTGGGTCCAACACCATGTATGGAACCAGCACCAGCAATAGTTGCAGGGCTTTGGTGATTGAACTAATATCGGAAATGGGCCGACGGTAAATAAATAATAAAAAAATTCTGTAACAAAACAAATGTGAAACCACATACAGCAAAAAAATAATATCATTTAAACTAAGAAACAGTAAAAAAAAATCAACAAAAAGATATATGTGTGAGATAGCCGTATGTTTAATATATTCGGACGTCCTTGCGGTTGAAACTTTGAAACAAATAGGTCAATTATAAAACCATTTAATATCTAATAATACCGACGCCAACAAATTCGACAAAAATAAAAATAAACCTTCTAATAATTCTGCGAATTTGAAACTAAATATAAAACAATAATTACACATGTACTGTCCGATTTGTCTAAAAAAAGAATACCAACTTCCTAAACCATTTAATTCCCAACCGCAGACCTCGCACGGTGAGGCAACCGAGCAGTTACAAAATAATTTATTATTTTATATAAAAACACATAAAAAGTATTTACAAATTCTAAGAACTATAGAAAATAGAAAACTAAAAAAATCTTAGGTACGTCTATGAAGAAATATATGTATTGTTAGTTTCACGGTGTGGGAGAGAGAGATATATTATAGTTTCAATGTTGTCTGACAGGGCGGCGCCTCTGTAGTCAATATGGTTTGTGTATGTGTGTGTGTGTGTGTGTGGTGGTCTCTGCACCTTCACTTGTCTTTAATGGATTGTGCAACAATTATTGGAATCAATCACGATTCGAGGAATTATAGAAATCAACCACAGATTCTCAACATTTGGAATATAATTATTTAAAATTAAGACATTCTTTTAATTACCTTTTTATCGTCTATTAAGACTATTAATTTTATTATTTAATTAGTCGCAATGTATTTAAGCTACGTGGCAAATATCATTAGTATATATTGAAGGACTTGTGAGGAATACGAAACCTTGCATGAACAGTACAAAATTATGTTACTTTTCTATATCAAATTTATATCGTTTTATAATATTTATAAAAACGTTTTTTATTTTTGTTTAAAAATTGTAATTTTTATATTTAAAAGCCAATATCATTTATAAATATTAAATCCAAATATACAGGTGGAAACTTGTCTTGCAGAGTACTTTCACACTTGCCAGCTTGCCACAAGGTAATTGTAAGGTTTATTATCTACTTTTCATATAGAAATTGTCTTGCAATGGAGTTTCGCACTTGCTGCAAGGTATTCCCAAGTTTTATTATCCACTTTTCATATTGGAAATAAACTTGAAGTGTAATTGTACACTTACCAGCTTGCCACAAGCTCATTCCAAGGTACATTTCCATTTATAAATTGCCTTGTAGTGCTATTTCACGCTTGCTAACTTACTACAAGCTAAATAAACTGTTACGATGAATTTTGTGACGTCACTCCTATCTAAAACTTGAAAATAGAAGTAAAAAACAATAAGATTAAAAAGAAATTTCATTTTTTATGTGTGTGATAAATGAGGGATCTGCAATAGGTGACTATAAGGATGGGAGAGGGAGGGGGTTGTGAAGGGGGCTTTAGCAAATCATGAAATCATTGCTCCTTTGCTATATGTTTGGATTAAAGTATGTTTTAAATAGCATGTGTATCAGTACCTTAATTTAATAAAGTTTTAGACAAGACTGTAAAATGAAAATCTGAAAAACCCTATTGACTTTATGAATAAAACAAATTTAATCTCTATATTTTAGGTACCTTTACTCGCATCTATAAGTTGTAAATTATGTTTTGCAAATGTTTTTAAATTATGGCTATGAATAGATCATTCTTGTTTTCGGGATATAAAGTTTAGTTAAAGTAAAGTTAAAGTTAAAGCAGAACATTATTAGGGGCGATAAAAGGCTACGTGCCTAGGAAGCTCAAGAAATTATAAATAAAAATAAAAAAAAAGTTTATAAATATATATATTGTTTTAAGTGCTAATAACTTTTGAAAGTTAATGCACTCAAATAAAAATTAGAAATATTAGTGTTAAAATTTAGAAATTAAAGAATGTGAAAATTAAAATATTTAGGTACAAGTACAGTGTACATTTGGAGAATCACTGATATGTTTTAATTGTTAAAGCACTAAATCTACTTGGTACAGAAGAAACCACAAGGTTTGGCCGATCGTCACATATGAAGGAACACATCCGCACCCTGTGAAACAGTCGCCGTGAATAATTTGTTAACAAATCGTATTGTGCGGTCTATTTGAAAGTCTTGTTAAGCAGATCTTGCTTCGACGACTATACGGACACAATAAGACAGGACAAGACAAGACTGGACCAGTATAAAGTAGTCTTGTGCGGCCAGGAATGCGGAATGCGGACTCGCCACCTCGTGAGGTGCTTCACGTTTAAGACTATGAATGAATCACTTCATGAGATTCACACGATTGGGAAGTAGGACGCTGAACACTGGACGATGAAATATCTTTATTATTACCTAAACTTGTTTACATTGCTCATAAAATATGCGTAATAATTTGGTCAATTTGTTTAGAGGCTGAAAATAAAACTGCGATGTGTTGGAACGCCAAGGCTACACTGTTATTCCGAATGTAAATATAACCTTCTATTTTTTATTTTTAAAGTCGTTTTACGTCGGTCGATTATATTGTCCAGGATTCACATATGAAGCGCATAGAAGCAAAGGGATGTAAGTGGCAAATTTTGAAAATTTGGTATAATCAGCGCAAACATTAGAATAGAAGATGTACTAAACTATTTAGTGGCACAGAGATATAAGCGAAAACTTGGACAGATTTTACTATATAGCGTGAATTCTAAAAACTACTGAAAGAAAACGCCTGTACTATATAATAAAAATAGAAACCTTAAATATTATTTAATATATAAGATATTAATTATTGTTCAAACTACGTAAGTTCGGTAGTGACTTATGCCTATAAGAGGCTATAAGAGCTGTATAAATGTAAGATATATTATAAAAAAAATAGTGAGACAGAGTTTTTCAATGTGTGTTTAGATATTTAAAATATTAGTAATAGAAGCCGAAAATCGCAAACTTATGAATTCTACAAGGTTATTAAGTGCGCAAAAAATATACGTATTTTTAGCGATAGAATTAAAATTGAAAATATTATATTTTAAGATAATATAATAACATAATTTTTCGCGGCGAAAATATTATATTTTTTCTCGCAGATTTCATATCTCGCAACCATTTTTAAACCGATCGGTTCATAACTTGACCTATAAAATGCCGAGAACTCAAAAACCGGTAGTCCAAAGAAAATATGAATTGCAGATCCGTTTTTCCCCTGATACGTACGTGAGAATTATATATGATAATTTTATTAATATTTAGATTGACAGACGGCGAATATGATCTAAGTTATTAAAATAACTATAGAACAACAGAAAATAGAAATTAAGTCATCTTAATGTATAATCTTGTTGGCTAGTGAGTTTTTAAAGACTTTCTCAAAGAAATAATGATTTATATACAATTTGTTAACAGTGTAATTATTAACTGGCTGGATTTCTGCGAAATAAAATCAATTAAAATAAAATCGTTAGCTGTCGGCTAACACTTGCGTTACTGACTTGATAAATCAAAGTTACGCAACTTGAGGCAGCGACTCAGGCTGACTAATCATCAAAGCCAACTGTAATTAGCGAAGAATATTAAAAAAATTAACAAACTGGCAAATAGCGATGATTTTTACCATTATATAACATACTGCTATGAAGAGACGGTGGTCTATGAGATGAAACATGTAGGGCTAATCTTCTAGCAGCTTCCACTTCCTGGGGAGACACCCCTTGGAGTCGCCACATATCCTGGAGACACAATAAGATCCCTCAGGAACTTAAACACACGATTTATAACTCGTAACAGTCATTGAAATGATTTTTAAATGATTCATGGATTTACATATAGAAGTTGAACAGCTTTTTGTTGATTTTTAGTTGGTATTTATTTTAATGTCATGGTTTGTTTTGTGTTCATGCTGTTTTTTATACAAATGTTTTGCGGTTTTCTTTTTTTATATTTATTTATTCACTTATATTGAGACGTCGTCGTCTCTGGTCTGTCGTCTGTGACTAACGACAATTTTATGTTTTACGTTTTTATGACTATATTTGGTCAAACACTAAATAAATAGTTTTTACAACACCAAATTTAATGCCTATTTTTTAAAAGGAAATTTTTTTTAAGCCTAGACACATATGATAAAAGAGAAAAGTCCGCCTCGAGCAAGGACTGGAAACACTTTTATTTTAATATATTTTTGTAAATAGTTCAAATTACGAGAGTTCGGCGGTGTCTCATGCTAAAAAGAGATTATGAAAGCTGTATAAACAGCGATTTTTTTAAAAATATTTTCTGATTCTCAGTCAATCTTATATGGAGATTATTCAAAATAGCGTAAAACGAGTTATTTTTCTTAAATACGTCGTTTTAGCACTATTTCAACTTTCTGTGATAAAAACTGTAAAAGTTATGAGAATTTCTTCAGGTTTTTTTTTATTTTTGCTCATAACTCGAATACGCTTCAATAGCAATGTAAACTATAGGCCTAAATCTAAGTAAGGAGGCGGTATACGCACATGTCTAGTACATTGTTTTTATGTAGCTATAAGATTTCACAAGTAACAGCGATTTTTTTAAAAATATTTCCTGATTCTCAGTCAATTTTATATGGAGAATGTTCAAAATAGCGTAAAACGCGTTTTCTTTTTCTTAAATACGATACGATAGTGAATTTTATCTTATTCATATCTTTAGTATTTAGAAGGATAATAAGTATAAGAAAATTAGTGATACAAAGTCTTTTAATTGTATCATAGATTTATGCATCACTTGTTTTAAGCATGCGTCACCACCGTTCTCTTGTAATTTAAACTATACCAAAAATATCTCAATTTAATTTAATTTTTCATTATTGTAGTTGCAAACTCTATGTCTTAATCTCTATATATTACATTAACATTTATACAAAATGGCGGTCACTTTAAAAAAATAAGTTGAATAATATTTTTAATTATATATGTCTTAAGTTTAAATGTAAATTTCAGCTTGTAAAATATAAATAAATAAAAATAATTACTTGTAACAGGTAGAAATTTATCTTCCAACACAAGTTTGGTTGGCACTAACTAATTCTAAGGTTCATTTTCTACTATTCATATAGAAATTCAAGATTCACATGCTAATAGGTTGCCACAAGCTAATTTCAAATTTAATTTTCAACCTGGGGTATATTAAATATAATAATTTAAATTAAATAAAGATAGCTATTGAAATACAATGCAGTGTTACACGTACGAAAAAATTAAAACTAAAATAATAGATGTGAATGGGGTTTTATTTAAATAATACGTTTTGGAATAAATTTGGAAAATATTAAAAAACAAACTTGTTTATTCATTTATAAATTTTAAATTACGTCACACGAGTTTCTCGATTTATCACAAGTCCCGTCACGTCACGTCACCATGCGTCACTTGATTCGGTATCTGTATTTAACACGTGTGTCTGAGACGGACGTCGCGGTTTCACTGTGGGCGTCGAGACGCTGCGTTACTGTTGAAGTTACTATTGTTGAACTCGATCTGGCGACCTGTCGACCTACCATGTCTACAGTCTGCACATTTATTATCTGACTCGGTTGTTGGGGTGGCAGGGGTTCAGGTTTTTAGGGGTTGTAACCTTTGACCAAGGGTTTTACTTGTGTATGTTAAATTATTCTTGAAAATGTCAAGTTGATAACACATAATTATTTGTAATCTTGTTATTATTGCAGCATTTTGATTTACTATGTACTACTGTAGAAAATTCTCCTGTTAGGTTGCCACAAACTAATTGCAAGATTTGGGGAAGTCTGGTACTTCTAGATGCTAAACCAATTTAATTTAAACTAAGGCATGTAATGGCAAAACCTAACTAATTGCAAGATTCATTTTATACTTCTCTTAATGAAAATTATGTTGTAGTACATCTTCACACTTGTTAGCTTCCTACAAATTAATTCCAAGGTTCATTTGTTACTTCTCATAAAGAAAATTATCTTGTAGTACATCTTCTCACTTGTTAGCTTGCCACAAACTAATTGCAAGGTTAATTTTCTACTTCTAATAAAGAAAATTGTCTTCCAGTGCAGTTTTACATTTCCTAACTTATATCTACCTCTATTTTCAAAGTGATATAGTCGTATATTCTTTTAATACTTATCGCCATTCTTTGAAACACTTGCAAGCTTACTACAAGCTTATCATAGTGTTATATTTTCTACCTTAATAGTTCCAGCGTATACATTGACACAGGACTCATTAGCTTTATCGTATTAGACAGAGAAGTGTATGAAAATCTAATAGATAAATTTTTAAACTGTTTTTTGTTTAATTCTGTTTGGTTTTATATGTTGCCATATACTGCCAATTAAAATATCTTCCTACAGGTTATATTTAGGGAGTCGGTGATACATTTGTTACTCATGGTCACTCAGAGAGGACCTTGCCGGCGGCGTTTTATTTAAATGAATAATAGATTTGATCTCAAATCATCTTTTCATTGAATCTTAAGAATTACAAGTGGTAAATTCGACATTTTCAAAGAATTTTGTTAAGAAATAAAAACAACATAATGTGCTAATGATATTTTGTGTCTTGACTGGTCTGTATTTCGAAATCTTGATTGGATCATCTCGCTTGACATCCTGTAATTGTTATTTGATATATGTTTTCTTCAAGTGGCTGTAAGTTAAGATAGCATTTCTATAGTATAACAGATGTACATTCAAATAACTATTCCCGCTAACTAAACTGATTATACGCTATCGCCACCTTAGAAAAGATTTTTGCACTTACATTCGAATGGCTATCTAAGGGATAACAAGATTAATGACAGCCTTTTTAAACTTAGCTTACAAGCAGATCACAATGCAGTGCAAATTTCAGTTCTATTTTTTTTTATTTTGTTGTAAAATAATTTTTCTACTGTCTGTACCGTTTGTAAGTCTCTGTAGCCGCATGTGGCCAGCAAACTGTTTACAATTCTATTAACTGTATTTATTTATTTCCTCCCCCATATCAGATACTACCCCTTCATTGTACACAGATCACGGCTTCTCTGGTGGCCTTCGCACCCCCAACTCCCAATACACGCTGATGCCTGATACATTTATATTAACTGTTTTAACCTCTTTTTTTAATATCATTGATAGCCATACGCAGGCTTTAGAGATTTAATAAGCTTTTGTAAAAAGGATTTTTCACATTCACATACTTATAGCACCTATTTAAGGGTTGTAAGATCTTTAAAAGTAATTTTCAAGGATTAAACACTACGAGGTTTTGCTTTGGGTAAGGTAACATTTATATTTGTATTTTGCGGAGTTTGTTTTACTTGTAGAATATCAGTTTGAGTTTCCTGCAGTGTTTTAATATTTAATTTTAATTTTAAATACGTCCTGCGCCAGTAATATATTTCATTTAATATTAACTATTACAAACATTTCTTTATTTTTCACAAGTCAAACATTTATTTGACTACTAGGTAAAAGAAGAACACTGTGCCGTCAAGTTTTCCCACTCACTGTTTTTATATTTAATTTACGTTTTTATTTAATATTTTAATTTAGATTTCAGGTTTTAAGAATGCATTGTCACATTCGTGTTTTAATTTGAGTTTAGTTAATTGAGCGTAGTTAGTAATATAAATTTTGACAGTTCGACAGTTGGACAAAATTGAATGTGAAATTATTAAAATTGCAGTTTTTAATAACAATCACAGAAATTCTTTTTACTTCTTTGTTTTTGACGAACTGACATTGAACTTCTTTTAAAAATAAATCTTACTGCATTTTGAGAGATTGTCAGATTTTGGAGGTTATAATATCCTATAGTATTTTTAATTTAGAAACATTAGACCTTGTAAGGTTCTAAAAACCAAAGAAATTCTATTTTTTAATTCCAAATTAAAAATTGTGCAAGGAATGATTACTATACAACTTAAATACAAATTTAAAATAGTGAATGCATGGGTCACTTTTGCAATTAAAATAAAAAGTAAAATATATACAGAACATGATTACACAAATTGCTATAAGCTATACTTTGTTTTTTCTTTTTATATATAGTTTCTCGGGCTTCCTAGGCACGTAGCCTTTTATCGCCCCTAATATTATTCTGCTTCTTCTTATAGGTTATATCCAGACAACAAGAATGATCTATTCATGGCTACTATGCAGTTATAAATTTCGGTTTCTCAATCAAAAAGGCGGTGTTAACATGCTATACTATGTTTGTAACTAAACGTGTGATGAGATTCTATAATAAATTTGATATCATATGTATGAGAAATCGTTGGCCATCACTGCTCTACGAAATCCCTTACAGTTTAGATTAAGCACCGTATTATTACCATTGTTATAATCATATTATGACGATATTTCTTTTACTGTTTGCAGTATTGGACTCTTAATATATTGCATTATTATATGTTTTAACATTTTTATTGCATTGTTCATATATCACCATGTGAGGGGAGAGAAGGAGGGTTTCCCCGAGGATTTGATTCGACTTAATTATCTATTACGATAAGTTATAACTTTAGAAATTTATACCCAGAGTAGTTTTATGCTGGGTTCAACTACTAAGTGATATTCGTTGTGTATTATCCTTCTTATAACTTGTTGAAAACTAAATTTAGTTGTACCATATTGTAACTTTGCTCCATGTGTGAAATAATCTTTACTTTCATTCATGTAGAATGAGTACTGTTATGTTATTGTTTTAATTTAAAAATTTATGCGCAAAACGGAAACAGATGTTTCTAAAACAGACTCGATATCAAAACACCATTACTGTCAAAATGTGCGAAGCGTTATTCTCGCTCTTCCTTTCATTAATCTTATTTCTGTTTTTCATTTTTTATGTTTAAATGTTTGCGGCGATTTCTAGAAATTAAATGATTTCTTCTATAGAATTTCTTCAACTTGTCTTACTACAAAATAATGTTATATTTTCCTGGTAAAATCCTGATGTCATTCCTATTCTGGCCCAAGTTAAATTCGTATATAGTTGTATGTTAATAATAGTGTAGTACAGTCTGTTCATTACAACACTTTATATTTTCGCTTATAACTTTTTTATTATAAAAGTTGCAACAAAATGTTATTAATAAAAGTTGTAGATAATCGTATTATCTACAAAAAAGCTCTTTACAAAATTTTTGTGCGAGTTATAGTTTCCAAGATAAACACACAAAACTGATACAACTTTAATTTCAAGATGGCGATCGAATGGGGACGCTTTCCATCTCGAAAATACAAAATTAAACGCAGGTTTAACTCCTTTACATGATAACAAAAGGAAGTTGCTGCCCGCCCTAAATACGTAGTACGATGACGCATTTCCCAAAGTAATATAGCTTCTTTATTTATTTTCTTCGCAACATTAGCCTGCGTATTCGTCAGATTTAAATCAACAAGAAAATATAGAGGTGTGAAAACATTGATGCAATGCCTTCATCGGAAGATTTGATGTCATCATCCGCCGAGGTAGCCGAATCGATCAGTGACACATTGTTCATGAAATTTAATACGTTTTCATCATTGTCTACAAATATTAAGGATGTACATACATAAATAACGAAACTACAGCGCTTTTAATTGGTAACATTTCGTGTGACGAATGTACAAACAGCAACAGAATGTAAAAAGTTCTTTCTATATCTCTCTCTGAAATGTATTAAATTAAGCGAGTGAACGAGTTTATTAAGAAAAAATTATTAAATTTGAAATAAAAGTACTTGTGGTCATATTTTGATGGGCAAGTCGTCAGAACCGTATTTTGATTGTAAAACAGATGGATGGAGGAATCACGCAGTCGGATAACGAACTGGAACTTTTATAAATTGTAGAAGAACTCAACAGCGAATAAAGTTTATAAAAAGTTTAAACAAAGTAGAACAGCAAAACCAAGTACAGTTAGTAGATTCTATATTTAACGGGTTTCAACCTATACTCGTGAGAGAGCTATAACTTTAAGGAGTGGGAAAAGTAAGGTTAAAACGATCCTAAGAAGCCAGTAGATCCGAATCCGGATCGAATAGACTATAAATGACCTTCTTAAAGCAGAAATGAAGTCAACCGATGTAACGTTGTAGATATAAGACGGAAGAAGTCAGTCAGTTGCACCTTACGGAAGTGGGTGGAATCTTATTTAAACGTGATCCCTCCACAACGAACTTAAAATCTGTCTGCTCCAATAGGAAGCTATGAAAACCATGGAAAAGGGGAAAATTATTCAGAAGGGTGAAGAGGCAAACGGGAAAGAAAGTATTAAGGAGAAGGAAGGATGCGCGGCATGGTTCTGGAAGTTTTCAGGAAGGAAAGTCATTAGATCCAGGGAAGGATGTGGAGGAGATCACTATTCCGGGCTCCGGGGCTTTCAGAGGTTTCAACAAGATGTATGTACGGAATATTAAGTAGTGGGAGGAGGGGTATTAGAAGAATTGTTTTTGTACAAAAAGTGGAAAAAAGTATTTTGTGAAACAATTGAAAGACAATGTTTTTTTTGCACCTTAGTAAAAATATATATTTTTTAATATGAAATTATAAACGGTACAGCTTATTGATTTATTTCTATTAAACTTTGACATCATATTGAAGACGCGTATGATTTTTTGTCATGAAACAATTCAATTTGATTTCACTCATTCAAGGAAATGTCAGTGATATGAACTACAAATGGTAAAATCACTTCACCTGGTCTTACTACCGTACCAGTATTGAATGAAGTTGCAAATAAACCATTAAAGTGTAACAGAGACAGATATACCTTGTTTCTTTCTCTATGATATTCTAAAATGACAATTTTTTTTCATAGGTGACATCTATCCAAAATCTGAACCATATTACTCATTAATTCCCTTAAATAAACAATTATTTACAATATATATTCCAGGTGTTCGAATGGGCTCTTGTCCTATGTCTTAATTTCTATAAAAGTGTACTATATATTGATAAAGTGGGTTACTAGAACCTCAAATGTTCAATTATTTTTTAATAACTCCTTATATGTTAGGAGATATTAACAATTAAAAAAGTCATTTTGTCTCTTTAATTATTAAAGGGATTCAACGTTGCACACATTCCAAGTGCATGTGACATCACAATCCTTGTGTAAGGTTACCAACCTTACAGCCCATAAATCTCTGCTATATGTATTTATATATCAAAATATCAAATATTATTTACAGCTATTTCAAGGAACAACCAAATTTCAATATTATGTCTGCCTTAGCAGTGTTAAATAAAATAAAAACTTATTATTCTTTGTTTTGACTTGATTATTTGACTACCAACAGCTACAAAACATTACAACAGCACTGACCCAATCAACAAATAACTGACGTTAACTTGCCTCCACGTCATAGAAATATGGCCGACCATTTCTAGCGCTAAAACTACAATTCAAACTTTTAATTGCTATATCTCCGTCAACATTTAGATATTTAATAAAATAGACACGCCAATACACATTTATTAACATCAATTTCAATTAACAATTGAAAAATTGACCACTGAAAAATGAGGACACAAGCCCATTGTAGCACATTGGTACGGATTATCGAAGACATACTGTGTTAATTTACCTAAAATATACACGACTGTGTTTAGCGAGCGGGTTAGTACAACGTTTCTAATAACAAAGTCTTAAATAATCTCTAAACTTCTAACTTTAATTTAGAGCTAAAACTTTAGTAATTCAAACTTAATATCCCTCTCCATCCCTCCTAAAACCCCATGCATCCATCCTACTTAAAAATGAAATGAGGGAGGTTGGATTCAGCTGGATTCTGCTGGATAAACCGATGGGCAATCAGTCTATTTGCAAACGTAATATCTCGACATCCCGCGGTGACGGTGACGCGTCAGATTATATCAACGTCGCGACGTTACGCGTCGGATTACAGTTGCTCTATTAGGCAAATCTTGTGTCGTTAAAGTATCATAATTGAATATATAAACACTCCCACATGTAATACCACGGTACGTGCGTGGTGTGAGCGAGATTAAAGATGCTGAGAGTAATTAAGAAAGACAGAGAAAGAAGATTTGTTTCGTGATTACATGATAACATAGATATAAAAATAGTATCATCTTATTTTAATTATTTTTTTATTGGAATAGTTATTGAAGCAATTCATAAAAAACCGAACCTAAATTGTGTAAACCTTGTGTTATTCTTGGATTTCTTTCAAATTTAGGACACGTATGGCACAGAGTAGTGTGAATTTGAAATTTACATATTTGTCACCAGACACTTTTTCTTAAGATTGTTATTTTAGGGTTTCCTTTGCTAAAACAACTCACTGTTATTAAAATATTTAAATTACACTTTTATTTAATGTTTTAATCTAGATTCAGGTTTTCAGAATTGGCATTCCTTGTCACATTCGTGTTTTAATTTGAGTTTAGTTAATTTAGTTGGTACGCATGCATTGTAGTAATGTAAATTTTGAGAGTAGACAAAATTGAATGTGGAATAATTAAAATTACTGTTTTTAATAACAATTAGCAATAGAAATTGTTTTTATTTCTTTATTTTTGACAAACTGACATTATACTTCTTTTAAAATTGTCACATTTTAGAGGTTATAATATAATATAGTATTTTTAATTTAGAAACATTAGACCTTGCATGGTTCTAAAAAAACAAAGATGCGTCGATAGTAATATAAATTTTGACAGTGGACAAAATTGAATGTGAAATAATTAAAATTACTGTTTTTAATAACAACTGTTTGAAATGAAAATGAAAATGTTTTTATTTCTTTATTTTTGACAAACTGATGTTGAACTTCTTTTAAAAATAAATTCTACTGTATTTTGACAGATTGTCATATTTTGGAGGTTATAAAGGTTATTGTAAGGTTCTAAATAAATTAAAACTGTGCAGAGAATGACTACGCAGATTCTTATATGATATACAATTTAAATTAAAAACAAAATTAAAACAATGAGTTGGAATAATACCTTACGCTAAACACAGTTATGTCATATTTACATACGTACGTAATACAGTATATACTTGCTACATATATATTATGTAAATACTACTTGATAAATCAGACTACGTTGAGAACAATAAACTTGGTTTATAGTTCAACAAAAGGTGTCTAAATTAAAATTTTACGTTTATTAATTAACCCTGAATTTCAAATACACACTCTTTTTCATAGCAGCCTATAAAATCTAAGAATGTATTATAAAAGACAATAAAAGGGTAATTGACTATAAAAGTATGATTACAAATTAAGTAATTTAATAATTGACATCATCACTACTCTTAAAAAGTCGTAATGTGCTTCCAATTTTATATTTTAAAGTATTTACGCAACCTTTTATTTTTAGGTTAGTTTTTGTTTGTTTGTATCTTATATTAAACCAGAGTATCCGCTGGAAAGTCTTTGACAATTTTATACACGTCGTTCCCGTTAAATTCCCGTTGAACCCCAAAGAGCAATTGTTTATTTAAACAATCATATATCAGCGAGAGGGGCTTAGCGCATGTCAAGTGCGAGACAAGTGGGCTTAACGTAGCTTCCATGGCAGAGCTACGTTGTAACGTAGCGTCCACGGTGCCTGCTACGTGGGATGTGGATGCTACGCGAGTTCTAAGGGAGAGGAACGAGAGTGGGGGTTAAATAACCCCGTAATGGAGTCCCCGGTTTCCAGCATTTACCACACGTTACATTGTACGTTGTACCTCATTCCCGTTCTGCTGAAACTTTGCTGTATTTGTTGGAACAGTAAACAATTTCATTTGGCACTGCTGATACCGTGAGCACAACGTTCATTATCGTTTATATTTAATTATACATTCACATAGCCTAATGTTGTTAACGTTAAGTTATTAACTATTACGACATTAATATCGTTAATACGCCTCCACTTTGAAAATAAAAGTATAATCAATTTCTTTGTTTATCTCCAAAACTATAACTTCCACAAAAATTTTGTAAAGTGCTTTTTTGTAGATAAAAGTATAATCTACAACTTTTATTCACAACTTTTTGTTTTAACTTTTATAATAAAAAAGTTATAAGCAAAAGTAATTTAATATAATATATAGATACCTGATAGATTTGCATGATAGAAAAAGAATAGCTGAGTACCCAAAGTGCACGGTTCGACGAGACTTAGGCTACATGCCGACTATGAACCATTATTTTCAATAACAGGTGCATTGGTGTAATTTCGCATTAGCATAATTTATCATGAGAGTAACTTTCTACTTTAATGTATAACAATATAATGTATAAATTCCAGCAGTATTAGACAAGTTTATCTACATTATCCTATACAGGATCAGTGGCGGCCTTAGGCATTGGAAGGGTCTTGTTTTTTGTGTGATTTATGTAAATTGACAGTAAGTATTTTTGATGATGATTGACGAGAAATGCATACGTTATAAATAAATAAATGTAGAGTTTTAAAATGTTATATTGGAAGATTTATAAAAGTTAACAAGCACAAACACGACAAATATTAATGATGATAAGCTAAGGCACATGGATGACTTAACAGATATACGCAGTGATGCCAGAGGGTTTTGTAAAGCGCGTGGCGCGAGATTCAAATACATATATAGTAATGATAGTTTCAACTTGGATTGCTTTGCTTGCCACCTCCTAATAGATAACTGCATACGCAATTTAAAATTCGAATTTTAAAAGATGTCTCGTTAGAGAATTTAACCCTTTTCCCCTCTCTTCTATCCTCTGTCCATAATATCACACATGCAGTTAGATGGGAATATATACATCTCTGTACAAAAAATACGGTGTCCCTTTGTTTGAATGCTTTCAAAACTAAATTAAGGTATATATGAAATGTGTGAATCATAAAAACTTTTAAAGCAGTGGTGTGGTATATATATATATATATATATGAATCCACGCAACCATAAAGCCACCAACATAGTGTGAGATCGTCGATGATACTACTTGGATTCGAAAATAAGCCGACATAAAATAAATTAAATTAAACATTATAAAATAAAGTTAAAAAACCAATAGAAACATACATTAATTTATAAATTATAGTTGAAAGCAAATGACTTAGTTATAGATACACAATTATTTGTTAAAAAAATAGAGAATTTAAATACCGCGAATATTTTTTTAATTATTTGAATTACAATCAAATTTATAATTTTACATTCTACAGTAAATGTCCTTGAAAGTATATGAAGCATGTATAATTAATGTTTCACAGTTAGATAATAATCATAAAATAGTAATGGAAATTCTTAGAATTATTCATAATTATACATTAACGTCCACGCATCTTGAATCCAAATCATCGCTTCCGTTTAATTTTGGTGAAATCATAAACCAAAGATAATCTGCGTTTGTTACAGCGTGGTACAATGACTGTGAAACAGCTAGCTAAGACGAACAATATTGCTAATATGTAAAGCAAAGAGTTATTTTAGAAAAACCCATGACACTAGAGGCCCTAGCGGTCGCGTTGTCAACTGCGTTTGTCTGTGCCAAATGGAGTCACGTATTGTCATTGTCAAAAGCGCGAAACCGCGGGGAGCCCCCAATCTGAAAGTCAAATGATGTGAATATGTCGAGCGTTGAGGGGGCCCTCGTCACGTTGGCTTGGGTATTGTGTCATTGAATATTATTGCTCCTTGTCCTTTGCCCTTTACCCTTGCTCCTGTGATTTGACATTTGACGGGGCATCACTGTATCACTAAACATCATGCCGTTTTTTATATTAGCTATAGCTTATCAACATGATCAGAGTTGGATATTTTAGACCGAAAACCAAGCAAACATGTCCTTGACGGTTGGCACAGAAACTTGGGCAGAATTGAAAATGTCTTTATTGAAAAAGTTCCGCTTTTTTGCCGTTATTTGAATGTCTATCAATTACAGTAATTTGGCACTAAATTTGTAGTCCACAAATATAGAAAATTTGGTACTAAAAAATTTAGAATCATTCTTCTTAAGAGGCATTTCTTTGGCATCATTGGTTTTTGTGACACTTAACCAGGAGTTCTTACTTTAACTGGTATCATCAATAATCTGCTTTCCATTTTCCTATATCTACAATCTCTTCCTTCTGACCCTTTTCCTTCTCCAGATTGACCAATGTTCCTCATCAGCAACACATTGCATTGCAATATACGAGCGCGTATTTATCCCCCGGGAAATACTCGTAGTTCACGCTGAATCCATTTTCCGGTAATCAGCCAGTTAAATCTTCAATAGACACATTACACTATCGTTTATTCACTGATTCTCCGGTTAAATAGTGCCGTTAAATTAACTATTATATGGTACACTCACTGGCGAAAATTTATCTCGAATTTATGTGTTTTAATTCTTTCGATTTTTTTACCACTATTTTTACCCAATTAAAGGAAATTCTATCTCCGTAATAGAAGCTGATGTGCTTCTTTTTAGGGGTATTAAAGATTGTTGTTTTACTATCTAAAATAAATTATATTTTTAATTTTACTTCCTCCTCTCAATAGACGGGATGGGAGAGAAATAACATAAGATTAATTTTAGAGACTTAATTAAGAGCAAAAATTTTTTTTTTTCAATCCAATTATGCAAATTTATTATCGAAGGCATGATCTATCCATAACATTACACTCTTACAAAGAAACCTCATAACTAGTACGTATTGAAAAGGAATTCAGTAGTCCCGTATGCTAATTTTCACTGGATACAGAGCATTTGAATGGAATTGTTTTGTAAAACTATTTTAAATAATGAATGAATTTAAAAAATAATTAATATTCCCGATATTTTATATAAAAATGCATTTGTCTATTTAATTTATATTACATTTAAGAAAATTTTAAATAGTTTTAATATAGTCTGACACTTTTATCAAATATTAGGTGTATGTAAAATTGATTGTGTGATAATTCTTTTAATTAATTTTGTAATTAATAATATTGTAATAAAATATTTGTTTTTGATTATTTAACAGTATAAGAAAGTACAGTTTTATATGTGTTATAAAAATATTGTTTTGCTTTCGAAAAACTTGAACTTTTAGCTTTTAATTATCCTAATAACAGCATTGGTTTAACAGGCGCACAATTTTCTTTAGTGGTGGCTAATAAGCTAAATTATTTTTCTTATAGTGAAACTACTTTTAGGCTAGTCCCGCACTGAGGAAAAACATTCACAGTAAAATAAATTGGCTATAAATTTTTATCAAACTATACATTTTTCACGTGTTATAGAATGGGCTTGTGTCCTATGTCTTAATTTCTATAAAAGTGTACTATATATTGATAAAGTGGGTTACTAGAACCTCAAATGTTCAATTATTTTTTAATAACTCCCTATATGTTAGGAGATATTAACAATTAAAAAAGTCATTTTGTCTCTTTAATTATTAAAGGGATTCAACGTTGTACACATTCCAAGTGCATGTGACATCACAATCATTGTGTAAGGTTACCAACCTTACAGATCATAAATCTCTGCTATATGTATTTATATATCAAAATATCAAATATTATTTACAGCTATTTCAAGGAACAATAAAATTTCAATATTATGTCTGCCGTAACAGGGTTAAATAAAATAAAACTTATTATTCTTTGATTTGACTTAATTATTTGACTACCAACAGCTACTGAACATTACCACAGCACTGACCTAGTCAACAAATAACTGACGTTAAAATGCATTTCACTTCATACAAATATGGCCGACCATTTCTAGCGCTAAAACTACAATTCAAACTTTTAATTGCTATATCTCCGTCAATATTTAGATATTTAATAAAATAGACACGCCAATACGCATTCATTAACATCAATTTCAATCAACAATTGAAAAATCGACCACTAAAAAATGAGGACACAAGTCCATTGCCACGCGATGTCCTTTCGCAATGCCTAATACTGAGTGTACAATATATCGAAAGACAAGGCGGTGTATTTTCTTCTACAAATGATAAAAATCAATCAGTCGTACTAGTTTTCTTAGAATTTATATGACTTCACATGTATAAGTTTCAAGGTTAAATTATTCATGTCTAAAAAGTATTTATTAACACAGAGCAACTGTCACAGCCTCACGTAATGAAGCGGTGGGGGGGAGGCCCTAATAATGCAAACAAATAAGTAGTAGATGGACAGCTAATTAGTCAACCAGTCTAATATTGCATACAACTAGGGTAACTATATTCTTATTAAAAATAGGGCGTCTAAACCACGTCAAGGTCTTCTTAAAATACATAATAGTTACTAACCTTCTTCATCTAGTTCACATTTGTCCTGTAGAGGGCTAGTAGCTCTTCCGGTGGCGCTGTGTCTTAGATGCGCGAGGTGAATCGCTAGTAGTTTACCCGTACGGGTTGATTTCGCTTTCGTATCGAAATCACTACGACTTAAGGAACATAGTTCTCGTCCAGTGCTTGGAAAATCTTTGGCGACTGGTTGTGGTGTTAAAGTAAATTGTTTCGAGCACCAATTCAACCAGCTGGCTATGTGGGTGGAAGTCCATTCCTCTGGGTCTGAAATAACAGAGATACTCAATTAAAACTAATAGCTTAAAATTTGATAAATTTGAATGATGAATCATTTTACTGACAATTAGAACTTTTGGAGAGAACTTTGATACTCAAAACTCACATTTCCAATCATTATTTCCTGAAGAAGACACCATAAAATCAAGGTACTTGTTACAAATTTGTTTTACTGATAAATGAAAAAATGCTGACCCCCAAGTAAAACAGTAAACAGCCAGTCAAAACTGGGACAGTCTTGTACAAACTATTTGTTGATTTCTATTCTAAGTCTTTATTAATATTGATTGAATTTGAAATGCAATGTACACAACTTTTAATGAAAATTAAAATTGTAGTTTACTTAAAACACTATTACCTTTTATAATAGGTCTTATACATATAAAGCAATTGGAAACTCACCTGAGGGGACCATCACCATGGCATTATCTTCATCTTCCTTATCTTCTTGATGATCTCCATCACTATCAACAATTTCCTGCACTTCCACATCCGTTACCTCACATTTACTATTAGAATACGTCGTCGTTGAATAGTATCCACTCTCTTGAGATATTTCCCTTTGGATTTCCCTCGCTGCTGAGTTTCCATCAATTTCCATTGACACATCCGAGTATTCCGTCTCAAAATTTGTAAATTCATTTCTTGTTCCAAAATTTTCTTTCTTCCATAATTCACAGAACCTTGTAATGTCATCATCGTCCAATGGTTCGATGTACTGCATGCTTTCCATGCTACCATTTTGATTGTCAACTTCTTCTGCAACTTCAGGTGGAGTTCTTGTATGGGTGGAGGTTTTTAGAGTACTGAGAGTGTTGGTATGCGTTGCTGTGAGTACACTCGTGAAGCTGGGGGTGTGATTCACGTCTTCTTCGATTACTGACACCTTCGGGCTGTCTTCTTCCAGAACAAGTTGACTCAGATTACTCGCTCCAGATGCTGTTTCATAGTTCACTTCAAACAGTGATTCATTGACTGGTGATTCTTCACTAGACTGGTGGCATACGGTTCTTTCCCTTTGCCATTTCTTTCTTACATTTATTTTGTTTAGTTTGCTATTTGTTTTGTACTTAGCACTTGTTTTGAGTAAATGTTTTAATAGTTCTGAGGATTCTTGCTCAACTGGAATAAAACACGTCACGCATTATAAATTATATTTCGCTTTATTGTTACATGTTTCTCTTTATTATATTTACAAGAATTTTAGACTTGATTTAGTAAACACTATTTACAAGTTAAGGTTAGATTACTTTAGATCCTTTCAGCTAGTTGCAGTTTGGAAAGGGTTGTGTTCTTGTTTTCTATTTAAGATAATAGTGGAAAATTAAGGGCATGCAGGGCTTCAACATAACCCCGTTTTATGGTTCTCTTTTTTTAAATTTTAAGTAATAATCAAGTCAGTTTTTTACTAAATATTTTGCAAGTTGCAGACCGTAATTACCACAGACTAATTCAGTAAAATCTATGAAGAGCAATAAAGAAATACTAATCATTAATAAATTATAAATTACTTACTGAACTTTAGGAATTAAATATATAAAGAAATATTTATTTAGACAGCAAGGTTTAGATTGGGAAATGAGGAAAAAGGAAACAGATACTGGGAAAGTAGTGAGGAAAGAAAGTGTAGAGTGTGCGGAGCGGAGGACGAAACACTGGAGCACATTAAGTTTGAGTGTAAGGAAAAAGTAGCGAGCGAAAGGAATATTGGCCAGCTATTAAAGGGAGGCAGTGAAGGAAAGAGGTGGATGGCGGAAATAGTAAAATGGAAAGGAAAAACAGGACAATAAATAAGCTGGTGGCTGGGTTGCACAAGGAACAGGAAGAGAGAAGAAGTACTAAAAGAGGCAGTGAAGGAAAGCAGGAGAAAGAAAGAAGTAGCGAGGAAACAGTTAAACTTCAGTCCAGAAAAATAGACTAGGGAATAGACCAGTCCAGAAGGAAGACTAGGGAAAATGAAGGAAGAGGGTCAAGAGAAGAAGAAGCAGAAAGTACTTTTGGAAATAAAAAGGTCTAGAATAATGTAAATTTAATTGTAAGTTGAAGTATATGAAATGTATTAAGAATGTAGATTGTAAAGCCGAAAGGCGAACAATAAACAATTAATAATATTATAAAGAAATATTTAATAAATTCTACTGAGCTATTGATGACTGATATACTGGAAAACGTAAAAGTTTACGGATAGTATGTGGAAACACACATTGAAGACAAATATAGTATTCGAGTAAAAGGTATATCAAATACGTTTTGAGTAAAATTAACTTTATAGTGCTTGCTTGTTAAAAATTGTGTTAAAAGAAAATTTAATAATATTCAAACGGTCCATTCATTCGCAAGAAGAGGGACACAGCACAAAACTAAACCAGAAATTGTAAAAATTAATAAGTCAAAAGATTATTTGTAATTTATAATTTTATTACAGAATATAGGGTGTTAAGAAACGAAAATGTATCGTCTTTTGTCGTTTATTTCGCTGAAATTCATTTGTATTTTTATAAATTTCCAATAAATCTGTATAAAAATATTACGTACGGTTTATATTTAAATGACCCTCGATATACATATTACAATAACAAGGTCAACATTTGGGAATACCTCATTTCAAAACTAGATGAGTAATTTGTGAATGAAATTGAGAGTATGACATTTTTCAGCTCATAAAATCTTTGCAAAATGTCGCCTTCTTTAAAACTGATATTCATCCGCTAAACACAGCCTTAAGATTAAGATGCTGTGTTTAACAGCTATCAATTACTAAGTTATTGATGTACAATTAAAACATAACAATTTTTAGGTTAATATATCAGATAAGCTAATTATTTTCTACATAAATGTACGTTTTCTGTCGTATATAAAACTGTTTGAGCAAGATTACATAATGTTACATAATATACTAATATATTATGCAATATTTTAAGTGTATTTTAAAAGTATTTAATATTATTGTAAAAACAATAAAGCGCCAATATAGAGTTTTGTTTTAACCTTAAATATAAGTTAATACACTGGCGAACAGCGCCATGATTTCAAAAGCTAAAGCAACATAAAATAGAAACTAAAACTCAATAGGTGGGAATGAAATTATGTTAATCATTGATAAACAACACATGAAATTAAGTTTTGTGTTTACCGGGCATAATTTTAGAGCGCAGAGTCGTTTTAAACTAAATACGGCGCTTATAAATATTGAACGCTATCCACATAACCTAAAATAAAGTATTCATATATTTTAAGCAATATTTTGCATTATTTGTTTATGTAAAATATAGATAATTGTGTTTTGCTTATTAATAAGACACTTTCCAAACTTTATGCAACTTTTAAAACATCTAAAATTAACAATTATGTAACTTTTAAACACATCTTACTTTGAAAATCGTCATCAACATCAACGTCACCACACAAATCGACACAATCACTATTAATTTGTTCACTTTCCTCACTGCTAATATTATCCTTTAGTTTAATTTTCAATTTATAAGCACAGGTTAACATAGTACAACTTTTAAAATGTATTAAAGTCAAGTTTTTCCTTGTTGAGTTGGTCTGCAGATTGTTAGATCGCGATCGGCGTCTTGAAGACCGCGAGTAGGGGGTTACTAGAATTCGTTGGATGAGTAACAACAAAATCTACTTGCGTTAACCAACGTAAACGTGCTTTGGTTTGCTTCAATGGGATGACGTATCACATCCGTTCTAAACTACACAGCTAACAGCGTATGGACCATGTCCCTGACTGGCGGATTCATAGATAGACCCGGTACACATGCACTTATCTCACGCTTTACGTGGAACTATTACGCGTCATAGGTAAATTTCTAAGTAAATTTGACTAACATTTTATTTTGTATTAGTTTTTATTTAGTAGTCATTCTTTGCTGTTACGTTTGAATACAGCAAGCACATGTGTTCAGTTTTATATTTAAATGTCACTATATTGTACGCTGGCAATAATTATATACTTATTAAAATAACTATACCTGCTACATATAGTTTCATATATGTAAGGTTCATTGAACATAAAAACTGTTCCTTTTTACATAATATTTTTTAGGTTAATATGATGTAAGATTGTATTAACATAAATTTTACTAAATGATCTTTAATACCTTTTGCATATATTTAAAATAGTGTAACTGAATAATGTAAATAATCTTCGGTAAATATAAAAACATAACGTTAATCAAAATAATATTAGCCGAGGAAATTTTCCGTTAAAAATTGAAGGTAGAAGGAAGAGAAATAGAGTGGAGGATACCTCCATTCAACCTCCTTCTTGAAAACAAATACGTAATCAATTTTGGAATCACTTTGTCATCATATTGAAGATGCGTATGATTTTTTTTTCATGAAAGAGTTCATTTACAGCTCAGTTTCTCACAGTCGTTCATATGAAATGTCAATTTTATCAGCTAAAAATGACGAAACCACTCCACCTGTCGGAATACAAATGATGATAAAGTTGATGCGAACTATAATTAAAGTGTAATAGTGATAGAAACGTCACAAAACAGGACATTTCACCAAAATGTTTACTGGGTAGCTCTCTCAAAAATTTTTGAGGAGTTTTTTTGTGGTTTATTTGCTTTTTGTAGATTATTTTTACAATAAAGAACTTATAAATATGAATAAATTTTAGGTTAAGTGGTGCAATGAACAGTCCGTTGCTTACAACTTCTTTATTGTAAAAGTTACAACAAAATGTTATTAATTAAAGTTGCAGATAATATTATTATGTGCAAATGAGCATACTACAACATTGTATAAGTTATAATTTAACCTTATTTTCACACTGAAAATTCAAATTGAAATTCACGTGTGACATGATGAAAAATAAAATATCTGTCTACCCGAAATCCATGGTTCGATGACAAATTTCCCGTCTATATAAATCCTCTGTCCTCTATCTAAGAGGATACGCTTTGTGATTAATGGGTACGTACGATTTTTTGGAAATTAAAAATGATACGAAATTCGATACGTTCCTTTCAATACTTCTGACGACTTTGCAAAGAAGTATATTTTCTAAATAAGTCTAGTTATCCGCTCCAAGATGTAGGAAGTATTGTGCTCTTTATTTAAGGTCGATTGATTATATTCGGTAAACGTACATAACCTAATTTAGAAAACATAGCTCTTTGAAATATCGCCGTTAGTATCAAGAAGATTTAAACGCAGTACAATAAATAATTTTGTCAATTTTAGAATATATTCCAAGCAGATGAATGACATGCTCATCCATGATTTCATTTCTTTCAGAAATTCTTAGAGCAACGCGGAAGCATATGTTTTCTATTCGTAACGAAATGACTAATTGCGCGTTGATACTTGAACATTTCTAATTAATTTCATGTTTATGTTTTAAATGTATCATAAAAAACCGGATCTGCTACGGAACTAAAGGAATATGATTCACTTCTATTTAAATTTAACGGGTGCCCTGGATATTAATACTATGCGAACACTTTGCAGCTTTGCCGAGTAGACAAAGTGGAAATGTCTTGATTGAATGACAATGGGCTTGTGTCCTATGTCTTAATTTCTATAAAAGTGTACTATATATTGATAAAGTGGGTTACTAGAACCTCAAATGTTCTCCTCCTTATATGTTAAGAGATATTAACAATTAAAAAAGTCATTTTGTCTCTTTAATTATTAAAGGGATTCAACGTTGTACACATTCCAAGTGCATGTGACATCACAATCCTTGTGTAAGGTTACCAACCTTACAGATCATAAATCTCTGCTATATGTATTTATATATCAAAATATCAAATATTATTTACAGCTATTTCAAGGAACAATCTAATTTCAATATTATATCTGCCTTAGCAGGGTTAAATAAAATAAAAACTTATTATTCTTTGACTTGACTGGATTGTTTGAGTACCAACAGCTACAGAACATTACCACAGCACTGGCCTACTCAACAAATAACTGACGTTAAAATGCATTTCACATCAGAAAAATATGGCCGACCATTTCTAGCGCTAAAACTACAATTCAAACTTTTAATTGCTATATCTCCGTCAACATTTAGATATTTAATAAAATAGACACGCCAATGCACATTTATTAACATCAATTACAATCAACAATTGAAAAATTGACCACTAAAAAATGAGGACACAAGCCCATTGAAATTGTTTTCTATTCTATTGAGTAGCAGATTAGTACCTTTTTTCTCATAGCAAACATTTTAAACTCAGTCCGTCGCTGGGCTCGATGCATTTTATTGAAAACTATAGAACACTTTTTTGGGTCTCTATTATTTCAAGATTTTCATCATTAAGACATTTCGAAGCAATTTATTTCACCCCTTAGAGGTTATCAATAAATGATGCTACACAAATATTTCTATAACCCTTACACACGGTTTCCTTAATAGGTTTTATGGTTATATTAATGCACTAGAATTATTGGGTAGAATTATTTGTCAAAAAACAGTAAAATAGGTAACAAAACGTTGTATAGTCGAAATCGCGAGAGTTCGGCAGTGACTTATGCCTGAAAGAGGTTATAAGAGCCGCATAAATAGTGATACGATGGTGAATTTTATTTTATTACTATCAATATGCATTTTAAAAAAATATATGAGAAAGTACATTTTCATTGTATTGCAGTTGCATGCGGTCATGAGTCGCCGGCGAACTCTCGTAATTTCATCTATATATCAGGTTGTACTCTTATTTACATAAAAAAGAACTTTTGTTATGTTAGCTAAACCTTAAACACACGCAACTGTATTTTGCGGGTATGTACGAGTGTATATTTATAAATTATTACATTCAGTTATTTCGCACCACAGATACTTGTATTTTTAAAAAGCAAGAAACAAAACGTAAACACAGTGTTGTTATTATTTTTGTTTTTAAGTTGCAGATCGCGTTAAATACATTTTTCTAGGAACAATTAAACAATTATTTAAATTGATGAGTTATTAATTCATAACAAACATTAAATTAATACACATAGACAAAAGTATCGTTTATTATTATTAATTGAAACCACTTTACACAAAACGAAACTAAAAATTCGTAGAATTCAAAGAATTAACGCGATCCGTGAATTCTGTTCGGATCAGCACGAATTCGCGAACTACCAAACAGCCTATGGACTTAAGAGACCAATTATTCGTTGGAAGGACGGCTATTCAAACCACATATCGTTCTTTAACAGTCCTCCACAGCAAAGAAATGAGACAAGTATACATTTAACAGTAAATACACAACACTAGGGCGTATATTTTTAATTTTTGTAGATCATGAATGAAAAAAATGTTTTCTTTTTGTGAAATAAAATTATTTTAAGTTTGTTTTCTGATTGGTGGATATTTGGCAGAGGTTGTGCCTAACAGCTATTTAAATCATTAATTATTGTTGATTTTTTGTGGCCATTTTATAAAAAAAGTTAATCTGACAGTTTGGCTGGGTGCTTTTTGTGAATTGAAGTATTTATAAATCACCTCCTTTCTAGATATTTTGAAGTGGTACCACTTAGAAAAATAAGTTATTTTGGTTTAAATAAATTGTTAATAGTTTTGACCTTGCATATTTTTTCTAAATGAAAAAGTAAATAAATAAAACGTCAGACAGATTTTTCAAATATCCACAATGTAAATTATAAATGGATTATTTTGACATATCATTTACTAATATCTCAAGATCACTGGCGTAGTTAGGTATGGGCGAGTCGGTGCAGTGCACCGGGGCCCCCAAGCTCAGGGGGCCCTCGAACTTTTATAACTTATATTTATATTTTAACGGTTTCACAGTGAAGTAATACTCTTAGTAAATAGTTATTCCCGACAATGCATACTAAACTTTAACATAAACAATAACAAAAATTCTAAATAGGAATGAATTTTTTTTATAGACAGTGTATTTCATACTTACTTGTGTACAAATTTATCGCTGAACATGAGGGAGGGGGGAAGCATCGACCAGGCAAGGGTCTAAGTCTATTACGTAATTCTCTCAAGCAGAGGTACGCATTCTAGAGTTGTTTATGTTGAGATTAAGCTGAAACAAAAGTAGCTGCAGGATTGTACTTAAAGTCTTGGAGCGTAATATCGCCAACAATAGTTACTATTTTAGTTATAACAACAATACTAAACAGTTTAGTTAGGGGCCCAGATTTTGTTTTGCACCGGGGCCCTTGGTTACCTAGCTACGCCACCGCTCAAGATGTGCTGTTTGCTTGCAAACGAGTTGCTTACGTTGAAAGCAGGGTCAGTCTATTGTTTCTAGTTACTAGATATCACAAACAACTTTTATAAAATTAATTTTTTTAAGAAAACGCCATAAGTCTTTAGTCGTTGTTTGTTACTCTCTAATTGCAAAAGTAATCATCAGGCTACTTTTAACTGTTTTAAAATTTAAGAAAAGTAAGCAGTAATACTTACTGTATTTTAGAAACAGCGATAGGGAGTAAAGCGAAAAGAGAGGTCAATTTCGGTTGCGAAATCTACTTGCCAGTAAATATTTTGAAGTTATTTTGACATCGTATTGAAGATGCGTATGATTTTACGCATGCGTTCAGTTTCTCACAGTCATTCATATGAAATGTCTATTTTATTGGCTACAAATGGCGAAACCACTCCACCTGTCGGAATACAAATGAAGATAAAGTTACTGCGAACTATAGTTGAAGTGCAATAGTGATAGAAACATCACAAAAAAGGGGCACTTCACTAAATGGGCTAGTGTCCTGTGTCTTAATTTCTATAAAAGTGTACTATATATTGATAAAGTGGGTTACTAGAACCTCAAATGTTCAATTATTTTTTAATAACTCCTTATAAGTTAGGAGATATTAATAATTAAAAAAGTCATTCACACATTCAGTCAGTCAGTACACATTCCAAATGCATGTGACATCACAACCGCTGCCAACCTTACAGCTCATAAATCAAATAAAATCATAAATCAGCTCAAAATATCAAATATTATGTACAGCTATTTCAAGGAACAATCAAATTTCAATATTATGTCTGCCTAAGCAGGGTTAAATAAAATAAAAACTTATTATTCTTTGACTTAACTTGAATATTTGACTACCAACAGCTACAGAACATTACCACAGCACTGACCTACTCAACAAATAACTGACGTTAAAATGCATATCACGTCATACAAATATGGCCGACCATTTCTAGCGCTAAAACTACAATTCAAACTTTTAATTGCTATATCTTCGTCAATATTTAGATATTTAATAAAATAGACACGCCAATACACATTTAATAACATCAATTTCAATCAACAATTGAAAAATCGACCACTAAAAAATGAGGACACAAACCCATTTAAATTATTTATTTATTTAAAATAAAAATAATTTTATAGATTTTAAATTACTCATATTATTCCAACACTATTTAAAAATCATAAGTTAATCTTCATTTCTCGGTATCGCATCCACTGATTGTATAACTCACATTATCTTCCATCTAAATAAATTATATTGATTCATTATAACATAAAAAACAAGAACTGTTGCATTCTCTAACGGTGACGTCATCGGTCAGTGTCGTCTCGCAGATTCCTAAGCCGATAAATCCAGTATCCAGCATCCAGGACCAGCCTAGTGCCTGGTTCCCACTGTTATGCATTGTTCAGGTATTTCAAGTATGCGGCTAATATCTGTATGCGTAACTCTTTTAACAGTTTTATGTATTCTATATTCAATTAATTTAATTACATATTTAAACGCCTGGAGAGTATACAATCATAATAACCTGTTATTAATGTGTGATTCAATTTATTGCAAATATTTACTGCGTGATGAATGCGAATGAGGAAAAGTTGTACTACAATAATTTCACTAAACGCACTTACATATATTTTTAAGATAATTCACTAGATACAACCGTAGGGAAAGGTATAGTCGCATATTAAGTATAAAAGTTACTTATAGTAATTCTGGTATTTTCGGAGACTGTAATCAATACATGCAAGCTTTTATATACATGTACGGCACAATGTACAATAAATACAATCACACTGTCTAGAAATATGGCAACGCTGTTCATTGAAACACAACCACTAGTATAGTAACCTATATAATTCTTTTGAATAATTTGATCGTTATGCTCTAAAATAAAACTACTACATCATTAGATTTCAAATGTCTCCGCGATTCTGACTTTTATGCGACCTTTTTTAAATTCATGGACTTTTTTTCTTAAATATTTTTTTTTGATTTCTTGAAATTTTTTGATGCAGTTATGTTCGCTAAGCTTTAAAGTAAATAACTGCTTCATTACTTTTCAAATGTCTCCGCGATTCTGGCTATTATGCGACCTTTTTTAAATTCATGGACTTTTTTTCTTAAATTTTTTTTTGATTTTTTTGAAATTTTTTGATGCAGTTATGTTCACTAAGCTTTAAATTAAAGAACTGCTTCATTACTTTTCAAATGTCTCTGCGATTCTGACTATTATGCGACCTTTTTTAAATTCATGGACTTTTTTTTCTTAAATTTTTTTTTTGATTTTTTTGAAATTTTTTGATGCAGTTATGTTCGCTAAGCTTTAAATTAAAGAACTGCTTCACTACATTTTAAATATCTCTGCGATTCTGGCTTTTATACGACCTTTTTGAAATTCTTGGACATATTTTTTCTAAATTTTTCTTTCGATTTTTTGAAATTTTTTGATGCAGTTATGTTTGCTAAGCTTTAAATTAAAGAACTGTTCATTAGATTTTAAATATCTATGCAGAAACTCAAGAAATTGCATTGCTCTTGAAATCATAAAAGTGAACCTTTTCATCATTTTTAACAAGATTATAGTCTTCTTTCATTGCAAACTGATATAGAGATTTAATATATTGATATATCATAAAGTAAAATACTTCTTTAAAAATGAATTATAAATATGAAATCAGCATTCAAAATTAAATTAAAATCCGTTATAAAATGACATATATTTTTCTTAAATTTTTATGAAAAGTAAGAAGGTTTTCGAGATATTGACATGATTAGGCATAAATAATAGAGATATTTAAAAATGGATTTCATTTTTGTAATCAGCATAAAAAACTACGCTCGAATAAATCTTTTATTTGTCAAAATAAAAAATTGACTTTTTATCAAATTTTTAAAGGTTATACTCTTGTTAATTTCATAAAAATAGCAGTTTGAATTTCATAAAACGGGGTGCACAAAGTACGGCTGCAAAATTTTTATTAGTTGTTTTCTTTTTAGTTTCTCAATATAGTAAGTATTAGGGATATTTAAAACTGATTCTCATTTTTAAAATCAGCATAAAAAAGTACGTTAGAATACATCTTTTATTTGTCAAAACAAAAAATTGACTTTTTATCAAATTTTTAAAGGTTATACTCTTGTTAATTTCATAAAAATCGCAGTTTGAATTTCATAAAACGGGGTGCACTAAGTACGGCTGTAAAATTCTTATTAGTTGTTTTCTTTTTAGTTTCTCAATATAGTAAGTATTAGGGATATTTAAAATTGATTCTCATTTTTAAAATCAGCATAAAAAAGTACGTTAGAATACATCTTTTATTTGTCAAAACAAAAAATTGACTTTTTATCAAATTTTTAAAGGTTATACTCTTGTTAATTTCCTAAAAATTCAACTTTTGATTTTGTTAATTTTAGAATGGTTATTAACGTACTTTTTTACGCTGATTTCAAATCTGCAATTTGTTTTTTTCTAGGTGTCCCGGTTTTCGAGATATCGACATGATTAGGCATAAATAATAGAGATATTTAAAAATGGATTTTATTTTTGTAATCAGCATAAAAAACTACGCTCGAATAAATCTTTTATTTGTCAAAATAAAAAATTGACTTTTTATCAAATTTTTAAAGGTTATACTCTTGTTAATTTCATAAAAATCGCAGTTTGAATTTCATAAAACGGGGTGCACTAAGTACGGCTGCAAAATTCTTATTAGTTGTTTTCTTTTTAGTTTCTAAATATAGTAAGTATTGGGGATATTTAAAATTGATTTTCATTTTTGTAATCAGCATAAAAAACTACGTTCGAATGCATCTTTTATTTGTCAAAACAAAAAATTGACTTTTTATCAAATTTTTAAAGGTTATACTCTTGTTAATTTCATAAAAATTCAACTTTTGATTTTGTTAATTTTAGAATAGTTATTAACGTACTTTTTTACGTTGATTTCAAATCTGCAATTTGTTTTTTTCTAGGTGTCCCGGTTTTCGAGGTATTGACATGATTAGGCATAAATAATAGAGATATTTAAAAATGGATTTCATTTTTGTAATCAGCATAAAGAACTACGCTCGAATAAATCTTTTATTTGTCAAAATAAAAAATTGACTTTTTATCAAATTTTTAAAGGTTATACTCTTGTTAATTTCATAAAAATCGCAGTTTGAATTTCATAAAACGAGGTGCACTAAGTACGGCTGTAAAATTCTTATTAGTTGTTTTCTTTTTAGTTTCTCAATATAGTAAGTATTAGGGATATTTAAAATTGATTTTCATTTTTGTAATCAGCATAAAAAACTACGTTCGAATGCATCTTTTATTTGTTAAAACAAAAAATTGACTTTTTATCAAATTTTTAAAGGTTATACTCTTGTTAATTTCATAAAAATCGCAGTTTGAATTTCATAAAACGAGGTGCACTAAGTACGGCTGTAAAATTCTTATTAGTTGTTTTCTTTTTAGTTTCTCAATATAGTAAGTATTAGGGATATTTAAAATTGATTTTCATTTTTGTAATCAGCATAAAAAACTACGTTCGAATGCATCTTTTATTTGTCAAAACAAAAAATTGACTTTTTATCAAATTTTTAAAGGTTATACTCTTGTTAATTTCATAAAAATCGCAGTTTGAATTTCATAAAACGAGGTGCACTAAGTACGGCTGTAAAATTCTTATTAGTTGTTTTCTTTTTAGTTTCTCAATATAGTAAGTATTAGGGATATTTAAAATTGATTTTCATTTTTGTAATCAGCATAAAAAACTACGTTCGAATGCATCTTTTATTTGTCAAAACAAAAAATTGACTTTTTATCAAATTTTTAAAGGTTATACTCTTGTTAATTTCATAAAAATTCAACTTTTGATTTTGTTAATTTTAGAATAGTTATTAACGTACTTTTTTACGTTGATTTCAAATCTGCAATTTGTTTTTTTCTAGGTGTCCCGGTTTTCGAGGTATTGACATGATTAGGCATAAATAATAGAGATATTTAAAAATGGATTTCATTTTTGTAATCAGCATAAAGAACTACGCTCGAATAAATCTTTTATTTGTCAAAATAAAAAATTGACTTTTTATCAAATTTTTAAAGGTTATACTCTTGTTAATTTCATAAAAATCGCAGTTTGAATTTCATAAAACGAGGTGCACTAAGTACGGCTGTAAAATTCTTATTAGTTGTTTTCTTTTTAGTTTCTCAATATAGTAAGTATTAGGGATATTTAAAATTGATTTTCATTTTTGTAATCAGCATAAAAAACTACGTTCGAATGCATCTTTTATTTGTTAAAACAAAAAATTGACTTTTTATCAAATTTTTAAAGGTTATACTCTTGTTAATTTCATAAAAATCGCAGTTTGAATTTCATAAAACGAGGTGCACTAAGTACGGCTGTAAAATTCTTATTAGTTGTTTTCTTTTTAGTTTCTCAATATAGTAAGTATTAGGGATATTTAAAATTGATTTTCATTTTTGTAATCAGCATAAAAAACTACGTTCGAATGCATCTTTTATTTGTCAAAACAAAAAATTGACTTTTTATCAAATTTTTAAAGGTTATACTCTTGTTAATTTCATAAAAATCGCAGTTTGAATTTCATAAAACGAGGTGCACTAAGTACGGCTGTAAAATTCTTATTAGTTGTTTTCTTTTTAGTTTCTCAATATAGTAAGTATTAGGGATATTTAAAATTGATTTTCATTTTTGTAATCAGCATAAAAAACTACGTTCGAATGCATCTTTTATTTGTCAAAACAAAAAATTGACTTTTTATCAAATTTTTAAAGGTTATACTCTTGTTAATTTCCTAAAAATTCAACTTTTGATTTTGTTAATTTTAGAATGGTTATTAACGTACTTTTTTACGCTGATTTCAAATCTGCAATTTGTTTTTTTCTAGGTGTCCCGGTTTTCGAGATATCGACATGATTAGGCATAAATAATAGAGATATTTAAAAATGGATTTTATTTTTGTAATCAGCATAAAAAACTACGCTCGAATAAATCTTTTATTTGTCAAAATAAAAAATTGACTTTTTATCAAATTTTTAAAGGTTATACTCTTGTTAATTTCATAAAAATCGCAGTTTGAATTTCATAAAACGGGGTGCACTAAGTACGGCTGCAAAATTCTTATTAGTTGTTTTCTTTTTAGTTTCTAAATATAGTAAGTATTGGGGATATTTAAAATTGATTTTCATTTTTGTAATCAGCATAAAAAACTACGTTCGAATGCATCTTTTATTTGTCAAAACAAAAAATTGACTTTTTATCAAATTTTTAAAGGTTATACTCTTGTTAATTTCATAAAAATTCAACTTTTGATTTTGTTAATTTTAGAATAGTTATTAACGTACTTTTTTACGTTGATTTCAAATCTGCAATTTGTTTTTTTCTAGGTGTCCCGGTTTTCGAGGTATTGACATGATTAGGCATAAATAATAGAGATATTTAAAAATGGATTTCATTTTTGTAATCAGCATAAAGAACTACGCTCGAATAAATCTTTTATTTGTCAAAATAAAAAATTGACTTTTTATCAAATTTTTAAAGGTTATACTCTTGTTAATTTCATAAAAATCGCAGTTTGAATTTCATAAAACGAGGTGCACTAAGTACGGCTGTAAAATTCTTATTAGTTGTTTTCTTTTTAGTTTCTCAATATAGTAAGTATTAGGGATATTTAAAATTGATTTTCATTTTTGTAATCAGCATAAAAAACTACGTTCGAATGCATCTTTTATTTGTTAAAACAAAAAATTGACTTTTTATCAAATTTTTAAAGGTTATACTCTTGTTAATTTCATAAAAATCGCAGTTTGAATTTCATAAAACGGGGTGCACTAAGTACGGCTGCAAAATTCTTATTAGTTGTTTCCTTTTTAGTTTCTAAATATAGTAAGTATTAGGGATATTTAAAATTGATTCTCATTTTCAAAATCAGCATAAAAAAGTACGTTAGAATACATCTTTTATTAGTTAAAACAAAAAATTGACTTTTTATCAAATTTTTAAAGGTTATATACTCTTGTTAATTTCATAAAAATTTAACTTTTGAGTTTGTTAATTTTAGAATTGTTATTAACGTACTTTTTTACGCTGATTTCAAATCTGCAATTTGTTTTTGTCTAGGTGTCCCGGTTTTCGAGATATCGACATGATTAGGCATAAATAATAGAGATATTTAAAAATGGATTTAATTTTTGTAATCAGCATAAAAAACTACGCTCGAATAAATCTTTTATTTGTCAAAATAAAAAATTGACTTTTTATCAAATTTTTAAAGGTTATACTCTTGTTAATTTCATAAAAATCGCAGTTTGAATTTCATAAAACGGGGTGCACTAAGTACGGCTGCAAAATTCTTATTAGTTGTTTTCTTTTTAGTTTCTAAATATAGTAAGTATTAGGGATATTTAAAATTGATTCTCATTTTTTAAATCAGCATAAAAAAGTACGTTCGAATGCATCTTTTATTTGTCAAAACAAAAAATTGACTTTTTATCAAATTTTTAAAGGTTATACTCTTGTTAATTTCCTAAAAATTAAACTCTTGATTTTGTTAATTTTAGAATGGTTATTAACGTATTTTTTTACGCTGGTTTCAAATCTGCAATTTGTTTTTTTCTAGGTGTCCCGGTTTTCGAGATATCGACATGATTAGGCATAAATAATAGAGATATTTAAAAATGGATTTCATTTTTGTAATCAGCATAAAAAACTACGCTCGAATAAATCTTTTATTTGTTAAAACAAAAAATTGACTTTTTATCAAATTTTTAAAGGTTATACTCTTGTTAATTTCATAAAAATCGCAGTTTGAATTTCATAAAACGGGGTGCACTAAGTACGGCTGCAAAATTCTTATTAGTTGTTCTCTTTTTAGTTTCTAAATATAGTAGGTATTAGGAATATTTAAAATTGATTCTCATTTTTAAAATCAGCATAAAAAAGTACGTTCGAATACATCTTTTATTTGTCAAACCAAAAAATTGACTTTTTATCAAATTTTTAAAGGTTATACTCTTGTTAATTTCCTAAAAATTCAACTTTTGATTTTGTTAATTTTAGAATGGTTATTAACGTACTTTTTTACGCTGATTTCAAATCTGCAATTTGTTTTTTTCTAGGTGTCCCGGTTTTCGAGATATCGACATGATTAGGCATAAATAATAGAGATATTTAAAAATGGATTTCATATTTGTAATCAGCATAAAAAATTACTTTTCATAAAAATTAATATAAAAAAACTCTTATTTTTACTACGTTCTTTTTCTTAATTTTGAATGCTGATTTTATATTTATAAGTCATTTTGAAATAAGTATTTTAGTTTATGAAATATCAATATATTAAATCTCTTTATCAGAGTATGCAATGAAAGAAGACTATAATCTTGTTAAAAATGATGAAAAGGTTCACTTTTATGATTTAAAGAGCAATGCAATTTTTTGAGTTTCTGCGTAGATATTTAAAATCTAATGAAGCAGTTCTTTAATTTAAAACATTACAAACATAACTGCATCAAAAAATTCAAGAAATAAAAAAAAAAACGCAAAAAAGGTCGCATAAAAACCAGAATCGCCTAGATATTGAAAATGTAATGAAGCAGTTATTTACTTTAAAGCCTAGCGAATATAACTGCATCAACAAATTTCAAGAAATCTAAAAAAAAAAATTCATGAAAAAAAAGTCCATGAATTTAAAAAAGGTCGCATAAAATCCAGAATCGCCTAGATATTGAAAATGTAATGAAGCAGTTATTTACTTTAAAGCCTAGTGAACATAACTGCATCAAAAAAATTCAAGAAATCCAAAAAAAATTTTAGAAAAAAAAAGTCCATGAATTTAAAAAAGGTCGCATAGAAACCAGAATCGCCTAGATATTGAAAATGTAATGAAGCAGTTATTTACTTTAAAGCCTAGCGAACATAACTGCATCAACAAATTTTAAGAAATCTAAAAAAAAAAATTCATGAAAAAAAAGTCCATGAATTTAAAAAAGGTCGCATAAAAACCAGAATCGCCTAGATATTGAAAATGTAATGAAGCAGTTATTTACTTTAAAGCCTAGCGAACATAACTGCATCAACAAATTTCAAGAAATCCAAAAAAAATTTTAATAAAAAAAGTCCATGAATTTAAAAAAGGTCGCATAAATGCCAAAATCGCGTAGGTATTTAAAATATAATGAAGCAGTTTTTTATTTTAGAACATAAGGAACATAACTGTATCAAAATATTTCAAAGAATGAAAAAAAAAATTAGAAAAAAGGGCCATGAATTCAATAAAACTTAGGCATCATTGCGCCTGACATAGCGGCAACATTACTTGCGAGCAAAATTTACAGTACAAGAAAATCATGTATTTTGCTATTATTTTCTGACAATATTTATCTTTTTTTATCTTTTATAACTCTGCATTTATTTATTTATAACTTGTATTTATACCATCAAAAATACTTCCTTTCAATTTACTTAAATTACACAAAGAACAAGGGCCCCGCAAAGTTCTGCTGCCCGGGGCCTCGCTATGTCTAAAGCCGCCACTGGCTAAGTGGCAATAGTTATAATCACTAATAACTGATTTAATAATTTATTAACTTTAAACATTTATACGTTTTTCACCAACTGGCAAAATAATCTAAAAAACATGAATTTTCCTAATTTATTCCTCTAGAATATATTGGCTTTTTAAAAAAATATGTGAAACCGTTCTTGAGATGTTCGTTAAATCCATGATCTTTTATACTTTGTAGGCCTTCAAAAAGTGAAATATTCGCACTTAGCAGCTGGTCATAAGCAGTATACTTTGTAGATAAAAAATGTTATGTTAATATAAAATTGAATGGAAAAGTGAAATCATTTTTCTAAATTTTTAAATGAAACATAGATTAATATATGTATATTGACGTTTTTATTATTTTAAATATTCACAAGTTGACAGAGATATAGCTATTTATAATTTGAATTTCAGTTTTGTCGCATGTGATAGCTTTGCATTGATGAAATAAGTAGTCAAGTTTATTTTTCTTTTTTCACAACAGGTTCAAAACAAGGGTGAAAAATAGCTGTTTTAATTGTTAATATCTCTTATAATATTGCTACAATATTTGGCCATTTGATCCTGGTAGCCAAGTTTATCAGTAAATAGTACATACATAAAACAAAATTTTGGTGTCAATTTTGGATGATATTGAACCTTGCTTATGCTATAAAAACTATCTAAAATATAATTTGAATGTTGGTGTAATCCAGGAGAAATTGGCTCAATGTAGTCTACTTCATTATAAATGATTGCAGTCATTGCATTTATTTGGCACAAATAAAAACCGTTAGTCGGCTAAGCTTAGTAACATAGCGGTACCACGTTTGACCCAGAAGTCTGGGGATTCATCTCCACTTTTTAAATCCACTGAAACAACGAATGCTGGTCTGTCGGGGGTCCCAGCTCGCTGGGGGAAGTAGTATGTTGGGCAGACGTACATTCCTGGAAAATATTAATCATTACAGGAAAAAATATAATGAAACAGCTGAGAGAATAAACTACTGAGAACTTTATACCTCTTTATTTATTTTAAACTTCATTTATGTGGTTAAAATTCAAGATAGAGTTGTCAATAGTAACTTCTATTTTAAAGTTCGCGCCAATTTAAAACAATAAGTGTTATACTAAATTTTGATTTAGATTTATAATGTCACATGTCTTAGAAGTAAGAGAATCTTAAGTAATCTATTTTATTTAGCTTTGTATACAATTTCATTGTATCAAAAATTTATTTGGTGTTCAGGATGTAAGTGTGCCATCTCTTTTGCTCTCTATTATATAACAGAGATAGCAATTCATTAGAAAGGTAGAGGGCAAGTACAGCATGGAGAAGTGAAAACGAAGAGAGAAGGCAGGAAGGATAGTGAAAAGATAATAGAGGGCTTGTCGAGAGGAGGCAAGGAAGGCAAGAGGTGATAGATGAAGATACAGGCAATAATGAAGGAGAAGCAGGAAACGGTGTGAATAAAGGAGGAGTAGGGGACATGAAGAGAGAGGATCAAGAAAAGAAGAAACAGAAAGTACTATTCGAAGTAGTAATAGTCTAGAATAGTTTAAGTTTAGTTTTTAACTTTGAATTTATATGAAATGCATTAAGAAATATAATATTGTAGATTGTAAAGCCGAAAGGCACACAATTACTATAATAATAAATAAATAAGTACAGCATGACATTAGGAATCGAATTATTGTTTTTATTAATGTTTTATATTTCCAAACGATAGATAATGTAGATATTAAGCTATTACGAAGTTTACCTTTGTTTTTCTTCCTTAGGTTTTCAACCGGTATAAAATGTATCAACGGCATAGGATATACGAGTTGCATCGGTTCCGGTTCTGCTAGACACTGTCCTTCTAAATCCCACCCAGCTCCTTCCAGATAAGTTCCTCTAACATAAACTCCTTCAGAGGGTGCAGGGACTTTCATTTCATTATTTTGAAAAACAACAAATTCCCATCCCAACAAATCAATTGATGTGTTTGAGCGTCGAGCTGATTTCTGTAAAACGGCTGCTAGAAAAGCAGTTGGGTAAGTGAAAGCAGCTAACCAAAATACAGCAGGAGGTTTGGTGGTTTCCGCCCATAAAGCAAAGTACTGGACTCTCAGAATGAGATCTTGCATCCACGAACCAAGATGTTTTAACGATGGATATGCTGAAAGGCAGGTAAACACTTTTAGAAATCATTATTATTCGTACAAATATTAACAAATAATTACCTTTTAACCAATCATTGGGAACCTTTCCTTCAACGATACAACGGAACGTGTCTTCTACTGCTGTTGACATAACAACTAATCCTTTGATACCATTCTGCAGCAATCCCAGAGAAGTCGTAATGGAGCTCAGCAAAACATTGTAGCGTTGAATTTCCTGCAACAGTACTATATCCAGAGGTGTCTTCTCATTTTCAACTAACATCTCGGTGTGTTCGTAATCAATTATGGGAGGTATCTTTTTATGAACTTCTTCGATCATTTGAAAAACCTGATATATCATAATTATTATTGTAACATTAACTAATAACTGAAGAATATAGATACTTCTACGATATCTTACTTTATCTTCCATATTTTCCTTAATATTTTCACTAGTATCCAATTCCATTGATAACAAAGCTTCACACATGTATCTAGCTTCTGTCGATAAAGAAGGGAACTCAGCATTTGGATGCTGCCCGAAAGCTTCCGGTCTATCATCCTGCGGTAGAATATTTATGAAATCCAAGTAGGATTCCAAATCGCCATCTTTAGGGATAAAGTACGTCGCCAAAGATGATAATTTAGCGTGTGGTATTTTTGTAACATCCTCACAGATGTATTGGTTTGCATATGTTTGTAATAGTCGTTGATCCCACTCGTCAGTCATGTGACCACCGTAGTTTACACTGGCTATTGAATATTTCATCGCATCCAAAGAAGTCTCTTCCGGATATTCATCGAGAAATACTGTCAGAAAAGTTTTTGAGATCTGAAATGTTTTTATAGTTATGCAGTATTTGTTTATGTTTTGAATTTTAATCGAATTTTACCTCTAGATCGGCGTCGTTGAAGCTATAGGTTGAATTCCACCCCAGTTGTTGAAATTTCTTTCTTTCCAACAAAACACAGTGGAAATAACAAAGAGAGAATAAGAGTCTCTTGTATTTGTCTTGAGGTTTGCCCTGTTCTAACTGCTCCTCTGTCATATTTTCGTAGAATCTTTTTAAATTCGCTTTTATTCCCTGAAATATGTTATCAGTATCAAGCAATTTGTCTTCACAATTATGAAGTAATGTTGTTGCATCTCATACCCTTGGTGGTTCCGTAGTCATTTTGATGCTGCTTTGAAGAATAGAAATTAGGAAGTCAGGATGAGGTTTAGAACTTAACCACAGTCTAAAGTCGCGATGTATGTCACCAAATTGTAAATTTTGTACAATTTTTTCTAATTTTGGCAGCCATGTTATTGATAAATGACAGTTCGCTAAAAATATCCAATATCCTTCTCTGATACCAGCAGCTATCATTCTGAGAATATAAATTACACGATTATTATCTTTATGTAAACAGTTCTAAGTTGCGACGTACCTGGTGGCTATTGGAGCTTGTCCTTGTCCTAAACTCAAAGTTTGAAATCGATTCTGCATATCACAAACTTTACTAAGTTGTAAGAATGAAGCAGTTGGATCTGCTCCTGAAGCTAAGATGAAGATGAGCGGGGTCCTGTTTACAGATTCTTCAAAAGCTTCTTTAATGTCCAAAGTTGGAGGCTCGACGTACTGCAAACCAATGCTTGAAGAAATAAACTTTGTGATACAAAAGGATATCCTATCAGACCTCAAAGCTCTGATAAACAATAGTTTCTGGAAGATACTGCATTGTTCTTCCCAACTTCCAACTAGTCTTTGTGCTTCTGGTTGTGGATTGATGTACCACTCTCTCCAATCTCTGCTGGATTGTTGAAAAGAGTTGACTACTCCAGCTAATCCAGAAATTCTATCCAGCTCCACTATGTTGTCCCAGTTTAAGTCAGGCAACCAACCTACATGGATATTTACAAGGTGTTAAGGAATATTTGACATTGCAGTGAAGTTATTCTTTCACGGAGTAAACATTACCTTGGCAAGGATTTTCCATGTGGTTAGATTTGTCTGATGGTGCACCTTGTAGAAGAAATTTGTATTCTTTATCATTAACTTTTCCTTCAGCCTCTAGAAGTTTTATGCACATGTGAAACGAAAACAATAGCTTGTGATTCTGGAACAACGCTCTGCTGATATTTCTAAGATTAAATGATATAAATTAGAACAGTTCCAGTTTTTAGAAGGCTTTTTGTTTCCTGTTTTGTACATACCTGTAAATGGCATAAGTGTGATACTCATTTATAAATGCAATTCTCTCGTCAAGTTCTTGAGTGCGAGAACTTTTATCAATAGAAATGATGAACAGTTGTATATAAGCATCCAGTGAAAATTGATACATAGGATCGATTCGACACAAATCTATTAACACAAAAAATAAAATGGAAGCTCTGTTAGAACATTTTCTGTATACCTCTTTAGCTAAATCGACACTTCTCTCAGTTTTCTCTGATTCTTCCAAAGATAATTTTGTATCGATAGAAGTTTTTCTCGATGTTTGCAACATGGTAAACAACTCTTCATTATCCACTAGAGATACTGTAGTTTCATGTAAAATCTGAAAAATATTGTTTTCTATATCAGTTAATACCCGGTTACTCTTTGTTATGGTTGTTATAGATGTTAATTTCATTTCTTCAAGATGAGGCTTTTCTCTATCAACAACAATTCCCAATAGCTGAGATTCTAACCCTTCTCGTTTTATTGTGAAATTTATAACCGTTATTTGGGTTGTGATCTCTGGTGCGAAATGAGGATTTGGAAGTTTAGTTGTTAAATACAATTTGAACTTGGGATTATATGAGATTAATTTGTTATTTAATTTTATCATTAGTTGTCCGCTTTCCTTAATGATTGCCTGTTTTAGAATTGGTTTTATTGTTGGATCCAATGCTTCTTTAACGTTTTCTAGAAGAACTGAATATCCAAATTGTATTGAAGTTTCCAAAGATTTAATGAAATCTTTTTGTTCGAAGTCTATTACCTAAAAGGAAGAGTTTTATTAATCAATTAAAATAAAAAATTGTTTTTAACTATCACAGATATATTTGTACCATTAATTCTCCCCGTTCAGTTTCCATAGCTCTAATCCATTTCACTGCTAAGCATTGAGGATCGATAATTAGCGGCCATCTTGAGCAACGTGTTGCAATTATAGCATTTTCTGTGCTGAAGTTGTCATTTGGAAGACCAAGAATATTCCACTCACGTATCGTACATGAATCAGACAGAAAAAGTTGAATATCAAAGTTTTCGGAAAGGGGTATTTTCTGTTCGACAATTTCCTTTTCCCATAGATCCAGCAACTCGTTTCTATATTCGGAAGGAAATGGACCAACGTAAGATAAGAAAGCACTGCTTATCAAGCAATCCCCGATTAGCTTATCAAATGAATCTTCTAAGCTTTGAGCTTTTTCTTCCCACTTTGCTCCTTCGCTTGATAGACCATCAATGAGTATTTTACCGCGTTCTATTTTTAATGTCAAATTTTCTGCTATTTGATTTAACTCCTCTCTTTGAGTCAATTTTTCTTCGTATTCCATCTTTAGTATAGATAATGTATTACTCAGTTGGTCCAGCTTTGGCTGAGCTTCGGCCAGCCAGGTTTTATTTTGCTTGAGAGATTCAGTGACTTCAGATAACTTAGTTTGTTTCGGACCAACAACTCTGAAAATACAGAACGAAGAACAATAGTACATATGCATTTAATATTAAACAATATTTCAGGACGTACTTGTAAATTTGTCCATAACCTTCAATAGCTTTAACCCAAAAGCACAAAGTCTTAGCAGATGTCGATATCTGCCCGATGGAATCGGGTTCAAATTGTTCATTCCTGGTATACGCAGTGATTTGTTCCAATGCGTTATCTGAAATATTGTCCTTGTCGAAATTTGTCAAGTCTTCTATGAACTTTGGATCCACCAGATGTTTCTTCGCTTCCGTCCACGTGGGTTCACATTGCAAAAGGATCATAATGGAATCCATTACCATTTCTATATTCGGTGGAGGTTTTGTGAATGTTTTTACTTCCGCCATATCATTTTTATCAATGGATTCCAAGGCCTAGAAAATAGTTAACAATGAATTGTTTAAAATATTTCTAATTTTACCGAGTACTTACCAATAATGCTTCTTCTAATGTTGGCATAACTTCATCAAGACCGGCGTTTATAGCGTAAGCTAGGTCTTTGCAAATAGATTCCTCTTTTGCTATCTTAACAATCTTGGCAGACACTTGTCTCTGCTGTTCTTCAACTTCATCCGTTTGCGTAACAATAACTGCTAAATTTTGCTCACATTGCGTTTGACATTCTGTTGCTTTCACTTGAGCTTCTTCCAAATCAACAGTCATGTCGCGAACCTGAAGACAACATGCGTTTTGTATATTAGTTGCCAATTTATAACACTATAATGTTTATATGACCTGACAATATTCAAAGACGTACTTTCAACTTCGTAAGGTCAATCTGTGATAAACCATTTCTGAATAGATTTGCTTTAGCAGATACTTCTTCCCTTTTTTCCACTAGCATACTGTAATTATAAAGGATGTACATTGAGATCAATTTAATAAAAGATAAAGAAAGACGAAGAGAAAGAAACAGAACATACGAAGACTCACGGTACTGACCTTGCATACCCAGTTACTAGTTGAAAATAATTGGATGAAGTTATATAATTATATCTCTTCATCAAACGAAACATTTTTTCTGATTGTTGGCGAGCAGACAGTTCCATTGTTCTGAAAACATGGGCGATTGCGTTGCACAGACGCTCCCGAGGAGGTAGCCGTGTCTTCATTTCCTTTAAAATAATATTATCAATTAGTATTTCATAATTTTTAAAGAATGTACAGTTTGTTATAGGAATTACCGTATTTATTGCCGTTTGAATAATATTAATCTTTTGGATGTAATGGTGCGCAACTTCTAAAAGCGCCTCTTCCGGCCATGAATGGTACCAATCAATTGTTGTGCAATTTATAATAGATGGGTACTGACGAAGACGGTTTCTAATAAAATGTGGAACATTATTATCATTAATTACATCGTAAAGAAACTAATTCAGAACAGGAATTTATTGTGATACCTAAAGTGTCCTCCAATAGGACTCATATTAATAATCAAATGTAAATTTGCTTTAACTTGTTCAACAATGAACGACATGAACGATTCGTTCGTGTATATGTTACCAGCTTCTGGCATAACGTTAGTGAGACTGGCCTTCACTTCCTCAAATTCATCATTTGTATATAAATTATTAACTTCTCCAGTTGACAATAAGTTATTAATAACTTCCCAAAACGCTTCCTCGCTGGATTCCGTATCGGAGAATAAAAACGACGTTGGCTTGCACTTTATCCCAGTCAAATCGTACAAACATTTTAAGTCAGTTTTAAATTCCTGCATTTCGTAAACTTGTTTAGCTTCAACTTGGAAGAATACCAGCTCGCAAATAAAAGACGCGATACGGCTTATACTGTAGCGGCCAGAGCCGTCTAAAATGAGAAGGCATTGGATTAACTAAACCAAGAATAACAGAGAATGACGATGAATTAATGTGCATTACCAATTCCTATTAGAAGCATGTTTCCCTTACGCTGTGACAGGACGCGCACCATTCGACAGATGTGATGAATGGCGTCCTTGAACAGAACGACATTCATACGAACAACACCTGGTAATTTATTGTACCTAATAAACAATTACACGTTAATTCATTGAGTTAAAAGAATACAACAATTATAATTAGGAATATTTACTCATCCATTTTTGCTTGGATATAGTTTCTTATCTTCCCAAGATCCACAACGTCTTCATAGATTCCATTGGGATGCAGACAATCAGTAAACACAGGAGCTTCATCGTTTGGGCAAATTGCATGGAAAGTTGTTTCGAAATGTTCTCCAAGTTGGCGGTCCATTTCTTCATTAAACCATAAAGTGTCTCTACAAGAACAATAGATATTTTAAATGTACAAAAACAACGGAATTAAAAGAAATGCTGGTAGTCCCCTACTTGTCGTCTATGAGCCTGTCGCAGAAGACTCTGGTGCACTCATGGATCCACAACCGCAAGATGGTGGCCTTAGTGTTGTGGAAATCTTTATTGCAACGCAGCATCCCTTGAAACACCCGGGATATTTCACGGATATTAAATAGATAATGCATCTTAGCTGGTGTTGGAAGTAACTTTGCTAATACATTGTGATACAGACTTATCGTGGCTATCGCAATATTTTCACCTGAGAAGAAACAACAGTTTGCAGATGACAACAGTTTCGGTTTGTAAATTAAATTACAATAAAGCTTTTTTGACATACCGACATGTTTGGTTTCCTCGTCAAAGTCAGCAAGTTGCTGATTTAGCATTGTTCCAAAAATTAGATAAAGTTGATCTTCTGAAGGGAATGTTAAATTTATAATATTGAATTTACTTAGCAGCCGCTGTGAGATTGTGTTCCGACCACCCTCTGTGGGACTCATTGCAGCTAGCAAACGCAAGTCCTAAATTAATGTACTTGGAGGTTATAATCTTACTGTTACAGTATTCTAAGCCATTTCTAAAGTTGTACCTTAACACATTTGAGATATTGTCGTTGCTTATCATACCAAAACCCATAGTCGATCCATTGACGGATCAATTCAAGCGGAGGTTGTGCTCCAGAAGAGTCAACAGTCGGCATGTTGAAGTCGTCCATGAAGATTATTAATGTTTTTCCAGCAATGGGAACAAAAACACCTTTTGTTCGCTTCTCCACGCGGCCCTCTATCGTTTTCTGCAGATTTTTCGATGTTGTCTGAAAGGAGTATGTTTTAAGAAATGATTTTAGTTTATCATTCATTGTTGTAGTGTAAATGCGATACCTGTGCCGACATATTGATGCGAAGATGAGAAAGTCTTGTCGTGTTAATGTGGTCAAGAACGGAGTGTGCTGCAAATGTTTTACCACTACCCACGGGACCAACTAACATTGTAGGAGCTCCAGCTTTCAAAAGAGCTGATGACAAATATTCGTAACGAACGGTGTCCACAGTAGGAACGGTAATTCTATCAAAAGGTATCCTGCCGGAAGTGAAATATGGTAAATAAAGAAAAAAATTCAAAGACAAGATTCTAGTTAGTTCGTTACTCTGCTGAATATTTCCAGTTGACTTCCAGCATGGTGTCCCAATGAACCATGCATTTGTTTTCCACATCTACGTAATACTCATAAACTGTGTCATTCACAGGATGGACGCCTTCCAATTCTCGTAGAAGTGTATCAACTTTTTCTCTACTTTCTTGCGTGACTGTAGCGCCAACGGACCAAATCAAACTAAAATTATTTATTCAAACAATTCCATTGAACAATTGACTTACCAAATATATCGATATTCATACTGCTAAATATAATTTGGCAAATTGATTTTAAAAGCAAATGATTTTATTATAATTGAATTTTAGTTACCAAAATAAGAACCATAATTTTACTAATGTTTGAAAGGATTCGTAATCCGTAATCGTAGGCACGTTGTCTTGAGTGGCGAAACAGTCCAGCATCTTGCACAAAGAAATAATGTTGTTTATTTCGGTAGTCTGGATGATCTCTTCACATTTTAACCGTTTGAATTTTAAGAAAGCCTCAAGAGTTTTGTCAAATTGTGCTTTTATCTGTAAATGTGATAGCATATTGTTTTTCAGAATTATTGTAATAGAAACCTGCAGCTTGATGTTTCGAATCCACTGTCTTCCTACCTCAACAACAAAACATTCTTGGTCAGGTTGTTTATTTAGCCAGGATGTGACGTACGGCTTCCACCCCCAGTCCTTGTAGTCATTGTAGACTATCCCACATCTTGATATAGTTGCCGGGGAAGCTGCGCAAAGATCATCAGCTTCAAATAACAGAGAAACCTGTGAAGGCATTGAAATTCTATCGCTGTTAATTAAAGTCAACACCATGTTGTCATCCAACACGCTGTTCATATTTTCTATCCACACTGTATCTATTGGTCCATCAAAAAGAATCCATTTTTGATCCGAAGACTCATCTATAAGATAAATCACGTTGATAATCCTTAGAATCTAGATACCCAATCCTATACCTAGAACTGTATTCTTACCGGAACACGTTTTTCTCATAATCGCTGAGAGGACACCGTCTCTCCATTCACTGGTTACTGCATTAAACTCCCCGAATATTTCAGCTACAGTTAAAGATTTGGGGTTTATTGGATACACCTCTACATTACTAAACCCATATTTCTCCAGCTTCTTCATTCTTTCCAGAGCACCTTTCAAAACTTTCCAAGTAGCAGATTTCCCGCTTCCGCTATTTCCCAATATCATTACCGCATGCCTCGCTACCTTCGTTTCGAAGAGTTGAATTACTTTTGCAATGGCTGTTGGAGCCTTTTGAAGTCCTAGGGCAACAAACTCATCTTCAATACACGTGTAGAATTCTTCATACTCCACGTGGGGAATTTGAACTCCCGGAAAGACATCTGATAAAATGCTGGTAAACATTGGTAAGTCATCATTTGTTAATTTTGCTGCGTTCATATCTTTCATAGCCAAATAAAGGATTTCTTCTTCAGGGTGTTGAGGATAAACTCTTCTTTTTCTACCGGCGTAACATAACAGCGCTACTATTGATCTTAAACCGAAATCATAATGGTCTTGTTTGTGTAACTGTTGCTTAGCTAAGTGATACGATGCGATTACTTTTCTAGCCAGGATCTTCGATTGTTGAAATCCATTACTAAAGAGAAGGTTCTCTGCGATGATCATCGTGTCGGGAACGATCATCGATACTGGACGAAACATTGATTTCAAATTATCCGGTAGTTCTTTTCGTCCCGTGCAATCCATGTCCATTGTTATGAACAGACCAATGGTAGGCACGAGATTTATCTCCACACCTTCGAAAGCGAATCGTGACAAGTTTTGCGATAATGCTGATAACACTGATAAAATCTGTTGAGCTACTACTGATAGCACTTCAACATTTATTCTATTAAATTCGTCGAAACACATCCAGGCTCCAGTTTGGGAAAGACCTAGAACATAAGCGTTAAAAATTAACTTTGTTGGAAGATTTTCTTAAAAGTGTTGGCAATTACCTAAGAAACATTTTCCCATGCTTTTGTAATCCAATCCTTGTGAACAATTGTTAACTATTACCCACATTCCCATAGCTTTCCCTAAGTCTTTTACTGTTTCGGTTTTTCCTGTTCCTGCAGGACCTTTTGGACTGCCACCCCGATATAGATGTAACGCAGTTGTTAAAGTAATGAAGCATCTAAAATGTAGCTTTTCAGAAGTGTGTTGATCTTAATTTAACCAAATAATGAAATTGCATGTATACCTGTCGGTTAAAGGACTGACAACAAGGCGCTCGGAATTTCCTATATATTCGTAGTTGTACAAGAACTGCGTGTTGGTTTGCCTAACGGCACAATTATCCAACTCCTTGTCCCAGTAGAAACGTAATTGGGAAACCCATTCAAAGTTGCAAATGTCTGTGCAGTCTGTAGATGAATAATAATTAGTTATGTGAACATAAGAAGATTGGTATACGAGTATACATATATCTAATGAAATTTCACCTTTTGTTCTTTGACACGATACTTACTTGACTTGTACAATTTGTCAACAACGTCACGTGAGTGAATTTCAATTGTGATGAGAGCAGTAACTTTAAGCCTTTGAATTTTATCTGTTTCTTCTCTTCTGTTCATTTCCGACAACTTCATTAGGATTTGATTTTGTTTCTTTCTTAGTTTCTTTAGGGGTTTTCTGTCGTTTGTGATTTTACAGATGGTAATCGTTCTTGTGCAATCAGTAGTCGATTGAATCTGGAAATAGAAATCATGAGAGTTGACATTTCCTATCTTATGGTTTGTATTTAAGATCCATTGTTTAAGACCTGACTTGCAGTCACGCACGACTGCCCTGGCCATAGCAGCAGCCACTTGTCTCGTTTATTCAGGTTCTTCCGCAGAGCCATGCGAGTCTGCTTCAATAAATCTTTAAGAACTAGTCTCATATGTGTTTCTACGTCGGTCATCCAGGATTCCACGGCTCCCTCTAGAATCAACGGGGTTGAGAACTCGATGTATTCGCCTTCCTTCGAGAACATTCCTATTGCTTCGCTCTTACTGGTAAACGGCTGAAAAGGATTCCGAAGTTACTAAACAACTTTCAGTATTCTTACAGATTAAGAAATAAATAAATTAATACTAACTATTTTTGCAAATTTTATTTTGTTGACGTTATCAAACAATTTCTTGAAATGCTGTTGTACGTTATCAGGTTTCCTAGAATTTCCTAAAATTTCTAGCAAATCATCGTTCGATATAAAATAAAACCGAGGAAATCTGTTTCTTTTCGTTTCCAGGTATTTCTCCAGCGCTCTCTGCAGTTCTTCCAGCGTATCATCGAGTTCCAGTAATGACTCCAACAGCTTCGGTGGTGGCTCGTAGTGCGTTGCTTTTAAAATGTTTGTCTCTGCGTTCATCGAGTTTGTAATGTGCATCCACGAAGAACTCAGCGTGTCGAACAATGTGGACTCCCTGGGCAGTTGCTTTCTTATGTCTTCTCCAGTAAATATATTTTCCATGTACAACCACTTGCGTTGAACTGTTAAGGCATTTTCTAATACTTCACCGAAGTAGGATAATGTTTTCTCCCAATAATCAACTTCATCTGCAAAGGGTTCAACGAATGCTGTTGACTTCATCGTTGATATGCCCATAGCATGATGTTCCAACATCTGTAGATTAGATGTTAGAGTAATAAAATGATTGGATTAGAAGAACAAGGAATCAATACTCTCATTCATACCTGAAAACATTCGTCTACATTTTTGATTTTGTACATCCCCTTTTCCTTGTACGGTATCATTTCTATTGCAACAACTTCCCAAATCTCTGCAATGTCTTTAATTCCATACTCTGTTTGAAGCTCCATGGTTGCTGTCACAGATATTTCACAAATTTCATCTGAATGGAATTGAAAATTTAACGCAATCATTTTTTCTAAATTGAAATCTTCTGCATTTTGATCAAAATTTCTGAAAATATTTTACAAATTCATTGTAGTTCAATATGTCTAAGTAATACTATAAATTGACTGTACCTACTTTTTCATATGTAACTTAATCCTTGTCCAATGTCTGTCCCGCATTGCAGAGTTTTTCAAACTTGCCAATAGAGACAGTGTTCTAGTAAAAGCTTCCACCTTACCCTTTAGATAGTCAACAATATCCCAATTTCTAAGATCTCTCAAACTTCGCGGAATCTTTACTAAACGGTTAAATATGGACTGCGAATTTTCCTGCATTTCGTTTGTTTCAACTGTCCAAAAGTTTTCCATCTTATAACTTTCCCAACAGTTTTCCCATTCCTTCGTAATGGTCCAAACCAAGTGAATGGCATTTAAATCCTGCTTCAGCGTAACGAGGTCTGGTGATTCTGGGTGGGAAATACTAAATACTTGTAGGTCAGTTCTTAAATGATCATCTACTTCGTTTAAGTCTTTCAACTTCGTATAAATCATTTCTATTTGCGTAAATGCATCATCTGAAGATAACTCATGGGAGAATGGACCACCGTCGTAAAACTGTTGAAGAACCTCAGTACATTTCTTCTTAAATGCACTAGCACTTTCTAGTAGCCCAACTTTAAATTTGTCTTTACTTTTTTCTAACATTCCCTTGCATGCTTCTAAAATTTGAGTGTACCAATCCCAGCGATTGTGCAGTTCTTGGAAATTCGTCATTATCTCCTCCGGAATTTTCACGGCATATTTTGCTGAAAGAAACATAAGAATTAGGTACTTCTTTGAAATAATATTTTTCTCCAAGAACTACAGAGAGGAAACTTACACAATGTCTCAAACTGTTCCTCGATGATTGGAAACTCAGCTTGTTCCAGAGGTTTCTCAGTAACCAGTTTCTCATACAAATCAATCATCGTTCCCAGTTCTATCAGATCAGTTGGTTCTTCCACGATCAAATCTGCGTATTTCTTAGTATACTTATAAACCCGTTCAACTTTTTCAGTAGCCATTTTACTTAACAGTTGCTCTAGTTTAATCTGCCACTGTGTGCAATGGTTTACTATTGCCGCTTTGAGATGCGATGAATTAAGAGTTAAAAAATGTACCGCTGTATTAGTTTCTTGTGCTTGTACATTATTTACAACATCTGTATATCTCGATATGTTGGAGTCGAATGATTCCGGACTTGGTTTTATTGATTCGTACCTTTCGATGAATACATCCTTGTCTATCTCCCACATATCACGGAACGGCTCCCAAATGGTGGCATACTTTTGTACAAGCTGAACATTCAATTCCATCTCTAAAATTCGTTTTAAAAACACATTATCATTCCTTACGGGAGTGGTTCCATTAGATTGATTGTAATTATTTTACCTTTATCCAACAACATTTGAAGTTTGCAGCATTCCGTATCGTTTTCAATTACTTCGTAATATTCTTGCACATCGGTTAAGACATTAAACTTTTTACATAACCGAGGTATGATCTTCATAGACTCTATGATGCCCGACAGAGTGTTACTTACGAGAGAAGCAACTTGAATAACGTTTGGAGAAAAATTTATCTGAAATTGAACCGTAAGATTAATAAAGATAAAGATTTCTTTAATATTTCTCTTAGCAGCTTACCCTATTATCCCTCAAATTGACTTCCAATTTTAGCAAAGGGGATGGTCCAATAACCCCATCTCCTTGTAGCGCATTGAGCAGTACACTCAATGAATTCTTGACGCACACTTTCAGCGCTTCTTCTATTAGCATGTCAAACTTTTGAACATACGCTATCCACTCAACCACCATCTGTAATTTAAGGTTTAGTTTCTGTCAGGGTAATACATTTTCTAATTATTAAATTAAGTACGAACTACAAATGTACCAGGTGTAAATACTCTTCAAATCCTTCGTATACGACGGTCATATAGTTCATGATGTCCCTAAACATGGTAAGAATCTTAATGACAGTGTTGTGTTTCGTGTCTTGCAGAGCTTGCTTCAATTCCTTTAATTGATAAACGTAATCTGGTCTGATTTTTATTAATGGGGTATCACAAATTTTTTCACAAATTTTAACAATCTCCAAATTGGAAGTCTTGTAATCATCTAGAAACGCTTGCAACTCTCCTGTTTGGAGCACACAGTCTGCAATAAAGGTCTCGGATACATCGGAGCTCCAAGTCAACTTATGAAGTCCAGGATTAATTTTCTTTTCACACGCTAAGATTAATTGCTTAAACAGCAAACGTTCTTTGTCTGATAAGGCATTGATAATTCTATTGTAGTCCAGAACAATAGTCATGACGCTTTCAAAAACATATTTTAAATTATCATATTTTAAGTACACTTTCTTTATGTCGCTTGATATTTCGTAGCCGAGTGATTCCCATGACTTTGCTTCTTGGCATATTTCCAAAATCGACCTAAAGAATATTTATTTACTTCAACTACGAAAACAGCATTTAAATGTTCATGAACTTACTAACCTATCTATATTGCATTCCAGCAGCCCCATCTTCGTTGCGCTTCGGTTCATCAAATAGCGGTTTAACCGACCCGTAACGTCTTCCCCAATGCTGTCACTCCAATTTCTGTGCAACTCCTTAATTCGGTCTTCTATAGACTGCATGAACTTGTTGTACTGACTTATAATCTACAAGGTTTGTGATAGTAATTAAATTTAAAGTCATTTTAATGGATTATAGAATAATAATGGTGACCACTCACTTCATGGGCAGATGGACATAGCCACAACCATTCAGCGTCGTCTAACTTTTTTTTTAAACTTATTAACCGAGTCTTCTTTAGTTTCGCCATTGAAGCTCGACCGGCAAAGTATGGCATGGTCGATGGATACGTCTCCCGCTCTAAAATAACGTCCCGTTTAGCATCTTGAATTTCTTCCGAAAAATATTCCCAAACCTAAAACATTGAAGATACATCAAGAAAATAACCCAAAAGGAATCAATATTAATGCATCTTACTCTCTCTGTTATTCTCTCGAACAAAGGTTTCAGATTCTTTCTCCTGGTGTAATTATATAAAGCGCATAACGATTCTAAAGCTTCTTCCATTTGTGTAACAGTTTGGAAAATGTCTGACACTAAGTTTTCAATGATGATTTCAATATTATTAGTTTTTTCTCGAAATCTATTCATTTCCTCATACCATGATGCGGATTTAACGTCCAGGATGTGGCTTTCTATTTCCGAAACTTTATCCAATGATTCTCTGAACATCCGTTCTATTTCTTCACACACTCTTTCAAATTCAGATCCCCTTGTTCCGCCAAACAAAGGTTTCGGAATTACCTTTGTCTCATCATATCTGAAAGAATATTTGATAAAGAAATGTTGTTCAAATAAATATCGTTAGTAAATTATGTCTACTACCGGCCAATGGTTGCCATTGCGTGGCAGATTTCAATCACATCCTGGCATCTCTGTATGAAGGAATCCAAGTTGTTAAAGATTATTTCGTTGTTTAGTTGCCAGGTTCCTGAATTTGCAGAATTATGAGCTGCTGAGACCTGCACTCAAATAAATTGACTATAAATCTAAGAGGACGAACTTATTTTAAATTATACTTATTCTATCACTTACATCGTGATAGATTTTCTTGTATTTCTCACAGCATTTAATAATATTCTTCATTTGCTGGATTCCCTGCTGCGAGTTTCCTTCTAAGATGGCTTTAAGATTTGTTGACACCGTGCATCTTCTTATAACTTGGCAGCTCAGAGACTTGCAAAGAGCGGTAATGCGTTCAGCGTTGTTATAGTAAGAAGACTTTGTCCAAATTACTCGAAATAAACTCAACAATTTTGGAATTAATGTACATATTTTATCCGGGTTTCTGATTTTCTCAAGTTCTGCACATGCATCATTTACTATTTGTAGATATTCTATATTGGATTTTGCCTCCATTAAGTATCTATTTAACTCACTACTTAAACTTAAGAATTTTTTAATATACGCGGATTCTGCAGCTAGTAATATTTCCCGAATGTGTTTCAAATTCTTGTTTTGCAGTTGGTATTTTATAGCACAAAGATTTTCATCTGAAATAAATTTAAAAACTGTTAAATATTGATATTTTAGTATTGGAATCAAAGTGGTAAAACAAAGGTCGATTTTAAAAACATTTTACATCTATAGACCCAAAAATCATATTCATCTGCTGGTCCGCTTTGATCCATATTGGTCAGTTGCTTCTGATCCTTCAAGCACAGGATCAGCTGCCTCGTCCAATGGACAACAACCCCATCCAATCTCTTCACAAGATCCTTGTCCACGCAGGCCTCAACTACCCTCTTGTCCAACCCTTCGTACGGAATATAAATTACAGTCAATCCCAACATCTTGTAATGCAGCTCCGTTAGTTTCGCAAGGAATGTATGAAACGAGGAACAAAACTCTGATTTGACACTCTCTGGCCACGTGGATAGGCTCATGAAAATAGGCGCGTACACACTCTCTAGAACTCTCAGCAGGGATCCTTCTACACTCCCATTGATGGATCCGAACGTGACGTTCTCATGGAAGTTTTCTACCGTTAGGACATCGTTCGGTTCCCTCAGGAAGTACATCAGGTCGTGGACTGGGACATTTGGAAAGCTCAGCATTGCGGTCAGGGTTGCGTGGTCAAAGAAGATGGCTAGAGCGGGCTCCCAAGGATGTTGCAACCACTCAGTGATCACGTGGGCGCATTCAATGGTCCAATCGGACGCTTCTAAGTCGTACAGAGTTGTTATTTGTTTTACAAATGTTATTAGTTTTTGCAAATCTTCGGGTGAAAATTCTACGCCAACGGGTTCTGTTGGTAGTGTTGCCAGTCGCTCTAATTCTTCACGGGCCAATCGTTCTGTAACGTATTTGAATACATGCTTTTTATATTTATTCTATTTTGAAGGCATATATTAGATTTCAAATAATAACAAAATTAAAAACAATAAAATAGACACAGAAACTTCCTTTCATTCTTTTCTATTCACCGCACATCTTACTCCTGCGGGCTGTATTTTAATTAGGACATTATATAATAAGAAAGGTCCAGCAATATATTTTGTTTCCAATATTTCGCTAAAGACATGCATTTATCAAATTACCGCGTAACATATCGTGCTCAAACAAGAAAAACATCAAATAGTGCGCCTGAATTAACGGCAACGAAAATAACACATAAAGTTAGTAGTATTGCTCGTAAATCAGGCGCCACAATTATCAATAAACAATTACTTAATTAGTGAAAGTTTTGCTTTTTAAACTATAATTGAATATGAACAATTATTCTTGATACTTTAATGACCAACAGTCTTATAATCTTGTTAAAAATCATAAGTCTTTAAACCTTAGAACTGTAGAAATTTACAGAAAATTATCAAATTTCTATTTTAATTTTAATGAAATAACGCTATAAATCTTGTTAAAACTGATGAATCGGTTCAGTTTTAGACTTTAAAAAATCATAAATTTTCTGTTATTTTTTCAACGAAAGAAGGTTATACTCTTGTTAAAAATGAAGAAAAAATTCAATTTTAAACTTTAAAAAATCATAAACTTTTTGTTATTTTTTCAACGAAAGAAGACTATAATCTTGTTAAAAATGATAAAAAAGTTTAATTTTAAACTTTAAAAAATCATAAATTTTCTATTATTTTTCCAACGAAAGAAGGTTATACTCTTGTTAAAAATGATGAAAAAGTTTAATTTTAAAATTTAAAAAATCATAAATTATCTGTTATTTTTTCAACGAAAGAAGACTATAAACTTGTTAAAAATGAAAAGGTTCAGTTTTAGACTTTAAAAAATCATAAATTTTCTGTTATTTTTTCAACGAAACAAGGTTATACTCTTGTTAAAAATGAAGAAAAAATTCAATTTTAAACTTTAAAAAATCATAAACTTTTTGTTATTTTTTCAACGAAAGAAGACTATAATCTTGTTAAAAATGATGAAAAGGTTCAGTTTTAGACTTTAAAAAATCATAAATTTTCTGTTATTTTTTCAACGAAAGAAGGTTATACTCTTGTTAAAAATGAAGAAAAAATTCAATTTTAAACTTTAAAAAATCATAAACTTTTTGTTATTTTTTCAACGAAAGAAGACTATAATCTTGTTAAAAATGATGAAAAGGTTCAGTTTTAGACTTTAAAAAATCATAAATTTTCTGTTATTTTTTCAACGAAAGAAGGTTATACTCTTGTTAAAAATGAAGAAGAAATTCAATTTTAAAATTTAAAAAATCATAAATTATCTGTTATTTTTTCAACGAAAGAAGACTATAATCTTGTTAAAAATGATGTATAATAACCTGTGTTTAAAAACATGACTCATTTTTAAGAAATATGAAAATAAAAGTTTTAAGAAAAAAGGTCCGTGAATTTAAAAGAAGCTGTAAAAGTGTTAATATTTTAAATTTAATGAAGCAGTTTATCAACTTAACGTCTAGCGAACATAACACTATCAAAAAATCTAAAGAAATCAAAATTTTAATTTGTAAAAAAATGTCCATGAATTAGAGAAAATCCGTGCGCCTGAATTATGGCAACGAACATAACACATCAAGTTAGTTGTGTTGCCTGTGAATCAGGCGTTATAATTATCAATAAACGGATAATTCTCAGTGAAAATTCTTCTTTTTAAAGTATGTATGAAAATGTTAAGATCTTAAACTTTATTAATTTTTTTAATGAAAGAAGACTATAATCTTATTAAAAATGATGAAAAGGTTCAGTTCTAGACTTTGTGGAATATAAGGTTTTTAGTTTGTTTTTAATGAAAGAAGGTTGATTTACGAAGTTTTTACGGTGATTTCAAATCTGTAATTGATTTATTGATTTACAAATAAATAATATAAAGATACCTCGCTCAGCTTCTGAATCTTCCGTTGAATCTGAGTCGATTGTTGTCGGAATGGACATCGCCATTTTAAGAAACAAATACTTTGTGTCACTTTTAAGCAAATAATAAGAAAATACTGTGTATACATAACTAACTACTTTAGTAAACCAAAAGTGTGTTTACGTAGCCATAGCAACGATAAAACAATTCGGTTGCTAAGGCAGTTGGCCATGCTACAAACATTTGATAAAAATCGAAAAAAAAACCCAAAGTGATATAAAAAAGGTTTAAAGTATGTATGGCTTATGGGTTTGTGAAACTATCAAAGGAAAGACGAAATTGTGTATCTGTTGTAATAGTTGTAGTCCACGCGATTCAAATAATATTGGGGATAACTGTCTTGGTCATCAGTGCAGACTTCAAATCTACAACGAAATACATCCATAGTCAAGACACTGGTGACATCATAAAGATCTCAACCATAATAACAGTGTTTGGAAGTCACTTGTTATTGATTCACTTCATAGGACTAAGGATTTGCTATAAATGTCTTAAGGAGCCTTACAGGAAAGCTACCAAGATTATTATTAACATTTGGATTGTAACAGGTCTAGGAATGTCGATCGATGGCATTGTTTGCGCTTCCATCGCGTGGAAAACTGCAGAAAAGTTAATGCAGAAGTTGAAAGAGTCCTTGTCGAGAGGAATTGGTCAATATCTGTCGGATCCGACGTGGAAGAAGATATTCAACGAAATGCAACAATCGTTGGAATGCTGTGGGGTGGAAAACTTTATAGATTGGCATCAGAAGCCGTGGATACACATGGAATACCTACTGGAAAATTCGGAGACTGTTCTTAAGTATATTTTAATTGCTATATAAACATTATTTATCTTTTTGCGGCTTTTGGTAACTCGGGTTTAAACTGATGGACTAGTGAACTCAATTTATAGGGGTGGTTATTTAAATATTAATTAATGTATGTACATTGGTTTTTTTATTTTTTAAATATCCAAAAGTTGACGAAGATGAAACTATTTAAAATTAAAAGTAAGCAAACACTAAAAAGTATAGCAAACACTAGACAATTAAGTAACCTATTCAATCAAAACATTATATACTGCTCAATAAAACAAATAAATAATATTAGATATGCAGAACCGGATGCTAGAGTACTGCCCCCAGTGACACCATGGAGCTGTTGTCGAATTTCCTTTAAAACCCCATGTTTTCACGACCCCATGCAGCAATCCCATTTTAAACAAGTCTGGACAGATCCCCATGAATCACTTCCATCCATCTACCACACCGGATGTTTGAAAGTTCTGAGTAACCCCATAGAGGGTACACTGTTCGCATTAGTTTATCTGAATGTCTTCATATTTCTGCTCCAGGTCAGCAGGTTAGACAATTATTTATACGTACAGCGTAATATTTGTTTATAACTTTATTTTAGACTTGATAATATATTTTTCTAATGTCAATGCAGATTGTTTTGGTTGTTCTAATGCGGTTCCTTTACACCTCTGCAAGGAATGCAGTGCTAATGGGAAATTCACTTGCGACTGCGCCAGGATGGTTCATTGGTCGAGGGGATTTTAAGCTACGTGGACATCCCCTATCAGAGTTCATCAAAAGTAAGAGAAGTCATGATGTGATTGCCGATTTGTCGTTAAGACCTGATGAAGCCACTGAATTCGAAACTGAAGGCGACAGCTCTCCGCTGCCAACAACTGCATTGCTTCCCGAGGAAGACAATGAAGAGTCTTCAGTATCGGAGGTTGAAGATAATCTCCTCCCTAATGAACCTTCACCCAGTGAACACAAACATCATTCCTCAAGTAAACATAGATCTTATATAAACGATGAATTCGATGAAGAAATTGAAGAAGAAACATCTGTGGAGAAAATGTTTGTTGATTATGAAGACGAAACGACGCCTTCACCTTCAACATTCAAACACCACAAAGTTAAGAAGCATTGGAAGAGCGCTAAAAGAAAATTAGCGGAGAGCCCTTATTTAAATACTGAGAAATTAACTAAGAAATTTAAAAATGCTTCAGAAAAAGCTAAGTCAAAGTTACAAAAGATTCATGACGATAAAGTTATACCTGAAATATCCCTGCCTAAGTTTAATGTAAAGAAGTTTACGTCTAAATTTAGTTCGAGAATATCTCCACGAAAACTTAGTGCTGAGAATGTGTTATCAACGATTAGTTCTAAGGGCTCTCGATTGGAGCTAAGTTCGAACGAATCTCCATTAAAGCCTACAGCGAAGCATTTATCTGAATTTAGTCCAAGTCAACCTCTACCAAAATTAGGCAGGAGAGAATCTTCTCCTATGAAGCTAGATAGAAAGGAAAAACTGAAAGAAAACAAAAGTGACGTAAACCACCATGTTGCGCGTGAAATAAAATCTGAAAACACTCATAAACATTTAAAGGGTGATGCAGAGAAGGTAGAGGAACATCCACACGAAACAGTTGGCCACCATGATAATAAGCAACATGTCAGGAGATCCAGTAAAGGCGTCCAGACAGTGGGTTCACTGCACAAAGCTACGCAAATGACGCATCGCAAATAATTTGTATTCTATTTATTTTTAAGGTTATTTACTAATTATATTTTGTACAAGTATTTAGTAATTTGTATTTTGATAAATGAAAAACATTGTTTTTATTTAATAATTTGTTTTTATTTCAACCACATTCTTATAAGCTCAGTTTTTTTACAAAAATACATTGACTACCAGGCTGAACTGACGTTTAATTAGGAGAGGATGCAGTTCTAGTCTGGTAATCACAGGATATTTTAAACTATTTTCGTTAATTTATCGGATTTCATATATTGTTTGTTAGGGGTGGTAATAGGTTACAGGGGGTGGATAATTCCTTAACAATCCGCTTTGTGGTTGACTATAAAATTCTATATAAATTTCGTGTTCATTTTTTGTTTACTATAAATCAAAAAAAGAAAAAAATTAAAACAAGCGTTTATAGTTTATTATATATATTTTCACATTTTATAAATGTGTTGGATTAATACGCGTTATTTTTGTTTTTGTTTTTTGAAAATCATAATTAAAAGTTAATTTCTAAATAAAAGTAAACGTAGCACCGTAATTATAAACAAACTAATTTTTAAAATTAAAACAAAACAAAAAACTGTTAAGGCCAATAGTTGATTTTAAATCACCATTTACAATCACATTTCATTTATCACATTTAAAAATATAAATTCAAGATCATATTTGGAGAGAAGTATCCAAAATCCATATTTTCATTTAATTACACAGAATTGTCGTTCCATCAATTTCGGGAGAAAATTGGTGCAACGAAAACTCCGATTTCTGGAGTCGCTATTCACTGGAGAGCTGCGCGAATAGCTACAAGCCAATGAATGTGAATGGTGGATTATTTTGTCGTATATCTAAGCTGTCAAATGGCTAGATGTGTCACCAACGAGGTGTTCCACTCCCTCGCCGTTGACACGTGTAACAATTCGACATCTCTTTCTTGTTTTGATTTAATAACGTTCTGTTTTGTGCGCTAAAGTAACAATTTTATATATATATATAAAAGTATGTATATAAAATCAATCGAATTCTGCATTAAGGAGATTAGGTCTTAAAAAGTAAAGCCTGTTTCTTGTAAGGACAGTTTCCCAATTTACAGATAATGAGTATTTCAAATTTACATAAATATATTGTTTTTTTTTATAATTTATAGAAAGTATTTTTTTTTTGTTGTATACATATTTTCTTTTTGTTATCTAGGGTTAAATATAATTCTTTTAGAATCATCGGTATATTTATACAAAATCTATGCTTAATACTATTTTCATATGACATTCATTAACGTGTTATAAACTCTCGAAAACTCGTTCTCTTTCTCTCTCTCTCTTTTATTCATATCGAAACTGCAATCGTCATTCGTTGTCTCACTCTTTATCGATATACAATTCGAGTAATCATTCACCCTTGTTCCCGTCGATTATAATTGGTTATGCATCTAATTGAGATTATAAATTTATAATAAAATTAATTAAAAAAACAGTTATTATACATGAATATACAAAAGGAACTGTTTTTAATAAGTATATATCACTATATTAATTCAGAAGAGGTTGAATATAAAATGCTTGAATCTGGCTTTGAAATAACGTTGACCGTACGTTATGCGTCATTAGTTTTAAATTGGCGGAGGTCCGTTGGGGTACCGTAACATGGGCTCCAAGCTCCGGGCGAAATTGTTCGTCAGGTTGCAAGAGTAGTCGTCCCTTCCTGCAGGTACTAGCGTCGCGACGCCTAATAGGAGAAGCATCAACGCTTGAATTGGTAAGGAAGCTCTTACAACACGACCCAAGAATCGGTAGCCCCTGGCTAACACAGAAGTATTGATCGGGTCGTCAGCTCCATCGGTACTGAAACATTAAATGGAATATTAAAATAAATTCGAAGTAACAAAGATTCAAACTAATAGAAAAAAAGCACGATAGAAATCATAGACCTTATATAGATGGACTTCATTTGTCACAAGAATGTCACGAGAGTGTGACAGATATACTGCGTGTTCACCAGGTGTTAACTTACTATTAATATTAAAGGCATACAAAATTAAAACAAATGGTAATCCATGTATAAAAGGTCTATTATTAAAACTATTTCAAATATACTTGTGCTTGTGATAATTGTGTAAAATAAAATAATAAAACAATATTTACTTATTGTGTTGATTTAAAGATGTCGCTAGAGTCATTCCTGGCCCGGCAGCCTGGTCCAGAAGCTAAACGAAATAAAGACATATGTAATTACGGTGCGTCAACAACACTACAAAATTAAACACACTAAATTATAACACACTATGTGCAGGTCACAACAAGAGTTTGATTAATATCTGATTTATCTACTGTACTAAACGTCATCACAAAAAAACTCCATTTTCTTATGTTGTAATATATTTTTGACATGGAAATTTAGTGTAATCCATTTACTAGAAATTCGACGTAAACCTGATTCATCACATTACTGGTGAGTGAAAGGTAGGAATAGGGAAACTGGCACTAAATATTAGCAATTATATTGTATAACATTATACTCAAGTATTAACAATTCTATTATATAAATGCTTTATATTTTTAAATATAAATATGAAGCAAACATAATTATCAGAGATTCAAACCATTATACATCAAAAAGATGAAATATATAATTTGTCTTTTTTAATGATTAAAATTTAGTTTATTTTTAAATTAAATGTTAAAATAAATGGTATATAAAAAAAAATACATTAAAACGCAGAAAAATAGTGTATTATGTTAGAGTATTCATTTTTGGTTTAGTAGCTATATCAGGGGCCCTATTACTGAGTCTTGCGAGCAATGATCGTGATCGAACAGATCTGATTTATATGAGTGAAACATTTTACGAATCACTTTTAAAAGAGTATTCCTGAACTATTCCGGAATTTTATTATTATAGTTTAGAAATACTGTTTTAAAAGTGATTCGTAAAATGTTTCACCCATATAAATTACATTTGTTCGATCACGACTATTGTTTGCAAGACTCAGGAATACGGGCCCAGATATTGATCGTCTGTAGAAAGCATAAAACTACTTGACCAGCACATGGTGTGATATGACAGTAATAGTATCACGACTTGTAAGGTGGTGTGCATTTAATTTACAATTTTAAGTATCTACCTATATAATTCAGTCTGTTGAATTTTTGTTATATATTATTTACTCGAATATGTCTACCTACACTAGAATGAGTAATTCTACATTTATGCTAAATATGGATGAATAATTACCTCATAAGATAGACTATGAAGGGAGGTGGCTGTACTAGATGCAGGTGTTGCTAGAGAGATTCCCAAATCATGCGGATCCCGTCCTAAAACGGCGCCTAACTTCAAGATGTAGACACCTGTAAGCCTCCGCAAGGACTGCAGCCGTAAGCGTAAGTCGGTCAGCCTAGAAAAAGCCCTTTTTATCATTATCTTGCATTTACTTGTTTTGAAGTGTATTAGTGATGTGCGCCGTATTTTGTAGGGCTCCACCCTCCAACAAAACACAGCTTGATCAATATAGTTATATCTACCTGGTCCACGTGGTTGCAGAACCTTCTGGAGCTTCTGAATGACGTAACAGCTGATCAGCAGCTTCCTGCAGACTCATAACTCGAGGTTCGCAACGCTCTAGATCGGCCCTGAGTTCCCTGAACTGTTGGAACTTACTTTCGATGATAGATGTCTCTGCTGTAAGATCAACAGGTTCCGACGCTCGGATTGTGGACTCCGTATTCTCCAACCACGTGCAGAGTTCGTCGATAATTTGGTGGAATTCTTGATTTCCCATCAAAGCTGTTTGTAAGATTGTTTGCCAGCGAGCTGCGTTTTTGCACACGGTGTCCCAGCGTACGTTTGTGACCTCCAACCTTGAACGGAGATCCGTTGCTTTCTCAATATCTTCTGTGTGGTCTGCAAGATGTGTTCCCACGATGTTTAGGGACACTACAATACTCTTGTGGCTGTCCAAGTCCAACAGGAATTCCCGGTGGTCTTGCACGACGTCTTCCAGTTGCTCTATATTACTTGGAGCTGAGTGTTGCCCTCGCTGTTCCCCTTCTGCGTACTGCAGCCATTGTTCCAACCGCCACAGGTCGTTGTCCAGCTGTTGCCAGTTCCTCCGTGAGCATAACGGACATGTGAGTCTTCCAGCCTCGCTAAACAACCAAACATTGCACCGTTAATACACTTCTCATAGTTGAACAAGGTTTGGACAAATATCAAGAGGAAAAGCGTGCAAGCGTTAAAGAAGTTGTACTTACTGGTCGCAGCTAAAAGTGTAGTTTTTCGTAAAAGCGGACCTAAAGCAGTAACAAGAAGACAAAAGGATGAGTTTTCATGCATTGTTAAATTCCTCCAACCAATCACATCAATCACATCTTCATGGGGTTCGTTTAAAAAAGACTTATTAGATATTTAATTATAAAAATAAAGTAAATTGTATTTTTAATACAATTACCACTTTAAATACGAAAGTAGCATTTAAATAACAGTTACGTATGTGATGTGTAAATGCTACTTACATACAAAGGAAAAATGTAAAATTATCTAAGTAATAATAGTGGTGTATATTCGCCTGTGATACAAATTTCGTTAATGTGTGTAGGTAAAATAGATCACAAAATGTTATATATTAGGTAAAATCGTTTCCGCAACAAAAAAAGGGAAACATAAGAAAAATGGTAATCATATTTTTCCTTCAAATAAATCAAGATTTGTAATCAATTTCAATGTGTCAGTTCTGAGAAATGTGAATCTGTAATGATTATTAGTAAATTATCAAATTGAAAAAAACACCACCATGTTATTGATATAAAAAAAACACCGTCTTAAGCAAAGAAATTTAGTGCAAATAAATCACTGTGTAAATTCTATAAAATAGAAACCGGACACCAGATTAGCAAAAGAAATGTTACTTAAAATTTGTCAAAAATAATTACCTAAGACTTCGGATGTGTTGTTCCCTTTGCCGCGCAAGCGCCAGCAATCTCTCGTAGCGTTCTAAGATGATGTTGACTTCCTTAGAGCGAGCTTGTTCATCGGTGAGTCCACACTCTGTGATGAGCAGCCCGTTGAGATGTTTGACAAGCTCCACTGACGACCTGCAGGAGGCTATCAGCTTCGAGAGCTTCATGGCAGTAGCAGCTAACTCGGGACTACCTTGCACAGGCTCTTCTGTATCAACTAATCCTTCTAGAGTATCAAGATTGCCATTGCATTCCTTAACTGCTGCGTCCAGCTCGTACAAGTAAGCATCCTTCGATGTAATAGAGGTCATGCGTACTAATGGTGGCAATGTATTTACTTGAACCGCCGAATCGGTTTCGAATTTCAACGTCGAAACTTGGATACTTTCGTCGACAACCTGTTGCTCTTGAATATCAGATTGTATCTTACTTCTAAGTTCTGTTATTCTTAAATTAATATCTTTCCAAAGTATTTGATATTCGTCAATCATTTCTTGAATTGATGCAACTTCACTCTTCTTGGATTTCTTCATAACTTGTAAACCTAGTTGGTCAGCGTTTTGTAGTAGCGAGCCGAAGCTTTGTAGTTCTGCATCTATGTTCTCGATTTGCTGAAGTCTTTTCTTAGGGCTTGCTGTCTGTTCTGGTGTTGCCAGATGTTGTAGTTGTGTCAATTGTACATCAACCTGCGTCAAACTTACAACAGCTTTACCATGAGCGTTTATAAACTCGCGATAAACCGTCAACTCGCGTTCAAGTCGTTCTAAAATCGCTTTAGCTTTCGGTGTCAAGTTGTACCACCTTGTTAATATCGATCTCACAGTTGACGTCAGTTCCTTTAAGTTTTCAGGTTCTAAACCACCAGCTTTAGCTAGTTTTGAATAGGTTTGTTCCAAAATAGAAAGCGCAGGTCCTCTGGCTTCGATGTCTTTAATTCTATTTTGCAATTTACGTATTGTGTCCTGAATTTGATCCTGTGTCATACGGGGAATACAATTGTCGATTTCCTTGAGCGCTGCTTCTTGGTCTTGCAACCATTCTTCTTGATCAGCACCGAGTCGCGTTACTTCCTGCAGTAAGGCCCACACTGATAAGATTCGTCGTTTACGTTCAGCTGATTTTCCACACACGGTTTTCCATCTGCGTTCTAGATTTTCCATTGCTTTTGTTATTCCTTCGGTGTTAAATTGCGCTTTCCACGCGTCGGCGTCGGATATAAGAAGGTCACATAAGTTTAACACTTCGCCGATGTTTCCACTTTCGTTTTCGATAGATCTTTGTAATTTGTCGTGGTCTTGCAATTTGGAATCTACAACAGATTTAGTGCATGCCTCGAATACAACTGGTGTTGCGAGTTGGTTTTCTATCTGATACAACCATGCCCGAATTTCAGCTATCCTTATCTCCAGTTGTGACATCGTTTGTAGGATGTCATGTAATTTATTAGCTCTAGTTTTACCAAGGTGATTTAGAAGGTCCCATCTTCGACTTACTTCGTCTAATTTTTGTGCGATTTGATTCTTCTGGGCACGTTCACTTTCAACGTCTCCACAAGCTGTTAACAATTCGTGACCCGTCTTCAATACCCAATCCTTCTCACGCTCCTTAAGTGCTATTTCAGCTAATAACTCCGTTTCAAGTTTCCTTAGAATTTCCTCAGGATCACGCAAGGCCATTACCCTACTGTCACTTTCCTGGTTAAGTCTTCGTTCGACGTCATCAATCCACGTCACCAACCGAGATTGTCGATTTTCAAACATCACACCCAGTCCTAATTTCTCTTCGAGTTGGTGACACAACATAGCTAATTGGTGGTCCAGATCGCCATGTTGCTGCCAGAGGATCCAAACCATTTGGTTGATGTTTTTCAAATCACTTGGACTAACACATTCCTTTAATTGTTCTTGCGCAACACCTAGACCTTCGAGGTCTTTTGTCATATCCACTAATCTAGACCTCTGCAGTCTTAAGTTGTCTAAACGATTTTGAATTCCAGAATGTGACGTCGGCACATCCGTCGCTGAGGAATTGATGACTTGCTGTATGTCTTGGAAACTACTTTGTATTGCACTTACGTTGATATCGTAGGTATTGCCTAACTCGATGATTCGCTTCAAGAACCCTCGCCACGTTTCCAACGCGGCCTGCAAGTTCGTGATTCTCTGGGTGATCGCTGCGTGTTCCATGCGAATTGATGTGGCTAGAGCATCGTCACAGAACTGCAGCAGTCTTGATTGCTGCTTACTTAATTCTTGGGCTTGCGTTTCTCCGTTTGGTATCTTGTCTATCAAATGTTGAATCCTTTGCATTACCTTAGGAACTCTTCTGACGTTGATGTACCGCAGATGTAGCTTAGCTCGTTCCTTCTCCGTGTCTCTCAGCCAGGCCAGCAACTTCGCTTGATCCGAGCGGTATTTATCCCACGCGGACAATCTGTTGCCCACTTCATCGTGGCGCTCCATTATTTTAGCAAGCGTTTCGTTATGAAGATTTGTTAAGGTGCTGAATTGTTCAAAAACTACTTGGTCTACTAGACCGACTCCTAGTTTCGGTGGAGCAGATCCATCACTCTTAGGAAGTAGCAACGATTGTTGACTAGTTAGTAGATTCTGGTGCACTTGGCAGATATCTCTATGTTCAGCTAAACTGTTGTAGTCATCTGGAATTTCTCCAGACAAAAATGCCTGCACATGGCCTAGGTATTCCTGCCACAAACGAAGTGCAGCGGCTCCATCTTGTCCACGAACAAGTCGCGATGATAGCCGATGATACTGTTGGAAAGTTTCGCGGAAAACCCGTTGCCACAGTTGGAGGATCTCAACGATTGAGGTTTCAGTCTTAGAAGATGGTACAAGGTCCAGCGATTTTTCTTTCAGTGATTGTAGCTGACTTTCTGTTTTACCTAAAGCTAGTAGATGTGTTCTTAATGCTATCAGTTGATCTTCAGCTTGCTGTCCATTTATAATTTCGACAGGTGACAAACTCTGAAAATAAATAATGAAATTGATATTTGTTTTTTAATTGAAAAATGAACCGTCGTTCTGGCTGATCGATTGACCGTGAATCAAGTAGAACTAAGTTTAATTGTTTGGAAACTGCAAATATTCATTAATGGCGCGCCTAACACAAGGTCAGGTTGGCATTGGTAATTGTTAAATGAAGATTGCAGGTAGTCACGAAACCACAAAATACAAATCGACTAATATACAATTAAGGAAATTGGATATAAAATCTCAACAAGCTGGGATACAAATATAATCAACTCAGTGCTGGCAAATCTTGGCCTTGACAAATACCATCCGTAGAATAGTTTGATATATCAATCAATAATGCGAACCGATATAAATCAAAATATAATGATGAGGTGTTATTTTCTTTTTACCTGGTGGACGTTGTTTAGGAATGCTTTGGTTTCTTTTATATCTCCATTGCACTGTTCTGTAGCTTTTGCTCTTGTTTCGGCGACATCTGCTAGAGTTGCAATAGATTCTCTAACGTCTTCAAGACGTCGACCTAATGCGTCAACTTCCCCTTGCAATAATCCAGCTGCATCTAGTCCAACATCTTTAGCGATTTGTGCTACCATGGTTCTTAATTCAGCTAAACGATCTTTATGAGCGGCAAGCGTTTCTTCACAAACCTGGAAATAAATTGAGAAAATATTAATTAAACATAATGTAGTGTATATGATGATAGTTGTGTTGCAACACAATCAGGGGTTATTAATTTTAGAAATGATATGGAAATATTTATGGCTGTTAAAACTTTCATCTTATAAAAGAGCGCAGTAAATTACAAAAAATTATTTAACGTTACGGTGTTTTTTAAATAAAAAAGTAAATTTTAATAAACACATGCTAATATTATTTCTACAATAATATATACATAAGTTAGAAAGAGACGGAATGAATAAGCTATCTCACTTCACGCAGTATAACACGTGCGATGAATTATATCGACGATTCTTGCACCAAACAATTTGCTATTTATGCGTTTGCCGACTTAGCGGTTTGTTTAATTATAAAGTAAAAACAATGTCAAAAACCTTAGTCAAGGTTTTTTTTAACGTAGACTGCATAAATATTATAAAAATAGATTTTTACACAAATTATTATTAATAATTATTTACCTTTAGCTCTTCTGCTGTGCACAACGACATATTGCAATATATTATAATATAAAACTATTCACTCGTATACATAAAAACTTAAATTAATATCACATAAAATTTGTACTAAAATAAATATTATTAATCACTAAGTAAATATTAAAATAAATAAATAACTGCACTTTACTACTATTTGACAGATTTGTTTAAATAGATTAAAAACGCAGTGCTTATTACTTGAAAGTTTATCCGATACTACATTGATGCTGCCGAGTTGAGACAGACTGAGTGTACAAATCGTCCGAGTCAGAAATCAGAGTGACTCATTTCCGAATTTTATAATATGTTAAATAATAAGATAAAAATATATTTTAAACTATTTTTATTTTCTTACGTTTAACGTCAAACTAGTTCAGTTATATGAATATATATGTGTAATTAAAAGATGCTAAATGTAAAGTAATTATCGAAAAACTAATTGACTTTTCGATCACTTTGTTCATTGAACCTATTTTCAATACTAAGATCAATTACTGTTGCGTTTTTGAAGCCCTATACTATAATACACCGCCACTTAATAAAAATATATACGTTTTACTATATAATTTGAATTGTGAAGTACTTTTTTATACTTGAATGTTTTATTTTTTACTGATATATATGAATATAAATATCTGTTAGTGATAGTACAGTGATACTTAAAGAAAAAAACACTTTATTTATTTCGTTAAAAACAACTAATACAGATAACCACTTTTTCTGAAAGCCTTACGAATACTACTTTTAGAAAAATAATGGTGAAATTATAAATATTCCCCCACCATAGGTGTTTAAGTCCTAAAGGTAGTTCATAAGGTAAAATAAATAATAATAATCTATTAAGCAGGTAAATAAACAAACAATATTTGACGGTAATTTGATAAAATGATGTAGTTTTACGATAAACAGATTTCAGGTAGACTCAATTATTCATTTTTTAAATATAAAATAAATATATAACAATTGGAAGCCTCACACTCGAAGAGATATTTGAATAGTGATACAAAAAATAAATATTTATTTTAAATTATCGTTTATAAAAAAAATAACTAACATATCATTATTCTAAATATATAATAACATAATTTCTAATTTAGATTTCTTGTTGGAACAGATTATAATGTAGTAGGGGCGTTTTTGGAGGGATCGATCCGTTCTCTGTTATAGAAGAGGGGAAAACAGAGGCTGTGTTGTTGGACCAAAAATATATCCCCTACCTCGACGTCGGCAGCGACGTCTAGCGTCGAGACGCTCTCGCTGGAATCTCGGAGTTTATTACTATTCTAAACTTGATGTTATATTATTAAATGTCGAAACGTAATACTATACCTACACATAGATACAATCTGATACTAAGCTAAGGAAGTACGTTGCGTTTGAACAAAATGTTTTAACTTATTTGTTGAATTTCATTTAGATATGTAAATAATAATCTTTTTAGAATGTAGTGCAAATCGAAAGGTCATGACCCTGACATGATAATGCTAAAAAAATAAGTGTAAAGTCTTGCTATCAGCCTTGTGCTTAATGTTTATCAATACTTATCCATTATTGCTGGCATTAAATATTACATTTTGTATTATCTAGACTTTTCAGGTTATAACATATTTGCAAGACAACAACTAAGATTTTGATAGAACTAAGATGGAACAAGATTTACTGTTTTGTATAACGTATGGTTCACACTTGCGTGTTCGGGTACAAATATCGAGTACGAACACGCATATGTAGACACAAAGTTCGTGCATATTCGGGAAACACTTGGAATTCGTATACAAAGACAAGTTGACGAATACGAAATTAAAACATAACGTATCTAAAGTCATTCCCACTCACTGCTTTAATTTAATTTTGTATTTAATTTAAATTGTTTAGCATATGGCAATACGCGTAGTCATTCACAGTACCATTTTTAATTTAATTTATTTTTTAAGTTTTCTTATTTTTTTAGAACCTTACAAGGTCCAATGTTTTAAATTAAAAATATTAAATTAAGAAAAACTATATTATATTATAACCTCCAAAATGTGACACTGTGTCAAAATGCAGTAGGATTTACTTTTAAAAGAAGTTTAATGTCAGTTTTTGAAAAATATAGAAGTGAAAACAATTTTTATTACTAATTGTTATTAAAAATAGCAATTTTAATTATTTCACATACAATTCAATTGAATCCTGTCACAAATTATTGAAGTCCCCAAAACTGATAAGGTTTAGGGCAATAGTTACTTTTGTATTGCCTGTTTATTTCAGTAATGGCACTAAAATTTACTGCGCTGAAATGTATAGAATTCTAATGCGTAAAAAATCAACAGAAAAAAACTATTACATTTCAGAATGAGCTCAAAAAAATGCATCTTTTTAAGAAACAAAAACATTTTGTTTTTATTAGCACCGGGTGCGTCCTGTGCACGGGTCTCGAGACTGTTCGAGTCACGAACCAAGGATCAGAGGGCAGGGATATCCCAAGATAAATCTAGAAGTGCAAGTGCTGTAGGAATTAACTGCATATTGCACTTTGTACCGAGTGCATACCGATCCTAACACCCGTCTCTTTATTCTACATCCTCTCCCCTTCTTCTACCACTCCGTTGTAGTACTATTTTGAGTGTTTCATTAACACCAAGTCAGTCTAGTACACTCGAAGAGCGATGGAATTACTACTGACAGCTTTAGTGGCTTGTGAGACTATTTTTAATTGTATTATTTATTGTTGTTATTTAATTTTATATAAAAGTAGGCCTCCCACATTAGGTGCATTATATAATAACTAGCTTTTACCCCCGTCGCAAGCGACGTGTCTTTTATGTGTGGCTTGAACTTCATGTAAAAATTTAAATTCCAGTAACGTTTACCCCCGTCGCAAAGCGAAGTCTTTTTGGCGTGTATGATTTGAAACCAATAAAATAATTCGTAATTACATTTCATATTTAATTCTATGTTTAAATTGAAATAATAAATAAACTCGCGCACATATACATGATATATAAATTGACTAAAAAAAAATATTTTTTTTAACAAAATAAAAAATATTTTCAATTTATGCAATATTTGACCAACTTTTTTTCAAAATTTGGGTTTTTTTTTTTCGATTCGTAAATAAGTTACCAAGATTAGCCTATATACAAAATTTCAACTTTCTGGCACAATTTTTACTCTCGGCAAATACTGCCCCCGTGCCCCCAAATAAAATTTTGGAATTTTGAATTTTTTTTTATTAATAATATACTTAATTATTCTAGAATCCAGAATATGAACTTTCTCCAAAGTTCCCTACCGGGCCCCCGAATTTCTTCAACCCCCCTTTTTCAATTTTTGAATTTCTAATTTTTGCGAAATGTCAGCATAAAATACCTTAATACACATGCAAAATTTCAACTTTCTATCTTTTACGAATTAAAAATAATACAGCAAAAAAGGCTCACTTTTTTTCCAGTTTTTCCAAAATTACGGGTTTCCAGGAAATTCAGGGAAAATCCGGGGACGCCAAAAGTCTTACAAAAATTTTCTCTACGAAACAGGCAATTTTCAAAAACATTGACGAAGCCGTTTTCGCGCTGCCATACAAAATTTACTACCAAACATATAAGAATATAAGATCCCTAGAGTTTACCCCCGTCGCAATGCGACGTCCTTTTGTCGTGTATGATTTGAATCCAATAAAATAATTCGTAATTACATTTCATATTTAATTCTATTTTTAAATTGAAATAATAAATAAACTCGCCACACATATAAATTGACTAAAAAATATATTTTTTTTATCAAAATAAAAAATATTTTCAATTTATGCGTTATTTGACCAACTTTTTTTCAAAATTTGGGTTTTTTTTTTTCGATTCATAAATAAGTTACCAAGATTAGCCTATATACAAAATTTCAACTTTCTGGCACAATTTTTACTCTCGACAAATACTGCCCCCGTGCCCCCAAATAAAATTTTGGAATTTTGAATTTTTTTTTATTAATAATATACATAATTATTCTAGAATCCAGAATATGAACTTTCTCCAAAGTTCCCTACCGGGCCCCCGAATTTCTTCAACCCCCCCTTTTTCACTTTTTGAATTTCTAATTTTTGAGAAATGTCAGAATTGAATACCTTAATACACATGCAAAATTTCAACTTTCTATCTTTTACGAATTAAAAGTAATACAGCAAAAAAGGGTTCACTTTTTTTCCAGTTTTTCCAAAATTACGGGTTTCCAGGAAATTCAGGGAAAAATCCGAGGACGCCAAAAGTCTTAGAATTTTTTTCTCTACGAAAAAGGAAATTTTTAAAAACTTCCCTGGAGCCGTTTTCGCGCTGCCATACAAAATTCACTACCAAACATATAAGATCATAAGATCATAAGAATATAAACAAACAGTTGGAACATTATAATATAGGATGGAAGAGTTAGTGTTTTAGAATAAGAATTATTAAATAGAGTCGATTCCCGAAGAAAATTTGATTCCTGAGGAAATTTATACTGGATACAACGAAATCTGAGAATTTACTAGTAGTATATACAAATTATTACTGGATAAAATGAAGCAAAAAGCCTTAACTCACACTGGATGTGTCCTATGTCTTAATTTCTACAAAACTGTACTATATATTGATAAAGTGGGTTACTAGAACCTCAAATGTTCAATTATTTTTTAATAACTCCTTATATGTTAAGAAATATTAACAATTAAAAAAGTAATTTTTTCTCTTTAATTATTAAAGCGATTCAACGTTGAACAACATTCCAACTGCATGTAACATCACAGCCGCTAGTTAGTATCTCTTTTATACAACAGAGCCTTATTCAAGATAGAACTCTGGCAAGTATACAGGTTACCAACCTTACAGCTCATAAATCTCTGCTATATGTATTTATATATCAAAATATCAAATATTATTTACAGCTATTTCAAGGAACACTCAAATTTCAATATTATGTCTGCCGTAAGAGGATTAAATAAAATAAAAACTTATTATTCTTTGACTTGACTTAATTTTTTCGACTACCAACAGCTATAAAACATTACCACAGCACTGACCTGCTTAACAAATAACTGACTTTAAAATGCATTTCACGTCATACAAATATGGCCGACCATTTCTAGCGCTAAAACTACAATTAAAACTTTTAATTGCTATATCTCCGTCAACATTTAGATATTTAATAAAATAGACACGCCAATACACATTTATTAACATCAATTTCAATCAACAATTGAAAAATCGACCACTAAAAAATGAGGACACAAGCCCATTTCTAATCTATTAGAATAAAATCTAATCTAATAAAATTTGTGACATTAAATTTCACTGAATATAATGAAATTTACAAGTTGATTCGTACATGACGCTAGTCTACTCTATCTTTAATCTCAAGGATTAGTACGCATTGATGTGCATGCAGAGAATCGTCCCCGTCCCCGTCTCCGTCCCCATGACGTTCTGGCGTTGACATTTAACTGTTAAAGGTCTGGTACCGTCTTCCTTAATGCGTTATGTGTTGATTTCTTGAAGAGGTGTTAATTGACACTAAAGCAAACATCTTTAATCCGAGTTTATTATGGAATGATGTCACTTTATCAAATATTACTTAACTCCAATATAATTACAAATAAAATGAAGACAAATAAACCAATAAAATGTCAATATTTGCATGATGACGTCATGGAATTTGTTGCTCTTGGATTTAAAAAATTAAAAATTAATAATAGTTTCAAGCACTTTGTTTATAATATACTTTTAATAACGCTTTAAAAGTACCGATACTACGAAAATCGTGACACTTCATATGTTCTCCCCTACTAATATTGATATCACTGTATAATTAGCAAGTTGGTAATTAATTGCAAAAGTATAACTAAACGGAAGTGGACATTTTAATATATAATTCCTACTAATTATAGTTACTCATTAGCAATTATCCTCTTGTTAAATTAATTGTCTATTGTTAGTCTCAAGCACCGAGTAGCAGTATCTCTTGAGAATTATTTTATTTTCTAAGATGCTACGAATTAATTACAACTGGATTAACATTAATTAAAATAAAATAAAGCTTTGCACGAAGATTTTGAAATTTTGCAAACACGTACGAGTTCTACTCGAAAACATTGACACTATCAAGGCCAATATTACCTATTTAAAGTCACGTACTTTTTATTGTATTGAAATCACAATATAACAAAATGACAAGTCATTTTTAGAGATTTATGTTGTAATCTTAATGTTGCACACGAAGATTAGGCATTGCCATGCCCCCCTTCACGCCCTCTCACCGTCATCCTATTAAATAAACAGGCAATCAACCGAAACGCACCGTTTTTGTTATTTAATAGATAAATACGTATACCCGTTGATTTGAAACTAAACATTTCTTTCAATGTACTGCTATTTAAGTAATTATTTTTAATTGTTATGTTTTATTTTATTATATCTATTAATTAATATTTGTTTTGGAGAAACATTATATTTACTTAAGGGGGAACTGCAATGTGTGTCATATTATATACAGTGACGTAGCAAGGTAACCAAGGGCCCGGTGCAAAAAAAAATGCCATAACTAAACTGAACGCGCGATAACTAGAATGCGTACCTCTGCCTGAGAGAATTACGTAATAGACTTAGACCCTTGCCTGGTCCATGCTTCCCCCTCCCTCATGTTTAGTGATAAATTTGTACACAAGTGAGTACGAAATACACTCTCAATAAAAAAAAATCATTCCTATTTAGAATTTTTGTTATTGTTTATGTTTTTGTTATAAAAGTTTTGTATGCATTGTCGGGAATAACTATTTACTAAGAGTATTACTTCACTGTGAAACCGTTAAAATATAAACATAAGTCATAAAAGTTCGAGGGCCCCCTGAGCTTGGGGGCCCCGGTGCACTGCACCGACTCGCCCATACCTAGCTACGCCAGTGATTATATATAAATACCGCTATACTTGAATACAATCCGTGCATATTACCTTAAACACATGAAACATTTTACATAAACAAAATCTAGTAATATTTAATCTAAAAAAAGGTGTACTAAAAATAATTTGCCGCGAGCCTCATCTAATTAATTAGTTAAAATAATGTTTAAATAGAAATAATAAAACTCATTTCTATATTTGTATAATTTTGATAGATAGATTTAAGATAATTTTGCGCGCAGCGTTGCCAGCTCACCATTGATCATGAAAAGAACTAATATTTTCAAAGCGGTGAAATGCTATTTCTTTTAAAGAACATTTTTCTTTTCAAAATTCTATCGATACATTTTTTGTATATAATAGAAAATAGTTTGGCGGATAGGAAGTTTTACATGTTTCAAATAGGAGGTGAGCCTGAAAATTGCTAACTTTGTTTTAATTATCTCGGATTTGAAACGGTCAAAACTTCTGAAACTTCAGAATCTATTAGTAAACATTATTCTTAACCTAAAAACAAAACTATAAAAAAGTTATTGAAAAGAATTTCACGCTACTTTGTTAATACTATGAATATATAAGTAATTTGTAAAACTGTCTTCGTCATAACAAAACTTTGCAAACAACCTTCAGTAAATACTTGCACAGTATAGAAAACATAACATACCGCAAGTAATCATCAAGATAACTGTAATAATATTCGTAATGTATGCTGATATATTGTAAAGCCGTGTTTACTTTTAAAATATGGAACATTACGAGCAAACACGGACTTTTATGGTGTAACATATTTTCAGCAGATAACACTAGAGACAGTCCCTGTCCCTCTCCTGTCGTTGTCGCACTCGTATTCCAGAATGTATTAGATTAGGTTAGTTGTCATACTTCTAAAAATAGTTTTGTTTAACGATGGAAACAAATGGGGACAAACTACGCCTATTCCAAATAATGATGTAATTCATTCGTACTACAATTGTCACAATAATTATAATAGTTTTTTTGGTGCTTATTTTTACTTTATCTATGCGTAGGTTTAGAAAGAATTTATAAAGAATCATTTATTTGTACTTGACAATACGAATAAAACTAAAGATGATACAAATATAAATGTTTAATAAATTAACTCTTTCTTTGCAATTATTACGATTGTTATTTTTTATTGAAATTTTTAATATTAGATAACTACAAATAAGTTTAGAAACTAAGACAATGGGCTTGTGTTCCAGTAAACATTTTGGAGTAAATTCTACTTAATTTCTATTACATATCATGAGTTTTTTGTCTGGAACGCGTTCGTTTTCTATTCAGTCGTTCATAGGAAAGGCACTTTTTATGAGCTACAGAGATCGCAACGACGGTTCACTGCTGAATTAAAAGCGGAGTTGGTTTATGATTTATGACCGGAGTTATAAACTTGACACTAGCAGGGGTATAAAACTTAATGGAATTCTACTTTTTAGAGTCTGCAAAATATAAATATTTAAATGAAGAAATAAATAGATGTAATCTTTAGTACGGATCGTGATTTTTTTAATGAATATTATTCATCTTCAACAATACTCGTTATATTAGTTTTTTACATTGTTTTGGTGATTCAAAAATCCACGATCGGCAGGTCTGCGTTAGGTTTAAAACCTCTGTCTTACCATCGCTGGATACTATCTTCGTTTAAATACATTTTATTCGGGGATTGAGGGAGATAGCGTCTGTCTATTACCATTAAAGAAATATTTGTTAAAAAAGGATAGCATATACTTTAAATATACTGTACTGAACGAAATACTATACAAGTATACAAGTGTAACGGTGAAAAATATATTTTACTTGTCTAACCTCATCTCGTTTCTCTTTCACTTTGGATTGAAAGTGAACTAAGAAAAATATGAAAGAAACAACTGCTACCTAATGATTGATGTTGGAAAAAGAAAGAATATTATTATGAAAAAATTCTAACAACTAACACAAAATCTGTGACAGGTAGAGAACTTGTAAAGCGTTAGAATAGAATTGTACGAGTGACTCGAACTTCACCAAATAGGGCACTTCACCAAATTGTTTACTGGGATCCTTATTTTTTAGTGGTCGATTTTTCAATTGTTGATTGAAATATTAGTTGTGAATGATACATAAGTCTAACAATGACGACAAACTAAATATAAATTATTTAATATTATGCTACCTAAACTGACAGTGTCATTTATAGGTCATTGGTTTATTTAATCCTTAATAAATACGACGTGTGATGACGTCACATAGCATACGCGTCAGGAAGTTACACATAACATTAACATATTAACTTCTTTCACATAAGGCTTCGTTTCTATATAACAGATCTGTGTGTGTCAGGCTGCTTCTATAGTTTCGTAGGCGCAGCTCATAAATATTTAAAAGAAATATTTACAACGGTCAAAAGAGCACGTGTTTGAATTTAGAAACTGTTAATAACGAACCGTCAGTAAACTGTTAATCAAATATAAATGCGAGTTTAACTAACCGAGGAATTAGTATTGTTTTTTCATATAATTGTAATTAAAGTACAGTTACGTAAGCATGCGACAAAAACATTCGATTACGCTGTTTAAATGTTTTAAAAATGTATATAATGCTTAAATTACTTAAGTTTGTTGGTTCATACGAAATGTTTTAACCGAATTAATCCGAACAGAAACATGTATACTCTGAATGAGAGAGATAGCAATGTTATATATACCGTTATATACATGTTTGTTGAAAAGAGATAGCACATACTTTACACAATCTATTAAATACAAATCATACAAAGATTTGCATTGTAGGTTTCGAAAAGTCTAGGTCTAACACTATAAAGGAAGTGGAATTACTTTGCTTCGAAAACGAATAGATTTGATAAATTATATGAGCTTCTTTTTAATTGTTCTTTTTAATAATTTCGTTTTTTTATAAATCTGTTTTGATAAATTCTCAACGAACACCTTTTAAAAACTAAATCAAGTAATTAAATTAAAAGTAATCAATAAAAGTAGAATGGGGCGATTTGTTTAAGTCTGACCTTGACATAGCTTTAGCAGGCGAAGCTGATTCTTATAGCTTATTTGTAGAGTATAACAATAAACTTTATCTATAATTTGTTTAGAATATATACAATTATACATAACTGTATATTATTATATAGCAATATATATATACGAATATATATAATCTAAATGTGTTTATACATTTACACCCCAGTAGTTTTTAAAACTTTCAAATTTCACTGAATATTTATAATTTAATAACATAATTAAAACAATTAATTAAGACGGTATATAGTAGTTTCGTGTCATGTAGGTTTTAAAAAGGCTTAACGCAATGTGGTACCATGCCGGAAGTTGATAATCGCTCGGCTTCTCGTCGCTAATTGTGCTCGTAATTTTATGTAGATGAAACTTTCATAACTTAAGACCCTAATGATTTTTATTTTAAGTTTGGAGAATTTTGTTATAAGTAATAGAGAAAATAAGTAAAATCTGTAGCAAATTAATATTTATTCAATATTGAAGGCGCAATATATAGTCCTTGTTAATAGCTCTGAAACGCGCATCTTCGTGGTTCATAGGTGTTCAAAAAAATGTTGCACAGTTCAATAAAACACGAACAAAAACTTGTTTTTCTAAACAAAAGCACAAGACTTAAAACATTTTTGTCTTTAAAAACTGTTTTAGTAAACAAAACACATTCTCATCTGGAGTTGGTAAGATCAAAGGAAAACACGTTTGTTGTTGTTTTTTTAGTCTGCTTGGTTTGAACACGCAATTTGGTTTTTTATGAACATTTGCGCTTGTTAGTTGTTGTTTATCATGTTTATAGTTTCTATGGGACACACAGAAAAACACTAAAAACAAAACCAGTCTGTTCAGTGTGAACAGCTTGTTCTCGAAAAACAGAACTGTTTTAAAATAAAACAAAACATGATTTGGTTTTGTTTTTTGACAACAAAAGTGTCTCTGTGGTGCGAAACCGGCATAAGTGGGCATAAGTTACACCGTGGACACGATACACATGTTATAATAAAGTATTAATGTTAACAAGAAGCTATATTGTGTTTATTAATTGTGTACATGCATATTTATGCTCGGCTCGTGTTGGCAGTGAAAGTAAAGCCAAATTTTGAACCAAGTTGATTACCAATCCAATATATTCGATGTGCTGAATAAAATTGACTACAAAGACGTCAAATGTATTTAAATTAGCATTATAAAAAATATAAGCAATTAAGAATGTCATCATTTTTGCCCCTTTAGTTATTAAAAGGTCATATCTAACTCTAATATATTAATAAAGTCACTATACACAAATAAAGGCACGTAATCTTATCAAACTATATAAAAGTTTAAGTTTGATGCGGTTTGTTTTAGCTGATAATTGTTTCTAACAAAAGCAATGACATTTATCTTGATTTTTGAAACCGACAGGATTTCCTCTCAGCTTTGATAACAACACAAACTCGTATATTCCTCTTCCACAAAGTAAGATTCAAGATTTAAACAACTATGTACACCCAACAAGTGTTTTCTAATATTTCTAACATCTAAACAAATATTGACAGTATTGACTTGTATTGACTCTTACACAATTCTTATACATTTATATATTTAAATAATTAAACACCTTATTCTATTTATTTAATTACGCACTGCCCATTTTAATAACGAGATATTTATGCAAACAAACATCGTAAAATAGTTTGTACGATCCTCGGTTGTTGTTACGCAACGAAAACGTGTTTGCATTCGAAATACTAGTTTTAAGTGAAGAAGTATGTTTTCAAAATGTTTTATTCAGAAAATGTAGGTAACAAGGTTTATTAGCTTATAGTTTTAAATGAATTTGCCGTAAATAACGAAAGTGTACCTTGGAATAATACATAAAAAAACAAGGTGGCTTTTACGTAATCTACTATGTGGCCCTTTTAATGTACCACGTGGTCTTAACCTTCAGCCTTAAGAATGTGAACGAAAATTACACAACCACCTCGACTTATTTGAAAATTGAAACACATTCGTCAAAATCTAACCTACAAAAATGAGGAGAGCAACTTCTAAAATGTCAATCACTAGTAAAGCATCTCATGAATCATTTTATGCATATGATTTAATTTAATTTTTATGTTTAATATTTTGAAATTGTGCAAGCTTCAACCATTACAAAAACCAAAACGTAAAACTTCTCTTTTTGATCGTTCATGTTTATAATTTAAAATCTGTCATGAATAAAATTAATTATCGACTTGTGGAAAACAAAAAAATGAAAGTAATTGTATTAAATATGTATAGTTAAATATGTAAATTACGAGAGTTCGGAATGACTCAGGCTTAAAGCAAGTTATGCCGTATAATGCACTGTTTTACTAATTTTTTTTAATAATGTATATAGGAACAAATGTGATAAAATTCATCATCTCTTTTAAGCATTAATGGCTGCCAAACTCTCGAAAATAATTAAAATTAAATAAAAATTAATGACGCACGACGCATCCGCACTAAGAACATTTCACACTCTATTAAGACGTATGATTTAAAATTAAAACATAAAATTAAAACCAAATTGCTAAAATGTTTTCTAAAAAAACGTAAAACTCAGTGGTTTTACAGCTTTAAAATTATAACTGATTTTATTTATTTAATTCATTTAACGCCAGACTATTTCTGATGTTGAGTCCTATCACCGACTCACAGCTGCCTTTATGTATATGTATAAACATAATCTATTTAAGTTGGTAACAACCAAACTCAGAAAATATAACTCTCGTCCTGGGATCGAACTCGAAGACACAGCAGTAAATATCAAGCATCATTGCTCTCGCCCACTGTGTCGACACGGACATGATTGAATTCTAACAAATTTTTAAAATACATTTATATTCATTAAAGGAACGCATAAAAATAAATTTGAATATTGAGTCACGTAACTCAAAAGCTAAAATGAATCACAACGCATTATCTAATAAAGGTGCAATTTACTAATCAACTATTTTACAGGACAACAATGAATAAATTAGAACCAAATAATTTAATATCAGAAGCAAGGTTACGTATACAAATATATCTTTATTCTTTCTAGAATGACCAATCAATTCATGAAAATAAACATGGAGAATTATATTAGAGGCAATATAAACAAAAATGCACTGACCTTGACCTGTTGCAAGGCCTCCTCGGGCCTCAAGTTCGTCGTCGAGCACATTTGTTGATCGGCCCAGGCTTTGACGGCTGCACTAGCTTCCCGATATTGTTGCCAAAGACGAACTGCGTCTTGATAGCGAGTGCACAGGTCTCTCAGATTACTGCAGGTGTCATTCCAAGCTGTCACCGCCTCCTGAACTGCAGCATCGATCTTCTGAGATACCTCAGGGTCACAGGTTTGTGATAATGGTTCAGCTACTGTTTTTAATTCAGCTAGCAAACTTTCTCGATCGTCTAAATCTCCATATAAATCCTGTGGAAACAAAAAAAGAATATATGAATTATATATAATAAAATGTATTTGTTTTGCAAACTGTAAAAATCTTCGATTTTTCTCAGAGTTGTTTTGTTTTGATATTTACAATACTAGTTTGCATCAAATGCGTAACACACGCCGGTTATTTTTTCATATGTACTTCAAAAAATAAATTCATTTATAGTATTTTAATTGCATTTGTTCCATTAAATATCTATTTGAGTTTTATATTATATTAATTACAAGGCAATGAATTACAACAGTTATGAGTATTAGGACGCTAAAGTATATAAACCATATATGTAATGACAAAACTAAATAAATATATATATATATTATACATATATATTGCGTTAATTAATTACCGTACTTTACAAGCTATCAACCTAATGATAATTTTATATATAAATTTAATAGTTTTAAAACTATTTAATTATTTAAAAAGTAGAATAAATATATTATGAAATAAAATATACTGTAAGATTTTATAATAAAATGTAGTAAATATATATATAAGGCTGGTGTACTTTGACAACAACTGATATCAAGCAACATGGCAAATGTTGCTCTTCAAAGACACCCAGTTGGAATTTGCAGACAACAACACATTTATATGACTAATACAGGTAATTCTAAAAACTGTGGCTTCTCTTCCATTCTCGCTTCGTTTCACTTCGCTTCTACTTTTTATTCAATAAAGCGTTTAATAAATCATAAAAATGTATTTAAACATCAATATCTTGAAAACCGTGACACTTTGCATAATAGTATTTACTACTAAATAAACTTATTCTTTTATTTTTTTAATATCCAATTGACTAGTAATTTATAAAATAATAATTATATTCGATTTAATCGCTCTCGTTATTTTTAAAAGAATTAAGAAACTTAAAAACAATAAATATAAATAATATATTTGTAAAATAACAAACGGTTTGGATTCTGTATTTTGTAAATAAAGAATTATCTTTAAATAAAAATATTATTAACAATATTTTACCTAAATATAAATAAATAAATCAATTGCAGAAATGATTTAATTTCCAGTTAGAAGTTCATAAGTAAATAACTTTCCATAAATCTGCATGACACGATATATATACCGGCTTGCTTCTTATTATTGTTTATATTTAATTAACCGTTTCAATTAGTTTTATTATCATTTTAAAGAGATCATTTATAGCACAAATAAAAAACATTATTTTATAATAAAAACTGTTAAACAATTATTAAAATTATTATTCTATTTTGCACATCTGTTTAGCATATGTTTTACTATAATTAATCTATTTTTAATTAACAAACACTAACATAAATATAATTAATAATAAAATATACTATTAAATGTTTGTTATAATTTTATAAAATAATATTTCTTTAAGAATCACTTTCTTTCACTAAATCAAAAATAAAATTATTAATCACAGAAGATAATTAAATTAAAAAAATCACTTTTAATTAAAATTAAAACAAAAAAAAACACACGTTGTTTAGATATTTAATAAAAAAAAAATTGCAGGTTTCGTTGTGTGATAGTCTATACAAAAACGTCTCTTATCAATTTTTGTAATCAGTACTTCGATATTTATAGATTTTCTCGTAAAATGCCACATAAATTTCACATTCAATTTAAAATATTATTTTTGTTATTAACGTATTGTCAGTACCGGGAAATTTAAAATAAAATTAATTACATTCCAGTTAATATTATGAAATTTACTACACGATATTCACGTGTTTTTACTACGACTGCCTTCTGCGTGCTGTGTTGTCTTTTGTACGGCAAATCTAACACAAATGTTTTATACCGTGTATTGCTTTAGTTTGCGCCGCTACTTCTCCTACTGCTGGTACAGCCGTGCCGTATTATTTCTACGTTTTACGTCTCACTTCGTCTCCCGGATCCAAAATTAAACTTCACCGTGTTGTGAAAATTCTCCATAGCATATAAGCTGGAGTGATTAATTAGAATCAATTATGAACTGTATCGTATAGTAAACTAACCGTTTTGTTTATATAAAAATAGGTACAATGTTTTTGAGGTTAGAAATTACTCGCGAAGCATTGCTTTTCTTTAATATTGTGCAAGTGCATCAACTTACAATATTTATTAGCTCTTAAGCCTAATTATTTCACGGATACTAACACATATTAGACAAAACTTTTTATAACTATACAAACAAATAAAATGTAAGGTAAATTTTTATTATTTTGATTTTTTAATTTGGTTTAACCTCGGTCTATTTGCGATGTTGAATTCTATCACCGTTGGTACTGTACACTGTATACAAATAATATTGATGGTACGTGAAGTTAATGTGAACTGGATATGAATTTAAAAAGAATCAGTTCAAATCGCGTCGCGATCCTCAATAATCTATAAAACAGTTTAATTAAATTTATTACAATTTCTTTTTGTATTATTTGATAACGCGTATCATCTCTATTGGAATTATATATTATTGTTTTAAATTTATTCTTAATTTTAAAAAGGGGAATTTAAAATAAATGTCTATTATTGATCTTAGAAATAATGAAATCCATAACTATGATAATTCTGTCACAACAATGGTTTCTTTGATTTAAAAAATTAAATTTATTCTTCTAAATAGTACGAGAATAAATTAAAACAGTTTATAGGTTATAAAGTGTTACTTTTAGGCATTCACGCCAGGTGGCAGTAGTTGATACAATGCATTCAACTTATTCTTCAATTTAAATACATTTAAATTGCAAATTGTGGAAAGTATATATATATGGATATATTTATTCCTTTATCTAATTTATTTTAAAAACATTCTTTAGAGAAACTATTTAAATCAACATAATATTTAGCAGTGAAATAATATTTAATTATATGACAATCATATTTACAACATAATTTTAATTTGTCAAGGAGCCAAACATTAATGGGTATATTTAGAATTAGTTCATAGTAAGTACGTCCGTTACAAAATCATCGTAATTTAGATAATTTTAATGTTTAATTAATTTCAAGTTTGCCAGACCGTATCCATTAGTTGTTTCGAAATTGCTTTTTACAACTAATGCATACCGATATCTTTTTTCAATGGTTTATCAAAATTGACCTCTTTTAAATGTATTTGAACTATAATTTGAAGAATTATATCACTGTACCAACGAGATATATGTATTAAATTAATTTATATCATTATTACCATAATCATGGAACATATTTGTGTGACACTTACCTCTAGTCTTTCAGTTGCCTTCAGCAGCCTGTCGTAGTCCACTTGTCCTTGAACTGTCAGCAACTCCATCATGAAGTCAGCTTCCTGCACAGATTGCTGCACAAGCTCCAACTGTCGCTCGAAGCGCCGCCATAAAGTTAGACGGTTCTTCAGAAGACCAAGAAGTCCAAAGCATCGTTGTTCCAGTGCAGAGTGATCATCTTGCAGCTGAGATATTTCGCGCTCAACTTTCACAGGAGAAACAGACACCCGCAGTCTCATTGGTAAGGTGTGGAGAAGTTGTCTAAGTTCCATGATCTCCTGCCACTGTACGATCAAGTCCTCTCCAACGGCGTTGCACTCTTCAACAGCGGCTTGGACTAAATCGCTGCCCATTTTTTCAGTAGATTCACACTGATCCAACCGGACGTTAGCAGATTGTTGATTTCGGCGTAGTTTCGCTATTCCAGTTTGGATTCTTTGCAGACGTTCACGTAGTAAGATGCTGCCATCTAGTTCTTCAGCTATTTGGATTTCAAGCCTATGTGCTTGTGACAACAACGCACCAACCCTTTCAGATTCAGCTGCAGGGAGCAGTCCTTGACGACCCAGTTCATTTTGGATGCACTCGATGCGTTTGCTCATAACTTGCAGACGTTCGATGTATAGATGAAGTTCTTCTTCATTCTTGATGATACCATGTAAGCTATTCATGTCCAGTTGTAATTCCTGGAGTTCTTTCTCCAGCATATCAAGTTTCTCGTTGACAGGAACTCCTTGTGCTGATATACTTTCTATAGCAGCTGTTTGAATGGAATTTATTTTGTTAGAGACATTCTTCCAACGTCCTTCGATCTGAGAATGAAATTGTCGTTGTAACATTTCATCAGCTACAGGAATAATGTGCATGGCGCGCTCAAAATTATTTCCAGCGTCTTTGCGAACATTGTTATGAACTTCATGTTGTGCTTTGAGTTCCCAGAAATGTCTCATGTTTCCTGAGGGTGGTATTTTAGAATCTGGTGACACAACGATAGTGGATAGTTCTCTTTCAGCGAATTTAATCCAATGTTCAAGCTTGTCAGTCATTATATCGTAAGACGACCAGGTTTCTCTGAATGTTATTAGTCGTCTAAGATATTCACTAACTTCGTCCTGGAGCCTGAGGATCACGTCCATGGCATCGTTATGACTTTGTTCGACTCCTGCACAGGTAACTAGTTGTTGCAGTCTATCAGCTACTTCGATGAGCTGCAAGAGTTTTGCGTGGTGGTGTGCAATATCGGAACTGAGCGATTGATATAGATTTATATACTGATCGTAATCTGCAGATGTTACTGTTGATAAATCAGGAACACGTTGTTGTGCTACTTGAAGCCATTGCCATTCTTCTTTCATGCCTTTTTCTAAGACTGTCCATCTGGACGCTGCTAGAGCTAATTGTTGAGATCTTCCTGATGCTTTGTCCAATATGAATGTAGCTTTCTCATGCAATTCTTGATGAAGCTCAGCATACTTTGCTCTAGTATCTAGATCTAGATTGCCTTCTAGTGACTCTAATATAGCTCTACAATGACTTAAATTCACGAAGAATTTTCTATGCTTCTGCATCTCATCCTGAAGTTGTTCCAAGCTGCTCACAACGATTGGACCTTCCACCATATTATCAGCAATGACTGTAATTTGTTCAAACTCTTTTAAAGTTTGCTCATACTCTTCAGCTAATGCAATTAATTGAAGAAGTCTGTCTCTTTCTAATGTTATAGCATTCTCTGTCTGTCTTGTAGTCTCATGAGACACATAAATCTCTTGAGGTATTTCTCTTCCTGGGAAATCTCGCATTAAACCTTTTGCAGTTTTTATTAGGTGAACAGTTTTCAACATATGACTTCGATTGATTATTTCAATTTGTTCCAATTGTTGTAATTTGTCTTGTGTGGGAATTTCGGAAATAGTTAAATCGTCTAATTCTTGTTTTACATCGTTGACAAGTCGTGATATATTATTGACGCCATTCAAAAACTCTTCCCATCTATTTAAGTCTTGGGTAGCCTGTTTTTCATTTTCTTGCGTTACGTCTTCAATAGCTTTAATTTGTTCCTGTAGTGATACAATGCACTGAGTCATTTTTTCTTTATCAACTTCGTTACAAACATCATCTGTTGTTTCCAAAACGCTTTCCAATTCCTGAACATTTTGACCGATATTGGCAAGTTCTTCTTTCAGGTCTACAAATTCATTTAATCGGGCGACTGTTGGTCCATCGCTGGTTTGTTGCTTATTCAAATACACCCTGTATTCGATAGTCTCCAGCCATGTTGATATTGTCTCCACTATTGTTATAACCGTTGTGCGGATGATGACAATATCTCTATGTTCTACTGCGCATTTCAGAGCATCCAGATTTTGATGAACGTTATTATTTCGCTGCTCCACTGATTCTTCCGTAACAACTTCACTCAATGTTGCCAAATGTAAAATATTACTCAAGTGTGTCGTTCTTCTTGCATTTTGTAAATTCTTGACACGATCTGTAACAACTTGATTTGCATCGTTCCAAACTATTTCAATTTCCTGTGGAGGACTACCATGTTCAACGGTAGATTCTGATAAAATTAAAGAAGATGAATCCGGTTTCTTGTAAACGTCAGATGTCGGAGAAGCTTTCGACACTAAGAGTGACGACTCCCAAGTACTCGGAGCGGGGTAACTGAGTGATTCATCGGCGGTGCGGATATTATCAGGACCTGGTGTTAAAGGTGTATCTCCTTCATAAGTTGGAGACATAGCTTCCTCAATGGTAACGGATGGTCTAGTTTTTGAAGACTTTGTTTTGACAGTAAGTGGTTTTTCATGTGACTTTTCTATTGGCAAATCATATTGCTCTAGTTTTTTACTATCCTTTATTTCAACATGTACATCTTGAGGTTTTGATACTTTATCTTCTGGTTTCAGCGCTGCTTCCTTTGTTGTTACAAATGTCTGACTAGAATTTGGTTGTTCAGAGTGAAGTGACGTCACTTTCGTTGTTATTGTCACGTGGGAAATTGGATCTGTCTTTTCAGTTACAATGCTTACGGTGTGTGGTTCTACTGGTTGAATTCTTTGACTGGATTTTTGGAGCTCAATTTTTTCAACATCTGGAATTTTACTAATAAAAGAACTAGCTGCATCAACCCGATCAGGAGGAGATGGTGACTTAGATCGTTTCGTTATGTCAGAATATGATAACTTAGAGTCCAAGCCAATTGGTTCCGAAAATGGTGTGAGTTCTTGAACAGGTGGTGTTTCTTTCATTTTACTTGGAGTATCACTAGGTTCTGCATCATGTTTGCTTTTCTTAGACTTTTTACTCTTCTTTGATTTCTTTTCTGGTACAGATTTAGCTGCACCTTGAATTTCTCCTTCTAAGAAACTTATAGATATAGATTTAGGATCAACTAATGAGGAAATAGTTGAACTGATGCTTCCATCAGGAATTTCCTCAATTTCTAAACTAAATTTTGTAGATGCTGTATCCACTTCAGAATAGCTTGGTATACTTTGCGTTGAAGAAATTTCGGATAATAGAGAATCTTCAGAGGAATCCGGCAAAATAGGCTGAGGGATGTTTTGCTTCTTACTTGATTTTTTCGTTTTCGATTTTGAAGTTTTCTTAGTATCTATATTTTTAGAACCTAATTCTTCTGGTAACTGAACTTGTGCTATAATTTGCGTTGAAGAAACTTCTACAATATCAGTTGTAGGTACAGAATGAATGGATATTTCAGACTGACTCTTAAACGCCTCAGGTCCTTCATCAGGTTCATTATCAGGATTAATCGGGTCTTTAATTAATGGTGTTGGGACGGTTATATCTGTTCTTGAAGTCCTTGGTTTTGGAACCGGTTTTTCCGTAATTTTATCGTCCTTCAAATCAACGATGATTGTTTCACGTTGAACGTGCGTTGGGAATGTAATGGTAGCATCGACATGCAGCTCGTAAGGTTCATCTGTTGATGTAGAAACTGAGGTATCTTCAGGATCATGAATGAAAACATCAATTGTTTGAGCAGCAGTTTCAGTTGTCTCTGGTTCCAATTTTATTGTTTCTATTTTTTCCAATTCAACTGTTATTGGTTCAACGATTTCCGGTTCTATTTTCTTCGGTTCAAGTATTTCAGGTTCAATTATTTCCGGTTCAATGATCTCCGGTTCAACAATATCAGGTTCTATTTTCTTCGGTTCAACTATTTCTGGTTCTTCTATCTCTGAAACTATCGGGACTTCTTCAACGATTTCAGCAATTATTTTAGGAGCTTCTTCTACAAGTGAAACCTCTGGAGATGTTTGGATAACCTGTTCATTTGTTGTAATCGTCGTTGTTTGAATTGAAATTTCCGAGGTGCTAACAACTGGTACTTCAGGAGTTACTGTCTGTACTTCTGCTATCTTGGTTTCTACAGAGACCAGCGATGTTTGTTGTTCAGTATCGGAGCATATTACTTCTGGTTTGGATGATTCCACAGGTTCAGGAGAAGTCTGACTTAATACTTCTACGGACGGAACAACTTCTTGCTGAATAACTTGAACAGATTGTTCAGTTAAGATCGGTTTGGGCTCAGGCGAAGTTTGTTGACTGTCTTCAACAGTAACTGGTGCTTCAACTACTGTTGTTTGAGTTACGGTATCAGTGGTTTCAACAGTAACAGCTTCCGGTATTGGTGAGGTTTGAATTGCTGTGTCAATAGACTCCACTGAAGGAGCTCGTTGCAATGGTTCGCTACTTGGGATTGGTGATGTTTGAGCAGCACTCTCATCTTGATGAACACATTCTATTACTGGAACGGTTAAAACAACTTTGCTTGTCAAGTCTCTCGGCGATTGGGATTCAGGACTGGATCTCACTGATTCTTCAACAATTTTCACTGGATCTATTTCAGAAGGTTCTGATACTGTCTTGTAAGACTCATCAGGACTAATGTGTTCTACCTGTTCTTCATGCAGTTCTGGTTCCTTTGTCTTACTGTGCTTCTTCTTTTTACCTTTCTTGTCATGAGTAGCAATTTGTGCATACGTTGGACGTTGTGTGGAGTCTGTGTCAACTTGACCTGAACTACTAATGTCAGGTGATTGTATAAAAGGATCATCATCTATAGATCTCGGTACGTCAGATTCGTCAATATCTTTGACTTTGATTTTCTGTTTGCGTTTCTTCTTTCTTTTATTCTTCTTCTTATCACCATCATCATCATCAGCTAAACTCAATTCGTCTAATGTCGTTTTATCTGCGTCATATCCGGTGTCGTGCGTGCTGTCGGCTTCCAGAGTGTCGTCCTGTGTCGGCAAGTCGAGCAACTCTTGTGTGGGTTTCGGTGTAAATGAAGAAGAACTAGACTCTTCGCCAACTGGAAGTTCTGTGGATTCCGCTAATGTTGTTTCAACGGATATTTCTTCAATTACCTTAGTTCCATCTCCATCCGGAGAGATAGTCTGCTCTTCTTCCGACATAAAAGCACTGACTTCTGGAACTGATGAATCATCTGGAGAAATTGATTTTACTTCTTTTTCTTTATGTTTTTTACGTTTTCTATTCTTTTTACTACCAATTTCTATGTCACTTTTAGACGATGTTTCCTCGTATTCAGTGATGGCTGGTCCTTCGCTCACAATAATGGGGGACAAAGCGATTGTCTTTGTAGATGGTTCGATCGGTTCGCTGAGTTTTGGTGATTCAGTTGGGTCAGCTGGTTCTGGAGTGATAGGTTTAACTGTTTCCGGAGTGATAGGCTTGACTGTTTCCGGAGTGACGACTTCAACTGGCTCTTCAACTTCGGTAGACACTACAGTTTCAATTACGCTTGTAGGTTCAGTAGATGCAATACTTTCAGGACGAATATCGTACTCCTGGCTAATATTAACATTAACTTTTGATTTGTCAGCAGGATCTATTTTCATAGTCACCGACATTGGACCTTGTGAGGATTCATTTTCAATTCGTTTTGGAATCGATTTATCTGATAAAATAACTTTAATAGTTTTGTGGGTCAAAATGGAAGTTTCATCTGTGGGCTCTTCTTCTGTCGGTTGAGGTACAATGGTTTCCGCATCTTTACGAGTAGTTGGTTCATGTAGTTTTATAGACTCAGATTCAATAAACATAGCGCTCACATCTTTTGCATCAACTTTACCTGGAATCAATTTGGGTTCTATTGATGATTCAGCGATTCCATATTGCTCCTCTGTTGGGACAGGATGTATTAAGGTAAGTGCCACCACATTCTTTTCCTTATGCTCTTCCAATACTGGATCTACTTTAGTTGATTTTTCATCTGGTGGCGGTTTTCTCTTTATCTTTACATTGAAAACTTCTTCTACGAAACCATCGGTGTCTTTAGTGGGTTTCTCTTCAGAAATTTCTTTTACTGTTTCCGTTATTTTTTCAACTACATCAACTTGTTTTTTGGGAAGCTGCGTTTCATGTTCAACAGAAATATCTTCAACTTTTTCAGGAATTTCCGTTTCACCTTTTACACCTGAAGTTATAATTCTTTCCGTTGTAATTGTAGTAGTTACAGTGGTGATTCCAGATTTATCTTCTGTCACTATTGGCACCTGTTCAGGTGTTTCTGTAATTGTTTTGACCACCAGTTTAATTTCTGACAAATTTTGAGTTTCATCAGGTATAGGAGTAGAAACTTCGTGTGTTTCCTGTACAACAAGAGCTTCAACAACAGGTGATTTAGAGGTTTCTACTAATATTTCTTCAGTCAGTTTAACCACAGGTTGTATATCTGTAGTAACAACTTCTATAATTTCTTGCGTTCCTGGAACGATTTCTTGTGGTATCTCCTTAATTACAGGTGACGTAGATAAATCAGTAGCAGTTATTATAGTTGTTTCAGTAATTTTAACATCAACTGGTTTCTCTGGTACAATTTCTTTCATTTCTGGTGTAATTGGAATTGTTTCTTCTAATTTAACTTCAACTGGTTTTTCCACTTCAACCTCTAGTGATTTCTGTGACTCGATATTAATAAATGAAGTGGTTTCGCTAGTTAAGATATCAAGTCGTTTTTCTTGTGAGTGTGGAACGCTTTCCTCTACTTTCTTTTCAATAATTAATTCCTCGATTGGAGATTTAGGTGACTCAATAGCAGAGATTATTTTTGTTTCAACAGTGGTAGTAACAAGTGGCTTCTCTGAGACCATTGACTCAATTTCTGGTGATTTTTGAATCGTTTCTTGCACTCTTTCTGGTTCTTCAGTAGGTAACTTATGCGATTCAGTTGTAATCACAGTTACTTCACTTCTTAGAATTGTTGGTTGCTTCTCTTCAACATTTGGAATTTCAGGTGATTTTGTAACTGTTTTTTCAAGTAGGTCTGGTTCTGCAATAGGTGTTAGTACTGTTATTTCACTTGTTACAACTGTGGGCTGTTTCTCTGTAACATCCTGAATAACTGATATCACTGAAGACTGTTGTTTAGTTATTTCAGGTGTGTTATCACCTTTCGTTACTTCAATAATTTCTACAGATTCGGGCGATATTTTTGTCTCATTTGGCTCAACTGTAGATGACTTAGTTATTGCAGTTTTTATAATTGTTATTGTTTCAGATGGAACATCTTCACGAGTTTCTTTGGATGTTACAATTGTTTCAATATCGGGCTTATGTTCTATTATTTCCTCGATTACAGGCGTTTTAGGTTTCTCTACTTCGGGAATATTACTTTCTGTGACAGGTGATTTTGATGTCTCAGTAGTGACAGTGGTTACTGTTGTTTGAGTAGTAATAGTTCCAGGTTTTTCCACAATAACTTCCGTAACTTTTTCTGTTGGTGTACGTATTTCAGGAACGGAACCAATCACTTCCGAAGTAATAAATGTAGGACTAGATGTATCTTTTGAAATTATTACAGTTTCTTTAATGACAACTGGTTCTTGAGGTTTAATAGATACGGTTTGTTTTTCCCCAATTGATTGAGCTGGAGCTTCTGTTGTAGCAGTAGTTATGATTTCAGAAGGAAGTTCTTGATCCTTTTCAATTGCGGATGTCGTTGGAGACTTAATTTCACCACTAATCGGTGTTGGGACTAATTGACTAGATTGTTCAACAATTGACTTTAGTGTATCATTATCACTTGGTACCTCCTCAATAATTGGTTGATCGGAACTGCCAGACACAATTCTAGTAATTGTTGAACTTTGAATGACTTGAGATACACCGGGTTCTCCGAATTGTTCCTCAGCTAAAACAACAACTGGGGATTGTTCTTCAGTTACATCTACTTCTACAGGTTCTTCAATTATTTCTTCAGTGACGTGTTCCTTTCCATCAATGATGACAATACGTTTTATAACTCTTCGTGTGCGTCGTATTACCCTTCTTGTAACTTGTTGTACAACAGCTCTTACGCTAGAAGTTGATGAATGAAATTCACTACCATCATCCAAAGGTGCACCAAAAGCTTGATCTGAAGGTATAAGCGTTAATTTATTTCTATCTACATAAGTAAAATCCCCTTCATGCACGGGGATTCCCTCAAATACTAATTCACTAGGGTGCGTTACTGTGACTTCTGTTACAGGCTCTGTGGTAAATTCTTCTACTGTGATACCTTCAGGCGTTTCTTTAAGAACCTTACCAAAATTTTTCGTAGTCGTTACACTAGTAATTCCTTTGCCATCCGCAACGGATGTTGAACTTTGTTGCCCTGTGAGTGTCACTTGGGCAACGGTTTGTGATGTTGGGATATTGTCACCGGATAATGTCGATATGTTTGTGATTTGCTGTTGTTGAAGCGTCTGTTGCTTCGAGACAACAGTTCTGCGGAGTTTTCTTACAATAATCCTTCGCGTGCCATCCGGGTCAACGACAACTTCCGTCGTGGTTTCATCAGGTTCAACAAACACGGTCTCGAACGCTTGCGGAACGTTGTGTGTGATGTTAATCTCTGAACTCTTCCTGGGAGTTCCATCGTCGCGATGTTTCGTAGTGTACTTGGCTTCGACTAGGATGTCATCAGGTTCTTGCACTATGGGTTCGCCTTGACGAGGCTTGCTTGCGATTCGAATGGTCTCATGTCCGTCGGACATGGTTTGAATTATTTGTATATTTTCAGCAGGAGGTATTTGAGGGTCTGTTTGCACTGCTATTTCCGGATTTGGCACTTCAGTACTCGAGCTTTCGGTTAACGATGTCTGCACCTGAATGTTTGTAGACTTTGGAGGTTGTAATGGCGGTGGAGAAATCAAACTACGACCAGTTTGAGTCTCAACTTCAAATACAGTAGGCTTCTGTTCTGCGGCTATGAAATCTATGACTGTAGTTTTGATAGAACTCTTAGCTGGCAGAACTTCTTCTTCTGGCATGGAACACGAGTCCAACGTGTTCTCGTTTTGGGAAGCGATGCTTAGTGGTTGTTCTTGATGGGACAGGACCACAAAGGCTTCCTCTTCGTGCTGCGGTTCAGCTGCTATCCGAGCAGCTTCTGCCTCACGTTCCTTGAATTCAACCAAACAGGTTTCCAGTGTCTGCAACCGGATTTGAACCACGATCCATTGCTCCTTTAACAATGTTTGTATCAATATTAACTGTTCTAGCAGAACAACGGCCAGATGACGAACGTCGGCGTACTGCTGCAGGTTGTTGCACAATTCAGTTAGTTCGTTTAATGTAGTTTCCTTGGATTTAATTTCTTCAATGAATTTTTTATGGGAATCTATTTGTTTTTTAATATTTTCTTCAGAATTTGTATCGATGTCGACGGTAATTTCGGTATTGACTGATCGCAGCCAAATTTCTATTTCTTGGAGTAGTTGTTGGTACTGAGTTAACTCACGTTGACGCCGCTCCTGTACGTCAGTAGCGTCCTAAAAACAATACAACAGGTTATTATGTATCATATATAATTAATACTACAAGAAAATATTTCACTAAACATGCTTGGATACTAGAAGCTAATATTACAATAATATTAATTATGAAATAATGCGCTTGTGAACCATGTCATAATTTCTATAAAACTGTGCAATAATATATCGATAAAGTTGGCTACCAGGTAACTCTATTCCTTTTAATTATTAAAGGATCCAACGTTATAAAAAATTTCAATACATGTAACGTTAAAAAGAGTTAGCATATTTAATACAGAACTTTTTTACATACAAGAAATAACTATCCCTTAATAGTGCGACATGTTACGTCATAAATATGGCCGACATCTGTAGTGGTAAAACTACAATTCGAATTTTTAATTGCTGTATCTCGCCAACATTTAGATATTTAATTTAACCAACAATTAAAAAATCGACCCTTAAAAAATGAGTTCACAAATTCATTTAAATTGAATATTATTATTCTCATTTTTCATGGAATAAATAAGGGTAACACCACTACCTAATGAGTAACAGATAATCAAAAAAACTACACTGCTTATCTGAGAATCGAGCCAAACGTATAAGCCTGATGTTCAACATTTCTTAAGCACTATAAATTTAATTGAAATAATTTATTTGTACTTCAAAATTTAATCGTATTTACTAATTTAATTAACGTAATAATTATATAACATTTATATAGCAGAGCGTCCTTAAGAAATCACTGTTGTTGCATTTATTATATTTAAGAAATATATGAATAAATATTTTAATAAATTATTACAAAATATAAATCTGTCAATGTATTTAAATTCATAAAAATAAATTAAAAAAAGATAAACCAAATATTTCTTAAAGTTTAATTTGATTTATGCACTTCTTGTTTCTATTTCAGATGCAATTTTATTAATGGCGTTAAATTTAGAACATTGGAAGTGTTCCAAAACAAACAATAATTTAAAAAAATCAAAATAAAAAATAGTACACAAACTAAAATTAAAAAAACACAACACAAATTAAATAATTGAATCTTACCTCAATGGTTTTAACTCCTTGCTTGGCTCGCGCCAACAACGTTATGATCCGCGTCTTCAGCGACGATAATGTCGTGAATAACTCCTGCGCATCAAGTTCAACTGGTAGTTGTCGAATCTGCGCGTCTAAACGATCAGCCTCCCGTTCATACGACTGAAGATCTTTTTGTATATCCTACAATATAGGTCAAATAAATGTCAAACCTTGCGCCAAAATAATTTATCACTGTTCACTGTTCCCTACTGTTACTAGAATTGCAATGAACTCACGAAAATTCTTCTCATCATGTTTATTAAAAGGTATGACATACTACATTATGACGCAAAGTTTTAAAGATGTATGTATATTTATAAGAGTGAAGTGACCAACCCGAGGTCAGCTCTATTTATACAACAAATGTCTGTTGAATATACGTTTGATCATCAATCGTCTTTGATTATTGTACTATTGTAAACAGGACCGTATTTAGTCACGTATCCCACGTAAATGTATAATTATTTTGGTGTTTTCTTTTGCTATAACCGATTGAATTATTTTTGTTAGTGTTTATAACGAATTAATTTATTTGGGGTATCTCGTTCTCACCAGTGCGCCATTAAATAATTACAGCCAAAAATTAGATTAGTTTACATACATATTAATTTGTTTACAAAAGATTTTTAGTTTATAACTCAATTTCAATTGCATATTTTATAATGATAAAAACAATATCTGTAGAATGAAGAATCTGAATCTCATTTTGAAAAACATTTCTTTAATTTACATTCCTACCAAAGTTAGAGGTTCAATATGTGAACAATGTAACAGTTCACTAAAGGTAAAACATATTATTCTTCGATGCTCAAGATAGTCGTCGCACAGACTATATGCATTAGGAATATAGGTAGATATTTAAAAGCAAGGAAAATCAGGAAAACCTTATTAACTTTATCAATAAAACTGATTTAATCTCTTTATTTTAAATACCCATACTCGTATCTATAAGTTGTAAGTTATGTATTGTAGTGCTAATACCTTTTGAAAGTTGTTCCAGTCAAATAAATATTTTTAAAAAAAGTTAAAAGCGAATTTTCATCAGAAATCAATTATTAACTTCATAAATATTTAGAAACAGAATCCAGTAATGTCCTAAATACAATGGGCTTGTGTCCTATGTCTTAATTTCTATTAAAGTGTACTATATATTGATAAAGTGGGTTACTAGAACCTCAAATGTTCAATTATTTTTTAATAACTCCTTATATGTTAAGAGATATTAACAATTAAAAAAATCATTTTGTCTCTGTAATTATTAAAGGGATTCAACGTTGTACACATTCCAAATGCATGTGACATCACAACCGCTGCCAACCTTACAGAACATAAATCTCTGCTATATGTATTTATATATCAAAATATCAAATAATATTTACAGTTATTTCAAGGAACAATAAAATTTAAATACCATGTCTGCCTTAGCAGGGTTAAATAAAATAAAAACTTATTATTCTTTGACTTAACTTGATTATTTGACTACCAACAGCTACAGAACATTACCACAGCACTGACCTACTCAACAAATAACTGACGTTAAAATGCATTTCACGTCATACAAATATGGCCGACCATTTCTAGCGCTAAAACTACAATTCAAACTTTTAATTGCTATATCTCCGTCAATATTTAGATATTTTTAATAAAATAGACACGCCAATACACATTTATTAACATCAATTTCAATCAACAATTGAAAAATCGACCACTAAAAAATGAGGACACAAGCTCATTAAGAATTTGGGTTTAAACTATTATTAATTTTAAATGTATGGAATAAGAAAATATACGATTTATTTTTCTATCTATATAAATAAAAATTAAATGCTGTTCGTTGGCAAACTATTTTTTTTTTAAATATTCGCAAGAGTCTGAATAGGTTTTTAGAGTAAGAAAAATTTTAAAATTTTGGAAAAAGTTAAAGTTCTTTTATCTATGTGATTTTTGCTACTTTTTGCACAAATTTCGCTTGTAAAATTGTGAATGAAGGCTAAAATAGTGACGAAAAATTGATTCAAGTTGTTTATTTTCAGTTGCATTGTTAAAAAATGTATTGAAATTTGGTCAGCTAGTTAAAAATAAAATAATGCTGGTGTAATTACACGTCAAATAAATACTCTTCATTGCTTTGACTAACTTTATCTCAATTCTTATTATATTCTATCAATTAGGCTTACAGAACAGTAACGTACTTATCTTATTAAATAACAAATACTGAGAATTCATTTGTATTGATTCCATAATTTTAAATTATGAACACGTTTTATAAAACCATCTTCAATTAAGATTACGAGTAAATAAGTTACTAAAGAAGTTGTGATCTCACCAATAGTCCCAATAGCATGCTCTGTAGACTGTCATTTGGCAAGTCTCCCATTCCAATTTCAGATTGTAACATCGACTCTTGCAGCTGATCAATCTCCGTTGATAATGAATCCTAGACATGTTCAAAATAAAATATTAAATCATGCTCATGATGTATTTTCATTTATAAATGAATTACAAAAACATTGAAAACAAAACATTGAACAGATGTGAGATGGACATGCTATGCCACGTTATAAAACGCAGAAGCTACAAAATAAAATATAAAATCAACATTAACATTTAAATTAGGTTATTAAATTTGTTAAATTTAAACTCTGTAGCGACCATGAAATATATTTTTAAATGTTCGTAAAATCTCAATGAAAATTATCTGTGCTTTAGTTTTATTCATTTTACTTGTAATTTATTTTTAACTATTACTAATAATACAATATCTTTTATAGCTTCGCAAAATTTTGAAAGTCTTTCATTTTTACAATCATTCAATCAAAAATATTCTGACTTGCATTAATGATAAATAGATAAATTTTATTTTCGTTTTTTTTTTTTGCGAATTTAACTACTGCTTTTTCTTTTCTTTCTAGTGATAGTTTAAATCTTTTAATTAGGTAATTATCTCTTATAAAACCTCAACAAAAAATTCTTTTGGTGTAGTAGCTAATAACAACACTTTAATTACGTCGACATGTGTTGAATATACAGCTAAGTACATGTAAGGTTAATTTAACATAAAAAAGTTTACCTTTAACATAACATAATGCAAGAGTACATAACAAAAGTTATTTTTTGACAAAAGATTATATAATGTTACATATTAATGTATTATACTAATAATAGATTTTTAATATCTGTTACATTTATTTATAGACAATGTGTGACAGAATTATGTTAAACTTCGGTAAATAACAAAGGGTAATGATAGATAAATATATTATGTTAATTCAGTTTTCGTGTTGTGTTTAGCGGGACCTTTAGTGAAAAAGGTGAGGATCTACAAGGCCATTAAACTATGAAAAGAATTCCTCTAATTACGTATACTTTTTTAATCTTATTCTCCTAACGGTTTTCTGAAAATTCGCTTCGTGAATTGTTCCGCCATTATTTAGAAGACGCCCGAATCTGACTACAGCACGACTGATCTGAGATACGAACACAGAAACACCATTGCCTCGCTTTTTGATGTAATACTACTAACCTTAAAATCCTTTCTTACTTTTTGCTACTGACAAATAAAAATTATAATATTTGTGATATTCTAAATTGAATCGCAATTGAAATAGTTGACTAAGTTCAACTACAAATAAAATATAAAATGTAACTACTACGTAAATGAAACCTTATTTACGTTCGTTAAAAAGGATCAGTTGCATGTCTTCTTTAATATACAACTTTTGAGATTAATATTATGTCGGATTACATTTAAATAATTATCCTTTGACATAAATATACGTTTTTTTTACGTAAATTTTACGATTATATAATGTTACATATTAAATAATATATTACTAAATATTTTTATGTGCATTTTGCATTTAAACTTAAAGTTTCAAGTAAATTTGTATCTGCGAGGTAGAAATGAATTTTAAAATTAAGTTATAGTAAGCTAGCAAGTTTGAAACTGCGCTGTTTCCTACCTGGAGTTAAGAAAGAATATATTTGAATAAAATATAAATTACCGCTTCGTATTTTTCAACTATTGGTTTTCTTTTGAATTGAATAATTACATAATATATCAAATACTCTAGTCGGCAGCGTAGCAACGTTTCAATGCTTCGAAATGGTTTCTTTGAGTTTGAATGTCAAATCCACTGTGTTATGTTGTAATAGTATCTTTGTACTGTATAAGTATAATCATATATTAAAAAGAGGCAGTGTTGTTTTGTAGATAATATTAAAAGAATTAATTAACGTATTTTGCCAACTTGATTCCGATGGTTCAATTTAAAACCTTCCACTTTTTGTAATACTTGGTTCAAACATGCATCTTCACACATAAGATATTTCTCAAATGATGCTAATTAGTTATCATTAATAATTTTCTTTTACCATGTTTATTAATATATCTATTCACCACTACAAGCCAAATATTATTTTGAATAGCATTTATACTCGAAGTACCTATTACCCATGCAACAATTGTATAAATTCTTATTTCTAATATGGTTTGTTTGTTTATAGTCATTAAAAAATATATTTCTCACGGATCTATGATTGGATATGGTCAATTTATACCCAGGTGGAAAACGTAACGCAATATAACCCTAGAATTAGCTTGTAGTAAGCTAGCAAGAGTGAACTTTATACTGCAAGACTATTTTCTACCTGGGTGATATTATATAAAACGACGTGCATTTCAAATTTGTTTAAATAAAACAAATAAAAGTAGTTTAAAAAATGTAGGGTCTGTGTTTCAATCCTCTATTTAATCAGAAAGTATAAATGTACGAGTTGATACATAATATATACACCTAAATCTCGATTTACTCGGTTGTACGTCCTTTTTTTTATTAGAGTTCGATTCCAGAAGAAGATCCGCTTTATATACGATAATGTGGAAAATGCTCCACACTTTAATTAATAACAATTCCAGACAACAAATAAAACATAAACCTAAACAAATTTCCCGAAAAAAAAATAATTATTTAATCCTTATTACTATGCATGATCAATTATAACTGATTCTCGTAAACTCTGGTAAATATTTTTGTAAGACATCGTAAAAATCGTGCAAACCGTGTAAAAACGAGAGGTAGGTGTATTATGAAAGTTGTCCGATCTTTTTGATTGATGATAATGAATAATTAAATGCAGCAAATGAGATAAATAATTAATGCTTAATAAATAACTACTAGGAACAATTAGTCGATTATACAGATTACAGAAATAATCTATTATTTACAAAGTGACGAATTTTCTAGAAGAGGATTGAAAAACAGCATCCCCGAGAATCCTTTTATTTATAATAAAAACAAGATAAAAACCACTTTAAAAAAAAATTGAATTAGATACAAAATATTATTAATATTATTAATGACTAAAAATGAATGAATGAACATATGATAAATGGAATATCACGAACATGAACATGAACAAGGTTTTAAATCTAAAGCTAATAATATAACAATTATAATTAATATCAGATGTGCCGTGCAATTAACGCTGTTCACCTTCAAGTGTAGAAGAGTGTCATCCGTAGTGGTGATGGGCGTGGCTTGTGCGTAGAGGCGTGGTCTATCTGCTCCTGTATGGATTGATAAGATAGGATAAGGATCATAAGGAGAAGTAAAGGTATCAGGTAAAGGTGGTTCTAGGTCATCAAAATCGCTAATTATTCCTTCAGCGATATGTTGAGACAGTCTGTGTGCTTGCGCGTCAGAGTCGTCTTCTAAACCATTCGTGTATGAAAAACGAGAAGGTTCTACAAGGGTTCGGGTTTGTTCGTGACAAACGGGAACTGGTTCTGAACTTAGGTAAGTGCTTTCATCTTTCCAGCTACCAATTCCACCTGGTAAGTCTGCACTCATTGTCCTTGTATTAAGACCTGTTCCACCACTGCCAGATTGTGGACTTGGTTTTGGAGATGGTGGTCCACTTGAACCACTGTCCGGATCTTTATCATCCGGTTTATTATTTGTATCAACTACATCAACAACCGGTTGTTGTTGCTTTTGTTTTTGAATTTGTGCCAAATGTAATTGCCAAGAACATTCTGCATCACTGTAAAGTGGACGCTCTACCCAGAAAGAACCATTCAATGGAAGATAATGATGAATTAGATCCGTTGAAGAAGATTGAATTTCTTCTTTCTTTTCAGGAACATCATTTTGCTGTTTCAAATCTTCTACAGATTCTGATACAACAACATTGGTAGTGATTCTTTCAACAACTGGTGTCGTAGATGTAACAGTACTGGTTGTAGTTTCAGTTGTTTCGAAGATTGTTGGAACTTCTTCAATAATTTTGAAAGGTTCTCCAAGTTGTTCTTCTTTCGCGTCTTCTACAGGTTCTGATACAACTGTCTTCGTAGTAATTGTGCCAACGATTGGAACTTCAGAAGTAACAGTACTGGTTGTGATTGTTGTTGTTTCTGAGATTGTTGGAATACCTTCAATAATTGTAAAAGGTTCTCCAAGTTGTTCTTCTACAGGTTCTGATACAACTGTCTTCGTAGTAATTGTTTCAACAGTTGGAATTTCAGAAGTGACTGTACTGGTTGTGATAGTTGTTGTTTCTGAGATTGTTGGAACTTCTTCAATAATTGTAAAAGGTTCTCCAAGCTGTTCTTCTTCTACTACTTTACCGTCAATTGTTTTTACAATGTTAACACTTACTTGTGGTGCACATTCTTCAGTAATTTCAACATCATCGGGTTCTTCAACAACTTCTTCTGTAACGTGTTCTTTTCCGTCTATAATAACAACCCGTCTTATTACGCGTTTTGTCTTCTGAATTATTTTTCGTGTTACTTGTGATATTAATGTACTGATGCTTGTACCTGATGTTTCAATATCCTGCGGAACTTCCTGAAGACTTTCAACAATAAATGTTTTTGCTTCAGGTTTCTTTTCTGATGAAGTTATAATGGTTGTCGTTGTTCTGGTTGTTGGTATCATTGGTTCACTTTGTGCAGCTTCCGTTAAAATAAATGCTGCTGTGTCCAATGCTGATTTTGAAGGTTGTTTAACTTCAGTGAGTATGTCTGTAATATCTACAGTGTGTGTTGTTATAGGAGGAGATAATATAATATCCTCGGCAGATGTAACAACAGGCTCGCTAAATGAAACGCTTTTAGTTCTAGGTTTTCGAGATTTGGTGATAGTATCTGATTTTTCGGTTTCCTTTACTTCAACTATAGGTTTACTGAGATGTATTTCTTCCTGAACAGATATTTCCTTTGATGGAATTGTTTCTAACGGAGAAGTTTTTGTGACCTGCTCTTCTGTTTCTTGAGTATCAACCTTCGCTTGATCATCAACTAAGATTGAATCGTCTGTTATAGTCTGAGTATTTGTGATTACAGTTTCAATCACAGGTGTCTCTGATATATTACTAATAACTTCAGATGCGTCTTCAATTTCAGGTTCACTAGATTTTGAATCAGAGAGTTTTTGTTTCCTTTTCTTCTTATTCTTAGATTTTTGTTTGTCAGAATCCTTAGGTACAACATCAGTGGTTATTGTAGTAGCAGTTATAACTGTGGCTGTTGTTTCTAGAAGAGATGGTTCCTCTGATTTGGATTCAGATACCTTTTGTTTTTTCTTTTTCTTGTCTTTTGACATGACTTTTTCATCATTAGATTCACTATCTTTTCTAACAGAGGACTCTACAACTGTTAACTTAGATACATCGCCGTCATCCGATTTAGATTCAGACAATTTTTGTTTTTTCTTCTTCTTCTTGTCTTTTCCGTCATCAGATTCACTAGTTTTTCTAACAATAGGCTCAACAACAGGCTCAACTGCTACTACTGCTGGTTTAGATACCTCGCCCTCATCTGATTTAGATTCAGACAATTTTTGTTTCTTCTTTTTCTTCTTGTCTTTTCCGTCATCAGATTCACTAGTTTTTCTAACAATAGGCTCAACAATAGGCTCAACTGCTACTACTGCTGGTTTAGATACCTCGCCCTTATCTGATTTAGATTCAGACAATTTTTGTTTTTTCTTCTTCTTCTTGTCTTTTGGTAAAACTTTTCCATCATCAGATTCACTAGTTTTTCTAACAGTAGGCTCAACAATAGACTCAACGGCTTCAACTGTTGGTTTAGATACATCGGCCTCATCTGATTTTGATTCAGACAATTTTTGTTTTTTCTTCTTCTTGTCTTTCGGTAAAACTTTTCTATCATCAGATTCACTAGTTTTTCTAACAATAGGCTCAACAACAGGCTCAACTTCTACTACTGATGGTTTAGATACATCGCCCTCATCTGATTTAGATTCAGACAATTTTTGTTTTTTCTTCTTCTTCTTGTCTTTCGGTAGTACTTTTCCGTCATCAGATTCACTAGTTTTTCTAACAGTAGGCTCAACAACAGACTCAACTTCTCCAACTGTTGGTTTAGATACATCGTCTTCATCTGATTTAGATTCAGACAGTTTTTGTTTTTTATTCTTCTTCTTGTCTTTCGGTAAAACTTTTCCGTCATCAGATTCACTAGTTTTTCCAACAATAGGCTCAACAACAGACTCAACTGCTACAACTGTTGGTTTAGATACATCGCCCTCATGGGATTTTGAATCAGATGCTTTGTGTTCCTTCTTCTTTTTGTCTTCCAACACTTTATCAACAGATTTAATAGTTTTTTCAACAGTAGGCGCATAAATAGGACCAAGAGCTTGAATTGCTCGTACCATTACAAGACCTTCATCAGATTGTGATCTAGACAATTTAGGTTTTATCACTTCGTTGTCTTTTGGTAATACTTTCTCACCATCAGATTCAGTAAGCTCATCAACAGGCTCATCTGCTACAACGGCTGTTTCAGATGTTTCTGGTTCTGATTTTGACTGTGTAGATTCTATTTGTTTTTTCTTTTTCTTATCTTTAGACTTTTTCTTACTATCATTCGGTTTCTTATCTTGTGAAATAGGCTCCACGGAGACCTTTTCACTTTCTACAACATTGCTTAGTTCAAGCACAGGAACAGTTGGTTCTACCGTAACATTGGTAATAATTTCTGTTATTTCACAAACTGGCTCCTCGGATTTTGATTCAGAAATTTTTTGTTTTCTCTTTTTCTTGTCTTTCGGTTTTCTTTGATCAGTATCCTTTTCCTTTTCTTCTAGCTCAGGTTCTTTAGGTATTTCTTTAGAAGTAATGATTTCTTGAGTAATAGGCAATATAGATGTAATTTCGGTAATTGTTGTATGTGATATTGTTGGAGCTTCTTCTATTATTGTAATTGGCTCTTCTTGCTGCTCTTCCTGAACTATTGTATCACTTACTGTTTTTACAATATTAACAGTTACTTGTGGAGTACCTTCTTCAGTTATTTCAATCTCTTCTGGTTCTTCTACAATTTCTTCAGTAATGTGCTCTTTCCCATCAATTATTACAATTCGTTTAATAACCCGCTTAGTCGTCTGAATGACTTTTCGAGTTATCTGCGAAATAAAAGTACTAATATTAGTCCCAGTATTGTCTGTGCTAATAACTTTATTAAAACCCTCTTCCGGATCAATAATTTCTGATTCAACAGTTATTGTTTCAATCGGTTCTTTGTCTGTTGAAGTTACAACGGTTGTCGTTGTTGTTGTTGTTGTTTTTATGGGTTGACCTTGTAAAGATTCTGTTAATATAAAAGAAGCAGAATCAGAAATAGGTCCTGAAATAATATTAGTACTTTGAACAATTTCTGGTTCCGAGAGCATAGTTATATCTGATACAGCTGTTTCAATTACTGGTTCATTAATCAACAGTGTGCTTATAACGCTTTCTACAACGGACTTAGTGACATTTTCTAAGTCTTCTTTCTCTTTATTCCCTGGGTGTTTCGAAAGCAATATTATTTCTTCTGCAACAGTTAATTCCTTAATTGGTTTTTGTTCCAAGGTAATATCCTCAACCACCCTTGTTACTTCTTCCAGTGCATGATGCTCAGTTGGCTTATCTGTTTCATTAGCTTGATCTTCTGTTAAAAACTCAGAAATAACTTCCTCAGTATTGTCTGGAACAATTATGTCTTTTATTATTTGCACCGTTCCTTTACTATCAACTGTTACAGAGTCCACTAATTCCTCAACAACTGGTTCATCTTTAATTATCCGTATAGTTTGAGTAACTGTATCTAAAATAGGTTCAGCTGCTTTGCTTATTTCTACAGACTGTACAGTTTCTACATTACCTATAAGTTTCTCTGGTTTCTCAATTTTTGAATGTTTCACTGTTTTCTTTTTGTTCTTTTTCTGTTCAGACATATTTACTGGTTCATCTGGGTGCAATAACATTTGTTCAGAAATGATACTCTTAGCCTCTTCTATTACACCACTGGTTTCGGATATTATTTTTTCTGTTTCAGAAGTTTTACTAATTGTTTGATCAAGTGTAATGTCTTCAGGCTCTGATTCTGAGAGCTTCGTACGTTTCTTTTTGTTTTTAGATTTTGATTTCTTATCGGCAGGTTCAGAAATTACTGATTTCTCTACAACATCTTTAGAAATTTGAGGCTGCTCAGGTTTCTTCTTCTTATTGTTCTTTCGTTTAGGAGCATCATCAAGGGACTTACTTTCTTCTGTTGCTGATTCAGCAGAAACCACTGTTTCTACTTCCGGTTGATAATCAGAGGTGACAGTAGTAGTTTCAGTAACTACTGTAACGATGTTCTGAGGGTTCTCATTAAATTCAACGTACTTAGTGGAACTCTTTTTACTTCCTTTCTGTTTGGGTTTACTTCCTTCATGACTTATTGAGGTACTAATCTCAGTCGCTTTAACAGGCTCGACATTAATCGCATCTGTTTCACTCGGTTTAACAGTGCCCTTCACTGGCTCAGGTTCCTTTAGGTGTTCAACAACGTATTGCCTCTCAGGTAAATGTTTTTTAAGTTTATCAGCATAGGAAACCGTTTGTTCTTTAATGACATACGTTTGAGCGCTGGGGATAATGTCAAGTAAACTTTCTTTAGGAATTGATTCAGTTGTGAGTTCCTTCTCAACTGGTGTATCTATGACAGGTTTCTTTTTCTTATCTTTAGATTTAGATTTTTTAATAATGCGTTCTGATTCTAATTTCTCAGACTCTTCGGATTTCACTTTCGGTACTTCACCATCTGTAATGATGACAGTACTTTTTGTAACTGCTACGTTAACTGGTTCATGTGTAACTTCTTCTTTTTGATCTACAGTAGTTGGCTCACTAACATCCGTTTTGACAACAAATGGTATCTTGCTTTGACTTGAAATCAAAGATTCCTGCTGAATAAATGCAGCAGAGTCTGGTTGGGTATTGGAAGGTTTATTCAACTCTTCTTGACCCAATTGTCCTTGTTTTACTAAAGATTTTACTAAATCTTTAGTAAAATCTGTTACCAAAAGATTTTCTATTAGCAAAGTTTCTTCGGACTTAATTTCAGGGTTAATAACATCGACAGTTCCTACATCTGCATCTGAAGAACCTCTCTTGGTAACTGCAGACCATGTTGTTGTAAATATTTCTACTGGAGCTGTACTAGTGCCATCTTCTGAGTGTACGACATCGCTTTCTTTCATTACTTCATCAACTTGTTTAGGTTTTGATTTCTTGGATTTCCCTTTCTTTTCAACAACAGGTTCAACATCAGTTTTCTCTAAGTTTTCTTTAGTATCTGGTTTAGATTTTTGTTTTTTAACTTTCTGTTTCTTAACAGTACTTTTATCTTCTTTAGTTTTCTGTTCTTCCACTAATTTTATCTTACTATCTTTATCTACTGTTTCTTCAATAACAGAAATTGTTTTATTATCTATAATATCTTTGCTTTGAACTTTGTTATCATCAGTATGCTCGTCAACTATAATTGGAGTGGCATCGGATTCAATATCAGGAATAGTAGTTTCTACTTCGTCGATACATTCGCTTCTTGTCCTGGATCTTGATCGTGATCGTCGATTTTTCTTTGTGAGGAATTCCAAGAATCCTTCAGAATCAGGTTGCACCACAGGTTCAAACTGTTCAATGGTTGCTGCTGGTTCCACGACTATTTGTACTGGCGTTTTCATGATCGTTGTTGTAGTAATAGTTTGTACAGAAACTGGAGTTGGAGGAGCTCTTTCCTGAGCTTTTCGTGTTCCGACAATAGATGCCCACGATTTTACTCCAGAATTTTGATATTCATTAATACTCACATCAGTTACAATTTCTTCAGATTCAATACTCAGGGGATCTATCGATGAAGGTGCGTTGTCTGTTGCTCCATCAAAATCTGCGGCAGATGTAATGTCTTGTTTCAATGATTCTTCAGGTTCTTTAGCAACTTCTACTTTTTGAACTTCAATTGTAATTGGCTTTACTTCTTTAGATCCTTTTCCGCCTTTCTTTGATTTTTTGGCTGTTTCAGGCTCATTTACAACTTTGTTGGTATCCACATCAGGAACAACAACAGTTTCTTCTAAAACAATTGCTTCTTCTAGAACAGCTTTGGAGCTTGCATCTGGTTCCACTTTAAGATCAGTTGTCAGTAATGGGGCAGACTCTTGTGGTGGTTCTATGGCATCTGATTTTCTGGACTTACGTTTCGATTTCTGTTTCTGTTTTGTAGTTTCAATTTCTACCTGTGGTTCGGAATCAATTGTGTCTGGCAGTGGTTCAGAACTAGGAATAGGATCAATAATTGGCTTTTGGGTTATTTCAGGGATAATTTCTGGTTCAATAGTGCGATTTTTAGATCTAGACCGAGAGCGCGACTTTCTTACACGTAATTCTTTTTTAGGAACAAATTCCATAAATCCCTCGGGATCTACTTCTACAATCGGTTCATCATACGTAATGTGTTCTACAGATTCAACAACACAAATTTGTACTGGAGCTCTTTGTATTTTTGCAGGTTCTACTATTTCTTTTGGAATTGATTTTTCCTGCTTAGGAGTAATGTCTCCTTGTTTTATATTCGAGGCAACTACTTCAGCATATGATTTACCATCTGGATCAGAAGCAAGAGCTTCCCAAACATTGGTAGTTATATTTGCTTTAGTGTCAATGAGAGCTACAGGAGTTGTTTCAGTAACTAAACTTGTATTAAATTCTATGGTTTTAGTGTCTACCGGTTTAATATTTAAATTTTCCTTTGCTTTTGTTTGTTTTGGTTTTTTAATTTTCTTGGGTTGAACTTGTATTGGTTCTGGTATGGTCATTTCTATAACATAGCGTTCACAAGGAAGTGTCTCTACTTTGACTTCTTCATCAGACCTAATTTGTTCATATTGTTTAGACGAAGAATTCGAGGTATCTTCGCCCTTAACGGCTTCTTCGGATGTTGTAATGATCTTTTCTGTAACTTTATTAGATGGTTCAATGACTTCAACTTCTACAATGTCTTTAACTTCGACAGTAGAGATTTGACTAGCAATAGGAACAGCAGAGGCAACTATATCGGCCCAAGATATTTCACTCGATTCTAATGTAGGACTAGATTGGCTTAATTTATCTACTCTAGGACTACTGTCTTCAAGTATTACATCATCTAAAACTTTTAAGGGATCAATTACTTTCGTTTCATCGGTTATTTTAATTTTCTTCTTTTCATCTTTCTTAAGGTTTAAATCTTGAGGTTGAATTGCAATAACTCTTTCAGCTTGTAAGAAAGTATTTATATTAGGAAGTTCTTCGTCTGCTATTGGAGATTGTGGTGAAATAAATTCAAATACTTTGCCAGAAGGTTTAAATTCAGGGGCATCGGCTGATAAATTTGAAACAAATGCTGGTGAATTTATATTTAATGATGACTGTATAGTATTTGTTTCGCCAGCATCTGGAACTACTCCTTCATCTGATACATTAGACCATACTTGAGACGTGCTAAACGAATCAACAATACCAGATTTTGATCTTTCATCTAAAATTTTACTAACTTCTTTATTAACAAGATCCGTTATATCAATATTTTGCGAATATTCATGCGAAATTGAATCTTCAGATTTTTCATTATTATCCACAATAGGTGGTGAAACTATATCATCAACGACTGTGCAATCAGCTATCTTTTGTTCTTCATCATCTGACCAACTCATTGGTTCATCCAGTAAATTCATCCACAAGTCTGATGAAGAATCAGTTGGAAGTCCTGCATAAGCCTTAGGTTTTGGTTGTTGGAATTCCGCAATTTCTATATCGCCTGTTTGTACTACTGTTATCTTATCCTCTATTATAGGCTCAGGCTCATTTTTAGAAGTACTTAATTTCTCATCAACAGTAAGAATCTGTACCGTTTCCTGTAGAGGTTTTTGATTTTCAATAATATCAACCTCCGTAATTCTTTGTACTTCCAATTCTTGTTCTTTTACAATACTTGTATCTATGCCACTAATGCTTAATTGCGGATTCTGATTAACGATTTGTTGTAACGGTTCTTTATCTTCAGGTTTTGCTTCTTCCTCTAAGAATTTTACTACATCAGATTTTAATTTTGATTCTTTATCTTTATTAGACTTTTTAGAATCTGTAATTTTAGATACTTCTTTTTGTTTAGAATCATCAACAATAGTTACAGAGGATGATACAAACTCTGTAATAGAAATACAGGAATCAGGGTTTATTACTTCCTCAGAAGGAGCAGCTTTTTTCGACTTAGATTTATTTTTTTGTTTCTTAGTTTCAACTAAGTCTAATTTGTCAGAGTCTTTAGGCTTATTATCAATTTTTTCAACGGATTTTTCTGTTTCTATAGCTGGTTTTCCTGTTTCTGTTTTGGTAACATCGATTTTATCTTTAGATTTTTTATTTTTCTTTGATTTCTTAGAATCAACAGATTCAGATATTTTAGGCAACTCCTCGGGTACTTCTTGCTCTTTTACTCCATGTGTTACTACATCTTCAGATACAATATGTTCTTCTACAGATTTCAGGTTCTCAGTTTCTTTCGAAGTTGTTGGCTTTTTAACTTTTTCCTTTTGTTTATCCTTTTTAGATTTGTTGGACTTAGTTTTTTCTGTATCAATCTCTGCTTTTTTATCAGGTTTCTGATCTGGTGAATCGCCACTTACTGAAACTATTCCTACATCTGTTACTACAGTTAAATTTGTTTCACTCTTATTACTTTCAGAAATTGATTCCGTAATATTCTTTACTTCTGTTACTGGTGTGACCACCAAACTATCAGGAACAATACTTTTAAGTTGGGGCGATACAGATATGTTCCTTTCAGCTTCTAAGAAACTGTGAATATCTATATTTTTTTCAATTGGAGGTGCACTAGAAACTTGAGGCAACTGATCTTTAGATGTGTCTTCTTCGTCAGAGAATACCATTGGTTCATCTAGTACATCCATCCATAAATCACTTGATTTATCTATTGGCAAACCTGCATATGAGGACTTTTTAACGTCTTCAATATTTCTTTCAACAGTTTCCTGCTTTTGTTCAGGTTCCACTTTAAAAACTGTTTTAGCAGATTCTGAAATTACGGGTTCATTTTTAACTGCTTTCGTTACTGATTCGCTTTGTTTAGATACTGTTGTATCTTCCTCATCAGAGAATACCATTGGCTCATCAAGAACATTCATCCACGAATCACTCGTTGTATCAATTGGCAAGCCAGCGTATACAGGTTTTGACTTTTCCTCAATTTTAGTTACAATTATTGTTTCTTTTTGTACAACAGTTGTTTCTAATATTGGATTTTCTTCCATAGTTTCCAATATATCAATTTTCTCTAATGATGACACGTTCTCCAGTTCCTTCTTTAAACTACTATTACTGGACGTATTTATATTTAATTCTTCTTTGACATCTTCAAGTTTTTCAACCTGATTATTTTTAGTAACGTTCTCATGAGCTTCTTCCTCATCAGAAAATACCATTGGCTCATCAAGAACATCCATCCATAAATCGCTTGTTGTATCAATTGGTAATCCAGCGTACGCAGATTTTGGCTTTTCTTCAATTTTGATTTCAGCGACTGTTTCATTTTGTGCAACAGGAATTTCAGACTCTTGTTTTACTTCCTTAATTTCTGTTTCATCAGCTTGTACTTTCACCTCAACACTCCTTTCTACAGCAACATCAGCGATTTTTTCAACTTTATCAGGAACACTCTCCTTAGATTCTTCAATGTACAATTCCTTAGTTTCTTCTTCATCAGAAAACACCATTGGTTCATCCAATACATCCATCCACAGACCACTGCTGGAATCTATTGGTAAACCGGCATATGACTTCGGCTGGTCTTTAACTTCAGAAACTATAGCCTCTACCTTATCGTCACCTTTTGGTAACGAATCTAGAGGTAAAGATTTCTCTTCAATTTTTGAAAGAACTGTTTTTGTTTCAGAAACCGGTTCCAATACAGTTTTAATTTCAGTTACAATTGTTTTGGTTTCTACCGTTGTTAAATTTGATTTAGTAACTTCTTCCGAACTTTTTAATGCAGCTATATCTTGTTCTGGTACATTTTCTTCAATTTTCTTTCCAGTATCATTTTTAATTTCACCTTTTATTTCTAGTTTTTCCGTTTCTGTTACTGGGATTCCGGTTTGATCTTTCACTTGAGAATCAATTTCAACCGCGTCCTCTAACACTTCAGTATCTCTAGAATCAGCAGGTGATAAACGGTCTTCAGCTTTCTTGATTTGACTGGCTTTAATAGTATAATATTCTGTTTCAGCTCTTGAAAATTCATTTAAATTGTAGCTGGGAATTTCATACACAAGACACGTTTCTGTTTTCCTGGGTTCAGATGGAAGTACTTTTAATTCTTTCGGAAGATTTGCTGCTACTTTAGAATCATCTGTCAGTGGCTTCAGGTTTACAGGTTCAGATACCACTGTAGGTTCTAATAGAAGTTCAGCGGGTGATTCTTTACTTTCACTTACTTTATGAGATCTAATAATATGATAATTTCTTTCAGCTTCAATCATAGCTCTAATATCATAATACGGAATCTCATAGGCAGATGCAATAAATTGTTTTTCTTTAGGTTTCTGATGTACTGTCTCTTCTGCTTTAACAGAGACATCATTGGTACTTTCCGTTGATAATTCATGTTGATTATCGTTTGGTGACATAATTTCCTTTTCTTCAAGTGTATTTGTGATAGATGGTTCATGACTTAGAATTACTGTCTGTTCAATTAATTCTTCGGAAATAATTGGATCATCTACAGCTGGTTCGGTTATTTGAGAAATAATAGCACTTGATACTTCAGCAGAAGTAATTGTTGTATCACTTTTACTTTCATCTTTCGATTGTTTCGTAGAAATCTCAACAACTTTTCTTTCATCATGTTCTTCGTCTGAAAAAGTCATGTCAATATCATCATCTAAAACAGACATCCACAGGTCAGTACTTTTATCTATTGGTAGACCTTTATATCCTGATTGTTTTACTTCAGTTTCTGCTATTGTCTCAGATTTAACTGTAATAGGTTTAATATCTTCTGGTATTACTGGTTTATCTTCCTTGGTTTCAATAACTTTAGCCGGTTTATCTTCAGTTTTGCCTTCTTGTTGAATGAAATCAGTTGGTAAAGCTGGTCGTTTCTTTTTCTTTTGAATCTTCTCTTTCATTCGTTTATAAAGTTCTTCATCTTCTTTAGACATAGGAGGTCTTTCTTCTTTCTTCTTTTTATCCTTTTTATCTTTCTTTTTACGTGAATCACCATCACCTCGTTCACTTTCTAAGAAACTAGTTGTTTCCGTTACTGTAGTAGTTGTTGTTGTTTGAGTTACACCTTTTACGGAATCGACCAGTTTAAAGGTTTCATCTTCAACAACTTCTGATACAACTTCTAAAGACTTTTCTTGCCTGGGGCTTACCAAATCGAGTGATAACAAGCCTGAATCAACAGATTCCAGTGATGGTGAGGTATCTTCAGATACTGGATAATGACTAGATATTGATAGTTCTAATAATGAGTCCACGTCTGTAGGACTTGTTATAGTTTCAACAACCTGTTGTACTATTTCTTCAGTAATGGTTTCAGTTCCTTCTAGTGTATTTGTTTTTGTTTCGGTAGATATATCCTGTATTACTGTTTCTGAAACATTTGTAACGCAGGATGACGTATCTGATACAACCTTTTCATCATATGTAACTGATTGTTCTGCGTTATCTCCATTGTCTTTATCACTAGGAATTGTATCAACAAATTCCATTTTTAATTGCAGAACAGGTTGTAATTTGATCTCTTCGTGAGTAATCAAAACGATTTTATGAGTTTTACTTTTATCTTCAGATAATTCCGTTGCCTGGTTAGAAATGTCATAAATTTCTTTCGTGTTTAAAACAGTTTCCGTCATTTTAATCGGAATTGTTTCAGTAAGTGTTGTCTTAATCGTCTTTACAAGTTCAGGCGTAGTAGTAGTCTGTACAACAGTATTTGTTATTACTTTTTCTTCACTGGGTGATCGAACAGCTATTACTTCTACTGGTTCCGATTTGATTTCCCCAGTAACCATTTGAGAGGGTTCTTCTTCTTTATGTTCTGTTTTAGTTATTGTACGAGTAGTTGTTGTTGTAATTGTTGTTAAAACTGAACTACTATCGGTAGTTGTTTCTGACTGTTGTGAAACTGAAGTTGTTTTTGTTGTTGAAGGTACTGTTTTCGGCTTTTTACTTTTTGAAACCATGTAATCCATAACTCCTGCACCTATCAGCTGTCCAATACCTCCACCAATTGGATTTTCCTCAGATATAGGTAAATTAGGTACCTGTGATTCTAACGCAACCTTAGTGTCAACGGATTTTGTTTTAGTTGTTAAAACAACATTTTCCGTCGCTAATGTTGTAGCTGTTGGCGGAATTTCTTGTTCTGTTAATGTGTCCTTTCCAACAGACACAATAGGGTCAGTGGATTCTAATGCTGCCACATCTCTCACCTCTTCTGTTTCAATAGTAACGATTTTCTGTGTTGCTGAAACATCATCTGTAGAAACACTAGTTTTAGGGGTTCTAGGTTTCTTTGTTTTCTTATTTGCAGGTTTAGGTTTTGAAGTAGTTGGAGTTTCTTGATGAGTGTTGTCTTCTGTTTCGCTTGTTTTTGGAGTTCTACTCTTCTTGTGTTTTTTAGGATCTACTTTAATTTTTTCTGGAAGCTTCTCTTCCGGTGACAAATGTTTATCAGTGGTTGATGTAATCTTCTCATTCGTTTTGTTTGATTCAACAATAGGTTTTTCTAATTCAGTTTGAATGAGTAAGGGATCTACCACTGATATCTTAGGGTCAATTAATTTCTGAATTATAACTTCTTCTGATTTATGTGCAGTTACAATATCTTCAGGCATTGCTGAAGTTGTAGTACTTGTTTTTGGAGATTTAGGTTTCTTACTCTTATTAGCAGGATCTTCCTTTGTTTGAATAATGGGATTAATTATTTCTTCGGCGCTAATACTTGTTTTCGGTGTTCTATTTTTCTTTTTGTTTGGCGGTTTTGTAACAGGCACTTCAGTTACTGTTGGTACGTCTTCTTGTACGGTAGTTGACGAGATACTTGTCTTCGGTGTTCTTGATTTTTTAGATTTCTTACCGTTATTTAAAGGTTGAGTCTTTGACTTAATATCATCTTCCTCAACTCCAGATATAATTTTGGTTGTAATTGTTTCAATATTGGTAATTGTAATATTACTTGACTGTGATGTGTTTTCCGGTTTTTGTGTTTCGACATCCGGTATTACTGCGCTGTTACTTATACTTGATTTTGGAGATATCTTCTTTTTCTTTTTACTTATATTTTCACCTTTAAGAGGTTCTTCTGTATCCTTTGAACTCATAGTTGGTAGATCAATAACTTGTGATATTGATTTTATTTCTTCTTTAGTTTCAGATTCTCGAGTTTCTGCTGGTTGTTGCTCCAGACTTTTAGTAACATCTTCACTAACGCTTGTTTTTGGAGTTTTAGATTTCTTATCTTTCTTAGTTTTATTTTTTGGTTTAACCTCTTCTGGTATAGACGAAACGCTAGTTTTAGGGGTTCTTGATTTTTTATTTTTCTTGTTGATGGATTTCTGCTGATCAGTAGGAACTTCAGAAAGTTCTTTATCAATTGTCGTAGTTTCTGTGATAGTCGTAGTAACAATATTTAAGTCTTGTTCTGAAGAGGCAACATCAGAGACACTAGTTTTAGGAGTTGTTTCTTTTTGATTCTTCTTGTCGATTGATTTCTGCTGACTAGTAGAAACTTCAAAAGGTTCTTTAAATGTCGTTGTAGTTTCTTTACTGGTTGTAACAATGTTAGAGTCTGGTTCAGCAGATGGAACATCAGAGACACTAGTTTTAGGAGTTCTTGATTTTTTATTCTTCTTGGAGATTGGCTTCTGTTTATCAGATGGGATTTCAGAAGGTTCCTTAGGTGTCACTGGCGGTTCCGTAACGGTAGCAATTACAATGTTTGAGTCTAACCCAGTAGTTAGAGCATCAGAAACACTTGTTTTGGGAGTTCTTGACTTTTTATTCTTCTTGTCATTCGGTTTCTGCTGACTAGTGGGAACTTCAGAAGGTTCTTTAACAATTGTTGTAGTTTCTTTGATAGTGGTAGTAACAATATTTAAATCTTGTTCTGAAGAGGGAACATCAGAGACACTTGTTTTCGGAGTTCTTGATTTTTTATTCTTCTTGTCATTCGGTTTCTGCTGACTAGTGGGAACTTCAGAAGGATCTTTAACAATTGTCGTAGTTTCTGTGATAGTCGTAGTAACAATATTTAAATCTTGTTCTAAAGAGGGAACATCAGAGACACTTGTTTTCGGAGTTCTTGATTTTTTATTCTTCTTGTCATTCGGTTTCGGCTGACTAGTGGGAACTGCAGAAGGTTCTTTAACAATTGTTGTAGTTTCTTTGATAGTGGTAGTAACAATATTTAAATCTTGTTCTGATGAGGGAACATCAGAGACACTTGTTTTCGGAGTTCTTGATTTTTTATTTTTCTTGTCATTCGGTTTCTGCTGACTACTGGGAACTTCAAAAGGTTCTTTCACTATCGTTGTGGTTTCTGTGACAGTAGTAGAAGTAACAGTGTTCAGACCTGGTTCAGTTGATGAAAGATCAGAAACACTGGTTTTGGGGGTTCTTGATTTTTTATTCTTCTTTTGTTGAGTAATAGGAACATCCAAAGGTTTCTTGAAACTGGGCGTAAAATCAGTAGAAGAAACGATATTTCTATCTGGTTGAGCAAATGTAGGCTCAGAAGTACTTGTTTTAGGAGTTCTTGACTTTTTGCCTTTCTTAACATCTGTTCTAGGTTTTGATTCTGAGACAGGCTCATGAGTGTGCTGTTCTTCAGATGTCGAGCTCGTTGTTTCAGTAGTTGTGATGGTAGTCGTTGTAGTTTGAATAGTTTCAGTTTCTTGGCTAGGTGTTTTAGACACAGTGACTATTTGCACTACGTCAGTGACATCGTCGGTGGTGATTGATTCCTTTACTGGTTCCGTTTTAACATTGCCACCTTTATGAGTTTTCTGTTTCTTATTGCTGGTTTTTATGATTGGTTCCATTGATACATCTACTTCAGCAGTAGGTTTTTCACCAACAATTGATTTTTTAGACTCATCTATCTTAATATCTTTAGGTTTCTTTTGCTTTTGATTTTTTTCTAAATGACTAATTTCTTTCAAAGCCTTTTCTATTTCATCATCTTCATGGGTTTTGGGTTTCTTGGATTTACTCTTCGATTTCTTTTTCTTTCCATTAACGGCGGTTTCAACGTTTGCAGTGTCAATATCTGGGTTAATATCAACAATTTCAACAATATCATTCTTACTAATATCTACAATGGAGGGAATCTGTGCAACAGGCTTCACAGTTGCACATTCGTTTGGCTTCGATTTACCATCTCCTTTCTTTGAGGCCTTACCTGAAACCTTGTCAGTCTTCGCTGTTGGTGTTAAAGCTGGCTCTCCTGTTCTAACAAGAGTTTCAGGCTTGGTCGCAATGTCAGGAGTTTGTCGTTGCGAAGTCGATTGTGTTCGATTCTTCTGTTGTTTGTTTTTGCCTATCTTTTTGGGTTGATCCGTAGATTCAACTTCTTGAATAACAGACACAGATTCAACTGGTGAATCCTTTTTGTGCTTGTATTCTTTGGAGCGTACTGTATCCCATTCGGGTTTGATAGGCTGAGTGTCGTCTCTTCGAATGGTCGTCTGACCACGGGAAGGAGACTTTGTGTATTCCCGATTCTTGGAAATAGGTCGCGGAGACCTTGAACGCTCAATTTTGTCTTCAGAAGACAGTAAATGACTGGATGGCTGGATTTTTGAATTTAATCCTTGAGACAATATTTGAGCGTACGAAAAATGTGACCCAGGTGTTAAAACTTCAACTGTAGGTTCTATAGTTGATGTCGTAGTAGTAGTAACTGTCATAGTTTCAACAGTATGCATTGGTTTCACTTCCGTTACATTGTAATAATCTTGCGGTTTGGTAATTTGTAACACTTCTGGAATAATTGCTGATATTTCTTGTGGATTTATTTCCAGAGGTTGACTTCCATGCTGCAAAATATTCTCATGTTGAGATATGTAACTCTCCGGGATTGTTTGCATGTGATAATCTTGCGGGGTGTACTCATCTTGATATGGCGCAGTAGGAATTTGTTGTTCATACTGACTGGCGTATTCGTTCATCTGTAGAGTTTGTGGATTATACATTCCAGACATTTGCTCAAAGGGCGTTAAAATTTGATGTGCACCTGTATGATAAGTGCCTAACCCTGAACTTAGTAGTTGTTGTCCTGAAGCTATGAAGCCCACTAAATCTGGTAAGGGTTGCATTTGCATGTAGTCATAAACGTTTTGCTGTGGACTACCCAAAGCCGCGAAAGCATCGGGCTGAGGTTGATAATATTTTTGTTCGTGAATTATTTCAGGTTGTTGGGGCATTTCATAACCTAGGTCAACATGGCCCTGGTATCCATAGGGAACCTGTTGTTCCTGGTAGCGCCACCCTGCTGGTTGCGGTTCTAGATTTAGAGAGTGACGATTTTCTTCAATAGAGGGCTGCACTATAATTGGCTCAGCAATAGTCGTCTGTGTAACAACAAACTGTTCAATTGGTTCACTTGGTTGCACTTCTGGTGCAATATATTGAATGTTTTGCTCGAGCGGTTGTACGGTGTACGTCGGAGTATCATCTGGATGATAACCCTCACGTTTTCTAAGTATCTCAGCGTATGTTGTTGAACCAGGAAGCCACATGGGACTAGGAGATCTACCCCGTGGGCGCTCTTCCAATTTCAGAGAATCTGTTTGTACCAAAACAGGATTCTTCTGCCTCGGAATTACTTCAGGTTTTATAATTTGTTTCTCTATTAGAATTTCTGGTTTAACAACATCAACTTGAGGAACTGATTGCTTAGCAGGCTTCGCTGCTTTTTGTTCTTTGGGTTGTTCCCGACGTCTGGGTGATCGCCCACGACGATTTGCTTTGGCTTTTTCAGCCGTGCTTATCAAAATATCAACAGATGAGTCACGAGTTATTGGAATTTCTTTAACAGATTGTGTACTAACTTCAAGGGTCACATTTTCAATAATTCTTGTCTCAGGAACGATGGTGTCCTTCTTAACTTGAATGGGACTTTCATGACGAACGGTTAAGTTCGTTACTTCTTTTTGCTCTGGTTTTTTGTGTTCGTGGACGGAGAGAACGACGGATTCTTCAATTGTTTGGGAAACTGTGGGAGAGTCGAATGGGCATGGACTAGATCTGCCCGAAACGATGTCCGCATAGGACGGACCGACTTCCAACAGACCCTGACTGGCACTGGTCTGACTGGCGGTTGGCAGGACTACTAGGTAGGGGTCCACTCGACGCACGTGTCCAGCCAACACCTGAATCTGCGCCCTGTAGTCTTCCGCTGCCTGCTGCAGAGCCTGTCATCCGTTCCACAAGAGCATTTATTACGTATGATTCGCAATTTATTTTGATTTTATAATAAAGATTTTTGTCAATTTGCCATGCTAGGGGTCACGATTGTGACAATATATTGATTGGCACGGCTTAATACTATTCTAATTAATTATTTATTTATATATTTATTTTATAAGGTTATTCGTATGTTTCAATGATATTTACTGGTGGCTGCGATACTTTATAGCATATGTACATTGAAAATATCGCGATAACATTTACATCGATGGTACGATTAGCGATTGTATGTATAATGTCAGATCAATGATTATCCGGATCGCCGCTAGGTGTCTAGCGGATCCGGATCTGGCGTTCCCCGCTGAACGAGCAATTTAATTCGCTCGTTACGGGCACTGATCTTGCTTTGAAGCGCTTTGACTCTCTCCCGACACGCCTGCGAGCACCAGTAAAATAAGGGCGGGGCGGGGCAGGGCGATGGAAAGGAGTCAGAAAAGAAAAGCAAAAGGACACCAGGAACCAAGGCGATAAGACGATAAGGAAGATGGAGTGCAGCAAAAAGATAATAAATAAAATGCTCCGCTTAAATAATATGACAATAGCAACATAACGAAATTAACTTAAAACTTGATTGAATCTGTCAAATGGTCTACAAGTAGCAAAAGAAACATACTTACTATTTGAGTTGATGTAAAAGAAAGGTATAATATTACATAAAATAACATTAATAAAATATAAAACACAATCAATACAAATTCAAATTATGTTTAAAAAAGGAAAATTAAAAGAAAAACAAGCAACCAAACAACATAAATAAATCAAGTTTTACTTTAATTCCTTAGCACCCTAAGAAACATGATAAATAAACTCAAAGCAATGCAGTAAATGACCATATGACCTAGTGAGAAAGCGCCTGAAATGTCTGCCTCCTGTTTCACATCAAATCGTGTTTGTACATTGTGCAATGATTCTGAGATTAATTCATTTACAAAGTGTGTGTGTGTGTTTTGGTGTATTTGTGTAACATTCCATGACTGTGTACTGTGTATTGTTTACTGTGCAGTGATTGGTGGCATTCATAAAGCTTTAACTGATTTCAACTGAATGTCAATTCAATGAAACAATATGTAGATGTAGGTGTTCGAGTGTATGTAATGAAAGACCGAACAAGCATTTAATAATAATAATAATAATAATAACAATAAATAGAATGATGAAACCAAGAACCCAAAAAGCTGCAAAGTGGAGGAATTCCAGTGAAGGCTGGTGGAAACACCTTGATGAAACATCCTTGTGTTCGCAGCCACCATGCGTTTACATTGAAACTGCCGACAATCGGTTAAGAGATTGGGTTTACATCATCAAAATGTTTCCAAAACTACTTTGTTTTTTACAAATGGGATTTAATTTCGAATTCAGTATGTCGGGTATTAATAGGGAAGTTTACATTGATTGTTCGCGTCGCTGTTTTGTTTTGTAAATGCAAATGACCGGAATGCTTGAAATATTTTGGTTAGCTTATGCTACCTCAACTACCCTAGTCTACTCTAGCATGGCTTGTTGGCGATAAGATGTGGCTGGCGGTCACATGGCAAACAAGGGGTTGATTCCTACCTGTTGATCAGCAAGCGCCTTCTCACGATCGTGCGGAGAGTACGTTGGCGCCAGGACTAATCGCAGCTGCTGCTCAACCTGCACGATCTGCTGTCTCAGCTGCTGCATCTCCTGTTGGTACTGGTCTAGTTGAGAGAGGGATGCCTCCAGGGTGGAATTCTGTTCCTTCACTGCGACAAGCAACACGTCTAACTCCTTCAAGAGATCCTCTGCTGTCTCAGTGACCTTGGAATCACCTCCAACGCCAGAACGGAAATGCACCTGTACAAATAAAATTCAAAATTATTTACAACTAACATTTCACTTACCTGGAAATACTCATCATGTTCAAAATTTAATTCACCTGAAGCTTTTCAACAGAAATTGATATTTTTGTTTTTTGTATAGCGATGTCTCCAAGCATTTTCTCTCTAAGAGCGAGCTGATCGCGCAATGGCTTCTTCTTATGCTGAGGTGAATCAAGAGTTCCACGACTCTTGTCTATCCAACTTCTAACATCCTTCATTTTCTTCTCACACTGTTCCCATTCCTCGGAAGTTTCTTGAAGCAAAGCATTCTAAACATGAGAGTTATATAAATGGTGAATAACAAATATTAAATAAAACAAATATAGATTATGTAGCTATACAAATCTCTTTATAATATTTGTAATGAATGTTTTCTTTAAAGCAATAACTAACTCTCTCCAGCAGTTGTGATTCCACTTCCAATTTAGATTCTTCTGCTTCCTCCAACTTTTCTGGTAAGTCGCCAACGCTTGTTACTTGACCAATGTTATCCAATTCCTTGGACATATCACTCAGATTCTTAGTTACAGCTTTGCAGCTCTTAACAGCAGTCTGTAATAAACATAGCAACATATAACGACTTGTAGTGCACAGATAAAATAATCATTGTTCCCAAACTTACAGAGTAGTCATTTAGTTTCTGCCTGGCCTGAGTCAGGTTACTGAGTTGCAAAGGTTCCACCAAGAACAATTGCTTCTCGTCAACCCAAGCTTTAACAGCTGCATACAGCGCCAAGAATTTAGTCCAGGAGTCTAGGGTATCACCTACTTGTTGTTTCTTTTCGTCCAGCCAGGTTCTAACTTGCTGTAATTGTTCCGTTAACGTATTAATCGTCGATTGTACGATATCCTTTTCAGAATCATCCCTCGATTTCTCAATAATAATTTTTCCATTCTTGGTGACTTGTTCCAACTTGTCAACCACAGCGCTGATCTCAGATTGAATCTGTTGAAGATATTCCTTCAACTGATGAGGTTCCACAGAACGATCCTGTACTTTAAGCTCTGCCTTTTGAATCCAGGTTTGAATTTCCTCTACTCCTGACAAATATTCGGTTCTGACAGTCTTCGCGCGTTTGAATTCGCGGTCTTTCTCATCCATCGCGGCTGTTAAGGATTCAGACAACAATTCTAGGTTAGTCAGTTGTTGTGATACGTCGGTTGGAACTAATTCTTGATCCGATATGTATTTATCCTTAGTTTTTGTGACAAAAGTCGAAACTTTCTTAACACTGTCTTTCACTCGAGATTGTAATTTTGTCAGATTCTTCTCAGTGGTCTCCAAATCTTCTCCAAACACGTAGAAATCTTTGACTTCTGATTGGATCTTCTTTATATCTGATTCTAGATCTGATGCTGTCTTATATACTTGCTCTAAATCACGTATTTGTTGAAGGATCTTCTCTAGTTTAGAGCTTACCGATTCACGAAGCCTAGAATAATAAAAAACAATATTATTTTCAATGTATAAACAAATAAATACAATATACAAAATGCGGAACACAGCAAAATGGTTTAAAACGAGCAAAAATGTATTAACAATTCGTACAACGCTGATGATGTTTTTAAAATAACTGCGAATGTAACTCAGCGTGAGTTTGTTATTGGAAATTAAGACTATTTTTATTTTCTGTTATATGTGATGAGTGTTATACATATTTATACATTCAAAAGAAACAGAATCATATGATCATGTCAAGATGAAGAGAGATGGTTATATTTATATCACGTGGTAAATATATAGACAAGCCAGGTCACTGCTAATTCTAAAAGTATCTACATATAGTTTGTGGTTGCGTTTGCGCAGATGTTACTTAAATATTACAGGTCCACTGGCACGTTTCTTATTCACATAGAAAATTCAGTATATGTTCAAAAAAATCTAATTCTAAATTGGTTTAGTTCTTGTTTTAGAGAACAGAATGAGGATCTACACCACTTGGCAAGTGCACAAGTATGTTATTTACAATTGAAGAATCGTCTTTCAATAAATTGGCCTCTAACACATGTTTTTCCTTGGGTTTACACCTAGAAATATATATAATGTTATTATATGAATTTCACAGCACTTTTAATGTTACACTAAATTAAATTAAACGTAAAATGTTCAAAATAACACAGAAAATCACACAAAAGCACGTTAGGTTGTTCAATCCAAATTGCGGTTTGTAATCCTGGGCCCATCACCTGTTTAGCGTGGCTTCCGTGTTTGATATCTTTCTTTTACAATTCTCGAACGCTTCTTTCTTTTTTTAAATGACTATTTATTATATTTCTTCAGTGAGGCGGTTTGCCTTTCTTTTCTTTGCTGATTCGCTGATTTATTCAGTTTACTTAAATTCGCTCTACTTCATTCTCCAGCCATCCAGAGTAGTTGGTTTGTGGTTCTATACGATTTGGGCGTCGCGACGGTTATGACTACGAAATAGACACGGAGATCTACTACACGATCGCAAAACTATTCTTAGACCAACACATTTCTCCCATTCCCCCGTTTCTGTTACCACTCTCCCTTTTCCTGACTCTCTTGACACGATTATACGAATTCCTTTGGAGTAAAAATTATCTTTTGTCGATATTTTATATGCATTTGTGGATTTTGTACGACTTTGTATGAGTTTGTATTTTCTTTTTAACTTTAGTTGTACAACACCTGCTGTACAGGTATTCATAGCACATCGACTGAAACCTTAACAGAGTTAAATAAAGCAGAGCGTAAAATATTTATCGTCCATTTCACAAGATGTAAAAATATGTACAGTAACGTAACCCCGTATCAAAATTTGTTATGGGGCCCAAGTGAAGGGTAAAGATTTTCTACAAGAGGAACAAAACGCTCGCACTGAATTAAAATAATTATATACTGATTATACGTTATTACTTACAATTAATAGTCCTAGGAACTAAGCTAAGTGCGGCCTTAGAGTTTAAGTTTTTTATTCACGTTTGGGGCCCCTGTAGCCCGGGGGGGGGGGGTGCGTATCATTGATACAGCAGATACGGCGGTAGCTATGCCACTGAATATGCACTTAAACGTAAAGTGACTCAGAACTTTTTTTAAACATTACTAAAAACAATCAACGATACATAATATCAAAGACGTTAGAAATCCTAGAAATTTTTCTATGGAACTGCATACATATTTCTTTCGATCTGAAATTCCAGAATCTGTATTCATTGTGACGTTACCTCAACGATCTTTCATAATATTCGATTATAGCTTAATAAAGTACCGCCCTATTTTAAATTTTGGCACCCCTTTACATTACAGTACATTTACATAACCTCCAAATGATCATTACTTTATATTCTTTTATTTAATTCTCGCTGTTTGTTCAAGACCAGGGTCAAAACTTGGCAACCGATGCCTAAACTTTTTCCTGATAAGCTATTCGTCTCTAATTTTGCACAAACTAGCGTTATGGATACAATATGATTTGGAGCAATAATAATTTTTATTTTCGTTCTAAGATATGCGATAAAATTGTAATTTAAAAAAAATTGATAAGATTTCTCTTTCTCCATCATAATTTTTTATAATATGCTGGTAAATTTGTTAAAGATTAGTTTGAGGAATTACGCCTCCCATTCCCATTCCACTCGTACCAATTCCACTCGTTTATGAAAATACTCCCTTTACCCATATGACAAAAATATAAAATTGTATCTATAAAAATATTCCGAATGTGATGACATATTTGTTATATATTTTACTAATATTTATATATATAAAAAAGTTTACTTTTTACATAATTTTAAATTAAGGTGAAATGATACTTGACCTTTTTTTCTTAATAGGTTAAATATTATCAAAAAAAACATGTTCTTTTATGTTAAAATCGTTTTATGTAAGTAACTATAAACGCGAATCAAAATCTAAATTTTATAACCGTTATTTATGACAAACCCTTAGAAATGTTACCAGTCATATAAAAATTGGAATTTAACTAGAAAATATAGCAATATTCATTTTCAAAACTTATTTTTGCGGTTCCAACTCATTAAAAGTCAGTGGAAGAAAGCTTAAAATGTAGATACGTTATTCATCTAACTACTTGCAGCTTTAGATTTTGATTCGCGTTTATAGTTATTTACATAAAACGATTTAAACATAAAAAAACATGGTTTTTTAGATAGTATTTAATCTGCTGTATAGTATCGCCATCTATATTTCGAGAGAAAAAATGGCCAAGTATCGTTTCACCTTAATATAATGTAATACTAAATAACAAAAATTATTTTTAACATAAATTTATGTTTGCTAAAGTTAAAAGATACTTTTAATGCAAGATTATATAATGTTACATATTAAACTAATATATTAGTAAACGATTTTTAATGTTACTTTCATTTATTTAATGTCTACATAACAGATTGATGTTAAACTTTAGTAAATACGTTAGGTAACAAATATTACGTTACATAATATACGTTTACGTTTTGTGTTTAACGGGATTCATGTTTTATTTAAAATTTCGATAGACACACCTAGTTAAACTATAATAATAGTCCAGAGGTCGATCTGATAACACGTCACTCTGATGTGGACGGTGATGGCGACTCCACGCAGTCTCTCAATCAGACACTTCTACTCATTGAGGCTTTATAATAATTAAAAACAAGTTATAAATATTTCCGTAGCCCAAACGGCTGAGTATAGGCATAACGCTTCACCGCCATTCATTTCAGGGCCCACTACTTTTCAACTAAAATAAGAATTATTCTTTAAAGTCAAATCATATATATTAACCACTCGTTGCTTGTAGTGGGGCAAAAAGCAAACAAGTTTAATAATAAAACAAGACTATTTGCAGATCGAGTAATAAGCTAGTTATATAATGTTGATTACTTTGGTCCAAATAAATGATTCACAGGTAGCGTCGTGACCTATTTTCAAATAAAAATGAAGAAACAAATAAATAAATTACATTAATTAAACTATGTATATGTAGATGATCTAAAAGTTTCAGTGAAATATTTGTATATTAAATTAAAATTAAAATATTTAACTGCCAAATAAATATATCAGTCGGTACTAACAGAATATTAGCATTTCCTTCAAGCCAGGAGGGTAGTTGGGTCACAGAATATTAACTGTGGTAACTTCTCTAATTTTTATTATGATTAAATGTGTGGTACTTAAAAAAAATACACATGAATTCAAATTATTTAAAGTAACATATTTAAAATTATTTTATTTAACGTCGGCCTATACTGATGCTAAATCCTATCACGGACGACCTTCTACAATATTAGCAGTTTTATAGTTTTATAGAAATTACAGTACCCGGTGATAACTCATGCTTAAAACAGGCTGTGCCGTATAAATTTGCGATGCAATAAAAAAGAAAAGACTCATTTACTTTTTTATAATGTATATAGGAACAAATAAGATAAAATTCATCATCATATCGCACTTATATGGCTCTTATAACCTTCTTTAAGCATGAATCGCCGCAGAACTCCCGTTAAGGAAAACTGTACTCATTTTTTAGGGGTCGATTTTTCAATTGTTGCTTGAAATTGATGATAATAAATCTATATTGGCGTTTTATTTTATTCAATATCTAAATGTTGATGGAGATATAGCAATTAAAAATTCGAATTGTAGGTTTAGCGGAACAGATATCGGCCATCTTTATGACGTAACATGTCCGTATTATTAAGTGTAGGTCAGTTACTTTTTCTATGGATAAGAGTTCTTTGTCGAATATGATATCTCTTTTACGTTTTGTTGTTTAAAAGAGACAGCAACTTAGCGGACATGATGTCACTTGTCTTGGAATGTTCTATAACGTTGAATCCTTTTAATAATTAAAGGGACAAAATGTCGTTTTTAATTGTTAATATCTCCTAACATATAAGGAGTTATTAAAAAATAATTGGACATTGGGGTTCTAGTAACCCACTTTATCAATATATAGTACAGTTTTATAGAAATTAAGACATAGGGCACTGTCGCTTAAAATATTGCGCTTTTTATTTATTTACGTTTAAGAACAAACACATCCAAGATAAACTGAAAAGAACGATGTAGCTGTAGCAATAAAACTCCGTATTAAATCCATTAAAAAAATTAATGTATTTTTAGTAAAACATTTGGACATAGAAAGCTACACCCCTGGAATATGCATACATACAAAATATTCGCATTCAACACATGTTATTCAGCAGTGTGTTCTGCACCTGTTACCGCTGATCTATCTGACTCTCGCGCACTCGTGATCTGTGTAGCAATGATTCTGTGAGAGAGTGGGACGGGTGTATGACAATGTAGCGCCGGGACACCACCCACGGCCAGACAGACCTGCAGATACTGTCTACAAGACACACACATGCACAACGGTCTACGCAAAGGTACTATTTCAAACGATGACGTAACTACGACTACTAATAAGACATTGAAAGAACGGCCTACAATTTTGATATAAAATATTCGGCAAGCGTACAAACTTGTGTAAACAAGAATGGATATATATAAAGTTTACAAAATAAGCAAACAATGTAGGAATTATATTTGTAGATCATTAGGTAATATATGTTGTTTTGTGTAAAAAGATTTAAGATAAAGAAAATAAAAACTGTAGGAATTCTTGAAAGCAAAACGATTTAAAAAAAAATGGAACTAAATATAAGCGAGTTGTTGAAGGTTTAAGATTTTGGTCGTGAATTTATTATACTGCTTTTTTTAACGAATTTAAAAATAGCTGAAAGGTTGTTAATAAAAAATGCAGTTGCTTTGAAACGATGGCTTTTCGAGGATGGGGAGAGATGAACCTGTGTGTTTGCAAGATAGTTTTCAGCTGTCTCTAATTTTGTTTTAGATGTTGTTGATCCTACATGGTTATAAATGGGCTTGTGTCCTCATTTTTTAGTGGTCGATTTTTCAATTGTTGATTGAAATTGATGTTAATAAATGAGTATGGGCGTGTCTATTTTATTAAATATCTAAATGTTGACGGAGATATAGCAATTAAAAATTTGAATTGTAGTTTTAGCGCTAGAAATGGTCGGCCATATTTGTATGACGTGAAATGCATTTTAACGTCAATTATTTGTTGAGTAGGTCAGTGCTGTGGTAATGTTTTGTAGTTGTAGGTATTCAAATAATCAAGTCAAGTCATAGAATAATAAGTTTTTCTTTTATTTAGCCCTGCTAAGGCAAACATAATATTGAAATTTTATTGTTCCTGGAAATAGCTGTAAATAATATTTGATATTTTGATATATAAATACATAGAGCAGAGATTTATGAGCTGTAAGGTTCGTAGCGGTTATGATGTCACATGCGTTTGGAATGTGTACTACATTGAATCCCTTTAATAATTAAAGAGACAAAATGACTTTTTTAATTGTTAATATCTCCTAACATATAAGGAGTTATTAAAAAATAATTGAACATTTGAGGTTCTAGTAACCCACTTTATCAGTGAATGATTACGCGTATTGCCATATTTAAATTAAATACAAAATACAAAATTAAATTAAAGCAGTGAGTGGGAATGATACTAAAGGTTGACAAATAAAAAACATTATTTACAGCACGCAGGAACAAAGTGCAGTTGAAACAGTTGATTTGAGTTCCATGCATCAAAACAAATCAAAACAAATCAAACAATGATGTCACGATAGGAATATTTGCCCAGTGGATGGCAAACACGTACTGAAGATTGTTTATGACTTCTAAGAAAAATACGAGTGCAAAAACACACGCAATATTCAATAACAGAACAAATTCTAAAACGATGACTTAACAAGTAAATATAAAAAATTTAATAAGAATGTAAATATCTCAAAGCAGTAGCTAGCTACTAGCGGAAGCATTTTTATAAAAATATAGACTGCAGAATTAAAAAAAGTTTAAGTATAACTATGAAAACTATATTTTCTAATTATTCACTGTTCTTATGTGTGTATATACTGGCCGTGTTCGAAATACGAATTTAGAACAGAAGGCCATTTGATGCGTATTTAGAAAATGTTTATAGAAACGTTATTGGTAGTTGGGAAATTGTCTTTGCTTTATTAGTTTCGGAAAGGTTATGCCAATGCTTTAAGGCTCCACTTTTAGGTCTTCCACTAATGGTTTTAAAAATATGAGTGTCTATATTAAATAAAAAGTAAAGAAAGATCACACTTTTGGATTAAATTTTTCAATAAAAAAAATAATATTTCCGCAGCAAAAAAAAAAATATTTTCTATAAAAGAATAATATTTCCGCCGTGGAAAAATAATACTTTCAATTTTAACTCTATCGCTAATTAATATATGTATATTTTTTTACATCCCTAATGACCCTACAACAAAAAGCAATCATGGGATTACCTGCAATATACATTGTAAGCAGGGGCGGCCGCGAGATTCAAATAGATATAGAGTAATGAATTTTTCTACTTGGGTTGTTGCGCGAGGATGCGAGACCCTTAGGCCGCCTCTGTCTTTAATTATCGAGCCATTGCGGGAGAAATGAACTTGTGGATGCAACTGGTTATGTTACAAACGTCATACTGCTAAACAACTAAAGACAGCGTTCTCATATTATAGCGCATCGGTTCTACGTCCTTCTTGAAAAGAAGTGTTCCATATGGTTTTTGTTGCAACGAATAATGCTTTCATTAGAAAACTTGATACCATCATCATCTGTACCAGAGGTAGCCAAATTGAATAGAATATTAAATAACAAATATCATAATTGACAAAACACAGCATTTTTAATTAAATTCACTTAAGAATATTTAAATTTTAAGAAAGTGATAGACTACAATTAGGTCAAAGTCAAATTTCTTATCGAGTTTCGCGGTCTGCAGTGAAAACGAATTCTTATTGTCGCCGGTTCACTATCAAATTTTTAATCACAAACTGCGGTTGAATATTAATGAATACCATTATTTTATGACGTCTAAAGGAAATGTAATTTAAGAAGATTATGACAATTAAAATAACACTTTACTTTATTTTTCCTAAAACATCTATATATTCATTATATACACTGGAGCATATATATTATAGTTCAAATTACGAGAGTTCGACGGCGACTCATACTTAACACAAGTTGTAGGTATAACTAACTTGTGTCGATATAACTAAAAAGCACTGATTCACTTATTTTTCTATAATGTATATAGAAACGAATAAGATAAAATTAATTATCGTATTATAGATTTATACCGCTCTTATAACCTCTTTTAGTATTAGTCATTCATAAAATCACGTTGAACATCAAGTTACGTTGTTATTATTTCGATTTACGTAAATTTTAGAAATAGCTAAGGCTGGGTTCACACGACATTTTGCTGCACGTTTTTTACAGTATTCGTTTTTAAAAGTATAATCAGTGGGATGTTCACACGGTAAATTTTTATTAGTAAAAACGTGTAGTCGCAGTTTTCATACGGTAAAGTAAATGTACTAAAATGAAATTTCCTTTATATTTAAGGTAAGTAAAGAATTGAAAAAACGCTGTTATATATATTAATTTCATGAATTTTGAATAGTTCGAATCGTTGTTAGATTTGTACTGCTAGAATTTATGCGTTAATAACATATCTTAATAAAGTATATATCAAATTAAAGCTAATCTTTATCTCTATATGATAGGGGTTGCTAACTGTTAAAAATACATAAGAGCGAGAGAGGGTTAGAGCACGACACCGTTGTCAGACAAGGACGCAGTGTGCCAGTGACTTATCGTAAATTCACCTTGTTAGTATAGAACAGTTACTATAGTGCCCTCTAGCATTAAAATATAAATAGAATAAAAATCTCGACTAAAATAAAAACTGATTGTCTACAATGAACTTTCCGGAAATAAAAAGTATTAGGTCGTTGACCTAAATCCATTCCATATTTTCTATATCAAAGTTTCTGTACCATCCCAACCTCGTTCCAAGAATAATAATATGCAAATGAGCTTTCTTCAAGACGTTCAAGTCAACTGCAGATAGATTTACTATGTTCGTATAGCTATGTTGTTTTCAGCTTGTGCGTGTGATTTGCACATAAATATTCAAAATATAAAAAACAATATTTCTTAAAATAAACAATAATTATTATTTTTTTTAATAATAGTACTATTCTGTATCACGCTTCTAATTTAATTCGCGAGAAAGATTTGTGCTTCCTGTTTAACCGTCCAAATTATTTATACATTTTTGATCTCTAAAAAAACATGTTGCTGATTCATGTCAAGGATGCGTCCAACATTCTTTCTGATGGTGGTTTGCTTCAGGAATAAGAAATAGATATAAATAAATAAGTAAACTCACTGTTTGTATTCGTCGGTGACTCGTTGTAACCGTTCTCGCAGAGCTGACGCGGAATCCGCGTGCACCTCCTCCAGGAAGCCAAGCACTGAGCCTGATAATGATGTGACAGATTCGAACTCTGAATTAAATTCAATAATTTCGGTGGATAATTGCTGAAAGAAAAGAAAAATATCGTTTAAGAAACAAATCGATAATTTTTTGATTACACACTGTTAAACACGATCATGTATATATAGTGTAAATTTAACATAAGAAAGTTTACATTTTACTGTAACATATAAAACATTTTTGTCTTTTGTTGCTGTTTTAGTAAACATCTGGAGTTTGTAAGATCAAAAGAAAACACGTTACTTGTTGTTTTTTAGTCTGCTTGGTTTCAACACGCAGTTTTGTTTTTTTGTGAACATTTCCGCTTGTCAGTTGTTGTTTATCATGTTTATAATTTTTATGGGACACACAGAAAAACACTAAAAACAAAACCAGTCTGTTCAGTGTCAATAGTCTGTTTTAAAATAAACCAACACATGTTTTTGTTTCGTTTTTTGACAACAAAACTGTTTTCAAAACTATCTCTCTGGTAAATCAAATAAGTACCCATGCGCAGTAACGAATTATTGAAATACCATCCGAAATTGCTTGGTGCTGCATCGAATAGGTGCAAACACGCATTTTTCACCGTACATGGATTTTAAATATCATATTAAATGTACGCATAAATTTATTTAATCGTATAAATAAGTATTTGCAAGTAAATTTTTGGTTCTATTCGTAAAAACCTACTTCCAATTATGGTAAAAAAATGCACGTGTAAACGATGTAGCAATTTGGCCGTAACTTTTTTTCGAATAATGTACAACCAGCGTGTAAAACTACTAACGGAAATGCAGTATAACATAACATACCAAAAGGTATCCTTCGACAAAATGTTTATGAATTGCTTTTGTGTTTAACTTTTATATAAAACAGTTATAAACAAAAATAAAAAAATATATGATATAATGAACCATAAACAACTTTTTTAGGAATTATAGTTTTCTAGATGATCGCAAAAACTCGATAGCAACCTCATTTTCAAGATGGCGACTAAATAGGGGCGCTTTCCTAATCAAAAACTCAAATTTAAATACAAGTTTGACTCATTTACATGATCTGCCTACCCTAAATTCATGCTTCGATGCTGTATTTACTAAACTAAAGTTATAAAGTATGATTCTCTCACCTCCACGGCATGCTTGGTGTCTTCGGTAGCGGCCTTGGACCTTACAATAAGGTCCACATGACTGTCACGCTCTTTATAGCGATTCAGTTGACTTTCAAAGCCGCTCAATGAAGATTCAAATCTTTCCCAAACGTCTGCAAGGCCAGTTAGCGCTTCTCGACGAGTTTCAAGGCCAGCAACGAGGTCTCCCCACTCGTTTACTGCAGCTTGGGTCTGACTTGTGATGGTTTCTTTATTTCTAGGATCTGCAGCACGTGTTATTTCGTTTGCACGCTCGTTTAGTAGGTCCACTTCGTGTTGCTGGTTCTGAAAGCAAACGTAAAAGTACATCAATGCGAAATTCCATTTCACTTTCATTATACAACGATTCGTAACAATTAGAAGTAAGTACTATTAAGTAATGTAATATTTTTAACCAACACAGCGTTCGATTTATTATTCACCGAAACCTAATATATATAAATCTACGATATGATGGTGAATTTATTTCTTATTCATTCCAATAAATGGTACATTATAAAAACATAAGTGAAGAAGTACTTTTCATTGTATAGTTCAAATTACGAGAGTTCGGCGACGACTCATACTTAAAACAAGTTGTGGTGTATAAACTGCCGATATAACTAAAAAGGACTGACTCACTTATTTTTCTATAATGTATATAGAAACAAATAAGATAAAATTCATTATCGTATTATAGATTTATACCGCTCTTATAACCTCTTTTAAGTATAAGTCGCTGCCGAACTATAATGATTTGGACTATATCATAGATTTATATAGCAAAGCTTGTTTTAAGCATGAGTCACACAAAACTCTTATAATTTCAGCTATAGTTTAACATAATCCAGGTAGAAAACTGTCTTGCAGTGCAAGTTTACTCTTGCAAGCTTATTACAAGCTAATTAAAGTGTAATATTGCATTACATTTTCTATCTAAGTATTATATATATTTACAATATCGTTAAATACATGTAAAATCTTTTAGTAATATATTAGTTTAATATGTAGCATTATGTAAACTTGTATTTCCGCAATATTTTCGTGAAAAGTGATGATATTTTTCTATCCAATCCATCCGAATCGAGATCTATCCAAAGTACAAACTTTGAAGTTATAATGGAACACAATATCTGCCAAATGTTACTGCAATGACGATTGTATGTTGACAGTTAAAAAATAGTACGAAATTTAAAATGACACTATATGTAATATAATCTACCAATATTTCTGCAATACACTTTATTTTGACGTAAATTTTACATATAAATTTCAGTAATATCGGTTATTAATTTTAAAAACTCATACGTGTATAAACTTATTATTAATTGTTTATAAAAAAAAATATTTTTAGAAAATATTGTTACACCATATTGCATCGTCATTTCAAAAAGAGTGTGTGCTCCATATCTTATCAAATTGCAAAGGTTCAACCATAACGACAAAGAAATATTATATGATCATTACCTGAAGGTTTATCCAGCAGTATGTGACTTAAGTCCACTAAAGATAACACATCTATAACACGATTTGTCTTTTACAATATTTCACTAATTAATTAGTCAATTGTTTGCATACAACTATAATTTAAAACTGATTATTTGATGTCAGAAATGATTGTCGGTGAATTATATAGAATACGAAATTAAAGAAAAACTTTAAATAATATATTAACTTCAAATACTAGTTTAAATTTGTTTCAAGGTCATCTGATAAGAACTTTAGAGAATTTAAGTCTAAGATTTCTATACATAATGTAGTTTTAAGTACTTGTTACGAAATGTTATATATTTGGCTTTAAAAAGTATGTATAACAAACAAACTAAAAATTATGTCTTAGGACACAAGTCAATCTGACTCCTTGCATGACACGTTCGAACACGCGGTTACAATTTTCTTGTTGATTTGCAACAGAAACAAAAACTACTAAAATCTAAATTTTAGGTTATGTACAACTATTAAATATATTTGCGTGACGTCATTTACCGGGTGATAATTTAAACTTTATAATTCGTTAGCGTACGATTGAATTTTAAATCATTATTAATATTCATTAGAATATAACAATGTATATAAATAAATATATATAGAAGTCCCACAATATAATAATAGAATATCGTAGTCACCTGGGTCGTTGAACAATAATATATTATTGTTCACATTAATATTTAATGAATGATCTCATATATGTATTTATGAATTACTCGTATAATATTTTAGTGCTAGCAGTGCTTTCCAAAGACCGGTCTGCAGGAAAATATTAAACGGTTACATCAACGGAAATCGAAACGCTGTTGTAATATCAATAATATTGAGATGCATCCGTAAAAGTAAAGAGGATTAGTCGGTACAGTAGACAATTTTACTACTAAACTACCGTAACTCAAAAATGAAATATCTATAATCTCTATAGTCTAACTTTAAAATGTAAAAGTCTTTTTAAAATATCCTCAACAGACTATACCTACAATTTTATTATTTAAGACACATTTTTGAGTGTGGCACGCATAATATATGATCTCATCGATGATAGAACATAGTAAATGATATAATCCAACATTAAGGGAGGGGTTAGTGTTGTCACTTTCAAAAAATCCAATTTTTTTTTTGTCTTTTCTTATTGTTTAACATTTAAAGAATATGTCCTTAAAATTTTAAGCCGATCTAACAATATTCTTGAAGTCATTGTCTATTGTCTGAAGGTATTGTCTGTATTGACAATACACCCTGTATACTATACACTACAATGAAAAAACTTTAGACGCGTTTTTCTAAAAACTACTTTTTCAAAGTCCGTGTTCACGACAATTTAAAAACTAATTGACCGATTCATTTCAAACTTCGTACACATTTTCTACATATAAAATACCTCACCCCAACGTTTAGATAAAAACAATTTTTTTACATTAAGGGTGTTTCCCACCCACAAAAAGGCGGAATTTTTCGTGGAAAATAACAGTTTACACTTTAGATGGCCACCAAAATTATCAGATTTGATTATAATTTAACTAAATTTTAATGGTTTTTCATTTTCAAATAATTTCCGGCCGAGTTATTGTGAACACCGCAAATTGTCTTTTTCCCAAGACCTTCTGGAGGAAGCTCTGTTACCGGCTTATGCTTCAATATTGCTGCATGATAGAATTATACAACATAGTCAAAAGTATGCTCAATAATGTAAAAAAGGTTCGAAGAAAATTGCTCAATCTATACTTGAGAAAAAAAATCGCAAAAAAAGTGTTTTTTTTTACGCTGAAACCCTAACCCCTCCTTAAATAAATTTTAAAGACAATCTATTTAGTTAAAATAAAGCACTGGTTTCAGGTTTGAACCAGAAAACACAGCAGTATCAATCACATTAAATAAAACACGTCCAATTTATAAATAAGTTCTGTGAAAAACACAAGTTAATATAATATAAATCTACCCTCCAAAAAATTATATTGCATTCAAGAAAACACGTGTTCAAACAGCTGCAGTGAAAAATATGTCTTTAACAATATTTGCAATTAAATACATAAAACCTAAATACCGATGTATCGAACACCGTGCTGTATTGACCGTAATCTTCAGATAACTTAAAGGCCCATTCCCAGCTACTGAGTTTTAGTATTATTTTAATGTTTTAACCTTATAAATGTAAATTTCTACCAATGAAATATAAAAAAAAATGTTAAAGTAATTATATTATGTTATAATAATTTATATTTAATAAATTGGCGAGACAATGGGCGAGGACATTAATGCTTGACGTTAACTTCTGTCTTTTGGTTCGATCTTTGAACCACAATTATATTTACTGGTTTTGGTTGTTATCAAAATAAATTGATTATGTACATAGATAATCAAAAAACTTATTAGGAAGCCGTGTAGTACACATACATGAGGCCATAACACCATAAAACCATCGCAAATAGGTCGACGTTAAACAAATTAAAAAAAAAATCAAAATAACAAATAAAGAAAATACAGAACTTCTTTTTAATCCTTTTTAAGCATATACATATATTATTTACGCGCATTCTGAACCTGTGCAGACGATATAAATATCTGAAAAATTAAATCGTCATTCTAACAAGTGTGTAAAAAATTCACTCAAAAAGTATACCGGATTAAAAAGATTGCTGTAATTAATATTAAATAAAATATATTCGAAGCCGCACGGCGCATGAACACTAAGTGCATTTAAAATTACAACTGAAACTAAAACTCAGAAGGTGGGAATAGGGCCTTATTCTTTTTAACTTTGAGGTACCTTAACACAGAAATATAAAATACGCAATTACAAATATATGTTTTATTTGTTTTTTTTAAAGAGAATCACTATATTTTAAAAATAAACTAATTTAGTTTGCACATACACTTGTCGTAATTGTTTATAACAATTAAAATCACTGATATCAGTTAACACATCACCTCTAATTAATGCGTATAATTAAATTTCTGATAATTGCGGTGGTGTTTTCAAAACACAACATACACAGCACGTAATATTGCCCGTAATGAACGCAGAGTTGAGAGTATATGACGCTATTCATTCACTTTCTAAATAAAAAAATATATTTTATCCCTGGAAGGAAGGTTAACTTCACATTGAATAATGCGAGCGAGTGTGTTATGGCTTGGGATATGGAACAACTTGACTCCAGCCTAAAATGACGACATTATACTGATGACATCATCACCCGCTTGCGAATACCGCGCCACTCACGTACCCGGCACCACCGCGCCGCGCCGCCCACCCCGTTTGTAAATCCACAACCCCCCCCGTACCCCACCGCAAACGTTTACCGATTATTTAACATTCGGATAGCCACTAAAAATGAGTGTTTCTTTTCGTTCTTCATAAGTATTCAATGCTAAGACAAAAGTTGTTTGAATTTTGTATTAAATTTATGCAAATTCATCTGTGAGGCTATAAATAACACCGATATGTCAAATACTACGAAATAAATTGTTGCAACATTTTTTTATATCTAAAGCAGACACTGTAGATACAGCAGACCTTCTTATAACACGAGTTACTACAATGCGAATACATACAACGCGAAGAGAAATATTTACAACACTTTAAAAAAAATATTTATGAGATTATATGAATCCGCTAAACCCAGTTACATATATTTAAGGTTTATTTAACATAATATAAGATTACGTAACAAAAGATACCTTTACATATAAATTTACATTTTCTTTCTTTTAATAAAGCTGCTTATACAAGAATATATTGTTTTACATATTAAATTAATATATTAGTAAAAGATTTTTGATGTTTTTTGCATTGATTTTGAATTATATTAAACTTTGTAAATAACATTAGGTAAAAAATGTTACCAGTGACTCACGCTTAAAAAAACGAAACTACACAATGGAAAAAGCACTGTGCCTCACTTATTTTACTATAAAGTATATAGCAGCGAAAGAAATGTAAATACACCACAATTTTTTTTATATATGAGTATGTTTTGTGTTTAGAAGGTAGTACATTTATAAAAAAATTTAACAGTGTGGTAAATAAAACGCTAGATCGCATGCACTACTACCTAACTTTAGGGAATAGTAAGTATATGCTCTTAAGAGTTGTTCAAGAGTCAATGCTACTAAGTTTATAAAATAAAAAAAGAAGAAACTACAATTAATATAATACTCTTTTAAAAACTCTTCGGTTGTTAAACTGATAAAAAACTAAAAACCATGACTGAATTTATTTTATTTACTGAAGTTATTTTAAATTAAAATTATCAACGTTCTTAGGTGGGTTAAAGAAATATTATTAGATAATGTCGATTGCAAATTATGGATACAATGCGTATAGTTATTTATAGTCTTACAATTTTTTAAGAACAAGGGAACTATTCCTGAGTATTGCGAGCAATGGTTGTGAGCGAACAGATATGATTTATTATATTAAAAGAGTATTTCTGAACTATAATAATAATTAAGAATAAAATTCAGGAATAGTATAAGAATATTCTTTTAAAAGTGATTCGTAAAATGTTTCACTCATATAAATCAGATCTGTTCGATCACGATCATTGTTCGCAAGACTCAGGAATACAAGCTCAAGTTTGGTATTATAGCAACTAAAATAAAATATTTATATGCTTACAAAGGGGAACACATTATCGGGCGCAAAGAGTATTACAATGGCATTGACACCGCTCGCGTTGAATAAACAAGATAAATACTGTAAACGACTGCGTTATCTGTTTTATATATTATATTCAATGTTTATTGCAAATTCTTTTAAAAAATAAACATACTTCAACAATAAATAGATTATCGCTTACCTGGATGTCGTTCAAGGCATGTGTTATCTTCTGGATGTTAAAATGCAACCCTGCCAACGCTGTGACCGGCTCGTCCGTGAACTTGGTCCTCGCCAGCACAGCTCGCACTTTGTCCAACGCTTGACAATAATCTTTCCAACTTTCAGAATCCTGTTCTAACTGTGCTCTCTGTGATTTAGCAGAATTCAAAGTATTTTTCAATAGTTGTTTATGACTTTGTTGTTCTCGGGATAATTCTTCTTGTTCTACAGCATTCAAAGATGGCCAAATCTTATCAGCAGCTTGTTGAATCTGTTGCGATACTAAATCTTTAATAGATGTTTCTGAACTGAAGAATATTTTATGTTCTTCTAAGTCACTTAAAATATTTTCAAAGTCGACGCCATTCTTTCCGGTTTGGAGTCTTATTTCCGCTTCGTGGACCCATGCATTTAATTTCTCAACAAGAGCTGCATAATCCAAGCGCAATTGTCTATTATTGTCTAGATATTTACTGCGTTCTTCTAGTTCACGGGGAAGTGTGCTTAAGAGAGAATTAGCTTCAGATATCATTTCCAACAATGAACCAGGCATACCATCCTCGTGTCGAACGGAATCTAATATTTTACTAACACGACCAAGGTAATTATTGACGCCAGTTTCTAGCTTCTTATGTTCTCTAATTTCTACTTCAACACTGTCAGCACCACGCAGTAATAATGGTCGTGAATGTACCGCACCTTCGTTAGCATGGAGCCATTCTAAGATTTCGTTCAATTCTGTTGCAATCTTCTTGTGTTCTGCAAGAGTAATTTCATGTTGCTGTCGTTGACTCTCAACAGCTCTTCGCAACGTTTGCAGTTGTTGTTTCAATGATTGTAATTGTTCAGTAATGCTGTTTCTATCAGCTGCAGTACCTTCTGCAGCTATTTGTTGACCTTTGTCACTAGCAGCTGCTAAGGTTGCTTCACATTCTTGAATTTTCACGATGACATCGTCATAGCGTTTGATTTTCTCTTCGACTGTGTGCCCAGATTTTTCGATATCTGTAATGACAGCTGTGTACTTCATTATGAACGTGATAATTTCGTTGATAAGCGCGATAAACTGTTCACGCAACAAGAGTAGTTGACGCAGTTTCGATATTTGATCTTCAATAGCGCGGATTAGATCATCTTGTTGACCAACAACGTTTTGCAGTTCACCAATATTTCCTGAAGACAGATCGCCTAGTTTAGCTTTGTTTTCTTTGAGTTCATTGAGAATTTTCTCATACGCTGCCAGCATTCCTTGAACATCTTCAACCTTACTTCCTATTGGTTTGTTCAGCTGTTTTATTTCATTCTGAATTACAGTCATAAATTGTACACTTTCCGCTACTTTAGCAGCTGCTTCCTTGTACTCCTTGATGTTATCCTTCAAGGAATTAGTTCTGTCTTTGATAATTGCTGCAATTCGTGCGTGTTTATCCTTCATATTTTTCAATTGCTCCGTCAGTGCTAATTTATCGGGATCACTTATCGTTCCGAGAATCGATTTACCTTGTTCGGTTATTTTTTCAATGTCTGCCGCTATCTTGTCAGACTCAGCATTTAATTTGTCGTATTTCGCTAATTGTTCTTCGAGGAGCTGCACATTTGTTGGTCTAATTTCCGCTGATGTCGCTACTTCCGCTTCATTTAACCAGTGCTGACACTGATCGATATCAGCTTCAAATTGTTTTCTGCCTTGCAATAAATCAGCAAGTGCAGCAATCTTACTCTGAGATTCTCCTTTCAATGTGTCGTAGTCTTGACTTACAGCGTTCAGGAGTTGCTGCAGACGCTCTCTGTCTGAACCAGAGCATTCCTTTAATATTCCGTTGCCAAGTTTCAAGAGATCACTTAAGGTTTTGTCATTAAAATCTTTAATTTCTCTTTCATGTGTCTTATGCTGCTGAATTTCTTTTTCAACGTTCAATGCTTTCAGCGGTAAATATCCTCCCAGTTTGCGAACATCGGACGTCTTGTTCTTCAACCATGCACGAGCCTTCTCCAGATCCAACTCAAGTTTCTTGCGTGTGTCTGCAGCTACAGAAACTCTTTCAAGCTCAGACTTAATTTTAATGACTAATTGCTTCTGCTCTGCGCCTGCGCTCTTCAATGAAGCATCCAACTGCGCTTGTTCTGCTGGTTCTAGTTCGTTCTGCATGTTGGAAACTTTCTTTTCAATGGAGTCAATGAGGACATGTTTACCTTCTGCTTCCTTCAGCAGTGATTTTAAAGCTTGTTTACGTTCATCAGCAGCTTTACTTTCAAAACCAAGTGGTTCGGGATTTTGTACCTCAGCTGTTTTCTCCTTTATCCAGTCTCTAACCTCATCAATCTCTTCCTTAGCATCTTGTATTCCTTTGTTAGTCATATCCAGGACTTGCGCTTTGCGTTGAATTCTCTTCGACATGTCGTTATAACGGCGTTCAACCGATTTCAGCTGTTCCTCTACTTGTTGCGAATCTAAATTACTGACAAAATCGATGACGTCACTAGCTAATCGTTTTACGTCATCAAGTTTGGGAGGCCCTTGAGTATCAAATTCATTGCTAAGTTCTGAAATAGCAGATAGTTTTTGTTGACAGCTCAGACCACTTCCTTTGTCGAGAACGTCCATGCGTTTGATGAGCGTATCGAACCAGCCATGCATTTCTTGTTGTCTTTGGCGATATTCCTCGATTGTATTTTGCCCAGTTTGTTTCTTGACAATCGCGTCTGTTAAATCTGATTCTAGCTGATTAAGTTCTTGTTCAAGATCTGGCATATCGTCTTGTCCAGCTAAAAGTAGAATTACATCATGTTACATAACCTGACTTTTATTTTTAACAATAATTACATTTTCAACGTAGACAATATTTGAAATTTACCTGTTAATGGGACATCAGTTAATAAATGATTTCGTTTTTCGCCGATGGTCATCAAAAGATCATTCATTGCACTAAGTTCTTGTTTAGCAGCTTCAGGCCGAAGTTTCGCCGGCCGTGAAGCCCAATCTGATACTGAAGCCTTTTGATTATTTATCCAATCGTGAAGTTCCGTACGTTGTCGTTGCCATTCTTCCATTTCTCCCACAGAGGCAGTCAAACCACTCAAATGTATTTGGACCTGATTCATAAGTAACAATTAGTAAAAAACAAAACAATATTTAAATCAAAATCACTTAAAATATTACAACAAAGAAAATATTAAAACAAGCAAACTACCTTTTCTGTTAATGAGTTCAGTTTGGAAAGGTAACCCTTTGATTCTAGATTCTCTAAAATCGCTTTTAGTTTAGCGCATCGTTCAGTATAAGCTTCGTCAGTCTCATTGTCGGCTTTTGGCTAATCAAACAATATCCAGAAAAATCGTGCAAGTAAATAAAACATACAAAACAATAATATTTACTCATGCGTAAAATTATAAAGAAAAGACATGCATAGAAAATGGTCCTATTCTAAGAAAGAACTTCAACGATTATTAAAACATGCTATATTTGTTACGTGTAATTACGGGTCTGTCCATTGCTAAACTAACAAAATAAACAATCATGCTTTAGTTTCTATTTACTAATTATCACTTTGTGTTGGGTGTCGTACCTGATCGATTAAGTCCTCTAAGCGTGCTCTAACAGCCAGTTCTTGTGGTGGTATTGGCGGCATTGTGGGATCCAACGGCGAACTTGGTCTACTGATACACGCAGTTGCAGCTTCACATGCTTGGACAGCTAACGCTAGGCGTCCCTTTTCTGCTTGTAATTTATTATGCATTAATCTCGCTTTGTCTAATTGTATTTGTGCGTCTTCCAAGTTATCAGCTGGTTCATCAAACTCTGTTGTTATGATTGGTTCGTATGTATCAAGATTTCGCATAATGCTCTCCAAAGTGTTTTCATATTCCTGGAACTTCGCTAAGGACTCTTGCAATCTGTTTCTAATTTGAACTGACGTATTTAACAGCGAGTTGTAGCTGTCTTGTACGTTCTTTAGTTGGGTTTCGATAGTGCTTCTGATAGCCGGTGTTGTGGCTACATACCGATCGATCTGCGCGTGACCTTTACCCTTGAGATCGTCGAGGGTTGTCTGATATTTCTGTATGTCTCCAAGCAGCGATTCATGCTGTGCGATTTGCTCCAACGTTTGCTCGCGATTTGTGATGTAAAGTGAGTTATGCGCCATCAGCTGGAAAGATATTTGAAGCAGCCATTTTTCTGTATCTTGTAAAGATTGATGATATGATGTATAGTCTGCCATTTCAGCTTCTAGTTGTGCTTTCCTTATCTTACAATTAGCTGACAATTGTTCCCAGCGTGCATTTAACTTGTTAACATCGTCCATAACAGCTGGTCGTTTCGCCCAGGAACTAAGAAGGGTACCTTCATTGATCAGATGCTCAATGTCTGAACGCTTTGCTATTATTTCGTCCTGAATATTCTTGTAACGTTCAACTGACGTCTTAATTTCACCAAGTTCTCCTTTTGTGTCTGGTGTTTCTTTGAGCGCGGTTTCCATATTCGAAATCCATCGTTCAAACCGAGATTTAGCATCTGTGAAGTCTTCCCATCGTGTCTTAGCGGCCTTAAGCTGAGCTTGAACCGATCCTAAGTCCATTGATAATTGGTCCCAGCTTTCACGTAATTGTGTCATGTCTTGGCGCAGAGCTTCTTGTTTCTCAGCTGGTGTTGTTTCGATAGCTTTAGCAAAGGCATCTTGCATTTCAGATAGCAAATGCTGTCCTTCGCTAGTGCGGGATGCAAATTCCTATAATAATTGTACATAGTTAATATAACAAGAGCAATAAAATTATTACTACATTTTCTTTAACTAAAACAAACCTGAATTCTTTCGATTTTCTTTTTGGTTGATGCTTCGTCACCAACTCCAACGCATTCTTGAATAAGTTTATGTGCGTTCTGAAGCCAGGTTTCTAATTCCTTTTTGCTCTTAAGGAATTCTGTGTGATCCGAAAGATTCTTTTCAACCTTTGAAACCAGTCCTGTAAAATTGATGTTTATAAAAACGGTTATTGTAAATTGTATTGAAATTATTGTTTTATATTATTATTTAAATACCTTGAAGGGACGTAAGTAAATTTGAATACGTGCTCTGTGTTTGCACGGTCTGTTCGCGGACCCACGCGCATGCGCTAAGCTCCATGAGAGATTCACATCGATCACTAAGTTCTTCTAGAACAGGCTTCTGATTTAAAACTTCTTCAAGTAGTTTCTAAACACAGAAAGGTATACACATAAATTTGTGAATCGTATTAAACAAAATACCATAATGCATTAATAACTAACCTGGCATCTCTTTAGGTCTTCTGGAGTTTTCTTGCCATCACTATTTTCTTTATCGATTTTCTTTTTCATTCCATCTAACCAAGATTTCATCTTATCGGAAGTCTGAGTAAACAGATTCCAGGACTCAATACATTTGCTAAGTGTATCCTTTGATTCCTTGATCATATTTTGAAGGGCATCCCAGTCAGATCTTAATTGTTTAACTTCCTGGTTTATTGTATCTTGTCCCTCGTTTCCGGTGCTTTCCATTACGGAACTACTCAATTCAATCGTTTTGTCGAACAAAGCTTTTCCTTCGGGTAAGGAAGATTCAATGGTTTTCAGTTTGTTTTCCTTGTCAACGATCTGTTGCTTTTCTCCGTGAGAATCTGAGCATTGTTGAATATCAATCCTCGTTCTGCGAATCCAGTCATAAATATCGATATAAGCTTGTTTGTAATTTTCGTGTTCTTTTACTTGACCTTCCAAACTAGCGATTGTATCAATAACAGTTTTCTTTATCTCGTCATATTTGCTAAGACTCTCTTCAAAATCTTTTCCGGATAGTGATTCATCTTCAGCCAATTTACACTTAATTCTATCCACTAATTCTTGATGGCTATTTACATCTCTTAAAAGCGCTCTGAATTTTTCTAGCGTTGCCTTCTTCTCGCTCAAGTCATTCAGAATGTTTTCATCCGGTTGAACTTTGTGTTCGACTTCTTCAAGCCATTCTACCAACAATTTATGAGCTTTATGGATTTCCTCTAGTTGAGCTGCTCTATTTGCAAGTTTTTGACGTACATCTTGAACATCGACTAAAAGTTTCTCAAACTCTTGCTTCAGATTCTCTGTATCTTCTTGTATTTTGGCTGCTCCATTTTGTTCTGTATTCATTATTACCTTCTCCTTAAGCTCTAATGCATATCTCAATTTATTTTGACCTTGTTCCAATGTCTGACGGATTCCTTTCACTGTATGCAGTTTGCTGTTAACTTCCTGGAGCGTTCCAGGGCAATCCTGACACTCAGTTAACTTATCTCTAGTTCTCTCCACCCAATCTTGACACTCTCCGTACAGTGTACTGTGCTGCTGATGCTCCTGGTAGTGCAATTCAAGCCGCCTCATGATCTCTTTGGCTAGAGACAGCAGAGCGTTGTACTTGGTCGTGAGTTGCGTAACGGCATTACTAATGCGAGTATCTGCACACGTTTCAAGCAACATTTGTGCCCGCATGTTGAGTCGATCCAACTCACGTTGCCAGTCAAATAGCGTCTGCAGGTGACCCTGGAACTGCTCCAGGACGTTCTTCTTCTCCTCGAGGCTGTCCTGCAGTTTGTTGTAGGACTGGACGAGGGCCTCGGTCTGTGAGAGCCAGTCAGATGCTTCTCCGAACTGATCCTCATACTCGGTCCATTTTACTATGCCGACTTCAAGTAAACCTTTAATGTTGTTGAGTGTCTCTCTGCAAAACAATACAAAATATTTATTTAATTTCTTTTTTATTAATATTACAATAAAGTATTAAACGTAAAAAATACTTACACGTAGGTGTCAAAATCTTCTTGTAGTAAAGCAACTTCTTCTTCAATAATTTCTTTGTCTTCAGCGTCAGCATTTTGACAAGCAATCTCTCCTTGTTCCAACGCCTTCTCTAACTTCGTCTGTCCTTCTGGTAGTTCACTTTGTAGAACTTTAAGTTGTGAAGCTTTGCTAGACAAGGATTCCTTGTCTCCAGTGGGTTCAGAACATTTACTTAGCTTTTCTTTGGCTACACGTAACCATTGAACAAACTCATTTCCTGCGTCGATAAATGCTTGATGTTGCTCCACAGTTTCCTTTTGTTTGGCGTACAAATCCTTGGCCTGTTTGCTCAAAGACTCATACTTTGTGGAAATTTCGGATGCTGGAGCTGCTTGCATCAAATCAGATGCCTTCGAAGTAACCGACTGAATCATTGGCTCAAATGATACAATATCTTGAACGATATTATTCGTTTGCCTAAGATTTGCTTTACGTTCTCCTAAGCTCAATCCAGAACTCAAAGCTTGGCCCTTCTTGGATTTAGCAACCTTCTGTTCACAGGCTTGTTGCAGCTTAGCTTCGCGATCTGTGATCCATTGCTGCAATTGGGAATAGCTTGAACTGTAATCAGCCCATTGTAGTAAACTAGTTTCCAAATGCACTTTAGCAGTAGACATCTTCTTCACCAACCTATCCCAGTCGTTTTGAATCTCTTTGAGTTGTGCATTAATGACATCCTTTCCATCCGATCTAGTATTTCTCAAAACCTTTTCGCCACAGTTAACGGTCATGTGAACTAAGTTTTGTCCTTCTTCACGTCTACGCAATAAATCTTGGATTTGATTCAACCGACCTTGTAAAACTTCTTTGCTACTTGTACTAGATGCTTCACTGCTATTTCTAATAATTTCCTTGGCATTTTCAATCCATGCTTGAGTCTTCTTCAAATTCTTTTCATATTCGTCATGTTGTTCATAGTTGGTTTCCACTTTCTTTAGAACATCTTTAGCCAAGTTTACTTGGACCTGGTATCTAGAATTAAGGTGTCTTAGCTGATTATTCACATAGGTATCTAAATGAGAAGATAATAATCCACTTGCTGTTTTGTTGAATTTGTCTATCTGGTCTTGTCCCTTCACTAGTCTGTCTAGTATATCCTTCATTTCCTTGACTTGTTTTTCCTTCTCCGGTAGTGTTGCAAGCATTGTAAGTTTTTGATTTTTAACTAATATATCAATTTGCTGCAACCAGTCGGACAATCGTTCATATTCTTCCTTATAATCGCGCCATTGAACAACTGTTGCTTCTAGTTTTTCTTTTTCTGCTTTGATTTCTTTGAAAAGTCCTTCGAAGTTTTCACGCAAAGCTCTTATTTCATTTCTGATTAAAGTTTGCCCTTGAGGAGATGTACTAGCCAGCACTACTTCACCAGTGTGCTGCAAATGCTCAACGAGGAGTTCTCCTTGGGCCTGTTTGTTCAATAAAGCTTCTAATGGAGCTACAGCATTCTCAATAGCCAGTTTGTCACTTAGAGAGCGTTGCTTCATTGAAGGAATCTTCTCCCTCGCTCTACTTAGCCAGCCAACGAGATCATCATGAGCTTCTTTGTACAGTCTGTGGTCTCTGTATTGTTCTTCACGATCAGACAAAAGATTTTTAATTTTATCCGATAATACATCAAATTTGTTAAGAATTTCTTGTGCCTGGAAAGCAGCTTGACTTTGTTGTCCACTTGCAATCATCTCCGATGCTTTAGCTTTAAGGCTGTCAATTTCAATACGTTCACAGCGCACTTTTTCATCAATGTTCTTTATTCTTTCAAGTTGTGCACGTTTTTCAGTCATTGTTGTTTGGAATTCGGAAATTTCTTTAGTCACCGTATCCATCCACTCTACGGTTTTATTAAGAGCTTGTATTTGCTCCAAGAAGCCAGACCATTGATTAATGGAATCATCAAGAATAGATTTAATTTCAATCATCTTCAGAGCCAAGGCGGACCATTCTTCTTGCAGTTTTGACAGAGCTTGATTAATTGCGTCATGTCCAGCTGGTGCCGTATTAGCTAACACTGTTTGTGCCAACTCAACCGTACCTTGAACCTTTGAGAATCCTTCTTCTTTTATTAATAGAAGATCTTGAATAGTAGCAAGTTTTCCTTCTAAGTCTTTGCGTGAAGTAGCGCTTAAATCGGAACAGTATGCTAATTTATCCTTGATATCTTGTAACCATTGCATGCATTCTGCAATTTGGCTGTCAAATTCTTGATGGCTGGACACATACTGTTGCCAACGGCTGGTCAGATCTTTAACTTTATGTGATACTTGTTGATATTTCAGCCCTAATTCTGAGATTTGGGAAACTCTGGTGCTCATCGTTCCCTTATACAGTTGCTGTGCTCTCTCTGTCACATTATCGATTTCTAGTTCCTTAGCTCTAACTTCACCTTGCAGTGTCTTTAATATTTCCAACTGGTCTCGCTTTTCTGGGCAAGTTGCTTTTAAATCTACTGCATGTAACTTTGTGTCAGTATCTCGAATCCAAGTCAAGCAATTATCTTTTAGGGATTCATATTCGACCCATTGTTGTAATTTATTTTCGAGTAGCTCTATCGTTGACTGTACTGATGACACTAATCCCTCCCATTCTTGCTGTGAGGAATCAATTTGTGATCGTATGTTTATTTGACCAGATTCAACAGTGCCAGGAATAACTTTCTCTCCTAGAGTTTTAATTTGTTCAATTCTAGGTTCCTCTTCAGGTAAGGATTCCTGTAAGTTCTTCAATCTCTGTAGATTTGTGTGTAGAGATACTCTTTCTAAGTCTGAGTCTCCCCACAGCTCGATAGTGTTATGTGTGGCATCAACCCATTCCTGCATTTCCATGACAGCTTTACTGTACTGGTGATGATCACTGACGATGGACTCATAACGTTCCACGAAGTTCTGTGCACGCTTAAGTATAACGCCATGTTGTTTGGTCAACTCTGCTAACTGCTTGTCAATATTCTCATTGCGTTCTGGTAAACTTTCAGTTCTGTCACGTAAATCAATGATGTCTTGATGGTGGGCTACAGCGTCTTGTAAAACATTTCTGTATACTTGGAGTTGCGCACGTTTCTCATCTAACGTTGTCTTCAGTTCAATTTCCTTAGGTAACTGTTTTCCAGCTTTAAGCAACCATGCACGGATATTCTCCGCGCATTCCTCGAATCCTGACCACCTGGATAACTTCGATTGCAGTTCTCTATCTGAACTAGACACTCCATCATACAGAGCTTCCATAGCTTGTTGTAGTTCTTGCAATTGTTGACGGATTGTTTCTCGGCCTTCTAGTGCAGTACTTGGGTACAGTTTTTCACCCATTTCCACTGTATTATTTAAGAGCAATGAGGCGCTGGCTTGTTGCGAAAGTAAATCCTTGAGACCATTACTTCTTTCCACTAAATCTTGCCTAGTTCCGACTTGCGAAGGCTCACAACAGGCATCGAACCTAGCTTGAGCGGTTGCAAGCCACTCTGAGCATTGTCTGTATTTCTCTAGATATGCTGCATGATCAACCACAGCTTGTTCACATTTCTTAACGATTTCCTTTGCCGTTGATTGGATAGATTGGAACCGTGATGTCACTTGTTGTACATTTACAGAAATTCGAGCTTCTCCACTGCTTTGAATAAGTTCTGATGAATCATCAGTCATTTTATCAAATTCCGCTTCATTCTGGCGCAGGCTGATTATCAGCGACTAAAAGTACAGTGAATTTACATTAAGAAAATGGCTACTGTATGTGAATAGTAATACAGAAAACACACAACAAACACATTTACAATTTAGATAAAACAAAAAACAACATAAAGATCGCCGATCCGTTGAGCCAATTATACCTGTACATAAATGTAGATTTACAACAAATAGGAGTAAAAACAAAATTCATTCTTACTTGTTCCAGATGATCCGCCAGAGCAACAACCTCCTTTACATCACGTTCACGAGATTCAACTATTTTTATCAGGTCCTGTGTGGAACAAAAAAATAAACGCAACACACGTTATTAATAAAACCACTCATAAAATCAAATCATTTTATTGCTATTAGTCACTGTAAGGTATTCTCATATTTATTCTAAAGCTCACCTGGTATTTATCCACTTGGTCTTGTTTTTCTTCTAATGTTGATCTTGGTGTGTAGTTCTTGAGGGTGTTCTCAGCATCAGCTAGCCATTGAATTAAACGATCGAATGAACCTTCGTAATCGGACCATTGTTGTAAACGTCCTTCCAATCCATGTTTCACGTCATTCAAAGCATTTGTGAACTTCTCGAAATCGAATTTAAGATTTGCTAGATCTCGTTCCATAGCCTCCTTAGCACGTGGTGGAAGATTCGTGGCTTTGTTGTTAATGTGATCAGATAACATTGCTAACTTCTGTACTCCTTCTATTAAACTTTCTTGAATTTCAATAATCTTGACAAGTCGTGCTTGCAGAGCTGCCTTATTTCCAGAATAATCTGAATATCCGGATAGTCTATCCCACAATTGCTTTTGGTAATCTTGATGAGACTTTTGAAGATCATTAAATTGTTGGTAAACATCCAAGCACTCTTCTAATTGTCCAATTAGATTTTGTGAGTTAGTGACTAAATTTTCATAGCGTTTGTTTATTGATTTCAAAGTATTCTTAATTTCCTTTCCGCCCTCTTTATTGGCAGGTGACATTTTCACAACGGCTTGTGCTTTTTCCGTAACCGCTTCAATGATTCGTTTATGCGATAATATTTCTTGAAGTAGTGTTTTATATTTCAACAGTTTTGATCTTACTTCTTGTGTTGACGACCAAGAAGCTGCTGAATCACTTTGAATTGCTTTCTCCATTGTGTCGAGCCATGCAATTGTTTGTTGTAACATATCTTGATAACTAGACCACTGCATTGTTTGAGCATCTTGTCTTTTCTGTTGTTCCTTAATTCCATCATCTAATTTATCCCATCTATCTCTAATATCTCTCAATTCCGTGCGAATGTTTTCTCGTCCCTGTGCTGAAGTATCTGGATACAAACGCTCTCCCGCAGACGTGAGAACTGATAAACGCTGTTCTGCTTGTTCGCGTTCGGATAGCAATAGCTGAAGCTTGCTGATATTAGCTTCCATGTTTGTGTTTGGTTGTTCTTGTTGCAATGCAGACAAATGCTTCTCCAGTGGCTCTAACCATAGGTTGGTTTCTTGAAGTTTATCTTCGTAGTCCTTGTGTCCTTCTACTAGTCCTTGCCAACGATTTATGACCTCCTTACTGAGCACATGTAGCAACTGGTAACGATTACTAATTTGAGAAATTAATGGTTTAATTCTCTCGGCACCGCTTGAATTTAATAAACCATTTGATTTGTCTATAAATTCATCTATTACTTTTTCCTTTTCTGTAATTATGTTGCGTTGTTTCTTGAATGATTCAAGCTGAGCTTCCTTCTCTTCCAAAGTGGCTTGAAGTGGTTGATCTCTAAACGCAGCTTCAATACTACGGAACCATTTTGTGTTTTGATTCAATTGCTTTTCAAAGTCTGCCCATTGTGTTAGAACTCCTTGAAGTTTCTTTTCAATATTCTCTGTATCTGCTATATGAGATCTTAGGCTAGTTTGTAAATCATCCAACTCTTTCTGAAGAACTTCATTTCCTTTGGTAGCAGTACTTCTACTTACAATGTTGTATTGGTCTCTTAATTCATCTAACAATTTGAAACCTTCTACCTGGTTTTCATTTAGTAATTTCACTGCTGCTAATCTTCTTGTTATTTCAGCTTTCTCGCCACTAATATCATCACATTCTTGAAGCTTATCAACCTCACCGCTAAGCCAATCTTTGAAATCTTTACACTTAGCAAGAATTTGGGAATGCTGAGCAACACATTGTTCGAGATTGTCTAACAAATCCTGTGATTTAGCCACAATATTTTGGAATAATTGTTTAATAGACTGAAGATAAATATTTAGTGAAGTATCCTTAGTTTGATCCACAAGTTGTTGGGCTTTGTCACACACAGACTCTACTAACTGTTGATGGGACATTATTTCTTGATGCATTATTTTATGATTTTGTAATTGCGCTCTCTTTTCTTGAAGCGACGCTTTGAGTTCTGTATGTTGCTGCATAGCGCGTTCTACATCCTTCAGCCATTTTGTCAATTGTTCCTGTGACATTGTAAACTCACCAAACTGAAGTAGACATTGGTCTAATTTCTGGGTAGCTGAGTTTAAATCATCTGTGAAATTATCCCACAAAGTTCTTAGAGTTCGTAATTGCTGTCTAATTATTTCGCGACCATCGGGACTCGTGTGAGCATATAATTTTTCACCACGATCGATTAGAGCTTCGAATTTTGCACTGTCGTTCAATCGTATGTCTGCTAATTCTCTTATTTTATTCTGACGGTCCTGCAAAATTGCAATATCACCAACAATTTGGCTGAGCTCCTTAAGCTCTTTCTCATTATTAGACAGCCATGTTTTGAATCCATTGTAATCTTCGTTAAACGATTTATGCTCTTTGACAAACATTTCGTATTTAGAAATAGCTTCTTTAGCGATGTTTTTAAGTGTTTGATATCTAGTTATCAACCGAGAGATTTTAGCTGACAATTCCGATTCACCTTCAAGGTCATTACTTTGATTCAGAGCTTTGTTAAATTCATCACCTTTGGCTAAGATTTCCTCTTCCAATGATTTCAGTTTATGCAAATGGGACTGTTTAGCTTCTTGAGTGCTCTTTAAACTTTGATCCTTCACCATATTTTCTTTCTGCTTAACCCAAGCTTCCAATGCTTCAATTTGCGATTCAAACTCCGTCCATTTACTACAAAGTTGATTCAAGTTACTTTGTACATCTACACATTGTTTCAAGAACGTCTCCCATACTTTCTTCTGCTCTTCAAAACTTTTCAGAAGTGCAGGGTGACCAGCAATAGCAGTCTCCTTAAGTACAACTTGAAGCTGATTTTTACACGCTTCAATAAGTCGGTCTCCTTCTGGTTTTTGTTGCAGCAAATTTTCCACAAGTGCTAATTTGGCATCAGCCCCATCTTTCTCAATAGTTTGATCAGTAATAGCATCTGCTTCTGCAGATAATGCACTTAGCCAATCTCTACATTTCTCTAGGCATTGATTGTAGGTGTCATGGTTGGCCACGTGGGTTTCAGCAACGGAAATACGTGACTCAATTTCCTTGTTTAGTTTGTCATAATGACTACTACTGTCTTGGAGTTTCTTGGACATGGCAGCATCTGATAATGTAGCGTTCTTGTCTTGTAGCTGCGTGAGAATATTTTTGTGAAGTACAACATCCTGTGACTGTGTACGTAAGTTGTGAAGTAATGCTTTCTTTTCAGGCAGTGTAGCACATAATTCAGTTTTATTTCCAAACTTCTTAGCGGAGTCAACGACCCAGGTGTTAATTTGCGTGTAACTCTCATCAAACGAAGATCGCTGCATGAGCACACCTTCTACTTGTTTGTTGATTGCATTGATCTTGTCACCTAAAGCCTCTGCATTGTCTCTGAGCCTTCTTAGTTCACTTCGAACAGTTTCGCGGTTGTCGGGCGTTATTGATGGATATAATGCTTCACCGGACTCCACGGCTTTGTTAAGAAGTTCTTGTCCTTTTTCACGATCAGCAATAAATTGTTTTATTTCTTCTAATTGATTAGGTGTGGGCAATGTTCCTGATTTTGTTATTTTTGATATCGAACTTAACTTTGCCTCTGCCTGTTTTAACCAGTTTTCAAATGCGTTTACATTATTCGCATACTCTTCTTTGTTTTTGTTTAATGTATCGATACGATCCAACAATGATGTTAGGAACTTAGTAACAGCGTTATGACGATTTACTAAATGACTGACATATTGTCCAACCCTGGACTCAGGATTCTGTTTCATTATTTGTTCACTGGTACTAGTCAATTCCTTAAACTCTGGCTCATGCTCCAAGACTTGTCTTTGGAATATTTTAATTTCATTCATTTTTTGTGCAATTGTCGGTAGATTTAATTGACTTACTGTTTCGGCTCGTACTTTGGCTTCAGTATCTTTAAGCCATGATGCAATATTTTCGGAACTTAATTCATATTTCTGCCATAACTCAATATTATCTTCTAGCGATTTCTTGGTTTTATCATAGGTGTCCTTAAGTTCTCCCAATTCTTTTTGTGCAAGATCTCTGTCAGCCTTTAATTGTTTCATAGCTTCTGGGTTTTCTACATTTGACAGAAGTTGCAATGATTCATCCAGTTCTGTTTTCCTAGCTTCACAATCAGCGATTCCAGCTTGAATATCCGCTAAGGATACCATCTTTACTTCCAGATTATATCTGTCACTTCCTGCTTCCGGTAAGCACCAGTTAACTTTATCCTTGTGTGTTGCTATCATACGATGCAACATAGCACTCTTGTCATCGTGGTACTTTTTCAGGAAGGCTAGCAATGTAGCTTCTATTTTATTAGCGTGAATCATTACGCCGTCGTAACGTTTCTGGACATTTATCAATTCCTTGGGAACAATTGAGTCTCCAAATGATGGGTAGTTTGATTTCATTTCATCAATTCGAATGGACAAATTATCAAGGTCATTACCATAGTCAAATAATTGTTCCTTTAGAGCTTGACAGCTACGTAGTCTTTCCAATATTTTTGTATTTTCACCTGTCATGTCATCACATTTGATAATAGCCTCACGAATTTTGCTTACATTTTCGCCAGATTTCTTGATTTCTTGACGAATATCTCTTTCTTGTTGTCCAAATGAAGATGTAATTCCTTTCAATCGTTCGGCAATTTCACTTACAGCAACAAACTCATCTTCCATTAATTTACCAAGTGTTACTAATGTTGCAATAGGTTGGTTATTATTTAGCTTAACAAGCTGACTGGTTTTATCAAGAATAGCTTCCCTTAGCTGTTGATGCTCGGGAAGTTCTTCATTATATTTGTTCAAACGAACTTGTCCATACTCGACATCCATCATGTTGTCTGCTGCATTAGACAGCTCCTCACTAGTTTCTCCTAGCCAGGACAACAGCTCATTCTTAGCTTCATCAATTTGTTTCCACAGTACTACTTGAGATTCCAAGGTTTGTACATTATTAGTAATTTTGTTGAAGTAAGACTGCCATGTCTCGTGTGCTTTAGATAAATCTCCTTGGATGTCTTGTGTGTTTAGATTAGGTAAAGATATTGGTGGATTAATTAAAGACTGCGCCGACGTGTCCATTTTATCTAAATTAATTTTAGATTTCTTAATAACCTCTAACGCTTTCTTAACTTTCTCAGTTGCAATAGTTACTTGATCCAAATCATTAGGTTCTTGTTGAACACTTTTACGTAAATTATTCGCTTTTTTGAAATCTTTATTAATATTAGACTTTGCATCTTTAAAGTCATTCCAAGCAGATAATAGCTCTGAGTAAGAAGAAATTAGTGTATTAATTTCAGTTGTTAATTTCTCCCAATTAGTTTCTATTCCACCAATAATATTCTGCACATTTGGAGCTTTAGAAGGATCTTCTCTGACTAACATATTACCCTCATCATGAAGCTTATCTTTCATTGGTTGTTTGGTATCCAAGGTTTGCAGAACAGTATTTAAATTAAAAATGGCTTGTTCAAATTGATCGCATTTACTTATTTTATTATTCGTACCACTTAAAGATGTCTGGAAGGTTTTTAAACCGTCATCTAATTCTTTTTCCAATACTTGGAAACTATTCCATCTTGCTGCCATTTTTTGTTGCGTATCTTTTTTGGAAAGTAGTTGCGACTTAAGATTTGTTGCAGTTATTTCAAGATCGCGAACCAGCTGTGTTGCGGTAATAGGTTTGCCGGTGGTTTTATCACGAATCTGAATACTGGTTACATTATCAATAGCTGGCGTCTTCTGCTTCCATGTTGTAATCTTTGTTAACACTGTTTCTACTTCTGTGTTAATCTTGTCTATTTCATCTGGCGATAGCTTTTGACTATCTGCTTGATATTTTGCATGCGATAATTGCTGCGCCGCTTCATTGTGCCAATTCAGTAAGTCTGACCAATTCTCTAAAGCTTGTTTCTTTTGCCCTAAATTACTTTCCAGCTCTTGGAAATTACCAACTAATGAACTGTAAGTTTCATTCAATACTCTTGATTCTTCTGGAGTGGAGTTAAGCGACAAGTTTTTAATTTCATCATATATCACATTAAACACTGGTTTTTTGTCAGAGTGTTCTTGAAGAAGAGCATGCACTTGTTGCAAACTATGATCAACTTTGTCAACATTTATTTCATCTACTTGTCCAATATTTGATTGTAACTGATCCATCCAATTGCTGAAGTCCATTAACTTTCCTTGGAAATCTTGTCGCGCCATTATTGCATCCGACACTGCATTTATTTTAGCCCTGGTAGCCTCCGCTAACTGATTGACTCTTGCTTTCATCTCTGATACACGTTCCTTGACAGCTGTGGCGCCTTCAAGAGCTATTCCGTGACCAATTTGATCTGAACCTTGCGTGAGCGATATTAATTTAGCTTGCTGTTCAGATATTTCATTATTAAATGATTTAAGTTTAACCAATTCCTTTTCTAATTTATCTACTTGTGGCGTGTTGAGATTAGCTGGTCGTTTCGCAATAGATCTTTCTCCATCAGCTATCCATGACTCTAGTTTAGTAGCCTCTCCATCAAAGTTCTGCCACCCGACAACAAGTTTTTCTAATTTGTGTCCCCATTGTTGTGCGGTGTCATGCACAGCACTCCATCTGGAATGAACGGCATCTAGTTCATCTGGGGCATTTGTCTTGCAAGTCATTTGTTGACTGATGGCTGCAACTCCTTGCAATCTATCGAGTTGGGCTTCACACTGCTGCTCAAACAATTTGGCTTGCTGTAGTTGTTTCACGGCGTCTTGAAGAGTAACTGGCTTAGCCATGCCCATTGATACTTTTACTTCGGATTGTTCAACCCAAGGTTTAACCTCCGACAATCCCGCTTGATACTTCTGCCAGTTTACAAGATCTGTACCTACTGCTTTAGATTGACTATCCACTGATTTATTAAGTGCATTTACTGCTTCTTCTAATTGAGCTACTTGTGCCTTAAGTTTCTTTGCGTCCGCACTATCACCAGCCTTAGACAACTGTTGGGCTTCACTGCCAAGAACATCCAAAATTTTATATTTTTCAGCTATCTGGGCTTGAAGAGCATTTGATTTGTTCACACGTTCTTCTGGGGACATATCTTGAGATTGCAGTTGTTGGATCAGTTGAGGAGCAGTTTGCTGTGTCCATGCTTGAAGTTCTGCCAGTCGAGCTTGGAAACTTTTCCACTGTGCGCTATACTGCTCAAGATATACGACTCGATCTTGAACAGCATCTAAAGTGCTATGAAGACGTTTTTCAATATCATTTACTTCTTTCTCCAGGACTTGTTTTTTATCAGGCAAAGTGTAGGCGCATAACGAACCGCAAAGAACACGTAACTTGTTTAACATGTCCTCAGTAGCTTGCCTTAAACTAACACTCATTGCTAACTTTGCTTGTAAGTCAGCAGCTAAATTAGGAGAATCCTTCTTTCCTGGTGCAATTGTCTTAAGTTCTTGCTCTGCTTTCGCTAATAAAACTAATATTTCATTCTTTTGTTCCGAATAGTTAGTCCAAACTTTCTGCGCTCCTCGTAATTTCTTCAATTTGTCAACAGTTTGACCATACGCATCATTCCACCCTGTTTCTAGAGTCCTAACTTCAGATGTGATGAATGACGGGGCATGAGTATCTTTCACAAGATCTTTACCACGCTGAATCATTGACATGATATTTGAACGTTGCTGATCTAGCTGAGTTACTGCTGTTTCTTGTTGGTTGATCATTTGATTGACAGTATCTAGAGTATCTGGAGCAGGAGCTGCACTGGATTGTTCCTTAACTTTTTGCAAAAGGGTACAAACTTCTTGAGCCTCCCTTCTATAAGTATAACACTTAGAGAAGACTTCTGTTTTAACCATTGTTACTTCAATTGTTGGTATTAGATTCTTGTAACGAGCAATCAGCGCCTCTAATCTGTTCTGTTCTTCGATGGCTTCTGTCTCGCTGCAGTGTGACGTCAATGAATCCAAGGTCTGCACCAGCCACTTCATGTCCTCCCGTTTGGCATCAGCATCGTGGCAGATTTGCTATAAGAAATGAAATGAAATAGAACCATATAATAATGATTATCATAAACTAATGTGACCTGTAAGTAAAAGAAACAGTTACCATTAAAGTCCTTAGCTGCATCCAAATGTAAGCAGATAAATAAATTTCATTTTATCAATAGCATTTATTGTTATACGTTACACCACTCTCGTACAACGCGAATACATATAATTTCATAGAACGTGTTAACCGCGTTGTACGATAGTCTACTGTATTGAATAATAAGTCTAATTATATATAAAAAGGTATATTTACCTGGAAAACTGCTTTCTCCTTTTCAAATTCTTCCATAGAGTTGATATCATTCAAAATATTCTTCAACGTTTTATCAACATGGTCCATCCATTTGACCATAGTCGAAAACCTATCACGGTAATTTTTCCATTGTTCAGGCACTTGGTACAGAGTTTGACGAAGGTCTTCTACTTTACGAGCTGTGTTCTCCCATTGCTCTTCAGCCTTCCTGACTGACTCTTGCAGAGATTTATCATTTGGCTGCCACTGAGAATACGCGGCAGTAATTTTATTCATACCATCAAGACAACGCTCAATTTCTAAAATAGCGCCACTTGATTGGAAGTAATCTTGATTTCTAGCTAAAATAGATTCAACATCTTCGTTCTTGTTAAACGCTTGTTGTTCAGCATTAATTTCCTTCTCGATTTCTTTCAGGTATTGTGTAAATGTTGATTCATCTAAACGGAACTCCATTTTCATTAAATGTAAAGGTGCAAAAGATAGCACTTCCTTCCATTTCTCTTGTAGCTTTTTAACGGTAGCTATAATCGGTTCCTGCTCGTTCTCTGGAAGACAATTTATGAGGTCTTGTCCGGTTTGGGTTAAGTCATGAATCCATCTCTCATTAACACGTTCAAAGAATAATTTATGTTGCTCCACTGTTTGACGAGATTCGATATGTTTCTCGGAAATCAGTATGTCCGCTTTATTCAACCATTCGGAAATAACACGGTCGCACTCTTTGAAGTTGTGCCAACATCTTACAGCTTCCTGCAGACGTTGTTCCCATTGTTGAGCGTTCTGCATCACATAGCTAAATCTCTCATTTAATTGCTTCATTTTCTGGGTTCCATCTGACGTATCGATTGTTTTGTCATGATCTACTGATTTGATTATATTTTGGAAAACTTTATTTTTGCTGTCTAACATTGACTTATAATACAAACTTCTTGAAAAGAATGACTTATGTTTATCAAGTTGTGATTGAGCTGCTTCCTTTCCTCCTGCAGGGGAAAATGTTCCTAAGAGAACTTCTGCATCATCTAGCCATTGATGAATTTCTTTCTGGCCAGCTTCAAGAGATTCTTGTTGCACTAAAAGTTGATGGAATAAGTGCAGCTTCATAGGTATTAAAGCCCGTACTCTTACAAGAGATTCCTTTTCTTTCTTCAATGTGTTCATCATGCGGTCAACTTCCTCACGAGATAAATCCTGAATGAGTGATTGGAATTTCTTACTGATACTCTTGAACAAGTCTTCAATGCCTTCCACCTCGTTTTGTAATTTCTGAAGTTGTTCTCCGTACGCTTTGATTTTCTCTGTTGTTCCCAACTGGTATGAATTAAGTACAGTTTCAGCGTTTCTCAACCATTGGCTCAGTGTTTCTACACCAGAACGGTAGTCCTTACGGTTTCTTAGAATATCCCCAGCATGCATGTATTGTTTCACGTTATTAAACAACTCATCCCACTGTAGTGTCATGCGCTGGTACCTTTCCTTTAACTCCATGGCAACGGGATCCTCGCACGTTGCAATTAGGAAACTTACGGTATCACCCAATAACTGATGTTTATCTTTCCATACACTAATATCTTGGAAGAATTCCATTCTTTCATCTTCTGAAAGATTAACGTGCGATTTTGCTTTCTCCAGCCATTCTTCAAATTCATCTGATAGCGAATTCCAGCGCCTCCAGTATGCGACCACTTCCTCCAGCATGCTTTGAACACATCGCAGTTCCATTGAGACACTCTTCCATCGATCTGCTGTATCCCTCATGAACCTGTCGATAGCAACAACTTCCTGTTTGCCAATCATCCCATCCCTCTTGTACTCCTCCACAACCTGTTGCATATCAATGTACGCTTTATTAAATTCCTGGAATATTTTATTCCTGGATACAAAGTTCCTGTACTGTTCCAACAGTTGCTGAACTTTTTCTTCTTTTCCATATTTAATAGTCCATCCTTTTAGTTTGGTTTCTGTCAAATGCAAGAACGCAATCAAACAACATTTGTGTTCTAAGAATTTCAATTGAATTCGTCTTTGCGCTGCTTTAGGCCCTACATCAGTGAGTCGTTTCTCCAGATTTTGTAATTGCTCTTTATTTACTTTATCGGCAAGGTCGGATCGCTTCACTTGTTCAAACCGTTCTACGACCGCTGGGTAATCAGCAAAGAATTGTTTATGTTCTTCGAGTTTTCTACTAATTATTGTTGCAGTTTCTTCATTCATTACTGAAGGTACATCGTCATGGAAAAGTAGTTTTTCTGCTTTAGCAAGCCATTCTCCAATAGCTCCTAAATCTCCGGGGAGTCTTGAATCTAGTAGCCATAACCACTGGCGTAACTGGTATTCTAAAGTTGTCCATAAGTTTTCTATTTCTCGCCATGATTCTTTTGTTATTGTAACCATGCTTTGTGATTCCACGAGACTTTTTAATTTTCTGTAGAGTGCTTCACGGCCATCTACTTCCGATTTGAAAGCTAGGTAGTCTTCGTATTTTGGAGAGAGTGATTTTGTTTCAATTGCTCTATCCAAATATTGAGTTTTTGTTCTTAGCCATGTGGTTAGCTCGTTGTATTCTTCTTGAATTGCAGCGACTGCATCTGGTCCTGTGCTCTAAAAAAATTATATTCAAATATTACCTCAATAAAAATTAATAACTCACAGCACAAAATTATAAAAGGTAACACAATGTTATCTAGCTTATTGTAATGGGACAGCCTGACATATAAAATTAATTGTTTTGATAATAATTTTTTTAACTGTTCAAATAATAAATGGGCTTGTGTCCTCATTTTTTAGTGATCGACTTTAATGATCGAGTTTTAGCGCTAGAAATGGTCGGCCATATTTGTATGACGTGAAATGCATTTTAACATCAGTTATTTGTTGAGTAGGTCAGTGCTGTGGTAATGTTTTGTAGCTGTTAGTAGTCGAAATACTCAAGTCAAGTCAAAGAATAATAAGTTTTTATTTTATTTAACCCTGCTAAGCAGACATAATATTAGAATTTTATTGTTGGCGGCGATTGTGATGTCACATGCATTTGGAATGTGTACAACGGTGAATCCCTTTAATAATTAAAGGGACAAAATGACTTTTTTAATTGTTAATATCTCTCAACATATAAGGAGTTATTAAAAAATAATTGAACATTTGAGGTTCTAGTAATCCACTTTATCAATATACAGTACACTTTTATAGAAATTAAGACATAGGACACAAGCCCATTGATCAGCAATAGATACTGCAGGTGTGAATATTAGATGTAATGTGGGTAATACAGGAATTTTTATGTGTGAATATGAAAGGATCAGTATCAGCTACATTAATGATATATACAATTAAATTATCAGCAATATGATCGCATATAACTCTAACGGGACAAGTACTGCAAAGCCTTGCAGCGGAGTTTTACTTCAAGCCTTATAAGAACATGCCACTGTCAACGACTAAAACAGGCGACGCGTAAATTAAATTACTGAAAACATTCTTACCTTAGGCTCAGGGTATTTATGCAAGAATTGTGCTACGTAAGTCATAATAGATTTTTCATCTGGTCTTTCCACATCAACATCTTCAGCATCCAATAATCTAGCGATGCCCAATTCAGATTCAGCAACATCGAATGCAGTGTTAAGACGTTGCTTATTGGATGCTTCTCTCATGGCAGCAAGATTAACCAAGTTTGCTTTAATGGCGTCGATAATAGCAAGGAAAGCGATGCCATCTCTCCAGCTGGCACCGAAATCGCGAACTTCTATTCCAGAATCTTTAGGAAGCGCATTTGTCACCCATTGTAACAGTGTTTTCCTAGCACCTTGTTTCCAGCGGTCTTTCTTCAAGTCCCCGCCTGCTGCTGATCCGCCTGTTCCAACACTGTCCAAGGAACTTTGCGAACCGAAATGTCCAAGATATTCAAGGGCACGGCTGTTTTCTTCAATCTGAGATTTAATTAATAAAATCAGAAATATTTGACTATCATTTCTATACTTACATTATCAGAATTTATTATTTATATTTATGTTATATATCAATGCATTTTTGCTATTTCTAAAACGTAACAAAATTATCTATTTCACAAAATTCCTAATAAAACTCACCGGTAATATTTCAATGGAGTTCTCCTTTTTAGAGCGAAGCTTGTTTAAGAAAAGCAATATTTAATTTACTAATTTACAGTGCTGGTTTATTAACTAATGCATTGTGCTTCTGATTTGTTGTAAAAAAATGTTATTAAACTTTAGGCAATTACGCTAAGCATGGTCTAACTTACGGATCTAACATTAGAAAAGGTAAATAAGCACAAATTTATTAAATGGTCTTGTATAATCAATCATACGAAATAAGGAACTATCAATAATTATGTACAAAGCTATATATCTGAATAAGTAAATATTTTAAAATAATTTGATGAACGTTAACATGTTATGAATTATTTATTATTTATAATATATGTTTTTAAATTTAAATTAAAGTGAAAAATAAGTCTGGGAATTTAAAGCGAATGATACTGTACGATTCAAGACTTCAACCACTGTTAATATTCATCAAATATTCGAACCACATTTAAAGTACACTACTTGATAATTAAATTTATATTTATAAATATCCTTACTTGGAAATATAATATAATGGTCCAAATTAACCCAAGCACAACTGGTGGTCTCCCGTCCACCAGATCTGCGGCATTAATATTAACCAATTTTATTCTTTTTCCTGCTAGAAATTGTAAAGCTGTATTTGCATTGCTAAGAAAATGTGGTCTTCGAAGAACTCTGCCTCTCTCCACGGGCTGTAACAATTGTGAAACAACATGTGAAATAAATTATATTGTGATTTACATAAATTTATGTATTTGTACCATAAGTGAAAGACGTACCAGTTTCTCTCCAGACAACACTTCCAGCAAGGCCAAGAGTTTTGTACCATCTTTTAAGTCGTTGATCAAGTCATCTACACGAAGCGGTGGAACTCGCTGTAAAGAGAATATAAATAGTCAGTCATACGTGCAAGCATTGCCGTAAAGAGGGCATGAAGAGTAATAAACCTAATAACATAACCCAATAATGTCAAGTAATCGAGAATATTTTTCTTTTTTAACAACCTTCGCAATATAATACTTCATGGGATACAATACTCCGCTGTTAGTAGTAAATAACGCAAGGGACACACTCTCGTATGCGTCACTGTTTTATAAAAGAGATGGCTCATCTTAGAATGTCACGTACCATGTATTGGAATTTGTTATAACGTTCGAGTCCTTTAATAATTGAAGAGACAACATAATCTTTTTTAATTGTTAATATCTCCTAAGTTATATGGAGTTATTAAAAAAATAATTTCACTTTTGAGGTTCTGGTAGCCAACGTAATCAATATATAGTACAGTACAAGCCCATTTCAATTAGGATAATTTTAAAATAAATAGGGAAAAGTTTATAAAGCATATTTACATTTTTTACTAAGCGTGTAATATTACAAACCATTCAGAAACTAACTTGAAAGGTTACAAAATTAATAACAAACTATTCTTCAAATTTATGTCAAAATATTACAGATAAAAATATTATAAATTAAAACGCCTAAAAACGCAACCTCAATAACACATCTTTATATATCTGCTTCAAAAATAAAATTCAATAACAATTCAAGTATTTCTTTAAATAACATAATTAAATTTTGTAGTTAAAATCATATAAAGCTCAAAACTTATAAAACTTTACGAAATATGATCTGATGAACTTTGTTCGTGTAACTGAAACAATATACAAGTATGTACCAGGTTTTGTATTGATTTTTTCGAAGTTTCCAAGTATTTTTCTTTTACTCTCTGTGTTACACCGCAAGTACCTTGCACAGCTAATCTCCGAAGAGTAATTAGCTGGAACGGATTAAGTTATTAGTCACGTTTTTACATGAACTTTATGGAGGTCATATTACCATTTACCAGTCAACGAACGAAGTAAGCTTAACTAATGCTTTAATATTATATGTACCAGCGCTGTAGAGAGAGACTTATATATGTTTATATATACATATATACAATAATAAGTATTTTTTACTTAAGGCTTATAACTTAAATTATTTTTCAGTAACCCAAAGCTGAAATGTATTTCATTTAAGATTTCTGTAATGACTATGTAACCATCTAGATGTTACAAAATATTTTAATAAAAAATCCACTAACTACATGTAGTTATATCTTAATAAATGCTGATCATGGAAAAAATAAAACGATAATTTTTCATCTGTACGGTGAAAACAATAAAAAAAAAGCATATTTTCGATAATATTTTTTGACGACACAGTTAATATATAATTATTTCTATAATTACTACATGATAAAATGGCATTTAAAGAATACTGAGTGAAATTTTCATAAATAAATATCAAGAAATGAGGCATTGACAGTGAATCTTCGCTGACGTCACAAAAAAAAGTAACATTGCGGTGCAACTCATAACTCATCACTGGATATGATTTCATTAGTTGATAAGTTTCCGCAGGTAACCCTGTCGAATTACTTTTTAAATTGATTTTTCAATTTCTTACAGCACTTAAAAGTCAAAATACCGATTTTTCATTAAAAAAATCAGAAACTTTGTTATTTTAAAATACGTTAAAATTAAAAAATTAAAAAAAACTCGATAGCGTTATCTCAGCATTTATGTAAAAAAAGAATGTGCAAAATTTCAAACGAATCTAGTAGTCTAGTAGATTTTGACCTAGAGAGGGCACCGAGCTTGAAAAAGCTATGTGTGAGAAAAATGCATTTAAAAGTTTCAAAGTAAGAAGAACCCGACTAGAGAGGTGACGACTTAAAACTCTATATCTCCGACAGTTCTACTCCAATCGATTTAAAATTTTCATACAATAAACTTAATATGTTGTACATTAATAGGAATACCTTGAAACCTTTTTTCAACACGCCATTGGTCGTTGACATAATTACTACTTTATTAAGATAAGTTTATTTCCAGTACATATTTTACCATATATCATACTGTGATAGACATTTTGATGTTTTCTCATTATCTTTTTGCTTTTGTAATTTATTTATATTATAGTTTGATCATAAAGAATGTTTGCTGTATGACAATAAGTTTCTTCACAATACGTAGACCACTGCCTCGGTGTAGCAGACTTATTATAATACACAATACGACTATACAAAACTTTATTCTTGCGTCTCACTTTTATTGCTCTTTTTAAAGCATGCACAGAACCCGAAGGATGTATGGAACACTAGAATAGGATAACGTCCGTAGCCGTTTCGAATTATGAACCTTTCAATGTACATTACATACTATTAGGCCTACTATCCACAACAGCTTCATTTGTAGGTTGCATGCAAGCCAGAAAATGAAGCCAAACGTATTCTGCTTCTCAGTTCTGTGCACGTAACGGTATACAAGCTTCATGCAAGCTGCAAATAGACGTTGGTGAAGTACGCAGCCGATTTGATAGCAGTCGATTCGGACTAGTGGGGCAAATCAAAATTAATTCGGTGTTAAATCGAACTTTAAATTACATGGCTAATCGGAACATTTAAGCAAATATTTAAGTGATAATAGACTGTAGAAGTATTAAGTAACTTAAATATTATTATATAATATATAAATTCACCAATTAGTGTCTTATATTGCTGTTTTAATATAGGAAAATAAAACGCACACGAACATCTAAAACCTCATTATTTAATGAAATTATTTTTTTATAAATAGATTAACAAATATGTCTCTTAGGTAATTACAAAATTTTCTTCCGTAATAAAAATAATTTCATTAAATAATGAGGTTTTTTAGATTTTTAAGCTTCTTATGAGTTGCCGCACAGATATGAAACAGAGCTCTACATGGTTTCACTAAATTGTAATTTTTATGAAAATAAGAATAAGTTACGGCTGAAATTTTGTAATTACCTAAGAGACATATTAGTTAACCTATATATTACACATATTACATACAGTATGTTTATGCTACAATGTTTCACCTCGGATGCCGCGGCTCGTAAATGCTGTAGCTTTTGTTCCGATTTACAGAAAATATTTTCATATCGTGACTTCCTATTAAGTCGTAACTAATACAAGTCAAAAAGCAGAACACACGTTTTTGCCGTTATATGCATTAATACATAAATATCCTTCACTATAACGTGGGAGTTACAAATATTAACTTACAATCCAATTTCCTAACTGTTTTAACGATAAACGTAAACGATATTGTTGCCAGATGTAAAGCTTTTCAATAATTTACAGAATAAAGGTTATTGGCAATCACTACATCTGGCAATACTTTTGTTCGTTATCGTATGCTTAAGTTATCAATAAAGTTAGGATATTCGGCTACTGCTTTACTGGGTTAACTACTTGAAGTCAAGGCATATTACGTTATAGAAAATTATTTATTAACAATAACACTTAAATTCAAGTAACGTGAGTCGTAAAAACGTACTCTTAAAAGTAATACTTGTAATTTTACAAGTAATCAGTATTTAGGATAACAACTAGTGCGTTTAAGAGATAATACACTATGACAAAAAAACTGATTTTTATTTTCAAATGTTCTATATACTTTTAACACACCAAAAACGTGTCGTAAATGACCTCTTCCATATGGAAGGGAGTCAAGCTCAGGAGCGACTTTGGAGCAACCTTGGAGCGGTAAAATGTAAAAAAATTTAAACAGAGCGCATTTTACCCCTTACTTTCTAATATTAGGCTAGACTTATAATTTTGGGAATGCCTACATTACAGGATGCCTATGTCTAAGCATTTAAAAACCGAATTTACGATATTTAAAAATCTAGATTCGTTAATGCAATTTTTTATCCAAATCATTAATCGAAATTTGATTTTCTTTCATTATCGTATATATTTAATTCTATAGAAAACAAATATTATTTGTTTGGCACATGTTGTCCGAAAGAGCAGCATGATCTTGGAAGAATATTTAAAAATTTATAGAGTCTTTCAAAAAGAGTGGTCATTTTAAATCAATTGGAACACGCAATACTTCGGTGACATTTGGCAGATATTGTGTTTCACTACTAACCTCAGAGTTTGTACTTTAGATTAAAATAAAAATATCACCACTTTTTACGGAAATATTGCGTTTTCCTATTGATTTAAAATAACCTCTCTTGTTGAAACATTCATAAAATGTATTGATACTTTGCTAAGAAATAATCCCACATGTGTCCCCAAACTTTCTCACGGAGTTCTATTAAACAACACACTTCACTTTCTCAAATAACTTGTCAAAAGCAAAACATTAAAAAAAAATTAAAATGACGTAATAGTAATGAATGAACTGATAATTATAAAATGGCATAGATTAAGTTAACCAAATATACATGAGAAGGCCAAAGATCGTCACTAGATTGGTGTGTATCATTTGAGTAAGCCTTGGAAGTCGTAACAGCCTTGAGGAGACTATCATGTTAGCAACATGATCCGTCAGTTGGCTAACCGCGTCAATTGAGAATTGAGAATAACCAATATTTACAAATTTTTATTAATGATGACCTACCTTGGATAGATATGAGTTGATCCAATTGACGAAGGTCTTTTTCTGTACTCTCTCTTGTTCATCTGCAATAAAAGAATAAGTGTTATTTACATTTATTATATTTGAGCATAATTTTAAATTATATATGTAAACAAATTATATTTCTTTAGTTGGTAACACTGACCAGAGATATTATAACTGCATTCTGGTCAGGTGAGCTAACGGTATATATTAGTTATAATGGGCTTGTGTCCTATGCCTTAATTTCTATGAAAGTTTACTATATATTGATAAAGTGGGTTACCAAAAACTCAAATGTTAAATTATTTTTTAATAACTCTTTACATGTAAAGAATTAAAAAAGTAATTTTGTCTCTTTAATTATTAAAGGGATTCAACGTTGTTCACATTCCAAGTGCATGTGACATCACAATCCTTGTGTAAGGTTACCGACCTTACAGCTCATAAATCTCTGCTATATGTATTTATATATCAAAATATCAAATATTATATACAGCTTTTTCAAGGAACAATCAAATTCTAATATTATGTCTGCCTTAGCAGGGTTAAATAAAATAAAAACTTATTATTCTTTGATTTAACTTGATTATTTGACTACCAACAGCTACAGAACATTACCACAGCACTGACCTACTCAACAAATAACTGACGTTAAAATGCATTTCATGTCATACAAATATGGCCGACCATTTCTAGCGGTAAAACTACAATTCAAACTTTTAATTGCTATATCTCCGTCAATTTTTATCTCACCTAGACCTTAAGCCCTAAAATGTATTCTCACTGGATATAATCCAGAATCAATAATGTTAAACGCTATTAAATAAATATAATTTTAGACTAGAAAATAAAAAATTGTATAAAATTATGTAAACCACATCTTGTCCATCACTGTTATTATCGCGTACCTCTTCTATATGGTAATATATTACCTCATTACACATTCACACGCATTACGTAACGAATACGGCATATAAATGTAACTACAGTGTACAACAACAAACTTCGCTTACAAAATTATTGAACGAAAAAACAACACGAGTAAATTTTCATTCAGGACGACGCTACTTTGCAACAGTGGTGTAAATTCACTTTTTAGAATTACTGGTGTTAACAAAATGAAGAATTGTATACTCTATTGTTCATTGAATTCTGATTAATGTGACCGCTATTGTTTTTTTAATAAATTACAGTATGAACTTTATTCGGATCAATTAGGATAGAAGGATAATTCGGATAGAAGAAAATACAGGAAACTAAATGTATAAAAGAGAGAAAAAAACTAGTGTAAACTGTTATTATTTTCATATTTAGTAAAAATCACGTACGTCACAAAACAGATGTAGTAAAGTAATGATCGTTTCTAATCACTAATCACTATCACTAATAATATAATTAATTGTAATATATTTAAGTGTAGTGTGAATTATGTTTTATTTTATGTTTTGTTCAAATATAGGAAATTTTTACTGTACGGTTTTTGCATCTTAATTACTCCGTATCTCTAAAAATCTTTATTAAAATTTTTGTACTATATTATACTAATTCATTTTAAATATACAAACCTAATATTTTCTAGGTTTGTTTGTTATTAAGTTAAATGGTTTTGTTATGCATATACATAATCATAATCTTATAATATTTTCACTTTTGTAGTAACCAGGACTCTTGCGTTTCGGCAACACCACTGCTTAATATAATTTTATATGATATATAATTAATTTAACAAAACAACCCGAATTATCCATTTAATCTCTGAATCCAGCCCGCGACTACATGTTCCTAAACGTCTCAACCCTATGAACTAATGCACATTGCGCTGTTTCTGTAATTCTTAGAGCTATTGCACACTGGACCAGCCTACCTATACCTATAAATAACTCCTATGTATTAGCTTTATAAGAAAATTATAAATTTCTTGATATTCCGGTAATTTGATGTTTTATTCAATAAACAAAACAGTCATCTTTTATTTGTGCATTAGTACATTGTGCTGTTTCTGTAATTCTTAGAGCGATTGCACACTGGATCAGCCTACTTCCACCCTCCAACTGTTCTACCCATAAATAACTCCTATATTTTAGCTTCATAACAAATTTATAAAATCCTAAATATTCCGATGATTTGACGTTTTATTCAAAACACAAAACAGTCATCTTCTATTGATACATTGATTAAATAATTTCTCAGTAATATCGTTTACACTAGATAATTTGTTTATCATCTCAACTCGATGTAATCACTAGTTTATTAATAGATTTGTCATCATCACAGAATCCCTATCTCAACAGTGTACCAACAACAGGAATGTCATCGATAATTATTTTTATATCACCTAGACCCAGATGATGCTACTTTCCTTTAAATATTTTGATGTCACTTTATCATTTGACTGATGACGTCGTTGCACTGAACCGAATATCTCATTTATCACTTTGTAATGTAACATTACATCTCTAATTACAATTTGTAATTAATTAAGGAGATGATGTCATTGTGTAATTATATATCTAGTAATCATTATGACAGATTTATCATGATAGAATTTAATTATTCGTCATCAGAATCTGTTTTATGAATTAAAACTAATAAAAGAATTAGTTGTTTGCAATAAAATGATAATCTAAGAAATCAATATTTATTTAGATATATTTATTTGAGTGCATCAACTTTTTATAGTTATTAACACTTAAATTAATATATACATTTACAAACATTTCATAATACATAATTTTTACAATATATAATTCTAATTCTCAGTTTTTTTATTCCAAACTCTTCCATCGTTGCTTCCTTAACAAATTCATCATCCATCTTCAAAAATCACTTTCTTCATATCTTTAAGGGTTCATTCGTTTTCACTTTTACAACAACCGCATTACAATCTGATACAGGAATCGTCTCCACTGCGATGTCTCCCATTGCATTCCTTGCCCTTTTGTATGTAAATGTATATTCCGTCCATCTGCTAATTAAGTCTTCCCAGTGCACTTCCATTCTTTCAACCATATCCATCTTTCTTGTAAATCTGTTTTATCCTTCTTTCCGTTGCTCTTGTAATTATTTCTGTTTTCTTGTATTTCCTTTTTATCTTTGTGATCATATTTTCATATTTATGATTATGTAGGCACATATCCAAATAATTTGATTGCAACCAAACACAGAAAATATAACTCGGAATACGAGTTATAAACTGTGTACACTGTGTGCAGTACATCTTAATGGATTTTTCCTCCACTCTTAGAGGTGTGCGATGCCAGCTTATATTGGGCATAAACTCGCGAATTGTAAGCAGAAATTGCATATGTACATGGAAGCTATGCCTTTCGGTATGAGCAGGAGAGAACAACCCAAACTAATATTGATCACAGAAGCGTGTTCGTCCGGAAGGAAGTATGATGGTGAACCGAACACTGTTCACCATTGGCACGAAGGGTGCAATGTAGACGGATATACCCTCATTCACATACCTCCGGGTGGAACCCGGAGACACAGTAATCAGACTCTCGCCCACTGTGTCATTGAAATCAATATTATCATGTGTAAAATAGTATCCTCTATCTGATTTAATACTCAGATAACTCATAAATGTCTCCCCAATGAACTGGACCACCGAATGCTTGACAAATGTTTCAAAACCAGGAACAAATTATAACAATGTATACTTCTAATTAGTATTAGAAATGTATTAATTAGGGTTCATAAATTTAATAATCTATGTAACATGAACTTTGCAAACAAAGTCACATTTAACTCTATTAAACAACCCTCGCATGTTTACAAAATGTTTGGTAATATTTAAATAACATATATATTATTAATACACCCTTCTCCATCCTTCCACAGTTGTATACCACCCCTAACTGACGGAATCCAATAAGTGCACGTGGCGCTACTCTTCCTATCGAGTTACATGGAACATTTTGATAGTTTTAGGGTCATAGTTCTATGAACTTTTGGATAAACCCTCATAAAACACAGACAGAAAGACATAAGGAAGAAGAATCAACCCTTAAGACACCTGGTACGCGTGTCTCTCACGCACAGAGCCCACGTAAGGGGGCACGTGATGTTACCGATTCAACGTGCCACTGTTTTTTGTAAATTTTAAAAGATTTCTTTAATGATTGATAGATTTCTTTATAGATTCGTTGTTTTTACATAAAATAAAACGAATGTTTTAATCTACATATTATTTGTGATATAAATATATTCATATTATTTATGGCCAAAAGTTTTGCCTAGTGGAGACGGTGCGGAAAGTCAACGATAAGAAAGTTTGTTCGTTTTCATGCAAGTTAAGTAAGTTATTGTCGTCTCATTACACAGTAATCAATAAATCATTATTTTCTTAAAAGAAAGTTTTTTCTATGATGTTTTATGTGATTATCTTTCACATATAATTATATTAAATATGTAAATTAGCAAATAAACATGCAATCATATTGTATAGTCTATTAACAAGAGATGTCATTTTAAATTTCGCGCCATTGCAATGACATAAGCCGGTACCTACCGATGCGGTGAACATTTGACTGCTAGATTGACATCGCAAGTTTCCTACTAAACGGTGGAATGAATGTTTGATCCGAATGATTTATTTATTTTATTAATTTGTTGATATTATTGACACTGACACTGTTTAACAAAAACTTTCAAGTAAATAAAGAAACTTTCAAGTATAAAACCTTCCTTTGTTGAACGATTCGTGCAGTAGTGCATGACATGTGGATCAAGTGTGTGGTGGCGGTAGAAAAATCACTTTCGACGAGGGTGAAAAGACCGACAACAGACCGAACTTCTTCCAAAGTGAACGTTGGACATATGACATTCGACACACTTAGTTCCAGTATCAACCACACGATTCGTCCAACGTTGGAAGATGTTCGTAGCATCGTTTGCTACCGCCATAATCTCAGAGTTTGTATTTTGAATTAAAATAAAATATTTATGGGGTTTCATACAGGCAACCCAAACAGAAGATAGATAGGTATAATATTTCAGTATGTAAATAATTGTTGAAAATAAATACTCGTTTATATTTAGTTTAAAATATATTCTTATTTTGTCCTCGGTTTCATTTTTAAGTAATATTTTTTGATAAATCTATTTTTATTAAAGGTCAATGTCAAATGACTATTTCGCGACTACCAACTTTTAAATATATAAATTACTACAATACATAAAACTGCCAACAGAAATGGCGACCCAGTGTCGGCAAACGCAAACCCAAACGCGATTAGCTTTAAAGTTGTTAATTACGATCATTTTTCATTAGGCTATAAACACCAGAGGTTCTCAAAATTGCAGTACAGTTTGCTATAAACCGATCATACTTTTAAATTCTCGTAAAATGTATGCATAGTCTAAAGCCACATTCCCACTCATTGAGTTTTAGTATTAATTTAATGTTTTAACCTAAAATGTAAGTTTCGACTTGTGACATATTATATACAAATATTTATATTAAATAAAGATAGTAATTATTACAAATAACAAGTTCAAAATTACATTTAAGGTGAAAACCTTAAATTAAAACTAAAAACAGTAAGTGGAAATTTAGGATTCATTGTCACCTACAGTTCTAATGTTTAGTTTTAGGTTTAATTCAATGATTTAATCCTAAATTGTACGTTTTCATGATGCGTCCTACATTTCTCTTCTACAATCCCTTTTGGCAATTTTGTTTGTGTATTGTAAAAGCCTTTAATCATTAAAAAGAATTTGTTAAAACTTTATAGTCCTTAAAAAAAATTATTTAAGAAGTTTTGAGGGTATGCTAATCCTCAAAAGGGTAGATTTGTAAGAAGGGTAACTTTTGTTATGTTATTTAAACTTTAAATAAACGTAACTGTGGTTAGCGAGCAGTGTGTGTTCTTGTAGCAAAACTTAACGCAAGAAGTGGTCGAGATAACATGATTTCATAGGCATTATATATAGAGATTATAGGCATATCATCTAAAAGAAATTTTGATACTCAATAACAGCGGCGCCCTTAGGCATTGTGAGGCCCGGGCGGCAGAACTTTGCGAGGCTCTTGTTCTTTGCTTAACTTAAGTAAATTGGAAGTAAGTATTGTTGATGATGATTGACGATAAAAGCAAAATTTATAAATAAATAAATGTAGAGATTTAAAATTTTATATTGAAAGTTTTATAAAAGTTAAAAAAACTAGAAATATTAATAATGAAAAACTAAGGCACATGAATGCCTTAAAAGAAGACGCAGTGATTCAAGTGGGATTCTAAAGAGCGAGGCGCGAGATTGAAAAACATATATAGTAATTAATTTTTCTACTTGGACTGTTCCGCGAGGGTGCGAGGCCTCTATAAGAGCGAGGCCCCGGGCGGTTGCCCTGCTTGCCACCCCCTAAGGCCGCCTCTGCTAAATAAGCACGATTTTATGCGTTGTTGTACTGTATAAAATTGCATGACAAATGGGCTTGTGTCCTATGTCTTAATTTCTATAAAAGTGTACTATATATTGATAAAGTGGGTTACTAGAAACTCAAATGTTCAATTATTTTTTAATAACTCCTTATATGTTAAGAGATATAAACAATTAAAAAAGTCATTTTGTCTGTTTAATTATTAAAAGGATTCAACGTTGTATACATTCCAAGTGTAAGTTTACCAACCTTAAAGCTCATAAAGCTCTGCTATATGTATTTATATATCACAATATCAAATATTATTTACAGCTATTTCAAGGAACAATCAAATTTCAATATTATGTCTGCCTTAGCAGGGTTAAATAAAATAAAAACTTATTATTCTTTGATTTGACTTGATTATTTGACTACCAACAGCTACAAAACATTACCACAGCACTGACTTACTCAACGAATAACTGACGTTAAAATGCATTTCACGTCATACAAATATGGCCGACCATTTCTAGCGCTAAAACTACAATTTAAACTTTTAATTGCTATATCTCCGTCAATATTTAGATATTTAATAAAATAGACACGCCAATACACATTTATTAACATCAAGTTCAATCAACAATTGAAAAATCGACCAATAAAAAATGACCACACAAGCCCATTTTCCGAGTCTCTAGACTAGATGTGTCAAATTTCAAATATCAGAGAGACGCTTATGCAACACAGCGGCACATTTTAAATAGTCACCTCTTATTGATACACTCTTAAAAAAAAATTCTATAGCATTTAGTAAAAAGAAGGTCATTCGTTGGATATGATAGATGTCTTTTAGCTTTTATTTCTACATTTATCTGAGGTTTTACGTAATTAGCTAAGTAAACAATAGACTAACCCTGTAAATCTTTTTGTTTTTGTTGTGTACAACAAATTTGCCTTCATTCACGACCCAAATTTAAATTACTATTGTTATTATTGTGGCGCATTGTTAAGTAACGCTATTTTAACGCCAACCTTGATGTACAACACATATAAATGAACAATTGTTGTGACTTATGATAATTAACCGGTTCAAGCCATTTATTTATATCTAATGATTTAATGCTTTGATAATTATCGTTTAGTTCGTTGGTATAAAATGTGACCAGTGCTCCTGCAATACCGGTCTCGGCATTGTCAACGGCGCCTGCGATGAATAAATTTACATCAAACATATTATTAGATGATGGTGATGCTGACATCGTTGATTGATAATTATAAATAGGTGAGATTCAATTGTCTGGGATTTTCATTGTTTGAATTTGGCACATTATTTTTGACATTGAACGTACACTTCCATCTGATGCAATTCTATTGTTTAGTACAGATGAATGACGGCAAAATATAGTGGCGCCACTGTTCTATTTTTGGAATATGTATTCCAATTGATCTACGACAGGAAAAGTGTCAGTGTCAATGTCGAAGCAACCATTGAAGTCGTCAAAATATATAAAATGGTAAAGATTCGTGTGAGAAAACATTAAAAAATGATTGTGCAGTTATAAAAAGAGGTAGTGAAGGCAAGTGGTTGATGGCGGGGATAGAGAGAAGGAAGGGCAGAATAGAAACAGGAGAGAGAAGCAGTAGGGATTTAAATTTATCTGTTTTATTTCTATTATTCTTTTATATTTTGGAAGGAGTGAGATTGGGTAGACAGAATAAGGATCACAAAGATGTGTAATTTAATGATTTAAGGCAGAAGAATGTAGTGCCTAATGGCAAAAACATTACAATAGAAATAATGATACATAAAAATGGTAAAGATAAGTAAAACTGTGAGTACATGTAAATGAATTTCAGATTATTATTGTAACTGGGAAAAATGATAAAATTTAATTAGAGTGAGATCTAGAAATGGTAATTCTACTTTTTCTAATTATATGTTTTCACATAAAGGAATTTTATTTGACTATTTTAATCGCTCATATTTTCAATAATATTGCGACTATTTAAAAAACAAATCAGTATATATATTATACATTTTTATAATTTCAAATTGTGAATTGTCAAGGATATTGGAACATAACTAACATAAATTTGCACTGGATAGAATGGAATCTGTGGCAGATTTAAGCTGAAATTATAATTGAATCTGGGATAAATTTACGTCGGAATCTAAGATAAATAAAATGTATAAATCTGTGATAAGTCTGTAACAAATAGCCTGCAGCACGCTAACATTGAATCTTACACACAGCGTTACACTTTCTATATGAGAGGTAGAAAACGAACCTTGGAAATAGCTTATAGCAAGCAAAAAAGCTTGAAACTGCACTGCAAGACATTATCCTACCTGATTATTTTATAAACTTAATTCGATCAAGATCATATGAACCGAAAACGTATAATTTTGACAGCTACTTCTATTATTATTAAGCTATTAACTTAATTTTAACAATATTGACAGCTGTCATAACAAGAATTGATTTGTATGCGTGAAAGTAAGACTGTTATATGAATCTTAAATATATTTATCTCACTCAGAGCAGGCCAACGTTTTTTATCAGCTTCGAAATATTTCAATGTCGATTTTAAATTTGGTTATGACATAACTTCATTAGAAAGTGTTTAATTAATACGTCCGTCGTAAAAACACGACACGATAAGTTAAGTATTTGGTGCGCACATGTGTGCTCTGCTTGCTCTGCGGCTCGTACACTGGATCTAGCTGAAGCGGATGCAACAACATGTGTGTTTTTAATATTCCAAGAGCTAATACTACTGGATCAACAGGTTTTTTAAACGTATACGTACAAATTGATTCATTTTGTGAAGATATTTACATATTAATTATGAGGGTTATTCATATTAGCTAACACCTGTTTTACATGTTTTGTTTATATGGAAAAATAATTTACCAAATGCAGTAAACTCTCTTTAATACGGGACGGTTAGGCCGAATGTCCATATAATACTGATGGAAATACGAAAGATAGAGTACAAAATTTAATTCAAGCATTTGTTATTATATTTACTGTGGTTTCAACAGCTTAGTTACGTTTCGTATTATTTCTAATATAAAAATTATGTGTTTTGTAGGTTTTGGGTATTATATCGCTGGTATATTTGTTTATCATTTGATGAATTAAGAATAAATTTAGACTCAAACATAGCTAAGTGTTAGAGACTACTACCTAGCTGGTACCCAGAATACAATTTCAATATTTATTTGATTAAATACCACGCTTCTATTCATTCTAAACTTGCTCTATAACCAGAAATAATTTTGAAAATAATTTTAAAACACGATGCCAGATTACAAAATGTGCCGAACCATAGAATGCCGGATTAAAGAGAAGTTACAGTATATAGCTGTTTGACTTAAAACTAGAAATCAATTTTAATAACGTAATATTGAAGCTGAATACACTGAAACTTAAGATAACTCGAGAAACGACTTTTGCTGTCACAGTATTTGCGATTATTTGCTTGGGTTTGCGATTAGATTTGGCAGAGCCTATAGCCTTAATCCTAATGTATTATACATACATTGTCGATTTTTTATGACGCCATGTTTTTCTTAAGTGCGTCAATTGTTTGTGAATCGTTAAAGTAAGAGCGGTCCTTAACAAAAGATCGTCTACTCTATAGTAAATTACAAATAACTGGAACCAGATATAAAGTATAAAAGGAGAAATATAAAAAACGTTGAAGGATAATATAAACATTTCTATTTATAACAGAACTGGACAAGAAAAAGCCCAAAAAGAAGTCTCACCGAAACAGAAAGTCAGAGGTCAATTTGAAATCATATTTTTTCAAATTTAAAAAAATTTGCCAAGAAACAGTTTGCTCACACTTCCGTCGTTCTCATGAAATGTTTCTGCAATGTGACATGAGCTACATATGACGAAACCACTTCACTTTTCAAAACCTATGCAACGAAAAAGCTGATACAAACTATACCAAAACATTTTGTCTGGGACTTGTACTAATATTTAAAAACAGTTTTAATAAAATTGTTTTAAAAAGATATGTAGATATTTATATACAATGTGCATACTTCAAAGAAATATAATATTTATTTAAATAACATCGGGCATACGCTGTGTTATCTTGTTGATACTTAAACTCGAATTACCAACACTGAAGAACCACGACACAATTCAAGATAAAACTGCATGTGTCTTGATACAAGACACCAGAGACAAGACAACAGATAAATTGTTGTTTTCATAAGATTATGACAAAAACGAAAAACAAATCATTTTATACATTAAACATACAGTAAACAACATCGATGTACAATAATATTCAAGCAGCATAGAGCGATGGATGACGACATCACTGTTTGCGCTGTCAGGCAGGTGGAAAGGAGCTGTCAGATTTATAAGGAGTGAGCAGAATGTATAAAAATAGCAGAAAGGAAAATACAAGGGTTCATCTTCAAGAATAATTGAGGTAGTTGAAAATATGTACATTCTTTCGGAATAAATGCTAATATTTTAATAAAAAATTAGAAAATCTAGCCCTGAATAATCAGTGCTACTTTTAAATGTTGCAGCAGTGGAAATGAACCTTTATAATGCCTTTAAAACTATATTTATTCATATTCATTGTATACAAAGTAAAAGCGAAATGTGTTCACAAATGTAATAATCCCATGTCTTTCACCTTTACAAAGTATTAAGAGGAAGGGTCAAGAGGACGGAGGGGATATATATTTATTATTCAAAACCTTGTGGAGACTAATGCATGTGTATAAAAAGTAGGTCGCGCAACGTTAGTCGGCATCGAGTGTGCTGGTGAGGTGATGCCCCTACCTCTCTCGATAATCTATAGTCTGAATGACCCTGCACCTCCCCTGGTTTCCACAACATTGAATAGACAGCAGCTTACGATTAAATGACCTCTCAGCTAAATAATACCAGGCTTTATCATTAACAATTACTTGTAATTATTAGTAATTAAATTAGAATTAAGGAATAGACAAATAGTTCTTTTAATAAGAAAACTGGTTGGATTTAAACAGGGTGTATCAAAATATGGGCTTAAAGACAGTCTTGTGTGCAGTGTTATATACTTTTAGATATATAACAATGAATCTTTGAACATCACAATGAAAATAGATCCAGCTACAGTTTTCAGTTTTAATTTTATGTTTCATTTATGTTTATGCACTCCAAGACAATTTCTATATGAGAAGTAGAAAATAATTCTGGGAACTAGCTTCTGACAAGCTAGCAAATGTAAACGTTGCACTGCAAGACAATTTTCTACCTGGGATCTAAATATATTTTTAATTGTATAATCACGCGTCGGTAACTTTAATTATAGTTAAAACATAACACTAAGTAATTGAGAATGATACTTTAAAGTTGATATTTTCTTAGAAAAAATAGTTTCCTTAAAAAATAAAATACTCGTACTCTGTCATTGAAGGTTCCTAACTGTTTGTACGGACTATAATTTTGACTTTGAATATCACTTCTTACTAAACACGGTTACATAAATTTAAGGTTTATTTAACATAAAAAAGTTTACCTATTTACTTGTTTATTAGGTCTCATAACAAAAATTATCTTATTACACAAACTTACATTTTCTGAGGTTAATAAAATTTTTTATGCAAGATTAAATAATGTTACATATTAAACTAATAAATTAGTAAAAGATTGTTAATATCTTTTGCTTTTATTAGTTTAATGACAATGTAACAGGATTATGTTAAACTTTGTTGTAAATATTATTATGTTATGTTATATTAAATAATACATGAATTTAGGTTTTGAGTTTAGTGGATTCTAATTATTGTTGTATAATAAGACAATATTTATTTTTTTCTATTAAATATGTTTTTCTCTGTGTTGTACATTATTTTTGTGGTCAATTTATATCAGTAGACCTATGTGGGTGTGGGACCAGCGCTATAGACCGTCATCATCGTCGACTGTACCGGAATACACACCGATTGCAACACCCTGACGCAATTCAAGGACAGTTCTTTATTCGTAATTTTACTAAATTCGTTCTCATTGTTGTCTGATACATTGTGCTACACCTAAACATACAAAACGCACTAACTTTAAATTATTTACACTAATTTTAATGATATATTTATGCAACGAAGCAAACAGTTGTGCTAGATATGAGAGCAACTGTTAGACACACAGAACATGTCATATCGTATCATATTCAGCACGGGACGTTGGACAGAAGACTTAGGGTTTCAGCATTGGAGAGAGAACACTAGGAAAGTCAGCTATGAAATATCGACACATACGATCGGTTAAGAGGCCTGACAATATACATATTCGATTGAAAATGATTATCAATAAATTATTGTTATATAATTATTGACTTTTAATTGTCCGAACCCTAATTGAGAGCACTTTTCAATATTTACATTTTTTGTACTTTTAAAGTGAAACATATTTGGTATATTCACCAATAAATTTTTTCTCTAATCTTCAATGTTTCCAAAGACTCGTCTTTTATTTAATATCCTTGTTCCTATTTTACAACTTTATGATATCCTGACACGATACCAATTTCACTAATGTATGTGAGCCTCCCAAATGGGCCACATAAGATGCTTTCAATATGGTTGGTTTCTTCGATATTTCACATCTTTATATATTCTACTATATACAACGCGCCTATATACGTAACTTTTAACATGTACATAATTATTATTTTATTACATGTAAATCAATAAGAAGCCAAGGCCAATTTTTCCGCACCGTAAGGTTATTATATGTATTTGACTTGTTAGCTAATCAAATCAAATTTTTATTGATACTTCAATTGTTGGTTGACATTAATAAGGATAATATTTGGTGAAGCTACTTGTATAAATAAGTATTATTATGAAACGCATGGTAGAAACAGACAAGAAAGTTTGTAATTAAAACCACTGTAACTTGTAATCTAATGTCATTAAATTTTGACACATATTGAAGGTTGGTACTATCTAAAAATCATATGGATATGGTGTCAAAATACCGCTCTTGAACCGAGGCAAACCAACGCGAGGCGAGAGCTACAGTACACACTCGATCTTGCCTGTATCGGCGAGAATAATACTACATAATAATATTCGTTTCACTCAAGGATACCAAACGTCTCGCTTAAGACATCCAAACTATAAGGCACATAATACTCAACCCCAACTTTCCACGCCTAATTATAATGTTATATAATTATAGATGATTATGATTCATAAAATAATTGACTATCTTCACTATTATGCTAATTTAATATTGATTAACTGAAGGAGGTATGTGCAAAGTACACAGGCACCCACTTTTAAACTCTCTTGCTGTTGGTAAACAATGCCGTCATGGTCATGTTAGTGTTAATAGCGCTGCTGTATATGTCCTGTTTGAAGGACATTCGAGGCATTAGGTCACCTTTAGGCAATGGCCGTTAAATGCGTACAGACCCAACAACGACAGGAGACGGAACTCGTTTAGCCACAAAATCAGTAACTCACTGATCGGGAGAGAAGGGGGAGTGACGGTGAGTATGATAAATTATATATATATATATATATATATATATATATATATATATATATATTTAGTGAATTAGCAAAAGTTATCTGATGTGGTTAGTTTCCATAGAATCTAAGGGTAATGTAAAGCCACACCTTTATATAGTTTTGTAATTTGTATTACAAATTTCATTGGAAACAATAGTTTAACATAATTAAATATGCAATATAAAATATCACTCAACAATAGATGGTGCCACTATTAAATTAGATTTTAAAATTAGAGGTACTGCATCTACCTCTAATATTGATATAATCCAAAGATTCCAATCTAAAATGCTAAGGATTATCACGAATGCACCACGGTTTATACCTAATCACATAATACATCGGGATCTGGATATACCTACAGTAAATGAAGTAATAGTGCTTAAAACTAAAGCATACTAGGAGAGAATAACTGAACATCCAAACAAATTGGCCAGCTGTCTAATATCCAATAATTCGGTAGTACGCAGACTAAAAAAAAAAAGTACCTCAAGTACTATTAGCCAACTGAACAGAATCTAGGATCTATTGAAATTGAGGGATTGGTCGATGGGAACATCCAGCACAAGACACTTTATTTTTACATACCTATCACTGAATGTCCTCTAAGCAGAACAGATTGTAATAATCTTTAGTAATCAAATAAAAAGTTTACTATACTCAAAAAAAAAAAAGATTTTAAATAAATTAAACGTTTATTGAGATTTCAACCCCCAAAATGTTCCCAATTACCCCTGTTCTACAAGGTTAAAAATAACAGATAGTACAATGTAAAAAAAATTAATCGAATAAATGCTTACTGTGAAAGAAAAACTGTGGAAGAAATCAGCTGTAGGTTTTTCTGCGCGACATTTAAATCAGAATTACGAATTTATTTCCACGCTTTTATTTTCGAAGTGCAGCCTTAACCTAAGAAAGATGTTACAATGTTGGCAAGATTAATAAAAAGTCTCATTATCGAATAAATAATATCTGATGGAAGCCACACAGTTTTCAGCATTTCTTCCTGATTAAAAAGGTGACACCAAGCTGCAAACGCAAATCATATGTAACTATTTCTGTATTTATTGATCAAGACACGTGTCTGAGGGATTTACGCAGTTCAGGCAACTCTTGGACACACACTTGGAGATTTAGCATTGGAACTTCGCCACATACAAATCGATTAAGAGATTATTAATAAATGATTATTAACAAATGATTGTTATATAATTATTGACCTTTAATTGAGAAAACTCTCATACGTATTTTATATTTAGCGATTTTAGTTTCTTTCCAAAGAAATCGTAAAAATTTCAATTCGGTTGTTTGAAACTTGATTAATAATCCAATATATCACATTGCATATAAACCTAGCATTATTCTAATTCTCTAATAACTACTAATTAATGCACTCGGCTATTCTCACTTCCGGTGCAATCACTACTCACATTACGGTACGAGTGCTAACTACTAACAATGAGTAAGTAGTGTGTACCAATACTAATGCAATCAGACGTACTTGTACAGTGTGGTGTGTAGTGTGTGGAATATACTTCACTATCCACACCTACTTGTCTGTCTATTGATTTTGTGACCGCATTACAAACAAAACAACAACACACCAGAACAGTATGGAACAGAATAGAAGACTGCTTTGTCGTTTAATTAATCTATGAGTATAGCGAGCCGCGAGGCTGCAGGCTGCGGTATCTCTTAACTCTGTTATCAAATTGATTGGAATGATCGGAATTATTTATCATTTTATCGAATATTGATAGGAGTGCTGCTTAAACGATCATAAAACTATTAATCCTAATACGAGTGTTCGTCTCATGATGTCATAAATCATAGATAACGATAAATCTGATAGATATTGTAATTCCTGTGTCAAATGTTTGTTTGTTTGTTTATTTGTTACATAACATCTTTAAAATCACGCCTTTTTAAATCGTCATAAACTAGAAAAATTTAAATGTTGATTACAAATAAAGTTTACGGCTTCTTTACAGATTTCAATTACAAGATTCAGATGTCATTAGTACCTTTTAAAATATGACATCGAAATTAATCAAATTAACGGAGTTGAAGGCATCAATTCACTACGTTACACGCAAATTCAGAGGGGTGAGAATGGGCTGGGTGTCTTATGTCTTAATTTCTATAAAAATGTACTATATATTGATAAAGTGGGTTACTAGAACCTCAAATGTTCAATTATTTTTTAATAACTCCTTATATGTTAAGAGATATTAACAATTAAAAAAGTCATTTTGTCTCTTTAATTAATAAAGGGATTCAACGTTGTACACATTCGAAATACATGTGACATCACAACAGCTGCCAACCTTACAGCACATAAATCTCTGCTATATGTATTTATATATCAAAATATCAAATATTATTTACAGCTATTTCAAGAAACACTCAAATTCCAATATTATGTCTGCCTTAGCAGGGTTTAATAAAATAAAAACTTATTATTCTTTGACTTGACTTGATTATTTCGACTACCAACAGCTACAGAACATTACCACAGCACTGACCTACTGACATACACGTTCGTTCTCTCACTAACAACACAGTTCCATTCTCATTCAGTTCGGGCAGATTCGGGGGTAAGGTTTGCAACCAGTCGCCTCGTGTGTAGAGACCCTAAGCCTCCAAAAAACCATAGACAAAATATATTCCAAGCCAAATCCAAATATGAGCAGACTTGATAAACATAATATTAAAAAAACTCTGCGAATATGAAACAAAATGTTAAAAGCACCTTACAACTAGAGAGAAAGGAAAGATAAAGATAGATTTTAAACAATAGATTATTGGAAAAGTATTTCAAAAGTTTAATTAATAATTTATGTTCGTCGTCAATAATAATTGAATGTAATTAAAAAATAATAAGTTTTTAATATGTCGCGGATATTTTTTCACTTTCCTTGTTTTTAACTTTCATTTTCATGTTTTGTTTAAACCAATCCAGTTTTTGATACAAATATTTTGGTCACTGTAGAAATTTATCGAATATTGATCCAGACCATAGTAGCCTATATTTTCTAAACGATGCCCAGTTATGACTAACCATAAAATTCCATGATTGCAACAACAATAAATAAAAAAAAAAGCAACCCTTATATAACGATAGTAAATTATGTACGGCCATTATAATACTTTAATACATTTATGTATATATAATCAAACAAACAACAATTCATAACACAGTGAAGTTTATAATGTTATTTACGATGAATTGTATGTACGATGAATTACTTGCAAATAATTATCACGCAATACCGTTTTATAAATTGTATTTAGTATTTATAATATTGAATATTCTTTACTCACAAAGCTCAAGTTATTACCTTAAATATACATGTAACAGATTAATTAAATTAATAGAGTAATTACTTTTGCATCCGACACGTTCGAACCACAACAACGTTTCAATTTTATGGATCTAAAGATACTTTGACCTTTAACAAATTGTTCGTAGATTTTGTAACCCGAAAAAGGAAGTTTTATGAGTCTCTAACAGGTACTCCGAAGAGCCCCACTTCATGTTTGAAATGTTAGCAATATAAAATAGGTATAGTCAAAATTACGATAGTTCGGCGGCGAGTTAAGAGCGGTATAAATCTATAATACGATAATGAATTTTATCTTATTCGTTTCTATATACATTATAGAAAAATAAGTGAGTCAGTGCTTTTTAGTTATATCGGCAGTTTATACCCTACAACTTGTTTTAAGTATGAGTCGCCGCCGAACTCTCGTAATTTGAACTATAACAGAAATTTCTATATTAAGGTGAAACGATACTTGGCCATTTTTTCTCTCGAAATATACATGGCGATACTATACAGCAGGTTAAAAATGTTTTTTTTATGTTTAAATCTTTTTATGTAAGTAACTATAAACGCGAATCAAAATCTAAAGCTGCAATTAGTTAGATGAATAACGTATCTACATTTTAAGCTTTCTTCCACTGACTTTTAATGAGTTGGAACCGCAAAAATAAATTTTGAAAATAAATATTGCTATATTTTCTAGTTAAATTCCAATTTTTATATGACTGGTAATATTTCTAAGGGTTTGTCATAAAAAAGGTTATAAAATTTATAATAACAATATTCATTTTCAAAATTTATTTTGCGGTTCCAACTCATTAAAAGTCAGTGGAAGAAAGCTTAAAATGTAGATACGTTATTCATCTAACTAATTGCATCTTTAGATTTTGATTCGCGTTTATAGTTACTTACATAATATGATTTAAACATAAAACAACATGTTTTTTTTTGATAATATTTAACCTGCTGTATAGTATCGCCATGTATATTTCGCGAGAAAAAATGGCCAAGTATCGCTTCACCTTAAGTAACATTTTTAAATGAATAAGTAATATTCTTTATGTAAAATAAACCTTAAATACACGTATTTTGTGTATAATAAGTACACCAGATGAAATATGTATATGATATTCATTCATGAAACGCACGAGCTGCATCCTTGTGTGGCTGTACTTTTTATTTTTCGGAATAATTCCGTTTGAATGAGATCAGCGCGTTAGCACATAACATCAGCAACTTGTTAAGAAATTAAGTCCACAACAGTCAACAGAACGCAGTGCTCGTTGTACAGTGAAACCATAACGCAATACGGCATCAACATAAAAACAACAAGTCGTCGTCGAGTATGGTCATTAAAAAATAAATTACGTAAATACACTAGTACTACAACTAAACCGCTGTCAACAAATATATATACAGACGATTAATGTAAACACATAGATAGCTAGGTAATTCTAGTCGCTGTGTGCCAGGTCTAGACCTGAATTAAAAGTGAAATTAACGCTGGAAGGTCAGTGCATAAATAGGGTTCGTACCTTTAATTTGGGCGATATGTGTGTCGTATTCAGCTCGGCTTCGTACCGACTCCAGCCTAGCTGCCATCGCCTGGAAGCTGGAGTTTCGGTATTCGCTGTACCACTCAGAACTCGAGGAGCCATGCCTTGAGGTGGCTCCAGAAGGAGGTGCTGCTTCCTCAGAACTATCTTCACGCGAAGGTGTCCTTCTCGTCAAGTTTTCCTCAGAAGGAAATCTGCCAGTGAAGGAAGTGACAGATGACGACTGCGACACGTGGCTGTGCCCATTATTTCCGCTCTGAAGCTGGTGAACTTGACTCTGATAGGCAGAATCTTCGAGGAGGTTTTGTTCTTCAGAAGGAGTCCTGCTGTAAGTTTCTGTGTAAACCACAGTGGTCATAGGACGTAGCGTTGTAACTTCTCGAACAGATTTCCTCACAATTATTTTCTCGAATTTAACGATCTTTGCGCCTCCAGCGATGTCACCTTCTTCTACCGTGCTTTCCATCGTTTCCTCGAAGGACTCATTGCTACTTTTCTCTCCAGGATCTGTGGTAATCGTCCTGGTGCTTCTCAGCACGTGGGGAATCACCGTCGTCGTGGTTTCAACGGTTGTCCTAGGACTAGGCTGAGGGGTGGATCGTAATTTCACCACCTCTCGCACAGGACTTGTAGCATGTCTTCGCCGTTGCTCCTCCCTAAGACGTCGTTCAATCGCTGCGACATCCACAGACCCATCAACTTCATCAGTAAGATTTTCAACAGATCCAGATCGTTGACTACCTGACCACACCTGTTCGAAGAAGGTGACTCTATCGCGTAGGCGTTTCACAGATCCCGATGGTCCAGGAGATGATGGAGACGGAGGAGGTAACGGATGTTTATTGGAGCCCTTCCGGGGTGAACCCGGGGGCTCCTCACTTGGATCCATATTTAGGACCCTTTTATTTTAACGTAATCTTAATTTCACACATAAACATATACACCCTATATTACGCACAACACTTTGTCACATACACTCACGGGTTAGGGGTGGGTTTTACCACCCAACTTTACTCTTTAACAGGTACGGGGATGGAATGTAATCGTTACCACTTTAGATATGTCTTTAAATCATCACATCGGGGTGCGTTTATTGTATTTCATGAGATACAGCACTCCATGCGTTGGCTTTTGAAGCCGGTTCGATACTAAAGATTTCACAGAGCATGGCAATCGCTTAACAGACAAATCGTGCGCCGAAGCACACACAACAGCACAGTCGCTATACCCGTCTCACTCTATCAAACCATACTTGGAACAGAGCATCTCTTTCACCCGCGAAACTGGCCCACGTGATATCAAACTACTGGAGAATTTTATATGTATTTACGTATATGAGGCGCCTCCGACACTACGACTTGTATGTATTTCTCCAGTCTTTTAATGTATTCTGCTGGAGAACTCCCTGGAGGGGAAGGAGGAAAACAGGGAACGGCTTTCAATACTATCGTATTCGTATACAAAGTTTTAACGAAGTTGAGTTGCGATTGCGAAATATACGTACTTTATTCGTGCATAACTTTAAATACTATCACAACGGTAATATAAAAAAACGAGTTGCGATATGCGAAGAGAAAAAGTTTATAAAAAAAGTATTGAAACTGAAAACGAAACCAAAACCTGTTCTTACTGACCTGGTAATCAAATAAAATCGTCTTCGTGTGGTTTTTCATATTACGCGGTTTAAATTCTGTGCGTTTCAACAATGAAATTATAAAAAACTTCTTGCAGTTGGAATAAATATTATTGTAGCTATTTAATTTTAATTTATTTATTATGCTAGCCGTATCACTGATGACCTTTTACTTATGTTAGTAGTTTTTGTAGTGTTGAGACTTCATACCCATTAATGCTCGCTAATAAATGTATGATTATGTTTGTGATAACTAGTAAGAAACATAAATTTAAATAAAACTAGCGTTGATCCCCGTCGCAGAGCGACGTCTGTCTTTTATGTGTGAATTGAATTTCATCTCCAATTTTAATTTCCTTTTTCAATTCAAATATTTAACTCATTCTATAAGTCATGATAAAAGACGTAGTCACGATAAAAGACGCAGTCATGATGAAATTTGACGCAGTCACGTTGTTTTTATCGTGACGATATTTTTTTTTATCGAACACATTTACGGATACACATGTTAATGTCAAAATTTTGGTAAATAAGTGCTTTGGCTTCTGTTTGCATTTGTCATAGAAGTTGTATATGAATTTTGTTAAGTAAAATTAATATTGAATGAATGGTTGTACGTATACATACTTTATATTTTAAAAATAAATGTTCTTACGTTGTTTATATCGTCGTTATCGGTGTAACAACACAATGTAATTGCATTTGATAAGAAAATTATAATGATTAGGAACATTATATCAAGACTAGTACAATTACCAGTACAAATATAGGTATTTAATACATATACTCTTAATACATTTCCTAATAATATAGATCTGTTACGTTCATGTCACAATTTCGCTTACCAACTTAATTTTCGAACTGTTTTCTACACCTTTTCTGTCTCTGATCTAAGTCATTTGTTTCTATCAATTCTTTTTTAAATTTATCGTTAGATCTAAGCTAATTCAAGACCGATTTTTCAATTCTCAGTCAAGTGAGGTTTATTATAAACCTTGGTTGGTAATTTTTATTTCACAGCTTTCAATTATGTTCTCGTTTCGCTTGGTTATACTTTTCGTAGCCGCTCTTTGACAAAATTAAAATTGATAAACCTATTTTTTAGGTTAAACTTCAGTTATGAAGAAGAAAACTAAGAACTTATATACAGGGTGTCCTAAAATTTAACGATAAGCGGGACCCAAAGGGTGGTCCTGCTCATGACTACAAGAGAAAAAAAGAAAAAAAATATATCTCTTTGAAAATTGGAACACTTTAAGATGTTTTTACCTACCATGACCACAATTTTACAAATATTTCTGATTTTTCTTTTGTATCGGCAACCTAAATAACACTGCTATCCATCACAACCATTAAAAATCCCAGAATGCTAGTAGTTTTTACACAAAAATCAATCCAAATTATTTTTTTCCCTAAAATTTTTAAAGATTTTAACTTTCTGTCCACTTTAACTCATCGTGGTGTAAAAAAAAAGTATGAACACTACTATGGCAAGTTTTTTTAAAAATTGGCGTAATTCTTCAGGATTCAACTCTCTTCAGTATATACTTATAATAATAAATATAAATAATTTTTATAAAACCACCGATTTATTGCGGCGGCCCTGGTATCACAGCTGATAAAATTTATCGGTGCGGCGGTACTGGACAATTCTGCGAAAAGAATCAATTCTTTGTTGGTTAGCAGTGTATCGAAATGTAATTTTTCATAGAATAAACAAATATTGTATGTACACTGCACCTGTGCACCTGTGCACCTGTACAAAGTCAATTCATTGCATGTGTTTTGTGATTTAACTAAATATAATGATGACATCATCTCCAAGGCTTTACACTTGTACACTGCGCTAAAACTTGAATGCAATGACCTGCATCGATTGCATTATGTAAATGTGCATTGCACTAGTACAAAAAATACGAGATAGGCGCCTAAAGTTGTAAGCCTAAGTAAAACACATATTTTATAACTTTTTAAGGGAATTTATTTTCTAAATTAAACTACTAATAAGCTACTTAATAAGTCTCATAACTTTCAGAAGCCAAATGTTAAAAATATAATCTAGAGGGCCTATTGGATAATGGCCTCCTCATTTTTTAGTGGTCGATTTTTCAATTGTTGATTGAAATTGATGTTAATAAATGTGTATTGGCGTGTCTATTTTATTAAATATCTAAATATTGACGGAAATTTGACGTGAAATGCATTTTAACGTCAGTTATTTGCTGAGTAGGTCAGTGCTCTGGTAATGTTTTGTAGCTGTTGGTAGTCGAAATAACCAAGGCAAGTCAAATGATTTGTAATTAGTAAATCCTAATTATTCCTGACATATATCGTAAATTAAGTTTTAACACATCCATTTAGCGGATGATCACGTGATGTGATTTCATCGTTCATCGTTCATCGTCAGGTCTGACAGTTGCATTTCACTCGTCTCCTTCTGACGTCTCACGTCGCACGTCTGACTATCCGTCAGAGCTCAGAGGTGCAGCCCATGCGTCGTGATTGTTTTACAAATTCAATAGAATTGATTGACCTCACATATCTTGAATTAAACAAACGTATTCAGTCATTTCAGTTGCACAGGAATAAGAGTGTGTGTCAACACTTCTACAGTCAAGTATCAAGTGTCAAAATATCACGTATGGGTAGCTGCACGAAACGAAACCACAATTGTGTCAATGATGGGGGAAAGCAGAGAAGATTGAGGAACATACGATTGTCTTGAAAATATACGTATGAATAAGCACTTGTACAAACCTATTACACTATAGAATTTTGTCTGACTTTGTACAGATTTGAAAACGATTGTATTTAGAATTTTAAATAATGTCAATTATATTAAACAGAATTCGACATAATTTTCATATCTATAAATGTGAAGGTCAACAATAAATTTAGACTATTAAAAGAACTTCTTCTATTTTTAAATTAATTACATCTAATTAGAAATAAGTTTTTTGCACAGAGTTTTAAGAAATGCTTCAAATTCAAGGTCAGTTGATTTTTAAAGAAAACAAAGATGTTATAAGCTAGTTTTAAGTGCTGCGCAGATATACGCTCAAGTGTGTTTGCTAAGTCTTCTAATCCACCGCGGAGCACTGCCGTGAGCTGCGTTGATCTCGCGGAATAAATCAAAGGTGTATTTATGACGCAGTGATAAGATTTTTTATCAGATAACGCTCATTGGCAAATATAACTGTACTGCTTTTAATCTCTAAGGCACTTGAATGTTTTTTAAAATTGTGCAATTAGGTTGTATTGATAGTTTTATAAATATTATATTTTTTCATGTTCTCTGGTCCGAACATATAACTCTGGTCGTTCATTGTGTTGTCAAAAATATCTCGTTTAATATTGTAAATAATTAAAAAATAATTGTACATTTCTGGTCCTGATAGCCAAATTTGTTTATTTATAGTTTTATAGAAATTAAGACGTGGTATAACCGCATTGTCCATGCATGTATAACTAATTGAAGATCAATTTTTTAAGGATTTAAAAATATATTAGTTTTAAAATGATCAGATTGCATTTTTTTATCACCAATCCTATTTAAAACATTATACGTTGCCTCCAAATCTGGAAATACATTAATTCGTGTTATCTTATGTCATTTTGTTAATTAGTACAATGTTTTCCAATGATACGTATAAGAACTAGGTTATATTCTTATAAATTAATGAATTAAATAACCTAAAAGCACACGTTGATCAAGACCGGTGGCGTCACCGTGTGATGTAATGTAACTAAAACAGTGTACAGGCGCTAGAAATAGGAGGCCGTCCAGTCCAGTTCGTAACGTAGGACAAATGTTTTTAATATGATGTCATGAATTTGTTGATACTATTGAATCGGTAAGCCTAGGCGCATACTAGAGACAAAACTTACATTGAATAATAACCTTACTTTTATTGCCTGGCCTGTGCGACTCTACAAGATGACATAATGGAACAAACTGCAACTTAAAGAATGTTAACCGATTTGAAGAAAATATTACAGAACTGACTTAATGAGAAATCGGAATGACATCACCGTTTTATTCTGTCAAGGTGGTAACGCAGCAGATAATGAGCGTTGTGTCCTGCAGGTAAATCACGTCATCAGTTGGGAAGGTGACCCAATACGTCATTATGAAATTTCTTCATTTTTTTTATTAAATATTTATTTGAAACGAACTTGAATCAGTTATTAGCAGTTTATAAAATAACGCACAAATAAATTTACAATAAGAACATTAAATCTGAGTGTTTTCTGAAAATAAATAAATTTTGTAGATCTTTTCTAGTACTAAATCTCTTGGAATGTCGTAGATTTGTCGTTGACTAAAAAAAATTGTAATTGAATATATCAATAAAAAGCAAAACTATCAATGCGTATAAATTGGTTCAGTTCGATCTTTTAGATGGTGTTACGTTAATCGATTTTTTACGACAAGAGAAGTCTAAAGATAAACTTGTCTGCAGTATGCGCGAAACCAAACTGCAGTCTTTAATCGTTTATTTAATTAATCATTAATCCACAATAAGTAACACAGCAATAGAATGGCAAGTAAAGAATAAAGAAATTGAATTAGTAACTAAGTAGTATTCATTTGTAAACATGTATAGAACAAGAAACTGTCAACAGTAATACATAATAGTTCGATAACCTATAATTATATTTAGAAAGAAAAAAAAATGTAAATGTTCAAAAAAACTAGTAAATGAATTCACAAAGGCGTTAAATGTCAACAAATTGGTAGCATGTGACATGAGGTAAGTTAGCAGCGTTAGCAGTCGAAGAGGTTCGACCGATGACCTTGAGTTACGCAACGTCTACTATGTAGAAGCGATCGTTACTTCAGCAGCCAGGTGAAACGTTAAACGAATCCGTTAACACTGCTGCCGCTACTACTGCCGCTGCATTCATGATTGGGCATTTATTGGGCATTGAAGTTCTGGAATAGAACTCCATTCTATTCTATTTCAACCGTTTTCAGTGCGTTTAGAAAGTTGTTTTGCTTCATTTACGACTGTCTTTATATTTAAAAATAAATGTGCAAATCATGTATACATGAGTATGTACTTATATTTTAAAGTACAAATAGGCTAATCTAATGGAAGACTGAAGAGGAGGGCGCCTCGCGTTACGGTTGTGTTCAGATACAAATACCGTGCAAGTTAAACTTATTGTAAATTCAATGTTTATTTTCAATAGGACAGATAACATAAACAACATAAATAAATTTAAATAAAAAAATTATAATTCATTCAAAATATTTTTCTTTTTAGAAAATACTAGAAGACCTTTTGGATACTTTTTGATGTATTAGAACGAGTGCACACTAAAGATAAACGTGTCTTTATACTGAATGTAATAGATAGAAATAGCTCAGATAGAAAATTGTCTTCCTGTGGAATAACTCGGATTCAAACATAGTATTAGTAAAAGAAACATCAGACAATGACATAATCAAGAAAAACACGAAAAAGAAATACAAGAAAACAGAAAGAGTTACTAGAGCAACGGAAAAGAAAAATAAGAATTTATAAAAGAAATGGAATGACGAAAGAAGCTGAAATATGGAAAAGAATTATGTTATGAATATTGTATAAGTTACGTGTTATAAAAAAAATGTATATAAAAATGTAATATTGATTTAAAGTGCTAATAACTACCAAAAAAAAAATAGACATTAGCAATCTTACAGAGGGCCTAATTTTCTGTAACATCATGCCGCTGCAAAATAGATGACTTCACAGAAAATTTCCAAAATGTGGATTGCAACTCATTTAAGTTAATAGCATCCTATCTTGTCTTAACCAAGCGCTGATAACAGTTTCCAAATAACGTTATTTGATAAATGTTATTATGAACGTAGTCTAATGCGATACCAGACTTATATTTTTGATTATTTCGATTATCGCAAAACAATAAATGAAGTTTTGGAAAAGAAACATTAAAGAGAACATCCTCACACATTGTTAAAATTCTTCTTGATAATAAAATATGGAAAATCTTATTGAAAAGATGGTTTGTACCGGTTTTCCAATATGGTACGCGAAAGCAGAAACCATTTTTTAAATGAAGAATAAAGACAGAATATATATTCTTGATTTCAACAGAAATATTTAGATACTCTAATCATAACATTATTATTCTAATCACATATTTGCACTTAAACTTTAGATGGGACAATCATTGAACAATGGAATATTTCTATAGACTGATGCTGTGTTATTGGATTAAATCACATGTTGTCCTGTATATGGTATTGCATCTTAAAATAACATTACAGTGCGAATGATATAATATAATTTAAGCCTTATATATATGCAAATAAATTCATCTCGACTACTTAGAAACATCTCGGTCTGGAACTGGTTTGAAATACCGGACACCAAACCTGGTCCTGGTGACCGCATGCTGCGGCGCTCAGTGAGCTTGTTCTGAGCAAGAGCACCTTCATAACAGCTTCGCTTAGTGCTAGATCCGATGCACATTCCTTAACAATCAAAATACGTGCTAACTTTTGTGCTAACGAAATTACTTTACTTCCAACCCAATATATGTAGTTACAATTCTCTCCATAATGTAACTTTTAATTTTTCATATTTCGTTATTACGAAAATTTTTGAAAAATTAAAATCAAGGTTAAACGCCATTAGATTTCTATATCCTGTTTAAGTTGTCTACTGACAAATCGCTTAGCAATAGACCGATCTAATAGAAGTAAACTTTTATTTTGTTAAAGCACCGTTTAAAGTAGGTTAGAAGGTAACGACCTTTTATTTATACAACACTATTAAGTGCAGAGTTTGTTTTATAGGATGTATTTATTTTTTCCTAAGCATCATTAATTCTACTTTAAGCTTACTTTGGCAGACACTCTAGTCATTTAGAAGCAGTGAAACTCAGAGTACGGTCTTTGTTGGATATAGAAATTAATAAAAATCACTGAAATAAATGTACGAACAATCAATTAGGACCTCGATTCGCATTGAACGTATAACTATGTAAAGAAATTATATTTCTTTAGTTGGTAACACTGACCAGAGATATTACAACTACTTTTAACTAAAAAAAAATGGTGACACGGCTTTCAAAAACTAGGCGTATATAAAAGAATCTTTTCTGTAACTATTGCAAAAAGAAAATTATCAAAAGGATACCTATTTACGAAAATATTTAAATAAAACCAGTAAGAAACAGTAATTGTGTGTTAACACACATAAATTTACAGCGTTGCCAAATTTATTATTCCTTTTTCAAAATATTTAATTTATATTTAAATTGAATGAATATAAATTTGATATTAATTATAGGTAATTTTTCATTTATTAAACTAATTCATTTTCAAAGGTACAGCCCCAATATTTGCTCGTCCCTCATGTACTTCGTATTTTGCATTTCGTATTACCGAGAGATAAACTTTTTCCATTGACGGTCCTGTACCTCCTTAAAATACATTGTGTGATTATTTTTTTCGTTCAAAAACATTTGTGCGTCCCTGTTCTAGTGCATCTGAATAATCTGAATGTAGAAATATATAAATATAAAGTGTGTACAATGTGACTGAGCCACTAATAATATTATAAAGTGTGCCGCTCGCCAAATATAGCTTCGTAGTCGAGTCGTAGTGGTGCCGGAGTAGGCCACATCAGGCACGACTTCGTGTGCATATGCAATTTTTATTATTTCATTTGTTTTATTGTGTTTTTCTGATTCTTTTTCTTTTTTTTTTGTAAAAATGTACTCTGCATTTGAAACTTACATTCTCTATTAGTAAGTAGTAAGAAATCACCTTTTTCTACGTTCTCTTGGATATTTAAAATTCATTAAGTGCGACCACACAACTGTTTTTATCTAACAACATAATTATGAGACTATTACACTTAAGGATATCCTCGTGAAGTAGTAAAGAATGGAGAACTTGCTGAAACTATGTAAATTTGTTCTACGATAGTCAATAATTAATTAAAAAATTAAATAAGAGTAAGTTTCCGAAACTTATAAGGAAATAATGAGTTTTAAAAAATGTAAATTTCACGTACAAGTATATGGGGCATAACTTGTGCATTTGATTGAAAATTTCATGTAAGTATCTAATAGAAAAAATTATTATTTCAACTGAATATGGTTCAGAAAACATCAAGCTTTCGATTAAAATAATAAAAATAGTACGTTTCCGAAGAACTAACAAAAATAATTGACATTTTTATAAAAAAAAATCATCACAACCATCCGACACTTCTGCTGTTCAAAACACGAGTAAAATTTGGCAATGCCGCTTACACAGTTAGCAGCGCATGAGCAACCGCGAATATTCGATAGGCATTAGGTCTAAGTTTTCAGGTTATGAACACCATATGACAATACTAAAACAATTCACTAATAGGTGGCGACACTGTCTAATGATAAAGTGACATACTTCACTATTGTTTAGGCGAATTGTACTTTGCTCACCCACAACATGGGGGCGCTATTACCTAATTAAGAATGATCCTGACATTATACCATATTCTGTTTAATGAATGAAACGTAAGACAGAAGGTAAAGACGTACGCTAGTGGCATCGTTTTGTTGATTCGTATAAATTCGTTCTGCCAGTCTCCAACACCACTACATGCGACTTCCCCTTCGTCTCCCTCTTCTCCTACGTTTCATTCATTAAACAGAATTCATTCCGTGCTAACTATTACACTAATTTTTGCATTTTAATTAACTACGCAAATTTATAAAAAAAATGTATACCTCCCAAAAGAAGCAAATAAATATTTGATTAAAAATTACTGATAAATGATTTTAAGATAATAAGAAACCAATTTATATGTTAGCACTTTATTTGTAAGCTTGTAACAATGTAATTGCAACAAAAATTCTGTTAGACTGAACAACGGTTTCAGCTGTTCAGAGTATGAGAAGAGGAAAGAGAACTTCCTCCCCATGCTGCTTCCTGAATTGGATCAGATCGTTTTATTCTTTGAAAGCTGCGTTTTTATTAAAGCTCAGAAAAGCTTTTCTTAATATTAACATTATAATATTATATGTAAAATTTTTGTTATTTTAAATTTTAACTTTTCAAACTAATCTTCTTCTTTATATATAAAGGTACAACTTGCGTATGTTTGTGTTCGCAAATTGAGGTTGAATATAAATGACTGATTTTAGAGAGAGATAAATATATTTTTAGTAGGAAAGAATGAAAGAAAAACTATAAATAAAAGTATCGCCACTTGAGGAGTAAGATACAATTGATAGCAGAATGCCTTTATCCAATTTTCAGTTGTCTCCTTTCTTAGCTCTACTGACGACACTCTCATCCATGTATGGAAAGTAAATTCATAATTGATCGCAATTTTTAAAAAAGAATTCACATTGTACATATAAGAAAAACGCATTAAATTTATTGATCAAGGAAGAATAGACCTCCCTATTCTGTGCCGCCAGTCGGCAAAGTAGAGACCCATAACATCCCAGCGGGACGAGTCTACGCATTGGCGACAACTTGGGGCTCTGCTTAAGGGAATAGAAGAAAGAGGTTCAAAGGGGGGATGGAATATGTTACTGCGTAGAAGACTCAATAATGGTTGAATTGGGATGCTTAGGTTAGCTAGACGCCTGGCAGACGCTGGCGTCTAGCGCCCAACAGGGAAGACACTGTTAAAGATCGTGTTATTTAATTATCATACAATTTAAATAGAATGGTGTTAGTTTTTATTATATCCGTGAATGATGCACTTTTACATAAACCGAAGGTAATTTGATGAAGGTTATAATTTATGTAAAAAAACATATACTAATTTATATAATATTTTATTGATCATTCGCTGTTTTTTGTTTAATTAATATTGTTACAATTTCTGCTCTTGTAAGGTCGTGTAAGGAATAAAAGAAACTAGAACCGCCTCGAACTTTCGGTAATGGTTGCAATAAAATAAATGCGTCTCAAATAAACAACTTTGTTTATGTTGCAGAGGTATATGCCTAAGGTGTACGGTCTAAGTAACCATTTCTGCTAATTGCGGATAATATTTCACAACTATAATTATCCCAAAGAGTCGTTTTCCCACTTCAGTAAAATAATAAACACAATAGGGACATCTCATGTTATGTATAAATATGCATGTATTACTGCATGATCCGGATCTCTGCAACTGAGAGTAGATCATAATGCGGCTCTTTGATCTATAGATAAGATAATGAAGCATATTATGAATACGAAAGTATAAAATACATACTTCTACGGTATGCTAATACGACTACAATCTACTGAATAAGTCGCAAGTATTGTAAACGTTTGCAGTGTGAGAGCGCCCTTATAAAACATATTCAAGTAACCAAACTGTAAGCCTGAAGATGTTTCTCTTACCTAATTATATTATGTATGGATATATAACGAACTCAAATATTTAGAATATTTTTTTATTCAGAATTTTATGGGGCGTGAATCCGCTGTCGAAAAGAGACATTATAAACTCATGAACTGATTTAATGATGTTAGAATGAGAAGGGGAAGAAAGAGAGAGGGGGTAATACAAATCATGTAAATATCTAAATCGGTGACCCATTAAGCTAACGGAACTGAAAGTGTTTTTAGTTTAATAGGAGAATAGGAAAACGATTATTATATTGCATTTACACGATCTGTTGATGAAATTAGTACTTTTACGCAATAACGAATTTTTAAAATGATGCCCAAACGTTCTTGTTCCTGCATCTAATAGGTTCTGTGTTATTTTTGCCGCTGGATCTTACTAGATACATGAATTTTTCACCGTACATGGTTTTTAAATATATAATTTACACAATTTATGTACAAAAATAATAATTATTAGTTATATTAAATGTTCATATAAATTTATTTAATCGTATAAATAAGTGCAACCAATATAGAAGTAAAAATAACGTTTCGCTGTAATTCTTTCAGTTCACTAAATTATTTAATTTTATATGGAATTATAATGACTAGAAAATTAAATCTGTAATTACAGCGCGTCGCTCCATTCCACATCTTATCGCATAATTTGATTATGGACACAAATCAACACCTCTCCATAGCTCTTATAACACTGCCTCACTCTCTGGTGGCCGAGGTGTCTGGTCTCGTGACATCCTTGTGCTTTGATAGCCTGACTGTCAGTGACAAGCTGTTAAACGCGACCTTAATGGGTGGCATTATGTCATTTTGAAATATCAGACATATTTTTACATATACTCGTATATAAATACGTATCGGATGCATACTTAGATATTTGCTGTGTAAAAAGTATTAAGTACAAAAAGAAATTGTAGTTGTGACACTGAAACATTTTTAAAAGACACTGTCAGAGAACCTGCAACACCAGGGGCGGCCTTACCCTTTGCGGTATTTTCAAAAAAATGTATGATTTTTCTGACGTATAACTAAACTAATAAACCAAGTTCCAAGCATAATAAAATTTTCCGCCGGGAAAGAAATTATATTTACATACAGATCAAATACAGATATACAGAATGTATTACATAATACTTTATAAAATATTTTAATTATAAACACACAGTCCTTATTTAGTCCTTATCCGACATACGCTCATATTCACCGAGTAAATTTAGTTCATAGAAGATACATTAATATATGATGTCGCTAAAAACGGTTTTTTCAGTATCGAAACATTTTACACTAAGTAATGGTCCCCTGATATAAAACTTGATGGGATGCAGTTGTTGATAGTAAATAATTAGTATATGACACATACTCGTATGCATCCCTGTTGTATAAAAGAGACGGCAAATCATCAGATATGTCACAAGCCCCACTTATAAACTGAATGCTAGTATTTATAAAACATCTATATGTATTTATAATATTGTTATTCTAAAATTGAACACAATGTATAAAATATCGTAAATTTAATATTTTCCAAAGGAACGCGGATGTATAAGCTATACTCTAAACAGCTGTTCCGCCTCAAAACAATCAATAAGAGCATACTTAACCTATTGACTTAAACAATTGGCTTACGGCACGAACGCAGACTATATAATAATCCCTAATGTACTACGAGTATTATTATGTGAATGACACACAGTCATTTGTTTTTTCGTGGAATAAACATCCTTTCCGCGCATTTAAAAATAAATGTATTTAAAAAATTATTTAAATAATTTAAATAAATTATCATAAATTAATAAATAGGTGTAAGAATTTGATTTGATTAAAAAAAATGGAAAATAATAATAGGAAAAACACCTTAAGTGTAGACTTCGTCGAAGTGATTTATAGAATGACGTTTACCGAATTACACTTATTTTTAAAAAACGATTTAAAATTATCAGTGGAAGATGTGATGGCAATTCAAGTGAATGGAAACAAGATGATTGTGAAAATTGCAGAACATTTATTAATTGATAACATTATTGAAATGACAAATGGGAAAATAATTTACAAAGGTACGGATGACAATAATTATAATGTGTATATAGAAAGAGCCGATAAATTCACAATTGTAAGAATGCACAATATAGAATATGAAATTCAAGATATAACGATACAACACGCACTACAAGGATATGGTACAGTTATTAGCATCAAAAAAGAAACATGGGGTAGAGATATGCCTTTCCCAGTTTATAACGGAACAAGAGCAATAAAGATGATTTTAAAGAAAGAAATCCCGTCGTATATACCAATGATTGGCAGAAAGGTTTGGGTTAGCTATGCTACCCAAAAGAAAACTTGTAGGTTTTGTGATAGAGAAGACCATTTAGGACAAGATTGCCCTACTAAAATTAGCAACAGAATAAATTCAAATGGTTTCGCACGCAGCTATGCAGCCATTGCGGGGAATACAATGAATGACAAAGCGGTAACTGATTGTGTTGTTCCAACTGAATCAAAAAATGAAGAATTAAGTTTTGTCAATAATTCAATTTTTCCACCCTTAATGCCAAAGAATACGCAAAATGAAACAAAAATCATTTCAACAGCTACTAATGATGATACTATTGCGATTGTAAATAATAATGATAATTTGTCCAAAATTCCTACAGCACACAAAGAAATTAAGAGAAAAATTGTAGAATCATCGTCAAATGAAGATACTTTGGCAAATTCTGAAATTGAAGATTGCTCAGATAATTCCGCTGCATCCAAAATGGATATAGGATTGGAAAAAAAAGATAAGAAAAATAACAAAAGACCAAAGAAACAAAAAAAAGTGACAGGAAAAGCAATGGATATAAAAGATAAAACAATTGAATAACCTTAATTTATTCAATATCTTATTAATATGGTACTAAGAACTTTTGCAACATTTAATATCAATGGATTATCCTCTGTAACATCTAAAATTATGCTGAAACAATTTATTATAGACCACGATTTGGACATAATTTTATTACAAGAAGTTAATATAGAAAATTTAAGTTTCTTTAAACCTTATTCCTATATCTCGAACATTGGCATAAATAATAGAGGAACTGCAATTTTGTTAAGGCCTGGAATAGAAGCTACAGATTGCATATGTGAAGAAGATGGACGTATCCTATCGATAACTGTTGAAGATTAACTTTAGACTACCTCTAATCATTGCTGGCGATTTTAACTGTGTGCTGAACCAGAGAGACCAACTTGGGAATCTAAACTTCTGTTCTGGATTAAATAGGTTAATAACTGAACGAATTCTATCTGATATTTGGATCCTCAAGAATAAAACTCAACAGGGCTTCACTTACTTTAGGGGAATGAACATAGCATCAAGAATTGATAGAGTTTATGTTTCTGAAGATAGCCCTCACTGTAAAATACTCCTACTATAAAATGTTTTACTAAGATCCTTGTTTTGTAGTTGTAATATTAAGAAATAAATGAATATCAATATATAAAAAAAAAAAAATGTTAAAGCAAATAAAAACGTGTAATGCTGGTTGCTTTATACCAGGCGGTTATTCATAAATGCAAATTTAACACGTACGAACCGGGAAACAATTATAACAAAAGTGACATCACCAGTAAAAATACATATGTATATATATGTAAATGTTATTTATATATTCCATTAGTAGTTCCACTGCATTATGTAACTCAAGATGAAATTGTTTTGCAAATATTTATTTGCAAATTTAGTCAAATTTTTATTTACCATGATGTCATTCATATTAAATGGTAATTTTTTTTTATTACTTATGTAAGTATAAACACAATTTAAAATTTATATTTGACGTATTTAATAAACAATGATAATTGCATTTCATGAGTGAATAGTGTGGTGTATTGTTGAAGGTTTGACAGGTGATTGAATATGCGTTTTATAACAGTTTGCTGATAATCCGATGGACGACACAATCGCCTGCCGCTATCACAGGTGACGTTAGATTGTTTTGTTGGCAACAGTTTTATTACAATTGGGTTTGACCATAACTGAATTTATATAAAACTGCACTGTATATTGATAAAGTTGGCTAGCCAATTATTATTATTCAATTCGCAATATTATAGAAGATATTAACGATTGAAATAGTGAACTTTTTCTTTATTAATGAAAGCGGTAAAAAGTTACAAAAGATACTTCACTACCATTTGTCTACCTTTATCAACACTGTTAAATAAGTTAAATGCAAAAGAGATGCAGTATTAGACGTCAAAGCTATAGCAGCTGTTAAGTCGACCCATAATGTTTCAATATGATATCGGGATATAAATGAAAAATAAATTACATTACTTATGAAATTCCTTTCAGTTCGCGACGTCATCAACTACTAGGATAACAAGCGGAATATTAAGCAGTAAAACATAATTTAAACTTTAAGTAGATATAGTCCAAATCAAGATAGTTCTTATATACATTATAGAAAAGTAAGTGAGTCTGTGCTTTTAAGTTATATCGGCAGTTTATAACACAAAACTTATTTTAAGTAAGAGTCGCCGCCGAACACTCGTAAATTGAACTATATATATTCAACAATTTTTACTCTTAAGTACTCTAAATCGCTTGGGCACATTTGGCAACACCGCTAGAGTACATAACCTGAAAACATAGACCTAATGCCTTTCGAATATTCGCCGGTCCTCATGCGGCGTTTAACTGGACAAGCGAGGTTGCCAAATCTTACATCGTGTTTTGAACAGCGGATATTTTTTATAAATATGTCAATTATTTTTGTTATTTCTTCGGAAAAATACTATTTTTATTATTTTAATCAAAAGCTTGATGTTTTCTAAACCATCTTCTATTGAAATAATCATTTTTTCCATTAGATACATTACATTACATTAAATTTTCAATCAAGCGCACAAGCTAATGAATATATTTGTACGTAAAATTTCCATTTCTTAAAACTAAACCCTTATTTAATTTTTTTATTATTAATTGATCCTATGAAATATCGTAGAATAAATTTACTAAGCTTCAGCAAGTTTTTCATTCTTTACTACTTCATAAAATAAAAAAATAACCAATATTTAGATCACAAAAAAATTAGTTCACAACGCAATTATTTCAAATATTATTGTTACTGTTAGAACATTCTTAGTTTAAGGAGGTACAGGACGTTAACGTAAATGATGAAATCGTTGTGAAATTTGGAGGGAAATTTGGATACAAATAGTTAAAATACATGCTGTCTCAAAATTGTAGAGACCTAGTGTTCATAGTTTTCTTTTTATACATGATTAAAAATAGTCATTTTCCATACAAATCATAATTTTTAGCTCAATTTCACCACATAATATAACTTTTAACTATAAAAAAATGGTGACACGGCTTTCAAAAACTAGGTGTATATAAAATAATCTTTTCTGTAACTATTGCAAGAAAATTATCAAAAGGATACCTATATACGAAAATATTTAAATAATACCAGTAAGAAACAGTAAGTGTAGGTTATAAGCCGGCAACGTTGCAAATGCCAATTTGAGCGGGAAATTCAAAATCGGAATAAATGTTACATAAAGTATAACAATTTATTGGTCAAAGAACCAAATCACGCATGCATCAACACACGTAAATTTGCAGCGCTGCAAAATTTATTATTCCTTTTTCAAAATATTTAATTTGAATTTAAATTGAATTAATATAAATTTGATATTAATTATAGGTAATTTTTAATTTATTAAACTATTAACAAGCAAAAAGCAGTTTAATAGGGAATTGAAAAATTCATTTTCAAAGATACAGTCCCAATATTTGCTCGTCCCTTATGTACTTCGTATTTTGCATTTCGTATTACCGACTGCTTTGCATTAACGGTACGTCCTGTACCTCCTTAATTTACTAGTTGACATGAAAAAATTCATTACATAAAATTAGTGTTTTGTGTTTAGTAAGTTTATATTATTTTGTATAGCCAAATAAATAACTTTATGAATAAAATCCAACTATAAACAAAGTTTAGTTAAAAATGTAAATAGTAAACAAACTGATTCTCAAGGACCATTTGATATAACAGTCAAATCTTCCGCTTAATATTAAGTACTCAAATTAAAAAAGCAAACAATCGTTTTGTGTATTTTATTATTTTGAAGAGTGCTTAGCACTGAACCATAGTGGGTTAGTCGTTTAGCGTAAGGTTAATAATCAATTAAAATTTATTTGGTTAACCCATTTATTAATATTTAAACAGCCGAGTGCATTTGTTTATATTTTTGATTATTAAATCAACCGTAACTTAACTTTTATCAATGACTTGTTAAGTACAGCTGTCAAATTTAAGTCAGTTAGTTAATAAGCGTAACAAACTCTCTCTCTCTCTCTCTCTGAAACTGTTTGAGTGGTCATTTAAATTGACAGTTGCAAGATGATAAATCAATATTGCAATACAAGATGTGTTCATTCATTCCATGGATTAGAACACCCAAGAAGAAAATAAAACAAAGAGAGTGAAATTTCTAGGTCAAAGCCAGTGGCGGATTTACCAGAAGGCTGATTAGGCTGGAGCCTACAGCGGCAAATTTATGCCCAATTTTTTATTGTGTTACAGAAATTAAAAACATCCATATTTATATACCTAAATATTATTAGGTCCACTCAACTGATAACACATTTTGCATATAATTGATTAAACCAATTAACAATCAAGCTCAGATGGTATATTACAAACGAAAGAGTACACCACGATCTTGCCATACGTACAGTGAGACAAGAAATTGAAATTCGAACGGTGAAATATAAAGACCGAGTTGTGAACCATCCAAATACATCAATGACCAACCTAGTCAAAAATAAAAAGCAAATTTTATAAATGATTTTGTATTTGTATATACGTTCATATGGTTTTGTATGTATAACGACTCCGCTAATTCATACTTCAAGGAAATGGGCTTGTGTCCTCATTTTTTAGTGGTCGAGTTTTCAATTGTAGATTGAAATTGATATTAATGAATGTGTATTGGCGTGTCTGTTTTATTAAATATCTAAATATTGTCGGAGATATAGCAATTAAAAGTTTGAATTGTAGTTTTAGCGCTAGAAATCGTCGGCCATATTTGTATGACGTGAAATGCATTTTAACGTCAGTTATTTGTTGAGTAGGTCAGTGCTGTGGTAATGTTTTGTAGCTGTTGGTCGTCAAATAATCAAGTCAAATCAAAGAATAATAAGTTTTTATTTTATTTAACCCTGCTAAGGCAGACATAGTATTGAAATTTGATTGTTCCTTGAAATAGCTGTAAATAATATTTGATATTTTGATATATAAATACATATAGCAGAGATTTATGAGCTGTAAGGTTAGCAGCGATTGTGATGTCACATGCACTTGGAATGTGTACAACGTTGAATCCCTTTAATAATTAAAGAGACAAAATGACTTTTTTAATTGTTAATATCTCTTAACATATAAGGAGTTATTAAAAAATAATTGAACATTTGAGGTTCTACTAACCCACTTTATCAATATATAGTATACTTTTGTAGAAATTAAGACATAGGACACAAGCCCATTGTAGCTTATTTAGAATTGAATCGTTCTATCGTTTGCTTGTTTGATAACCAGTGATTTATTTGAATATCTTTATATCTATTTTATTAATACAACATTGTATTCACAGATGGCATACATATTTTATCATCGTTTTTAATTAATTTCGGCAAGGTCTCGCACCGGTAGTCAATAAGTCAGGTGATGGTGATTAATTTTATTTTTCCATTGGTGGCACCACTGGTACTGTGTAACCCTATCCCATTAATATCCTCCCAATTGAACAAGTAACATCACCTTGTTTACAAATACAAGGTCATGCATAATTATCTGTTTTAATCAATTATATAAATGTCAAAGTTTATTGAAAAATATTATTTGACGCCTTACTTTTTTCTAAACGCAACTTTAGTAACTTGTCAATTTATTTATTCTGGAGAAGTGATATAAAAATAGATTTTAATAGAATGAAAATTATTATTAATTTACGCTAGATAAAATTTATTTAGAAATTAACAATTTCTATGCAGAATTGTGCTTTTAGCAGGGTGTCTACTAAGAAAAAAGATGGCTCAGGACCTCAAATGTCTAATTCTTTTTAATATATTGCAATGTTATAGGAGATTTTAACAAATAAAATATTGTTCCACTGATTTAGCCTTATGAATACTCCCAGTATACGTCATCCATTTCTTAAAGGGGTCATTCATGCAGATTCATGACGCAATGGTTTTGAAAATGATAGACCTTTGACTAGAGCACCTCTGATTTGAGAGAAATGGCTCGAAAACATATCTTAATATATATAAATTACGTGTCACGTTGTTCCTCCGCGATGGACTCCTAAACTACTAAACCGATTTTAATCAAATTTGTACACCGGGTGCAGTTTGATCCAACGTGAAAGATAGGATACCTTACATCTCAATTTATGATTGCAATATTATCTTATTGCAAATTATTAATTATCTGACATCTGGCGACGATGATGGCGACATCTGTTGACTAGATTGAGTAAATATTCTGTTGACTAGATTGAGTAAATATTCAATAGATGGCGCTATGTAATGTAATATGACAAAAACGTTAGTCACAGCAACGCGTGGCCGGGACAGCTAGTATTAGCATATATTTTAGTACGAAAATTTAAAAATCCAACTTTAAAAAATTCTTTTACATATTATCGATATTGCACCTCAAATAATAACTTGACCATCACTGTTATATTATATATGTTGTTTTATAATATAGAGTTTCTATATCGCTATGCTAAAAATACCGATGAGTCGATACAAAAAATATACGACGCTGCCCTTTAGCCTGTTCGTTTTTTATCATAGTTGTATAGATTATATAAGCCGTGTTGTTGGGGTTGCGGCATTACAGGCGTTGGACGATATTACAAGTGTTTGAAGAAATATGCATTGCGGCTGTATGATGCTTCAAACGAATCTAATGAATTGTAGCAACGGTAGCATATATATTAATAAATAACTGTTTTATAGATATTTTATGAATGTAAATATATATAACTAAGAAATAAGATCTCTAAGGAGTAATAAGTTCTAAGAATACAATGGGCTTGTGTCCTCATTTTTTAGTGGTTGATTTTTCAATTGTTAATAGAAATGGATGTTAATAAATGTGTATTAAAAATTTGAATTGTAGTTTTACCGGTAGAAACGGTCGGCAATATTTGTATGACGTGAAATACATTTTAACGTCAATTATGTGTTGAGTAGGCCAGTGCTGTAGTAATGTTTTGTAGCTGTTGATAGTCAAATAATCAAGTTAAGTCAAAGAATAATAAGTTTTTATTTTATTTAACCCTGTTACGGCAAACATAATATTGAAATGTTATTGTTCCTTGAAATGGCTGTAAATAATATTTGATATTTTGATATATAAATACATATATAGCAGAGATTTATGAGCTGTAAGGTTGGCAGCGCTTGTGATGTCACATGCATTTGGAATGTGCACAACGTTGAATCCTTTTAATAATTAAAGAAACAAAATGACTTTTTTAATTGTTAATATCTCTTAACATATAAGGAGTTATTAAAAAATAATTGAACATTTGAGGTTCTAGTAACCCACTTTATCAATATATAGTACACTTTTATAGAAATTAAGACATAGGACACAAGCCCATTGTAGAAACTTAGAAACATCTAAAATACATTTTTTTAGCTACAATACTGCGGAGTCGGAGTCGAAGAAAGTGTACCGTAAATAATTTTCTGATAACTAAAATATTTAAATATTATAAGGAAAGTAAGGCGGAGTAGGAGTCGCAGTCGGAATCAGATTACTGAAATTATCGACCGAGTCGGATGTTCTTTAACCAACTTTACGCACTGGTTGCTATAATCTAACATTATTAATACTTCGTCAATATTTAGTTTTACTTCATTAATATTTTCTAATCTAATATTAAAAACAAAATTTTGAACAAAGTCCAAAAACTGCGTTACACAAGCAAAAACAAAATCTTTCCATGCGTCTTGTGGTAATTGGAAAATGACACATTGTCTAAATGAATTCGACCGCACGAATTTCATTAAATTTGTTTTTCTTTTATCCGATGAAGCCTGGTTATTGGTTTCACGCTTCTCATCATTTCGTCACTATTCATCGCGACGCGTCGTTTACTATTTTCAGTCGTGACCGTCACAATTTGTTCTAAATTTGTGTCAAATTTATAAACTTCATCTATATTTATATACCTAACTGCTAAATCGCTAAAACGCTAACCAGCGCCTCTTGTAATGACCAACGCAATGGCATATTTATCACCGTTTTTATATTTTTTTGCAATAATTCTATTTTGGGTTAGGAAAACGCTCAAATTTTGTAAAGAGAAATAGGTATAACATCTTGAAATTATTCTGTACAGCTTACTACTGATATACTTGTATATATCTGTATTTATTTATTTATTGATAACTAAACTACACTGTTAACGACTAAAAGTGTTGCCAGATATAAGAATTGTTATTAACTTTTATTCCAACGGTGAGTGCCTAACTCAAATTGCGAAACATAAATATAAAGACCGAGTTGTGAACCATCTAAGCACGACTACCTTTACCAGTCTTAAGAAAAGGGCGCCTCAGGAACTAATTAAATGAATTAATAAATAGATGAACACATACCGTGCATGTTGTTAAACCTATTGTTAAATGTGTATATGATAGATCGTTATATAAATAAATTTAAATAAGAAAAAAAATTAGCTTTTATTATTTTAAAACTCTATCCGAACATCAAAGCGTCCTGCTTAATAAAATTGTTGTCCTATGCCCTATCTTAAATTCGATTATAGCTATTTCTAAATACTTCAGTTGTTTTCTTATTTTAGAAAAGACACTCATGTGTTTTAATATTATTATAATTATTAGCTAAGCTTATATGGTTTTTAGATTTTAAAGATTTATTATTATTTACTAGATATATATGTTCAGGTAGTGTTTAAAAGATTTAAGCAAACACTAAACCGTAATTAGAAATACTAAGGTTTAATGTGTGTCATTGGATTTAGTTAGTTAATGATAATTGTTTAAGAGAGGGGTTATGTCTTATTTGTATAAGTGATTAATTTTAAGAAGAGTGAATTTTCAATACAACATTAAAACCTCTCTAAAAATAAAATCGTTCTCTTGTTGTAAGTTAGCCTACTGTAAAGTAAAAATGTGTTTTTGTAGCTACTGAATATCATAATGTGATAAATAAATAACCTTTTAATTTTAATGTAAAATTTGAATTCTCATTTTCAAAAACGCTGTGATTCTTTTTAAGGATATATAATGATTCATCACCCTTGGTAATATGTTTTCTAATTAATATTTATACTAGACAAGAGTATCCTAAAAGAATATCAGCATGTTCACTACATTTTTTGACTGCATTTTGGATATTTCAAATTACTTAGGGGTCTCTTCCTATGTTACTTGTTAATTTTTTATCTTAGGCTTTAATACCTTTTATTTGACACTAAGAACAGTACTTATTGACCACTTTATTGAATACCAAATCAATTCTGTCTGACTTATATACAAAAGATATTTTTTTCAAATATATTCAACAGTTTCTCCTTGTACTCGCTCAACTATCAAAATATCTGACATCTTATGATACACAGAATTCAACTGGACGTTTGTATCATTTTAAAATTCACTCTCTGCTAACTTTAAAATCTAGGTTAGCCTAGTATAATTACAAAAATAACTTGCACAAGTCCCCCTTCATTCCTCCTGCCTTTTCTTCACAAGTCTAGAGCCACGTGAGTGGAGATCTATACGAATCTAAATATTAGTTTCGTTTAATTAATTTTTTCTGATAGATTCTCGTTTATATTTTTATATTAAATTTGTATCACATATAAAGCCAAGTTTAAGGCATGTCACATTCAGAGAACAATGAAACAATGGTTAAGATTTATTTGTTGTGGGATTAATTTTAACAATGTTGACAAGAATGTTTATTTTTTACGACTTAGAACTGATGAAAGACAAATTAGAATGTTAGGTCTTTAACCTTTCAGTTAATAAACAAATGTACAGCATCTCAAGAATTCCTTGAAAAATTATTTAGAAAAAAAATAAAAGTGCTAAAAATTTATTGGTTATATCTTTTCGTTTCTAGCGGAAAAGCTGCTAATTCAATAATCTAAATTAGGTATATGTAATAAGTTATATATTTTTAATTTTTTAGGGCGGGTTTATCACTTCACGCAAAACATTATTCTTACCTAACATTGATGTTACCAGATAAAAGTGTAACGCTTGAGTGAGCTTGTAGCACGCTAGCAAGTTGAATCTAACACAGTGGGTTACAATATCTATGCTACAGGTTGGAAATAGCTTATAGCAAACTAGCACTACAATCTACCTGGGCAATATATAACTTAAATGGGAGAAATAAGGTTTCAACTTTCTCTTTTCATTTTTTTTAATTAATATTAATGTACAACATATTAAGTTTATTGTGTGAAAATTTGAAGTCGATTGGAGTAAAACTGTCGGAGATATAGAGTTTTAAGTCTTCACTTCTCTGGTCCGGTTTCGTCTTTCTTTGAAACTTTTAAAAGCGTTTTTCTCACACATAGTTTTTTGAGAATCGGTGCCTTCTCTAGCTCAAAATCTACTGAACCGATCCTTTAGAAATTTTGCTGTCGATTTTTGTTTATCTTAGAAGAGAAACTGATCAACTAATGAAATCATTTTGATTTTTCGATTTCAGAAAATCCAGTGATGTGTTATGAGTGACACCGCAATGTTACTTTTTTTTGTGACGTCTGCGGAGATTCGCTGTCAATGTCTCATTTCTTGATATTTATTTATGAAAATTTCACAAAGTATTCTTCAAATGTTATTTTATCATTTAGTAATTATAGAAATAATTATATAATAACTGTGTTCTCAAAAAACATTATCGAAAATATGCTTTTTTATCGTTTTCCCTTACCCCCCTTAATTGAAATTTAGTTTCATTTAAATAATGATATTTTCGTATCATTTAATCTTTAAAAAGAACTTATTAAGATTATATAATCTTTGTAACGGTTGAATCCGTAATAAGGCTTCATTTTATAACTTATATCCACGCCGGATAGCGTTAGACTTTTTGACAAAATTAAGTCACATAAAAATTGGCATGAAGCAAACAATTTTCCTTTTTACTCCACCTCGCACACTTAACGTCTATCATTCGTCAAAGTTATCAATAAAACGGTGTATTAGACATTGATTTAAATGTAAACCCGTTATTCAGTTTTGCTCATTTTCACAGTCTGTACTATCATTTCATTCTGCTTGAAATGCAAACATTGTATATTCGTGTTTGCTAAAACCACGAGATTGTCTAGACTTTAGAACATTGACCTATAAATGTCTAAACAAACCTTCAAAGCTTGAGTGTTAGAACTGAGTTCTCGAAAGTTGGTACAGAAATAAATAAAAACTGGTTTTTCAAAAAAATAAATGGCATGGATCGATTTACTCAAATGAGTTTTTGTTTTAGTTTGGTTGCGCTATTATTCCGATTCCTAAATATCTAAAATAGTACCAGGATGGTAATATCACAACCTTTCAAAAATGGTATATGTACCAGAAATTTGGTACATCTAATACCCCTACTTCAGAGAATGTAGTGGCAGCAGCTAAGCAAAGCACAACTCAGAATAAATCGATGTAATTTGAAGATAATCGATTTCACTCGGGGTTACTGGGAATAAACGGATTGCAAGAATACACTTGTACACCTCTTATAAAATTTGTATGCTAGGGTCATCTAGATATTTATACATCAATGCTCTAGACTCTGATTGTTCACGTCGATCTAGACCTAGACTGCTTACCATAGAGCCTAGACTATCGACACTACACGCTCTGTGCCACCGGAATGAAAAGTTTCGCACGAGTTGTTGGAAAAATCTATTTTTAAATTTGTTTTGCGAATTTTAAAGTAACTATGTGCACTCTGCATTAGCCAGTTTACGATATAGTCACGATATTTCGTTGTGTGTGGACTGCGTGTGTAGCTACAGGGTTTCATTAATCTAAAACTGGGCTCACACTTAGGATTGCCAACTTTTTGAAGTAATACAAGAAATCAAAATTCAAAAAAGCACATAACAAAAATATTAGCAAATAATAAATGTAAATGTTAAATTTTTTCGTATCGTAGTAATGTCGAATAGCCTCATTACAATTTGAGTAAGATATTTCTAAGCACGTTCTAAGCCACAAGTAGAAAATAGATTTGGGTACGTTCAGGAAAAGAAATTTCGTATTTTAAAGGTTAAGTTTATGGGGTGGAGTAATGTATTTTTGTTTATGAAACTTTCGCCTCCGCTTTTGATTCAAAATGGCTTCGAAACGGATACTCTTTATACCCCAAATGTCGATTTTTATACTAAGTCGAGTTCTGGAAATTCAATACACTTTACGGAAGTATAATACACTTTACTGTTAGTGAGCTTTTACATTATTCACATATTGGATGTGGTTCTCTTTTGAATAAGACAATTTATAGAAGTTTCATTTTTATAAATTTGTTATCAGTTTCTTCGCTACATTCTTCCAACGTGGACTTGATCTTATTTGCTTTTATATTCGGGTCAGGTTCAAACCCGCTTATCTTTAAAGTTGGAGGCTACCATACCAACCACTACACCACCAAGAACGGTTCAAATGACCAATTACACCACGATCTAATTATCCAAATATTCCACTTTCACAAAAGTTGATGTTTGTTTGCAATTCATCGTAAAATGCCTAAATATAACCACTAGACACTAGTGTATAAATCTAGAATTATTATTAGTGTTTATGTATATCTATTTATCTCGCGTGATTCACTTTCTTCAGCTTCAGCTGTTTGCCTGTTTATTTTCTCACAGTCTGGCTCATTCTACTCACGCTGGAGACCCAGACCTTTATAGTTCATATGGATCATCATCCATATGGTCCATAGATCTTGTAACACAACTTAAAACAAATAGTTGAACATGTCTAATACAAGTAGACATGATATAGGTATAGGTAGTGCTTTGCTTTGACTTGGATATGCGGTGGCATTATTCCTATTTTCTTATTTTATTTCTGGATGTGAGTTAAACGATTCTAAATTTGTTCACTACATTTAAAATGTGCATCCCACGTTAATGGATATTGGAATCGATGGCCACTATTATAGATTTACGAATTCCTGTCGGAATATTTTTATTTTCATTGAATTCGTGTTTGATATTTGCTACAGATCTTTTGTTATGACAACGTGTCATTTCTAAAAGCAGATATTTTTAGACGCAAATGCTACATAAATTTGCTAAAACTAACTGTGTATAATTTTTAATCGAATCGATCGTTTACTTATGTTTTAGCTCATGTTGAAGCTTGATAAATATTAATTAAACATATAAAAAAAATTTATAAGGAATTGAAACCTCTATTGATGATGGTTTTTTTATGCTATACAGTAGCGTACCAAAACTAATCTTTTCCTTAGCTCTCACGCAAACTATTTTATCGAGTTTTACTTCACAAACTGCAAACACAGTTTTTCTAAATCTATTTTCCAGTGGGTCTCTGATAGTAGGACCTACTGGTAAGAAGATATTATAAAAATTTCGCATTTGTTACCATTTTTATAAGATGGATACGCGCAGTGATGTGGACATAGCCAACACCACCTAGATACCTAACAGCGTTTTGTAGAAAATGCTGGTACATCACGCATTGTAGTCTACTATTAGCCAAAATGGCCTACTATGGTAACAATTAAACTTTTTAAATTGAAATAATTTTTTTTATATGGATATTCATACATACAATACGTTTCGGTTGTATATGCGGACTACAATGCGTGACGTCATAAATTCGTTGTTAGGCTTTGTATCTAGGTGGTGTTGACATAGCTCGTCAAGTAATGATTTTTATTAGGACCCCAAAATTTAAAACGTATCCGAATATTATAACTTTCAAGCATAATGTAGAGTCGTTTATTTGGTCCTGCCACTGAGGTATTACAATTACAGTCTTTTAAAGTTTCTTTAAATTATACAGACTGATCAACCATAAATTACGTCATACATATTCCCCGTTCCGTCCACACTAATGTGACGTCACACATTTGAAAATGGAAATTTATTTTTATTTTGTTTTTGGTCTTGTTTTTTGGAAGTCAATTTTAAATCAAATATGATAACCCCTTCTTGTAACATCTTATTACATTTTAAGGACCCTCTGCCACCCTCTTTGCATGTGACGTAATTAATAAATGGAAATTTTCTGTAGTCATAAATGAGTTGATAAAGTTGACTATCTTCTTTTCTAATAAATTATAATTTTATAAAAGATTAATTTAACATTTCTAATCAATTGCTGTCTCGAGCAATATATAAAGTTTTGATATTATGAAATTGAAAAACAAAGATAAATAAAATAGGTTACTCATTAATTTCTGTGTTGCTCTGTGTCGCGTAACAACTGAACTCAAATATTTTGACGAGATTATACGAAATAAATAATATATAATTGAAATTTCTATGAAATGACATTTCATTAGTTGCAAGCCGCTTACAACAAAATAATTAAACATCACTCAAATTGAAAGGCCCCTACTGCTCTCTACTGCTGTCATAGTTGTTAGCAAATCAAAAACACAGACATGTTCCATCAAATTACTCATAGATTTTATAGAGTTCTGTCAAATATTGTGCAATAAGACAGCTGCAAAATATTTTTGCATTGCAGTTCGTGAAGATAAATATTTCAGTTCTACCAACATTTAAAATAATTCAAATTTTATTATCATTTAAACTAATAATGCTATGAATTTTCTTTTCTTAAAAATAAAATGAAATATAGCTACAATTAAATCTTAAGTACTCGTTATTTTAGGAAACAGGATTTGTGTGGGCTTGTGACTGAGAAGTGCAAATTAAATTGGATAAACATGGCACAGAAATTATTTGTTATTATTAAGCGGCAATAAAACTATTGGTATATGAATTACTCAAATAATAAAGATAATTTTATCTGAATGTTAAAAGTTTTGGTTAAGTTTGGTTTCAGCGGCGGTTTACTTAGGGCGGTGCATGGTAGGATAGAGTTTTAGGACTAGATCTCACTAAGGAATAATTCAGCGCAGAAAGAAAACGCGAATTCTATAACACATGGAATCGTATGAACATACACTCACTAAATCCGTACGTGTTAGTATATGGAATTAAAACTGTAAGGAAAAAAACTGCGCAGAATTATCTGGGTCCGGGTATAATTATTTCGGATATGTAAACGAAGGACCACTAACTGAAATCGGATATGTTCTATATCAAACAATCATAAAATGAACAATGAAAAATGAGTAAAATGAAACAAAAATATTATTTTGCTGTAATAATAACAAATATCGGTGAAACGATGAAACAAATAAATTTGGTTTCATAAAATTTGGGTGTTTCTTTAGAGCAGTCGCTGATACAAAGAGCCTAATTTTGTAATTCTTTCCTTCACGTCATGCGTCATGAATTGGACTAGTGTGATATTCATTTATTTGTTAATATTGGCAAATTAAACTTAACCTGGAGTTGCATTTTCGCTACAATTTTGTTTATAACATTCCCCATAATAAAAAACGTGATAAAATAGGGTCAGTATAGTAAAGGCTCCATACGATACTAGTCCAATATCTGCAGTATATTATCTATATATCTTACTTTACATTCATATTTAATTAAAAAGGATTTTGCATTATTACTTTATAGCTATTTTAAAAGCATTTAATACTTAAAAAACTTCTTTAGATTTCGTAATCCATAAAAGTTGTTCCCGAGAAGTTTTAAGAGAATGGAAATGCAGAGAATGGTAACAGGCTGGATTTATTTTTCAAAAAGCAGTAAAATAAGTCAAAAAACGTTGTATTTTAAGTAAAATTGTTTATGTAACAGCTGTTTCTACTGGAACTGTGGAACAACTTATGAAGTAGGCTCACGAAACGAAACAGTGATCTTTTCTTTTCAAACGGTTGTAATGACTTTTGGAATAATTTTAACAAAATAAAGTGTATTTTGAGTGAATTTTTCTCAGCAATTAATCGCGAGAATGCATAATATATGTTTTTAAGTGTGCCCAAGTGCAATTAGTTGGATTCGGTCTACTTCTCTAGTAAAACGAGTACATTATCATTCGATAATAAACGGAAATGTGTTGGCAAAGTGCCAAATAATGTAAAACATGTATGTATGTAGGTACAAAAAACACAGGTATTCTAAAAATATCGACATCGCGTCGTCGTCGTCACCGACGTCGCCTCCGTCGGTTTAGCGTCGCTTTAAAGCAGTTGCCACTTCACCACTTGCTGTTACAATTCACTATAACTACACGGCCGCTAGTTTCATTGATAATTGTCAAGGATTGTATAGTGTACAACTTATGATGCATAGCAGATTGTTATTAAAGTGTTTGGTTAAATATAGGAATTACTTAACCACCTGTTAAACATAACGAGTATGCTATTATTAATGATCCGAAACATTCTTAATGAGAAGTAAAACTTATAATATAATTTATGAATAGAAAACGCAATTTCACGTTATATAGAAATAAACCAATTGCACAAATAATCATTGAGCAAATTCCATTTATCTGTACTAAATACAAAGTGTAAATATTATATAAACAAGTACTCCCACTTATGAGTTTTGAACCCAGATCTGGGTTTTTTATTGTCACCTGTTTTATATTGTAATTTATTTATGACTAGATATAATTGATTTTCAGATGAGAGCTAAGAAGAGAGGTATTTTCAGATAGACAGCAAGGCAATTATTATTATTAATTACAATTAGTTATTGCGTAAGAGATAAAAAGAAAGTAATTTATGCGATATATGGCTAGGTATATTTGGGACCAAAAAAAAGAATACAGGAGGATAACTCTAGGAGTAATTACATAATATGTTTCTTTCAATCCGACTATCGTTGTAATATAAATACTTCCGCCCGCCGCAATAAATAATCCTAATCCTCACCAATAGAGAGTTTAGAAAAATTACCCAGAAAAACCACATTTAAATGTAAATAAGGAAAACGTATTTTACAATAGTACACGACAAAAATACCTGCACGGTACCAAAAGAAGAACATTTTTAGTTATTTTATGGTTAAAGATTAGCCCCTAATCTATAGATCATATTCAACACTTATTTAATAATATAATTGTCAAGATCCTACCTTGTAGTTGTGAAATAGTGGCTTGGTACTCGGCTAGTTTCTCGTCCACGTAGTCTTGTGATTGGCTGGCGATGATATCCGCCGTCGAAGGACCAGTGTTCTCATCTTCATCATAAATCACATAACTAGTGGGTCGCGGGGGTTCGAGGGGAACCCCAACATACTGAACACCGCGAGGCTCAAAAGGAGAGCTGTACAAATATTCCGGCGGCGTTTGACACATAACAGGCGAATGATGAGGAGGATAACCAGGTCTCATTCCAGGAGGTGGACTCATTGGCGAAGGTCCTGGACTAGGCCAACGTGGCCGAGGACAAGGTATGAAAGGTGCAGGACCTCTAGAACCCCTGGAACCAGGATTTCCAAATAATGGTGACATTGGTGACATAGGAGTAGGAGATCCAAACATTGGCATTCCTGGACTCATTGGAGATCCCATAGGAAGACGACGAGGACCTGATATTAGTGGTGGTGGTGATGGGGCCCATGGTGATGGAGGTCGGTAGTGGATGGGCGAGGGCGGACCACGCCACCCTCGAGGTGGCTGGGGGGGCTGCTGCCCGGACATCCCTGAGTTGAACCGGTCAACTCGGGGTCACGCAAGCATCTTGCTGAAACCAAAAAAATTTTTTTATTAATATCAGAAAACCTACATCAAAAATATACAAATACTAGTTGGTTAGGAATGCTAATAGCTGGATTAATGGATGAACACTTGTGCCATCTATTTTTTCAACATGTAAGTGGTTTTTTATAGCCACAACGCGCTTGTTGCCTGTACTGGTATACAGCTGTTTCAACGCACTGCAGATGGAGTTTAAAACACGTAAAGGTTAAATTGGAGTTCACACATGCAGAAGCTAATTTGTCTCTGCATTCTTCTACGATTTATCGCATATTTACCAAGGAGTTGTACAAAATCGGAATAAAGTGTGTTTCAATAAGAGCTGACTGTTTTGTTTCTTGAATAAAACATGAAATAAATATAATTTTTTTGATTTTCTCAATTCATTTTAAAGCTAATATATGGGAGTTATTTATGAAATAAAGCATTATTCAAATTGCAAACTGGAAACTAATTTATACGCATTGTTGTACTGTATAGCGTTACAGCAACAAATTTAAAATTATCTACCTATTCCTGACTTTAGCACGTTACAAACGCTACACGTTCTTTTCAATAAAAGGCATATAAAACTTGGAGAAAAGGTTTTCGTCACATGTATAGGGCTCTAAAAACGAACAGAATATTATCGGTTTTGAGTTTCCGCTTATAATGTAAATATATTTGAAGTAAACGAAGATTTCATTATACATCGTAATTGAAATGTACCAAATTTAAGGCGACACAGATGCTGAGTAAGATGAAATATATATTAACTGTATTCAATTTAAAGTAAATTAGATATTTTACTCGATTTAAAAGATTTCCTTGTCTTAAATTGTATATAATTATATAGCAATTGTAATATTAAAGGATTACCGCAAATTCTTGAGTATAACACGCACTTTCTTAACCTCGTTATAATAAGTGAATGGGCTTGTGTCCTATGTCTTAATTTCTATAAAAGTGTACTATATATTGATAAAGTGGGTTACTAGAACCTCAAATGTTCAATTTTGTTTTAATAACTCCTTATATGTTAAGAGATATTAACAATTAAAAAAGTCATTTTGTCTCTTTAATTATTAAAGGGATTCAACGTTGTACACATTCCAAGTGCATGTGACATCACAATCCTTGTGTAAGGTTACCAACCTTACAGATCATAAATCTCTGCTATATGTATTTATTCATCAAAATATCAAATATTATTTACAGCTATTTCAAGGAACAATAAAAGTTCAATATTATGTCTGCCTTAGCAGGGTTAAATAAATTAAAAACCTATTATTCCTTGACTCGATTTGATTATTTGACTACCAATAGCTACAAAACATTACCACAGCACTGGGCTACTCAACAAATAACTGACGTTAAAATGCATTTCACGTCATACAAATATAGCCGACTATTTCTAGCGCTAAAACTACAATTCAAATTTTTAATTGCTATATCTCCGTCAATATTTAGATATTTAATAAAATAGACACGCCAATACACATTTATTCACATCAATATCAATCAACAATTGAAAAATCGACCACTAAAAAATGAGGACACAAGCCCATTAAAGTGACATAGAAACAATACTAGGATCTTCACTCTAACGGTCAACGCATTGAATTTAATAAATGAAGTGCGTGAAGTGATATAAAATGAGAAGAAAAGTTGTATCATGGATAGAGGTGTTTCCTGATGGCACCGTCAGCACTAACACAACGGTTACTTTTCGAGCTAACCAACACTGAATCACGAATGGTAGCTGGAAGAACTCTTTTATATGAATAAACATAACGATACCACCTGCGTACGGCTTTCCAAGTCTCTTTCATTAAATTCAATCCATGAATGTTTAAGTCCTGAACAGTAGCCGCTTGTCATAAAGTGATACTAATTAAAACGTAGTAGTTCCGTCAATGTTGAGGCTACCTCTCGCGCGGATGATGATGGCATCAAGTCTTCCGATAAAGACTACATATAGGCCTTCCATATATTATCCTCCTTTCTGTATAAAGTTATGACCTTTTGACAGTTTCTAATTTTTAAAATAGTTATAACAAATATCTAAAGCAATAAACATTAGTTCTAAAAGACACAACAAGAGCAGAAAAAATGTGTTATAGCTATTTCCAGAGGCGTTTAAATATCTATTAGGCTAATGTTGGATTAGATTGAAGATACCAATAAAAGTATCAACCGCTGCATGAAAATAACTCGGAGTCGAGGCAAATAATGCAGGGCCTACAAACATTTTCTGTATATTTACTATTTGAAGCAAGTATTTTCATTTTTTTATCATCCTTATACCTCTTCAAAGTCACTATCACACATCAAAACGCCATAAGGTCAAAACGATAAAAAAGAAGCATGTTTTCGATAATGTTTTTCGACAATACAGTTAATATATATGTATTTCTATAATTACTACAAAATAAAATGACATTTGAAGAATATTTTGTGAAATATTCATAAGTAAATATCTAGAAATGAGGCATTGGCAATGAATCTCCGCAGACGTTACAAAAAAAAATAACATTGCGGTACCACTCATAACTCATCACTGGATTTTGTGAAATCGAAAAACCAAAATGATTTCATTAGTTGATAAGTTTCTGCAGGTAGCGCTGTAGAGTTTTTCTTTTTAATTGATTTTTTAATTTTTTACAGCACTCGTCAAAATATTGATTTTTCATGAAAAGAATCAGAAATTTTGTTATTTTAAAATACGTTAAAATAAAAAAATAAAAAAAAGATTTAAAGAAGATTTCTTAAGAATCTGTAATCTCTAAAACGTACTTAAGCAGTTTTATGGTTATGTAGATTATCAAAAATAGTAAAATAGCTCACAAATCGTTGTATTTTAGATAACATTGTTTACGTAACGGTTAACTTTTGTTATTTTATATAAACCTTTGAGTTTGACAGACAAATGCCATTTTTTCTGCTTCATAAAAAACTAGAGCTGTTTATTCAATTCTCAGTTATTGTATAAATGGCAATCAAATAAAAAATATTGTTCGATAATTTAAACTTATTTGATTCGTGAGCATACGGTTGTTCACCTCTGTAATTCAGTGTGCATTTAGCGTGCAGTCTGATGCTTTTATAACACGTGAACATGAGTCAATCCATCATCGAAAAGAGAAAAAGAGATAGGAGAAAAAGAGTTGCTGCAGTACGTTGGGCCTGGTGGGCCTTGTGGGCTGTAGGCCGTGTGATCTGCCAGCTATGTAAATATAAGTTAGAAAAACAAATTCCCGGAGAATTGTTTATAAAAAGTATATGAATTACGCCTAAAGAACGAGACTTTAAAGTTAATTTTAGGTCAGCGTTTAAATTCTAGATCAAATCGAATATTTTGATTATTAGATATTAAATTCAATCTGTATGGACAATTTACCTTAGCTTAGCTTAGTTAGTAGTGGTAAAAGCAAGTTGTCGAATTCGAAAGGCATGTGACTTAAAAAACTACAATGTTTTTTTTAAATATTTTACCATTGGTTTGTCTTAAGGCTTTAGTAGTTATTATCAATCTTAAAGAGAACAATTTGGAAAAATTTTACTTTTACAACTTTTCTATAAACTCCCTAAAAACCGCGTTTTAGCGTCACGCAAATGGGACATTCTGAGATATCGAAGGAAACAGAAATCTCAGTTTTATAAAAGCTTTACTTATTGCGTATAAATGTTTGGTATTGGAATATCCCAGTAAACATTTTGGAGTCACTTTGACATCATATTGGAGATGCGTATGATTTTTTGGTCATGAAAGAGTTCATTTATAGTTCAGTTTCTCACAATCGTTCATATGAAATGTCTGTTTTATCGGCTACAGATGACGGAACCACTCCATCTGTCAGAATACAAATGAAGATAAAGTTGATGCGAACTATAATTGAAGTGAAATAGTGATAGAAACGACACAAAAAGGGACACTTCACCAAATGTTTACTGGGATATTAAATGCGCAAACTAGGTCCAATTTTATTGATTAAAAATTAATTTTCCTTGTTGCCATAGTAAAAATTTGGGTATTGAAGCAGACGGACGCTCTAAAAATCTTTTTGAATAGTAATAATAATTTCTATACAATTTTTAAATTTTAAAAGCAGAAAATTATTGAATTGAAAATCTGCTACAAAAACAAAGTTCTTAAGGTACACTTTTTTAATCTTTTGTTAAAAGCTTTGGTGATGTTCTACAAAATGACACCCCATTTAAATCAAGGGGCTTCTCCGCCCCAAGTCCAACTCGCAAATAGTCCCCCAAAATTGTGTTTGGAACCAATTATGTCTAGATAAAATAGATTTCACGTGCGATCTAAAGCAGAACATAATGTCGCCCTGGTCCCTATTAGTCTTGGTACCCCATTACTATTATTTCAGGAAAACACGTGGGATGTACCAATGGAGAATGGAGAACCGCAGCATCCAAATCTTTTATTATTAAGAGACAACATGTATCTACTAATGAAGAGTGACGTTTAACATTTAATTTTATTAGTAAACAAAATATGAGAACTATTTCTACATTAAAATTAGAACAGCTATAATAAAATAATTCTCTTCCAACACACACATGTTCTTCTGACTAACATATTCTAATATTAATACTTATAAGACATGTACACATGTCCTTTGAAATTTATACATATTTCACAAAATAACCTACTTTCAAGTTGCAGGGTTATATAAATAGTTTTGGAATTTCCGGCAATGATCTAAAGTAAATTAAATGAGAATTTACTTGTATTACAAATTCAAGAATTCATTTTTATTGACCAATATAAACTATTAAGAAATCGATTTAATTTATCTTTGAGCATCCCCTTCATAATATCAAAAATTTATGTTGAACTGCCTACTAAACACAGTTACGTGTATTTAAGGTGAAACATTACTTCATGGTTATATAGTTAGATATAGATGACAACAGTGTACTAAAATGACAATTGATTTACAACTTTGTTCTAGCACTCCATGTTTTCAAATATAAAAACGTTAATAACTTTGCACACGATTGAGCTATTTAAACCATATAAACTTTAGAAGTCAGATAAATGTTCAAGCCTGGTTTATCTACAACAAACAAAAGTTGCCTACTACATAAATTAGTTTACCTAGTATGCAACGTTTTCTGGAACATTTTACTACTTTTTGAAAAGTAAATCTACCCTTTTGAGCACCTCTTTAAGGAGGTACAGGACGTACCGTCAATGCAAAAAGTTTATCTCTCGGTAATACGAAATGCAAAATACGAAGTACATGAGGAACGAGCAAATGTTGGGACTGTACCTTTGAAAATGAATTTTTCAATTCCCTATTAAACTGCTTTTTGCTTGTTAAAATGATTTTTTATGCATATAATAGTTTAATAAATTAAAAATTACCTATAATTAATATCAAATTTATATTAACTCAATTTAAATACAAATTAAATATTTTGAAAAAGGAATAATAAATTTTGCAACGCTGCAAATTTAAGTGTGTTAACGCATGCGTGATTTGGTTCTTTGACCAATAAATTGTTATATTTTATATAACATTTATTCCGATTTTGAATTTCCCGCTCTAATTGGCATTTGCAACGTTGCCAGCTTATAACACCACATTTACTGTTTCTTAAAGGTTTTATTTAAATATTTTCGTATCTAGGTATCCTTTTGATAATTTTCTTTTTGCAATAGTTACAAAAAAGATTCTTTTATATACACCTAGTTTTTGAAATCCGTGTCACCATTTTTTTATAGTTAAAAGTTATATTATGTGGTGAAATTGAGCTAAAAATTATGATTTGTATGGAAAATGACTATTTTTAATCATGTATAAAAAGAAAACTATGAACCCTAGGTCTCTACAATTTTGAGACAGCATGTATTTTAACTATTTGTATCGACCCTCCAAATTTCACAACGTTTTCATCATTTGCGTTAACGTCCTGTACCTCCTTAAGGATTACCAATTTTTAGGAAGTCCTATTTGAAGATTAAAGACATTTTGAATAACTGTAATTTTTGCATATCTCTTCCACTGTTGAGATATAAAATAGATGGCAATTCATAAAAGGGAAGAGGGTTATAAATTGAATATGACTTAGAGAAACTATTTATTTTTTATAACTTTTGTTTCAGTTTTACAGAAATTAAGACAGTGCTACCAAGACATCAAAAGGACACTTACTTTTTATCTAAACAAAAAATTATAAAAGCTATTAACAACAAAAAGTGTGATATCAAGGAAAAAAAATTAAAGGGACATGCACTATATCATTCTGTGACGTCACTGAGGCAGTATTTTTGTTGGTTAGATGCTTGCTTTTTGCATTGAATTATGATATAACTTCTAGAATAACTATGATCTATATCCAAATATTAAACGACGTTGGAAAATGTAATTCAGGGTAAGGAGTTGTATATGGTTTTTCAACAAGAGGTGTCATTTTAAATTTCATGCGACATTTGGCATATATTGCCTTGCATTACTAACGTCAGAATTTGCACTTTGCATTCAAATAAAAACATCATCACTTTTTATGAAAATATTGCGTTTTTCTGTTGATTTATAATGACAGCTCTTGTTGAAATACCCTATATGTTATCCAATACGTATCGGACCTGCCTATTTCAGAATTAATTAATGTTTTAAATGTAGTAGAATCAATCAATTAAATCAATAGCTGTTTAAATTAAAATCTAAAATTAAATAAAACGAATTTGTTTTTCTTTCCATTAGGTTGCTTTTTTATTCCTTTCCTTGTTTTCCTTCTTTCATTTATTTTAGAAGAAAACACAAAGTAGCTTCGTTGTAACGTATTCGTTGACACGCGGACTGTCGGTTATTTTAGGATACGGAAACGAGCGTAGATTGATTACTGGTTTAATCTAATTAGTAAAAAATGTTTCAGTGTGTGACGTTTTGTTTGTAGCTAATTGTCAAAACTCAAAATTAAATTTTATAAAATCATGTGATTCATTTTTAGTTTGAAGTTTGGGTTAGACCTGGATTAAGCCGAATGTTTTGTGGCTACACTTCGTGGTGGAATGACAATGACAATAAATCGCGTGGAAGAAGACTTTGTTCTTTGCATGTGTTGTGTAACAATACATACATATCACGTACTGATATGACAGTACCCCAAGTCAAAACTTGTGTACTGCAGGGTGTATTGCAGTTGCTTTGTACTAACATAAGTTATCATGAGAGCAAATTTTCCTTTAATTTTTATCGATACACCACTGTTATGAAAGAGACTATGGGCTTGTGTCCTATGTCTTAATTTCTATAAAAGTATACTATATATTGATAAAGTGGGTTACTAGAACCTCAAATGTTCAATTATTTTTTAATAACTCCTTATATGTTAAGAGATATTAACAATTAAAAAAGTCATTTTGTCTCTTTAATTATTAAAGGGATTCAACGTTATAGACATTCCAAGTGCATGTGACATCACAATCCTTGTGTAAGGTTACCAACCTTACAGCTCATAAATCTCTGCTATATGTATTTATATATCAAAATATCAAATATTATTTACAGCTATTTCAAGGAACAATCAAATTTCAATATTATGACTGCCTTAGCAGGGTTAAATAAAATAAAAACTTATTATTCTTTGATTTGACTTGATTATTTGACTATCAACAGCTACAGAACATTACCACAGAACTGACCTACTCAATAAATAACTGTTAAAATGCATTTCACGTCATACAAATATGGTCGACCATTTCTAGCGCTAAAACTACAATTCAAACTTTTAATTGTTATATCTCCGTCAATATTTAGATATTTAATAATATAGACACACCAATACACATTTATTAACATCAATTTCAATCAACAATTGAAAAATCGACCACTATAAAATGAGGACACAAACCCATTGCATTGTCTTTCATATCCCTTCCAGTATATTCGTTTGGTTAAAATTCGCTGATATACGTAGCGCGTATACGTCCTGTCAAAATTCGCTTAAATACGCTTGCAATGTGCGACAAGCTTTAGTTGACTGGAGTAATTGGAGATGTATGAAACAAGAAAGAATATAATTCAAACAAATAGAGAGAGACATAAAATTGTAAACTTATAGAGCTGACATAACTTCATAGGTATATAAATTGTATAAATAGAGATGACATAGAGTCTATACACGAAACTATGACACGATCTATGACGTCAAACAATTTATAGATTTTTATAAAATATTGTCCCTTTAATTTTCTGGTATTTTAACTAACAACAGTAAAACCTTTATTATATCGTTACACATATTTTCAATAACTACGTAGGATGGCACATAGATGACATCACTATTGTTAAATCATTACATTGGTTTTTAATTGGAAAAAATATCGTTCAAGCAAAGCAATGGCTCGCTAAGTGTAGTTCGGACTCCGTATTTTTTCCCATTAAAAATCTATTTAAAAGATTGTTCTATTGTTTTGATAATTAAAAAAGTAGAGTCACTGTAACTCGTGAAGTAATGGTCTGAGTGTCACGAAATTTTAAGACATATCGTTTGAAGGTTGGTACTATCTAAAAATCATATCAATCTAAATGTCATCCAAGGAACAAAAAACAAATCTAAGACTATAATTAAATTTCGACATAACCTATAAATATAATTTGAATCAATAAAATCTACGGGATTAGACAAGTCATTAGCAATGCAACATTTAGAAGTCGCATTATTTTAGACAATGATATCATACTCTTAGATATCTTTGAGACAATAGCATTAATGTTGATTTCAAATGATTCTAATCTCTAGAACCTACTAACATCTGGATGTTTCCCAAATGTGACGTCATCTGGCGCTAGTTTACTATGTTTTTATATAAGACTCATTTTCATTTTAATTCTTGCGCTACTAAATCAATTTAGAAGTTAATTATAACCAAAGAATTCGTTTGTTATAAATTGTATAGAACATAGGTTTATTTTAGTTAAATTGTTGAAAGTTTTATGAACTTATCTATGAAGATCTGTCGCATTTGTCTTAAACAAATTATCAAAAGTATTTAGTTGAGTATATGGATTGAAATTAACAATTCGAACATGAAAAATAAGCAACCTTAATAAATATATATTGTCCGTTTCATTTTATTAAATATCAAAATGTAGACGGATATATATCAATGGGCTTGTGTCCTCATTTTTTAGTGGTCGATTTTTCAATTGTTGATTGAACTTGATATTAATAAAGGTGTATTGGTGTGTCTATTTTATTAAATATCTAAATGTTGACGGAGATATAGCAATTAAAAGTTTGAATTGTAGTTTTAGCGCTAGAAATGGTCGGCCATATTTGTATGATGTGAAATGCATTTTAACGTCAGTTATTTGTTGAGTAGGTCAGTGCTATGGTAATGTTTTGCAGCTGTTGGTAGTCGAAATAATAAAGTCAAAGAATAATAAGTTTTTATTTTATTTAACCCAGACATAATATTGGAATTTCATTGTTCCTTGAAATAACTGTAAATAATATTTGATATTTTGATATATAAACACATATAGCAGAGATTTATGAGTTGTAAAGTTGGCAACGATTGTGATGTCACAACGTTATCCTTTTAATAATTAAAGAGAAAAAATGACTTTTTGAATTGTTATTATGAAATATAAGGAGTTATTAAAAAATAATTGAACATTTGAGGTTCTAGAAACCAACTCTATCAATATATAGTACAGTTTTATAGAAATTAAGAGATAGGACACAAGCCCATTGTAGTTTTAACGCTAGATATGTCGGCCATGTTTATGACGTAACATGTTACACTATAAGGGATAGGTCAGTTATTTCTATGTAAAAGAGTTCTGTGTTAGGTATACTATCTCTTTTACACTCTATTGTATACAAGAGAGGGCAACTTGGCGGACCTGAAGTGCAATGGTTAATATCTCCTAAAATATAAAGAGATTTAATGAAATAATTGTATATTTGAGTTCTTGGTAGCTAACTTTTTTAATATATTGCACAGTTTTATAAAAATGAAGACAAAGTTCACAAGCCCATTATATCACCCAAAGCATGCTAAGTTACAATAAGTGAAAAGTTAAAGTCCACTATTTTGCCACCCAAAAGTAAATACGGTTGGTAACCCTTTTAATAAAACAAAAATAGAATTAGAAAATAATGACGGGAATACATCAACAACAAAAATAGAATCAATTCATCATAATAATTCAAATTAGAACTGAAGTCATTGATATAATGATATGAATTTATGTATACGTTACCACTACACAAAATAAAAATACACTAACATCATCAAACACTTTAATAACATCACTTAACACTTAAGACACTTACACTACTTGCGCGGGTGGATTTAAATAAATCACTTGTAATGTTCAATATATTTAAATATGAAATTTTAAATTATACACATATTAATATTATATTTATTTTTATATTGAAAAAGAGGAAGGCAGCCATTTTTAAAATCAAATCAAAATAAATACTTTAAAGTTGGTATTGCAAACCAACCCGCGTTTACTACCCGCGAAATTCAAAATGTTATTTTATTATATTTATTTATAGAAGTTTAACATAATTTTATTACATTGTCATTAAATAAATACAAGAGATATTAGAAATCTTTTACAAATATATTAATTTAATATGTAACATTATATAATCTTGCATAAAAATCTTAATCAACATCAGAAAACGTTGATTTATATCGAATGATAACTTTTGTTATGTAATTTTGCGTTATATTAATCTATAAAATGTTATGTAACACGTAATCTTTTTTATGTTAAATAAACCTTAAAGAATATTAAAAGATTTTCGTAAAATAATTTGTTTTTATGATTCTAATGCTCTACTATTTTCTAAAACAATCTTCTTATGATTCTAATTAACAAAAATGGTGGTTTCGTTAATTTATTAATCCATATAAAGGTTATTATGATTCTAAGAACAATAAAATTGGTAACTTTTTGTATCAAATAAACCTAGTTTCTATTTTTGATACACAACAAACTTTTATTTTCTATTAAAAATAAATTCTCTATATAAATAAATAAATTCTAATTCTGGGAATTTATTTTTTAAATTTATTTAACGTATTACCATCGATGTCCTCTTACTATGTTAGCAGTTTTTACGATGCCTAATAAGTTTTTATGATTATGTGAGCACTTATTCAATTTAACTAAATCCAAAAATTATAGAACTGGTCCAGAGATTGAACCCGAAACATGATCGCTTTCGACCACTGCGCCATCTGCGATTTTTTAACTAAGGTATACAAAGCGTGTTGTGAAAGATCATTGTTTTAAAAGTTTTAAAAATCACATGCTCCCGCTAAATACAGTTACATAAATTTAACATTTTTTGTGTTAATATAATGTCAAATTACATTTTGAAAAATAGCGTATAATATAAATCATAATATACGTTTTCTAATGTAAATGAAACTTTTTTGCAAAGGTTATAGTTGAAAGTGTTACCTATATTTTGCATTTCGTTAATAAGACTCTAACCAAAAAGTACGTCAGACTTTAATAAGTGATAAAACGAAACATAAGGCAATAATGTTAAATATAATACATAACCTTACTTTTTACGTTTAGCTGGTTTTTGAAGTTTATTTTATATTCTACGAAATTGATCCAAATATCCATTTCTATTTTAAAAGATTCAATGGTGACACCACGTGTACGAACTGCTTAGGACAAGACTTATCGCAAAAGCACAAATAAATGAAATATTAGAAAGTATATCAATCTTGATTTGATAAAATAGAAGCTCCCCCCCACAACACATAACTATGTTGCATTTAAGTATAATTTACTGCTAAACGTATCAGCTACATAAATGCAACAGGATTATAATTTATTATAGCTACAATTTACTGGAATAATATTATGTTAGAATATGACACCTGTGATTTAAAAAAATAAAATAATTAGTATGTCAATAATTAGATGTTGCCAACATACAAAAACTTTTATCCATAAACGGCGGATATATCACAATATCACTAAATTCACACAAAACAAAAAAACTTTAAATATCACACAGGCACACACATACACACAAAATAATTTTTAAAATATTGAACAAAATATGAAATAATTATAAATCTCACCTAACTAATATATATAAAAAAATATGTTGCTTTAGAGTAGCTTTGTTCAAAGCTAGCACAATACTAAAGAGTATTTTCTAAGTTACATCTACTAGCAGTGGAAATCGTCATCGGAAGAAATTTCTTGTGGATAATTATAGAATTTGGCATCGGTATTAAAAGACGTCTCGACGCAATCGTTCACATCCACGCAAAGCATTATGGTTTTTAAACTTATATATTATAGTATGAACAGTTTTTAATTATACTTTTTAATAAGCAGTATGTTTAACTTAAAGAAAATAAAATAAAAACTTTTTTGCCAATAATGAAAACAAAAAAAAAGAGCGTTATACGTTTTTACCTTTTTATGTCAAACTTTATTTTAAACAAGTGGAATTCATATTTGAAATTCAACATTAATATTTTATATGCTATTATTTCATACAGATTATATCACTTAAGCAGTATGCGCCAAATCATAATTATGATTTTTAGTAAAAATTAAATTACAACCAAAAGGGTTAACTAAAAGCCTCTTACCTCTTAATTTATAAGACTTCTCTCGTCATGTCCTTTTTGAACTGCACATTTAGTATAGTCTGTGCTGCACATAGATAGAATCAGGGCCCATTTTAAACATATATTATGCTTTATAGGCTGCACACTATATGCCCGCATACCATAATAAACTTTAAAAATAAATTATTTGACTAATTTTTAATTAACTTTGAATAGAGTAAAATAAAAAAATATCTTTAGCTTTTAACACTGTGGTACAGCTCCTCCAGCTTATTCGCAACAAATTGCGAATTTGTTTTTCTAAGGTTTTTAGTTTTGAAATTAGTTCGAAATTCTGTTTGTAAAAGTTTATTTTCTTGAATTTTTTCCCTGATAGGATCCGCACCACATCTTAGGGGGTCTGCATATCCTAAATGCGCCTCTGGGTATGGATTTAGAATTATTACTTTGATAAGTGCTGCTCTCTAATAATCGCATTTATAATAATTTCAGACATATTCATATTTGCCAAACAATTATTTTTGTTTGTATCTTTGCTATCTGGCTATCAGAGATAATACTGGCTATCTGTCCACAAAGCACATAAGTTATGTGGTTTGTGTATCTTTGGTGTATCTGTCAAACTCTTGTCTGCTTTTGTCGATAGAATGGCGTACGCAAATCATTCTTCCTATATAGAAATAAATTTAAAATATAAAAGAAAGTATAATCGTTTAAAAAGATTTATAAAAAACTTAGTTTTCGTAAGTATAAATTGTCATAACAATTAGTTTCTTACAATTTTGCATGTTAAAATTTGAGGTTATATTTATTATGTTTATACATTTTAAAGGAAAATGCAGCATTATGTGATCAAGTTGCTCTAATGCAAGATAGAACTCTTATAGTGAAAGAGGAAAGACGATTTCTATTAAAAAAGTTAATGGAACATGAAGTTGAAATGGAAAATTTAGCTCAAGAAGAATTACAATTTAATCGTAAATCTGTATCACCAAGTTATCAAGATCAAAACCTATCCATAAAGAAAGTTAAAAAGCGAACAAATTCTGAAGGTAATCATTCCACAAATAATACCTTACGTGTTTGTATAAGTTAGAGAATATAAACATTTATATATTACAGCAAACAAATCCAGACAACGTTCACAGAAAGGATCTGAAAGGAAGGTAGCCTATCATATTCCATTAGATATAACAGGCCGCCCAATATTTCCGATCGAATTAGATCGAATAACTATACATTCTCTAGGTAATTAATTCCTAATTATTGTAGCTTATTTCAATTATTTTATAATATGGTTCTAACTGCGTGGATATTAAAATAATTTTCAGGAGAAGTTGTGAGTGATAGACCCGCATATCACACTGCTAATTGTATCTATCCTGTTGGTTTTGTTTCCACCAGAATTTATAGTAGTCAACGAGAACCGGACAGAAAAGTGACTTACACATGCAAAATAAGCGATGGGGGTGACTTTCCAACGTAAATATCACAGAGAAGTTGTTTTACAAATACATACATTTATAATTAATAATATTTAAATACTAGGTTTGAAATAGCAACGGATTCTGATCCAGAATCTGCAATTCTTGGAACAAATCCAGATGTGTGTCATGGTATATTGTTGGAACGCGTTTATGAAGCAGCAAATATTCGCCCTGTTGAACATAAACCTAATGGGGCAGCTTTCTTCGGATTGTCAAATTCAACAGTATTAAATCTAATTCAAGGTTTAATAAGAGTTAGAAAATGTCAAAACTATAAGTGGACTAAATTTGAGGTCAGTTTATTTTAAATGCCTACGTATTTAATAAACAATGAATATTTTACTGTATCAAAATATATATTGCAGATGTTACATGCATTACCCGAGACTAACAGTGAGGAAAATGATCCAAGTCTTTCGTTTGAAGCACTTCAATTGGCTATATATAGATCTTATCATACCAATCCAGAAATTAAGGAAGAACCTCCAGATGAACTATTGGAAGCAGACAATATTTAACCATAATGTATTCAGTACCACAAATATATAAGCACACTAATAATAAAGAAATTATGATTTTATTTTGAATATGACATTCTAATGATTACAAAATATTATTTATTCGTTTAATAAGCATTATAAAACATTCTTTAAAAGATATTCTGATGCTTTTCTTTTCTTATTTAGTGAAGTAAAGTATATCAGAATTAAATGAAAATTTTAATAGAGCAAGTCACCAATTAATTATTCCGTTAGTATACATTATTCTTATAAAACTAAATATTTTCATATAGAGTAAGGCCATTTCCACATGAGTCGACTGATTTCAAACTCAAAGTTTCCAACGAAATCGAAAAACGAGCCGTGTTTCGTGACTAATTTTTAACAATAGCGTAATAGGGGGTTTTATTGTGAGATATTTGTATATATTTCCTATATATTTTATATTCTCATGACGTTCACCATCATAGCATGCAACGTAATTGCCCTGCGACCAAGAAACAAAGTCGCACAAAACCAATTTCAAATCAGTTTTTTTTCATTCGAGCTTGTGCGTTCTCTCACTAACAACACAGTTCCTTTCTCATTCGGTTCGGGAAGTTTTGGGTCTCGCGTTGGCAATCAGTCGACCCATGTTCGGACGGCCTAAATGTACAGTAAGTTTGTCGGGCCCCCAAATTCTGTTTACAAGTTGTAGCAATAATACTTTAAGGAACTAGTGATTATAACAAGACTTGAAACACACTATATGGAATTTAATTACTTTTATTTACTATAACGTAATAATTTTTTCTTAATAATAACATTAAACAATACTCTCAGTCACAAATTTAAATTAGTCCAAGATTACAATTTAGAAAAACCAGAAAGAACGTAGCACCCCTTTACTCTTTTTCCGGTGGAAATTCACTTTTTAATGGTTGCTGTGAAATTAATTATATCTAGTCACAATTGCATTCCAGGTTATATGTATTTATTATCTTTTTAGGATATCTTCAATGTTCAACAATTAAATTCAAATTTATTTATCGTTAATAAGTAATAGACTTAAAATTAAAACTTACTAAAAACCTTTTAACCCAGGTACATCAAAAATACGAGAATAGAGCTTTTAAGAAATTTTACATAAGTTTTTTTTAAATGAGCAATAATCTTAGTTTTCGTAGGCTAGTTTGCAACGATGCCGTTCAATATGAGAGACCACATTCTCCAAATAATCTAGGTAAGTGTTGAAAATATACTTTTGCCAGTATGTTTATTGTACGATGGTCATGTTCTGCTCCTTTTTCAATATGTTAAAAATATAAGTAGCTAATCCAATAAATTGTAATACATAAATGCATATATTATTAAAATTGTAAAGTAAATTTATTCATATAATTTTTTTTATAAAACCAATATTTACATATAAAACAGCATACCAAATACGATTGCAAAACACGCATAAATATATATATATATATTTTTATTATTACAATTTATATGATAGAAATCAACGTTATTTGATCCTTATATTTCGCTAACTATTTCCAGAGTTATTTGCAGAGCTACTACTTCGTCTGTTCTTCATAGGTGAACTACTAGTTTTCTTTGGTGTTTCTGGTCCTGAAATTTTTGCACGTCCTTGATTTCGACTAGGTGAAGTACGTGCAGGAGACCATGATGCGGCCACCCTATGAAGCAGCATATCACTTACTTTTACGGAGATGCAGAAAAATTTAATGGGTCTTGTACTAAAAAATAAATTTTAATTGAATTAGACTAAAAACAAATATTAGAAAAATAAGACATAAATAATTTTCGTACCTAGTGCTAGCAACTGGTGTAGATAAGTTTGCGCTTAAAATAAACATTGGGAAAAACACTGAGAATATGCAGGCACTGAAAATTAAATTAAAACAATATTGTTAGTAAAATATTAATTAGTTAATAAAATATTTAAATTAACAAAATATGGCTATGTCAAAATTACAGTACGCTAATACTTATTTGAAAAATATTCTTGTTTCAAATATAACGCAAAAGAAGAAGAAAGTGGTGGCAAGTTTGATGGAGGCAGATTATTGTTTATAGATGAAATAGAAATACGGAATGAACCTAATACTTTAATCAAAGATGCCTCCAGCGCTCTATCTTCTTGCTTTAACACATTATATTTAGGAACAAAAAACCTATATTTTCAATTACATAATTTAGACATATCATTGATGTTTATATATTTACTTAATTATGGCTGATTGAGCTAAAACCGTAGACAGTGTTTGGGTAATTCCAAATCCTAAAAAGTATGCCCATCTGCATTCGACATGCATAAGTCTCTGATGAAGTTCCATTCCCAATGAACTCCATAAATGTTCAAACGCATATAAGGAGGACAATAAGCACATCAGCACGAAATATAAAGCATAGCCAATTACTGCTATGGGACCCCCGAATGACTGACTGATAGTTAATATCAAAGTAGCCTGCAAAAAATGATAATATTTTAATCAAAACTTAGTAAACACTTTCGTTTACACGTATTGTAAAAATAATTACCTGAATTAAAAATATAATTTGTACACAGCAATTAAATAACATATCTCCAAGCATTTGAGTAAAAGTAAAGTTGCATCTAGGTTTCCTCCCTTGGCCATATTTGTAAGCTAAGTCTGCAATCTCGGAAAACCACAACATATTCATGAATTTTGCGAGCGAAAACATTGGTAGCTCCCAAAGTATCTGATAAACAACAGTCACCAGAAGTCTCACAATTTCAGATAGTTCAGATTTATCCCCAGCAACAAATGGGACTAACACATCAGAGAGCATGTAACCAAACGCTTTAAAAGTTACAATACATAGAATACCGTTCAAAAGCACACATTTACCCCACATACGCAGAAAATTCTGTTCCCTGCAAAATAAACTAAATAAAAAAAACATAAAACATATTTCGCTACTATTTGTAAATTGTTGGGATTATGTTTTAAAAAATAAATTTTTATTTTATAAAATATACATTATGAACGAGAAATACATGTAACTTACTCTCTCTTTTGAATATATTTTTTAGATTCATGTCGTTCATTTGGATTATGAACTTTCTTTGATATTTCTTTTGCAGGTGATAATTTAGACTTGTTCCTTTCCTTCATTTCCGGATCAACATAACGAGCAAATCGTAAACCTTTCAAACTATCACAGAATCCCCTAAATATATCGTTTATGACTCCCTACAATGAAGCGTAAATTAACAAAATTGTCTTTTATTAATATTGCTAAATTAATATCGTTTCCACCAAATAGATTTTAATTTTATGTGTTTCAGATTGCAAAATATTCATTTAATAACAGTTACTATCTTTATTTAATATAAATTATTATAATTAAAACTTTCCAGCTGGAAAGGGGGCTCTATTGTTTATAAAAACTTACCATACATATATCCATGTTAAATATTTATAGTCCTTTTATGTCACAAATATAACCTCATGTGGAGTTAAAAAATCCTATCTTTGCCAAACTTTTTTGCAGCCCTAATCCAAATTCTATAATTTTATTAGTTGATCTATATATAGTGTTTGTATTTGATCGTTTCCCCGTGCCAAAGTCCCATACTTATTTTGTTAAAAAATACAAAGAAAGAATGACCCCGTACATTATCTAAATTTCACAACAAACGTCAGGGATAATACCTGCATAATCACACAGGATGCATCTGGCAGCACACGCATCAAAACAATACACAATACCAACCTAAGAAAACCTATCTATGCAGAGACAAAGAACAGGAACGGGAAATCGTCCAGGATATCGCTAAAACTTTTAATTTCAAATAAAAGTTATATATTATTCATATTTTGAATTAATTAGAATTTATATAAGTAATAATTGATGTGCACATTATTGTCTACACAAAAGCAATTTCATAAAACACGATTTAATTTTTATTAAACCTTCGTGTAATTCAATATATATCATTATAAATACAACATATATTTTTAAACCTTTTAAACAGTAATATATTTTAAATACATTAAAAGGTTATGTTATAACTATTTTCATTTAAAATAGAATTAAAAAAATTTGTACCAAATAATTAACATATAGCCCCTAATTATTTTATATTTATATGTACATTTATTATTCTTTAAAATAATTAATATATTTTTGGTATTTTATATAATTGCACAATTTTATTATTCACATTTTTATATTCTATATATTAACTTTGAAAATAAATATCCTCATTCAATAATTAAAAAAAAAATCCTATGAATACTATTTTGCAAATGAAATAATAATTACAAAGCTAAATCTTATATGCCACATTATTTTTCTCTCACCACATTTTAAGAATTTTTTGAATTAAAAAGAAAACAGTGATCCCGATAATGTATAAATCAATTGATCAATTTGTTACTCAGCAGCTAGACAAATCATAAATTGTTATAATTTAACTTTGTAATACATTATAGAATAAACAATGAACCCACTTCCATTATTTTAACCATAAGCCACCTTTCAAAGCCAGACTTTTTTATCTTCTCCTTACACAAACTGATTTATTATTAACAGAAGACAAGCAAGTGTTTTCCTAAATACACATAAAATAAAACTAGTAATGTTACTTTTAAGTTAACTTTTTAAACATAAAAGAAACACATTCAAATAACAATTAAAACAATTGTCTATCTTTGGTGCATTACTTTGTTAATTTTACAGTGAATCCTATAACAAATAACAATGAAAGCCCTTAATTAATTCTGATACATATTTTTAATAGATATAAATATATTAAAATTATAATTTTCCGATCTTTAACAACTGAGCTAATTACCTCGATGCCGCTATAAAAGTACAATACATTTATTCACAAAAATGAGGTTGCAATTGCTATTGGAATATTTACTTTTGTTTAAAAGGCATTACACACAACTAAATTGTAATATTTTCTACTTAACATATTTTATCATATTTATCGGAAACAATAATTTAACATTTACTGACATAATAATAAATAATAAAATCATTTTGCATCTCATCAATAAATATCACATCGTGTGATTGAACTTATATACACTAATAAAAAATAAAATCAATTATTTACACCTTGATCGCCGGATTCTTTGGGTGATAACTTTTTATCTTTGCGTCTATTTTTATTTCGTTTATTACTTTTGGTATTTTCCATTCGTTTCTCTACATTATTTCCGTATGTTCCATTGGAAGTAACCAAATTTGCTCTACTTGACGGCAATGTTGTACCTGTTGTGGTTATATTTAGATCAGAATTTAATTTATGTATTAGTGGTGTTATTTCTGAATCAGATTCTACAGATGCAGACAATTCTTTTGAATCTTTTGCAGATCTTACATCTCCATTATATAATTTTGTTTTTTCTTTATTACCGGAAACAGTACATGATATACTTTCTGTGATACTAGCGCATCCTCGGGGCGATTTTGATTTACTACGACTTGGAATAACAAATTCTGGAATGGAGTCTGTCACGCGTGGAATGTTTTGCAAACTTTGAGTTTTGTGTACAACCGGAGCATTATTGTCATCATCAGCAACTCTGGGTTTAGTATTTTCAGCACTTCTGGTAGTTTGAATTGAGATTGGGAATGTATCAATTTTAACTTCGACTGTTGATACATTTAAAGGAGGAAGTACTTCTTCTTCTCGCTGCCCTGTACCAACTAATAAATATCATCAATTCATTTACACTCTTGTTAACTAGCTTATATGATAATTAGAACTATTACGTATACTTACTATTAATGATATCCTCTCCAGATCTAATAATAATTTCTGGACCACCTCCATATATATCACTAAAGAATCTCCATAAATCTTTATTTAATTGAGCATAATCTGATCCTGGGCGAACTATATTATTGCCAGCATAAATACTGTGATTGTCAATAGGTCCTGGTGGTTCTGCACCACTACTTCCCCGTACAAAGCTTTGCCATCGTCGAAACCATACCATTGATAACGCGTATATAGTAGAAGGCGAATCATTCTGTAATAACACAAAATATAATGAAATGATACTAAGAATTAATAATCACTATCGATAAGATTATTTGACTTACTTGAAAATCTTGGTGTAATTTCTTAAACGTATCTAATTCATAATTTTGTCTCTTGGTTAATATTTCCATAGCATGATGGCAAGTTTCACATTCAAATAATTGATTACAAGCCGGGCCTCCACCAAATCTAAAATTTTCATAATGAAAATATTAATTGTTTCTAGTTGTTATATTATCAGTAGTTATGTTCTTAATAAATACAATAAAACTTACACGCCATATAGATAGTCCCAAAGAGGCTGAGACAAAGCTACCGCTAGTCGGGGAGCCAGTGTTACTCTAGAAGGTGGTATTCCACCATGTGGACATAAAAACGACCAATTATCAATTGGACCAGGTTCTGCACATGTGTTAAATCTAAAAAAAAATATTATCAAACATTCATAATGTAGTTTATGATTAACTATAAAATAAAATTTAAAAAATTATTATAAACTCACCTATTAAGCCATTGCTTAGAAACATAAAATCTGAGATCCGTAGCTTGTGCTGAATCTACTAATTCTGCAGCTTTTTGTCGAATAGTGTTTATATTAGATGAACTTTTTCTAAAAACGAATTTATAGAAAACAAGAGATATTTTAATAGTATAACTTTAACATTCACTGTTATTACTCACCTATAAAATAATACGTAAGCTTCGCAGTTCAACACACTTTCAGAAGTTACTTGAGTGACAAATTGATCATCAAATTCAAACCATAATCCGGTTTGACTATGTTTGGCCATGGTTGTGTAATGACCACCTCCTGCCGTTCCATGATGACAAATTACAGCTGATAATTCATATGTACTAACTTCACTAACACATTCTGCAAAGAAATTTTATCAAAATATAACAATGAAACATATATATGATGTAAATGATAATATAATTACAACCTTTGTGTAAATATGGCCTCATGTCAAGCCCTGTTAACGGAAAATCCACTGGACTAGCTATTTTAGAGCTATACATAAGTTCATGTCTAAATCGCTTCAGGTGTATGCATAGCATCTCAGGAAGATCCATTACGCGAGAATATTTGACGCCATTTCTTAATTTGTTACATTTTTCACAACTACAACAATTATTCATAATATTAATGATATAATTTGGATTGTACATAACATGATAAAGCTAGAGATCTCAAGTAGTCTGATTCAGTGTAAGAAGACTATAACACTACACACCTGTACATATTATCCCCTTTCAATTCGTCTGCTGAAAAAAATGCTGCTAAACAATCATGAAGCGTAACTGCAGGACCCCAAAACCAAGATCGGAGCCATCCCCACAGCCACCAAACCTATAATTTTATACATATAAGTATATTAAACTAGAACCATAAGGATATTATCGTAGTAATAAAATTAATATTCTAAGATATTATTTTTCTAAGAAATACTATTATCGCTCTTAGTGAGTCACCTTACCCAGCCCTCCTGATTAGCCTGATAAACGGCATCCGTACAAGTAGCACCAGAAGGTGGACTAGGGCTATGATGCCCTTGACTCTGATGTAAAACAGCAAGATGATCACGGCCTGGGATAGGTAAAGATAAGTCTTGAAATGTTTCAACGCGTGTGGATACCTAAAATGTTAATGATATAAAATAACGAGCCCGAAATATTGAACATGATGCATTAAAATTATTTTGATTAATAATTACCCGATCACAAGTTAAACATTGGACGGATGACAATAATTTGCCATCAAAAATATCAGAGATGATAGAATGTGTAGCTTGTTTATGTAGATCAAAACCTACGAGGTCAAATTAAAATAAAAATTACATATCATTTGTTGTTTTACTAATGAAAATTAACCTACAATATTATATTCCCGACCTGCAGGTGTGCTTCTATTCACAACAGTTAATTTAGATCTTAATCTGTCTTGAGGAGGACTTGGACTTCGGCTTTGCCGCTTCTTATGCGATATTGAATTATTTGGTGGACCTTCATCGGATAAAGAAGATTGTTCACTAACACCGCTATCGCAAGTTTCATATTCACCTTCTGACTGACTTGGTGTTGGAGAAGGGCACGGTGAAGAATTCGTAGAAATATCTAAAATCATTATTTTTAATTATGCTTGTATTAAAATTATCATATATAGTTTAAGTATAATTCTTTTCTTACAATAACAAAATCTATTATCTTATAGTAAATAACATTTGGTTTAAAAACAGCAATGTTAAGTGTTATAAGCATTTACCATCTATATCAATAGAGTTAGTCGGGTGTTTCTGGGTTTGGTTTAGCTCTTGTGGTGATACTTGCTTTAATTCTTCATGCAACTGATCCATGAAACAACGTAAAAATTCTTGAGTATCATGTTGTTGATATCCTCGAAACATAGGGTGTACCTGTATCAAATTATAATTTTATTAATTCATGTATAAAAATTTATAATTTACAATGTATATAGTCTTACATTTCTAATTCCATATAATATTCCACTAGGTACAACATATCCTCTTGCCTTCTTATGCCAAATATCTTTCACTAGCCTCTGATATGATCGAGCTAGACCTGGTTTAAAATTCTGATTCAATTCTACCGCAGCACTACAATCTAAGAAAAATCCTGTTAAAGCTGGGGTATTACTTAGAGCTTGAAGCGCTGCATTCATATAACATGTATTTCCAATATTTTGAAGTCCAACAAGACCTACCGAAAATGATAAAAAAAGGAGATTAAGAACCAATGAATATAAGTATTTATTTATTTACAATTAATGTAGTACCCCTAGGACTAGTGCCATCCTCACACTGGTCCTCGCTGTCAGTAGTGTCTCCGTTGTTTTCATAATCCAGACTATTTCTACGTTCGTGATTAGGCTCTCGTACAGACAGGAAAACTTCATTTTCACACATGTAGCACCATACTCGTTGCGTCGATAAATTCATATGAATACAGTGGGAATTCATGCACTGGAAAAAAATGTTTAAATGTGAGAGGCATTTGAATGTTGTTACTATTTATATAACTCTGTTATTTTCAAATATAAGATAACTATAGAACATAAGTAATTCTATTTCTTTTTATTGTTTCAATTAAACGAAATTAAACAAACACAAAAGATAATTGCCAAAAGACCTGCCAATTATATGAATTGAATCAAATTTGTTATGATTTGTTAAATACAAACTAGAAAATTTTATTTTTAAATTAGTATCAAGTGGATTTCGGAATTTAGGTTTTGTTTATACAAATTGAAATTTAAAGAGATTACAAATTGTGTAAATATTGGATATTTACTTTTAATATTTTATTTATATTATATTTGTCAAACCTACCTTGAAGTGAAAAGTGCTATGATCATTATACCCTTCAGAACAGCCTATCTCAAGACAAGTGTGGTGAAGGCAAATCCATAGATTCGGCCCAGAACAAGAACACTGGGCACAGGTTTGACCCTAGCCAAATAAAAAATATTATGTCTAATCCCCATATGTAAAATATTGTAATGAAACAGCAATGAATGATTTCAGAAATAGTAGTATAAATAATTTCGTGAATTATGTAAGTGATATCGTGATGGGTATAAAGCAAATACAAGACAATGACAATAAAGCTACGAAAGTATAAGTGTTAAGAGTAAGGTTAAATGTCAAATACCTCTTTTGATTTGCATATTTCTCCTAATGAATATTCCGTCACATTTTGCAAATGAGTACAAGATGACAATGGTGCCATTATTTTGTTAACCTGGAATATATCATGATTAATTAACAACAGACAAATAAATAATACATTACTGAATCAGCAGATTTATTGATTTTGAATAGTGCGAATCTAACAACGAAATTTTAATATTAATCAATATTTTACTTAATTTTTACCGATTCTTTACCATTTTTTTAATATTTTACATGTGAAAAAAATATCTGTATCACATTTTAATTTATATATTATACTAATTCAACATCAAATTTGCAGCCGACATCTTTGTTTTCATAGATTTACTTGAATTTTTGAGCTACTTCAAGTGCTGTTGAATCTAGTGCTAACGCTAAATCTTATGAGTGCGTTCATTTGAATTGCTTTTTATCTTATCATAAAATATTATTAGTTTGAAAAAGTTAAAATAATTAGCAAATATTTTGTAATAATTCTTTATTTAAAAAATAAATAAATTCCATATAAAATAATGCGGTAAATATTCAAATAAAAATAAAATGTGTATGCAGCTTTTCGTATAAGTAGATACTACTTGATAAAATTTTTTAATAACACATTATCGTGAAGAGTACATAAGATTTAAGTAAAGATTTCAGACCGTAATTCCACTTCACAAAAATTGTCGATTTTTTTACAAGTCAAACCATCCACTGTATTAAAATGACTAGTTGGTTGCCATTTATTTACTGGATCACTTGATATAAAAGGATCACGGGTTTGAACATCTAGATGCTCAATTTCGTTAGGTATTATTAATCTAAAAGTATAAAATATATAATTAAACGAATTGTATTTCAAACACAGTATCAAATTAATTCAATTATACCTATAAGAATGTAGAAACATTCGATGAGGTTTCACGTCTTTATGAAAACTATAAGTAAAGTCTCCGACTATAGGATGTCCAATTAGTGAACAATGAACTCGCAGCTGATGTCTTCGTCCTGTGTAAGGCTTCATCATAACTTTTGAAGCCGGTTCCCCATCATACAACCCAGTTTCTAGTAACAATATTGTAGTATGAGCTGGCCTTGGTGCATGACAGAATTCTGTTTCTGATATATTACACATTCGATGTGATCCTTGCATATCTCTGCTATCCTCACCAATTGGTTCCACAATGTCCATGTACTCTTTCTCAACATGTCCTCGAAGAATTGCTAGGTAGTATTTGCTACTTATTCTATTCTGAAAGGCTATACCAGCAGCAGCACACGCAACTTTGTTTAATGCTATACAAATAACTCCACTAGTTGCATAGTCCAATCGGTGAGCAAAATAAAACTCATGCTTAAGATCAGGGTTTACCAATTGGGGATGTGATTGTCGTATGCGTGTCTGTAGTGTAGACTGTAATTTAAATAAAATTGATTACAAGTTACAGATTTACTAAGATATATCATTATGAAGAATAATATTGAACCTGAGTGTCGTCATCACTGTTGATGAGAATATCATAAGGCTTGTTTAACACCAAAAAGTTATTACTTTCATGAAGAACTTCAACCTTTTCCTCCTTACTCAAAGTTGGTGAAATACCTCTTATATATAAAGTAAAAAAGTTTTCTAAGAATTTCACAACTTTCGATTGGAATATTATAGCTAAAAACTGAACTAAATGACTAAACACATAGTCAAACAACATGATGACAATCTGCAATTAAATTTAAATAATATATAGTAAAATAAAAGATAGGCTGAGATAGGCCAATGAAATAACCTTAAAATATTCTTTTAATACATCTTATGAATTACCTTTTTCTAATGGCATTTTATTATATATTTCTTTTAAAATCAATTTTAGACAAGTAGAAACACGGAATTTTGAATTACATTTACATTTACATTCTAAAAGTTTGAAGTTATTTTGAGTTATTTTCCAGTATTTTCATATACATCATATTTGTTTTTGTTTCAAACCACACATGTTTCAATCTCTATCGGTAAGTTGAGTGAAGATAACTTTTGAGAATAATTCTACAGAATTTAACAATAGATAGAGCATGTGCAGCTGACTCTATCTTATTTGCAACCACCATATAAAGTAACCAGAATGCAATTGAACCAAGTTAATTGACTTGAATTGACTTGAATCTCTACAGCACTCTACAGTAATTTGACATATTGGCATATGTAAACGGATTTTTAAAAAAGTCGTTACTAAATTTCATCCATTTAATCAGACGCTTGTTTAATATAATTTTATATTTGTTCTTTATTAACTTTACTTCAATTAAACTCATTTCACATAACATTTGTTGCATAAAATTCTTAAATATATAAGAATAGAATGATTTGTAGAAGTAATATGTTTATTAACTCGACATTAATGTGATTTTTTACAACTGAAAAAAGTAAATATATTTTTTTTATAATTATAAACGTGATGAGAACAATTGTTAAAGGTTCTATTTGTTATATGTTTAACTTTATGTAAAATATGGATTTTTCGGATTGGAAACGTACTGTTGTTGATTGGGTGAGTTTTTATAAAATTTTCATTAGCTAGATTCCTTTTAGTATAAAAACACATTGAAACATATCACTTTCAGTTTAATTGCCTTTCTATAACGACGTCTCCAATAAGTGATATACAAGAATTATTAGATGGCAGCATATTTATTAATCTTATAAGGACACTAAAGGATGTACCAAAAACGTCGAAAAACCTTGAGCCTTTACAGGAACTTACTATCTTTTTAAGAGGTGTGTAAAATAATATTTTCAATGAACACTTTTTAAAAATCATTGTATTTATTTTTCATTAATTTGTAGATGAATACCCTGGATATAAAACCATTTATAATAGTACTTATACCGATAATGAGGAATTAATATGTATTAGCTGCATATTAATACATTTTTGCTGCATACGGTGCGACAACAAATATTATAAACAATTGATGTGCAATGGTTTAGATGATGGAACCCAAAAACAGATAGCTTCTTTGTTAAAGGCAATGGTGGAATATAAAAATAATGTAACAAGAAATGTCCTACTAAAATGCATTTCGAAAAAAAGTAAGACTCTCTTATGAAACAGCAAGATATAAAATAGTTATATAAACGTAATACAATAATGTTTGTTGCTTTATAAATTGTAGATTATAAAGAGAATTCACCAGAAATGAAGTTTACAAGTCCCAGCATCTCTCCTTCAAGAAATTCTAATCATGTTCCATTTTCTCCAAGAACCCCTCACAATACAATGTTACAAAAAAGTAATTGGGAAATAAAGCGACTACAGGCTGAGCTTGATAGTGAAAAGTTCGATAAAACTTTTCTAGAGGAAAAACTTAAAGCTCATGCTGAGCAGATTAGTTGTCTTAGTAAGAAAACATATTTTTAATACGAGATACATTTTCTTTGTGATTCATGAATTTTTATTTTTTTTATTATTTTAAAGTTGAAGATCAAAAGAAATACACTGCCGAAGTTAAAAGGCTCCGTCAAGAACTATCCTTTAATGAAAATAGTCCACCTAATCAAAATGAATTTAAACAATCAGAACAATCACCAACCCAAAATGTTCATTTAAAAAATGAAATAGAGTATCTTGAGGATGAACTACAACGACTCCAACGTGAAATAGATTCGTTACAAAATGAAAAAGATGGCAAAAAACAGAAGGTTTGTAAAAAGATTGATTCATTATTATCAGTGGGTAAATTTACTTAATGTATTTTACTCGTTACTTATTTTCAAATTTTGCAGCTTCAGCAAATGGATACACAGTGCCAAATGTGGCAAGAACGTGCTAGTGATTTAGAAAATTGTAACGAAAATCTTCTACTAGAGATAAATAAACGGGAAATGGAGCACATAGCTATGAAGGAACAATGTTCCGAATTGACCAGTATTATAAACGAATATAGGAGCGTTCAAAGACATAATATGAGCATAGAAGGATTAGATATGTCTTTATCAAATTCATCACTAGGTAAAATATTGGAATATTTTCATTTAATACATTATTTTAATAAAAGTCTTATCACTTGTTTGAAAACTGTTTAGAAGCAAATTATCAAAACGATGAAGAAAGTCTAGCATGTTCAGTAATTGATGTGCAATTACGGGAAAGAGAGGATGAAAATATGAAATTGACCGATAAAATTAAAGATCTTGAAAAAGACTTAAGTTCTGCAAGAAATTTATGTCAAGAACAGGTATATATAAATTAATCTAGAAAGCGCTAAGTATCAAAACTGGAACAAAAGAAATTATAGACTTGGTTTTGTGACATTTATGTGTGGTGCAGTTGTTATTAATTTTTTTTTTTAATATTTACAGTGTGTTATAATAGAGAAGAATCAGGCAGAATTGGAGACAATGTCAAATTCATTTCAGATTAAACAGCAGGAATTATTACTAAATTTGGAGGAAAAAAATGTTTTGCAAAAAGAAATGGAGAGTATTAATAGTCTATTACAGGTATAGTTACTTCTTTATATTCATAATGTCCCTTTATTTGGGTATATTACATTATTTCTTTATTAGGAACGATGGAAAAAGTTGGAATTGACAGAAAAGAGAGCTTCTTTTTTGCATGATGAATTGACCGAAGCAAACATCAAAGTGTCGAAGACGCAAGAGTACCTTAATGAAAGTACAAGCAAGGTCGAAACCTTGCAGATACTCAACGAAGATTTAAAAAAACAGTTTGAAAATGTAATTAATATATTTTAGCAGTATAAATATTTCATAGATCCAGTATAAATATATAATATTTTTTTTTTTAGTCTAGAGAATTGCTGGCGGATAAGATAATTGTTTTATTGAAAATTACAAGCGGTGAAGATACTTGCATAGATAATTCAGTAATTAATTTTCAAGATGCAATTAAGTATTTGCAAGACATAATTATTAAAACACAAAAAAATTGTATTTTGAAAGATGATCTAGAAAGAAATATTGCGGATCTTACGGGGCAAATTCAAACCCTGCGAGCTGAGGCAATTCAGACAAATATGAATAATTTAAAATATACCGAAGAATTAAATAAACAACTAGATTCGGCGAAGGAATCTTATATTCAAGTAGAAAAGGAATCAAACGATAGAATTTCAAACTTGAATAACTTACTTTCTGAAAAATTATTAAATATTGAGGAGTTGACAAATTTGAATAACAGGCTAAATGAAGAATCATCGAAAAATTCGTGTGAAACTGAAAGTATTCGCGCCGAAAATGAAAAAAATATACAAAAGTTTGCGAACCTGAAGATATCTGAGACAATATTGAATGAAAAATATATCGAGTCAAGGACAACTGTAGAAGAATTATCAAAGAATCTGAATGATAAAACAAAAGAAATTGTTGATCTCATAAACAGTAACAAGGAAAATGTCGAGAAATATAATGTAGTTGAAACTCAACTTTTAGATATGAGAAGAAAATATGAGTCATTGTTATCGGAAATTACTTTAATGAAAGAAATATCTCAAACCGAAAAAGTAAGTCATGAGGAACAGTTATCATCTATATCAAATGAAAAAATTAAATTATTAAATAAAATTGCCCTCTTAGAAAATGATATAAAGAAATGTGATTTAGAGTCATTGGATTTAAATAACGAAGTAAATAAATTAACTGCTATGTTATCAGAATTAAAAGCAACGAATAATGAAATAAATTCAAAATATGAAAACAAGTGCAAAAGTGTTATAGATTTGAAAAATGATTATGACAGCGTTGTACAGGAACTAGAAAGAGAAAAAGAGCAATTGAAAATAATAATTGGTACCCAAAAAGATGACATTCAAAAAGAGTTACAAGAAAAATTATCATTAAAAACAGACTTGGAAAACAATCATAGCAAAATTGAGAAATATGAGACAACAATAGAACAATTAAAGGATAATATAAGATGTCTTGAAAACCAATATATAGAAATTAAAGATGAACTTGAGAAGAAAAATAAAACTTACGATATAATACAAGAAGAAAAAATATCTGTCGAAAAGGAATACAATACTTGCGTAAATGAATATAAAGCTAAATTGATTGCTCTAGAAAATGTTCTATCTGAATTGAATATAGAAAAAGCTTCTATAATCATGGAGTTAGATGAGAAATGTATATCTTTGGAACAAATGCGGGAAAGTATAAGTGCTATAAGTAAGACATGTGCGCAAAAGGTATTGGAAAAGGATTTAGAAATTGAAAGACTAGAGTTAGTTGTTGAAAATTTTAAAAGTAGCATTACCGAACTGAGGTTGAAGATAGACCAAAGTGATAATTCATTAAAAGAGATAGAAGAGGAAAGACAAATATTGGAATCAAAAAATGCAGAACTTACGAACACTGCGTCAGTATTAGAACAGCAAAACATAGATATGGACAATCACGTAACAAAAATACTAGAAAAATATCAGTTATTAGACGCTGAACACATTAATTTAAAAGATGCATCTTTGATATTGCAATCGGAGCTTGAGATAAAAGTTCATAGCTTGAATGATACAGAACAGAAATATCAGAAGATAGTAGCAGAAAACGTAGAGTTAGAAAAGAAGACATGTTCGTCAGTTAATGAAATGGAAATTATGCAAAAAGAATTACAAGATATGCAAGAACAATATCAGACTGCTCAATCGGAAAACATAGAACTGAAAAGCATTGCATTAACGTCAGAGAATGAGATTGAATCATTAATTAAAAAAATGGAACCTTTACAACAAGCTAAGGATGAGTTAGACAATTTAAAAACAAAGATTGCAGCATATGAAAAGTGTATTGAGGATGATAGATATTACAAAGAAGAAATTAAAGAAGAACATTGTAAAGAAATTATGAAAAAGGAGCTAAGGATAGACGAACTTTTGGTAGAAATATTAGGTTGTAAAGAGAAGCTTACTAAATTACAAGAAATGTATGATCATGTTTCTGTAGAACTGGAAACTGTAAAAGAAACTCTTTTGAAAACCGAAGAAACGAAAAATACATTGGAGGCAGAAAGGCTAACTAGCAATGAGAAATTGGTGGAAACGGTAAAGGATAAAGATAAATTAACTGAAGAATATGAAGAGAAAATTGAAGCATTAACCGAAAAGCTTAAGGTACTTAATGATAAGAATGAATATTTGAAAAATGACTTGAATGAATCTAAAGAAGGTCTCAGACAGATAGGTTGTATTAATAATGATTTGCAAACCCGATTTGACGAGAAAACTAAATTACTAGATGAATTAAGCGAAGAAAAAGTAAAAATGGAGGATGTAATTATAAATCTGCAAACCGAGTGTACCGATTTGACTACAATGTTGAAAACTAAAAATGAAAAAGTTCAAGATTTAGAAAAAGAATTAGCAGCAGCCATCTCCTTACATACTGAAAATTGTAAAAAAATTGAAGAAAGTGCCGCTGAAACACATAATAAAATCTTGCAGGAAAAAAATAAACTAATGTTGCAAATAAAGGAATTATTGGAAACTTTAGAAATAGAAAAGATGACAAATATGAGTAAGGTAAATGAATTGAGCGCAAAAGTGCAAGAATTAGATAAAGAAAAACAACTTGGTATTCAACTACAATTGATACTGGACGAAGAAAAACTATGCAAAGAAAATCTAAGTGCATTAATTCAAGATATGCATAATGAAAAAACAATACTATCTAAAAATTTCGCTGAAATCAAACTTACAGTGTCAACAATTAAATATAATTTGGATACATTTAAATCTGAACATCGAGATTTAAATTTTTTGGAAAATTTTGAATGGCACAATGATGATTTCATTGGTGAACAAACTCAAACAATAGAAATAACTAATTATCTGAAATCTGTTGCATTTGAATTTGAAAAATTTATAATAATTTATAAAAACTTTGCTGCTGTCGAAATAGAGAAAAGAGAATTAGAACAAAAGTATTATACATTAAAAGAGGAAAGTGATAAATTAGTACTTGAGAGTAAATTGAATCTCGAAATTTTGGAACGATGTAATAAAGATCTTCTGGCTGAGAAGCATACATTAACTGAAGACCTGGAAGACTATAAACGCATTGCAAGCAAATCTCTAGATTTAGAAGTTGAAATAAATAGTTTGCTTCAGCAGCAGAATAATTTTATAATAGAACATGAAAATCTGGTTACAAAAAATAATGAGTTGCAAACTAAGTTATCAAATATAGAAATACAAAATAACTGTTTAATTCAAAGAAGCATTAAGGAAGGAGACTGTATAAAACTTGAAGCGTTGGTGAATATTATTAAAGCGGTTATATCAGATTTGTTTGATCTATTTAAACGGTACGAACTACAGAATAAATACTACGAGAAGAACTTAACCGCTTTTAGAAAACATTCAGATGACGCATTAAATGCTAAGTCAGAACTTGATGGAATGTTGAATAATATTCACGAAGAATTTTATGCAGTTTCTGCCAATGTTGTTGACGAACTAATTAATTATATTCGTAATAAATCAATCACAAATACAAACGGTTATGATGACTTTAATGGCATTGATTTATTTAATAAATTACAAGAAATCGGAAATAAATCAAAATTGGCTGCTGATAAATGTGAACAATTTGAAAAAATAAACTCAAATTATCAGATGGAAAATCAAGTTGAAGAGGATGTGTGTATGAGAAAATTAAAGCAGGATATTGAGTTATATCAAAAAAAATATATCGAAACCAAAAATATTTTAAGTGATGTTTTGGAAAGTAAAAACGTAGTGGAAAAAAAATTGATTGACTTACAAATTAAAAATAGTTCTTTATTAGATGAAAAGCAAAAACAATTGTTAGAGTTTAATAATGCTATATCGGTCAAGACGGAATCAGCAAGCTCCTACGAAACAGAAAATAAGCCAAGCAAATTAAATTTGGAAGTTATTAAATTAAATCAGGAGTTGTCTGATGTAATTTCAGTTAAAGATGATTTAAGTGAAGAGTTAACTTTATTAAAAGAGAAGTTCGTCAAGATTAGTGAACAATTAGCTGCATCGCAAACTAATCAAAAATATTTTGAGGTTCTTAATGATAACTCAGAGTTAAAACAAGAATTGTCAGTAATATTACAAAAATTAGAAGACCAAACAGTAGAGTCACAAGTTGTTAAGAGATATAATGAACGTTTAAGAGAAGAATTGCGAACTGTGGAATCTAAATATAACTCGTTGAAGATACAGTACACAGAAAATGATGAACAAAAACAGAAAAGAATTGATGATCTAAAGTATACGATACATAACTTACAATCAAACAGTGTTTTGGATTCAAAAGTAGATATTAAAGTTAAAGAAGTTCGCAATGAGTACGAAGGAAAATTGGAAAAAATGAAAGCTAAAATGGTAGGTTTTTGTAAAATATTTGAAATATTTATTTATTTAGCACTTTATCATCTCACTCTTTGGATTTTTTTCGCTGATTTCGAATTATTGGATATTAGTTACTTAGGTTCTGCACCTGTCTAAGTTAAAGTTAAACATTAGTTTATTAATAAAATAATATTTTAAAAATTTATAATAGCATATTGAAATACAAAATAAGTATTTGGCGATCTGTGATCTGTTTCTTCCATAGTTCATAAATTATAAATTTATTATGAGATTTCAAAATATTTGTTATGTTAAAAAATAATATATAATTTTATACAACTTGTTTAATAGATTTATATTAATAAACTTATTTTATGTAATAAAAGTTTTTCATTTTCATAATTTTACTAAATTTAAATTTAAACTTTATTTTTATTTTATATTTTAATTTTGCTATTATCAAATATGTTAAAAGTACTTAATATCTTTGCTGTAATTCTACAGAGTTGACTTTATAGATTTTTAAATTTTTAGAAAGAATTATACACTGAAGAAATGATTAAAGTTAAGGAAAAGCAGGATAATGAGACGACAAGATTGCAAACTTTATGTAAAAAATATAGCGACAAGGTGAGTAATAAACTATATATTAAAAAAACATAATTTATGTTCTTCATTTTATAGTTTATATTTTATTTATATGTAAATATATATATTTTTAGATAAGAGACCACGAAGCCCATGTGGTTGACCTAAGCAATCAGATATTTACTCTAGGTGAAAAGATTGTAGCAGAACAAAGTGTAAATTCAGCTTTGAACGCTGAATTGTCAAAACTAAGAGAAAAGAACTTGCACAATGAAACATATAATAAATATTCCATGGAATCACTTAAATTTATGCAAGATGATTCTGATAGAGGTAACAGTCGAACATCAACTACAACTAAAACTTGTAATGAATACAGAGTTAAAAAAGAACGAATGGATACGAGCTGTAGAAATGATGTAAAGCGACATACATTGCCCAAATATTTGAAACCATCTGAAGCATCAAATGTAGGATACATGGATGTGATTGAAGAAACAACAACAATAAAGAGAATGTCAATGAAACCAGTGCAGTCCAATGTGGGTAAGTATATAATGAGAAACATGAATCAGTAAAAAAAACTGGTATTCGACATAAAAGCTGTGTCAATGTTTCGACAATTTCGAAATGAAGAATGATAATTTATTGTATTTAAATATAGGCCAGGCGCTACACATGGAAGACGAAGATAGTGAAATGTTCAATAACACATACTTATCCGATTTAAAAGCTGGACGGTGCAATTATGGACATTCAGGATTACCCAGAGAATCTTCCTCAAATCGTTTATCTGAATTACAGAGGCGTAATTCTTTATGTCCACCACACTTAAAAAGCACATACGCTACAGAAGTACAATTTGATCAATGCAAAGAGGAAGATCTTAAAGTAAATAATTTATTATTTAACATGATATATTATAATTATAATTATTACTTAATAATTATTATAATATATTATGTTTATTATTTTATATTTATATTTATCATTTTAGGTAGGTTTGAATCCTTTTGATAGTAGTAGCAGTAGTCTTCTACCTGGTGAAAAGACTCGATTAAGTAAAGATCGTAGTGGAACAGCTTATAAGAAACCAGGACCTCCTACACCAAGTAAAAATGGTGGTCGTCAGTCGTTGCAGGTTCGTGAAAATAGTGCGAAGTGATAAAATTGTTAATTTTAAAATTCGTGCAACTTAGTGTAAAGTAAAAAACTTTTTTTTAAATAAAATAATAAATAATATTTTTTAACTATTTTATCAAATAATTATTGTACATATATATAATCATGAAAACAGCATGTATTTTAATGATTAATAAAATTGAAATTTAATGAAATTCTGATTATGTTTGGATTAACTAATTTCCATAACTAATTTATTTAATTTTTATGTCCTGCTGGTTTAAAAGAGATTTTCAGCGTTATGAAAGTATGCTTCAAACAGAATTTTAATTGTGTTTGGATTAATTATATATCTTATATCTTTTTGTATAGGGTAATGAAGTGCACCCTCGAGAGATCTTAAAGGAATTTAATGAAAATGTCAAGGAAAAGAAGAAAACACCTAACCGACTGAAAGCATTATTTTCTAGTGCTACAAAACAAAGTTCTCAAATGGGAAAGGTGGATAACGAGGTTTGTAGCAATATCATTAAGTTAAGGTTGCAAATATTGTTTTATTTAATTCTTGAAAGTGGCTCTTTATAAATTAGGTATTAAAATACTTTTATTAGTTAATATTAGTTTTAAGAATACGTATATTATAATAATTACTTTAATGAGGGTTGCAAGCAATGACTATAAAAGTATTCTTATTTAGTTAAAAAATTTCGATTATTAAATAGATTCATTACAACAATTGCAGGAAATTATTTGAATCCTAAATAAAATATAATTTTTTAATTGTTGACAGTTTAAGTTTCGCAAAGTAAGGTCAATATCACGTCAAGAATATTTGAAAGTAAAAACACCATCAGATCGTAAATCTCAGACTGCTTTCAAGAAGCATAAGAAAGAAAAAAACAGAGTGAGAAAGATACAGCACTGCACGTCCAATCTTTTACAATCGTTTTTTAAATCACCTGTATGCCAATGGTTTATAGATATGAAATTAAATGGACAGAAAAATAAAATCATAAATATCTCAGCAGAATCTTCTGCATTAATTAAACAGGCCAATGTGGATCTAGATTTCAATGAAGAAGCTTCAAAAACTACTTCCAAAGATGATTCACAGTTTTCTATATTAAATAGTAAATGGCGAAGAAGTAATAATTTACCAATTACTTCACGGACTTCTAATAATTCTAGAAATATAGGCAGTAATGAAGCACTAAATTACAGCTGGCTAAAAGTAAAGAAGAGCTTTATTTGTGTTGATACTTCAAAATTTGAAGATTGTACCACGGTGCCAGAATATAATTTAAAGTCAGAAAAAGCACTTCATAGTTTGTCCAATGATTCTGAAATTTCTGATGAGTGCGATTTCAACCTCGTAGATAAAAAATGCTTTAATAAAACTAATTTTACTGGAATCAGTTCAACTCCTATGAAAAATATGTCTAAGGTCTATACTCCTAGAACAATTCGATCTTGTTCCATATTAAACAATAAAACAATTTCTGCATATAAAGTTAGGAAGTTCTCTAAAATTCCATTAAATGTCGAATGGCACGAGGCAAAATCAGTTCGTTTTACTGACAATTCAAAACAATGTGAAAATGCGAACACCTATGCTATTTTTAGAGTTACCAAGTATCAAATTATTCTCATAAATATTATTATTATGGGAGTTGCTTTATACTATTTTATAGCTGTTAATAATTGATTATGAAATTTGCATAGATATATATTTTTTTGTTATTTGTATTTTTAATTTACATGAAATACAACTTTTCTTATTTATTTATTGTAAAATCTTTATTGATATTGTTAAATTATTAATTACACAAGTTATTGTTAACTATTATATTACAAAACTTGTTTTGTCGTATGTATAATCTATTATTTAATAAATATTAAATTTTTCATTTTATATTTTTTTGAAATATATGATTTAATTGTTACAGAATGAAGTTACAACACCAAGAAGAAGTCTCAGTTTCTTCCGAAAAGCACGATAAGTATTATTTCGAACTTGCCTTTTAATTGTTTTTGTGTATGTAACTAATTTATACGTTATACTAATAAAATTTGATTAACAAAACATTATTTTTATATATATACATCTCCCACCGTGAGGCTGATACTTAAAAATGTAGATAAATTTTGCACAAATGTACAAGTTATATTTCATTCAATGTATTTACATTGCAAAAGGTTTTAAATTCTTAACAACTTCAGAAGAAACTGAACTCTGATAGTGTAACAAACTAATTAATGATAATTTATATTTAAATATACAGATTTTAGCGTGTTGCTTTTTCTAACATATCCATTAAACTAGTTGGATGATACATTTGACCGTCATTAGATATCATAAGAAGAGTTCGATTTATATAACAGAGTGAAGACCCAAGTTTATATATCTGTTTTCCTTCAAAACGTTTACCAGGGAGTGGAACGAAAAGAATTCCTCGTTCCATACAACGTTTCGTTACTAGATCACGGAAGTCTACTGCAGAGGGTATATCTTGGGTGTCTATTGTAAATGTAGGTGGTGGTGGTGCAGGAGGCACAGAATCTACAGATGGTAACTCTCTATTTACATGGCCTCCTGTTGCGCGATGCATTAATTCCAAAGCTTTGTTAAAATATTCTAAAACAAATAAAAACGGTTAGTTTTTGTGAAACTAATAAAAATATTCATTAAAAGTTTCTTAGTTTCATTACACACCTTTCACATTTGGTTGCGCGTAGACTTCATCGGTCAATATAGCTTTCCAACCTGAATACCAATTTGAAACTTGATGATAATTTGGAGACTGATTTAACCAAATTGTTAACGTCTGTATCCATTTTGAGAAAAATGATTTTTCTAATAATTGAGCCATTAATGTTGCCGGCATTAAATCGTTCCACTCCCAAACTTGATTCCATTGTTCTGAAAACAACACGTAAATTAATATATGATCTATACAAAATAATATTAGTATAGTTTAAATTACGAGAGTCCGGTGATTGCTCATGCTTAAAACAAGTTGCTGTGGAAATCTGTGATACAATGCACTAATTTTTTTTTTAATGTGTATAGGAATGAATAAGATAAAATTCACCATCGTATCGTAGATTTATACGGCTCTTATAGCTTTATTTAAGCATGAGTCGCCGCCGAACGGTCGTAATTTGAACTATAACATATTTTTATTAATTTTTTTTACCAAAATCTTGTTGATGAGGGTTTAATATTAGCTCTCCAAGGACGAGTTGTAATTTGGGGACAATATGTTTTACAAGAAAAGCTGTAAAATCACCAGAAGTAAAAACGTTTCTCCAGGGAGTTAATATAGCTCTAGCACTTCTATCTGAAGGATGCCAACTAACTAAAGCTGCTCCTAGTTTCTCTCTTATAGCTGAATAAACACTAGTATCAAGACGTCTTCCTGCAATAACAGAATTAATGTATTTATCTAATATTTATTTATTTAAACGACGACACAGTGGGCGAGAGCATTGATGCTTGAGGCTGACTGCTGTGTCTTCGGGTTCGATTCCCGAATCAGTACGAACTTATATTGATTATGGTCATACATAATCGTACACTTATTAGGCAGCGGTGTCGTAATTCGGTAAAGGCCGATGTTAAATAAATTAAATTAAAAATATTATTTATTTAATCACAAAAATATCTATTACCTAATATAGGGGTCCATGGATATATCCAACAGTGTATTGGAACAGTATCAGTGCGTGGGTTCCAACTTGTTACTTCCACTGTGATTCGAGGTAAAAGTATTTGGTCATACAAATTCTCTATTACCCAGAAGGGTAACAGTGGTGACCAAATTTCCAAAAATCGCAACATTGTATTCGGTTCCTTCGGATTCCAATCATTGTTAACAGCACTACGAAATCTAGGCACAATAGTCTCCCAAATCTAAAATTGATAAACATGTGAAACTAATTTCAAAACCAAATATAATATTTAATTTTGTCTTAATAACATACCAAGTTTCCGAATGAATCTAATTCATTATTAACAGACCTTCCAGAATCTTGTAGTATATTTTGCCAAGAAGAAACAAGTTCGACATGTTCTTCAGGAGAATTAATTGGGGACCATCCTTTCACGTGATCTTGAAAAGCTGGCACCACTATAGATGAGATTAAGTCTTGTAGATCAAATTCACCATATTCTGAAGAATATTTTGTCTGCAAAAGTTTCATTAATTAAATTAAAAATTGCTTTAGCAAAAATATTGAAAATATTTAAAATTGTACCTTTAAAATCGTGAATTCTTCTAATAATATTTCTAAATCTGTTGGATTCCGTCTTATATTATCGACAATTTCGATAACCTCTTCTAATGTTTGTATATGTTTATCTTCTACTTTTACAACTTCTTGTAGACTAGCGACGCCCTGTTGTAATACAATCTCCTTATCCCTAGATTGGTGTAATGTTTTATCATTAAATATGATATCCTGAAAAATAAATATAATTATGTATTATTGTGACCATACCTAAAATCATTAGTTTTAACTATATTGTATATGTTATTAATTTGTATTGAATATCCAATGTCATAACATTTGTGATAAATGACGAACCTGTTCACACAAATCTACGACAAGATTCAAATTATGTATCAATTCTGGCAAAGTGAAATTATTCCGAACTTTATGTTGCTTTTCTTCATACAGACTATCCTCAGATATTTTTGACTGCTTCAAGGCGTGGTAACCAGACAATACGCGTTTAGTAGGTCCTGTCATATCAATAACTTTGGTGCTGTGCAGTTCATGACTAAAACGAATAATAACAATAAATATGATATCCTATAAGAAAGGACTAAATTATTTATACGTACGTTCTATAGTTACTGGATAAATCTGGATACATTTTCTCTTGATCTTTTAAATTATTATAAAAATATCTACTAGCTGCTCCTGGAGGTCCTGTCTTTGTGCCAGTTCCAGTTTTACGCCATTGATGCAATTTTTCTTTAAATACTTTTGTTTCTTTTACATCCTCATCAATTCTTTTAGATTTCTGCAGAAAAATAATTATCTTGGTTACTGTTACTACACAAATATTATAAGGATAAATATATTATCGAATACATTACCTTTTGATCAGCAATTGAAGCTGCTTTTTCTGGACCATAAGCACCAATAGCTCCTCGTCCTTTTCTGAGGTGAGCTTGCACTGGGGCTGAAATACCTTGAAGTTCTTTACCGAGACCTTTTCCAGGTTGATAACCCATTTGAAGCAATAGTTTTGCACCAATTCCTTTTGTATGTTTTTCCCAATTACCAACATGACCAGATATTTGATTTTGTTGACGAGGTTGAAAGGTTCGCATGCCAGCGAGTTCATGGGTACCATGTCCTTCTGATGCCTCTGGTGCCTCATCAGAATCACTTGAAGTATTTGCAATATAACCGTGATTGGAATCATCTTCATCTGGGGAGAATATATATATTTTATATAGAACTCTAACATAATTGTAATAATATGGTAGTTCTACATACCAGATTCCTTTTTGGCTTCTGTTTCTTTTTTATTACCCGCTTGATGTATACCCCCTGTTACAAAACTAACAGGAGCAGTGTAGTCCTTTGAATAACGTGCTTTTGTGCGAACGTTTTCTTCGTCATCACTATCAACTGCCCAGATTCCTGAAGTAATAAAATGAAATAGTTAAGTCTAGATATTACAAATAAACACTTTATTTTAGGTTAAGCAATTACCATATATTTGTTGTCCTTTTGTCTGTTTTCTTGAACGGTTTGGATAAAATTCATTTCGAAGATCATAATCGGTAATCTCAAAAGCCTCAACTTCGTCCTCTTCCATTATCCCAAATTATTCCTTAATATATAAGAAAGTAAACGCTAGTAAATGCAAATTTTACTACGATTTTCAATCAAACGTCAAAATGAGTCAAAACATAGGTTACAAAAATTAAAAACATAAATGCAATGCAGAGTTCCTTTTTATCGACAATCGGTTATTGTTACTGGTCTTGTGTAAATTAAGTGAAATTGAGCTCCTGCATGCTCCTGTAAATGCTCAAATATATAAATATCAGATTTGACATTTATTCTGATAATTAATTGTGTTCAGTAGTGTTTTTTAAATATCAGATTTATCTATTTTAGTTTCCACTTTGAACAATTGAGCCATAAAAGTTGTGTTGTGTAAGTTTTTGTTTTGTTTACTATAAGACTTTGAGTTGACTAGACAATAATTGAAGAGTTCGACCTCATTCAGCCTGTTTCCATCTGCAATCGCTTTAGACATTACTTTTTATATTGCTGACGCTAATGGATCCATTTAAGTTGAAATAATTATAAAATTTATCGTTTAATATGTTATAATAGTAACGTATGATCGTTATTTATTTGTCGAAAGTTATTCGTTTAGAGGTTACTTCCTTATCCACGTGTTATTACGTCAGCTTATTAGAATATAACATAAATCATATTGTATACATAGTTATAAACTTTCTATATCAATAAAAATTGCAGGTCTTATAAACAGGAGCAAACATGCCTTTGTCGTGCCGATTTTACAGGGAGAAATATCCCGAGGTAAGCGCAAATTTTACAAAATAACCTTTCTTATTTGCATGACCTTTTGATTAATTTGTAAATATTTTTAGGTTGAAGATGTGGTTATGGTTAACGTTAGATCAATAGCAGAGATGGGAGCATATGTTCATCTTTTAGAATATAACAATATTGAAGGCATGATATTACTTTCTGAGTTGTCAAGAAGACGTATTCGCTCAATCAACAAACTTATTCGTGTGGGTAAAACTGAACCTGTTGTTGTTATTCGAGTTGATAGAGAAAAAGGTTTGTTTCAAATATAAAATATTATTAGTTTTAATAAAGTTTGATGAATAAGAGTTAACTTGTTTTTATAGGTTATATTGATCTGTCAAAACGTCGTGTTTCTCCAGAAGATATTGAAAGATGTACAGAACGTTTTGCTAAGGCTAAAGCTGTTAATTCTATATTAAGACATGTTGCTGAATTATTACATTATGATTCTAACGATCAACTGGAAGAATTATATCAGAAAACCGCTTGGCACTTCGAGGAAAAGTATAAAAATAAAGCAGCTGCTTATGATGTCTTTAAACAATCTGTTTTGTAAGTTCTATGAGTTTCTGTTCAAGTTTATATTAAACATTATGCTTATTAGAGATGTGTTCTATATTCCAGAGATCCTAGCATATTAGCGGAATGTGGCCTAGATGAAGAAACCAAGGAAGTATTATTAAATAATATTAAACGGAAGCTGACATCGCAGGCTGTGAAAATTCGAGCAGATGTTGAATGTGCCTGTTACGGGTAAATTATTATAAGTCAATATTTAATTTAATCCGAACTTATCCGATGCTTATTTCTTAATATTTCTTATAGGTATGAAGGTATAGATGCCGTCAAGGAGGCTTTAACTGCTGGTCTTTCTCTATCTACAGAAGAGTTACCAATCAAAATTAACTTAATTGCTCCACCATTGTACGGTATGTTTTAATAATTTGAAAGGCATTTAGATTCCGATCAGAAAGCTTAGGCTGGTCTCATATTGGAATAGTCTACTTGCAATGCCACTTTTTAAGTAGAGTGTATTCGAGTTGTTTTTATCACACGCACACTTTTATCATAATAAGAAGCTTTTACTTTAATGTTTATCTATACGCTACTATACCGACAGAAATAAAAGTCCATATTAATATATGTATCGTTTTCCCCTCAATGATCCGCTGTCCATAAAATCGTAAACACAAAGACAGATACTGTGTGTAGATCGTAGGGCGGTACTTTGATAAACATAGGTATGAACTATATTAAAATATTGCGGATGTATGAAATATACTTCTCTCATGGTAAAGTGTGATTATGCGAAACAAGTCCAATACATTAAAAAAATAGGAGGTTGTAAGTAGGCTGTTTCAGTGTGAGAGACTTTAGTTTATTTTAAATACTGCATATTGTTGTAAATAAACAGTTAGTGAAATAATATTTGTTACTAGTAATGACTACTTCAACTCCTGAGAAAACCGATGGATTAAAAGCACTACATGACGCCATTGACAAGATTCGGGAGACCATAAATAGCTTGGGTGGAGTATTCAATATTCAAATGGCTGTAAGTAGCTTTTAGTTAATTTATTACTTGATTTGATATGAACTTCGTTAATTACAATGTTGAAATTTTTGTTTTAGCCTAAAGTGGTTACAGCCACCGACGAAGCAGAACTTGCTAGGCAAATGGAACGTGCCGAGGCTGAAAATGCTGAAGTTGCTGGTGACGACAGCGAACAAGAAGAAGGCATGGCTTACAGCGGTGGCGAAGAAAAAGACGGCCCAGAAAATAGTGAAGACGAAAAAGAGGAATAACTTTTTACATACAAAACGTTATTAAATAAAATCTCTGTGGACTTTTAAAAAGCATAACTATTTGCAATTTACAATTCTTTATTTGTACTGTAATCTATATCAAATTTTATTTATAATAAAATTGAGAAGGAAATAATATTCTTTTATTATGCATTTACAGACTATTTAAGAAAGACATTTTTATTTAAATTGCCACTGCTGATATATACATATCTCATTACCTTTAAATAGCAATATCCAAACCGTGTTATTAAAGTTGCATACACTCTTGGCGCAAATAAATCTGGGCGTCATCTATTGAACAAATAATGAATCATATATATTTTAAGCTACTCTTCAATAGATGTCGCTTAGAGAATCTTAATGGTTTAATTTAAATTTTCTTATGCAACTTTTCTTAAATTAATGGACATATTTTTCTAAAAGAAAAATTACATTTCTTTGAAATTTTTTGATGCAGTTATCTTCTTTATGCTCTAAAATAAGAAACTACTTCATTACATTTTAAATACCTACACGATTCTGGTTTTTATGAGACCTTCCTTATATTCATGGACATATGTTTTTAAAACGGAAAAAATACATTTTCTTGATTTTTTTTGATGCAGTTATGTTCTTTACGCTTTAAAATAATAAAGTGCTTCATTACATTTTAAATATCAACGCGATTCTGGCTTTTATGCGACCTTTTTTAAAGTCATGGACTTTTTTTTCTTAATTTTTTTTTTTGGATTTCTTGAAATTTTTTGGTCGAGTTATGTTCGTTAGGCTTTAAATTAAAGAACTACTTCTTTACATTTTAAATATCTTTGCGGGTCTTACTTTTATGCGACCTTTTTTAAATTCATGGACTTTTTTTTCATAATTTTTTTTTTGGATTTCTTGAAATTTTTTGATGCAGTTATGTTCGTTAGGCTTTAAATTAAAGAACTGCTTCATTCGATTTTAAATATCTTCTTGATTCTGACTTTTGTGCGACCTTTTTTAAATTCATGGACTTTTTTTTCTTAATTTTTTTTTTGGATTTCTTGACATTTTTTGATGCAGTTATGCTCCTTAGGCTTTAAATTAAAGAACTGTTTCATTACACTTTAAATGTCTTCACGATTCTGACTTTTATGCGACCTTTTCTAAATTCATGGACTTTTTTTTCTTAAATTTTTTTTTGGATTTTTTGAAATTTTTTGATGCAGTTATGTTCGCTAGGCTTTAAAGTAAATAACTGCTTCATTACATTTTAAATATCCACGCAATTCTGGTTTTTATGCGACTTTTTTTTAATTCATGGACATTTTTTTTCTAAATTATTTTTTTGGATTTCTTAAATTTTTTTGATGCAGTTATGTTCGTAATGTTTTAAATTAAAGAACTGCTTCATTAGATTTTAAATATCTACACAGACACTCAAAAAATTGCATTGCTATTAAAATCATAAAAGTGAACCTTTTCATCATTTTTAACAAGATTATAGTCTTCTTTCATTGCATACTGATAAAGAGATTTAATATATTGATATATCATAAACTGAAATACTTCTTTAAAAATAAATTGTATATTCTAAATCAGCATTCTAAATTATGATAGAAATAGTTATAAAAGTAAGAGTTTTTCTTTATCAATTTTTATGAAAAGTAAGAAGAGTATAACCTTCTTACTTTTCATAAAAATTTAAGAAAAATGTATGTCATTTTATAACGGATTTTAACTTAATTTTGAATGTTGATTTCATATTTATAATTCATTTTTAAAGAAGTATTTCAGTTTATGATATATCAATATATTAAATCTCTTTATCAGTATGCAATGAAAGAAGACTATAATCTTGTTAAAAATGATGAAAAGGTTCACTTTTATGATTTTAAGAGCAATGCAATTTTTTGAGTTTCTGTGCAGATATTTAAAATCTAATGAAGCAGTTCTTTAATTAAAAGCTTAGCGAACATAACTGCATCAAAAAATTTCAAGAAATCTAAAAAAAAAATTTAAGAAAAAAAAGTCCATGAATTTAAAAAAGGTCGCATAAAAGTCAGAATCACGAAGATATTTAAAATGTAATGAAGCAGTTCTTTAATTTAAAGCCTAGCAAACATAAGTGCATCAAAAAATTTCAAGAAATCCAAAAAAAGAATTAAGAAAAAAAAGTCCATGGATTTAAAAAAGGTCGCATAAAAGTCAGAATCACGAAGATATTTAAAATCTAATGAAGCAGTTCTTTAATTTAAAGCCTAACGAACATAAGTGCATCAAAAAATTTCAAGAAATCAAAAAAAAAAATTAAGAAAAAAAAGTCCATGAATTTAAAAAAGGTCGCATAAAAGTCAGAATCGAGAAGATATTTAAAATGTAATGAAGCAGTTCTTTAATTTAAAGCCTAACGAACATAAGTGCATCAAAAAATTTCAAGAAATCCAAAAAAAGAATTAAGAAAAAAAAGTCCATGAATTTAAAAAAGGTCGCATAAAAGTCAGAATCGAGAAGATATTTAAAATGTAATGAAGCAGTTTCTTATTTTAGAGTATATCGAACATAATTGCATTAAAAAATTTCTAGATATGTAATTTTTCTTTTAGAAAAAATGTCTATGAATATCTGAAAATTCTATGTTTGCCTTCTTTCATCTCAAGAAATTCAGAAATTTTTACTTTCGCTAGGATTAAAACTAAAACACGTTTATAATACAGGAGTATATTTTTTTTTAATCTCAAATAATACAGAAATATCTTAGTTTTTAACGCCTGATCTGCATGCAACTATATATACATGAGTTCATGTATATGTTGTTGCATACTAATCAGGCGTTATAATTCATAAACTAATACTGCCATCTATGAAACAAATCTTAAACTAATGTGTTAGATCTACTTAGTTACTGTTTAGTAGATGGCGTTGTTTATTTTATTACCAAATTTCTTTTAGAAAACTAATTAATATCTGATAATTAGTTAATATAATTCTTATATGATAAATAATTTACTAAGTACAAATATATTTTGTTACAAGCAACTCTGTTCCTTATTTCCTTCTTGAAATTTATTTATTTTCATTTATTTACAAAATGTTTATAGTTTTATTTACAAATTTTAAATCTTTTTAAACACTAGGTAATATATTTGAAATGCATTTATTTCAAATTCACTTTTTTGAGTTATTGAAGAAGCTCTTCCAATTTAGCCCGTACACCTTCAATATCGAGACCATAGCCTTCTAATCTCTTAACAAATGCTGTAACATGCTCGGAACTGGTGACAATGTCAATCACATCTTCATATTTAAGTGAAGCAAGTTTTTCAACGAAGGCTCTAAAATCGCTGCTCTCTTCCATCTTCCTATCTGCCAAAGCACTCATTTCATCAAAGGGAATTACTCCTAAAACTTCTTTCACAAATTTCTTTACAAAAAAGTCAGCCACCATGTCTTCAATACTCACTGAGGGATCTTGTAGGAAGTCCAGATTTAACAGATCGATGAATTGAATAGAAGAACATAGCTCTTCAACGAATTCTGCCAAATCAACAATTACCGGGTGTGCCACAACATCAGCAACTACAGCTTCAAATTCTTTGCTTCTTAAATATTTCACAAATTGTCGGAATTCTCTATCGAAAAGATAATATCTTATTGCAATTGATTTTATTCTTGACATTGGAATAAGATCCATGAATTCAGCAAGATCATTTTTAAGTTCGCAGTCTTCTTGAGCGGAGGAAGGGGCAGCAATCGTCATTCCTAGGCCCAAAGCCAAAATGGCAGCAAATATTAATTTCATCTGAAAGAACAAAAATACTTTTGTTAATTTATAAAAGTTGTATTTTGCTATTACTAAAAAATATATTCTTTTGTGAAAGGTGTTAATATTAGGTTTTGCAAAATATTTTGAAGTATTTTGCTGTTGAGAAACAAAGCGAGAAATTTATATTTTAAACATAACTTTAGCGTTTAAACGCTAGTATCTTAATGGTGTTAATTAGCTTGCATGTTGTCTAGGCGTTAGGAAATTGAAGTACCATTTGTTACATTAAAACAATCGATTTATATTTAAAGCGACAGAAGTTTGATTCATGATACCAGACTACTGTGTCTTCAGGTTCAATCTCCGAGGTACCGCTATATTTTCTGAGTTTAAGTGCTTAAATAATCATAAATTTAAATGGTGTAGCACACATACATGACCTCTCAACACCATAAAACCTGCCAACATAGTAGAAGGTCGTCCGGGATAGGACTCAGCATCGGAAATAGCACGACATTAAATAAATTTAATTTAAAAAATATATATACATATTGAAATCTACTCTGTAATAGTAATAGAAGTTGGTAGAATTAATTGATTAATTAAAAGAAGTTATTTTATTAGCGTTAGATGCTTTTTTATATGCCCGGTATTGCAACCTGATGAAGCCTCTACATAAAAAAATCAGTAATATTGCTATGTGAAAATCTTACCGTATTATTTCTTCAGATGCAAGTAATGCACCTCAAAAGCAACTAAGTTTTGTAATTGCAGTACTTTGCACTTATATATAGGCGGCCTGGATACCCAATGTGGTGAGTGCCTAATTGCATACGTCAAAATGTCATTGAAAAGTGTTATTGTTCTAAATTAAAACTTTTTACGATCTAAAGATAATGCATAAGTGTATTATTTACTATCAGTATACTTAAAGATTAACCTCATGGGTATTTACCGAAAAAATAATAACAAGTGGCTACAACACCTGTTTCACTTGCGACTGTTGCGAAAACTTCATGGTTTTTTAGCTTGAATTCTATAATTCCACTTCTGCTTGTGAGTGACGTGTTTTCTTTTTCGCTTTCACCACAACGTCTATTGTTTCTAGTCACAATTTTCATTTCGTGGCCTTTTGTTTCGGTAGTTTTATATTCTATTAATGTTTCCAGGGTTAAGACAGCAAGGTTGTGTCGCATCTGTCATCCTAAAGAAACATAAAATTTGACATTTGAAATTAACCATGTGCTAAATATCACAGCGCATTGAAATTAATTAAAAATAAAACAATTTTGTTAAGCAGATGTTAGCTGGGGCGGATGGGAGGGGAGACACATTGAAGTCGAGGGCCGAGATAAGGTGTCACTTCAAATAATATTTAAAATTGATTGAAGTGTGTTATTTTGTTACTATTTATCCATTTATGATAATGTAACGAGTAGATTTTTAGGTTATGTTACAATTTGTATTCTGTATTTGTTTGCATTTCTTATGTTGAAAGCAGGTGCTTACAAAAGTGTTGGGGGATGTTTGATATAATGATTTGTTTGATAAGTTTTTAAACATTGTATATCAATTCGAAATTGTTTTAAAAACTATTAACGCATTTTCTTCTTCAATTTCTACGAAACTAACAGGCCTAGAATTTACTGTAGTATAAGGGCGCTAGAAACTGCAACTTAGAAAAATATACTAAGTTAATAAAGTAATTTGAAAAGGAAATTTCACAAGTTCAGTTATTTATTTCTTAAATACCGCCAGGTTACATAAAGAAATTGTTGTCTTCGGGCTTCTTTCATCACAATATTTAGTATTTGCTTTTATTAATAATAAAGCTATAAAACTACATAATGGATTGTTTTGTCCAAAAAAAAATAACACATGTGTAATAAATGAAGGTATAATAATTTGATTTAGAAATAAAATAATAAACAATTTGAGGTTCTCAGCAGTTATTAGTTAAAATGTAATGAAATAAAATAATATTATATAATAATAAATTCTAATTAGCATATATTAAAATGTCTGTAAGTCGATGATGAAAGAAATAAACCACTGGCATCGCAAATACAAGTAACTGTTGTTACTGAAGAGACAGAAGGTACAGAACTAGCGGATGAAACCGCACAAATTAGCAGCGAACTAGTTCAAGATGTGGTTTGGAGAACAAGTGCTAAATGATTGTGAAGAAAAACCGCCAAGGTGAATGATTACATTAACAACTTTAAACCTATTTTGAAATTTGTGAATATGGTCGCCAAATTTTATCTAATATTTTGTCTTGTAAATGGTTTTACATATATTTAAAACATTCTTCCCGTTGATGGGCTTGTGAATTAATTTTTTAAATGTGCTTTATATATTTTCGATAGAAATTTAGGTTATTATATTGGCCATTTTTTATATTAAATAATATAAAAAAAGTTAGGTCAGAACACATATATATTATATCAAAATAAAAAAGATTTTTTTTCTTATAAGTTTGTATAGGTTTGGGGGAGAAGGTAAGGGAGGAAATGACGTCAACTATTCAATCCTCGATTTATCTCAAGATAAGGTGTACTAATGCGAACACACCCTACTCCGAAAGTCGTCGCAGTGTGAGAGCAACCTTACATTTAAATAATTAACCTTTAAATGTGTGATATAACCTGATGGGAAGATGGAGTAATTGCTATGGACAAATGTCTCACAATAGAAGCGAAGTTATGCGGTGTTCTGTCCTCCGGGGCATCTGGACGTTTGTCGCAGACACAATCTGAAAGCTCCAAGAGGTGGAGGATGCAGGCAATCGTCAGGCCTTGGCTAATTATTTGTATAGATTATTAATAAACGAATGCTAAATCAATGCTAACGAATATTAAAATATGTTAATCAAAAAACAAATTTCACAATAATCTGAGTAGTAAATTTTATAATAAATATTGTACATTGTGTACCAGGTGTATAAAACCTTTTGTAAACATCCCAGTAAACATTTTGGAATCATTTCGCCACCATATTGAAGATGCGTATGGTTTTGGTCATGAAAGAGTTCATTTACAGTTTCGTTTTTCACAATAGTTCATATAAAATGTCTACTTTATCGGCTACAAATGGCGAAACCACTCCACCTGTCGAAATACAAATAAGATAAAGTTAATGCGAACTATAATTGAAGTGCAAAAGTGATAGAAACGTCACAAAATAGGACACTCACCAAATTGTTTACTGGGTTGTAGAGTTAAAAATAAAATGAAGTACAGTATGTATTACATAATATACATATAGTCCAAATCACGATAGTTCCGCGACGACTTATACTTAAAAGAGGTAAGAGCGGTATAAATCTATAATACGATAATGAATTTTATCTTATTCGTTTCTATATACATTATAGAAAAATAAGTAAGTCAGTGCTTTTTAGTTATATCGGCAGTTTATACCCCACAACTTGTTTTAAGTAAGAGTTGCCGCCGAACTCTCGTAATTTGAACTATAGTTACTCGCTCTTTGACTTGCTTCATGTTTATAATTTAAATATTTTAAACATACAATCGCGCCCGCAAGCTTTATGTTGCCTACTTCTGTATTTCTATACTATTTAAAAATATTAGTAATTGTATAATTTATTTGCAATTTTAAAGTTTACAAATATAAATATTTAAGAAATATTTAAAAATTAAATAAATACAAAAAAATGAAACTTCATTTTACACTCAATGCTAATAATGTGTCTGGCTGTGTGTATGTGTGTGTTTGATAACATTCATTGAGAAATTCTTAAGTTTACGTTAATTAGTTAATTATTTTATATCTATTTCCGGATCCGGCACGTCTTGTTTCTAAAGAATAGATTTATTAAAAAATATAATTAACATTCATATAGTTACATAATATTTCTTCCGATTTTACGTTTGTTTATGTTCTTTTACAGATGAAAACAAATGATATACTCGTATGTTAAAAGTTCCTTTCATTTTCAAAATATCGACCCTGATGGTGTGAAATTATTTAGTTGAAATTTATACGTGTCGTGCAGTGCCGCACTTGGAGGTTTGGAGGCCCTGGAGCAACGAAAGAGCGGAGATACTGGTGCAACGAAGGAGCGGAGGCCCCTAATTATTTTCCGAATAAATGTAACAATTTTTTTCCGTCAAGTCTTTCAAAAATTTATTGCTTTTATCTCTATTGTGGGACTCCTCTCTTGTCTTAATTAACCTACTTAATCAATATAGGACACAAGTCCATTTATTGTTTTTATAATATAAAATTTGATTCATTATCTTTATTTAGTTAGAGAGGTTCTAATCTTGCAACGGAACGTGTTTAATTAATTAATTATAAATTGTAAACTATTTGGCTGCTGGAAAACACAGAAACTTAAAATTAAAATCTAAGTATACAATTCAAATCTTTTCTGAATATATCCAGATAATGTGTAATAGATTTGAAGGCGAAATAACGTTTCTATTTATCTAACAAATTATATTTGTGATTGTATTTCTTAATTTTTAAGAAAAATATTTGAAATATTTGTTAATATATGAGAATTAACAACAAAATTAACGATTTAAGAATATAGGCTTCAAATAAAAGAAACCAATTTAATTTATGGTATAATATTTATGTTTAATATTTATATGAATATATTTTTGAGATAAGACTATAAAAATTGTTTAGTGTTTTTTTGTGAGAGAAAAAGTGAATGCCTTGTCTCACGTCAGACGTTAGTCGTATGCGTCCAAGTCCAAGTCCCTCTAAGAAAGCAAAACCTGTAATTAGTCAAATCATAGTAATTAGCTAATTGTTTAAATAAATGTTATGTTATACACACAACTAAATTTAATAAAAACAAACAACGGTATTTCATTATTGTATTGCTGACAGGTTTAACTGAAAACGTGACTGACAGTTATATTGTTCAGCTGCGGGACGGGAATGTAATGCGCTTTCAGATAACATCTCTATTAAAGGATACAGCACAGCCTCCATGACCTCTGTAACATATACAACTACAGCCTAAGACATAGTATTGAAATTCTTATTTCTCAAATACAAAATTAACCTCACTTTTCTATATATATGGTTTTACGGAATATTTTCTAGAATACTGGTGATATTTTTATTGCAATCAAAAGTACAAAATCTGAGGTTAGTAATGGAACACAATATCCGCCAAATGTAACCGCAAGGCAATTGACAGTTAAAAAATAGTGCCAAATTTAAAGTGATAGGTCTAAGTCCCAGTAAACATTTAAGAGTCACTTTGACATCATATTAAAGATGCGTATAATTTTTTTGTCATGAAAAAGTTCATTTACAATTCTCACAGTCGTTCATATGAAATGTCTAATTTATCGGCAATAAATGACGAATCCACTCTACCTCTCGGAATACAAATGAAGATAAAGTTGATGCAAACTATAATGGGTTTATGTCCTATGTCCTTATTTCTATAAAAGTGTACTATATATTGATAAAGTGGGTTACTAGAACCTCAAATGTCCAATTATTTTTTTAATAACTCCTTATATGTAGGAGATATTAACAATTAAAAAAGTCATTTTGTCTCTTTAATTATTAAAGGGATTCAACGTTGTACACATTCCAAATGCATGTGACATCATAACCGCTACCAACCTTACAGCTCATAAATCTCTGCTATATGTATTTATATATCAACATATCAAATATTATTTACAGCTATTTTAAGGAACAATAAAATTTCAATATTATGTCTACCGTAACAGGGTTAAATAAAATAAAAACTTATTATTCTTTGACTTGACTTGACTATTTCGACTACCAAGCACTGACCTACTCAACAAATAACTGACGTTAAAATGCATTTCACGTCATACAAATATGGCCGACCATCTCTAGCGCTACAACTACAATTCAAACTTTTAATTGCTGTATCTCCGTCAACATTTAGATATTTAATAAAATAGACACGCCAATACATATATTTATTAATATCAATTTCAATCAACAATTGAAAAATCGTCCACTAAAAAATGAGGACACAAGCCCATTGAAGTGCAATAGTGATAGAAACGGCACAAAACAGGACACTTCACCAAATTGTTTACTGGGTTAAAAGACCGCCTAAATTTGGTCCAAAAAGTCTTGTTCATTAGTATTGTATTGAACTAATCTTTTAATTCCCCAATAATTGTTTATATGAGATCATGGCAGAAGTTCACGGTTGGAGAAAACAAAGATTTACGAACGCTTTGGACGTTTAAGGAAATGCTTACTGCGCGTTACTGGTACTATATGCATTATTGCTTCTTTCTTTGAACTTTCCCTGTCGAAGTACAGGTAAGATAAATCCGATAAACCACCACATGGACATGTCATGTTACCCACAAACACCACTCCATGAAAACGACTCTACACGCGTTGGCAGTTAATCCATGAAATGATGATACCGGCGATAATATAAAAGTAAAAATAAAATGATTGAATAGAAAGAGTAGTATCTTTTACGGGCAGAGTCGGCCCAATAATTGCGGGGCCTGGTGGAAAGTTGACTTTCGTACAAATAAATAATAATTTATTACATTTTGCTATTTTTTGCTTTGCTATAAAAATTCGACCTGAATTCCTGCAACATTTATACAAAATTCCATGATAATATCACCATAATTCAACGTTTTGGCTAATTTAAATTCGATAAGATCTATTTTGTAATAAACCTTCTTGTTATTATTATTATTATATTATATTAATTGTTCGTCTTTCGGCTTTACAATCTACATTCTTAATACATTTCATAGAACTTCAACTTGGAATTAAATTTAAACTATTCTAGACCTTTTTATTTCCAAAAGTACTTTCTACTTCTTCTTCTCTTGACCCTCTTCCTTCATTTTCCCTAGTCTTCCTTCATTCTCACCGTTTCCTCACCTCTTGTCTTCTTTGTCTCCTCTCGGCAAACCGTTTCCTGCTTCTCCTTCCTTATTGCCTGTATCTTCCTCTTTCTTCATGTTCCTTATGCAATCGAGCCACAAGCTTATTTATTGTCCTGTTTTTTCTTTCCTTTTTACTATTTCCGCCATCCACCTCTTTCCTTCACTGCCTCCCTTTAATAGCTGGCCAATATTCTTTTCGCTCACTACTTTTTCCTTACAATCAAACTTAATGTGCTCCAGTGTTTCGTCCTCCGTTCCGCACACCCTACATTTTCTTTCCTCACTACTTTCCCAGTATCTGTTTCCTTTTTCCTCATTTCCCAATCTAAACCTTGCTGTCCTTCTTATGTGTTATAAACCTTCTTGTTAAAATGTCGGCAAGTATTAGTAATAAAGTATTCCAAGTATATATAAACATAAAATATTTTAAAATTTTATGACGAGAAATAAAATTGAAGTCAAGTTGAACCAGGCTGCGGCTCTGCTTATGTAGAACGGTAAATCTCTGTGAGCCTAGCGAATGCATCAGTATGAGATGAGATACAAATAATTCGTTGAATTAAATAGGAATTTATGAATAACTTATTTTGTTTTGTTCATTGTATTTGACAGAAATGAATGGATATTTAAATTTATTATTTAAATAATAAATAAAATATATATAATTGGCATTGATATTTAAAATAGTGGGGTCATTGCAATTTTTTTTTTAAATTTTAATAGAGAATATTATTTTAAGTTTTTATTTTTACTTAAATTATAAAATCTGCAGGAGATGAAGTTGTGCTAGACTTCTCATACTTTCAAATAGACTACTTGTGATCTCCCAGTAAACAATTTGGTGAAGTGCCCTATTTAGTGACGTTTCTATCACTATTTCACTTCAATTATAGTTCGCATCAACTTTATCTTCATTTGTATTCCGACAGGTGGAGTAATTTCGCCATCTGTAGCTGATAAAATAGACATTTTATATGAAAAAATGTGAGAAACTGAACTATAAATGAACTCTTTAATGACAAAAAAATCATGACGCATGTTCAATATGATGTCAAAGTGACTCCAAAATGTTTACTGGACTTTTTCAGTATGGTGTATTAGAATTGTTTTGAATAAATACACCTTATTATGAAAAGAAATTTCTACTTTAATGTTTCTCTACTAAACTTTTATTTATAAATTAAAATTGAAATATAGAAACTATTTTCGTATAATTACTGACGCACCTTCGTATATCACCACTGACCGCCTCTAACGTGATTTTGGAATCCCAATCATTAAGGGAGAGATAAAATCTTGAGTTGGAAACTACAAGAAACGCATTGAACACCATCCAAACCACCTAGCTTCAGGCTTAATAAATCTTTAAGAAAATATTTCATAGACTAAACAGAAAAACACAACGAAACCTAATTTTTTCTAATCTAATTATTGTATTCTTTGTCTATCGGATATGCCATTGGACATTTTGACAAGAATCCTGTAAGCAGGGGCGGCCTTTGCCATTGCGAGGCCCCGGGCGGCAGAACTTTGCGAGGCCCCGGGGCGGCAGATCTTTGCAAGGCTTTGTATAATTTATGTAAATTGTAAGTAAGTATTTTTGATGATAATAGACGAGAAATAAAATTTTATATTGGAAGTTTTATAAAAGTTAACAAGCTCAAAGATGACAAATATTAATGATGATAATTAAGGTACATCAATGCCTTAAAAGAAGACTCTGCCTGTAAGATTCGTACGATTCTTAATAAAAAAATAATTTGGACCATAAAAGTTCATCAAATTTAAAACACTCAACTTTTGAAGGAAAATATATGATTACGTTACGCGTGTTGGAGTCGCATTATTTTGGACGACGTATTACACCTTTTAGACTACCCATCAATTTCTGAAGAGTTCTTCGTTGTTGATGTACCACTGTCGCCATTTCATTGCGCGAGTACTTTTACTTTTTACTCAAACAGGTAAGTTCATGTCGCGTCGCGTTCAATGATTTGGCTTGAGGCTATATTAAGATAGTCCTAACGTTACACGTTAGGAAAGGCCATTCAGATGCTGCGTGATGATATACGACCACTGAAATATATCACCAGACTTCAGACTTGACCGGACGGACCATCGTTTTATTATTTTGTTTTGTTGGCCGCTTTCAACATGACTAATTACTTTATAATCGTAAATTATTGTTTTTTTTTAAACGCGTTTTGGATCATCAAACTTTTTATGACATAAACCTATATATGTATAAAGGTATAAAGATAGAAGTATTTCTTCGATTCTAGAATGTCATTTGTTTAGAGAAGCCTTAGGCACACTGGATAGAACTGAAGCAAAGATGATAGTAAAATAGAAAAGGTTATCACTAGTAGAGGTTGTAATTTTACAGTAAATATCAAAGCCAAGACTTAGCTAATTGACTGGCTGTAAAAGCGGGCGAAAACACAGGAAACGGGGCGAGAACTTAAAGAATACTTAAGACAATTTTATCGTTATGGTAGATAAGTAAAGACAGCATGATATGAACTTAATCTCAAATGAATGTAGTCAATAGATTTTTATTTATTTTTTTATTTTACAACATACATTATTTACAATCTGTCCTCGAAGAACATTAATCAAATTTTGGGAATATATATAAATATGACATGCGAGTTTGCCATCCATCGATGACTCACCCTTTGACTTAACCTATTACATTAATATTAAGTACATTTGGAACCTATTCTACACCATATTTGGTAGGTCCATTGGATTTTTACCTTTCAGTCGTCTAATCGGTTTATGCTGAAAAAGTTGTACAGCTGATTCATTTGGATGAACTTATAATCTTTGTACGTACTTCTTGCTGATATCCTTAATTTCACTTCTAATGTATGGAACCCCAAGATCTTGATGTGTTAACCAGGTTGGAACGAATCGCGGCACGTTAAGGATTTGCTTTAGCAGTTTATTACAATGTCAATAGAATGTAATAAATTTCATTATATTGGGTTGAACCTTATGGGTTGCCGAAACAGCTGCTAGAGCTTTAACGTTTGATTTTGCATCTCTTTTACACTTATCAAAGGAAGTGGGGAAGAAAGTAAGGAAGGAAATGACACCAACTACTCAATCATGTTTTATAAACCAACCCTTTTACCAACTAATTATTACAATGATAAAAATGGCTATTTCAATCGTTAATAACTTCTATAATATTGCGAATTGAATAAAAATAATTGGATATATCAGATTCTGTTAGCCAACTTTATCAATATACAGTCTATTTTTTATATAAATTCAGTTATATTTCACAACCCAATTGTAAAACGGAACGTGTGCTTGTTCTTTTGCCATAAGATGGTCTAGTTGCAGAGTACTCTCGGCGTGGAATATCAATACTAACATGGTCCTATAACTTTTTTCAGCCTAAGGTCGCTCCAAGGGTTGGATTGGTCAAGGCTGGTTTGAGGTAATGTAATTTGCTACGAAACCAAAGAAATATATGTAAGCCTCACTAATAACATACTTCAAGTTTTCAAAAAAGCTTGAGTCGTCGGTTTGTTTATTCAGGCATTTATTTTCAGGAGGCTTGGAGCTACAATATGTAACTCACTAAGGCCTGTCTCAGTATGGCACCGTAATTAAGCGAATTTCTGCCGGACGTATACGGGCTACTACGCTTTACCTATCCGAACCCTGTAAATGTAATGAGAACTCTCTGGACCTCTCAGACTGCACGCTACAAAGCAGTCCGAATACGGGCGGCACTACCTCGCACATTAGAACCGTATAAAGGCGAATTTTATCCAAGCGTTACCACTACTACAACGATATCCTATCCGAACCTTTGTAAATGCAAACAGCCGCCTCAGACTGAAGGGGATACCTAAGATCGCTTGTTGTTACGCTGCAATACGGTTCAAATGAGATCTATCGGCGACATCGCTTGTGACGAGTATGTTCTGCATGCAGTTTATGTTTGTATTTCAGTGAATCATGGACACCGATACCGATACCAATACGATAGAACTAAATTTAAATTCATGACAACCAGAACTCAGATATATAATAAATGCTAAAGTCCCTTTAATACCAGTAGTGTATCGATAAAAATTAAAGTTAAAGTGTGCTCTCATGATAAATTATATAAGTGCTAAAGAACTCCAATACACCCCCTAATACACGACTACAGACATCTGTGACACACATAGGCGGTTTGCTTTGTAGCTCATCCAATCCGCCGATTTACGTCCGAATACGCCGTCGCTTAAATACGGTCCCATACTGAGACAGGCCTAAATGTAAAATCCTGTGATACTGAACGACTTATTCTTATTCTATAAACGAAGTTTCAAATTAATGAAAACCAAAGTATTAGTCAAAAGGAATTCTAAACCACACTTCTTCAATACCGACAAAAGTTTTCATGATTGTAGAAGTTATATTTATTTAAACATATGTATAATGTGTGTGTGCTAAATATGGTCTCACGAATAAAATAGAAATTGAATACACTGTTAGTTTGAAGGTTAGTAATTACGTTCATTTAATTAACAGGATAAAAGTAGTTAAAAAAATACGCAGTGTGAAGAAATGCATCATTAATACAAATTAAAATGATATTGCAGCTGTAAAATGTTGCAATAATTTATTCAATATTGAGTAATGCGTGTATGACTTTATTATATAGGGTGTCCACTGAGAAAGTTCAAAATTAACATGCTACATTTTTGTTAATATTTCGTTCACAACGTGATAAATTTTCGTGGTTCGCAATCCTATTGTAATCCAGCGAATACTATGGACCAGAAATCACTAATTGATGGACTACAATCACAAAACTGCTGTTGAATACAAAAGTAATGTTAGGCTACATCAATATTGAAATATAAAGAAAGAATGAATGAACATTAAACAAATAAACTAAATTTTATATAATAACTAAAGTAAATGTTCTTAAAAGAATAAAATATCTTTAAAGAAAAACACACAATGGGTAAAGTCACTGACTTCATTCTAATTTCAAATAGAATGGATGAATCGCGGCTGACTCGCGAACACAAATTCACACAAAACTGGTGATTTGTGTTACGGATGAAGTTATAAAGTTCACTCTGAATTACATGTCAACATCGGAACAGAGTTGGGTTGGTCGAATAAGATGGGTTGGTCAGAGCAAACACAAGCCGAGCGCAAAATACGGTTAAGCCAAATTAAATCAATATTGTTAATGATTTAATAATAACAATTACTTTTACATTAAAACAAAATATAATTAATTATATTAAAAATTAGGTTTCATTACATTCATTTAAAAATTATTTAAAAAGATAAAATAAAGAGTATATTTTCGATAATGTTTTTTGACGACACAGATAGTATTATAATTATTTCTATAACTACTACATGATAAAATGACATTTGAAGAATACTTTGTCAAATTTTCATAAATAAATATCAAGAAATGAGGCATTGACAGCGAATCTCCGCAGACGTCACAAAAAAAATAACATTGCGGTGCCACTCATAACTCATCTCTGAATTTTCTGAAATCAAAAAACCAAAATGATTTTATTAGTTGATAAGTTTTAAGTAGTTTATTAATTTTCCAATTTTTTACAGCACTTAAAAGTCAAAATAACGATTTTTCATGAAAAAAATCAAAAACTTTGTTATTTTAAAATACGTTAAAATAAAAAAAAAAGAACTTGACAGCGTTATCTCGGCATTTATGTAAAGAAAGAGTGTGCAAAATGGAGCGGTGCAGTAAATTTTGAGCTAGAGAGGGCACCGACTCTGAAGTTATGTGTGAGAAAAACGCATTTAAAAGTTTCAAAGAACACGAAAGCAGACTAGAAAGGTGAAGACTTAAAACTCTATATCTCTGACAGTTTTACTCCAATCGACTACAAATTTTCACACAATAAACTTAATATGTTGTACATTAATATAAATATATAAATAAAAAAGTTGAAACCTTAACTGTGGAAAGGGCTGCCACAGTATAAGTTAAATATAAATTGTAAATGCCCTAGTCGGCGCAAATGAACCATAACCGGTAACGTCTAGCAAAAATTGAAGAGCTCATCCCGGTCACTTTATTTTTACCTTAATTGAATAGTGAAGGTAAAGTGATTCCACGAGAAAACGAGATCATAAGTTAAAGCTTGACACTATGAACCCTTGTCCTTCTCTAATGTTGTCCAGCGTGCCAATATATCTAGTGAAACTATTGAACAGCGAGATTATTCTAAGCAACCAAACCTTGGTCATTATTTTATTAAGGCACTGACTGATTAATTATATTGTTTCACCAAATTATTAGAGAAATCATCAAAAATATTTTCAATGTCACAAAAACAATATTTTAAACGCCATCCCATCCGTCCTTGACATGGCAGTAACAAGGGAATTTGCTTTCTTTGTTGACCAACTTTTTTATGACCATAATTACACGTTTCTTTAATTACTATTTAGTGAATCTATAAACCCATTATGAACAACACTAATTACTAATTTAATATCTGAATAAAATATTTATGTGTTTAAATTGATTGGACAGTTTGGCGATTAGGCGAACGGATGATTGGCTGGTGAAGCTGAGGTTGGCATTGAAATTGACTGGGATAAGAAAGTGGCGTGCATTGCATCTGTGTTGGAGTACGAATAGCCTCAGGGGTTTGGTGACCTCGAGGACCTACGGATGATAATATTGTATCGCATCCAGTGATAGTGATAGTGATAGCGATAGTAGCTGAAGAAATGCCTCTAGCTATGCCAGGTTCATCGTTTGCGTATGTAATTATAAATGTACTGCAGCTATATAATTTAAATGAACTTAATGAAAGGGCCCGATGTTTTTCAGAAATCTGATGGATAAAATAGGCTTTCAAAATACTTTCCTCTATGTAAAGTTTGAGTGTGACAACTGGGGTTAATTATTAGCACAGTGACTAAGTACAACGAAGTATAGATACACTTATCTAGTGGCTTACATTTCAATAATTACACGGTGTGGTAGAGATTGCTCCAATTAACAATTCTACATGATTAGGTTACTACGTCCGATGGTTTAGTCTTCGAACATCATTACTATCAAGCAACATTTGCGTCACGGCGATGTTTTCGTGGTTACGAAGTCTCAATTCGTGCTTCGCTGCTATAGTTTTGATTTCTTATCCGACTGTGTTGATCTTCAGGTCTCTATGTATGTCGTCATTGCTGATATACCACGGTGCATTAACTATTCCTCGCGGAACTTTATTTTGGAATGTTTGTATTTATTTAATGTTTGATTTCTTGGTGCAACCCCAGAGTTGCACTCCATACGTCCACACTGGCTTTAGCACTTGTTTATAGATGAGTAGCTTGTTTTCAATGTTTAGTTCAGAGCGTCGCCCAATTAGCCAATACATATTTCTTCCTTTTTCTTTTTGACATGCGTTTTCCACCTTAACTTAGCATCAAGCGTCATTCCTAGTTCAAATAAATAGATGGGAATGGGGCTTAAGGATGTTTATGTGCTATTTATATTTTTATATTTATATTTGATACTAATTTAACGTAAATGTTATATTTCTGTGTAAGGAATAAATAATTTCCCATTTTTACTTGTTAGATATTGAAGCTTTTGTCGATGTGTGTAAAAACGGTTCTATTTGTCTATAATTTCTATCATTAGGTACATTCTTTCGCCAGTTAATTCCGTGTCAATATCTTCTTCATAATTTCTCCATCTCAAAACATTAGTTATATATTATCATACATACCAATACGCATATAAATAATTAAAACCGCATCTTCCCCTCCAGGAGGCGCCACCTACACCCGTCACCGTTGTCCGTTGTCCTTCATCACCTTCTGTTCTCCAACATCATTTTATAAAATGTTAAATTTTACCATACACCACCTTTCACGTTGATTGTCCATCTCTTTCTAACTAATGAAGCATGAACGGGATAAATCTAATGTCATTTAGCGAGCCGTGGTATCATTATAAAAGCAGAATCCTCACCAGATTCATCCTCAGTTACTCATCAGCTTCACTTTCATCTCACAGTGCCAAAAAAATAAGTAAACATTGTACCAGTAATAATAATAGTTGCGAGTCATTACGCCAGTTGATCGGAGCCGAACAAACACTTGTAGTTACTGTTGATTTTATTCAAGTGCTGGATCATTGAAAGGTGAGTTTGTTCATTTCACTTTCTTTGTATGTTAAAAGCAAATAGTCAATATTTTAATTAGATGAAGATGCATAAGTGGCCTTACGTAATAATAACTCGAAAGTTATGAAAATGATTAATGGAAATAAAAACAAATAATTGTTAAACAAAACATAGCGCGAGAACTAGTAATTCATTTACCAAAAACAATTTTAAATAAAAGCACAAAAACGTTTATTTTCAAATTATATTTTTTTAATTATACAACAATAATTTTCTGTATTGTGGTTTTAAATTACATTAATTTCTTACCACTTCTTACCACTGAAGATTATATGCTATTTTAGCAGTTTCTACAGTGGTAAGGTCTTATATATGTGTACAGTGCTGCATTAACCATGTCGGGGCCCTTATACCATTTCTTAACTTCCTAAAATATATTTTTTCTACCACAATTTTATTTATAATTATGCCATTTTTTTTTTACTATATTACGAAGGTTGAAAATTTGAAACAAAAGAAATGAAAACGTATTTTCTTAATAAATCTTTGTATAAAGTTAAGTTAAGCTTAAATATTAACTCTTCTAACTTTTATTCTAATATTATGCTAAATGAATTTAATATTATGCTAATATATAAATAATATTATCATTGAGGGTTTGTTACATAAAAACCTTCAAATTCAACTTTTACTCGAATAATACTTTAAAAAAAAAAAATTATAAGCAATTTCCTACTATGTGTACTATATGTATTAAACCACTGCTTAATAAGTTTATGATTAAAAAAGCAAAGAATCAATTAAAGTTGATAGCAATCAAACCTAGAAAATATAGTACAGGTTCGGGAATCAAACCTGAAGTTACAGCAATCTGATGTTAACCATACAATCTCTCGGCCAATTAAATCGTTTAATTTTTGTTTTCACCTGGACATTTTTTATGAAAATAATCATAATACTTACATTTCATCTTTCTGTGACGAAATTAACGTCCTGGTACATCGTAGATAAAGGTCAACTAACGTTTCTTCACAATTATGGTTCTAGCTGAAAAGAGATTCTTCTTTAAATTCTTTAAAAATTAAATTTACATTAAGAAATAATTTATAAACACAATACTTGGATAAACAATTATAAATATTAGGCCAACTTTAAATAGAATAAATAAGAACGTATAATTTTAAATTAAGAAACATATCATCTCAATTTTAATTTATATATTTTGAAAATGTGGTTTCTGTGGATATCAAATTTAAAAAAAAAATCTGTTTACCATCTTCTGAAGTTGAGCGCAAATCCACATCACGTCGCATTCGCATTGCGAAATAATCTAACAGCGCAGCAAGTGAGTAGTATTAGGTATATATGATTAAAACTTTTCAGCCATGATAAATGTTTTTTTATATTATTGATTTTTAGAACAGGATATACGGTTTCCAAAATTAAAACTAGAATTTTGGGGACCGTTATGTTACTATGAATTACCAGCCATTGTTTTGTATAAAATGAATAGACAGACAGCGATGTATCGTTAGCACTCGAATATATGTCAATAGATGTCAATGATATCAATGTTAAATAGGACAGGAATAACCAAATTTAAACAGACGCAGATTTATTAACTATGCTTATGAGAATATTTTAAAAGTTTACCCGTGAAAATATTACGAATATTAATTGAGTTATTTCAATTTGAAGTATATTTTTTTTCTTTTGCGTTTTTCTCGAAATTACTTTCTTTGAACTTGTCGCCACTATATCTCTAAAACGCCTCATCCGATTATAATGAAAATTACACCATATCTTCTTTATAGAATTATTTATCGAGTAGCATAAGATTTTTACGATTGGATGCCTCGTTCATTTTTTATTTACCTTTTAAACTTAAAATATGAACAAAAAATCGACCTTTGTTTTTAAAGTAACTGTCGCATTTCTACAATAAAAACTTAAGCCTTTTCTCCATGCTATTCGATAGATAATGCATTTGTTTACAAGGAAACATTAATTTCTTTTATTTTTGGCTATTTCTAAAGATGCTACGATGACGACCATCGATGAGTGTCCCGGCAAACGTGTTTTGCGGAACGGCTTATATCGGCTTATATTTTTTAATAATTATTTATAGAAATATATTTATAAATGTATATAGTATTTAATGATAATAGAAAATACATTTTGTCTTAACTGTGCGCATACTCAGATACTCCCATGGCTATTGTTGAAGAGTCAGGTTACTTTTAAGACTCCAACGCACTGTCAGTATATAAATTTACCTTTGTGACATCATTTTGTCTATAAATATCAATAAATCAAGGACCATAATATAAAAATGTCCTAACATTCCTTAGTTTTATGTTAACATCATCTAAGTATTTTCTCTTAATTAGCAAACTTCTAATATTATTATCACATGAAACTTACTTATTAACTAATTTTATAATTTCCCACGCATAAAATTATCATATAAAGCAATTCGAATGAATTTAAATGAATTAAATAAAATAAATATGAATTCTCGGCGAATACTCTTTACTTAGTACTACTCTTAATTGTAACAGCCATTCACCTAAATAATGATACGTTCAACCGAGTCACAATGATTAATTTAGATGTTATGTAAACATGTTAATTACATTTATATGCTTAATTATGCGTGGCTTAAGCAACAACTACATTGTTTACCATCCGAAAATAATATGCCACATTTTATAATTAATTTATAAAAGATTTGAAACAGATATGTCTGAAGCGGAGGCCTCGGTAATTGTTTCTTTTTAAGATTTATTTGAGTGCATCAACTTTCAACAGTTATTAGCACTAAAAACCAGTTTTATTAGGAATTGTTTTATTAGAAATTCTAAAATTTAAAGAAACGACATTTAAAGTTTATTTTTTAATATAAATTGTCAATTCCTTTTTATCTAATTTTATTATAACCTCACAATAAGCACTTAACTAAAAATGTGAGTTCTGCCGACTCCAAATAGCAACAGTGTTGGCCGTTATTCCTACAGCAACGTCTATTGCGTTCATGAGTATATGTTTTCACTGAACGATCGGTGTTTTATCGACAGACGAGCTTTGTATCAACTAAAGAAATATAATTTCTTTACATATTTAAAAACAGGGATTATGGGATTTAAAATAAAGAGATTAACGAGATTAAGATTGCCCTTTGCTCATTTGTATGACTACCACAGGTGTCGCTGCATACAGATTCTCTTTGAAGTTTTATTTTGATGCAACCAATGTGGATCTGTGTACGCATACCTCCAGGATGCGTTTGTCATCATTAAACATGTTGATTTTCCTAACGTATTAGTAATTAGTTTGATTTATAGCTGCTATTATTGTAATGATACAATCGACAATAAGCTGATGCTTAAAAAGCTATTAAATCGTCGGCTTTATTAACTAATAAACCCATTTTCTAGCAAAGTAATCAGCACGTTGCAATAGCTGAGCAATATTGCTCTTTCTAATCACTCTAACGCAATTGTGGATGGGCATGGGCATTCAGTTCGTTGTAAAATCAACGTAACTAGCTAGTAGATGTATGACTGCATGGAAATTACCTACTCTTGGGTAATACTTGTGTTTACTCTTTGAATGCAGCTAATAATGCACATTATTGCATTTGTAGATTTTGAATTTAGTTAAAAAATCGTAAAATGAAAGTTGATGCAGCGGGATTGATTGCTTATTGGTAATAGTAAATTTGTATTTGTATTTTGTAAACATATGTACGTGATAAACATATGAGGTGTTTAGAAGCAAAGGGTTGTAAGTGACAAATTTTCACCAGCGCAAACGATAGAAGATGTACTAAATTATTTAGTGGCACAGTGATTTTACTATATAGCGTGAATTCTAAAACTCACTGAATGAAAACGCTTATACGATCTTAACTTTAAACTCGTTTTCTGAAGAATTTTACTTTTGGCACTTACATCCCTTTGCATCTAGAGGTCTCATGTGTAGAAATTTGATACGGGTATAAAGAAAAGCGTTGAAATATGGTTCAAATGCTTGAAAAAGGTTATAAGAGCCGTATAAATCTATGATACGTTAGAGAATTTTATTTTATTCGTTCCTATAAACATTATAAAATAATTAGATTTATATGGTACAACTTGCTTTAAACATGAGGCACCAGTGAACTCTCGTAATTGTAACTATAGCTTCTTTACTGTCGCAAGTACATTTTAACCCAGATCTGTTGTGAGAAGTGATACATTTCTGAGCTCTCTACCCGCCTCTGTTTTTAAATGGCTTGATTCTAATTAATTAATGCAGCTTTAAATTAAATTTGAATTCTTTAATTAACTAAAATATTAATTCATTACAATTTGGTTGTGAACTGAATTTATATAAAATAGCACTGTACGATGAAAATATCAAATATCTAGTTATTTTTATTCAATTCAATTAATATTATCAAAGTTATTAACAATTTGAAATAGTCATATTCTTAATTTCTATAAAACGGTGCAATATATCGATAAAGTTGTCTACTAAAGTTTTAATAGCTTGCTCTATTGTAGGAGATATTAACAATTAAAATAGTCATTTTTTTCGTCCTTTAATTTTTAATTTTTACATTGCCATCTATCTCAGCGTAAATGAGATAGCATACTTAACACAGAACTCTTATACATATAACAAATAATGGACCTATCCCTGAATAGTACAGACATGTTACGTCATAAATATGGCCGACATCTCTAGCGCTAAAACTACAATTCAAACTTTTAATTACTATATCTCCGTCAACATTTAGATATTTAATAAAATAAAAACGCCAATATACATTTATTAACATCAATTTAACAAAATAAAAATGACATGAGTTCACAAACCCAATAAATAATTCATTTCCTTCCTTATCTTCTTTCCTATTACCATTTGCAACGTTTTTAAACAAGAGAAGTGTAACAGAGATGCAGAATCAAACGTCAAGTTGACGTCTACAATTATTGAGCGGTAATTCAAATTTGAATCTCCCGCTTATACAATTTTCTGACATATTGCATAACAAAGATCTATATGTTTCTGTGTTGCCATATAGTGTGGTGTTAACTGAATTAGTACCTTATGAAACCGTAAGTAATTGGTGGCACTACTGTCGTAATCCTCTTTACTTAGCGAAGTTATTTATTCAATGAATGCTTAGTAGTAATTGTGCAATGATATTTTATTATTTACATATAAAATTAAAAGTCATTATCGAATGAAGTCAAGTAAGACAACTTTTTGCTACTTGATCCATTGATTATGGTAAAAGTAAAGGTTAAACACTTAAGGATGTTAAAATTGACACTAAAGATGTTCGATGATGTTATGTGGTGGTAAGAACCGCTATAATGACATTGATTACAAGTGATTACTATGAAAATCATATTCCGTGAAGCGTAAATGCGTGATTATCAGAATGGGCTTGTGTCCTCATTTTTTAGTGGTCACTTTTTCAATTGTTGATTGAAATTGATGTTAATAAATGTGTATTGGCGTGTATATTTTATTAAATATCTAAATTTTGACGGAGATATAGCAATTAAAAGTTTGAATTGTAGTTTTAGCGCTAGAAATGGTCGGCCATATTTGTATGACGTGAAATGCATTTTAACGTCAGTTATTTGTTGAGTAGGTCGGTGCTGTGGTAATGTTCTGTAGCTGTTGGTAGTCAAAGAATCAAGTCAAATCAAAGAATAATAAGTTTTTATTTTATTTAACCCTGCTAAGGCAGACATAATATTGAAATTTGATTGTTCCTTGAAATAGCTGTAAATAATATTTGATATTTTGATATATAAATATATATAGCAGCGATTTATGATCTGTAAGGCTGATAATCTTACACAAGGATTGTGATGTCACATGCACTTGGAATATGTACAACGTTGAATCCCTTTAATAATTAAAGAGACAAAATGACTTTTTTAATTGTTAATATCTCTTAACATATAAGGATTAATTAAAAAATAATTGAACATTTGAGGTTCTAGTAACCCACTTTATCAATATATAGTACACCTTTATAGAAATTAAGACGTAGGACACAAGCTCATTACGATCAATATCTTGTTAAAAATAGTTGAAATAATATGATTTACGTTAGAATTCGTAATTTTTATGGAAAAGGTAAACTATTTTACATTAATTAATCAATAAAATATATCTATCCCACAAAATATGGATATTTCCTTACATTCGCGTTTTATTGCGTATTCAAATACACAAAAGCGTAGATTTACTTTTCAATAAGCAGTAAAATAAGTCACAAAACATTGTATAAATTCTATGTAACTTTTGTTACGTTAAATAAACCTTTAATATCAATATATTGTACAGTTTTCTAGAAATGAAGACATAAAAACAAATTTATAACATTCTACAGATGATTAATAGAACTAGATATGTAAATTAATTTAAATTAATAATTATCTAAGTACACCTCTGGTAAATGTCACTTATTACCTCGCGTAATTAATGATGCATGGATCAGCATGAGACGCGACCTCGTGGAGCATCTTCTTTATTACACAATTACAAGCAACTTGTTAATTTTACTTTCATTTTCATGATTCTATTATGGTCATATTGATTATGATGAACTACGAGTAGTCGTAAATGGCGCTGCCTGCCTGGCGTGTCGTAGACAAGGCAACTAGACATTGAGACGATAGACGATAGAGCAATCAGTTGTGGTGATGCTTATGGTACATATGTTCTCATAAATATAAAACTGTTCTATAAACAGTGGCATGCAAGTACTCTTAACAGTAGGTTCATTACTGATGCTAACTATACTAAAACCATACTAAATCATACTATACCATACTAAAAATATACGATACCATACTAGAACTATACTAAAATTATTGCAATTATTTTTATTCAATGGGCTTGTGTCCTATGTCTTAATTTCTATAAAAGTGTACTATATATTGATAAAGTGGGTTACTAAAACCTCAAATGTTCAATTATTTTTTAATAACTCCTTATATGGCAAGAGATATTAACAATTAAAAAAGTCATTTTGTCTCTTTAATTATTAAAGGGATTCAACGTTGTACACATTCCAAGTGCATGTGACATCACAACCGCTGCCAACCTTACAGCTCATAAATCTCTGCTATATGTATTTATGTATCAAAATATCAAATATTATTTACTGCTATTTCAAGGAACAATAAAATTTCAATATTATGTCTGCGTTAGCAGGGTTAAATAAAATAAAAACTTATTATTCTTTGACTTGACTTGATTATTTCGACTACCAACAGCTGCAAAACATTACCACAGCACTGACCTACTCAACAAATAACTGATGTTAAAATGCATTTCACGTCATACAAATATGGCCGACCATTTCTAGCGCTAAAACTACAATTCAAATTTTTAATTGCTATATCTCCGTCAACATTTAGATATTTCATAAAATAGACACGCCAATACACATTTATTAACATAAATTTTAATCAACAATTGAAAAATCGATCTCTAAAAAATGAGGACACAAGCCCATTCGTAATATTATAGAACGGTAGAAATAGTCATTTTTGACACTTTAAAAATGAAAGGGGTAAATATATACAAAAATACTTGTTAACCTCTTCCTCACTAACATTGCCATCTCGTTTAAACAAGAGAAGTGTAAAAGAGATGCTGAATTAAACGTCACAACACTAACAGCTGTTACTGCAACCCATAAAGCTTTCAAATAATGACGTGGTGTACAACGATAAATAAATTCGAAGTCAAAAATATGGCCAACAATTAAGCGGTAAAACGAAATGCAAATTTCTTTCACAATTTTTGGATATTTAATAAGAGAAAAACGACGTACCATATGAATAGCATATAATTCAATAAAAAATTAAAAACACACCGCTAACCAAGTTTTTTGGGGTCTGTGTTCGAACTTAGTCCGCTTCTGCACATTCTAAGAGTATACTTCAGGTTCAATTGTTGATATTTTATTACCCGGAAACGATAAAGTTATTGATGTCATTTTTTTCTAATAATAATAAAATAATGAACAATAATTATAATGTTAATAATGCACTGTACTTCATAAACTTCATTTTAAAAGAATAATGTCCACACTTTAAAAGCCTTAGATGGTATAGTTTGTACCATAGGTTCCGATTCCGAATATCATAGGCAAATAATACGTCATTTTAAAGTTGGTGACGTCACTTTTGGATCTTTCCAAACTTTCTTTTATATGTTTTATAACAGGCTGCATAATTAGTCACCCACAACATCTTGCGTTTTGTTTTGAATCTTTATTATGTGACTTTCAAAACGCAAACAATAGCATTTTGTTCCTACAAAGTATTAGCTTATTATTTTCTTTTCATAAAATCATAATCACGAGTATTTGAATTTTTCATCCGCTTTTGTGTTTACGTTGCAAGTCATTCTATTCTACATTGTGCAATGTTTCCAACTCACGATCTGTCAATAATGAATAGGGTAGTTGATAAAAACGTTAAATTAAAAAAAAAAAACTGCGAATATGCTGACTCAAATCCTTTCCAATTTATTGGAATTAATAATTTTTCTAAATAAAATTACACACGACATTTTCGACAAAACACAATTTCTATGACCTATCAATTCCAATTTGAACAATTCATAATTTTGCGAAAATTTACTTTAATTTGAAATGCAACTGAATATAATTTTGCTATATAACATAGTATAGTATGAGCCAAACTAGAGTAATAATTTTCACAACATTTTAGATTCTAATCCCAGCGCCATCATCGCATGTGGTGCACCCCGGCACATCACCAAATAGCTGAAAAAAAAAAAATTGTGAAAAGATATTATCTCTTTTGTTTTAAAAAAGTTTTTACTAGGTGAAACAAAAAAATTGCTACCTATCCTTAGAGCATGTATATATGGAGTGTGAATAGTATCTTTCCTATTTGTTCTCTATGCGCATGCGTCGAAAGTGACAGTTGTCTAAATATAATAAATATTAATATTCTATCTTAATATATATAAATTACGTGTCACTGTGTTGTCCGCTATGGACTCCTAAACTACTTAACCGATTTTAATGAAATTTGTACACCGTGTGCAGTTTGACCCAACTTGACAGATAGGATAGCTTACATCTCAATTTATTTATCTTATTGCTAATTATTTGTCTATTAATTATCTGTATATGACATATGACATCGGGCGACGATGATGGCGACATCTGTTGACTAGACTGAGTAAATATTCTGTTGAGTAAATCGAAATCTGTTGACTAGATTGAGTAAATATTCAATAGATGGCGCTATGTAATGTAATATGACAAAAACGTTAGTCACAGCAACGCGTGGCCGGGACAGCTAGTTAAGATATAATAAATATTAAATATGTAAAGAAATTATATTTCTATAGTTGGTACAAAGCTCGTCTGTCGGTAAAACAGTGATCGTTCGGTGAAAACCTATACTCATTAACGCCACAGATGTCGATGTAGGGATAACGGCCAACACAGTTGATATTTGGAGTGAAAGGAACTCACGTTTTTAGTTATATTTATTACATTATTCTACATCAATATAATGTCATATTTATCAACTGTCACGTATTATATCTAGACAACTCTGACTTGACAACTGTCACTTTCGACGCATGCGCATAGAGAGCAAATAAGATTATATACCTTTCTCTCTCGCACACATTTTGGACACACTTTCAGGTCGAGCATTCTCTCTCCATATATATATATATATATATATATATATATATATATATATATATATATATATATATATATATATATATATATATATATATGCTAAGGACCTACCCAAAATGCATCGAATTTCTTTCTAATGACTAATTTCTTTGACTAATTTACTACAAGTAAAAAAGTACGAATGTGATAATTCAAATAACGTTTGGTATTTTAAAATAATAATTAATGAAACACGTCAGATCGTAATAATTGGTCGCACATTAAAGAAATGTAACCTTTCTCAAAATAATTTCGTAATACGTAATGGAATTTCTCTTTAAATTTCTTTTGTTAAATAATCCATAAGGTCGATGGTGTCTGCATCAAATACCACGGCATCGTCTCACGCCGCCTTGGCTCGCGTTTACATTTATTGACACTCCAGCTCTGCGTGTAACCTCTTGACCTTTCTGCAAGAAGTTGTTTGTCAAGATGACCGTAATGGGTCACGAACCGATTGAAAGACAAAGACAAAAGTAATCACATATCTTAATTTTGATTGCGAAATGTTGTTTTTCTAGCTGCAGTGTACTATATATAGTATAAGAGCAGGGATTATCAAACTTCCAGAGTTTACAAGCCATATTGTGGTATTGAAAGGCCGCGGGACCTATTCCCGCTGCTCCTGTATAAATTTGTTGATAATTTATTAAGTTATTCCAACGCAGCTGTCACTTTTTATACGATGTTCTCCGCGAAAATGATTTATTCGTTGACAAAGAAATATCCACGGAAGAAACTTTCTTTCACTTGATACGAGTATTAACGCTAACCAAATATTAGCTCAATGTAGTGTTTAACATTCCTCTCATGAGTGCTGTTATTTACGTAACTTTATTAGTGAATTTTAATTAACTAATTATAATTTAATTATAGAGAACTACACTATTTGCAAGTAAAAACAAAATGAACGCACTCGGTAAATGTTGTGTTAAATATACGTTTATTTTAATATTAAAAATGACGTTATGCAAAGTGTCACGGGTTTCAAGATATCTGTTTTTGATAAATTCAAATAATGTGTCTTAAACCTTATTCCCATTCATCGTTTTGATATTTAATTTACTGTTTTTATTTAATATTGTAAGCTAGATTTTAGTTTTCGTTTAAGTATTCCTTTTCACAGTTGTGTTTTAATTTATGTTTAGTTAATTTAGTTGGTGCGTATGCATAGTCAGTAATATAACTTTTGATGTGAAATAATTAAAATTGCTATTTTTAATAACAATTTCTAATAGAAATTGTTTTCACTTCTATATATTTTTCAAAAACTGACATTCAACTTCTTTTAAAAGTAAATCATACTGCATTTTGACAGAAGTTTTTCTTAATTTAATATTTTTAATTTAAGAAATTGGACCTTGTAAGGTTCTAAAGAACACTTAAAAAATAAATTAAATTAAAAATGTTACTGTGAATGACTACGCGTATTGCCATATGCTAAACAACTTAAATTAAAGCAGTGAGTGGGAAGGATACTTTATTCTCAATTTATTTTATATACTTTTTTTCAGTATCACACTTATTGGCTTCCCACAAGCTAATTTAACGGTTCATTGTCTTGCATTATTAGTCTTTCACCTTGCTAGCTTACTACACTTGCTATGTGTTACATTTTTTACTTGGATATGTTCACATATCTTTTATAAATACAATATATAGTTTATAAGGATTAGAATCGTAAAAAATTGTTTCTGAATTATCTGAGTTCTAAGAACAACCTATTTTTATCTTTAGAATGATAAATAAACCTTTTCTTGAATTATTAGAGTCACAAAGCGACCTTTCTAAGGCAGGAAACCTATGCTGGTAAAAGCAAGACATTAAATAAGATATCTGCAGATTCTTTTGTTATAACAAAGATGCAACAAACTTTTTGTATGAGTCTAAATATCTACAAAAAGGTTTTCTTATGATTCTGTTGATAATAAACTATGCAATATATTTAAATAAATTTTAAGTGCATTAACGGTTTTTGACAACTTTAAAGTTACGGATACCATTTCCTCAATAAAATATTTGATAAACTACGCTTTGGAGCTTTTAACGGAATCGTTGTCTTATCCGGTCATCAATTCCCACACTCGACGGACGGCAGACGACGACCGAACGACGCACGCAGACCGTGAAGCATGGACATGAACCACGTGCAGATATTATTGCAGCGCGTTCACATGACTTTGCAGATTTTTATTTCGGATGTTGCTACATCTGTTGTTCATGGATAGTGAAGATGAAACAACTTTCTCTATTCAAGCATAGAAATGCATACAACGCCAAAACGGGAAGCCATTGTACTACAATTAAATACAAGTATAATCATTTATCTATGTTGTAAAACAAGTATATACTTGCAGACATACAAAGCAGAAGCTACATAGCTACATATAGCAGATAGAACATAAAGTAGAACTAGATTACGTAGCATATATACAGAGCCGCAGTCAGGACATGAAAGGCCTTGTATTTTCACTAAATAAATTTGAATTTAGTGTGAGAAATTTACTTGACCCGAGAAGATATGACTTTACACTGGATAAAACTATCGAAATAACGGAGCCGGATTTAAATTTAGCCCGTAGAAGAGCGCCTCGATAAACAAATCACTAATACCCAGTAAACAATTTGGTGAAGTGTCCTATTTTGTGACGTTTCTATCACTATTGTGCTTCAATTATAGTTCGCATCAACTTTATCTTCATTTGTATTCTGGCAGATGGAGTGATTTCACCATTTGTAGCCGATAACATAGACATTTCATATGAACGATTGTGACAAACTGTACACTTTCATGACAAAAAAATCATACGCACCTTTAATATGATATCGGAGTGACTCCAAAATGTTTACTGGGATTGCTAGCCTCAAAATCAGTCGAAAAAATAATAAAAGTTAGACAAAAATAAAATACATATTTATTTTCAAAAGGGAGTTGCGCCACTGCACTTTTCTAAATGCACTTGCACAATTTTTATATAAATTTGTTCGGTTGTAGTAGTACTAGGTCAAGTTCGATTGTTGCTCGATGATTCTTCTAAGAAATAGATTAACTCTTGAACTGTGGAAAGAGTGACTTGTATGACCCAGAGTAACATCGTGCAAAAAATGATCATCACGACAACGGCGACATGGAGAAGCCACTTTCACGTGGAGCTACAGGTTACGTTGAACCACGGACAGACAGACAGATAAAATACAAAAACATCGTTAATAGAGAATCACAACTCACGAGTACTCCAAGATAACAAGCAACAATTATTATAAAAACCTTTACATTTGACCTTCAATTTTAGATACTTAACGTGACCTTTTGGGAAAAGTTTCCAGGAATGGTATATTGAGAAATTCATGAGGAATCGAATGAGGTATCTCACGAAATTTTACCTTACTCCACTTCTGAGATATGTTGATTTTTATAAAGTCCTGTAACGGGTTCTGGATAACGTTAAGTACCGAAATTATCGTTAAGTTCTTTTAACAATAATGGGCTTGTGTCCTATGTCTCAATTTCTACAAAATTGTACTATATATTGATAAAGTGGGTTACTAGAACCTCAAATGTCCAATTATTTTTTAATAACTCCTTAGATGTTCAGAGATATTAACAATTAAAAAAGTCATTTTGTCTCTTTAATTATTAAAGGGATTCAACGTTGTACACATTCCAAGTGCATGTGACATCACAATCCTTGGTTTAACTTATTTACGGTTAAAGTTATAGTACGGTTTTAACTTATTTTTTTTAAATTTATTTATATTATTGTACAACATATTAAGTTTATTGTGTGAAAATTTGAAGTCGATTGGACTAAAACTGTCGGAGATATAGAGTTTTAAGTCTTCACCTCTCTGGTCTGATTTCGTGTTACTTTGAAAGTTTTAAATGCGGTTTTTCACACATAGCTTTTTTAGAGTCGGTGCCCTCTCTAGCTCAAAATCTACAGGACTGATTCTTTTGAAATTTTGCTTAAATGCCGAGTTTTTTTTAAATTTTTTCTGAAAATTGAAAAATCAATAAAAGAAAAAAACTCGACAGCGTTACCTGCAGAAACTTATCAACTAATGAAATCATTTTGGTTTTTCAATTTTAGAAAATCCAGTGATGAGATATGAGTGGCACCACAAAGTTACTTTTTTTTGTGACGTCCGCGGAGATTTGCTGTCAATGCCTCATTTCTTGATATTTATTAATGAAAATTTCATAACGTATTTTTCAAATATCATTTTATCATGTAGTAATTATAGAAATAATTATATATTAACTGTGTCGTCAAAAAACATTATCGAAAATATGCTTCTTTTTTATCGTTTTCTTTAACTAAATATATATTTGTAAATGTAAGGTATATATATGGTTAGTGCTTAAAATAGTCGAAATTAACGGCAATCAAATAGATTAAACCACAAAAGTCGCTAATAACTTTAACGACATGTATTTGTCGCCACTGTGCACGTTTCATATTTCTCAATGGTTATATGTAGTCTTATAATTCCAGTGTGCTCCCAGCCTTACACTTTTGCTAATTACCTGTTTCTTTCTTTCCAGAATGCGGCTACTTATTGTCATAGCAGTTGTTGCAGCTGCAGCATCAGCTGTAGCAGCATTTGAAAGCCAGGCGCTGTTCGTCAAGCGAGATGCCGCGGAACTAGGTAAATCATTTAATGCATTTTATATTGAAAGTATTAATTATTCATAAGACCTTAATGATTTTATAGATTTTTTTTACAAGCATATTGTATATAACATATTATTAAACATAAATTTCTAAATGATATTTATGAAGTTGCTGTCATAACAAAATTAAGTGATACTTTATTTGAATAACTTTCTTTTCTTCGGTAAATAATTGTATACTGTTTTATAATTCAAATATTAATTATTATTATAAGAGGAATTAACGTAATTAATACGTAATATATGTTATTTAAAGAGTATGTTTTATTCAGTAATTTTGTTAATTTATTCAGAATTTGTATTGCTTTTAACATTGCTGCTAAATTTATAATAATAACACGCGTTAAAGAGAATTTAATTACTGGTATTAATTAGAAATGTGTTGTAAAACATTTATTACTTATTTAGTTTGATAAGATTTTCTCCCTTTCGATGACAGAGCCGGATTAAGCAATAACTGTTTTTCAAATATAATAAAATATTAATTTGTAACGCATCGTATATTGCCGTGAATCGTGATTATCATGATTTCTATAAAACTGTTCTTTGTAATAATAAAATTGGCTAAAAGGGCCATAATTATCCAATAAATTCTTATAAAGTCGCAATATTTTAGGAGATATTTACAATTAAATAGCCCTCTTAATCATTATAAAGATAAAGGTGCATAAATCATTTTTTAGGGGTCGATTTTTCAATTGTTGATTGAAATTCATGTTAATAAATGTGTATTGGCGTGTCTATTTTATTAAATATTTAAATGTTAACGGAGATATAGCAATTAAAAGTTTGAATTGTAGTTTTTGCGCTAGAAATGGTCGGCCATATTTGAAATGCATTTTAACGTCAGTTATTTATTGAGTAGGTCAGTGCTGTGGTAATGTTTTGTAGCTGTTGGTAGTCTAATAATCAAGTGTCAAGTCAAAGAATAATAAGTTTTTATTTTATTTAACCCTGTTAAGGCAGGCATAATATTGGAATTTGATTGTTCCTTAAAATAGCTGTAAATAATATTTGATATTTTGATATATAAATACATATAGCACAGATTTATGAGCTGTAAGGTTAGCAGCGGTTGTGATGTCACATACATTTGGAATATGTTGAATTCCTTTAATAATTAAAAAGACAAAATGACTTTTTTAATTGTTAATATCTCTTAACATATAAGGAGTTATTATAAAATAATTGAACATTTGAGGTTCTAGTAACCAACTTCATCAATATATAGTACACTTTTATAGAAATTAAGACATAGGACACAAACCCATTGTAAAGTAGAATTATAAATTTCATGTAAAGGTATATATAAAAATAGTTGTTGGTGGCTATGATGTATAAATTTCAAGGCAAAATAAATTAAATTAAAAAAAAGTTAAAAAATGAGTCAGATAAGAAATTCGGAATTCGCTGTATTGTCAATCCAGCTCTATTTCATCATACACACAAAAGAAAACTATTATAAAAGAAGGAAACCATCAAATTTCCCAATAATTGTCGCGCTAACAAATCTATGCACTTATCTTCGATATAGATATGTTTATATTTAAATCCACTATCTATCCTATCGATTTATACTAGATTAGATACTAGCCAATACATTATCTTACAACAAAATACAAAATGCAATAATTACATTCTCTTTAACATGCTTAAGTTCCTAGTAGTTACTTACTAAGCCTAATATTAATTTTAATTTGCTTTAATTATTTCTTGCAATAGAAAATCCCCGCCGGGTTCGACAAGCTAATGCCGAAGAAATGGTACAGAACATCTTGCACTGGTTGCAAGGAGTCTACAAACAATCAACAAGAAAGAGTATGTCCACCAACTGTAGATATCAAATTAAATAAAAGACTTTCTCAAATTTTCTTAAGAGTGGTTTAAAGAAATCAAGGTTTTTTATAAAGTAGTAGTTAATACAAGAAAATTCGGGGATGTCTTTTAATCTATATCTAACGATCTTCTTCTAAAGACGTTTTCTTCTTTCTATCAGCACGACACGAAGACGTAGACACCAGCAGTTATAAATTTGACAACAAAACTTTACTTTACTAAGCACTTTTCTTCCAGAACTCTTGACTGATTTTATTCTTCTTACTTTCAACTAAGTTTTATTCAGGTGATATTATATTAATGTAATAATTGCAGCTCGCCAAGAAAATCTTCGTGGATATTTACCACCCGGAAACACTCCCGATAAACCACGCCCATTCCAACCAGTAGTGACACCACCAGCGCCAACCTTCCAGCCCAGGCCAACGTATCAAACAAGTAACACTGTATACGGTACCGGTACCAGCGATGTAAGTGTTTCCGGTTATCCATTACCTGGTCCCAGTCCAAGGCCACCATTTGTCTCTCCACCTCCAAAACCATTCCCAAATCTACCACCTCAGCCTTCTTTCCCAGCTGAACAACCGTCTACATCCTATCCTTCATATCCTTCGCAGCCTTCTCCTCAGCCAACCTTCCCAACATCCCAGCCATCTTATCCTACATCGCAACCAACATATCCAACATCGCAACCAACGTATCCAACATCACAACCAACATATCCAACATCCCAACCTACCTATCCTACTTCTCAGCCTACCTATCCTACTTCTCAGCCTACCCAACGACCAAGTCCTCAACCGTTCCCAACTCAACCACAAACTCAAGGTTATCCAAGCCCACAACCAACAGGACCCACAGGACCTACGTATCAGCCAGATGGTTCAAATGAAATTGGAATTGGAGGATATCGTCCATCAACGCCAGCTCCCTTCCCGACTGTCATCCCTACCTCGCCTTCATCAGGAGTTGATGATGATTCCAATCATCCTCCACATATCCATGAGATGAATGTCCAGTGTTCAAAGGACATGATGACAATTGATGTTGAATTTAATAGGCAATATGATGGTATCATTTATTCTAAAGGATATTATTCAAATCCTGAATGTCGATATGTCCAACCAAACTCTGGCCAGACGAAATATTCATTTACAGTTAGTCTCAATTCTTGTGGCACTGAATTTATTAATGCGTTTGACAGTGAAGGTCAATCATACTTGGAGAATGTATTAGTTATTCAAAATGAACCAAATGTACAAGAAATTTGGGATAGAATTCGTAGCGTTCGTTGTCTTTGGGCAGGAAACATACGAAAAGAGTTGAGTGTCGGCTTAAGTGTTGGTATGTTAAACCAGGAGATCGCTACCTTCAGTGGAGATACTGCAATGGCTAGACTGGACATTCAACTTGGAAGAGGACCATTCAGTCAACCTGCTAGCGGACTCATCAAGATTGGAGAGACAATGACGCTTGTCATATCCGTAACCGGAGATCCAGCCTTCGATATCCAAGTCAGAGATTGTCGTGCCAGAGATGCTAACTCAGAAACTATCGTCATGTTAACCGATGATAACGGTTGCGTTCTTAAGCCGAAATTGTTTGGAGCTTTCCAGAAGACAAGAGAGACGCAAAACACTGGAGCTTCGATCATTGCTTATGCTTATTTCAACGCTTTCAGATTCCCTGATGTTATGGACCTCATCATGGAGTGCAACATCGAACTCTGCAAGACAAACTGCAACATGTGCGACGCCCCCGATCAAAAGGTCTGTGACGATCCATCCTATGACGATAACCTATGTGTATTTAACGTAACAATATCTTAATTTGTTTATTGCTCCATAGGTTGACCCCGGTAGAAGGCGTCGTGATCTCTTCGCTGTTCGCAACGATACCATCTCCGACCCGGTGACAGTTGGTAAAGCTCTCCACGTCTTCCTCGCTGAAGACATCAGTGAAGCCACGGCCTTCAGTCTGGAGCCTCTGCAGGAGAGCATCTGCATGTCTATCTCCGGTTTCGTCATCTCCATCAGCATCCTCCTAATCGTTCTGTTCATCAGTTGTATCTTCAGCGCGTTTATCTGGTTACGATTACAAAAGAAGACGAAATGCTAAATAAATTATTTATTGCTAAATAGTGTAGTTAGATATAATATTAATTAGTAATAGGCAATTAAATTAGCAGAGAATATTTGTTGTATATTACAAGAAAGTATGTTTATATAAGAGTATAGTTAACACCAAAACATTGATAATTTACAGATTGTAAAAGTTCATGTTTTACGCATTATTTAAAAATAAATATTTTTCTATGATATCGTTGTTTCTATTAAAGATTAAGTATATGTATAACAATTTCCTTGGCCTTAACATGGTAACTCAGGCTTCGATGGCGGCAGCATTCCAAGAGCCTGTTTGAAAAATAGGGGCCAATAACTATAATACCGTATTTGAATTAGCACCAATTCGTTGGCAGAATCTTTCTTCAAAATCTTCTTGTCAACGCCTTATCACCATGCAATTAAATATATTTTTAGCAAGTATATATATTTTTTTAATTTGATTTCTATAGATTATTACAATCTGTCCTGCTTATAGAACATTCAGTGATAGGTATGTAGAAATAATATTGTGTCTTGCGCGGAATGTGCCCATCAATTTCAATAGATCCCAGCTTCTGAATAGTTAATAGGTCCTGAGGTATAAGTATGTATAGTTGCGTAACGATCAGGCGTTGTAATTTATAAATTAATTTGTCATCTATAAAACCAATAATTAATGTTGACTGTAATATCTGTTAAATGTAAAAAATATCTGTTAACAAATTAATATATATTTTATATGAAAAATAATTTACTAAACTGTGTAACCTGACAAAGTACAAGTATCTATTCTTACAACCTTCTTTTTTCTCAAGACATGTAGAAAATGCTTCTTTAATATGTTTAAGCAGCCTTACCAAACTACAGTAGACAGGACAAAAATTAGGCTTTTGCTAATAAATAAGCGCATTTGATTAATAATTAATTTTATTTGTAGTTGGAGCAAATTAACCAAATAGTTTTGTAAGAATATTTCAATGGTAAAACAATTTTTTCCTTTCTAATATTAATAAAAATAACAGTTAAAAATTCAAACAACGACAAAAAGAAATAACCTATGATTACTTTTAAATATTTAACTCATTTTCAGTGAAGTGAGACAAAGATATGAATTCTATCTCTCTCTAATCTTTTTAAATCTCACTTCTGATCTCTCCGTCTGTATAATCGTGACTCATGTTTTACCATCTGTGCTTTTAATAGGTTTTTTTCACCTATGTTATTAACTGCTTGTACATAGAGCTAGAGCACTCTAACACTAGCTCGAGGTGAGGGGAAGTCGTGAAACCGATGAACTGCGATAGACCCGGTTAAAAAACGCACCGTGTTATCAGTTACTCCAGGTACTGATTACGATAAGTGGCACCTTTGAAGTTTACAGGTGTTCAGAATTAAAAAAATATCAGATAAAGATTTCTGACAATTTTTCAAAAGTCTATGTTTGGGAAATATGGATACTTATGTTCTTTATTGATAGTAATTTAGAAAATATACACCTTTGAAAAAATATCAGAAGTTAACGGACCCCTGTAATTTATAAGACATAATTTTTAATCAAATAAAATATAACAAAATATACAAATTGCTCTGTTACGATCTAATAAAATTAATATTCAATCTTTGGTTGAACTAATTAATTATAGTATACAATTAACTTGACTGTCCTATATTTGTTAATTACAAACAATTAAATTGCATTCAGTTCTCATGACATAGCTCGAGATGTTTTTATCTTAATTTCGTAGCATTAAAATATACCAAGGTCTTTATAAGAATGTGACGTCATCATATTTCTCATACAAATACATATACTGTATAAATCACACATTACAAAGGAAGCTGGATGATGTGTAATTAAGTATATCAAGACAGGTCCGCACTGCGTTCAATTGGTGTATGTATAATAAGTAGTTAAATTATCTCTTTAGGATAATCGTTTTTAATTGCAGTGCTTTTATTTAACATTAAATAGTTTCCTGTTACGTAACAGATTTTTAAAATATTTTAAAACGATAAAATTGAAGCATATTTTCAATAATGTTTTTTGACGACACAGTTAATATATAATTATTTCTATAATTACTACAAAATAAAATGACATTTGAAGAATACTTTATGAAATTTTCATAAATAAATGTGAAGAAATGAGGCATTGACAGCGAATCTCCGCAGACGTCACAAAAAAAGTAACATTGCGGTGCCCCTCATAACTCATCACTGGATTATCTGAAATCGAAAAGCCTAAATGATTTCCTTAGTTAATAAGTTTCTGCAAGTAACCCTGTCGAGTTTTTCTTCTTTTATCGATTTTTCAATTTTTTACAGCACTTAAAAGTCAAAATGCCGATTTTACATGAAAAAAATCAGAAACTTTGTTATTTTAAAATATGTTTAAATTAAAAAATTAAAGAAAACTCGAAAGCGTTACCTCGGCATTTATGTAAAGAAAGAGTGTGCAAAAATTCAAAAGAATCGATCCAGTAGATTTTGAGTTAGAGAGGACACCGACTCTGAAAAAGCTAAGTGTGAGAAACTGCATTTAAAAGTTTCAAAGTAACACGAAAGCAGATCAGAGAGGTGAAGACTTAAAACTCTATATCTTCGACAGTTTTACTCCAATCTACTTGAAATTTTCACACAATAAACTTAATATATTGAACAATAATATAAATAAATAAAGAAAAGTTGAAGTCAAGGTCAGTTTGTAAAAATTACAACATACTTGTACACTCATGTCTACAGAAATTCAACTTATGAATGAAAATATATAAATGTTGGATGTCACATGTTTAAGTTGCACCAATATGTACAACGCATAAGATTGTTATCTCTGCCATTCATTTGATACATATCCTTTACGATTAGTTTGTCTTCCCCACTGTCCATGAATAATGAGAGCATAATCCTGTTCCTTAATTATGCTTGGCGAGAGTTTAGATTTTTATTTGATACACTTAAACTGGAAATTGAAATGACCCATATGCAAATGACTTCCAATTAGCAAGCCGTCCCTGTATGCAAACATTAGACATATTTAAACTAGACCAACGCATAAAGGAAGTAACTACATCATATGGACACAAAAGATATCTGTTAAATTATTTCATACATATGTAGTTGTATTTAAAGCCACGCACAAAAAACTATACGAATTCAATGCCGGTAATCTGTTTGGTTTGAGCGCGGTGAGGTCGCGGCGTGTTGGAGTCACACCTGTTGGTTTAAATATTAGTGTTAACATGGTAAAACAAATGCTGTAAATATAATGAATTAAAAGTGGAAGTAAACGTAGATGTAAATAATAAATATTAATTGTTGATCAGTGGTTCCTTTTATAAATAATACGAATTTGTAATGGCAGTTAAAGATCGACTTCCAGAATTACAAAATGTACGTAGAATTTAGCTATCTAATCAAACTTTGTACAGTCAATTCTATAGGCTAATTAAAAGCCGGCTAATAAACCGTATAATATATAATATGTAAAAATAAAGAATGTTATACTTCTAGTAAGAAATTTATAGAAAAATTCTCATAATTTAACACGTAGATGTAAAAGTAAATATCATAATTCTTAATCGTGATACCTATATGTGTAAAATTTGCTGCATATTTTTCAGGCGCAAGGTAAACAAAAACGAAAAGAAAAGGAAACAGTAATAATTGAAGACAGCAGAGTACAACATATTGAGAATGTTTTAAAAGAGGTAATAATTTACAAAAACAACCAATGAAGAGCTCTAAATATAAACAGAAATTAATTACTATGCAAGTTGTGTCAAATGTTCAATTATTTTTTAATAACTCGTTATATGTTAAGAGATATTAATAATTAAAAAAGTCATTTTGTCTCTTTAATTATTAAAGGGATTCAACGTTGTACACATTCCAAATGCATGTGACATTACAACCGCTAGTTGCTATTTCTTTTATACAACAAAGCGTAAAAGAGATATATTCTTGACAGAACTCTTGACAAGTTTACAGGTTACCAACCTTACAGCTCATAAATCTCTGCAATATGTATTTATATATCAAATATTATTAACAGGGTTAAATAAGGCTTTGATTTGACTTGATTATTTCGACTACCAACAGCTACAAAACATTACCACAGCACATACTTAACAAATAACTGACGTATACAATGCATTTCACGTCATACAAATGGCCGACCATCTCACAGCGCAAAAACTACAATTCAAATTTTTAATTGCTATATCTCCGTCAACATTTAATTATTTAATAAAATAGAGACGCCAATACACATTTATTACCATCAATTTCAATCAACAATTGAAAAATCGACCACTAAAAATAAGGACACAAGCCCATTAAAAATTTAATGGGTTTGTCTATTTTTTAGTTTATATAGTATATATTCAAAAATTGACGGAGATATAGCTATTTAAAATCGAATATCTGTGTGGCCGCTAAATTTTTAAACATCTTTTGATGTTTGGGGATCAAATCCAAAGACGCATTAGACTAGCGTTAAGCCTCAATACTCTCGCCCACTGTGTCGTCCCCATCATATATAAATGTCAGTTCTAACATACTTTTACTCGAATACTTGTTTACTCTTGTTCAAATAGGTAGACCGAATTCAAACATGGGTCGGCGATATTCGGGATAACACACGAATGATGAAGCGCCTGTACAGCGACTCCACATACCATACTTCAAGAGGTAAATATTAATTAATTAAAATAATATTCTAATAAAAGTTATATTAAACAGAATTGCTTCTACTGAAGTCAACAACTGGAAATAAAAATTGTATTAAATTGAACAGCATAATTAAAAAAAATCATTACGCAGGTCTCCAAGAAGATTTTAATAGTCGAATGACTTTAGTAATAGCAACAGGAAATAAAGTTTTTGGTGCTCTTAAAGAATTTGAATCATCCTGTATGACAGACTTTGAAGATAAATCAGCGCCTTCAAGAATAAAACGTCTGCAATACGCTACACTCAAACAACAATATGCCGAAGTTCTACAAGAACATGAAACGTTTTTAGAAAAATATAGAAAAGAACGGATTGCTATGTTAAAAGAGCAAGCTAAATTAAGTTAGTATTAGTTTATTAATAATTAATGGTATTTAAATATAAAAACTACATTATAAACTGTTTCAGCAAATAGATTAATTAGTAGTGAAGAATGTCACTTAATGATTGAAGAGAATACTACTTCTATATTTGTTGATAATGTAAGTATAAAATCATAATAATCTAAAGAATACTCCTCAACTAATATCACCTTCGGTTATGCAAGCAGTCTTACTTACTGACATTTGATTTGCGGTTTTTATATAAATGTTCCCAGTAGATTCAGTTTAAGATAGCACAACTTCAATACAAATTTGAATTAGTATAATTTTAACCAACTGTTACCCGACCTTAAATAAAGAGCAAACTAAATCCCATACCTTGAAGCGGGCATAAGTAGTCTATTCAAAAAATATAGACCTTTAAATATCGTCAGACGTTAACAGGCGCAAGTTAAAACAGTTTCAAAATAGGTGTCTTAATATAAACAAAGATTAATATTAATTATATTAAAAAACAACGTTTTCTAATATGTATTTTACCATCTCTTTAGTATCTAGCGGAAACTGCAGAAGCTAAACAGGCTCTCCAGGATATTCAAACTAGACATGACGACCTTATTAAAGTTGAAAATTCTATCAGGACAATTAGGGACATGTTTGTGCAAATGATGAGACTTGTTCAACATCAAGTAAGTATTTCACCACTTTTTTTAAGTTATTTTCGAAAGTAATTCACTACTTGAAACCACTATTCGATAACATTTCAAATGTTTTGACCAGCTGTGAAGCGATATATAATATTACATCATTTTAACGTATATCTCAAGAATTGTTTGACCCAATTGTTAACATAATATACAAGTTTAAAGTCGATATTTTTATAAAACAGTATATGCTTAGGTGCTTTGCGTGCATTAGTATATCATAAATGGGACTAATGTGATATGCATTTATTTGTTAATATTGAAAAATAAAATTGTAGTAAATGGGCTTGTGTCCTCATCTTTTAGTGGTCGATTTTTCAATTGTTGATTGAAATTGATGGCACTAAATGTGTATTGGCGTCTCTATTTTATTAAATATCTAAATGTTGACGGAGACATAGCAATTAAAAGTTTGAATTGTAGTTTTAGCGCTAGAAATGTTCGGCCATATTTTTATGACGTGAAATGCATTTTAACGTCAGTTATTTGTTGAGTAGGTCAGTGCTGTGGTAATGTTTTGTAGCTGTTGGTAATCAAATAATCAAGTCAAGTCAAAGAATAATAGGTTTTTATTTTATTTAACCCTGCTAAGGCAGACATAATATTGAAATTTTATTGTTCCTTGAAATAGTCGTACATAATATTTGAAATTTTGATATATAAATACATATAGCAGAGATTTATGAGCTGTAAGGTTGACAGTGATTGTGATGTCACATGCATTTGGAATTTGTACAACGTTGAATCCCTTTAATAATTAAAGAGACAAAATGACTTTTTTAATTGTTAATATCTCTTAACATATAAGGAGTTATTAAAAAATAATTGGACATTTGAGGTTCTAGTAACCGTCTTTATCAATATATAGTACACTTTTATAGAAATTAGGACATAGGACACAAGCCCATTGTAAACTTTAATTTGCTAATATTAACAAACCATTGCATATCACACTGTCACTGGAGAAAAGATTACAAAATAAGGTCCTCATGATGATTTACTAAAGTCTCAGAAAAAATAAATACTATTCTACATTAGTCTAGGTAACGTTTGTCACTAGGGAACTACTTAAACATCAGTTTATTTGATGGACTTTTACTTATATTAATAGCGATGCTGTCGTAGTTTACTATAGGGAAGGCCAACTGTCCAAGAAATTTATTTATAAATATATTAACCAGAGATTCAAACCCCCAATTATATTTTATTCCATATTTAAATGAATCACTCAAAATATATGAATCAGAAAACGCTTATTGATTTTTAAAATTTCAGCAAGACAAAGTGGATCGAGTGGAATATTACGCAACGACGGCAACAGATTACGTAGACCATGGAGCTACAAATTTAAGTAAAGCAGAGATGAAAAAAAACAGATATCGGAAGGTAAGACATTCTGGACTTGATATTTAAGACCAAAAGCAATCATATATTCCTCCTTTTGTCCTATAACACTTAAATTAGATTGCATCTCTATTAAATATTGTTGCTCTAATTTAAACTTTCATAATTATTGATTTATTTTTTGTTTTAGAGAAAGAATTGCATAATTATAAGCGTTATTGTAATACTGGCGCTCATCGTTGTGATTTTGTTACTTGTTTAACGCTGATGAGTGATATTTATTAAATATTTTAGAAATTTTAAATTATGTTGCTGTTTTATTAATAAAATATTATGATTTATCATGAAAAATATTAACGAGTTTGATTGATGAACTTAAATATAAAATAATTAAATATAGTTATTGTAATAAAATATTCTGCTACTCAAAAAGCCATTTTGAGTTCTGGTCTTGTCTGGTGATCGATACATAAGATGTACAAGTAAAAGACATCTTTATTTTCTGTTTATAAACAAAAATTTAATTTACATTTAAAGTATACATTTATTTACGTATAAAAAATTTGATCTATAAAAAAAAAACTATATTATTTAAAGGACGTTAACTATAAATTAGGTAACTAAGAAATTAAAGGATGATTCATTTGATTAGACTTTTAATTAATTGGTAATTGACAAAATAGTTTTGATAGGCAATGTAGAAACTACCAGACTTAATAAAAAACTGTGCAAGGGGCAAGACAATTTCGAAGAATAAAAGTCATAAATTAAGTTAAAAAATATCAAAGCTTTTAAAAAAATTTATCATTTATAAGATATATAAATATGTATAAAAAGCTGATAAAACAACATAACTTATGCATATTTTGTGAGCTACATTTAGTGACATATATTCATAAAAATTACAAATATCTATTTGAAACTTTTGTTACATAAACTAGGAATATTAATATTTACTATACCATAGTAATTAAAATTAAATATTAGAAAATATTCGTGATGTAAATTTACCTGTTGTTTATGTTCATAAAATTTCATCTTAATTCAAATAATTATATACGCACTTAGTCATGTTTTACTCTAGAAAGTGCCACAAATCCTTTCTTCTTAGTAATATCAAAAAATCCAACTGGTCCCATTTCACAATCTGCACACACTAAATATTTCTTATTTGAAACTGTGTAAGAAAATCCCATATTTTCAAAAGTAAACATATCGTCTACAACAAAGAATTCTTCAATACTTTCTGTTTCAATATTTGCAGTACCTTCTTGCTGTGATTTTTGACGCATTAGCGGTAAATCCGTCTAAATAATAAAGAGAAGAACAATACAGTTTATAACCTCAAAATTTCTTTTATAAAAGTTTAGAAACCATTTTTAGTGTTCAAGGGTTTTGCAATTATATATATATAAATATGAAATTACCTTTTCAAGCATATATATTGCAGCTTGTGGTTTTAAAATTAATGATTTACAAAACTGACAGCAAACATCATTAGGATTTTTCTTAATTTCCTCTACAGCTTCAGACATTTTCAAATATACCTTACTTTTCAACGACAATTTTTTTAATATAATTGTACTACCTGTACTAGTGTTTATCAATTTAATAAATATATTTAAAAAATTATAATCAAACTAAACTCTTAATAAGTATTTAATATTGATTAATATATTAATATCCTAACTCATTTTCAACATAAAGTGACATACATAGGCAGAGATAAATAGAGTTCAGAGATAACATGACCAACGTGACAAACAATTATTTTTCCTGCAAGTTGTATTCTGTTTCTAGAGGGTTTGTGATTTTGAGGTCTTCCATGCGGTGCTGTGTAATGTCAAATAAAGTTTGAAATCATAACCTTAAAATATTTATAATTATAAACCACACGTGAAATTAGTGAATACATCAAAATAAAATGGAAAACGAAAAGAAAAATGTTAACAACAGTAATAATAAAGTTAAAGTATATAAAAGAAGGAAAAGACGTGGTGTAGATGAAGATACTGCTATTAAAGACTTGCAAGATAGATATTCGTCTATTGATCAAACTGACATTACTTCTTTTAGGGTAACTAATTTTGCCTTTTTAATATATGAATCGTTACACGAATTGTTATATATGTATATACTATAATTTTAGGATTTTCCTATTTCCGATCGGACAATGCGAGGTTTATCAAAAAATGGCTGGAAAACACCTACTGAGATACAAGCACAATCAATTGGATATGCTTTACAGGGTCGAGATATATTAGGGGCTGCAAGAACAGGGTCTGGAAAGACTTTAGCGTTTTTGGTTCCTCTTTTGGAACTTTTATATGTTAATAAATGGACTAATCTTGATGGCCTAGGAGCTCTTATAATTACTCCTACAAGGGAATTGGCTTACCAAATATTTAATGTATTGAAGCAAGTTGGAGAATTTCACGATTTTAGTGTTGCTTTAATTATCGGTAATAATTTTTATACCCTATTGTAGTTTTTTACAGTATTTATAATTATTTATACTATTACAGGAGGACAAAATTTAAAATTTGAACGTAAAAGGATGGATCAGATTAATATTATCATATGTACACCAGGCCGATTAGTGCAGCACATGAGTGAAAATCATTTATTCGATTGTTCAAATATGAAAATGTTAGTACTGGATGAAGCTGACATGTGTCTCAATCACGGCTTTCAACAACAAATAAATGATATTATCGAATATTTGCCACAAGAGAGACAGACATTGCTATTTTCTGCTACACAAACTAAATCTGTTAAAGATTTGAGTAGATTGAGTTTAAATGATCCCGCATATGTTGCACCACACGATAGCTGCGATACTTCAACACCCAAGAGTTTACAACAAAATTATGTAGTTCTTGAACTCAAAGATAAAATTTCTGTCCTGTACTCTTTTATTACGAATCACAAAAAACAAAAAATAATTGTGTTTATGGCTACATGCAAACAAGTAAAATACGTTTATGACGTTTTCTGTAAATTTAGACCTGGAACTAGTTTAATAGGTAAATTTTTATTTTGTTTTTCTAATGGTTTATATAATTAAATTATATTTAAATAAACATTGAATTATTTGCAGCCTTACACGGTGGGCTACATCAAGAGCGTCGCCGTAGAATCTATGATGAATTTTGCCGAAAGCAAAATATAGTGCTATTTGCTACTGATGTTGCAGCTCGAGGCTTAGATTTTCCTGAAGTTAATTGGGTGGTACAATTAGATTGCCCAGAAGATACGGACGCTTATATCCACCGCGTTGGCAGGACTGCTAGACATATGAGCCGAGGGGACAGTCTTCTTGTACTCCTTCCAAGTGAAGAAGAGGCAATGGTTAAAGAACTAACAAATAGAAAAATTCCTCTTAACAAAATAAAAATAGATCCAACTAAAATACAATTTCCACAAAACAAATTATTGTCATTATTAGCAGAAAAAGTAGAGATTAAAGAAACTGCACAGAGAGCATTTGTTGCTTACTTCAAGTCTGTATTTTTAATGAAAAATAAAAGCGTATTTGATGTTCACGCGCTAGATGCGGAATCGTTTTCAAGTTCATTAGGACTTGCAGTGGCACCACGAATTCGTTTCTTGCAAAAATTGAAGAAGAATACTCAAGAAAAATTAGATAAAAATAAATCAAATGATTCAGTTGCAGAAAAATTATCACGACCTACTAATGATGAGTCATCTGAAGATGATAGTGAAAATGAGGAGCTTTCAGTTAAAAAGAATAATCGGAAAAAAATCTTGGACGATTCTACTAAAAATAATGCACTGGATAAAAAGGAAAACGTCATCAAACCATTTTTCGATAGTAATTCCGAGGATGATTCTGATGATGACTTTCTCAAAATTAAGCGAAAAGATCATCATATCCCTGAATCTAATTTAGAACCTGAATTAGAACCCGAACCAGTGCTGGAAATACCTAAAACTAAAACAAAAGTAATTACAAAAGCAGCTATAGTTAAAAAACTTATAAAGAAGAAAATAGTACCAAATACAAGAACAATTTTTAACGAAGATGGCGAAGCTGTCTTAAATGAAACTAAAAATTACCAATCTGAGTTAGCTAAAGCTTACCAAAGTAAAGATGTTGGTGGAATTGATATTGAAGAAGCTAAACAAGTGATGCGTGAAGAAGATCGCTTTGATAAAGCAAGATTTAGGGAAAAAATAAAAGCAAAACATCGTGAAGAAAAGAAAAAATTAAAACAAAAAGATCAAGAAGAAGAACAGGATGACTTTGGAAGTGATAGTGAAGATGAGGGCCCAGATTTAAGCTGGATGCCTGATCCTGATAAACTTTATGGTCCCCAAAAAGATACAGACGAAGAAGAGGGTGATTCTGAAAATAATGACAAAGAATTTGAAGGTAATGATTCGGAAGACGATCAAACTTTGGAGAAAACAAAAAAGAATAGAAAGAGAGCGAGAGATGAAGAATCATCTGAAAATAGCAGTGAAGAGTCTAGCGACGAAGAAGTTATTCACAAACCAAAACGACAACTATTAACACAAAGTAAAAACAAAATAGCTAAAACAAACCGAAAATTAAATATCAGTGATATTAGTCAAAGTTTATCAGTCAATGAAGCTGAAGAATTAGCTATGAAATTATTATCTACAAAACGTTAGTTTACACATTAAAATTATGTAATTAAATTATATTATAATACATTACTATTGTTGCATATATTTAACACGATTTTAATAAATATATTTCCCATCATTTCGTGTAATTTAATCATATCCACCTGTCGTGACGATATCTCCTTCATGAGTGACACCATTTTAACTAAATTAGTCATTTTTTAATTTTAATTATACTTTTACAATACTTTTGAGTGCGTTTTGATGCGCATCGTTTGTTTACCACAATATTACATGTGTTGAGTTTTAAATGAGTATTATTTCAATTTCGTAATAATGAAAGTAATGCGTCGAACTATATCGTAAGTTTCTACAAAAGTAAATTATTTTTGACTTAGATGTGAAAGGTCTTTGTTAGAAACAAATTTAATTAGAAAAACATTACAATCTGTTTTATTTTTATTTGAAGAAAGTAACATATAAAAACAAGTTGCTTTTTCTGAAATTTTAATTACTCTTGAGTACATATATCACAGTTTATTGTTAATTCTGTATTATTCTATTAACAAATAAATATTTCATAACTAATAGAAAATGTAACCTGAATAGAATTGCATATCGTTGCTTCAATTGGTTTTATTAATTACATGTTACATTACATTTAATATACATGCACTACCATTTCCATTGTTCATTTCTAGACTCCATATAAATAACTGCGCTTTATTTATTATTTAATCAGTCTTTATTTGATTATCTACAAATTATTTTCCATCCTTTATTGTTAAATGTTTGTGGCAATTTGTGTGCATCATATTTAGACCGCAACAAAAGAGAATAGAAACATGGATAATTCTGTAATTAGTGACAACGGTAAGTAAAAGTACGAGTATGTTGTTCCTGGAGCGTGATATCGTATCTTTCAAGAGGTGTTCTAGTTTCTTAAATGTTTTATTGTGTTTTTATATAAAACAATGATTGTGCAGATTATTATACGACTGAAATTAGCGTCAGATTGTTTAATCTGAAAAGTATCTAAGAGTTTGTATGAGAGCTTTAAGAAAACGTGGTAGAATGGTTGCAGCAAGTAGGGGATTTAATTTGTTATAGGACATAAATTCAATAAGTTTATAAATTGAAGATTCTATAATAATAGTTAATTATAACAAATTAACTATACATTCATTTGCATCCGCTCCTATCAGCGTTATATGTAATTGGTTAAAAATTAAAATATATTTTTGGAAAGAGAAAATATAAACTCATTTTTAAATATTATTATTTGTTGCAAAAATGATAGAGTGAATATTTATATGACATACACTCAAAGAAACATTTTACTACCGCCGACCTTTTACTGCGAAAAGTTGTTATTATTATAATTTTAAATTTTACTTTTACATAACTCCCGATTCGGTTGAAGTCCTGGGTTCATTATTATCGATTCCGGACTTGAAGCCGGAGCTGTTATAAAACACAATAAGAAAGTCGGATGGATAATCAATACAAATTTAGAATTTATTTATTAGTAATACTAATATTAACACGCCATATACTTTTACTTATATAATTATGAAACAAAATATAAAATAATATTAAAAAATATATAAATTTACCAAAATTTTTAACTTTTATTGGAATTCAATATTATTTAAATAATTATAAATTGAATAACTAAAAAAATAGTTAAAGAAGTGTCGCTTTTAGTGGCAAACACACGATATTTCTTTTTCGAGCTCTTTTTTGTACAGTCAGTGCTGTATTACCCATGGCGCAACTGTCCATAGCATTTGTGATTTTAATTATAAGGAACAAATTTAAAAGTGTTATTGTTTTCGAGATCTCGGTGTTTATTCAATTCACAAAAACAATTTTCTTAGTAGTTATGAAGAAGAAGATCAAGAAGAAGATATCGAGCTAAAATTTAGCTCACTCACTTTTTGTAAATAATAAAATCGCTCTTGATAATAAAATATAAAATTTGTAAAGAAAATTTATATATCCCATGCTTTTAATATTAATCTGTATGGAAAATGAGCTTGTGCCCTATGTGTTCATTTCTATAGAACTGTACTATATATTGATAAAGTTGGTTACTAGAACCTCAAATGTTCAATTATTTTATAATAACTCCTTATATGTTAAGAGATATTAACAATTAAAGAGTTATTTTTTCTCTTTAATAATTAAAGGGATTCAACGTTGGACAACATTCCAACTGCATGTGACATCACAGTCGCTAGTTGCTATCTCTTTTATACAACAGAGCGTAAAAGAGATAGCATATTCAAGCTAGAACTCTGGCAAATTTACAGGTTACCAACCTTACAGCTCATAAATCTCTGCTATATGTATTTATATATCAAAATATCAAATATTATTTACAGCTATTTCAAGGAACAATAAAATTCCAATATTATGTCTGCCTTAGCAGGGTTAAATAAAATAAAAACTTATTATTCTTTGACTTGACTTGATTATTTCGACTCCTAACGGCTACAAAACATTACCACAGCACTGACCTACTCAACAAATAACTGACGTTAAACTGCATTTCACGTCATACAAATGGCCGACCATCTCTAGCGCTAAAACTACAATTCAAATTTTTAATTGCTATCTATATCTCCGTCAATATTTAGATATTTATTTAAATAGACACGCCAATACACATTTATTAACATCAATTTCAATCAACAATTGAAAAATCGACCACTAAAAAATGAGGACACAAGCCCATTATATCTTCCTTTTTAGAGTATAATTATTTTATGCTTTTTAAATTAATAAAATTCGAGTGAGACAAAAAGTCCCAACTAAGTTTTGGCATAGACCCCCGCGTAATGTAATGCGGCCCTGGAGTTTTTTTATTACTTCAACATTTTCATACTTTATTTATATTTTAATTGAAACATTTTTGAAACTTAAGAAACGAAAATGCCGTTACAGTTTTAAAATTAAAAAAAAAATGATGAAACTTGTTGTTCAAAAGAGTACTTTCGCCTTAATAAATAATAAAACAATGCCTTTGCCTTATTAATAATGAAACATATGAATAGAACTCAGTTGACAATAATATCACATAGAAGAAATATTCAAAACTTCCGTAATGCCTCATGCCTGTAGTCAAATACAAATCTGTGTACTTGCATCACTTGCATCAATGCTTCGCACTTCAGTGTTTAGTTGGTCTCTTACTAATCGTAACTAATATTACCCCCACTCTTCTGAATCTATGTATGATATCAACCGCCAATCAGAATGTGGCATTAGTATGTCAAGTGAAAGCGAGTATTAGTAGCTGGATAAATATATTTTATTTTTACTTTTATTTTAACAGAGTAACTGTTAAATTTATTATTTCATTTTACTTTCGGCCGTGCGCTCAAAATTAACTCTTAAAAAATTTAATTGTTTTGTGATTTTAAATAAGTGGAACCAAATTTCAAACAAGTAAGTAAAATATTTGAAAATAACTGTTTATATTTTTATTATTATTATGTTGTTAGATAAAAATTGATTTTAATAATTAGGTTTGAGGTATTCTGGTGAAACTTAGCTTAGCAAATACGAAAATAACATAAATGTAACATTTATGTTCGTTTTGAGTTATTTAGTACCATAATCTACACATCTGGCAGTATGTGTAATAGCCACGGGAGCAAATAACATTTTGTATTAGAAAATAATGTTTACGAAACCTTATTTAGGGTAAGAATTGTAACTGGATATAAATGCATCAGAGATGTGTATGCATATAACTGATGCAATAGAATTTTAGAGGTTAAGGTCAAAACGATAAAAAAAAGCATATTTTCGATAATGTTTTTTGACGACACAGTTAATATATAATTATTTCTATAATTACTACATGATAAAATGACATTTGAAGAATACTTTGTGAAGTTTTCATAAATAAATGACAAGAAATGAGGCATTGACAGCGAATCTCCGCTGACGTCACAAAAAAAAGTAACATTGCGGTGCCCCTCATAACTCATCACTGGATTTTCTGAAATCGAAAAACCAAAATGATTTCATTAGTTGATAAGTTTCTGCAAGTAACGCTGTCGAGTTTTTCTTTTTTTATTGATTTTTAAATTTTTTACAGCACTTAAAAGTCAAAATACAGATTTTTCATGAAAAAAATCAAAAACTTTGGTATGTTAAATATGTTAAAAATAAGAAATTTAAAAAAACTCGACAGCGTTACCTCGGCATTTATGTAAAGAAAGAGTGTGCAAAATTTCAAAAGGATCGGTGCAGTAGATTTTGAGCTAGAGAGGGCACAGACTCTGAAAAAGCTATGTCTGAAAAAGCTATGTCTGAAAAACCGAATTTAAAAGTTTCAAAGTAACACGAAAGCAGACCAGAGAGGTGAAGACTTAAAACTCTATATCTCCGACAGTTTTACTCCAATCGACTTCAAATTTTTACACAATAAACTTAATATGTTGTACAATAATACAAAAAAATAAAAAAAAATGAAAAAAAAAGTTGAAACCTTACCGACCCCCCTCCTTAAATACGCTTGCAGTGAGCGACAGGTCTTATCAATATTGATATCTTTGTTATCAAGAAATAGAGCAGGACCTCATTCGTGAGTTACGAACAGAGGCGGCCTTAGGGGTGGCAAACGGGGCAACCGCCCGAAGCCTCTAACACTAAGTAGAAAAAATCATTTCAATATGTATATTTGAATTTCGCGCTTTAGAAAACCCACTAGAATCACTGCGTATATCTTTTAAGACATTCATGTACCTTAGTTTATCATCATTAATATTTGTCGTTTTTGTGCTTGTTAACTTTTATAAATACTCCAATATTAAATTCTAAAAAGTCTATATCTAAAACTTGTCAATCATCATCAAAAACACTTACTTTCAATTTACATAAATTACACAAAGAACAATGCCTACTACCGCCACTGGACTTACGCACAACGGCTAAGACATTTACAATTTATGAAATATATATAAAACTAGCTTTAATGAGCTACTTTATTTTAAAATGTTAACTATTTTAATGTAATAATTACGTAAATTTCTTACACGTTCAATCGGTTTTTATCATAACATTACGACCTTTTAAAATGCATCATTCTATTGCAACACTAATTAAATTTTTGTAAGAACAACTTTTATTTCCTACTCTAAAAAAATTGCGTAAAGAAATGGATGTAAATTATAATAATGCGCTAGTCGGCTGACCCCAAAAAACGTGTTCAAACAAAAAAAAAAAGAAAAAGACTCAACTCATATGGAGAACAAGTATTTTTAAAGCCAGTGGTAATTCTTGTTGAAAGTAACCGTGGGCTAATTGCAAAATTGCACAATTCTGTCCAAATTTATTGCAATAACTAGTTGTAACAATTTTTTCTTTATTAGTTTTTGCTTGTTTTTTGCTATATTAAGAAATATATCTTAAGTTTTTTTTAGTGTTTCGTAAGTATTGGACGTGGGATGTTGATTCTGTCCAAAATTTTCTATGTAATAATGTAATGAACCTCGCACACTGCAAGCGACAAAGCCGTCCGAATACGGGCGTTACGTAGCTCTCACACTGCAGGTATATATCAGCGAATTTTAACCAAGCGCATACATGCTACAACGCTAAACCTATCCGAACCTTGTAAATGCACCTGGAAGGGAATACAATAGTCTCTTTCATAACAGTGGTGTATCGATAAAAATTAATGTAAAAGTTTGCTCTTATGATAAATTATGTAAGTTCAAAACAATTCCAATACACCCTACACAAGTTTGACTTGGCGTACTGTTGTATCGGTACGTGGTATGTATGTATTGTGACACAACACATGCAAAGAACACAAAAGTTGATCTGCTCTTAAATACGCTTATAGTGTGCAATAGGCCGCACACGAGGCGACTGGTTGCAAACCTTAGCCCCGTTGTTAGTGAGAAATCGAGATATGAGATAAAACACGAGAAAGGCACACGAGTCGGCTAATTGCAAACTAAACGCGAAACGAAGTTTTCAACAAAAACGAGCACGAGCCATGTCGAGCCGTGTATCGTGACTATATAGAATTTTTAACAATAGCAAAACAGGGGATATTGTGTTATATTTGATTGTATGTATGTATTTAAATACTTTTCGTAAACATCTCTGTTGATGATGTCATCATGAAACCTACAGTGCCCTGCGACCAAGAAATCTAGTCGCTGAATATATGCTCAAAACCGGTTTAAAATCAGTTTAGTTACGTTCGTGCCGTGTGTTTTATCTCACTCATAAACACTTTCGTTCTTTTACTAACAACACAGTTGTAATGACATTCGGTTCGTGCAGATTCGGGGCTAAGGTTTGCAAACAGTCGCGTCATGTGCTGAGGGCCTAATATATAGTTTTGTTTACCCGAATATGACCTCGCATGGAGGGTCGAAAGCTTGGATTATATTTTGTTGTAATAAATGAAGTTTTCATAATAATAAAAGCGCTATTTTTCTAATCATGTAACCTACTGGGTTCCAAATGCTAATATCTAGAAATGTATGTATGTATTTAAGATGTAATTAATACTGAAATCACTATTTTTAACTAAGTCAAGGCTTATTTTCATTGAATTATTTGTTTCTTTACAATCAATTTGCGTTTCTGAATAATAAACATGAACGATATTGAAGATTCACGAGAAAATTCATATTAAATGACATTTACACGTGTCTCGACTTTAATCAATTGTTTCATAAAGAGTCTGTTAGTTATTCAAAGCGAGAAGTCGACACAAGGTGTGAAGATGACCTTATTCGACAATGACTTATTTATTGAAACTAAAAGATAGACAAATTAGATACAATGGGCTTGTGTCCAATGTCTTAATTTCTATAAAAGTGTACTATATATTGATAAAGTGGGTTACCAGAACCTCAAGTGTTCAATTATTTTTTAATAACTCCTTATATGTTAAGAGATATTAACAATTCTAAAAGTCATTTTGTCTCTTTAATTATTATATTAAAGGGATTCAACGTTGTACACATTTCAAGTGCATGTCACATCACAATCCTTGTCTAAGGTTACCAACCATACAGATCATAAATCTCTGCTATGTATTTATATATCAAAATATCAAATATTATTTACAGCTATTTCAAGGAACAATCAAATTTCAATATTATGTCTGCCTTAGCTGGGTTAAATAAAATAAAAACTTATTATTCTTTGATTTGACTTGATTATTTCGACCACCAACAGCTACAAAACATTACCACTGCCTGACCTACTCAACAAATAACTGATGTTAAAATGCATTTCATGTCATACAAATATGGACGACCATTTCTAGTGCAAAAACTATAATTCAAACTTTTAATTGCTATATCTCCGTCAATATTTAGATATTTAATAAAATAGACACGCCAATACACATTTATTAACATCAATTTTAATCATCAATTGAAAAATCGACCACTAAAAAATGAGAACACTAGCCTCTTGTACAAATAATTATTATCCATCTAAACATGCAGAGTAGATTTCGAAATATTTGCCATTGATCCTTTTGTAAAGCACTGCTCAATATAATGTATAAACTCTGACTCTTTTAAAAATATATCCTTTTTTAACATTTTTTTCACCCATTTCCTTTAATGATTCACAAAGACGTTTGTTTTTCTAGAAATATTATTAATAACAATAGAGGTAATAAAATTTCTTAAGTAAAGTCAACATTTTAGTGCGCTTTATGAATACAAAGAACTAATTACAGGAAATTTAATTACCTGCCATTGAAATATAAACAGCGCTGCTCATTAGGCATCACCAGAACCAAATGTCAGACGATAAACAACTGCAAATATGGAACTCACTATGAGGAAAGGAATATCATTTGTTTTTAAGTATATATTTATGTTAATTAGTTCAAGTAATTCGTTATTATTATTACGCAATATTTATTTGTCTACTTTTATGTTTTGATTTAATTTTAGGCAACTTTGTAATGTTTTCTTAAAGTTTAGCAAAGATTTAAACCACATAACCTCAAATTTCATAACACATGTTTGAAGTAAACATATATAAATAATGGTTTGGCTCTCAGTCCAAGAAACTCCAGTTAAAAGATTATAAAGAAATTAAAAGAACTAACGATTATAAAACCTTTTTAAAATACAATTACAGTAGTTTCAGTACCGCTACTTTTACTATCAATATTTTTTAGAGTTTGTAATTTTACAAAGTAGTGAACTGTATTCCAGTATAAAACACCGTGACAATAATCGATGAGTTCAATCAAGACGCATAATTAATTTATTAACACATCCAGTATCGTTCGCGTACGATGTTACTCAATAGACTATTTTCGGTTGGTATAATGAGTGTAAAACGTTCGCCTTAAGCTAAATTTCTATTCGCGCATGATGTAATTCTTTTTTAAAGTCTTCATAATAAAAAGAAATTGAAAGTAAAATTACTTCACAATGTTTGATGATTAATTGATATGTAAATTATAATCTATAGACCTATAGATAAACAATAATAAAAAAGAATTTGCGAAATAGAGATGATATACAATTTAATTCGGAGTTAACAACCTCTTTAGATAATCTCGATTAAAAATCAAGGCTTTATCAACAAACGAAATTCAGATTTTTACATTGTTTTGAAAATTATAAAAGTAGCGTCACTAAAATTATTGTAACTCGTAAACTAATGGATGGAATATTACGAAATTTTGACAGATATCGTTTGAAGGTTGGTATTAACTAAAAATCATATGAATTTGTCAATAGTGTAGTTATGTTTCGCGGGTATCATTCTTTATTAGAAATGGGTTTGTGTCCTCATTTTTTAGTGGTCGATTTTTCAAATTGTTGATTGAAATTGATGTTAATAAATGTGTATTGGCGTGTCTATTTTATTAAATATCTAAATGTTGACGGAGCAATTAAAAATTTGAATTGTCGTTTTAGCGCTAGAAATGGTCGGCCATATTTGTATGACGTGAAATGCATTTGAACGTCAGTTATTTGTTGAGTAGGTCAGTGCTGTGGTAATGTTTTGTAGTTGTTGGTAGTCAAATAATCAAGTCAAGTCAAAGAATAATACGTTTTTAATTTATTTAACACCGCTAAGGCAGACATAATATTGAAATTTTATTGTTCCTTGAAATAGCTGTTAATAATATTTGATATTTTGATATATAAATTCATATAGCAGAGATTTATGAGCTGTAAGGTTGGCAGCGGTTGTGATGTCACATACATTTGGAATATGTTGAATTCCTTTAATAATTAAAGAGACAAAATGACTTTTTTAATTGTTAATATCTCTTAACATATAAGGAGTTATTAAAAAATAATTGGACATTTGAGATGCTAGTAACCAACTTTATCAATATATAGTACACTTTTATAGAAATTAAGACATAGGACACAAGCCCATTGTTGAAATAAACTTACACTGTCTCATACATTATAGTAAAATGAGTGAGACAGTGCTGTTTCATGCATTAAGCATGAGTCACCGCCAATCTCACTATTGGAACTATATAAAATAATGTATAAATAATTTTACAAAAATATTTCAGAAAATAAATGATAAGATAATTAAAATTTCAAGGCTAAATGTAACACAATAGATTGTTGTAAAATCATAATATTTGCTTAAAATATATTAAAAGTAATTACATAGTAATTTTTATGATAAGAATTTTAAATTGCGGAACTGACTCCAACAAAATATCATTATTTTTAAATAAAACAAATTGCCCATAATGCAATAAAACTCTGTATGGTCCAAACCGGAACAACATCCGATTGGAAACAAGTACAGGTAGAGAGTAATGTAATTTAATTACTTTACAGGTAACTACGCCATAAAAATTACAAATAACCATTACAGAGATTTGTGTTTGAGAAAGAAAGTAACAGTTAACTTTCTCGATGCATAAAACATCGTAAAAATAATAAAACTATTAAAACGTATACGTTAAAAAAAATATTTTTTAACTTCATACATGCAGTGTCGGATCCTTCAAACAATTTGGATCCGAAGCGTATAGGAGTCGACTTAGAATAGGAATCGACATTCGACAAAAAAGAGTATCCATTTCGAAGTCATTTTGGATCAAAAACGGAGGCGAAAGTTTCAGAAGCAAAATACGAAATTTCTATTCCTGAACGATTTTCTAGCTGTGGCTTAGAACTTGCTTCGAAAAATCTTACTCAAATTGCCATTGACATTACTACGATATGAAAAAATGTTTGTACCCAGTAAACAATTTGGTGAAGTGTCCTATTTGGTGAAGTTCGAGTCACTCGTACAATTCTATTCTAACGCTTTACAAGTTCTCTACCTGTCACAGATTTTGTGTTAGTTTTTCATAATAATATTCTTTCTTTTTCCAACATCATTCATTAAGTATTTCTGTTTCTTTCCCACATGGGTATATTTTTATTATCCGGTCATAAATCATAAACCTACTCCGCTTTTAATTCAGCAGTGAACCGTCGTTGCAATGTCTGTAGCTCATAAAAAGGACCTTTCCTTTGAACGACTGAATAGAAAACGAACACGATCCAGACAAAAAATTCATGATACGTAATAGAAATTAAGTAGAATTTACTCCAAAATGTTTACTGGGTAGGGATAATGTCGACTGAGGAACTTGTTGGACAATTTCACGAGGCCTTTTTATTTAAATTGTACACAATTATTAATAATTTAATTTACCAAGCTTTCAGATTTACCTAATTTTATTTTATTGTACCATGCATTTTCTGTGCCATGCGTTGCCCTGAATATCGTTATCTCAATCACCACCGCCACTGGATTGCTATCTCAAAACGAGCAGGTTTATTATTGACCTACGATAATTTGCATGTAATATGAACTCTAATATACTCCAAATGGTTTATTGTGAAACTTATTAGACAGCGGTGTGGTTTAGTCCTTATATATGAGCCCTTGCCATTAGAGAAGCTATAATATATATATGTAAGGCGTGGTGATTAATTAAAATAATATATATTTTTACAATTGTCCAAATACATATTGTGTAAATCCGTCACTGCATACCTATAAATGTGAAATCTACTTTACCGACATTTGTTTTGAATTTTAAACTATTCCTATTATTATATTGTTATAAATAATTGTAAAGTTCTTATAAAAAAATATGAAACTATTTCATTTGTGGTTTTGTTCAACCTTCACTAATCAACTAATTCACGAACGCATTGAAGTGAATCTTATTCATTTCTCGTATCCATCTGAACCTGGATGCTGTGCTGGACCGTGCGCATGCGCTATAGTACGAGTAATCTTCAAGTCATGCAAAAGTGAAAGTATTTACCGTTACTTTTTGGTCGACGGTCGTTGCTTGATCGTTCGATGGTGATAACAATTAACAAACGAAATAAAATGTAAGCTGTTGATGCGCCGGTCACTGGCCCAGATTGTAACGATTCATCTTCGGGATGCGTCGGGCATCCCGAAGCAGATTTGTGTTTGTCGTTAAAAAGAAAGAGTCAACATCATTTTAAAATATGTCTACATCTTTCTAATTTTTTTTAAATATTCAAAAGTTGATTTAAAATTTAAATACTTTTTGAGCAAGCACTATATGCATCTCTTTTACACTCTGATGTGTAATATAGATAACGATTCATAGAAGTTAAGAGGGTTGGAACACATATGACGTAGCTTTAATGATTAAAGAGACAAAAATGATTATTTCTATCGTTAATAACTTCTAGAATATTTTGAATTGAATAAAAATAATTGGATATTTGAGGTTTTAAACTCAATTTTATCAATATATAGGGCTATTCATTCATTACGTCACATGCAAAAGGAAACGGAGGGGGCCCACAAAGTGTGACGTAACATCTAATTTAAAATTAGACTTCCAAAAAAATAAAAAACCAGACCAAAAAGGAAAATAGGAGTTAAAATATATATGTAAATGTGTCATTACAGAAAAGAGTACAAAAAGTGTGACAAGACGTGACAATAGGAACTGTCACAATTATCACAATGTACAAAAAGGGCAACACCAAATCATGCTAAGAGAATATAACGAAATGCAACACACTCTTTTAATAACTGTCAAACATCAATAAATTATGCAACGAATGTTTACTTTAACTAATGCAAACATTTCTAATATAAGTAGTAACAGTAATGTAATAAAAATGTTAATAGATGTTATAAAAATCTATTATATAATATATGTGAAATAAATAATACATATTTAACAAGTTTAAGCACCAATAAAAAAAAAACATAACCTCAACTTAGTCAATAATTTGCATAATTACTCACGTAGTATGTTGGTGTGTAAACAAGTAAAAGTGGAATCGCAATATCTATTCGCTCATTTACATTTCTCAAACCACTTTCTTTTAATGATTCATTATTTGCTGTATAATATAATAAATAAATATTATAATAATTAAACTAGTTATGACACTTCTACTACGGTATACAAGTACTTCCAGTTATTTTACGGAAGTCCATGATTACTTGTGCAAGCTACCGTAGATGGAACGGGAGTACAAGATATAGGCAACGCTGCTGTCTGTAATATAGCAAAGTATTTTGACATTTCTCGCCTTATTTCTGTTATCAAATAGTTCTTTTTCTAATAGAGATACATCTAAATGAAGGATAAACATATTTAACTGGGCACATACTGGATATAAAACTGTTTTTAGACCATCTTTAGATTGTACGTAATTCTTACGCCTGGGAACCCGGCATAACCTCTTACTTTTTAATTCTTTAATTAATTTAATCCTGTGGTCGCAATTTAAATCTGATTAAATTGTTACCCGTATAAAAACTGCTATCATGACTGTACACTGTATATGATCTTAATTATACAACAACGTATGTCACCAACAATAAATACAGTACAGTGAACAATGCGTACACAAACGAATAAAATGAATATAACTTCAGAATTAGAGAATGTATACAGAAACAATTTCATGAAATTTCTTTTTAATTCCTTAGTGGCAGTGTCAGCCGTTTCATACAGCTGCCCCTTGAGTGTTGACCTGAAGAAAGTAGCCTTGGATGAACTCCGTGAAGATGACAGCCTTCGAACCCAGTGCCTCGAACAATTTAGAGAATGGATCGCTAAGCACCCTCATATAAAAAAATGCCGGACTGGTAAAAACCGTTAAATATCGTTAATAATTTTGAAAATATTTACTAATGTTGATATTTATTTTAGATTCTGTTTTCCTTCTCCGATTTTTACGAACAAAAAAATTCTCTGTTCCCCAGTCTTGTGATATGTTGGAGAAATATTTAACCATCAGGCAACTGTATCCGCAGTGGTTTACTAACCTGGATATTGAAGATCCTGCTTTGAATGAAATCGTAACGAGCGGATATATTGTACCATTACCCCAACGGGATAGCAAAGGAAGAAGAGTGATTCTGTCATGCGCTGGTAAATATAATATGATCTTTTGAAATATTACTCTTTCGTCTACAGCAACGACATCTATAAAGAACTAGCAGAAGTATGGTTTTTGTTAATTTTATTTTACATCAAAAAATTGACAGAAGTATTTCTACCTGAAATTTGATTTTCCGGTTAACTTTAGATTACTTAATATATACATGTGAGTTAGGTACTGTAGCACTGATATAAGTATGTCAACTCGCTTGCTCTCTGCTGCATAACAGAGATAACAATAGGTTTAAGAGGTAGAGAGAATAATAATAATTAGTGAGACACAAATGACTATTTTATTTGTTATTATGTATATTAACATTGTATCTAATTACCAGGACGCTTTGATCCATACAAATATACGTCCACCCAGATGGCCAGGGCTCACAGTTTGGTGGTGGAAGCCCTTTTAGATGACGAACAAAGTCAAGTGTCTGGTTATAGCCACGTGAACGATGAAAGTGGACTTCAAATGGGTCATCTCAGCCTGTGGTCCTTGACGGACATTAAAAATATGTTGCGTTGCATACAGGTAAAGAAATTGTAACATTATTTTTATAGTATATTAAAACTCTACTAAAATGTTTTTAATTTTAGAATTCTACTCCAATGAGACATAAGGAAACTCATCTTATAAATATTCCACCCTTCGCCAATAAATTCATGGAATTCGCTATCTCAATGTTAAGCGATAAGTTGAAGAAACGAGTTATGGTATGTTGATAAAAGATGACGCCAGCGCATATAAAGAAAATAAATTGTATCAATAGGAGGTGACTGTTTTAAATTTACCACCACTCTGCACAAATATGTCTCAGACTTGCAATATTTAATATATGTAATTTAGAGAGTTGGGAAATTATTCATAAAGTGCTATATAGTACTACTAGTCAATAATATACCAGTTATTTTTTAAATTTACCGGGTCTATCCGTTGTCGAAGTATAGATCGAAATCATATTCTTACTTTTATTATTTTATTGGTATAACATTGATTTCATTAGTGTAACTATATTCTGTAAATATTTCCCATATTTATATATTAAATAAATAAAAAGATAAATGTAAATATTTTGATTCTTATAAGATTTATTAACAAAAGAAAACAGTCACCTTCTATTGATACAATATTTTTTTACTAATTGTGTTTGGTTACTTAAAATAATAAATAACATTATCGAATTACAGATGCATAAATCTCTGGATGATCTAAAAATGAACATAGATTCATCTATTTTACCTTTGGAGTACGGTGGTAAAGTACCCTTGGCTGATATGATTGAAGAATTTAAAGAAAAATGTCGTGCACAGAGAGAATCACTTTTAGCGTTGGATAACATGAAAATTGTAATAACAGACAAAAGTATTTTAGAACCGGAAGAAGAAGGCGAACTTGGTTCAGGTGTTAGTGGCAGCTTTAGAAAACTTCAGGTAGATTAAGGGCACAAAGGCAAGCCAAGCTATGGTTCCAATCACATATATATTTAACATAAATAAGTTAATTCAATTTTTAAATTATTATTTTTTATATAAATTAAAAATTTCTAAAAATTAAGCTATTTTAAATAATTTTAAAAGTTTTTAAGAATATAAATTGCTTAATTATGAGCGACCAAAGTAAAATAATTAATCTCTGGACAAAATGCCCTAACATTAATTTTAAGTTAATTTTATTAATACCCCAGTAAACATTTTGGAGTAAATTCTACTTAATTTCTATTACATATCATGAGTTTTTTGTCAGGAACGTGTTCGTTTTCTATTCAGTCGTTCATAGGAAAGGCCCTTTTTATGACCTACAGAGATCGTAACGCCGGTTCACTGCTGAATTAAAAGCGACTCCGGTTTATGATGACCGGAGCTATAAACTTGACACTAGCAGGGATAGTAGGGGTATAAAACTTAATGGAATTCTACTTTTTAGAGTCTGCAAAATATAAATATTTAAATAAAGAAATAAATAGATGTAATCTTTATTACGGATCGTGATTTTTTTAATGAATATTATTCATCTTCAACAATACTCGTTATATTAGTTTTTTACATTGTTTTGGTGATTCAAAAATCCACGATCGGCAGGTCTGCGTTAGGTTTAAAACCTCTGTCTTACCATCGCTAGATACTATCTTCGTTTATATACATTATATTCGGGGATTGAGGGAGATAGCGTGTGCCTATTACCATTAAAGAAATATTTGTTGAAAAAGGATAGCATATACTTTAAACATACTGTACTGAACAAAATACTATACAAGTATACAAGTGTAACGGTGAAAAATATATTTTACTTGTCTAACCGAATCTCGATTCTCTCTCAGTTTGAAATAAATGAGATGAAAGTGAACTTAAAAAAAATATATCCATGTGGGAAAGAAACAGAAATACTTAATGAATGATGTTGGAAAAAGAAAGAATATTATTATGAAAAAATTTTAACAACTAACACAAAATCTGTGACAGGTAGAGAACTTGTAAAGCGTTAGAATAGAATTGTACGAGTGACTCGAACTTCACCAAATAGGGCACTTCACCAAATTGTTTACTGGGACATGATCTTTATTTATCTGTTACTTTTGTATGATTTTAATATAATAGTTTTGAATTATAAGGGGCTGGATCACCCTATCGGATTCTTCTTGAAATGAGTGTTATTTTGATATTGGTAGCACTGCTATTTGATATATAGAAGTCCTATAGAAAAATTTATGTTTAATTTCACTGTTTTAAATGAGCCTAAAGTACTCCAGATAATATGAACAAATATTCTACTTACTTTAATTTATTTAAGAATACATTTGCTTGATATCAGAATTAAGATTAAATTCAATTTAAAAAGATAAAAGTTGGTTTTTAAAATTATTTTGAATAATCAGAATTTTTAAATGTAAACAAAATTATATTTATTCATATAATCTGGTCGTCTGTTTATATATTCTTCTTAATTACTTATAGATTTTTAATTAGTGTACGTATTGATAATACAATTAGTTTAATTTAGTTGTAAGAATCAAATTAGTTGAACTCAACCCTTGGTGGTATGATGTTACCAATACTGCGATTTTTTTCGTAGACTTTAATATATTATATTTATATTTTGTTAAATTTATCAAATTTAATAAAGTTCTTTACATAATACAACTACAAATTATATCACGTGTTATATGCATATTTAATAAAATAACTTTAATTAAAATTCTGTATTTGTTTTATTTTTAAATTAATAAAAGAATAGAAGTGCATGTTACATCTGCGCCTAGAATAGCTGCAACCTAACTTGCACCACATCAATTGGATGAACTTGTACAAATTTGAGTTAAAATTCAAATTCCAATAAATCTAAATTTAAATATAATTACCAAGCAACGAACTGCATCGCCAGATTCCATTTTATCCAGTGCCAATTTGTTATAGATTTTATTTATTTTAGATTCTTTTTTATCAAGTGTAAATTTATCCCAGGTCTTCCCAGTGTAAATCTTTTGCAGATTGTATTCTATCCAGTACAAATTTATCTTAGATTACATTTAATTCAGTGTAAATCTGCTATATTCTAGTATAAAATTGTTAAAGATTGGTTTGAGATTCCCTCGTTGAAGGGCCTATTTTTCTAGAAATGTATACTGGTAAAACTCTACAAAATATTTAAAAAAAACATTTAATTCATGTCATTTAAATACTATATATTCAATTAAATATTTTATAAATTCAGAGTTCAATCCGAATAGGAAAATGAAACTCTTAACAGGAATTAATATTGAATATTATTTAAGTATTACAGTTAAGGAATGGTGAAGGTAATGACAAGATGTGAGATTTTTAATGATAATATATCAAGGTTGATGTTCCTCTTTAGTTTTTCTTCTTCCTGTCCTTTTTGCCGCGCTTACTGTTACGACGCTTATTACTCTTCTTATTCTCTTCCTTAGGCGGAGGTTGTTTATTCTTATTAGAATTCTTTCTCGGTTTCTTAGGAGGAAGCTTAAACACAGATTCCTTTTGAATTTTTCCTAAAATTTAAATAATTATACAGATGAAGCCAAGATACACACTAAATAATAATTCCTATAAATAAAAGGTTTGTATCTAAACTAACCAGTAGCAGCGTAATTTTGAATCAGATAAAGAATAGCGGCAACATGTCTGCATTTAGCAGCCCAAGATTCTTGTCCGATTGAACACTTGCAGGACGCCTGGGCTACTGCATGTAAACGATCATAAATACCAACATGAATTTTGATCAATAATGGCGTACTTCCTCGTTGAAAGACTGATATTATATAAATATCAATCTTGCTAACAAACACTTGCGTATTTGAGATGTATTTTTGAATAGCAAGTGTACGACCATATCGCCTTTCTGCAGATTCCTTTTTTGTTGCGAGAAACCATCGAATAATAAATGTTGAAGTTATAAATCTAAATCTAGTATTTATAACGTCGGTTAACGAAATAAATGGGTTATCATCCAGTTTTGGAAATTCCATTGAACGTGGAAGAGGGTATCCTCCAGGTTGGAACATTAGTTCATTTAAATTATGCTCTTTGCATAATTGTGATAGTTTTAATCTGCAAATTTGTAAAAAGAAATTTATGACATTTTGCTTTGATATTAAATATGCATGTACAGCGACAAAAGTTTAAATGTTGATAATAAAAAAAAACAAATAGTATTTTAAAGACAAAATCCTTAAATTGTCAGAGAAGTAATAGTTATGGTATACCACTTATGAAATAGGATTCTATTTCAAAAGGAATGTCTACCATTACGCATGGCATCATTCAACCTACACAGAATATAAAGTATTTCTAATTTTAAACTTTCTCATTAGACACTAGACGATTTTATTTGAAGATAGAAATAACGATATACAAGGATATTAATTATTATACAACGAGGCCACCGGCCATATTGAAATTTTTGGTAAAAAAGTAAACTAAAAAACCGAATTACAAAAAAATTACAAAAAATTATACGTATTTAATTTTAATTCTATGAGATTTACCCTAAATTAAATATATGTCATCTTACTCTAGGCTAGCTTTCTTGCTATTTGCAGTTTTAGCTGCATCCAACAAAAATTTGTTCTCATATTTTTTGTCCCGGCCTTTGTTGCCGGTTTGGTTCGGCAACATATTTAATATTTTGTTAAAATATTGCACTTAGAAAATAAGATTATCTATCACCTTTGAAAATAATACAATACACTTTTTGAATGCAATTGTTACGAAATGGCATTTATATTAAATGAAATAATTAACATTTACTTTGTTATTAAAGATAAAAAGCTTACTATAATAAATATTTTCGAAAACAATGTTAGTTGGTAAGAAATTTGTATAATTTAAAATTTAAATTCAAATTTTGGAGTACCAATTTATAAAAATATTTTAGTTTAGCTATGCCATCTTCAACTCTTATCCAAAACTAAAAACTATTAACCCTTCATTAGTCAGATTTTTTAATAGATTTTAGGTTATGTTTTCATAAATGTACAAAATTATGATTAAATTATGAGTACCAGGTATATTTTAAAATAAATAGATTAGTACACATTTAAAAATATGCATTCTGTAACGTACTTATAATTACTTCGTATTGTATTGCCAAATTTATTTATGCACTTTGTGCATATAACCTTTTAAGTTATCTACGAATGGCATTTTTGATAGACAGTTCTAAGCCAAGACTAAAATAGATTGATTTTAAAGTTTTATTTCATTATTGGTTTTCAGGTCAATTACATTCAATTGGTGCCCAATTGTATCTTTAATTAACATTTTAGAAGTGCGTGATTTTATTGCTTGACAATGGATGAAGTTTTATTTAGATCATCTCAGCGGCTTGAATCTCTTCAGGTAGGTTTTTCTATTCTAATTAGAAGAAAACTATAATTGATACTATTAATTCATAGAATATACTACTATTTTCGAATATAAATGTGGATTCTTGGCATATTGTCTTGTGTGTGATTCAAAGACTTATCTATGTTGATTTATCAAATATAAATAATTTTAACTTTGTTTGTTCACTTATCATATTTCATAGCTATATCAAATTTTAATTACATCATTGGCTTTGTGTTTATAGTAGTTTGTGTTGCAATATTAACAGAAGTTAATTATTCGATAATAAAAGTGTATTGTTCGAACTGTGTTTTTTTTATTTTCATTGACTTATTATACCAATTTATTTATTTATTACTATTGTTCTAACATTACTGTAATATTTTTTGAATCATTGTTAATAATCATTACATAATTTGACCAACATTTTCAATGGTGTCTTTTATTGTGCTTGTAGTTTCATTGTTAGCACAAGATATATAACAGGTTTGAAATTTTTATGTTCGTCCTTTGAAATAATGGTTTTATTGTCTTTTGATAATTGTAATTTTTGTTTCATGTCTGTCGATGCAATTAGGAGGATTGTAATTAATCTGAAATGTTTGCTAAAAATGTTAAATATTTCTTCTGGTAACAATAAACATTCAATAAATAACGGTATGGCCTAATAATCTCCATTTCTGTACATAATTAGAAGCTCCATTTTTCATATTTTTTATTAGTAGTAAAATATATTAGTTGATGTTAATTTTGGCGTTTTATATTTTGTAATTAAGTACATATAAAACTTTAAAACTCGCTAAAGAAATGAACTTCTCTAACAACATTGAATATAATAAATATTTAACATTATTTTGCTTTTAAATGTGATAGCTTATTTGTTTTTATAAATAATATTTGAATTTGTCCGTGGTACATTCATATGTGCTATTAGTAATAACTTTACGATCAATATATTTAGCTTCAATTTGGAATAGCGAGTCAGAATGCTGCAAATATGATCGAACAGTATTCAGCAACAGGCAGAGAAATGGCGATACAGGTACTTAGAAATAAAACTATGTAAATATTAAATAAATTATACAATTACTAAAGTCGCTGAATCTTCTAGGCATTAAACAGTCCTCGTTCCGAACAAATCCAAAGAGCACTACGTGAATTTGTAGATGTTATGCGTGAATATTTTAATCAAGCAAAAGAAGCAACTTTAGAAATTGTTAATCCAGCAGCAGTTTATGGTCAACTAGCACATATTTTTAAAGATGAACGTAAGAGTATTATATGTTAATTTTAATCAAAACTTACAAATTTTAATTGAAGCATTTTCCAGTGGCAAGAAACAATGCATTTTATTTATGCATGGGACTCACTATTGGAGGTATTGGAGGGGTAATAATTGGTTCTTATTGTGCAACTCCCGCTTTAACACCAAATGTTATGAAAGCTGTGGTAGCCATTTCATATCGTGGCATAGACGTGAGTTAAAATTCATAATATTACATAACATGTTCCACAATATCTGTTTTTAATAAACATTTTACAGACTGTAACATATTCGAGTGCTGTAACAGCTCCACCAGGTATACAAAGAAGTAACGATATTTTAATACGTGTAAAAGCTGCCTGTTTGCAAAGGGTGGATGAAAAAATTGCCTCTGGTTACGCTCGAAATCTTCGTCAAATTTTATGCAGTAACAAAGTACAGTACAATCTTCTTGTATCTGTTACTGATATAAAACTGAAATATATTCCTATTATAATCTTGTCATAACAGACACAATCAGGTTTTCCGGTGGTTTTGGGGAGGTCATGTTCTGGTATTGTGGAGGCAGTGGGTGATACCACACGCTTTGAAATAGGAGATGAGGTATGGGTCGTTTCGCCGCTTTACGGTCCTGGTTTAGCATCAGAGCTTGTACTTGTTCCACAAAATTCTGTTTCAAGAAAACCACGAATAATTGGATTTGAAGGTAATGCTACCAATAATTGATTTCTTTAAAATTGACTTATCTTTAAATAATATTTACGAAAAATATATGGTTTTCAGGGGCTGCTAGTTTACCTTATAGTGGATCTATAGCCCTGATGGCCTTAGAAAGCGCTAATTTAGATGAAAATACATCAATAAATAAACGGTATGAAAAGAATATGTGTATCTATTAAAAATAGTATTCTTTATACGATGTATTCGTAGTAGGGACCGGCAAAATAACGTAACGATATCTGATAATTTAAAAATAACGATTCAAATTATATTTTTTCAATAACCTAACGGTACATTTTTACCGTTATTTAGTTAGCGGTACAGTATAAAACGCATATAGCTTCTCAAATAACATAACTCGTTAACGAAAACGATATTTCAAAATAAAACAACAAGGAAATGAAATTTTTCTTATCGTTATCTCATTACATAAGAAATAATACGGGTTCTGGTGCTGTTACATAACATTAAAAAAACGTTATCATTACAAAAGAGACCGTTACGAAATTGACAAAATATTTTTTGAATCGTTACTTTTACGTTATCAGGTACCTCTACGTAATTTTTCCGGTCCTTGATTCGTAGATGATGAAAATTTTTCTCTTCTAGAATATACATTCAAGGCGGATGTTCACCTGTTGGTTGTGTGCTTGGTCAACTTTTACATCTGTGGAAAGCTAACGTTACTGTATCATGTGCTACACGTGCTATGCCGGTTGCAAAAGCATTAGGTGCTTATTCTAATCGCTGTCTATTAATTCAAATTTATGATAAACTTAAAATAATATACATTTTCTTTTAAATATAATAGGTGCTACTGCAGTTATACCTGCTGTACCAATTGATGAATTTAATATATCATCTACTGGACCTAATCAACTTTTGAAAGAACTTGCTCTTCAAGAACCATTTGACGCTGTTTTTATTACAACAGAAATGGGTTTAAAATTAAATGATTGTAGACAATTTTTAAATAAAGACGGTATTGTTATTGAAACTTTTGAAACCGAACTTTTATCAGATAATTTTGGTTTTGTAATGCAGTGTTTTTATTCTACATGGCTTAAATTAAAACAATTAGTTCAGGTAATATAAATTTTTTTATTTATATCTTTTTTAAATTGTAATAAACTTATTTAATCTATTATTATAGGTATTAACTGGGATAAATGTATATGAAGCTAATGGACAACATTTATGCTATGTAAATTTAGACAAATTAAGTACCCTTGTAGATTCCTCACAACTGCAAACTGTAGTCGACAAAGTAAGTTGTTCATTACAAAAAAGTGTTATGCAAAAGTAAAATAAGAAAAAGTAGTATAATAATATTTTGTTTGTTATAGGTTTTTAGTCCAAATGATTCAGAAACGGCTTTATCACATGTTTGCAGTGATGAATCAATAGGTAACACAGTTATAACATTTCGATAACAAAATAAACATAAATAAACTGTAAAAAAAATAATTAAAATAGATATATTGTGACGTTCGTGCTGTTTTATAAAAATATTTATCAATAAATGTTAATAAGTAGTTCTAAAAACTGAAACTTAGTGTTGCTTCCAATAAATAATATATATGTCTAGTTGATGTGATATTTAACATAATAGTAATTTGTAAAACTAACTAAGCGCCGTTTTTTCACGACTCAGTTAACTAAAGTTTAACTGAGAATTGCAAAAATGGCACTAAATAATCAGATGAAGGTAACATGTATACTCAGTACTTAAGAAAAGCCAATCTTTACCTCCATATTTTGTAAATCCTCCTTACAACTATTTTGACGGTATTGGACGTTTTGTCCACTTACTGATATTTGAAACATTATTAAATATAGATCATTTTATATAACCATTAATAAATTTGTAATATTGAACATCGAATCATTTTTTTTACCACTGTGCCTTACTGTTTCTTTTGTAAACTTCGTCAATAAATTTGTAAATGTTGTAATTTATAATGACGGATCCACACACATGCGTGTCCTTGTACGAATGACACAAGTTCACCAAGAAAATATTCGTGATCACATGATAAATATTTTGTATTCGTGCAAGTGGTGAAAACATTTGTGAATCGTATATTAGGTTGTTTACGAACACGCATGTCTGGACCTGGCGTAATATTAATCTCATACAATATATGTCTTCTATAATTTGAAAAGAAATTTAATATATTTCTGTTTTTAACCAATTAAACAGATTTCGAATGTCACAAATTGTTGTAAATTTACATGTTTGCCAAAAATGTTTCAAAATGTAGTGATATTCTAGACTTTAAGAATTAGTTTATTGTATAACAATAAATTTGTTCATATAGGGAATTGTATTAATTAGTTTTTATTAGTATTAAGACAATAAGAAGATTTACATACGATAAGCTAACCAGGAAACTGCCGACAATACCATTCCTGTTAAACACAACACTTAACATAATATTTTTTACCACGCAATTACCGAAGTTGAACATAATTGTTACATTGTTATTAAGTAAATGCAAAGGATATTAAAAATCTTGTTTTAACATATTAATTTAATATATAACATTATATAATCTTTCACAAAAAGCTTTAATAACATCCGATGACGTAGTTTTATATTGAAAGATAACTTTTGTTATGTAATCTTACATTATACGTATTAAAATGTAACATCTGATAAACCTTAAATGTAAGTAATTGTGTCTAGCGGGTTTTGTCTTATCCATATTCATTATGTGCTATGTTAATTTCAGCCATAAAAATGTTTTTTATCTTTCCGGTTAAAATATTATGTTATTTAATTTATAATAGATAGCATCTTCGATTTTTGCAATGAAATGTGTGTAAACCTACTTATGAATAACAATTTATCGAATATAGTATGTTTTTTTAGCTCTTGTTACATTTCAATATTTTAAAATAAAAAATATATTTTCTCCTAAAATTAATATGTTATGATTATTATAACACCATGATTATTGTGTATCATACTGGTACATCAACAGAAATAAATTTATTCTTTGAACTAATCAAAATTATTAAGCAACTGACAATTATAAAATGATAGCTTTAGAGCATTCTTATATTTTTGAAACAGTTCCTTATAACCACTTAACGTAAATTTATGTATTATTCAAAGTATTGTTTTTTTTATCTAACGTTACATTTGTTATTTACTGAATTTAAACATAATTCTGTTACGTTGCTTTAAATAAATGCATAAGACAATAAAAGTCTTCTAGTAAGATATTAATTTAATATGCAACGTTATCTAATCTTGCATTAAAAGCTTTATCAACGTCAGAAAACATTAATTTAGATAAACAGTTACCTATTGTTACATTCCCTTATGTTACGTTACATATTTTAGCCTAAAAAATGTTACGCAATAAGTGAACTTCTTTATGTTAATAAACCATAAATATATGTAACTGTTTTTAGCGGGTTCAATATCAGAAAATCTTTTATACATTATAATAGATATAACACGATAATTAAACATGCAATAAATGCAAAATGAATTTTAACAGGAAATTGAGTTTCATATTAATATAACAGTCAGTTGAATTCAAAATATAAGAGAACTTTGAAGTGAATAATGTTAATATAAGTAACGTCTTCTAATTTTACTTTTGCTGAATACATTATACTATTTAACTAATTATTATTTTTATTTAATGTCGGCGTATTTACGATTCAAGTTCCATCATTGAATTCCTCCTTGAATATTAACAATTTTTATGGTATTACGGTTTGATATATGTGAACCTAATAAAAGATTAAATATATTTTAATATATTATCAAATAAACGACACCAATATATCAGTGTTCTGGTATCGAACCCAAAGCGTGTATGAACAGTTTCGACCACTTTTAAATCTGGTATTGATATTTTATTCTGAGAAAGTGTTTAGCTCGCGGAATAAATATGTCAAATCAAAAGACAAAACTATTAAATTCTATAAACCTAATATTTTATACTTATAAAATATTTTCGCTAACACCGTTTTCAATATCAGGCACTAATAATACAAAAAAATTAAAAGTTTCACCTATGATACTGTACATTTTGCATAGTTTTATAATAGTTTCTATTTTTAACATATCAATTGTTTGGTTCATGAAAGATGTTGTTTTAAATAATTCTCTCAACGACTTCAAAAAATTATTTTGTGTAATAATAGTTTTACCAATGCCTATTACAATAGTTACTGGAATGTTTGTAATTTTTAAACATCGATATGTTTTACGAAATATATTTGATATTATAATTACTGTTGACCTCACTTTAAAGCAATTAGGAGTTTGTATTTCTTACAATTCTATTAGTAAACTAACTAAGAAATATATATTTGTTTTCTTTTTAAATTTTGTTTTCGCAATGTCCCTTGATTTCAATGCTTATTTTCAGTTCGGTTTTTTCCTAGTAGCACAAAATTTTTCAATAAATATGAACAATTTATTATGCCACATGTTTGCAACACAAATTGTTAATATACTATATTTAGTAACAGAACGGTTTGATTTAATATGTCAGGTTTTAAAGAATTATACTCCCAATAATACTATAACAATCTATAGAGTAAAATGTATTTCGTCGTCACCTTTCTTGTATAATAAGATACATATTTTAAGAAACTTATACAGTAAATTATTTGAAATTTGTGAAAAAGTAAATGAAATATTTTCATTTTTTTTCTTGTTAATTTCTTCATTTTCATTTATGGTTCTTGTAGCGCTTTTATATGAACTTTATGATATTATTTCAAACTCAGAACAAAAATTGATACTGTTTAGTCGATCGTGTTATTGGATTTTAACACGTGGCGCGGAAATTTGCATGGTCGTCTACGCCTGTGAGCAAACTTCAAAAAAGGTAATCATTATTATTACCTAGTTCTGTATTACAGTATAAAATTCAATAACATAATGTTCTATTTACATAGTCTCAGGAATGTTGTCAGCAACTTCATAATATTGATGTCTTAGAAACAGATAAAAAATTAATCTGTGAGGTAAGTTGACAATCTGTGAAAAGAGAATAATTATATTTTGGAAACATTACTTTTTATCTAGTTAATAGTAGCATGGAATATAAAATTGGTATAACGTCCGTAGGATGTGAATTAGATATTTTAACTAAATGTTTTACAGATGCCATATTTTTCTCTTCAACTAATACATCAGAAGGTTCAGTTCTCAGCTTGTGGATTATTTCCAGTAAATTCTACATTAATTTATAATGTAAGTGTATACAATAAATTAAAAAGGAAGCTTCTTATTTGAGTTATATGCTGATTTATTTAACATATTATATTTTTACAGATTGTTGGGGCTGCGGTCACGTACAATATATATTTTATACAATTTAACCAATCGAATTAATCGTTTGTTTGATTGGCAATAATATAAAAATATATTTTTGTTACAACTCGAATATTAAAGAATTTATTATAAGCAAATTTACAGTGGATAGAATGGAAACTGATTTTTGTCACAAAGCGAAGTGATGTTTTTTGATGCCCCTGAATAGACTACTACTACTACTACACGTATATGTGGCAAAGAATCGATTGCGATAGAAATATTTAATTCGAGTAAAGTAAATGAGCGACGACACAGTAGGCGAGAGCATTGATAATGGACGTCAGACTGCTGTAATAAAGCAACGTTCTGCTTTAATACAAGGAATTCTTCTTCTAAGATAAAAAGAATATACAAACAAGAAAGAAATGCAATAGAAGATATCGCAGTGTCAGATCCTAATGCAGCTATTGCTAAAATAAAAACAAATGAACCCAGAAAGATACAAAGAAAAGGTTAACAGAAGATAAATATGTCATTTTAGTTAGATTAGCTAAGCTGAGAAACAGGAAAACAAAAGTTATTTCTACCCATACACGTATTTATAAATTATAAATGTATTGCAAAAGTTTGTAAATGTATTTATTGTTTTGCACTCAAATATATATTGAAAGAAAGTACTAATATGTTGTACGATAATCGTGTTGTATACAAGTTGAAGGAATTCTTGTTACACTAGTTCTATTTCATATTGCAATATATGTTTCTAATAATACATTAACTTTGTACGTGCTTATATTAATTTGTATAGGTAAAGCTATAAGAAATTTATTTACAATTAGTAAATGGGTAAAATATGGGTAAAAATTAAAATAGAATGCATCACGCACTTCATGCTTAATAATCGTGTAGAAAATAAAAATCGTGCTGTTAAAAATATAAACATAATAAATCCATTACAGTTCATGTTGAAGATGAGTCAATATTAATTGTTTTTGTATGAAAGGCGATAGTTTTAGTTAAGCTGTATTTAGAATACTATTTACAACGTTACATAGAATAGAAATTAATAATAAGAATAGGTCTTATCCGTTTAATTATGTCCAATTTTTGTGAAGTTCTGTCTCCATTTTTCACCGTTTGCAAATTATTTGCAATAACTCCAATTTCAACCCAACGTACAGCTAGTGGTGTTAAATTTGTGCTAATAAAATCAAAAATATTACATTTACTACATATTGCTCTTATTACTACAATATTTTACTTACCTATTTTACATAAGTGCTACAACATTCTAAGTCACCCTGATGGTGCTAGTGCTAACAATATTAGATTAGTGGGAGATTTAAATGTGGTTCCAATATTGTTACTAATTATTAGATTAATATTAGTTCTAAACAGAAATATTATTTTTCGAATTTTTGATAGTTTTTACGATGTTGATATTTTGTTTAAATATTTTTCTATTTCTGTAAATCAAAAATTAATTATACGATTTCTTAGAACTTTAATAATTATGCAAATGTTAGCTTTTACTGTTGATTTGTATTTCTTCTTTTATATAGGTTTTGCTAACTTTGGACTTTTCTATGTAGCTTATGCTTTTACCGTACAAATGCTGTATCTTTCTTTCTTCCCATTATTTATTGTGTTGTATCTAGTAAGAGAGCGTATAACTTTAATAATCATTCTATTAAAATACTTTTCCAATAATTTTGACGTTAGCTTACCTTCTAAGAAAATTAATATTCCAATAAATACACCTACATCAAGTAGTAAAATCAGCAAGCTGCTCAAAATTTACGCGAAATTGTATAAAATTTGTGTTGACTTAAACGGCATATACAAGTTTATATTCTTGCTGCTCCCCTTGCTAGTTTTTGAAAGTTGTGTTTTGCGCATGTTTGCTTTATATAAAGAAATTGCATCATCCAATGACGATAATCGCATTCATGTTATTTTATTTTCTTTACTTCGATTTTTATTTCTGTTACGAATCTTTGGACTTTTGTTTGCCGTAGTGAAATTTTGCAGTGATACTTCGCTTATGGTAAGAATACATAAATAATGGGCTTGTGTCCTCATTTTTTAGTGGTCGATTTTTCAATTGTTGATTGAAATTGATGTTGATAAATGTGTATTGGCGTGTCTATTTTATTAAATATCTAAATGTTGACGGAGATATAGCAATTAAAAGTTTGAATTGTAGTTTTAGCGCTAGAAATGGTCGGCCATATTTTTATGACGTGAAATGCATTTTAACGTCAGTTATTTGTTGAGTAGGTCAGTGCTGTAGTAATGTTTTGTAGCTGTTGGTAGTCAAATAATCAAGTCAAGTCAAAGAATAATAAGTTTTTATTTTATTTAACCCTGCTAAGGCAGACATAATTTTGGAATTTTATTGTTCCTTGAAATAGTTTAAATAATATTTGATATTTTGGTATATAAATACATATAGCAGAGAGTTATGAGCTGTAATGTTGGCAGCGATTGTGATGTCACATGCATTTGGAATTTGTACAACGTTGAATCCCTTTAATAATTAAAGAGACAAAATGACTTTTTTAATTGTTAATATCTCTTAACATATAAGGAGTTATTAAAAAATAATTGAACATTTGAGGTTCTAGTAACCCACTTTATCAATATATAGTACACTTTTATAGGTAACGATTCAAATTACATATTATCGATAAGCTAACAGTAGCAAAAATAACATTTTTTAGACTAATGTACAAGGACCAGATCCTTGTTATAATTTGGTATAAAGTTTGATAACGATTTGAAAATTTCATTTCGCTATCGTTACATGTAAGGCTAGAGGTTTTATGTTTTGTTTTGTGGCGTGTTAATAATAATAAATTACAAATTAATATATGTCAGGCACAGATTTGTTGTGTAAATTACTTCTTTTCATCATGCAAACTATAATGATATCTTAATGGAGAATATAAATCAATTTCCCTATCACAATCATGTAATATCTGTTACGATTAGTCGGAGTCTACAGTTTGCTAATAACATCATTCAAATAAATTAACAGTAAAATAAAAAATTAATACATTGTCAGTTATCCGAGAAGCGAACCATGTCTAATTTGTGTGATTCTTTAAAACCCATATTTTACGTTTACAATTTTCTTGCATTAACACCTATTTATATAAAAAATCAAGATGGTATTTCAAAATTTGTACTTATAAAGTCAAAATTTATATTCATTTTACATAGTTTGCTAGTAAATATATTATTTTGTTGCACTATCCCCTGGTTGGACAACATTATCGGTTTTGAAATATCATTGGACAACTTCCAAATGTTTTGTGAATTAAATGGAATGATAATTATATTACAAATATTACGAATAATGTCGTACAAACATCAAAATAAAATAATCAATATTTTAAACAGTATTATTGATATTGATAATAAATTAAAAGAATTTAGTGCTGCCATCGATTACACTCCTGTTAACAAACTTGTAAAAAGATTTCTGTTCATAAGTTTTACTTTGGGATCTACTTATTTAGTAGCCTTGTACCATAGAATGCAAGAATCTAGTGATTTTGTTCTTGTTCTATGGATTACCCTATTTTGTAACGTATATTTATTGTATTTTTATCTCTCGCAAGTGTGTGGTATATTATTCTTGGTCAGAGAGAGGCAAACTATTATTAATAATCATCTAAAGAAATTTTTTAAACATACTAACGTTAAACATAAAGTGTTTCCTGTCTCATCTGGCAATAATTTGTATGGAAATATAATAATCCTTAAAAGAAATTATAGTAAACTTTTTAAAGTGTCTAAAATAGTTAATGAAATGTATTCGCTTGTATTTTTATTGTTATCCATGTACCTATTTCAGATTTTAGTTTCAAAATGTTACTATTCTTATTTGTTACTAAAACAGAAACCCCCAGACGTTGAATCTGTTGTTGTGACTAATTTTTTTACTTGTTCTTATGTTGGTATTTTTTATTTGTTGGTTATGTCCTGTGGCAATACTACTAATCTTGTAAGTATAATTAATTTCAATAGTTTTATTTGGTAAAACAACTGCCCTTACATACCCTAGAACCAAGAACATACTTTTTCTGCAAAGTCTCAGGTTTCATTCTGTACATTTTGGTCCGTATTCAGTGTAAATTTGGGTACAACGGCTCTGTTGCTTTTGGCCATAGTATCTTCGCATAGAATCTGTCCCGAATATACCTGATTTATGTTGATACACTACTCCTAATTTTATGACACAATCTAAAACTATTATTAATGTGTCCTGGATATAAATGGCCCAGAAACACGCTACTCCTGATTGAAAAGCAAATATAAAAACACCAATTAATATAAAGCGAACAAAACTGTGTTTTTTTACAAGCCTAAAAATTAATATCTTTTAGTTTGACAAAATATCAGCTTCCTATTTGTTGTTTATTATTTTCAGGCTCTGAAATGTGGAAAACTTTTACACGATGTGGATGTTAAGCAATATGGAAGAAATTTTAACATAGAGGTATTTATTGAGGTTTTACTTTATAAAGATATATTATATAAAACGGTCTATGATCTGTACAACTAGAGAGAACTATTAAAATGTTGTAAAATATCTAAGAGAGATTTGAAAATGTTTACATTTTAATACTGTACTGTTAATAAGCAAAAGTGTTGCCACATATCAATAATTGTTGTTATATCAGTTATTGAAAAGCTCTGTATCTGTTAATCCGTAATCGGTAAATAAAGTAATAAATATCGATCTCATATTACCAAATTGAATTGTTATAGGTTCCACGCTTTTCGCTACAATTGCTACACCAGCGCATTCACTTTTCAGCGTACGGCTACTTCCCAATTGATTATACCCTTATTTACAATGTAAGTAAAATTGTGTAAAGGAATATGGAAATATTTACTGACTAAACATAGTCACATGTATTAAGTTTTATTTAATGTAAAAAACTCAGAAGAGAAAATCAGCGTGCAACTATATATACACAAATAAATGTGTATGTGGTTGCATACGGATCAGGCATTGTAATCAGTAAACGAATTAAAATTTGAAATGAATCCAAATCCAAGTCGCTTTATGAGCGAATGAACGCTAGTAAAATTAAATTATTAGTACTAGAGTTCAAGTGCACTTTACATTAATTTAACAATACTGTAAAAGAAATATTGTAAAATATACTGTTTTGATAACATCCATCCATTTTATTTTTTGTGTTTAGCGGGTGATATGAACGAATAATATATTAATATAATAGCAATGTACCTCTCTACATACTCTGTAATTATTTTCAGATGGTCGGTGCAATTGTAGTTTATTTAATAATATTAATACAGTTTGATCAAGCATCTCAGAGAAAAGTTTAAATGTCAATTTGATTATATTTGAAATACATATTAAAAATAAAGAAAACTAGAATAAAGACTGGATGTAAATTAAAGTGGAGATTATAAAATTCAGATTAAATTGAGAGTGAAGCATAAAAATATAGCTCCTCCCTATACCTTGAAGACAGGGTAATATATATTTTAATTTTAATGATGCAGATCAGCAATTTAATGTGTATTGGTTATAATCCCATAAAGAATGTGTGAAGAACCATTTCGTCACACATGCTTAGGGCACTCTAGATTAGTCTAAACACTAATTTAAGAGTTCTGAAAAGAACAGCAGCAAAGTGCAAGAAGAGTCGAGCAAGAAGAGTTGAATTAATGCAAGATAAAATTAGGTTTTGAGTGAGAGCTTAACAAATATCGCTAATTGAAGATTATATAAATTTATAGATTGAGTTGCATCCCAAATAAGTCATTAATTAGCAATTAAACGCATTTAAACTAATTAGAAAGTAAAATGAAATAATTAAATGAATTAAACAAATTAATAGTATAATTAATTTTGAAAATAAACGTCGCTTATTATACATGAGAATTTATTTAAAAAAAATAAATCCTTGGAGAATTAATGAAGTATTTTATTTAATGAATATCAATTTTCCCGCTCTTATTATTGATTGTTACCAATTGTTACAAACAGATACATCAGGTAACACAAAATATACGGGTATTTAAATTAGCATCTGTTTTATATCAAGAGTGACAGTTCTTAAGATCAATTAAGTTAAAAATACATATTTAAGAATAAAGTATTGTGTAAAATAGTTATAATTATGTCAATTCCACCCTTATTCCCAAGTTTATCTCCATCTCTCGTAAATCCACTTTGGTTTAATGTTGATAGTCCTTGTGACGATGAAGCAGAAATAGCTTCTCTTGAGCTCGAACATCAATCATGGGCAAGTATAAATATAAAAAAAAACATCTATAGCTAATTCATTACATTTCTTAATATTAAATTAATAATATATAATTATGTATACGTAATACTAAATAGCACCTTTAAAGTTAGGTTAGGTTAGTTACTATGGCGCGTGTTTATCGCGTGTTTGTATTAGAATGGTACATAACCTACCATTCCATAATAAATATACCATAATAAAAGTACTTTATTTATTACTATTATAGTTAAATTCAATTGGCCAAATCAATTTCGATGCTATTCCAATTGGTAAAACAGCAGCAGAACATTTATCTGAAGAAGCAGACACCGACGATGAAGATGGTGAGTTAAAGAAAATCAATCAAGTAATTAGTGGATATACATATATAATTTAAATTGTTATTTGTAGGTAATGATGATAGTGACGACACCGAGAGTCATGATGATGAAGATGAAGAAGACTTAGAGCTTGAGGTTGCTGCTAGAGAATATTCTCCTAGTGAAGGGCCCCGTGGACAACCGCAAAATATTGTTGCTCAACATGTTGTACGCTAATAAATAATTATATGATGCAGGTGTTATATATAATTAATTTATTGGCATAAAAGACAATAAAATAAAAACATGTGTTTTATTATGAATTAATGTTTTATAAATTTATATAGTTTAACTAAGACTCAAACCAAAGATTTCTGTTTAATCGACTATTCCTAGATTACTTGAATAGATGGCGCTAATTATTTCAAAAGTATTGTCTAATCAATTAAGTTTCTGATAAATTTTTTGAAATCAGTTTTGTTATTATCAATCTCAAATTAACAAATGCGTGACTTTGACCTAAATTTTGTACTCGTGTACTCATTACCCTGATATTTAACTCAATATCATCAGTACAAATTCAAGGTTTTACTTCGGTGACCTTCATGTTTGATTTTAGCCTTCCTTATGTGCTAATCTATTTAGCTTTTTAGTTTTCTCTATTAAGCATATGATATTGTACAAGTGTTTTAAACATTTTAATTTATTCAACAGATGTTGTATGCTTTAAACATATTATTCTTTTACTATACTTCTCGCACGCTTATTGCGGAACAATGTTATGTGTGTTGCACATAGATTAGGTTCATCACGTTCATAATATGAAATCTTTATGTGTTGCATGAGCCAGCTGTAAAAAGTACTTACGTTTGACTAGCACCCTTGCATCTCTTTTATAAAACAGATCGCAATTCATAAAAAGGAAGAGTGTGACAACTGATATAGGTATACTTGGTAGGGTTGCCCTTCAAAATAACCTTGCGTTATCCGAGGACGCTTACATTTATTGCGGAAGTCCAAGAAAGGCACGTGTGGAAAATTTTATGCTTAAATATTTAATTTCTTTAGTTTTTTGTACCTACATTCAATTTTTCAACAGCATTTTTTTATAAGGAAACAAATATCTTTGATAATATTATTATTTAGAACAAGAAACCGTCAAAAATGTGATAGGCCTCAAAACCAGGTTCCGTTTAAAGTCTTCTAAGTGCTTTATCTAGCTAGTACATGCACGCATTTTTATAATTTCTTCTTTCGTGTATTTGTCACTAACAAATTGAATCATTTTCAGTAACATATCTTTCTGTTTAAAGAGAAAAACTATTTTTCACATGATAATAATATTGAACCTAAAAAGTTCTTCGCTCCCAGTGTTCTGTGCTGTCTGTATGAGTGGCCTGCCGCATCTCTGCATCCATGTATTTATTGTACATGTGATTATTTTTGCATGTGTGAATCGAGTTGAATGTGCATGTGCATTCGTTATAAGAGTTGAGTGCTTGGTAGGTTTGACACTAGAGTACGTTCACCTCTTCCTGGCCGATGGCCGAGCTGCTCAGCTGTTTTAGACATGACTCCGAAGTACTCAACTCGCCTGAGCCTGTGCCTGTGCCTGTGATGCCAGAGCAATTCACTACAAAACAGAAAGGGATTAGATCTATTGGGTAGATTCCCTAGTTATAAATTCTAAAAATATATACTGTCTCTACCTCAAATTATTTGTCATATTTGGCGCGGACTTATCCTAGAATAAATGTCCGATTTATAAATAAAGGTATGCAAACTGTCGCATATTAGATTTTCTTCTTCTACATCTATATATACTGCAGCTCTGGAAATATTCTGTGTCTATAAACTATAAAACTTTTGGACTCTTTTTTGGTTTTTATTAAGTATCTCGTCATTGGTTATTATCATTATCATTAAGAGGATAAAATTTTGAACAAATTTCACCTTAGCAATTTTTCTCTAAATTTCAATTGTTGATTGAAATTGATGTTAATAAATGTGTATTGACGTGTCTATTTTATTAAATATCTAAATGTTGACGGATATATAGCAATTAAAAATTTGAATTGTAGTTTTAGCGCTAGAAATGGTCGGCCATATTTGTATGACGTGAAATGCATTTTAACGTCAGTTATTTGTTGAGTAGATCAGTGCTGTGGTAATGTTTTGTAGCTGTTGGTAGTCGAAATAATCAAATCAAGTCAAAGAATAATAAGTTTTTATTTTATTTAACCTGTTACGGCTGACATAATAAATAAATAAATTTGTAAATAATATTTGATATATCAATACATATAGCAGAGATTTATAAGCTGTAAGGTTGGACAAAAGCACGCCTTATAGGGCATCAATTCTGCACCCCCTCTGAATAGCAGCCATTCTAATTTTTGTTATTCCAAAGTATAAAGTACTGTGGACATGACATATGCCCTAAAGATAGCAAAACTTAAAACTTAATCTACCTAAATCTTTTTACTATAGTGTTCTTTAAATATAGTCCTTGACATAGCAATATAAATGGGGTATCGTTTTGAAGGACCTCTCAAACGTCTTTAATAAAATACAAGAAAGTGTATCTTAAGGATTTAGAATTTGCAGTAGATTACAATAACCTAAAAAATAAATATTTAGAACCTAGTCAATAGAATGTGCAATATGTTGCGGCTCTGTTCAGAGCCCCGCTGATTCCCGCAAATCGCGAGTAAAGCAAGATCTTCTGAGACCACGCGAGTTGTAAAAGAAAAGTCCTATACACACACATGCATATATATAGTAGAATATTTATGCACGTGTGTGTGAATAAATGTACAAGTCCAGTTTACTATGGAAAAACTTACTACTTCCAACAAAACTAAAATCTTATAACGTATGACCCAAAATAATAATTTCTTTTTGCATTGATTTAAAATCGCACTAATTTCTGTGACTCTTAAAATAATAGACTGGAACTTCTTATTTAGATACCTCTGCAGTTATCAAGACATGCTAAATTTATTTTTAAATAAAACTATGGCATAATCAATAAGAACAAGTAGTAGAATATGTATGTAATGAGTATTATATTGTTATTTCGTCCAAGTAAATTACTCAATGACAAGGTTTGGCTGTTATGTCACCTTTACTATATATGTATACATATTGTACTTTCTATAAATTACAAGGTCATATATCACCAGTTATTACAACTACCTCATTTCTTTTTAGATGAAAATATTTAGATTCATTCTGCAGTGACGCAGCTTTGTATTGTTCAAATATTTTCGCACCGGGAAATTTGCCGTTCCGTAATATTTATGTGATAATATGTATATTTTTTTATATATATTATTTTATATATATTATATATATAGTTTTATCAGGAGAAGTACGAATGCTCTTAATTGAGGGGTAGGGGAGGGGAGTAAGTTTTCAACTTTTTTTTATCCATTTTTGTAAATTTATTTATATTATTGTACAACATATTAAGTTTATTGTGTGAAAATTTGAAGTCGATTGGAGTAAAACTGTCTTTGAAACTTTAAAACTTTTTCTCTAGCTCAAAATCTACTAAACCGATTCTTTTAAAATTTTGCACACTCTTTCTTTATATAAATGCCGAGGTTTGCTGTCGCGTTCTTTTTAATTTTTGGATTTTAACGTATTTTAAAATAGCAAAGTTTCTGATATTTTTCATGAAAAATCGATATTTTGATTTTTGGCGCTATAAAAAATTAAAAAATCAATAAAGAAGAAGAAACTCGACAGGGTTACCTGCAGAAACTTATTAACTAATGAAATCATTTTGGTTTTTCGATTTCAGAAAATCCAGTGGTGGGTTATGAGTGGCACCGTAATGTTACTTTTTCTGGTGACGTCAGCGGAGATTTGCTGTCAATGCCTCATTTCTTGACATTTATTTATGAAAATTTCACAAAGTATTCTCTAAATGTTATTTTATCATGTAGTAATTATAGAAATAATTATATATTAACTGTGTCGTCAAAAAACATTTTCGAAAATATGCTCTTTTTCTATCGTTTTGACATTACCTTCCCCCTTAAGCTTCTCCACCAGTACATTGTAATTCTCTCTTTTTATATTCTTGTTGCTGTACTTTTTGAATACAGTGGCGAGGGTGAATTGATGTGACGGAGAAAAATGTATTCAATAAATATCCTTGTTAAAATAAAATCGGATAGTATGACTAAGATAAGAAATTAGTCGTTCTACACCGGGGCAAACCGCTGGTAAACGATATAAAACTAAACTTCAGTAAACCGTTTCAAACGAGATATCGGCAAAAGATCGATTAACAACGGATTTACATGCAATAGATCGTTAGTCATGGTCATTGACAACGTTAAATATCAAACCCAACCAAAGTCTACCGCGCTGTAAACTTTCTTTTTCATTTTCCAAATTAATGATTTATTCTTCCACGTTTCATTATATTATTATCTACAAAGTTTTTTTTTATAATTTTATTTGATAATAATGGTACAAGAATTCCGTGACTTTTTTATTTAAATTATTTAATTAATTATTACAAAGTCTTAGGTTTAAGTTCTAGCCTAGTGCTAACTTCACCGAGGAGGTAGACTTCGTTTTGCTGTTTTGTTGTTTATTACCAACTGCCAACTGCCAATTCCACTGCACTCTGCAGAGAGCGATGATCGCGGTGTATTCCGTGGTGATTAAACATCAACAAAAGAAAGTTCTGTACCGCAGGCACTACCGCACCACCCCCCTAACCCTGCTTCTGGCTCAGAGCGCGATGACAAAATAGCGAATTATTTAACACAGGCGCGGACTAAAATACTTCATAATTACTATAAATATTATGCAAATTACTTTATTCATTTATTAAATTTTGTAATACTAGAAGCATAATATTACTTTGCTATTTAGTTGGTTAGGTTCTGAATAATAACAAAATTGAGTGTCATTTTTAAAATGTATGAAATCCAGTGGCGAGGGTGTATTGGGATGACAGAGAACTATACATTCTATTCTTTATTAAGATCTTTTTTAAAATTTCTTGTGGACTAAAGTAACTTTTAACATCTCGACCTAATAAATATATAAATTAAATTTATACAAATAAAACGTTTGAGTTCATATTAAATTTTTGGTAAGTGATTCTAATAATAAGTAAAATATATTACAAACGTTTTAGAAAATGCTAAAATAGATTTAATAATTATATGTAAAATTACTATAGTAATATAATGTGAAATTTAAAAAATATATATGTATTAGAATGAAATGATTACTAATTAAACTTTAGTTAATTGTACTTTGTTTTTATAATAAGTTTTATTAAATCTAAATTAATTTTAAGATTTAGCATGTAACATTTTGTATGTATTTAGGTAATAAAAATACCAGTTATTAATGATAACGATTACATTCATTTGTTTAAGCTTAGATTTTATTTGTTCTCTGGAACTATTGTTAAGGTGAAACGATACTTGGCCATTGGCGAAATATAGATGGCGATACTATACAGCAGGTTAAATATTAATCATGTTTTTTTATGTTTAAATCGTTTTATGTAAGTAACTATAAACGTGAATCAAAATCTAAAGCTGCAATTAGTTAGATGAATAACGTATCTACATTTTAAGCTTTCTTCCACTGACTTTTAATGAGTTGCAACCGTAAAAATAAGTTTTGAAAATTAATATTGCTATATTTTATAGTTATATTCCAATTTTTATATGACTGGTAACATTTCTAAGGGTTTGTCATAAATAAAGGTTATAAAATTTAGTATCGCTATCTATATATATAGATAAGAAATAAAATAAGCGAGAAAAAATGGCCAAGTATCGTTTCACCTTAATCTAAGTAGAAAATCTAAGGACTTCACCAAAATAATAGATAAGAATAAAATAGCGAGAAAAAATGGCCAAGTATCGTTTCACCTTAATCTAAGTAGAAAATCTAAGGACTTCACCTTAATCTAACTGACATGGTATAAAAAGGTAATATTTTTTACTTTACGTTATGCTTTCTTATTTACTAAATATAATGGGCTTGTGTCCTATGTCTTAATTTCTATAAAAGTGTACTATATATTGATAAAGTGGGTTACTAGAACCTCAAATGTTCAATTATTTTTTAATAACTCCTTATATGTTAAGAGATATTAACAATTAAAAAAGTCATTTTGTCTCTTTAATTATTAAAGGGATTCAACGTAGTACACATTCCAAATGCATGTGACATCATAACTGCTACCAACCTTACAGCTCATAAATCTCTGCTATATGTATTTATATAACAAAATATCAAATATTATTTACAGCTGTTTCAAGGAACAATAAAATTTCAATATTATGTCTGGCTTAGCAGGGTTAAATAAAATAAAAATTTATTATTCTTTGATTTGACTTGATTATTTGACTACCAACAGCTACAAAACATTATCACAGCACTGACCTACTCAACAAATACCTGACGTGAAAATGCATTTCACGTCATACAAATATGGCCGATTATTTCTAGCGCTAAAACTACAAGTCAAACTTTTAATTGCTATATCTCCGTCAATATTTAGATATTTAATAAAATAGACACGCCAATACACATTTATTAACATCAATTTCAATCAACAATTGAAAAATCGACCACTAAAAAATGAGGACACAAGCCCATTCTGTTACATTTCATTAAATAAATGCAAATGACATTATAAATTTTGCATTGATATATAGTTTAATATTTGAAAACGTAGATTTATGGTGAAAAAGTTACCCTAAAAAATGATATGTAAGAGGTTTGATCAATATATACTTTTATAGGATTAAGATATGGTTCGATTGCATTCTAAATCAAATGCAACCAGTTCGACTCTGACAGAAATAGTTAAACAGTGAAAATAAAAGTGCAAGTAAGATTTAGAAATTTTTGCATAAAATAAAATAATGATTAGATACATGTACAGTCTAATATATAATTTTATGTTTTAAAAAAAAACCAACACTTTATCGAAAGTGAAAGTAATTTTAATATAAAAGTTGTAAAAGTATAGGTTTACTTGTGGACTGGTATTGGTGGCTGGTTTGTTGATGGTTGAACGTACATTTCAAGCTAATTAATATGTTTTTTTTATAATTATTGTATAATTTATACATAAATTATAATATCGTAAACACCACAAATAATTATTGCATAGCACAGTCGTTTCAATGGTTTTAAAAACCTTATTGAAAAAAGCGAAGTGATTGTCATACTGAGTTTATTAGTTTACCCGCGAAATACAAAGTATGGATACTCATGCAATATTTTATAGCGAAACATAGTAATATTTAATCTAAAAGAGTTTATATTTTCCTTAAAATGTGATAATAAAAATACTTAAATCCTTAAAAGAACATAACTGTGAATTTATTTTAAGAAAAGCAGTAAATTAGGGCACAGAATGCTGTAAAGTAGGTAATATTGTTTACGAAGCATGTCATTTTTGTTATGTTAGATAAATCTTAGATATACGTAACTGTGTTTAGCGGGTTTTTATTTAAATAGCAAAGATTTGCATGTGGTGGTTATATTATTTTTAGGTTATAATGATAAAATTTGAATGAATGCAGTGGCGTAGCTAAAAATATAGCTTCCTTATCAAGCATAGAGCCCTTACCTTAATACTTAACACGTAGGGCCCCACCTAGGAAGGCAATTATGACTAGATACAATTTATTTCGGCGAAAAAAATTCAGACTACATTATGAAAAAACGTGCAATTTGCAAATTTAAAAGTCGCGCGGAAAAATCTGCAGTTTAATACAAATTTGCGAATTTTTCCAACGCGATCTTCTTTCGCAGTGTGGTTCTAGTCTATGAAAAAGGCGTCTAGGACATTTTCGTATGAACTAGGACGTCGTATGTAACATCAGGGAGTTAAATATTACAAATTATCAAATGTTTCTTTATTGAAAGTATGTCTCTTTCACTATATCAACAGAAATTTTGACAGATGAATAAATTTGTCATAGATTGTAATGTATTCACTGTGTAAAACTTGATATCCCATGGAATATAAGACAAGTGGCTCATTTACGCCTCCTGCAGACCATAGTACGCAGTTGCATAATGATTTCCTAAGCAAAACAAAACAACTGGACATTTTTGCTTAGCTCGTATGGTTGGAGTTCGTCTTAGATCTGCCAGAACTTCACCGGGTGTTTAATGTTTGTGTATTTTAATGTTTCTAACAGACGGAGACGAGAAGACGAAGACGACAGGCTCAATATAATTGACTAAGACTGCAAGAGCTTAAAATAGAAACACAAATGACCTAATTCTAACTTAGTTTAAGGATCTACTTGTAATAATGCGTGCAGCATCTTGCGCTGCGCGGTGCGGCGTTGCGTGCCCTCTGGTACTTCACTTAAGCAATGCGTTTTGCATTTAGCCGGCTAATATATTAGCTGTATTAGAACACACTGTATGGGCGCATACAAATTAGTTCCTATGTAGCTAAATTAATATATACGAGCATTGGTATGTACAAGTATGCAAATCTTGATTACTTTCTTCGATGTAGTGAGTGTATCATTAAGAACTGACTGTTTAAAATATGCCACCATTTCGCGTAACTGGCGCTTTGTTACTTGGAATTTGACAAGTGTCATCTACAGACATGGGGAATTAGTTATGTAATTATATGCATTTGTTTCTCTTTTAAGGTGAGCGTACACAGGTTCGCACAGCTGACAACAAATGCATCATATTTATGAATCGATTGTGGATTGTGATTTTTGACGACACAGATAATATATAATTATTTCTATAATTACTACATGATAAAATAATATTTAAAGAATACTTTGTGAAATTTTCATAAATAAATATCAAGAAATGAGGCATTGTCAGCGAATCTCCGCTGACGCCACAAATAAAGTTTCATTGTTGTGCCACTCATAACTCATCACTGGATTATTTAAAATCAAAAAACCAAAATGATTTCATTTGTTGATAAGTTTCTGCAGGTAACTCTGTCAAGTTTTTTTATTAATGATATTTCAATTTTTTACAGCACTTAGAAGTGAAAATACCGATTTTTCATCAACTTTGTTATTTTAAAATACGTTAAAATTAAAAGAAAAACTCGGCAGTGCTACCTCGGTATTTATGTAAAGAAAGAGTGTGCAAAATTTCTAAAGGATCGCTGTAGTAGATTTTGAGTTAGAGAGGGCATCGACTCTGAAAAAGCTAAGTGTGAGAAAAACGTGTTTAAATGTTTCAAAGAAAGATGAAACCAGACCAGAGAGGTAAAGACATAAAACTCTATATCTCCGACAGTTTTTCTCCAATCGACTTCAAATTTTCACACAATAAACTTAATATGTTGTACATTATTACGAAAAAAGAAAAAAATTGAAACCCTAAACCTTAATAATTGAGAGATACGATAAATCGAACGCTTATTTTAAAATGATATAACCGAGTCAGCGTTTTAATACTGGAGCAACTGTTCCATTCATAAGATATTTATGTCCACGCATGTTAAATTAATATATTAGTCATACTATGAAATTTTTTGGCGCCATTTCTTATACAAAAGATATTTTTTAAGAATATTCTTCTGAGTATTCAGATACATAATATGTAGACCTCGATGCTAGGACTTGTTTCTTTTTTAAATCATTATTTGCAAATCAGCATAGTTTCACGGCCTCCCTGCCTGCCTCCTGGCCCCTCTCCATTCTGCACGATGCTGTCGATGGCCCGGTCTATGGTCTCTGGTTTCTGGTCCCTGGATCTAACGTCGTTGTAATTCGTTTGTTTTTCTCGTTTAAAACTCTACACTGTGTGTTAGATATTAGATTAGACATTTGAACATTTCATTTTGAATGACTGCCTTGAACACAACAACTCAAGGCTGTATTCAAATAAAAGTGCCATGATCTCAAGGTCACAAGAAACACACAAAAACTGTTAAATGGATTCTGAAAAATACCAAAATGTGATTCAACGCTAGAACATTAGTAAAGTTATATTTTTAGGTTAGTTTTATTTGCTAGTTATTCGATGTAATCGATAAAAGTTGTATCAATAAGAGGTGAATGTTTTAAAATTGCCGCCATTTTGCACTAGTGTCACTTTGACACTTGAAATTTGCTATGTGTAGTCTAGAGACATGGGAAATTTGTTATAGAACGCTTCACAGTACAACAACGCTCACAAATCATGATAATGACCTGCTGAACACAAAACACAAACTCATTTATTATTTAATGTAATATATTTCTTACCTAATGTTAGATTTATTAATCACCGAAATTGGACTATATTTTGTTATATAGCCATTAAATAAATTCATGTGTCTCTCTGTCCCCCTCCCCCCTCTAATTCAGTGTTGAATTCGCCTAAATATATTTACTGAGTACAGTATCAACAGAGAAAATACTAATTAGTACATTCAGCAAACGTAACATTTTGTACTTAATATTGTGATATACTTTTTCTACGACTACGACTCCACCGTGAAGTCTCAGAGCTCGGTGTCGGTGCAGTTGTAGCGAGTTTAAACCTTCGATGATTCCTGCCTTATTATATTTTACAATATTTATATTTTACGCCGGGCAACACCGGGTAGGTTAACAGTTTCGTCAAAATTAATTCAATAAGCTTTATCTCTTAGATAAGATCAACACAAAAGAAAACAAACGTAACGTAGTGTAATTAATTCTATTCATTAAGTTTAGCGAGGATTTGTCAAAATCAAAAACACTTTCAATAGCATTTTTAATTATTGCGTATTTAATCGTAGATAATCGTACAGGTTGGTTCATGTTCATGCACTCGTAAATGGACGAGGAAGTGAGACAATAGTATTTTTGCGCTTGCGTCACACTCGCGTAGCGTAAGCTAACGGCACGGTAGAGCATGCTATGGCAGTGGAAGTCGAAGTTCTCTGTGTGCTTGCTTACACACAGAACATCTAAACTCTTTAGTATGTGTTCGAACATCGCAAAGTGCGGTTATGTCAATTTCGCGAGTGGAAATGTAAAACATGTGCCTTGTTATTACTAAAATAATACAAGTGGTTTATTTTTTTATGACAACTTTAATCTTATTTGAACTATCATAGTGTTATTTATTAAACAATTATTACTGTTTTAATTACTTTATTACATTGTGTGACATTTGTGGAATATGTGCATGTGATTTTTTTTGTGTTTCAATTTTTATTTTGACATATATTGTTGTGCAATTCTTGGATTATTTAAGCTGGATAAGTACAGAACGTTTCTTTTTAAAAGTAAGTTGAATTATTTATCTAATTTTTTTGTTGACAAAACCTACATCAAGTTTTATAACATTTTCAAAAGAACCACCAATCATTTTTCAAATTTAAATTGTTGTGTTTTGTATTTTATTTGAATGAATATCAAATCATAATAACTAATTGTTTATGTTCATGCTGATATATTTGATAAATAGTTTTTAAAAGAGAATAACACAATCAAATTAAATTTATTTAAAGTCAAAATATTCTAACCCTACTTTGTCAATTTTTTGTGTAGCACCTATTGTATAAATGTTGAATGTGTTGTACTAAATAAATAATAATGTTTTCATATGTAATATTAACAGAATGCACGAAAAATAGTTATCGTATGACTATACACAAAGTGCAAAGAGTATTTCAAATTATTTACTTAAATATAAATTGCTTAGAAAATACTTGTAGTTCCAATATTGGATAATATAGATTAGGATATATATATTTCTGTATTAATTAACAAAAATTGACATCTATGTAGAATGTTGTATTTATTGAATTGAATTTCGATATTAAACGAGAAATATTAACTGCTTTATTGATTTTTCGAACGTGCTCTATGTAATAAATTAATTGCGTATTAATTTTCTATTCGATGTGATTTGTTGTCTTTGTTTTTCTTGCAGTTTTGTTGTATTTCTGTTGCATTTGGCAATCTGTTAATTTTATACTCAGTTTCGATATTTCGAATTAGCTTTATACTATTGTAGGAAGTGCAGTTCTCCATCTGATTATATTACAATATGCTTTTTGGAATAATTCTGCTGCATTTCATATTGTCAAAATGTTTTACTGAAATTTGTAGGAGTTACGTAGTTTTTTTGTGTCTTTTTAAGCCATTAAATTTTTCTGATATATCTGTGGCATTCCTTACAATATTTAACCAAAGTAATACTTAATAATAACCTAATAAACAACAACAATACGGTCCAATTTAACACTTTAGGCTACTTAAGGGTACTACGGTATTCAAAATTAATTTCTGGAATTAAATTAAAATTGATAATGATATTCCAATATCTTATTATTTCTTCTTAGTTGCTTTTTAGTTTTATATAATTTTAATTATTTCCAAGTCAGTTCTTAAACGACCAAATTGTTGCAGTAAAATTGAGAAATTGGATTCTGACATTTCTTGAAATTCACAGTTGTGCTGTCAAAATTTGCACAAGTACTAATAAATCTCTATCTTTGTCATACATATTTTCCTTAATGACTGAAAACGGAAATGTGTAAATTTTGTCATGAATCATGGGTGAACCGAACGGAAGTCCTGTTTTCCGTTTATTTCGGTAAACCGAAAACAATAATTTTGGTTACCGGTTTTATGTACTGTGTTTTCTAAATTGTCACATATTTGAGGAATGATAACTATACCTAATAATATTTCATTTCATACAAAATAGACTTTTTAAGATTCTATTAAAACGGTCTAGCTAAAAGTTTTATGATTATCTTAATGGGAATTAAGGTAGATTTATTTTTCGGAAAATAGTAAAATAGGTAACTAAACGGTATATATTAGGTAACATTGTTTATGCAACAGGTAACTTTTGTTATCTTAGATAAAACTTAAGTACAAGTAACTGTATTTATCGGATAATTGATATTAAGTACATATTGTGTCATTGAGATTTGAGAGAAGTGGATTCAATCATCTCTAATTAGTTGAATAATTGTTAAATTATTCACATTAATAAGCGCGCTACACGTAGTTTTAATCTTTTACATATTATGATATTTGAAAATAAAAATGTTTTTTTGCATGAATCACAAAAAAACAGCAAAATCAATTTTTAATTTATACGGATGGACGAAGTAGTTAGGTCGTAGACTCTAACACTCAACTATGTTCGGGTCCGGATTCAATTCCCGAAGATGGAATGGATTTATTCCATGACTGGCAGTGAAATAAATTCATCAACTGATAAATAAATAAAAAAATCTATAAAACACACAATTATTGTATTAGAATTAACAGTCAGTGAGGTCGGGTCATAATGACCCATGATGTTTTCAAACGCGATAAGAAGTTCCTAATATTACTCGTTTTTTCTTAAATTAAAACTTTAAATTATCTTGAAACGTTAGAAATCAGATACTGTTCAATATCCGGGTCATCTTGACCCACCATTCAGTTGTTGTACTAATTTTCTTTCATACTGACGCAGTGTTAATGCGAGATATAACCTAGCTATTGAAATCGCAGTAATATAAAAAAAAAATTATTTGAATAACAACAGACTGAATAATTTTGATTTTAAGTTTCTACTTTTCATATTTGTGATTTTATTCTTCATGAAAATTGAAAACTTATATATATGCTACATTTTTCACTCCTTCTTGAATCTTCATACTCCGTTTTAGACCTGAAGATAGAAAGTGCAATGAGACAATAATAAATTCCAACTTAAATCAAAATTAATTAATTCCAACTAGGAAACTAAAGCGATCCTATAAGTCTATTGTATACACGAGTTTGTTTACTCATAGCACAACAAATTATCATGTATTCACTCAATTTTTAATTGTTATTATAATAAAAATGTAAACACAATGAAAAAACTATAAAAGAAAAAAAAAACAAAAGTTCTGGTAACGAATAGAGTATGGTGTTTTTTTCTATTTCATTTTTCTGTTGAAAGTAAAAGTTGATCGCTTAAAAGAAAACTGATTCCAGTTCTGAACAAGCAGCACTTACCTATGGCATACCTAACTTTCTACACCATCGAATGTAAAACTGTGGGTTGCGTGATTACGTAAACATTTTATTAGATTCTAATTTATTTGTAATTCATATTCATTAATTTATTTTATGAAACATTTGCTTTAAATTGGTTTTTCATGGCAGAATGTTCGAAAGCGATAATTTATCATGAAGGATATGTTTGAACGAGTTGACTTCTTGGACAAAATAGATATTTTCTGGGCTTAGGTGGGCATTTATTAGGCTGTGGTGATTTCCAACACAAGATTGACCATAAGAAAAGAAATTTATGCAGTTGCAGGTTTTGTTTTCTATTACGTTGCTGTCCTCTATATTTTATCGTATTCTACTGTAAAAAATATAATCTTGTGTTTGTATTAAAAACAGGTTTAGGGTTAATTTTATGCACTATCTATTGATGAGAGTAAAGCCTCATTCTCACCTAATCTTTTAATGTTTATTTATTATTTTGTATATACTAAACTACTACTAATACGTCAGTAATATGCTAACCGCTTTACAAATAAACCTGTTATAACATTTATACCAGGTATAAAGCCCGTCGCCGAACAGTCATATTATCAGTTTATACCTGGTATAAGTTTTATAACAGGTTTGTTTGTAAGGCGGATATAGTATAAGTCAGTATCTTTAATATAATTAGTATCTTTAATACACAAATTTAAACTTACATTTAAGATTAAAACATTAAATTAAGACTAATACTCAGTATATGTCAATTCTGTCAATTTGTTTAGTATGGAAATGGGCATACAATTTTTGTAAAACTTATTTCCAGGTAGAGAACGTAACTCTAATAAATTAACTTGTAGTAAACTACCACTGCAATACAAATTCTATATGAAAAGTAGAAAATAAACCTTAGAATTAGCTTGTAGAAAGCTAGAAAGTGTGAATCTAGCACTGCAAGACAATTTTTATGTGTTGCTTCTGATTTTTAATTAAAAAATAAGTCGACAATTAAACATAAAAAGCAAGTATTATCGTGTTATAATGAAACTCCATAAAGGAGCAAAATGAGTGTGGAACTGTAAAATACTGTATCAGGATTATTCTACACTCCAGTGCAGAACCGTTAAAAAATCAGTAAGAGGTTGCTGGTGATGTTAAATAATATCAAAAAAAATTGTTTTAAATTTTGAAATGAATATTTTTCAAACATTGAATCGAAAATAGGTCACTTAAAAACAATATTATTTTATTTAATGATTCAACTAGGTCGTCCTTTATTAAATAATGTCAATAATTATGCAAGAATTGATTATATAAAAATAATAAAGTAAATATAGTAATTGCAATGTCACAATTAGCTGAATGGCAAAACAGTTAGTAAAATAAAAATAAATGATTGCAGATATTGTTTGGATAGTTGCGGAACATGTTTGCACTTGTAATAAACAATTGTTTCTTATAAATAATATTCTAATGGTGGGCATGTGTGTAATGTTTAAGAAAATGGAAAAGCTTTATCATTTGTTCATATTTGTTTTGTATTACCTCGAAAACAGAAAGAAGGAGCTAAGAAATCTACATTCTGCTACTTTGTAAAATATGGATTTGTTACGTAGGCGTTATTTTTGAAATTTTTATAAAAGAAAATTGTCAGGTTTTTTATTATATATTATACTTAGGTGTACTACAGACCAGGGCTGTTGAGTCGATAAAAACATCTGACTGAATTGAAGTTCGACTCTGATCAAACTAAATACAGAGAGTGGGTGTTTCAAATATAGCGGTTATTTTAAACAACGGAAAAACGTAATATTTTATGAAAAGTGGTGACATTTTTATTTTAATCCAAAGTACAAACTCTGAGGTTAATAATGAAACACAATATCTGCTAAATATCGCCCCAATGATGGTTGAATACTAACAGCTCTAATTGAAAGAAATGATTCAAAATTTGATCTCTAAATTTCATTTTATTTACTGTAAATTTGTTATAGACTTATCACAGAATTATTACTTTTACTTATCATAATTCTATTTATCCAGTGTTAATTTATTTTAGACTTCATAGCTTTGTTAAAGTTTAATTTAGGGTTTTTTCTTCAAAGTGCGAATTGCTTATTTTTATCAAAGGATAATATACTTTAATTTGAGTTGTAAACAATATATTAAATTATAGAAATATGTATGGTACACTCTTAGAAAAAACTTTATAATTTTAGAACATTTTTAAAGTATATTTTAGAACCAGATATTGACAAAAATTCAGAGGCATTTTAATAGAACTGTTTAATAAATTCAGACAAAAATTCATCTTAAAAAAATATTAATAACCGGTTCTTAATTTTAATACATATTTGTCTATTAAATTTGTATTAAAATTAAGAACATTTTTAACGGTGGTACATACTGATAAAGTAAACTGTGAGAATCTCAAATGTGATCTTTTTAAATCGTCGCAATATATAGAAGTATAGTCATTTAAGAAATTATGTTAATTAAACAGCCAAATATTAAGGAAACATTTAATGTTATATCCACCCTTACGCTCTAATTTGGAATTAAAAATCTATCTTCCTCTCGTTTATACACATTCTCTCTTCTCTTTCTTCTTACTTCCGCCACCCATACTCTTCCTTCCATATTTTCTTGCAATATCTCCTCCAAACTTATTCCTCATTGCAATTTGTTTCGACACCTATTCTTAATGTGCTTCAATTTCTCCTCTTCCTTCCCTCACATCTCCTATGTTATGTCCCCCTCGTCCCCTATTCACTTTTTTCATTAACTTGCGATCATTTTCCTTACTTATTTCTTCACCTTATTTAATTATTATTTTATTCAAGTTATTATTTAAATGATTTTGTAAAGGTAATAGAAAATTATTTTCTCCACTGTGCGCTGTTCTAGTAGAAGTCAGCCCTGCTCTAGAATATTTGTAAAGGTAACTTAGATACGTATAAAACAAGTTCAGTAATGTTTGATATTTTACGATACGTAATTAAATTTTTTATCATTATAATTTTAATTGTTAGTAAATCGATTAAGTAAATTGAAATGTATCTAATCTTAAAATAATTGTTGATTTGTACCTACATAATCAATAAAATTTCTTAAAATTTAATTAAAATTAATCGAATAAATAACTTTAATTCAATTGAATTCAGGTTTATTGACTTTCTCGCTTTCTCCTTAATTCTAACAGTACCATAATGTAATGTAATGTAACATAATGTAATAGTGGTAGTAATAGTAAGAGCTTTAGAACAATTATTATTTTTATTTACATTAATCGTATTAATGAACGAACACAAACAATAGAGCTAATGTAGTGTTCGTTAAAAATCGCGAATGTGGAGGTAAAACTGTAAGCGTTCAAATCAGCGCCAAGCACAGAGCAATTGTTGTTAGTACAGGTGACCACCACTGCATATTGCAAGCGCTGCAGTCTGTTTTATTGATATAAGTACTACGGCTTTAAATTGCACTAGAAATATTCAATATATAAAATTAAATAAGTATTAATCAGAGACTTAGAACCGAAATTATTTTGTTTTCGTGTATCATAATAAAATTTTGTTCATAAAACTTTTTTTTTATTCAAATAGTGATCTATGTAGTCAGTGCCGCCGCTGTCACTTTTTTTATAATATTTCATTCTGTTCTATTCAATCAACCCATGTATAAAATAATCCTTGTGGTATGCTAGCAAGTATGAACAATTTCGTATGAAATTTCTCAGGAAATTAAAAAACAAACTTTGGTATTAGCTTGTGGCAAACTGGCATTGCAATAATTTTCTACCTGTGTAAGACAATTTTAAATATCTGTAAATAAATAAACCTTCAAAATATACACTTTAAATATAGTTTATCAATAACAAATAATATAAAAATTGCCACAGAGAATTGATTACTGAGATTGTTTCATTTTTTTTAGAGCTTTTTTGAAAGCTTATTTTATAGTGGTGGAACCGCCGGATACCGCAATGAAAAATTCAAACTTGAATTAGGATATAGTTAAGCTTACAAAAGATACGATGTTCTCGTAATATTAGGTGATGTAAGCTCGACGATTTAGAGAATTATATATATATATATATATATATATATATATATATATATATATATATATATATATATATATATATATATATATATATATATATATATATATATATATATATATATATATATATATATATATATATATATATATTACTTTAATATGTAACATTATATAATCATTTTTTATTTATGTCACGAAATGTAAATATATCTCAAACGATATTTTTTTAAATATGTAATCTACCATTATACAAACTTAAAATGCAATGGCAATAAAATGGTCGAAAGATTCCCAGTAAACATTTTGGAGTAAATTCTACTTAATTTATATTACATATCATGAGTTTTTTGTCTGGAACGTGTTCGTTTTCTATTCAGTCGTTCATAGGAAAGGCCCTTTTTATGTGCTACAGAGATCGCAACGACGGTTCACTGCTGAATTAAAAGCGGAGTAGGTTTATGATTTATGACCGGAGTTATAAACTTGAAACTGGCAGGGGTATAAAACTTAATTGAATTCTACATTTTAGAGTCTGCAAAATATAAATATTTAAATGAAGAAATAAATAGATGTAATCTTTAGTATGGATCGTGATTTTTTTAATGAATATTATTCATCTTCAACAATACTCGTTATATTAGTTTTTTACATTGTTTTGGTGATTCAAAAATCCACGATCGGCAGGTCTGCGTTAGGTTTAAAACCTCTGTCTTACCATCGCTAGATTCTATCTTCGTTTATATACATTATATTCGAGGATTGAGGGAGATAGCGTCTGTCTATTACCGTTAAAGAAATATTTGTTGAAAAAGGATAGCATATACTTTAAACATCTGTACAGAACGAAATATTATACAAGTATACCAAGTGTAACGGTGAAAAATATATTTTACTTGTCTAACGCATCTCGTTTCTCTCTCACTTTGGAATAAATGAAATGAATGTGAATTTAAAAAAAATATATCCATGTGGGAAAGAAACAGAAATACTTAATGAATGATGTTGGAAAAAGAAAGAATATTATTATGAAAAACTAACACAAAATCTGTGACAGGTAGAGAACTTGTAAAGCGTTAGAATAGAATTGTACGAGTGACTCGAACTTCACCAAATAGGGCACTTCACCAAATTGTTTACTGGGTTATATAGTTGACACGTTAGTTTTGTGTTTTCGGGTTCGAATTGTTATGTACACTTTTTAATGTAATATAAACCTTAAATAAATGTAAATGTATATATGTAGTTACTTATGGAATATTTTCTGATTTTAGATGTATTATTATAATAAATAATGAATATTTATATTACAATCTGACGTAAACAATAATTTTAGATAAATTTAGCAACAACACAAGGTCTTGTCAATAAAATAATGAGCCTGCAATACGTTAATAATTATTATTACAAATTCATTTGTGTATGTTGTTCATGCAGACCTTCTGGACCACGGCTACTGGTCCGGGATACATTTGTTAATAATTTTATTATTTTTATCTGACCGACGATCTAAATGTTAATATAGTTGTGAAATATATTTAAAAAGAAATATGATAAACTGCGCATCCGTATTAATCTTGTGAAGTATGTTAGAGGAGGCCAAAAGGAACAAATTTAATTTGCTATAGGTTTCGAGATATCAGTGTTTGTTTTTAATTTACTTCTTGTTTGCTAATCTTAAATTTTATTGTAGTAATTGTGAATCAGCTAAACATAGTTAAATATATTTTAACAAGTTTAAATTTTCCATAAAAAGTTATATAAAGAATATATAACTATTTTTATTTAATATTTATTTGAGTGCATCAACTTTCAAAAGTTATTAGCACTTAAAACAATATATACATTTACAATACATAATTTTCAACTTATAGATACGAGTATGTTTATTTGAAATAAAGAGATTAAATTAGTTTTTTGATAAAGTCAATAAGGTTTTTCAGACTTTCCCTGACTTGTCTATGCGATGATTACCTTGAGTATCGAAGAATAATATGATTTACCGTTAGTGGGCAGTTACATTGTTAGAATATATAATTTAATTACTCTGTTACAAAATTACGAAAGTAGACATTAAACTGCCCTCTAAATACAATAAAAGTAAACCCATGTATTATTTAAGGCAATACACATTACGTTTTGTTATTTACCTAAGTATAACATAATTCTGTTACATTGTCATAAAATTTATGCAAAAGACGTTAAAAATATATTAGTTATAATATAATTTTATATAAAAAGCTTCATTAACGTCACAAAAGTAAATTAATTTCGATAAAAGTTCGTTTTTTGTTTGTCTTTAAAACTATAAGTTCCACAAAATTTTTGTGAAGAGCTTTTTTGTGGATAATAATATTATCTACAACTTTTGCTGTAGTACTGCTACAATATTACACTCTGTTCATTACGTCACCTAATTTAAGATTTATTTTTGTTCACAACTTTTTTATTGTAAAAGTTATAACAATAAGTAATAAATAAAATTATTATCTTACAAAAAAGCTCGTTTATAAAACTGAGAGCATATTACTCGTAATTTAATATCGCTGCTAGGCAAGAGGCGTCGCATATCCTAACGCTGACTCTGCTATTAAGAAAGAAAGCCTTCTTAATTATCCGGTAATCTTTTACACGTAATTAATAAATTTATTTCACAATCGTAGCGCGCGGGCCGTGAATACTACGCGAACTGATTTTATCTTCTACTAATGAATATTTATAAATATGTATACAAATTTAATTTAATTTTATATATTTTATTTAAATTATCTTTACATGTTCTTGGATTCCCTTATGAGCTGTATACACCCCGCGCCACACTTCCCTTCCCCCGCTCAATTTGTTTCGACGAATTTAGTATTGTTTGGGGGCCACTTTGTGACCCCGGTTTTACATCGCGCGGGTCTAATCTTCTAAACATGATATTGTTGCCAAAACTAGGTGACCTACATTTATAATTTTGGTTTAAAATTCAAAGGCCTTAAAGTAGCAGAAGGCAGTCATTACCTTTGCGTTCCACTAGTTGAAAGGCGTATCCTTCTTTGTTGTATTCTTCATCTTTGTTGTCCCATCCTATATATAGATTCTATATCATCCGTGGAGCGATGTTTGTAGTCACGTGACCGAATGGTTGTCACGTGATTGATTCTATATTCTGCACCAGTTGCTCTCAATCTTTACAAAGTCATGGTTAAAATTTGCTTTGCGCATTGCGTCGTTAGTAATTGAACTTGGGGTTAGTATATACAAACATATACCTTATCAAAATAATTTATAATCAAAAGAACTTGTTCAAAAGAGAACCACATATCGGTAAGGCATTTTATTCTTCGCTGCTCAAGAACAGACAAGACTGTAATATACCTGAGGATTATAGGCAGATATTTGAAAGCTGCGGAAGTCTGAAAAACCTTATTGAGTTTATCAATAAAACTGATTCAATCTCTTTATTAAGTACCCATACTCGTGTCTATAAATGTAAATTATGTATTGTAAATGATTATAAATTTATATATATTGTTTTAAGTGTTAATAACTGTTGAAAGATGATTCACTCAAATACACATTAAAAAAAATTGTATTTGTTAACACAATAAGTAAAATAATTTTTGTAAGAATAGAACTTTTTCCAGCTGTCGGGTTTTAATATTTCAGCAACATTTGGTCTTACATTTGACACAGGCAGTGCTGGTAATTAGCTGGCTAATTAGTTTTCCGTGTCTGAATAGATCTCACCATAAATTCAATTTAGTTCAGTTAAAATTTGTGTAATTTTCTTTTCAGTTTTTCTTTAAAACCTTAAATATATGTAACTGAGTTTGGCGATTATTTTTCACATTTAAGGAACCAAACAACTTGCAAATTTTTCTTGGAATAAAACACAACTTTGTCTTTAGTTTGCATTTTAGAAACTATATAAAGAGGTACATTTATTTATAAGTTTTGTTATTAACATTAATAGTTTATCGTATAATCAATAAATTTTCACGAGTTTCGCTGAACACCGGTTGAGAACCAGTGATATTCAGTCTGCAGTATTGTATCTATAGAGTGCACAGGTCCTGCGTTGACCCAGGTCATGGTAGACATCCGTTATCACTAACCAAATATCAATTTAACCATTTAAAAGATAAGAATAGCATTTTTAAATATTTTAGATATTTATTGTTATCACAATCTGTAAAAAAAAGCACAAAGCGAGGTTTGTAATTTAAAAATATTTTTTCCGTAAGTTGGTAGCACATTACTCAATTACTATGCACAATATGAGTAAGATCAGTTAATCCGTTAGTTTAGAACAGCTAGTTGAATCAGTTGATTTCAGTAGTGCATACCGATAACAATTATGCAATATTTCTCGGTTTTCGAGATATCGGTGTTTGTTAAATGTTTAACCATTTCGGCTACGATGTCAACTAATTAAATATTCATTACTATTCTTTGTTTACACCGCAATGTACTTAGTAGCTAGATTTACATCAATATCTATAATAAATATAATCTTGTTGTCTCGTACTATACGACATTTGTTTAAATCATTCGATTCTGTATTATAAATTAATACAAATAAAATACGTATTAAACGCACGTAAATACACACACACACACACACACACACACACACACACACACACACACACACACACAGCACGACACAAGTATAAGTAAATTGAACGTCGAGTCGTAAGCTAACCTTCTGCATGAGCGAAAATGTTTCCTTCAAAATAAATTGTCAATGTAAATAGTTTATTATGTATCAGCGGTACAATATAGCACAAAAGTTTATCTTAATTAATTTTTGAAGTAAATAATTGATAATCTTGTGACTGTAAATTAAGTTTCCTGGCGGTGTAATGCTTAAGTTCGTTTCAAGCCGGCTCCAAACGCTGCGGTTCACGTTTGATTTAAATGGTTGTGCGTCAAATATTAGAAGATTAACATGACAAGTTTTCTACTACACGGTGTAACTAATGTTTGATCCGAATGATTTATTTATTTTATTAATTTGTTGATATTATTGACACTGACACTGTTTAACAAAAACTTTCAAGTAAATAAAGAAACTTTCAAGTATAAAAACTTCCATTGTTGGACGATTCGTGCAGCAGTACATGACATGTGGATCAAGTGTGACCGACAACAGCCCAAACTTCTTCCAACATGAACGTTGGACACACTTAGTTCCAGCATCGCCCACACGATGCGTCCAACCATCAAGCGTCTAACGTTGGAAGGTGCATACATACAAATAAGAGCGCCGGACATATTGAAAATCGGAGCAAGACTTATTTAGCAATGTTAAACAAGAGCTCTCGTTTATTGTAGTAAAGGTAAAAATACTTGCATAAATAACAATTGATCAGGAATTAATATTCATTGCAGGTGATTCATTATTATAACAAAAAAAAAACAATAAAAGCGTGTGGCTTAGAAAAGGTCACACATTTGTTATTCAGATAATCAATTTCTGATACGTTTTCATAATTTTTGTGCCTTTCAATTGACAGTGGACTATTGAGCAATGAACACATGTGTTTGGCACATTCTATGCACCGTACTCAGTACCTCTCTGATGCTAATCGGAGTTTCATTAATTGCTGTTGTTAATTGCCTATTAATGGAAATAATTGCATACATAAATAAGTTTTGAAATAAAATTTGTAGATTAATATTCTATTTAATGAATGTTAATTAATTGTTTCAAAAGAATACATCTTGAAATATTTTGCATTTTGTTATGTTGGTAATCTTTAGATATTGTTTAGCTTTGACGTTTTTTTTTTATTGATTGTCTCGAATATATTTTGCGAACTGTTATGTTGGTGTATCTATATAGTGGCTAGCAAAGGAGTGAAGGGGGGGGGGGGAATCAATCTTTGTTGTCTTTAGAATACAATTAATTTACTCTTATCAAAAAAAGAAAAAGTTTTTCTGAATAGAATACAGAATTTTGCTATTATTTAATTTTTACGAGCCTGATTTTAGATACAGAGATTATCCTGAAACATACTGGACCTACGATAAGTTAATACTACTTTTAATCCAGTAAAACTTCTATCAGTAGATGCAATGGTTGGTGGAAAAGTCTACAAAAATTGGAACCATTAAAAAATGTTTCAAAAATTTGGACAAAATTAATTTTGTTCTTTAAGTTGCCGCTATTCTGCATTGCAGAACCTCGAAAGTGCACAAAAAGTAAACTCACGCAATAATTTATGTAATATTTTTTACCTAATTCTGTTTACACATTGTTTTAACATAATTCTGTTACATTGTCTTTAAGTAATTGCAAAATACATTACTTAGCATAGAACCATTATATAATTTTGCATGAAAAGCTTTATTAACGTCAAAAAACATACATTTATGTCGATAAAAAACTTTATTTGACGTTACATTACATTAATCTAACAAATTTTATGTCACATGTAAACTATTAATCAAATAAATTAATCATTTGCATATTAAGAATTAAGTGCTTCTAAAACATATACACATCTATACTTCCAAACTTATTAGTCCTATTACTGCAGAGGTGTATATCAACTTCAATAGTTTACTGTATTTTTATGCTGATCAATTTGATAAGAACAAAATTAATTATATTATTATCTTTAACTTTTATTTTAGACTGTACAATAGTTTAGCAATAGATAAAACTGAAGGAATAATATTCAATAACAAACTGCAACCTTCAAATTAAACCAACGTCCAACGTCTCTTGTCTGTTGATGCTAGTCGATAGATGTTGGCACTGTATTAGCTCTAGCGTTAGAACTATCACTACCGGGCTGGCATGTTGTTGCGTCGTTAGTGCGACTAATACTTTGGCCCGATAGTTAGGAAACCATGTCGACAATATTTAATGTTAGTCATTATCATTAGAAATTATATATAACAGATTTCCACGGTTATGGTTTATTGTTATTAATCAGTATTTTAATGTATTCAGATACGTTAAGCATTTAGATACTTTTGCTATGCGTGAAAACGTATCTAATGCCTTGAAACTGTATCTGAATCTATATATACACTATATTACACTACAAATTATATATAACAGATTTCCACGGTTATGGTTTATTGTTATTAATCAGTATTTTAATGTATTCAGATACGTTAAGCATTTAGATACTTTTGCTATGCGTGAAAACGTATCTAATGCCTTGAAACTGTATCTGAATCTATATATACACTATATTACACTACAAATTATATATAACAGATTGTCATTAGTATTATTTAGTGTTAGAATGTATCTAGATACGTTAAGTCTTTAGATATGTACTGTTTCTATATGTCAAAACGTATCTAATACCATATATTTGTATCTACATCTATAACTAGATTTAAAAAGTTACAGCTTAAGCTTTGTATTATTTTCTAGTTCTAGTTCCCGCTAAATAACATTATGTATATTTATCGTTTACTTAACATAAAATTTGTTACATATATAACGCTCTGTGACATATTATTTGATATTACAATTATAAAAATTCATTAGAATTGTAATTATATTTAGAATTGTAAAGTAAAACTAAATTTAATATAATTTAAATATGACAGTTTCAATTTTGTATTTAAATTAAATTATATAGCATATGGGAATATGCGTAGTCATTATTGCACCATATTTTAATTTAGAATTTAATTTACATCTTCCTTGTTTTTTTAGAACCTTGAGAATTAAAAATAAAAATAAATTGAAAAAAATTGTATTATACGAGTATTATAACCTCCAAAATGTGACAATCTGTCAAAATGCAGTAGGATTTATTTTTAAAAGAAGTTCAGTATCAGTTTGTCAAAAATAAAGAAGTAAAAACAATTTCTATTACTAATTGTTATTAAAAACAGTAATTTTAATTATTTCACAATCAATTTTGTCCAACTGTCAAACTGTCAAAATTTATATTACTAACGACGCATGCGTACTAACTAAATTAACTAAACGCAAATTAAAACACGAATGTGACAAGGAATCCCTATTCTGAAAACCGGAAATCTAGATAAAAAATATTGAATAAAAACAGTAAATTAAATGGTATGTAAATGTTACTTTCGCCTTTATTGAAAAAGTTTATCATTATAAAATAACTATATATTCGTTAAACGAAAAGTCTCCAGGCTTCCAGTTCCAGTTCTAGGCTCTCCAGTGCTCTAGGCAATTCTGATTTGTCTGTTCTGTCTTTGTGATACATTAAGCATTGCCATTGTTTGATCTCCGATATCCATAACCATAATATGCCCGTACAATGTCACCTACTGACAATGGCCTGAATTAAGTTCGTTTGCGCGACTACATGTGTCTGTCTCTGTCTGTCCCTGTCTGTCTTCTAGCTTTCCCTCTCTTTCTCTCGTTCACTGATTGTGCGTTTGATGTTTCAATGTTTAATTCTTGATTAATCAATGAAACAAATTGCTGACTAAAAAATTTGTCGTTTGAACATGCCCTAAATTGGTAGACAATTTGCATTTATTATATGATACTTTATTAAACCATTTCCAAAAATAAAAATGATGGAGTGGACTATAAATACGTTATTTCAACCCTGTCATAAATCATCGAAATCAAAAAATTTGTGTATTCTTTTTAAAAATAATAAAGAACCTTTTCAACCGAAATTTCTTTTTAAGGGGGTTCTCCCGTGTGATGAGTTCAAAAAATCGATTTTTTTTTTCATAAATTTATTCTTTAAAATTTGTAGAATATGCTGGTAAAGTGACTTTTTAAAATTCGAAGTCGTTGTAAAGACACACCAGTTAGAAGAGGCAGATGTTCAGAGCGCGTAGTTGAGTGGTAGGAACTTTACACGCGTTTTTCTTAAAACTGTGTTTTTCAAAGTTTCCTCCATCACATCTCGAGAACGGTTTGATCGATTCACTTAAAATTTATAGGATAGACTCAGCACATGTAGGCGCGCGGAATGAACTAAAATCTTCCAAAAATTCAGAGTATTTCTAATTATTTCGAAACGAAAAAGTGAAAAAAAGTCATGAAATTTGAAATTTTTTTTTCTGAAGTCTACCAAAAACCCAATATTCAATATTTTTAAATGATTCTAGTTCATTCCATGCATTTTGGTCTATAGATAAAAACGCCGTTTTTTTCCTTTCTTTCTGATAAGCCAATCAGCCAAAATCGTGGAGGAAGTCAGCTCCCCCTTTTTTGAGGCAGGTGTCTTCAGAGTGGTACAGCATACGTTCTAATGAAAATTTTTACATGAAATTTGTTTTATATACTTTTCAAATAGTAATAAATATTTGATAAAAATCTCAAAGTTCTATCTTTTCATTGAACGTCAAAAAAGATTCTCAAAAAATGCTTAAAAAACAGGCTGCCACACGGGAGAACCCCCTTAAGCGATTTTAGCAAAAATTGTTAATTTTTATTTGTTGAAAATTTGTTTATTTAGTATGAAAAGTACTGCATTTTTCACATAAACTTTAGCTATTTTTAATATTTTTGTATTTTTAAGATTTTATTTACCTGCATGATTTATATTATAATACAATTCTTATTTTTTTGCATGTGTATATATAAAAATCTTTGACCTTTGTTAATTACCTGTCTATTCTAAAACATTGGCATTGACTTTTTCTTTTATATTAAATTACATTTTAATTTATAAATATATAATTTTGACTTCAATGCCGTTATAACTCGCGTGCGTAGTATTATTAATTCCAGGTATCGCCAACAGGTGGTTTGTGGAATTGTCGAATTGTTCATTACCGAAATTGTTGATTAAATTGTCTTGCAGTGCAATGTCATACTTGCTAGCTTTCTACAAGCTAATTATAAGGTTAATTTTCTGTTTCTTATATAGCAATTGTCTTGCAGTGCAAGGTTAAGTCCAAAGGCTAATTCCGTTTTACATATTTAGAAGTGACTAATGATGAAGAGCACCAGAAATTAATTACAGCATAGATACACTGTAAGAAAACTTGTGGCAAAGATGATGTAGATGTCTCTATCTTAGACTAAGGCTGCAGTGAAAAAAATGGCGCGAAAATAAATTCGTAATTCTGAAATATATTGAATCCTATAACTGCTGAGTCGCGCGGAAAAATCTGCAGTTTGTTAGAAATTTGTGTAGGAAATTTTTTACAATTTTATTCTTAAACTCTTCTAATATTTCTACTAAATTGTGAAACTTATGAACCTTATGACAGGTATTCATAGGGTATATTTTCCAATAATACAGAAGCGTTATAATAAACCTTGATAGAAATTTCTGCTCAGAATAAGGCACAAAGTACGCGCATAACTTACCATCAAATTTTTTAATAAAACTTGTAAAATCAAATTTCATTTTTTTTATCGATATTTTTTTTTAATAAACATTTCTGCAGTTCCTTGTTTTAACTGAGCAATAATTTTGTAACGGATTGTACATAGTACTCTTGATTTGACCATGTGGGTGATTAGTAATTGGTGTTGTTTTTGTTGCTTGTTTTGTCTTTGATTGTACATTGCTATGGCGAAGGTCCTATGCTGACCTCCTGTTGGACTGGATGGCCTTGCGTTTCATTTTCGGGGCTATTCTCTATTTACATTACAGAATACAGAATAATATTGTTACGATATACATGGTTAATTAAGAACGCACTGAACCCCGTGTTACACACAAATATTTCCTTATTTTTATGACGTACTCGTATATATGAGTATAGATATTATTAGACATGACGGTTAATTTATAATATGTCGTTTGTATATATTTAGATGTGTAGGTGGATCTCGATTATTAAGAGAAGTGGAACAGGTTGTTGTTAGTGCAAAACAATATTCACCTTTCAAGTTAATTACATCTATATTACATATTAGCAATATTATCAAATATTACAGAGTACTTTAAAATATATTATTAGGGCTCTCTCAATTAAAAGTCAATAGTTATATAACAATCATTTATTATCAGGTCTCTTAAGCGATCTTTAAATGTTGTGTCGCCAATATCCTAAATGTTCTTTGTGTGTCAGAGTTGCCCTCAGCCACTGGTCCAAGTCACTGTATCAGCATTCTGTGAATAATCAGTATGATCCGCATTGAAGTCAGAGCGAAGCACTGGGGAATATTCATTGTGCCAAATAACTCTAACATTTTTATAGTTTTGGTAATTTCAAATGTTTAAATATTTGAGATATAATCATGCACCAAATATATGTCATAACCATGACTTTTCTGAATTCTCCTGAATGCATATTTCAATTTGAAGCGAAAGTGATTGAAGTGTTTTCACTGATACAACATCTTAAATTATTTCAAACAAAAGGTGTAGTATATATACTTCAAATTACGAGAAGTCGGTGGAGATTTACTCTTAAAAGAGGTTATAAGCAGAATTAGTCAACTTCTGAATCATTAGTCAGTAAAAAATTTGATGAGATAGCTCACTAGGTTAAGATTTAGTCAATTGTTCATTTCAATTCTGCTGCTTTAAAAGTTAGACAACAATAAAAGTTCGCATTAACTTTTTTGTCACTTAGATTTTTAAAGGTGTAGTTGTTTCTCCATTTGTAGCTATAAATCGTTTTTATTTTTACTCAAAATTCAGTTGGTCATATGAAATACATCTATCATGAGCTACAAATAGAAAAACTACTTCACCTTTCAGAATCCAACGATGATAAACTTGATGAAAACTGTAGTAGACTTCTTGTGCTAACTGAAACTTCTACAGGCTTAAATGGATAACTTGTGAGGTTCGCAATGGTAAAATATTGCCTTTACTTCTCTTTTACACTAAATAATTATTAAAAAAAAAATCCATTCCATCTCTGTCCTTTGCCTCCTTAATATGATAATTCTATCGTTTATTTTACATGTGTCATTAGTCAAGTTTTAAAGACCGTTTACTATCTCACTACGCTATGTTTGAAATATTTGCGGAATTTGAAATTGCTAAGGTTTTATTTCTTAATTAGACGATTGCTTTACTGGCTGACAATTACTTGTATTCTGGCCATTGGCTAGTTGTTGCATACCGTATCTACGAATAAACAATTTCCAACAACTATTTCGCTATCTGCATAAAAGTATTTCGATTATTTGTATTTTAGTGGTGTTTTTGAATAATTGATTTTTTGTGTAAATGTTTTTATACTTTGAAATCTATAACAAGCAAACTTATTTGGGAATCTGGGGTGCGTTGGATGTTTAACAATCTAGGGTTCAGTTAATGGGCTTGTGTCCTATGTCTTAATTTCTATAAAAGTGTAAGTGTAGTGTATATTGATTAAGTCGGTTACTAGAACCTCTAATATTCAATTATTTTTTAATAACTCCTTATATGTTAAGAGATATTAACAATTAAAAAAGTCATTTTGTCTCTTTAATTATTAAAGGGATTCAACGTTGTACACATGCTGTACACGAGCTGCCAACCTCACAGCTCATAAATCTCTGCTATATGTATTTATATATCAAATATTATTTACAGCTATTTCAAGGAACAATAAAATTTCAATACTATGTCTGCCTTAGCAGGGTTAAATAATATAAAAACTTATTATTCTTTGACTTGACTTGATTATTTGACTACCAACATCTACAAAACATTACCACAGCACTGACCTACTCAATAAATAACTGACGTTAAAATGCATTTCACGTCATACAAATATGGCCGACCATTTCTAGCGCTAAAACTACAATTCAAATTTTTAATAGCTATATCTCCGTCAATATTTAGATATTAATTAAAATAGACACGCCAATACACATTTATTAACATCAATTTCAATCAACAATTGAAAAATCGACCACTAAAAAAAGAGGACACAAGCCCATTGTTAATAGAACACTTTGTATGAAATAGTATTTAAATTGGTGGAAAATTCCAAGGTTTTTTTATTTTCATTTTTTTTTTTGAATACGTCATCTTCGTACCGTCGTTAATGCCAAATAACTGTAGATGCTTTTTTCTTAGACTAGTACCGCAGTACGAAAAATTTTGTGCGTGAAATAAAACAATCTTGCAATCCTGTAACAAATGGAATCATGTGAAATTATACGCACTGGAGATTTAAAATTCACGAAATAAAAGAAATAAAAATTAATGTAGTTTCCCGTGATTTCTTTTGTCTAACATCGAATCATCTTACGATAATTAATGTAAAATGAAAATAAAATAACTGTTTACTTGGATTACGTATAAATGAATATAAATGACTTTCCATTGCGTAAATTTTCATTCAAACTAGCGAATAATAATGTATTTATTTCTCGTTTACATAACCTGCATAACTAATTATTGTGATTTAATAATAATAATAAAAAATTGTGTGACTATCAAAATTAAAATTAGGGAAAGTAAATTTTATACAAATGAAAGTTTATATTTTGTTATTTTTATTTATTTATTTTTTAATTCAAAAACTTTCTTATTATTGGTTTGATACGAGTCTGTTGTCTAGCCAGAGAACACTATGGGACCAATGTTTTAATTGAGTTAATCATTATTATTACGTAACCGTCGTTTATTGGTTGTACTGTATACAGTACACAGTTACGTATATGTAAGGTTTATTTAACATAAAGAAGTTTACCTTTTACATATTTACATTCGACTTAAATTTACATTTTCTGAGGTTAATAAAGCTTCTTCTGCAAGATTATATAATGTTACTTATTAAATAAATATACTAATAAAACCTTCTTATATCTTTAACATTTATTTATTGTCAAAGTAACAGTTTTATCTTTAATTTTGGTAAATTAAAAGTAATAAAAGTTCACAAATTTTATTTATTATTTCATTTTGTCAAGCCTTAGTCATATAGGATAATGCAAACGCAAATAATATTTTCGTTCTAGTATATAAAGGATTTTGCTTTTTAACGACATACAAGCGGTAAATGGATGTAACAATGAATATAATAAAAATACTCTGAAGTAGAATATTAGTCGCACCTGTTGCAACGGTATAAATAACTTCAACTTATAAGTGAAAATATATGAATATTGGATGTCGCATGTTGGAGTCGCACTAGTTTGTATGCTAGATCTTGCATACTCATATTTAATTGAAAAGAAATGATTTGCAAGAAACAATATTTAACATTGAAAACAATTGAATTTGAATAGAATTGTTGCTGCATATAAATTATTTCAGAGATTCCATTATACAAAATTGCATAATTAAAGTAATATATGAATCTTCTTCGACTAAAAATCTCTTCAAACCAAACCAAAAGTAATCTGAAAAAAATTTTGCTGTTTAGACACGATTTCTATTTCGTTTTCTTATTATCTTGATATTGATAATGACTTGCACTTTTTCGAATTCTTTTTAAATTACTTTTTATTATTTATTTATTTAAAATGTATTCATTGTTTAGTTCTACATCGAATGATACAGGGTGTCTAGTATTGAAGCAATCATATTCTAAGTCCGCAAACTAGCAGCTAACATAATTTAGGTTGTTGCGATTATACAGGGTGTCCCAATATTCAACGATAAGCGGGCACCAGAGGGTGGTCCTGCTCATGACTACACGAGAAAAAAAGAAAAAAAAAATTATCTCAAAATCTTTCAAAAATTGAAACACCTTAAGATGTTTTTAACTACCATGATCACAATTTTACAAATATTTCTGATTTTTTTTTGTATCGGCAATCTAAATAGCACTGATGAATTTTGGGACACCCTGTATAGATCTTCCGATAAATCTATTTTAGTTACGTGTATTTAAAGTTTATCAAACATAACAAATATTACCTTATACGTAAATCATTATTACCTAAAATACAACGTTTTGTGATTTAGTTTTTATTGTTTTTTGAAAAATAAGAACCTTTCTATTTTTGTCCTATTGTCTTTAACTCGATCTATTTTTGCTCTATTATTAGTAGAACGTTTTAAAGATTACAGCATCTTAAGAAGTCCTTTGTTGGGATTAAATGGCAATAAAGCCTCTTTACAAGAAACATCCATATAACATAATATCCAAATTTTGTGTTTAGCAGTCTAGGTATTGAAACGAACATAAGAGTGTAGTAAATATTGTTGAATAGGTAAAGATATGTTGTACTGGTATAAAATAAGAAACTTATTTTGAGCCCCACTCCTTATTATCACGTATCTCCTTGTTACACATTGTAACCGCAGTGACGTCACACATTTAAAAAAAAATTCTTTTGGTTTTATTTTATTCTTCTTTCTTCTTTTTTTTTTTTTGAAGTCAAATTTTACATTAGTTATGACGTCACGAAGCTTATGACCGTACTCCACTCTCGTCTGCTCTCGTCACCACCCTCTGGTGCCCGCTTATCGTTGAATATTAGGACACCCTGCATATTAGTTTTTTATGTTTATCTAGTCTACTACAAAAAGTAGGTCCTTAGGGTACATCATTTTGTCTTTTATTAAAAGCGTTTGAGGTGTTCTACAAAATGATGTTCCATTCATATGTCTACGACAAATACTATGCAAGCTATCGTTGCCTGAACATGGCCATCGCGAGAGCAAAGCAAGAAAAAAACCGTAAAAATAGTTAACCAAAAACTTGTGTTAAATTTATTTACTACCAGTCCATTTCGTACTGACCATTTCAGAGTTTTCTACAAGCCCCGCGCAAACGAGCGGTGATAAGAAGCATTTATGCAAGTGTTTAAAATGGAATGTGAGTCACCTGGTTGTAGTATTAGACCTCGGTATGATGTAATGTAAGTGTAAGTATGCTTATGTTTTTGTTTTACTCGCATTTAAACTCGTTCTAAGTGCTAATATTAAAAGTAAACATCTTTGGGTTATTTTAAAAAAATAACAACATCCTTGTACAAAGTCAATCAGTGCATTTTCCTCTCTGCAAATTCGCAAGCATGACGTAGTAAATAACTCACTCGATGGAGGGAGATCCTCTGGTTCTGAGTTCACCAGCATCGCGAGCCGGTTCTAACGCTAGACCCAGCAATCATGGAGAAAGTTGCACTTAATAGATGTTAACTAACACCACGCCATGGCGAAGAAAGAGGAGGAAGAGACCACAACGAGAAGGGGTCACTGCTGCAACTAAAGAAAAGGGAGAATGTTGGAAGAATGCTAATACTGCTAACACTTACACTTAAAATTATGTTTTGCATTGTGCTATGATTTCAAAAGGACCACCAGAAAATATGAAAATGCAATTATTCGCTAAAGTATCATTCCCACTCACTGCTTTAATTTTATTTTGTATTTAATTTAAATTGTTTAGCATATGGCAATACGCGTAGTCACAGTACCATTTTTAATTTAATTTATTTTTAAGTGTTCTTAGTTTTTTTTAGAAGGTGCAATGTTTTAAATTAAAAATATTAAATTAAGAAAAACTATATTATATTATAACCTCCAAAATGTGACAATCTGTCAAAATGCAGTAGGATTTACTTTTAAAAAAAGTTTAATGTCAGTTTTTGAAAAATATAAAAGTGAAAACAATTTCTATTACTTATTGTTATTAACAATAGCAATTTTAATTATTTCACATTCAATTTTCTACAACTGTCGACAACTAAAGACGCATGCGCTTCAACTAAGTTAACTAAACTCAAATTAAAACACGAATGTGATAAGGAATGCCTTTTCTGAAAGGCAGCTTTTCTTTCGTTAGTTTGATATAGCATTGCTGTCAACCAAGTTGTTGGACTTTGCGGCCTATAACAACGATTTGACATGTTTGTGTAAACAGCAATGTAACTAAAGAAAAGAACCTAATACAAATAAGTAAATAATTTCCTACTAATAACATTACAAAATAAATTTCACAAGTGTACGTAATTTTCAGTATTTTCTCGTGAATAATACTTACTAACATTTTTTCAAGGAATCACCAAAATCTATTTATTTTTATAAAATATTTGAGTGTGTGTGACGTATATATGTACTCCATTACAATATGTATGTGTGTTTGTGTGTTTGGTTGCGCTAGGTCGGGGCAGGTCAACGCTCGCGAATACACTGGCATACACTGCTGCTAATAATACAGAGCCGCTACACTGTTATCGACACCTATCGATCATTTCAATTATACTTATGAGTATTTCATTTCTATCAATAATTTGATTAGAAAGAGAGAGAGAGAGAGATAGAGATATATACAACAATATCCAAAGCTTATCTTGCAATGAGTAGAGTAATAAAAGTAGAGTTATACTTCAAAATATTAATTCAAATATCAAATATAGTGAGATTTTTGATTAATAATAGGTGGCAAAAGTAATGAAATATAAAATTTTACCTCACTTTTTTTCTCACTCGCCTTCTTGCTTATGTACGATATTTGCAAAATATGTTGCAGTCAAAATAAATATAAGTTATGTATTATATATATTGTTATAAATTTTAAAATTCTAATCCAGTTCTAATATCCACAAATAAGAGCAAAACATTCATTGGGAAATTGCTATATTTACTGATTGCACTGGAAATGTGTTTTCCTATTTTTCCAGCCTAAAATAACATGGTCGAGTGTAACTTCTTCTCACACTTATTAATAAAAAAACAAGGACTTAGTATTTCGTTATCGTAAACGCAATTGCTTGGGGCCTTCATCGACAGAGGGTCCGCAAAGTAAATATTTTATAAACTGCAGTAAGAAACAAAACTAATAAAAAATTGGGGGCCCAAACCTAATTTATACTCATAAATTTAATTTATTTAACGTCGCTCTATTTCTGATGCTGAGTTCTATTGGTGATAACCCCCCTACACCACTGCCTAATAAGTTTCCGATTATGTATACATAATCAATTTAATTTGATAGCAACTAAACCCAAAACCCGAAGACACAGTAGTCAGTCCATAGCCCATAGTATTATCTTCATTTATTTCAAAATATAGAAAATTTACCCAATTTATTTGTTCAAAAATACTTACACTAAAAATACAAAAATACTTACAGATTGTGATAGAATTTTTTTTGAAAAAGTTATTTGTTTTTTAAATTTGTCTACACAGCATTCGCATCAAGCAAACAGTGTATCGCTAGGAGTTCACTGAAACCAGGAGTCCAAGAATCGGTGTCGTGGAGTCATCGTCATGGTGATTTCGTTCGTAGACGATCTGCGGGTTTTCTGCTGGTGATGCTATAAAAAAGACCGCCCACGATACGTACCAAGTATTTTTACGTCGAAGTGAATGACTGAAAAAAACAAACAAATTAAATAAAATATATTAACTGCTAATTCTTTAATCTGAATCAAATTTAATGAAATAAAATCACTGATTGGTTTACTAGAACATTGGTTTCAATTCGTTTCGTCCCGTTCCGTTCATTTCCGTTGTCTTCCGTTCAGTGCGATTGACAATTGTTAATAAATTTATTTACAGTTAATTTATTGATAATTAAAAGTATTTATTGTGTATATATACATATATCGATAACTACATTGCACTCGTATTTGTTGAATCAATTCTATAAATATTTATTACATACAGTAATTTAAGAAATTTTATGCAATTGTTGATTAGATGTTATTACAGTATATAATGCCGAATCCGATGTTACGTTTTGTAATTTCCAGCTAGATACTTTGGTAGAGACTAGTGCGACTCCAACATGCGACACGTACACATCGGTGTAACACATAACTTAATATATCGTCATCCTATGTTATTCGTACGTATTCATTTAATTAGTATAAAAGAATGTTTAGAAGTAGAAGAGTAAAAAATTCAATAATAAAAGTAGGTGTAATTATTTACATTTTTAATTGGGTTTTTTGAGGTCTCAGTCTTAGGCTTAGATCCCACAGAGGAATAATTCCGTGCGGAAATCCTGTAACAGATGGAATCATATAATATGCACATACCACTGGTTCGGTAAAAAAATCTGTAGATTTCTACAGAAATCACCGCAGCACAGACAGGTTTTTTTCGTTATCTTTTCTTTGTAGAACATATAGTTGAAAGTGAACACACGCACTACGGAATTAATATACTGTTGTCGGCGTATCTCTTTGGAAGCAGTATGCATCTCTTTGTATGCTAAATATACAGAATTAAAACCATGAGGAAAAAACCCACGCGGAATTATTCCATAGTGGAATCTTCTAAGCCTTATATACCATGCACAATAATGTAAATGCAAATGATATTGTTTTAGTCTATAAAGGATTCTGCTTTTCACCGTGACGTAGTCGGTAAAAGGTTATAACAAAGAATATAATAGAGTTAAGGAATGTAGCATGTTGAAGTCTCACTAGTATGGACGATAAAATTTCAACAAATTTAGTACTCTCATTTCTAATAACGTTAACTTATGAATGCGCATATGTGAATGTTGAATGTCGCATGTTGGAGTCACACTAGGCTGTACGAAGCATTACATTAATGTAATATTTATATATATAACAAGTTTCTCTGTTTCCTTTATGTTGGTCACAGTTCTAGCAGTTTTGATTGACAGCATATTTTCGGCGGTTACTTTTCGTTCTATTGTTTATACATGTATATATACACACCCAGCCGGTGTTCGAATTACCCGGCACAAAACATTACTCATCCGAACAGGTTGCCTCGCATCTGCTTTCAATTAATTCACAATTATTTTAACACTGTAATGTATAAAAAATGTATTCATATGCAGGGGCGGCCTTTAGCCGCTAATTTTACTTTGTTAATCTTTTTGCCGCGAAAAAAAAAATATTTTCCTCGCGAAAAAAATTACATTTTTCAATTTTAATTCTATCGCTAATTAATATAACTATATCTTTTACGTCCCTAATGACCCTTGAACAAAAAGCAATCATTGGATTATATAGAGGGCATATTCTATTACCTGCAATATACATTGTAAGTAGGGACAGCCTTAGCCATTTAATTAATGTAAATTGTAAGTAAGTATTTTTGATGATAATTGACGAGAAATAAAATTTTATATTGGAAGCTTTATAAAAGTTAACAAGCACAAAGATGACAAATTTTATTTAAATTTTAAAATTCGAAATACTTATTTGTAATTTTCGTTTTAGGAATTTTAATTTTATTTCATAATAATTATTAATAACGTAAGTAAAATATAATAGACAAAATATTTTTTTTTATAATTATAATACATCACTCAGTAAGTTCGTACAATGACATAGAGATGTCGCCACTATTGACAAATCCATATGATTTTAAGAAAGTACGAACTTTCACACGATATGTGTTAAAATTTCTTGATATTCCCACCATTACTTTACGAGAAATTCCAAATTTCGGGTGTAGATAAAGGGGTAATTTTTTCCATTAAAAAATTTATGAAAATTGTTTTAAAAATTACAAAAGTAACCTTCCTTAACTCTTGAACTTATGTTTCACTAACAAACTCGCCCCCTTATATGCTATAATGCCTGTACATATTCTGCAGACTCTCTCCTCCATTTCTTTCAGGTACCTATTACCCTTACTTATACCTAATAATAATATCTATATAATATATAAATGATCTTTCCAAACTTCTCCAAAGAGAGCATGATGAAACATGATTAATTTATTTCCAATCCCTTTAACGGTACTTTGACCCCGACCAATCGATACAAAAATTAAAGTTTTCCCTTTACGTATTTTCTCGTTCATGTTTTCTTCATCCCCTTTCTCTTTTCTTAAGTAAAATCTTTTCCATTCAACAAGTGTTCGTTGATAAGGGGCAGGTTCGTTGCCGCATTAAAGTTGATATACCCATAAATCATCCTTAGCTTTATTCAGATCCATTTATTATTTTATTATTTTTTTGTTTTAATTTAATTAGTCGAATATAGTTTTTTTAGTGATTTATCTTCTTTAATTATGAGTTATTAGGCGCTAAATACAAAACGTTAATTCGTGTATTATTTAATGTAATTTTTGTTACTGATGCAACATAATTATATACGAGTGTAATCTAATTTATTACTAATATATTAGTTTAATACAGGGGTTGGCTAACTTTTTTTGATAGAACCCCGAATTCAAAGCTGCGAAGTGGAAGTCGGAAAAAATGTACCGGAGAAATTAAATTTCTATTAACGTTACTAATATATTTAAATAATATAAATAAAATTATAATTAAGTAACGTGTAGAGAATTTGTATATGTATTTGAGAATACTGTATTTATAATATAATATAGCTTTTCTTAATTTAATATTTTCAATTTAAAACATTTGACCTTGTAAAAGGTTCTAAAAAAACCAAGAAAACTTAAAAAATAAACTTAATTAAAAATGGTACTGTGAATGATTACGCGTATTGCCATATGCTAAACAATTTAAATTAAATACAAAATAAAATTAAAGCATTTTTTTGAAGAGGTAATTCTAAAATTACTTCTTTTTTGATAGCTATCAAACTAATTTAATTGTATCTAGTCACAATTGTCTGTCATGCGTGTAACACAGCACTGTATCCTTCTGTACATATAGATTTAAGATTATCTATCTTCCAGATCATTAGTAAGACATTTCCATAATCGAAATTTATTTAAATATATGTATTTAAGTGAAAGAGAGTCTAAAGAAAATAGGTATGGTGAATTTAAAAAGGGAGACAGCTAATAGGAAGGAATGGAGAAATGTTTAAAGGAGGTCAGGGTTCTACATGGGCTATAGCGTCAAGATAATGATGGTGATGATACAGTTCAGATATGACTCATCACTGCAACTAAATAAAATCATGATACATATAAACTTGTCGAATATCGTTTTCGTCGTTATAGCAAAACATTATATTCGGAGGTGTCTCACTAATGAACTGGACGATTGACTCCTGTTTCAGATAACGTAATAAACCTTTTTTTTAAACGGTAGTGTTAAAACTCAGTGTTAAATATTATTTAAGAAATAAAAATAAAACAAAAATGATTCATAAGAATTATAAATAAACATATTTGGCTTGTACTAATGATAAGTTGAAAAAAAAAATGTCAATATTGCAGATTCATTGTAATAAGTTGTAGTCCACTGTCCCAAACGAATCGTCGCGGCGTACTGCGAGCCACAATACACACAAACTTAGCGAACACACATATGTGCGGGTCAGGGATTGAATTGTTGTACGCCTTTTAACGTATAGTAAATAATGTTCAGAAAGGTGAACGCACCCAACGTGCTATGCAACATTTATTACATGACTTGATGAAACAATAGCAATCGCGAATCGTCCGTGTGACGTCACAGGGTTTTGAAAGGGACGGAATCAAAAATATTGTTGGCAATTATTTGATTTTCGGCAACATTTCAAATAGATTTTATTATCACTATTATAACGCTTGTTTTTATAAAATTATATAAAAAATATAGAACTTTATTTTGTAAGAGTTTATTTTATACATATCTATGTGTAAAAATATAATAACCTAACTAAAACAAAAATAAATCCTTTACAATCCTTCTAATTACTTACTTACTTACTTACCTTCTGATTAATTACTTAAAGATAAAGTTGACTATCAAAACCTTATATATCCAATTATTTTTTAATAACTCTTTATATGTTAGGAGATATTAACAATTAAAAAAAAAATTTGTCATATTAAATATTATATATATAGTATAGTAAATTCGGTACGTAACATCCGACGATTTGTCATCTTTTTTTGTACAACAAAGACGCATACGATTGTGTGTGTGATACGTCATTGACTAGTAACAGCTGTGTTCTGTATCCCATAAAATATTATATTACGAAATTTGTCGAAAAGGAACAATAATCTTGATTACTTACTTCTTCTATGACGTATTATGCATATCTAAAACAAGCGGCAAAATTAAAATTAAAATTCTTTTGGATATTTAAAAAAATAAAAATGCCAATATACATATATATGAGAATACATATTATTAATCTTTATTTTAATCAAAAATTAAAAGAACGGCCTTAAAAATGAGTTCATGAGCCCATTAAAGTTCCTTAACTCTTTTACAGTTAAATTTTTTGTATTCACCTTCGTTCCTTTTCAAAAACTATTTCTGTTATCCTCACTTTCTCGCTCTTGCTCCTGTTATTTCTTCTACCTTCCCTTCTCTAGTTCTATCTCCTTCTTTCGTTCTTCCGTTTCTAAAATTGTGGCTCCAGCAGTTTCAACTTCTTCCTTCCTATGTCCTTCCTTTCTAATTCCTTTTTCTCTCTTTTGTGAACCTTTTGCTATGGATGGGAAGGGAGGGGTATGGCGTAAGAACTACCGCTACTGGTCTACTGTGAGAGCAATTGATATACAATCTCCCGGACACCAAATTTTCTGTTTTTTTTTGCAAGAAAAGAAAATATATTTCATTTCAAGGGGCGGAGGGTTTTGGTAAAAGATACAGTAAGCCACATGGAGAGGAATGGTTTCAAAAAAACCCAAAATGATGCTACGTGAATCCCTAATACTAAAAACACGTTTGATACGATAAATCCAATGCGTCTGATGCGAACATTTATATCACTTTGGTTCGATTCATGATATCTCATACATTACACGCATACGACTATATCAGAGATAAGGCATTCATCTAGTGATGTCACAGTCACAGATTATGTTAGATAATTAATAAACAAGAAAATTTCTCGGGTCACGTGATCTGAATAAAAAACATCTATTACACTGTTAAAAATATCTATGAATTAATTATTTAATTGTGATGTGTTTAATGTTTCTTTATCTATGAATGACAATTTTTTCTCAGCATATTTTATTTTTAATCGTGTTGTGAAGTGAGACGTCAGTCAGTCAGTCAGTACTGTCTGTTTGTTTGTTGTGAGATTAGTCAGACTGCCGTTATTCCAACTAATACTGAATAGATCTCTTTCTCGATTCATTTATGCAAATATTTTAATAACAATGTTTAATGATGATCATGATCATTTTAAAATTAGCAGCTGATTCGTTTGCATAACTCGACTGGATTCTTAAACACGTTTGATTTAAGGAATAGAGAGTGGAATAGTATACGACATTGTTGCCTACGACAGACTGCTGTCATTTGGTTCAATTGTAGAACCAGCGCTCTATTTTTTAAGGCTTAGAGTGGGTTCACACGACATTCTACTGCACGTTTTTTTGCAGTACACATATTATCGAATCTGTCCGACCATCTGTCTCGTTCACACTTCGTAAAACGACTCTCTCCGCCTCTGTTACGTTAGCGTCACTATCTCTCTCGCTCACACTTCGTAAAACAGCTCTCACTCACACTAGAATCATAATGTAACCGCCTTTAGAAAGCTTTGGGACACTATAATCATTTTTAGATTAGTAAGAAAAATTGGTTCAAATCTGGGTTACTTTGCAAAAGAAAAAATTGTCCAAAATTTAAGAAATTTCTAGTAAGTGTCATACTATTTTGGAATCCTTATTAAATGCGCCAACTTTTAATGTCACTTGCCAAACTCACATAGTACATTTTTTTTCAGTACAATCACTCAAAGTTGGGCGAAGAATTTATCTTGAATATTTGGTTGGACAAAAAGTGACAATTTCTTCCAAGCTGGAGCAGTTGGCTTTACATTTTAGGCAAGAGCTTATAGAAACATTATTCAGGATCACATAATAAAAAAAGCTTAGATTTGTACTAACAGGGTGCAGATTTTCTTGATTTTTTTTAAATGCCAATAATATTTAAAATAGTCAACTTAGATTTTTTTAAATATTTTTCTAAAAACTGTTATGACTTAGCCTATGACCCGTCGACTTCTGGGACACCCTGTATATGTGTTTGTTTTTTTGCAGTACGAACGTCGTGTGAATGGTTATATATAAAACGTATGCGCCATTATTTATTCGATAATATTTATACTGCAAAAAAACGTGTAATGCAATAACGTGTGAACCGAGCCTTATTGTTGTCAAATTTTATTAATCATGTGTTTACCTAATTATAAATTTAGTAGTACTTATATTATGCCTAGGAACCATAAAATCTGCTAACAGAGAAAGAGGTTCATGAATATTAAATAAATTTAAAAAAAAATGGAAATTATTTTAGAAATAGAAAAGAAGGTAATACAAAATATTTAAAAATATTTTAAAATATATTTTTAGCTTTATTTAACATCGGTATAAACGGTTGATAATGATCCAAAATGGACTTGACCGAGCATGTAGTAAAATATGAATTAAACAAAATTAATTAACCCGTTAGAAATTCGTTCCCCCCTCAATCGTGACCGGGGTTAGCTAATTTATTATAAATAATCACCAATTTTGTTTTTTACATTTAATTTATTTAACCTCCTACATTGTTGGCAGTTATTACAGTTGCGTTGTCCTGTATTCATAGTCAAGCATAAATGATCACAAGTCAACCAAATGTTTTTCGAGTTTCTGCAAGTTCAAACTTGCAAGTGGCTCCTTAATATGATAATAACTTTAATTATGCAATGTTTTTTATCGTCTTTCTTTTTTAAACATTCTTTGCAGTGAATGCAGTGCCAGTGTGAGTGCCGTACCGTGCTGCGGGGGGACTGCGTAACCCCTGACCCCTACTATTACGTTAAGTGCATACTTTCTGCAGCACCCATAAAGTTATGTCATGACCATAAAATTACTAGACACAAAAATGCAATTAAAAGACTCATTTAAATTAAAATGATAATTTCAATTCATTAAGTTATTATGTACGCATTAAAATAGCGTGTAGCTATATCATTTGAATATTTATTATTAGTTTACAAAAACATTATTGGTTTTCAGGACCGCGTTTAAAACTGGGCCTAATAAGGCATGTGGCTACGCAGAAAACAAAAACATTGTGAAGATTAGCTTTGTGAGACTATGAGCAATTTTAATGTTATAGGCTACTTAGTTTTGATCTCGATATACTTAAGATATTATATGTTAACTACACCGCTGTCTCATACATTTATCATTATGAAGACATTATCAAAAAAATTTATTAAATCTTATAGATAAAAATTCAGCCTACGTATGTTTTCGAAAATTCAGTTCACCGTCTTTTATTAACTTCATTTCATTTCATATCAGACTGAGCCACAGCAAACTAGTATACTTATAAAAATTAAAATTAGGTTGCAAACTAATTTTTGATAATCGTATCTTTTAAGTTTAAAAATTGAGATTTTCTCAACAAGTAACTTTATTCTCTTTTATATATCAAACCCCAAACTAGGGACCCTCTAACCAAATCTTTTTGCACTAATTATTTTTTATTTGAATTCTGTCATACCTATTACCTCCTCAATAATCAATTATTATATTCAAAGAAATGAATTTGGGTCGTCAGTTAAAAAATTGTTTTTTAAAATATTTTATTTAAATTCAATTTTTTTCTGAATATATTACATTGTTCTTTTAGCTTTGTTTGTCATCCAAAAGATATGATTTTGAAAGAGGCTGAAGCCCTATTTTGTAATTTTTTTTAATATATATTAAACAAAATTAGCTGCTAACAAAAGCCGTGTGACATTTCCACCCCGTTTAAATATTTACAAAATAAGGTGAAGAAATAATTCATAACCTAATTTAAATAATATTAATTGTAAATTATATATATTTTTTTCTCAATGTTTAGAGACCCTGGCTTATATCATATAAATACTAAAATATTTAACATATTGAATAAATAGCAAAGACGCAAACCAATAATAAATATTCAAATGACAGCATACGCTTGCAGTGTGATTGATGGTGATGCTGCTCAATTGATACAGTAGCTCCGTCCCATCATGTAATTGTTTAATGTTCCGTTTTCCCGCGTTTTTTGTAGCATTGCTACTTTTTTATTCACGCGTTTCTTTGAAACAACATTAGAATTTAAATACAGCGTGTCCAGCGTAAAAGTTCATATTTTAATTCACAATTAAATATTAGCATTTTACAAATTAGCAAACCAATTATTTCTCCAATTATAAAAGTGTACTATATATTGATAAAGTGGGTTAAATGTTCAATTATTTTTTAATAACTCCTTATATGTTAAGAGATATTAACAATTAAAAAAGTCATTTTGTCTCTTTAATTATTAAAGGGATTCAACGTTGTACACATTCCAAATGCATGTGACATCACAACCGATGCCAATGTTACAGCTCATAAATCTCTGCTATATGTATTTATATATTAAAATATCAAATATTATTTACAGCTATTTCAAGGAACAATAAAATTCCAATATTATGTCTGCCTTAACAGGGTTAAATAAAATAAAAACTTATTATTCTTTGACATGTCTTGATTATTTGACTACCAACAGCTACAAAACATTACCACAGCACTGACCTACTCAACAAATAACTGACGTTAAAATGCATTTCACGTCATACAAATGGCCGACATCTCTAGCGCTAAAACTACAATTCAAACTTTTAATTGCTATATCTCCTTCAACATTTAGATATTTAATAAAATAGACACATTTATTAACATCAATTTTAATCAACAATTGAAAAATCGACCACTAAAAAATGAGGACACAATCCCATTCAAATAACAGGTGCTCCGTTTTTAGTATTTATGTAGTATTTGTCATTATTTGGCAACCAATTTTTTAAGGGCTTTTTAGAAAGGGAACAGAAGGGTTTGTTGCCATAGGTCCCGCTGTTAGCAAGGATTTATTAAGAGCTTAAGAAAATGGTAGATTTACTTCTTAAAAGTAGCAAAATTAATCACAGAACATTTTATATTAGGTAATTTCTGTTAATTTAGATAAATTTTAAATATACCTAACTTTATATTGTAATCTGTGTTATAGAAATGTACAAATAGTCATTAATGGATTTTCCTTCGATGAAATATATTTTTATCTTATTTTCTTTTAATATTTATTTATATATTTAAACATCAAAGCAAATCTGCAAATAATATGTTTTTCACGGAAAAATATTTGTATGAAAGAAAGTATCACCCGCAGAATAGTCTGCGGGATCTCTTTAGTACGTAACTTACTCCAACCGATACGATACCATCAGTGGGAGCTCTGTATTGCGTTAAGTATACGCGGATCTTAGTTTGAGAAGTTCGGCGCCAATGACCGCCCGGGAAAGGTGAAGGACCTGCCTTGAAGCCGGGCTCGAATTGTCACGTATTACATCATAAGTAAATACTACGCGAGAGAGAGATTACTCGAACTGTTTCTAATGCAACACTATTGGCGTGTTGTGTTATAGGCTCGATGAAATTGATAAAGGAAAAGTATTGGTTGGATTTGAATTGTTATTAGAAAGAATTGCTTGGTTATGGTAGTATAGGTTTGTATTGTTTTGATTTTATGAATTGATTGGATTTACAAGTGTGTTTGTTAGATGCCTTCAATACGATAGCTTCCTACTCGAAAGATATAGAACAGGGGTGGGTTAAATGGGGTAAACATGACAATCTTATAAATAAATAATTCTATAACCTTTAAAGAATTGCACAATTGCATTTTTAATAATTTTAGTGTTTATTATTAAAGTATATCGACAATTTTTAATGTTTGCAACTACATTTTCGGTGGCGTGCTTGGCTTGAAGTTCGAATTGACGATCAGTGCCACCAATAGCCGAAGATCTTACCCTTTACTTCTTTTTCATTTGGGTAACTGCTGCAAGAGGGTTGAAAATTTAAAACAATTAATAATTTGATTAAAAAATTGCTTTTTAAACATTTATATGTAAGCTATTTATTTTATTACAAAATGTGTAGAATATTAAAAATCCTTTTTAATTGTATATTATGTTATATGTGTTTATACTATAATGGGCTTAAGAAATACGGGCAAAACGCTGTTAAATGTCATGGTTTGAATCATTACTAATTTTTAGTGAATAATGCTTCTCAATATCTATTAGATGTACAAAAAAATGTTGTGTTAATAAATTGTAGAAAATTGAGCCCTCTAGCAGGTCCATAATAACTATTATTTCTTATGATCCATTGTTAAGAAAATATGTTTTTTATCGCATTTCTTCTCGCACTAGATTTTCCTCTCATCCGTGCACCACTGCGTTCACTTCCATAAGTTTCTTGGCCGTTTTGTTTCAGTCCAGTCTTTTTACATGCATTAACTATAGTTCAAATTACGAGAGTTCGGCGGTGTCTCATACTTAGAAAAGGTTGCTAGAGCGGCATATATTTCCTATAGGATAATGAATTTTATCTTAGTCGCTCTTATGTATATTATGGTAAAATTAATGAGACATTGGAATTAATAAATTTAGAAATTGAGATGAAAGTGAAATTACGTTCATATGAAATTTTTATTATAATCAAAAAATTAAACTTCAATTTGAGAAACACAGATTTCATTAACAAAAGTCAGTTAAAAGGAAGAGATTATTATATGTTACATCCAAATTTATGTAAGAAAAGATGGTTTAGAAATGAGTCCCGCAAAATTATATCAACTATAATCAGAATCAAAAGTAATCATTGTAAAACCCCAGCTCACCTGTACAAAATTATTATTAAATCTGGCGATAGATGTCAATGTGGATAATATTAAACTTTGGATAATATTATATTTGAATGCATAAATTATAGTTTAGAAAGATCAAAATTGAATAGTGATATATTAGATGTGATTAAAACTTTTCCTGTTAATACTAAATTTTTGTTAAGTGATTCAAAATTAATTAGTGAATTATTGAAATATTTTGAAATTTGTAAAATTGAATTATAAATTATAAAAGATGTATAAAAAATGTTTGATGGTGGCATGACGAAAGAAAGTCAAGGACATTGGATTTTCTTCGCGTCGTAGAATTATACGGCACGACCTGTTTTAAGCAGGAGTCATTGCCGAATTCTCGTAGTTTGGACTATATTAGAGGTTTTTCTTTCTATTTTCTTTCACAATGTCGCTTTCTTTGATATCTGCCATACTCTTATACATATATTTTCATGTGTTCTGGTTCTCCACTTTTTTACATACATTTTTTTCGCAAAATTTTCTTTTCCAAAATTTACAAGAGATTTTATATAGGTATACGACTGTATCGATTGTCCGGTTCATTACCGAGACAACTTGTATTTACAAATCATTTGATAGTGGATAAAATTTTAACACAAATTTAGTTTTTTTTTGAGGTTTCTTACTAATGAACTGGACGATCGATATATATCTATACACTCGGATGTAATACACTCGCATTTAAATATTTACTCTTATTTTGAAACTGGTATCGCTTTTTGCGTCCAAGAGTGTTAGAAATCTTCGCTTGAACGACGTGTTGAATTAATTCGATTTGACTTCCGAGTTCCGATCATCTATCTTTTCTACTTCCGAATGCTTGGAAACGCACACACTGATACAACACTGTACACACACACACTTTTTTCTATTCTATCAATGTGTGTGTGTGTGTTACAAGTTTACTTTCGTTACTCTTGGTGAGTTTTACTTTCTAATGTTATTATGATATTTATAATGATAAAATAATTTATAAAAAGTGCTACTAGTGTTAAATAATTATTCTACATGGCATGACTAAAATATAATCAAAGGCATTGTCTAACATATGCGTAGATTACATTTTTTAAGGTTCATTTTAGCCATGATGCAAGAAATTACTCTTTAAAATAAGCAATTAAAAGAGTAATTTGAAATATAACAAAGACTTCATTTATAAAAAAATCCATAACGTCGTTTTTTTAATTTTTGATTGAAACAAATGTTAATATATGTATATTGGCGTTCTTATTTTTCTATATATCCAAAAATTTACGGAGTTTTAGCTACATCAAATTTGAATTTCAGTTTTGCCGCTTGTTTAACACAGAAGAAATAAGTCGTAATAAGTAATCAAGATTATTTTCTCCTGTTGGCAACCTTCGTTATACTCGTATAATAGTTCTTCATGAGGTACACACACACTCCTGTGCGTCTCTGTTGTATAAAAGAGATGGCATTTTGCTACAGTAAACGTACCATGTATTGGAACTTTCTATAACGTTGGATCCCTTTAATAATTGAAGTGAAAAAGTGACTTTTTTAATTGTTAATATTTCTTAGAATATAAGGAATTATTAAAAAATAATTGGACATCTTTATCAATGTCAGCTTTATAAAAATTAAGACATGATTCTCAAGGTCATTGAAATAATATTCTGTATGATGTACATCACACATAAGATTTCTATCTGATATTTAATAATAATTAGGGAAACTAATCGAACATGATAATGACAATGATATGGTAATGATAATACTAATTTTTCAGCTAACATAAATCGTAGATATAGTTCAAATTAAGAGAGTTCGCAGTGATTCTTGCTTAAAAGAGGTTATAAGAGTCGTATTAAACATACGATTCAATGGCGAATTTTATCTTATTCGTTTCTACATTATAAAACAATGCTTTTTCATTTAATCGGCACAAATTGTTATATTTACATTTGAGGAGTTGTGTTAATCATTGAGCTATCTCTAAAACTAAATTCTACTCTTATTTTATACGTAAAATGTATATTTCTTCAATATTTTAATTTATAACATATATTTTAAATTGATTTATTGGTTATGGAATATTATATGTTGATTGATTTTTATAGAAAAGGTTACATTGAAGTTTTAACGAATTCACTAATTTTCAATTAGCAACATAGAAATTGGTAGAACTATACTTTTTTTAGTTGTTGTTTTTTTATATAATAGTGTTATAAATTATGAAACTTAGAATGTGACTATTCGGGGTCTCTATCTATCTATCTATTAAAAGACCTTCCTAACAAATTCTTAATTGAGTTTTTGATAAGATTGGAATCTATTACGCCATGCCATGGTATGTCATGCTGTGCTATGCTTGATTATATTACAGACAGTAGTTTTATGTGTGACATTGACAATTGATACCATTATAATCATGTGTATCGTTATTTGTTCCGAGTACTAAGGTCATAGAGAAACATTTTGTCTCTGTGCAAGATGGAATGTGATTTCCTCAAGGAGTTTGTACTGAACCCTTTCTATAAATTAAGCGGGAACCCTGTACTCGCAAGGCTTGGTTCACACGGCATTGTATTGCACGTTTTTTGCAGTATAAATCTTATCGAATAAACAGTGGCGCATACATTTTATATAGAACCATTCACACGACGTTTGTACTGCAAAAAAACGAACACATATATAAAATGTATGCACCACTGCTTATTCGACAATATTTATGCTGTAAAAAAACGTTCAGTACAATGCCGTGTGAACCCAGCCTAAGATTGCCAACATACATACTGCATACATGATCAACTGCGCACATTAAAGTATTGCCTACGCTACTGTAACTTGTTATGCCGGTAGTTCACTCTCGGCGAGACATTGGGCTTGTGTCCTCATTTTTTAGTGGTCGATTTTTTAATTGTTGATTGAAATTGATGTTAATAAATGTGTATTGGCGTGTCTATTTTATTAAATATATAAATTTTGGAGATATAGCAATTAAAAATTTGATTTGTAGTTTTAGCGCTAAAAATGGTCGGCCATATTTGTATGACGTGAAATGCATTGTAACGTCAGTTATTTGTTGAGTAGGTCAGTGCTGTGGTAATGTTTTGTAGCTGTTGGTAGTCAAATAATCAAGTCAAATCAAAGAATAATAAGTTTTTATTTTATTTAACCCTGCTAAGGCAGACATAATATTGAAATTTGATTGTTCCTTGAAATAGCTGTAAATAATATTTGATATTTTGATATATAAATACATATAGCAGAGATTTATGAGACAAAATGACTTTTTTAATTGTTAATATCTCTTAACATATAAGGAGTTATTAAAAAATAATTGAACATTTGAGGTTCTAGTAACCCACTTTATCAGTATATAGTACACTTTTATAGAAATTAAGACATAGAACACAAGCCCATTGCCGGCATTATAGTTTAATTGTTACGGTAGAAAATGTATGATATGTATGGGTTTGGTTGTATCAAAGATGATGATGTCAGAGCTCAAAAATATCATAAAATCATTAGGCAGTGGTGTAGGCCATATATACGAGGTAATGACACCATAAAAACTGCCAACAATAGCAGAAGGTTGTCGGTGATAAAACTAAGCCAAAATTTAATTGGAAAAGATAATTTACCAATTTCTTCACTAAATTACCGCATTAAATGATTTGGTAACACATTTTCAAGACGAAAGAAAAACGAAAAAAGTGAATTTTCAGTCTGCAAGAATTTTCTTAAATTTAAATATTCAAAGTGACTATACTAATGAGTTTTTAACAGTGTAACGGTGACCGAAGTCCCATTGTTGTTTTCTTAAAACTCCAGTAACGGGATCTTAAGTATTATTGTAAGAGAGTGGACGCGAACGCGGTGTGGCGACTGCGGCGGGTGCGGTGGGTGGTTCGTACTTTGCTATTCTTAGCTGGAGTGCTCTACCTGGAGAATATGTATTAGTTGACCTGGGGTTCGATTTTAATGAATATACTCAAATACAAATATCGTACATAAATATCTTTAAGTTAATTATACATTTGTTTAAAATTAATATTATTATTAATATAATATCAATATTTGTTGTTTTATTTTGTAAATAAGTTACATTTAAATTAGATCAAAAATCGATACAAAAATGGCATATTTTCGATAATGTTTTTTGACGACACAGTTAATATATAATTATTTCTATAATTACTACAGGATAAAATGACATTTGAAGAATACTTTGTGAAATTTTCATAAATAAATATCAAGAAATGAGGCATTAACAGCGAATCTCCGCAGACGTCACAAAAAAAGTCTCATTGCGATATCACTCATAACTCATCACTGGATTTTCTGATATCAAAAAGTTGATAAGTTTCTGCAGGAATTGAGTTATTTTTAAATTTATTTTTCAATTTTTTACAGCACTTTCATGAAAGAACTTTGTTATTTTAAAATACGTTAAAAGTAAAAAAAAAGAAAGAACTCGACAGCGTTATCTCGGCATTTATATAAAGAAAAAGTGTGCAAAATTTCAAAAGGATCGGTGCAGTAGATTTTCAGCTAGAGAGAGCACTGTCTGTGAGAAAGCTAAGTGTAAGAAAAACACGATTAAAAGTTTCAAAGAAAGACCTGCTTTCGAAACCAGAGAGGTAAAGACTTAAAACTCTATATCTCCGACAGTTTTACTCCAATCGACTTCAAATTTTCACACAATAAACTTAATATGTTGTACATTAACATTAAAAATTGAAACCTTACCGCCCCCACCCCTTACCATAGCGAAACTTAGTAATATTTAAAGGTTACCATTTTGAATAAAAGCGTATTAGTTTACGATTCTAAGGATGCCAAATCATGAATGATTTCTGAATATATTAGTAATTCAAAAAAGGTACTTTTAAGATTCAATTAATACGAAAAAATATTTTTATGGTTGTAATATCTATGAAAGTCAATGCAGCGACAATTACGGTTATTAAAACTCCTATTGGTAGAGTTAAGGTTCAGGAATATAGTTCTCTATCTTCTTAAGGAAAGCTGGAGTTGTTCTTTCAACTTAAAAACATATACGAGGCGTGAATTTTATGAGGAGGGTATTCAAAAACTGGTGCCACGTTATGACGAGTGTCTCAATATTCACGGAAATTATGTAGAAAAGTAGATTAAGGTACAGGCTTTCATGTAAAAATAAAATTATTGCGATATCTTTGCACATTTTTTTTTAATTCCAAAACGGTACTTACTTAAAAAACACGCCTCGTATTACAGCAACAAAGTATTAAATAAATGTTGGAAACTGATTTTATAATATTATGAACCGAAACATAAAAATGTGATAATCTCGCATTAAAAATAATACGATAATAACGTTGCAGCAAGGTTAAATAGATCATAAAGTCTAGGAATAGTTAGGCTTGGAGACTTGGTACTAACGCTGGAGGACATCCAGTGTCGGGGATGTCGACCATGGAGATGTTGTTAACCAGTCAGATATCGTTGACATTCAAACATTTTTATGTAAATAAAATATAAACACTTCCGTAATCAAACAAAATCAGTTCGTGACGTCACGTCATGTTAAATGATAGATACGTCATCAAGGATAATGCTGCAATTCCATCGAAAACACTGCGTCAATTTTAAAATGTTGTTTTTGTATAAGTCTATTTCAGGAAGTAATAATTTTAATAAAAAGTTTTTATGCTTCAAAATCTGTGAATCAAAATTATCATTCATCTAATATCTTTCAAAACTTATGGAGCCATCCGAGGAAAACCTAACCAAAGAACGTGAAGGATATCCGGTTAAGACTGCGAGCTATAAAAGGTTCTTTTCTAACTGCCTGGCTTCTATTGATATACTATTTATCAAAATGCTAGCAGAATTCATTATTCATTCATTAAGATAATTAAATTGAAATGGATGCAATTTTGAAAGTTAAGGTCAGGTTTCAAATTTAAATTTCTGAATTGTTTAAAACTCGTATTTAGTATTAATTACAAAATAATTTAAATAATTGATGCATCTCTTGTCTTCGATTTAATTTTATTATTAATTATGTAACAACATGTAGTATTTATTTATAAAATCTCAAAAATTAGAAATTCCAAAATTGAAAAAGGGGGGGTTGAAGAAATTCGGGGGCGGAACTTTAGGGAAAGTTCATATTTTGGATTCTAGCATAATTAAGTATATTATTAATAAAAAAAATTCAAAATTTTATTTGGGGGCATAAGGGCAGTATTTACCGAGAGTAAAATTGTGCTAGAAAGTTGAAATTTTGTATATAGGCTAACCTTGGTAACTTATTAACGAATCGAAAAAAAAAATCCAAAATTTTGAAAAAAAAGTTGGTCAAATAACGCATAAATTGAAAATATTTTTTATTTTGATAAAAAAATATTTTTTTTTAGTTAATTTATATGTGTGTGAGTTTATTATTTTAATTTAAAAATAGAATGAAATGTAATTACGAATTATTTTATTGGATTCAAATCATACACGACGCGGGTAAACTCTAGTATTCATAGCTACACCTCCATAGCTATACAAATATAAAAATACCTTTTCGGATTAATTTAATTTTAAAACCACCTTTTTTGGATTGATAATATATTAAGAAATCCTTTAGGATTAACCCTTATTTAGCATTTATATAAAATTTAATTAAGAAGAAATACACTACATTGACATTAACATTAGATTATTTTTCTAATTGCTGCTTCTTCATTTACAGGCATCTTGAAACTTCGCAACACAGCTGCTGAGCTGCTACTTTAATTTCTATGTAAGTATCTCTTTAATTGTATGTAAAAATCAGAATCTAAGTACTTATTCTGGCTTATAAATTCCAGCGTTCTTATGTGGAATGTGCCTGACAACAGCGCCAAATAATTTAGTAACTAAAGGAGGCATTTTTAACATAATAGCAATACAGTTTAAATGTTAAATTTCTTAATTCTTGTATAAAATTACATTGTTGCTATGTAAAAAATAAGTAAATATATTGAGTTTTGATTAGTTGAAAAAGTAGACAAATAAAAAAATAGTTAAAAGAAGTCTAAATTAGGTCAATCTGTTTGCTCAATATTCTAATACACGAAGATGCACAACAGCCTCCTTTAAGGTTTGATTTATCCGCAGTATATGCTGGCATCGATTTTATTCTCCATTTAATGATTTTTCAAAAGTCTATATTTTCTAAATTTATTTATTAATTATCACTTTGTTGACAGTTTTTGTGGTGTCGTAGCCTCATATATGTAGGACTCAAACCTTTGTATCTTTTTAACGAACATAACAACCTATAAAAACTTACAAAATATAAAGTTTTAGTTATTATTTTATCAACTACTACGAAAACAATAAAGTATCAGTCCCACTCATATTTTTAATTTTGTTTTTAATTTAAATTGTATACCATATGAGGATATGCGTAATCATTCTCTGCACCATTTTTAATTTAGAACTTTATTTATGTTTTCTTTGATTTTTTAGAACCTATATATATAACCTCCAAAATGTGACAGTCTGTGTCAAACTGCAGTAGGATTTATTTTTAAAAGAAGTTCAATATCAGTTTGTCAAAAGTAAAAAAGTAAAAACGTAAATTAAATATGAAAACGGTAAGTGGGAATGACGCTTAAGTTAACTACATAAAGTAAGATGCATTGCAAGAGTCTTAACTTTATAATTATTGTATGAAATACACCTACAAATGACTGATCAGCTTTACTTAAATACTGGCTATGTTCTAAACGTTACAGTCTTTGTATTTTTTTGTTGGTTTGTCTACTTAAAATGACATTGCATGGTTCACTCTGTCTTGATGATGACGTCACTCGTGTTGAACCAAGTCCATTTCTTTTATTAACAGCTTTATAAGTGTTTTTACTTTGAAACATTTTGATTTATATTTAACATAAAACAAACAGGATTTATTGTAAATCTGATAACTGGTCACGAATCTTGACTAATCGTCCGTCGTTCGTCCGCCGCAGTTAAACAGAGCCGATCTTAAAATGCGAGTAAATATTATTTGCATCATATCACTCAATAAGTTTGTAGAATGACATATAGATGGTGCCACTGAGGCTGAATAACACTTGTCAAGTCATTGCTTTATTTGGGCGGTATTTTTCCGGTGTCATAACATTTTGGTGGTTGTTATAATATCGAGATATCAGCATTGTAACAGAAATTAGAAGCAAAAAAGGACTTCAATGGTGTTTGGACATGTAGAAAGAATTGACAAAACATAACGGCTAAGAAATTTCTGGATGGGAGCCCCAAGAATGTAAGATGAAGAGAAAATCTTAGTGAAAAATGGTTAGAGCTGATGGAGGAAGATCTAAGGAGATGGGTATTGAGAATTGGAAGAGGAAAGTGGTAAATTTGAAAGAATGGAGCTAATGATTGTTTTGATGTTTTTATGTATTACTTTCTACATAATTTAAGAGCTTCGTTGAGATTTTCCACGATTAATATAAATTGAGAAATATTATGAATTTCAGCTTTACAAATTTCTTCCTTCTCAGTTAACAATTTAGTGGTGTGTCCTCCTTTTGTGATGTTTCTATCACTACTGCATTTCAATTATAGTTCGCATCAACTTTATCTTAATTTGTATTCCGACAGCTGTAGTGGTTTCGCAATTTGTAGCCGATAAAATAGACATTTCATATGAACAACTGCGAGAAACTGAACTGTAAATAAATTCTTTTATGACAAAAAAATCAAACGCATCCTCAATATAATGGCAAAGTACTCCTTCTCTTCTTTGTCGTTGTCCTTTTTTTTCTTCTTCTCACATTATTTTCTTTCTCTGTTCCTGCTGCCTTCCATTTTACTAGTAGTCTCACTATACTAATTAATACGTGTTAAGAGGATTTTTAGGTTAAAAGAAATTTTTAAGTAGGAACTAAAAAAAACAACATTGAATAATTTTGATTTTCAGTTTCTGTGAAATATTAAATTGACTAATATTTATTTCTAACCATTTTTTGAGTACAGTACACTTTTAATTTATTAGTTCTGTATGATTACTTATATTTGACTAGTTCAATGGCTGACGAATATAGTTATTACTCAATACTTTCATTAAATGACACTATATTTAAATCCTAGTCCATCTCTTGCAGAAACACAACTCAGGTCTCGGTGCAACTTGAATCGCTTAACCAGACCGCCTATCTTTCTATGTGTTTGTATATTTTTACCCGTTGAATGCACTTTCTCCTTTGGTTGTTGCAGAGTGCAGTTAAATGCAGTGAAAGTCATCAGTTACTTAGTTAAGGACTTATTATGTTGATGACCAGAATCAAATCATCATTAATTTATTCTAAATTATAGAAAAATGTTAAACGAACTGAATTACATTCATTAAAAACGTATTCATTGGAAATTTAATTGATTAATATTGAATTTATTATAATAATATTGAATTTATATTGCTTTTATCAGTAGGTAGTTACTGCTAAAACAATTAACAATTTATGTAATTGAAACAAACTGTTTTTTATTTCTGTCAACACCTGTCGCACATAGCAAGCGTATTTACTCTGTAAATATAATGAACCTCGCACACTGCAAGCGACAAAGCCGTCCGAATACGGCAGAATACGTAGTTCTCACATTGCAGGCGCATATTAGCGAATTTTAACCAAACGAATACACTGGAAGAAATATGAAAGGGAATGCAATAGTCTCTTTCATATCAGTGGTGTATCGATAAAAATTAAAGTAAAAGTTTGCTCTTATGATAAATTATGTTAGTGCAAAACAACTCCAATACACCCTACAGTACACAAGTTTGACTTGGCGTACTGTCGTATCGGTATGTGGTATGTATTTATTGTGACACAACACATGCAAGGAATACGTTGTATATTAGGTAAAATAACTTACGTAACAGGTAACAATTATTATATTAAATAAACCTTATGTACACGCAGCTGTGTGAACTATAAGAAGGTCTTATTTTATGGTTTTAAAGATAATTAATAATCTTTTAAATGAAAACAGAAAAATGATTTTATTTTTTAAGTAATTTATTAATAAATTAGAAATTGACATCACATTACAAATTACATTAAAAAAATAGGACGATTCTTATTGGAATTTGGTTAAAACTTTGCTAGTCCATCAAAAGGACATGTCCCTCAATTTAAAATGACTAGAACGACGTGTTCCCCACGTACCATCATTTGTTTTACGAATCTGGTACAAATTTCATATTTTGTATTTTTTCGTCGTACCGTTATAGGGGGGATTAACGCTCTTATAGCGCTGGACGGAGCTAAGGCGTCTGTTGAAAAATATTAAGTTTAATTTCTATTTAATATCTTATCAATTTCAATGTAGATTCAATTTTCTTACCTGTATTTGCAACTTTTTTGAAAGTTCGCCTTGTCCATTCTTCTGTTATATTAATCATCGCCAAATTCCAATTTTTATCAAAAGCTACAAGTTGGCCATGTAGGGTCCCGCGTACTTGATGGGCATTTCTAGTTTGGACCTGTAATTTAATTAATTAGTCTATTACTATCATAGTAAAACAAATGACTTATTTTTAATGGGCTTGTGTCCTATGTCTTAATTTCTATAAAAGTGTACTATATATTGATAAAGTGGGTTACTAGAACCTCAAATGTTCAATTATTTTTTAATAACTCCTTATATGTTAAGAGATATTAACAATTAAAAAAGTCATTTTGTCTCTTTAATTATTAAAGGGATTCAACGTTGTACACATTCCAAATGCATGTGACATCATAACCGCTACCAACCTTACAGGTCATAAATCTCTGCTATATGTATTTATGTATCAAAATATCAAATATTATTTACAGCTATTTCAAGGAACAATAAAATTTCAATATCATGTCTGCCTTAGCAGGGTTAAATAAAATAAAAACTTATTATTCTTTGATTTGACTTGATTATTTGACTACCAACAGCTACAGAACATTACCACAACACTGACCTACTCAACAAATAACTGACGTTAAAATACATTTCACGTCATACAAATATGGCCGACCATTTCTAGCGCTAAAACTACAATTCAAACTTTTAATTGCTATATCTCCGTCAATATTTAGATATTTAATAAAATAGACACGCCAATACACATTTAGTAACATTAATTTCAATCAACAATTGAAAAATCGACCAATAAAAAATGAGGACACAAGCCCATTGCATGGAAAAATAAATAAATCTAGTTATTTCAAGTTTCAACAGATGGCAGTGCAAATAATTAGTATTCTTAAACATACGTTAATCAAATTACATTAGGGTCCAAGGCCCTGTGGCGTCTACCGACACGTTTTACGACTATTTATTTAGTTGGATGAGTTTACAGTCAATACGCAAACCATAATGCACGATCAGGCTTTATTAACGAACAGCCAGTTATGGTCTTCGATGTCAAAAAGTAACACCGTAACTTGTGAGAGTCAAGTCAGAATGTATCTATGCCCTTGATAACCGATTGTCGATCAAGCAACCTTGATACCCGGGTATTTACAATGTCAAATCAGATGCAGACCTCGACAAAAGCCCTAGGCAGTTACTTAAATCTCCTGGCAGATTCCAGAGCTGAACTAGCACTAGGATCAGAAAATTTTAAAGTACCATGCATATTTTTTTGATCTTTTATCTTCTCTGGTTCAGTGTTCAATTCGCCTAGACAACTTCACAGATACGATGACTTAGTCCGGTTATAGTAAAATTTTTAAGAAAGAGATGCTTCTTAAATCTGTCTTTTACTTTACAAATTGGTGTTGTGCTAATGTAATGTTTGTAACAGCAATAAATAGGTTGTCTCGCTTATTAAAAAATATAACGCCTACCGTTATAAGAGCCCCCGGTTTTAAAGCTTTTTTTAACGCAGCAATCGGCCCTGCATTAACATCCTCCATTCGCGTAAAAATATTCTTTTCGACAAATGTAGAAGTTGATTGTATCATCTCTGTAAAAACGAAAGTAATAGAAGTAGCGAATTACGCGGAATTAATATATATGTAAATAATCCTTGAATAAAACAACAAGAGATTATTGGAGAAAATGTAATTTAAATATTTAAACGCATTATCAAATAAACTTACCCTGATGTGGAAGAAATCTTCTTACCGGCATTTCAGTGTTTCTGGATGTACCTGGCAGAGCTTCGTTGTCGGTTCTTTTTTTAGTCATTGCAGCTTTTTTAAATAATTCTCTCTTTTGTTTACCTTCAAATACTGTTATATTGTCTAATATAGGTGCATTAGGTTTAGGAATAACTACTTTATTCGAATACAATGCTTTTAATGGATCAAATTGTGAGCTTGTCATGTCTAATGTGGGATCACAAGAATCTTGAGATTCTGATTTTGAGGATTCAGTTGGTTCTGACATTATTCAATTTATAAACGTCCTTAAATTACTATAACTTTGTTTCTAACACTTCACAAGAATATTTATCACATTAATTATATATTACATTCTCTGTAACAACATCACTACCTGTCACCGGTTCTATGAGATGAAGTAGGGTTATGTTATTATAATATTCACTCGTGTGTTTGACATGGTATTGCCATCGATGATAAAATTTAAGAGTTGTGCTTGTTGATGTTTGCAGGCGTAAATTTAAATATTATTTTTAATTATTGAAAATGTTATTTATGAAATTACGCCATAAAATATCTCAGTAATAGAAAATAAAATGTCTTACTGTATTCTATATAGCATAGAAATTATAATTTAAAATTCATCAACCTGTCATGTATAATTATAAACAAATTGTTTTTGTAGTTATTACATTTTGAATAGTAAAAGAATACATAATAAACAATGAGTTTAAATAATAACAATTGTTAAAATCTAACAGCAATTTTATTGTTTAAAACAAATATTAATGCTACTACCATGACAGCTAAAGTTTAATTAAAATACTGGTGGTTTTAATACATACACATTTTTTGTACAGTAATAGCTTATTAGGCGAAAGTAAAATTCCATTTCTTGTTATTCCTTAATAATGTAATAATAAAAGACATTATTGCCTTTTATTATTACATCGTTTAACTATATGGTGTTTTATATAATTTGTTATTTTACCAGGAGCTACTCGGTATGAAGTAAATTATAAAATAAGTATATGAATCAAGAAGACAAACATTTATAGATTTTAATAAATACCAAGTTAACATTTTGGAGTCATTTTGACATCATATTAAAGATGCGTATGATTTTTTTGTCATGAAACAATTCAATTTGATTGCACCCGTTCAAGGAAATATCAGTGATATGAACTACAAATGGCAAAATCACTTCACTACCGTAACAGTATTGAATGGAGTTGCAAATAAACCATTAAAGTGTAACAGAGACATATATATCTTGTTTCTTTTTCTGTGATATCTACTAAAATAAATATTTTCAAATGTAAAAGAGACAACAAATATATTTCCATTTAATGGCAACCTTTCGGTACAGTTCTCTCTCTACAGAACTCTTAGAATTAGGGGTATAGTCTTATTTATCAGAAATAACACATTATGATAATTTTCTATACCTTAGTACCGGAAGAAGCTGGGTAATTATATATATTTCTTATTATAATACTATGTATACTCGTACCATAGTAATGTGAGTTTGTTATGTTACATTTGATAAGTATATGAATTTACTTTCACTAGCGGATAAAATTGCAGGAGAAAGTTAATCCATGACTATAGCTTTACTATAATAACAGAAATGTGCATGCGCTCGAAAACACGATATTATGTTAGAAATAATACGGTCGTATGCACCACAGTACCTGGTACTAAATCAAAGCAGATGGAAGTGTAATTAAAATTGTAATTAGAAAAAGCATATATGAGAATTACATTTATATAAATTGAATATAAAAATATAAAGAATGTTATAGATCAGAAACATCTTTGCCAGTTTTTAGCTGAGACTCAAACTTATCTATTATCAGCATTTGAAAAATGTTCACACTTGTGCGCACGGCCCTTATTTACTTTCACTTTATCCATTTTTATTTGTAGCAATAATTGTTAAACAATAAACTATTTAAAAACTAATTCTAATGAAAAGAAAAGCAAAAAAGTTGAATGACCTGAGGTTGAGATTAGCCTTCTAGGGAACGGAAAGTCTTATGATCTTGTACAACGTGTAAACAATTAATATATAAACTAATGTTTCAAAAATTGAAGATATATAAAAATGAAATTGATAGAATACTTAATTAAACTAATATATTATTACAGAACTCTAACTTAAAGGTTCAAATCTTTGCTGTTACAGATTTCTAACGCTAGGCAGCGCCTATGACTTGGCGGCTGTTTGACATTTGCCGAGATATTGCAAGGTTGGTATTATTAGTGTTCGCGGTCGTACAGTAGTTTTGATTTTGTTTAAGAATTAATAAAATAAATTTATTTCAGATCATTGTTTGAAACATTTTTGAACGGGATCGGTTAAAAGTGTAGTGTTCGCGAGTGTTGTTTTTTAAATATTATTTAATTTTATTTATATATTACAAAGGCTAACTATTTTTAATCGCATGGCCAATAATTTTTATACACATATATATAAAAGTATTACTTCTTAAACATAATATAAATAAGTAAATATACATAATTAAAACGCCGTCTGTGCCTATTAATATTTAATATAATGTATAATAGTTTTGTATAAAAAATAGTGGTAAATATTTTAAAATAAATCGACTGATAAAATGACGTATAACAAAATTTTTAAACAAACATAACAAACGCCAATATGTGTTCCATGCGTTAAATAACTTTATCTAAAATGCACATTTGTAATTTACATAGGTTGTGATATATAGTTAGAACCTATCCCATAGCGCACACCTTTTGTTGTGCATTGAATTTACACTAAATAAAAAGAGTTTTAAAAATCGTTCATCGTGGCGGGGGCGCGAGTTCTTGGAGCGCCGGTGGCAAATGTGGCCATGCCCTTTATAGATGACGATCTTTTATGGTGTCCTGATAACGATGGACGAATGGTGGATCTCTCTGGTTGTCTGCAGGTAAGATTCTTTCGAAAGTCGTTAAAAATCTTGTACTTAAATTTGATTCCTTATTTTCTGCAAGGATGCTGTTGCTGTGGGACAACAGAGTAACGAAATGGGCAACTGTGAACTCCTGGAGAACCTTGATGACAGTGTAGATATCTTTCGTCAATTAGGAGACTCTGCAATTGATCTTGAACACTTTTTTACTGAATTCACAAACACTGAAATAAAAGTAAGTATTTGTATTTATAAATTTATAACTATATAATAAGTAACATATGTTTAAAATCTTGAACTTTTCAATTTGCAGGAAGAAAACAATAATATTCCTCAACAAAACTCATCAGAATCCCATTCAGTATCAACATTAAATCAACAATCAGCCCATTCCAATAACAGTAATATTAATTCAGCTACAAATCAATTATTACATCACTTAAATCAATCACATTTAATTAATAATAAACCATCTACGTCGATTCTAAGACAAACTATTACCGGTTCTAATAAATATACTATCGCGGCTGCAAACCCATTGCTTGCAGAAAAATTACTAGCGCCAAATACGGCAAGTGAATGTGTTAATAATAGTGAACAACATTACCAAGTGAGTAACCGGACTACATCGTCATGTCGAATGCGGACGTCAGATGGCATTAAAGGTAAGATACTTTATTAATTATTACTTATTAATTAACAAAAATATGCATTACGTTCAACTGTAATTATTTAAACGCTTATTAAAATTTATTATCCTATACTAGCAAGTTACAAAATATATTTAGTGTGGTCACAATTAAAATAATAAACAGTACCCCACTTTTACGCACTGATTACGCTCTGACTTTCGTTATCTTATCCTTAAATATCTCACCCTTAAATATCTCACTAATTTTTCCTGGTAGTAAATGTTTGAATTGAAAACACCACATTCAATCGCATTTACAAATCTCTGCTAGTATCGTTGCCTGCTTTTCAGGCGCCTGATATTGATATAATTATCATACAATTAATTACCAATTTATATAAATGTATGTTAAACGCTTTGTAATTATTTAATGATGACAACTGAGGATCAACGTCATGGAAAACAAGTTTTAGTTTTAATAATGTTTATGGTAATTTTGAAAATAATTAGGTATCTACTTATTTCGTTTTAAAATATTTTATACCATCAGTATCTCTTTAGAAATATACCTTAGTTGATAACGTATTGAGTTTTTATTTATTTTATTATACAATTTTACAAATATTACAATTAAAAACAAGATTTATGTTTAATATAAATATTGCTGATTTAGTATTCGACTAGTAGTTACATGTGTTGCCTACATTTCAGGCGTCAAATTTACTTAAAATTCAACGATTTCGACATTCTAATATATTTATATATATAGTAGTTACTACTGAAAATCTTGCATAAATTTCATATAAGATAATATTTCATTTTTTAGTAATCAAATATTTCAATTTTTTTTACTAAATGGTCAACAAACAATCTTGAAAACTTTTCTAATTTATTTCTCTATAATATATCACTTTATTTTTTAAAAAATCTGTTGAACCGGTCTCGAGATATATCTTTCTTAATTAGTAAGCACTTTAAATATGTACAAATTAATATTTCGCTTCACAATTAGTCAAAACATGTACTCCTAAAGAATTGATAACGTTGTATAAGTGTATATACCGCTACGTAAAAGTTAAAGGAGCTATATATATACCGTAACATGGGTTCTGATCTCTGCTTAAAAATGTTATTGTATATTTCTTGTATTGCAGGAATTTGTTTTACTGGGGGTCTATATTACTTCAAATAAGTGCTCATCACCTACTTTCAATAAAAATAATAGAAATCTTCACAATTTGTTAATGATTTATGTAGGATTTAATAATGTTCCTAAAAAGGTACATGTTGTAGCTATATATTACAATAGCCTATCAATTATTAGACTAATTACGATTGCTGCCAATAAGTCTAATACTCGCAGTATCTCTAATAGGCAATGTTAAATATACATGAAGCCTTGTGCTTATTAATGTTAGTTGCCAGTTGTCAGTTGCCAGTTCTTGTACCTGATTGCTGATTTCCATTTATGAAGATGTTTTCGCTTTCCCGTTTATGAGAGTTATAAGTGAAGTTTAGAGACTAGAAGCGCGGGAAAAAGTAAAACGGTGAAAGCGGTAAATTATAGCTTGACTATTTCAGACCACTAATGAATGGGTGTTGCACCGTTACATGTTCATGTTCATGTTCATGTTCAAGAAAAGCATTGGCGGTCTGTTGTCTTAATTCTAATAACACCTTGTTGTGGAATAACGATAATCAATTTATATATATTCAAATTAATGTTTTAATTAGAAATATAATTATTTTTATACATGCTTTTTAATATTTATGTTCATGCAGTTCATCGTTTGTGTGACGACAGCGCTATATTGTGTTTTTGTAAACTACTTTAAGGAGGTTCCACTAGTAAAGAGGTTAACCGCTAGTATGCTCTGTAATCAACGTTCCTTACTCATCTGTTAAAATATATATATTTTTAATTTTTTTTATCCTTTGAAATGGATTTTTATAACTACAACCATACGTTTTAATATAAATTTTACAAAATATAATAATTTTACATATAATAAATAAAGCTATTTCGGTATTTTCTAAAAATTTAAATAATTCAATAATGCATCACTTAACAAAAATTTAATATTCGCTGATTGCTAAAATTTTGATCTTTGTAAACTATAATTTATTTTATTTATCTAACATTCTAATGTGTTTGACGTTAAGCCTCATTCCAACTCACTGTTTTGGTAGTTAATTTACCGTTTTTATTTAATATTGCAATCTAGATTTCAGACGTTCGTTTAAGTATTCCTTTTCACATTTGTGTTTTAATTTAAGTTTAGTTAGTTTAGTTGGTGCGTTAGTAATATAAATTTTGACAAAATTGTATGTGAAATAATTAAAATTGCTATTATTAATAACAATTACTAATACAAATTGTTTTCACTTCTATATTATTCAAAAACTGATATTAAACTTCTTTTAAAAGTAAATCCTACTGCATTTTGACAGATTGTCACAATTTGCAGGTTATTATATGATATAGTTTTTATTAATTTAATATTTTTAATTTAAGACATTGGACTTTGTAAGGTTCTAAAAATACTAAGAAAACTTAATGACTACGCGTATTACCATATGCTAATCAATTTAAATTAAATACAAAATAAAATTAAAGCAGTGAGTAAAAATGATACTTTAGGCACTATATTCTACATTTAACATACTAAATGATACTAAAACTTCAAAATGAAAAACTCTAAATACTAAAAAAACTATAATTTATGCCTTCAAATATTACATGATCCAAAGCTCGTGCTCACGTTAGATTCCCGAGCCAGCGTCATATTTTCTGGGTTTGCTTGTTACCAGAATTAATTTAATTATGTGTTCTTGGTCGGAAATAGACCAACGTAATATAAATAAAATATCTCACCGGAATTGAACTTTGAAATGATTATTTTTAATTTTAATTGTAGTTGATATAGTTTTGTGGAAATCGTCCTTAAACGATAATATTATAATCAAAAAAATATGGCGAGTATGCTTGACACATTTACAAAAAATTAGGTTAGAAATCGCTAGCCTGTTCATTTATTCCTTATTTAAACAGTGAGCTACATCATCCACGAGGTTGTGGGTCGGGTCCACCCCAGATTTAATTATAACAATTGAAATTGTGATATTAGAAGCATATTTATTGTTTATTTTAATTTTTTTAGTCATTTAAACATTTGTTGTGTTATGCGATGTAATAAACCTGATTTAAGTCGATGCAAGTCCGTGGCCTGAAGCTTCAATGGAAGCAAGAGGAGAAGGGGGGGGGGGAAGACAACAACTCTTTAGCTTTATTAACAGATGTGCTGGACTTTTAAAAGCGTGCACAAGGAAGTAAAACGTTATTCTGTATGACAATGCAATAAAGTTATGGAATTTCCAAAAAGAATTCGTTGAATTAGTTCTATTGTTTTTTGCGGTTCATTTTATTGTCCAGTGCGGTAGAATTAGTATCCACATAAAACGATAATTGCATGTATTCCCTCTACTTAAATTTAGTTATTCCTACCACTTGAGTTCATTATTAAGATACAATTGATTTTGATTTACAAATATTATACTATAAACTGGTACTTAGTTACCAGAACTTTAATTGCTAATCAGTGGCGGCCTTAGGGAGTGGCAAGCAGGGCAACAACCCGGGGCATCGCTCTTTTAGGGCCCTTGTGCGCTCGCGCAACAACCCAAGTAGAAATAGTCGTTCCTATATAAAATTTTAAAACTCTACATTTATTTATTTATAACTTTTGCATTTCGCGTCAATTATCATGTTATGTTAAATGTCATGGTATGTTTCGATTACATGACACTGAACTGCTAACATATTGAGCGGGAAATTTAAATATAATTTAAAAACATTAATTTATAGTAATATAAATAATTCAGAAATATTAAATAGAGATCTTTCACTGGGTATCCACGGCGATTGTTTATACAGCCAACAATTTAATTTAATTTACTTGAAGTATTTGTTTAATCCACAGCGTGTTATGAATTCAAAGTCACGCTCAAAATATCCATTCAACAGCATTTCTATACTCGCATCGGCTTTATATTCGTAGTTTCAGCATATGTTTCCGGGATCTGGTTTTGGCATGTTGTAAACCTGATGTATGTACTTGTATCCAATTTTCATGTCCTGTACTTTACTAAATATGCTTGTGACGTAACACTATTCCAGTCTCGTCTCATAAATGCTGATGCCTAATGATCGCAATTGCCACAGATCGTAGAATCAGTTGTAAACAATTGTTTAATAAAGTTTTTTTCCTGGTTTGATTTTTACAATGTCTAAGTTTCATCTACTGTAATCAACTTCTGTTCCCCGCGAGCTCTTTCCGTTTATCCGCCATGATGAAACAGAGCTGAATTGGGAACTTGAAAATAACTAAAAAAGTAAAACTAAATTGTTTTAACATTTCTGAAATTTATTTTTAAGGTGAGATAGGCAAATCTTTGTTAACGGATTCCATAATTTTTAGGTATTTTCTACAGAAAGTGAATTTTTGGTTACATATAATGAAATACATCAATGAACTGCATTGGTTCTTTTTATAGTTTTTATAGCAGGTTTATGAAGAACACCGTTGCCTAATAAGTTTGACGATTATGACAATACATAATTAGTTTTCCACATTTTTATTTTAAATTGAAAATATTTATTTGATATTACACTGTTCATTATTTAGTGTACAAATGGGCTTGTGAATTAATCTTGTAGGGATCTATTTTATAATTGTTGATTGATGATTAAAATAGATGTTAATAAATGTATATTGGCCTTTTTATTTTATTAAATATTTAAATATTGACGGAGATATGGCAATTAAAAATTCTAATTGTAGTTTTAGCGCTACAGATGTCGACCATATTTATGACGTAACATGTCTGTACTATTAAGGGTAGGTCAGTACCCTTGTCAGTGTTAAGTATGTCATCTCTTTTACGTTCTGTTGTATAAAAGAGATAGCATAATTAACACAGAACTCTTACACAGATAACAAATAACTGACCTTTACCCTAATAGTGCTGCATGTTACGTTACATGTATTGGAATTGTTTAAAACGTTGAATTCCTTTAACAATTAAAGAGAAAAAATGACTATTTTAATTGTTAACATTTCCTATATGTTAGGAGTTAGCGATAGGCAAAAAGGACTGTGATCCTAAGAGGCTAGTTAAATATTAGAAATAAAGAACACCGTCCAAATAATCAATTAGATTTTCATGAAGAAATTTCAGATGAGTCATGCGGAGGAATAAGTCCCACAATGAGTTTTAGAATTATAATTTCTAAACTTAATCAGACTGGTTGTCTAGTTTAGCTCTGTCGTTCAAATGCGCTTGCGTTGCCATGCATCTGTATGCATGTGCATGTGCATATGCAGTTGTGAATGTATTTGTACATAGTGGCGTTGAACTTGCAATAATTTCAAGGTTATTTCACAGTCGTTGTTTGTCCATACGTCCGTTCGTCAATGTATTATTATTATTTGTGAGAAGATCACTGCAGAGAGAAACCATTTATTTTGTGACTAATATTTCAAGAGCACAGTTAGCTAGCTAAATTGAAGTCAGTGACAGTCATTCTTGATCCTTTAGGTATTAAAGGGGTAAAAAATTATAACAAATGACCGACCAATAGACGTCATTTCCTTCCTTACCTTTTGCCTACCATTTAAGAGAAGAAGAAACGTTACAGCGATAACGCTTGTCGTGGCAACCCATCAAGTTTTCATATAATATGATGTCTAGGTAACGGTAAATACATTCGATACTTATTATATTCTACAGAATTAGTGAGATCAAAAATATTCAACAGTAAACAGAATTTAAACTTTAAATAGATACATCTCCGTTAATTTGTCGATTTTATATCAATAAAAATAATAATAAATCGACCACAATTGCCTAAGCAACTTAACTAGATTATGGTTTGGTTGTTAACCTTACTGCAACCGTTATCGGTATAGGTTTTGTAGGCTAAATGTCAAGATACTCTAAAAAGCATTTGCTACGCCAATAAGTTTCAGCCCTCTAAACACAGTTAGACGTATCTAACCTTTTACGTAAAAAAAATATCTAATGCACAACGTTTTGTGACCAATTTTATTGTTGTCATAATCGTAAAATGATCTTAAACTGAGTGAACGGAATCTTAAAACTACTTAATCAAATTTAAAAAAACTTAAGATGATTTTTTTAAGAATTAAAGTTAATTTTAAAGTGTCTTTACATTTCTAAAATAAGCCACGTTTATGTTAAATTGGTTTCTTTAATTTCGTTATTGGTTGGTTTAGATATTTGTTAGTCAGTGGATTTACTATAAAAATTGCCTAAATTAAATTACGTTAAATAAAATTTTTAAAATATATTTGAAATAGTAATAATATTTGGTTTGTGGCCATCCGTAAATTATGCCACATAAATTTCATGATTTTCTGACCCTCTCTCCTTCTTTTGTCACACATTAAGGACCTCGCCTTTTCCCCTCTTTTCTGTATTTAGGGAAAAATAAATATTTGGTCCTAATTTTTTTTTTATTGTCAGAAAACGTTACGAGTCTTATGACTCATGGGGAGACTTAAGATTTAGATGCTAGCGCATTTGGTGTAATATTTTGTACATGCAGCCAGCTAGGAAAAATTGCATTATGCGCATGCGAACTGTCAGCTTGATATAACGTCACTAATAATTTAATGTAGGAAACATAAAAGATATACAATACGAAGAAATCCAACACGAAAATTCTTCCCTACTGCGAAAGGTTCTGTATTCGTTTTTCAACATTTCCGGACTGAAACTTTTGGCATCTACATTATTTTTCTAATTTTAATCACGAATTAGATTGCATTATTTATATAAACCAACTTTCCCATTGTTGTCCTTGTAGGGCTCAGTGATTCGGATACTGTTTCCGCTGTGAAACGGTTATTATATTCTGCGAGGTTCGAGGTACATTACTACACATACACACACTTACACAAACATGGTAAACAAAGGTAACAATACATATAAAGATATAGGGATATTATGTCTAGCATAATTAAAATACAATTGCACTTGTAAGAAGTTTTAAAATAAGGATACTAACGAAATAATCATCAGTATCGTTGTTTAATTGTGTGTTCATTTTATGACGTCATCTACCTGTGTAGAACGGAACTAAATATATAAATAGTAATAGACATGATTAATTAGTGATTTCTGCAGAATTTAATTAAACAATACATTAATTTGATAGCGTAGAATTCCCGGTAAAGCGAGTTATTACATAATGTAACACACAAATAAATTAGACGATGTTACTGTCCTAATACACCTCTGTTCATCAGCCAGGAAACATTGTTATAATAAACAAAAATAAATGGATTTATATTTATATAGGTTTTATGACTTTTTAACGACAGGATTAGACTTTAATTTGTTTATCATCATCATCTTAATGTTGACTAACTTTTCTCTGTGAATAGTCATTCTATTCAAGGTGCTACCTCATTGGTTTCTTATACAGCGCAACAAATATCTCATGAGCTACCTTTTCCTTGTACTGCTCCTTAAGTGCTGTATTTATTTTATGTTTTTCGACTTTACCGTTTAATTTTTAAAAAACAATCTATCTATGGAAGCCCGAAAAAGAGAAAGGAGTATTACGAAAGGAATGGTGACAGAAGAGGCAGAGAGAAGAAGAAAAAAAGGCACAAATGTGGAAGAGGAGCTAAGGAGAAGTGACAGGGAGATACAACAACAGGAAAGAATGGAAAAATAGAGAAGAGCAATTACAACAAAAGATATAAAAGGATTTGGGAGAGAGAGATACCACAATACTTAAGAGAAAAAGACACAAAGAACATGGGAAGAGTTGCCAGATTTAGATTGGGAAACGAGGAGAAATGATACAGATAATAACGAGCAAATAGACAGGAAAAGGATGTGCAGGGTGTGCGGAAGGGAAATAGAAACATTAGAGCACATTAAGTTTTCAAGTGAGAAAAAGGCAATAAGCGAAAAGAAGTAGGGAAGAGGCGGATGGAGGAGATAGAGAAAATGAATTCGCTGACATGTTTCTTGCGGGACGTATGCAATAAACGAACGACTCCGATTCGGTTACGATTCGATTACTATTTGGATAATTCGCAAAGAATAATGTACAAGTTTGACATCAGATTATGGTTCAATACAATTCGAACGTAATGGCTCACATGAAGTTAATGGGAAGGCAGAAGACAGACTATGATGACATATGTTGCATGGTTTGTTTGTTTGTCGGCTTGTTACAACGTCGAGCACCCCCGCGCCCCTTGCTCTGTCCTTCTTCATGTCAGGCCTGCTGTATATGTATGCTTTATGGTTTATTTATATATTTTTAGACCCCAGAAATAAAATATTTATATATACATATATTTTCCCTATACATATACATTTTGAACGTGATTTAAAAAATATTTTCAAAAATCACGAAAATACAATTAGAAAAAAATACACTGTGGGAATTTCTTGTTTATTCAGAATTTATTAAAATAATAATGTGTTAATTATGATAAATTAGGACTTGTGTTAAATTTATCTTGTGTCTAGTGTTAAAGCATTTTACATGTGTACGAAGGAATGGAAGAAAGTGTTATGTAACTATAGTGATGTTTTAAGGTTATGGATGGAATTATAATACATCTTTAGCAAATAGAGAACCAATTGCTAATAAAAAATATTTTTTATATTAAACACCTGCTTATAATTATATTCAAGCCAAATATTTCAATTTAAAAATGGGATTAGTGGCCCGTGAAAAAAAAATGGGATTAAAATTAGAAATGAAGTTACGAATTATTTTATTGAATTCAAATCATAGACACTTGATTAAATAGACGTCTAATTATAATGTCTAATGCAGAAGATTATAAATTTTAGAGTAGTTCACACAAAAACCGACAAAATCTTGAAATGGGTAAAACACAGACACCTGTTTTTTTCTTTGTAAACAAGACAACGCTCTTCTTTCTAACGCATTTAGTACGGGTATAATTTGACACCAGATTTAAACAAATTTTAGCATTATATTTCAAAGATAATACAAGTGCATTTACTAAAAACATATTTACAGCTATTTAGTTTTAAAAAAGATGTCGTAAAATGCATTAAAATATAAACAATTTTTTTATTAAGATATTTTAAGCACATGTTAGCCATCCTCAAGGAAAAAGATGACAAGTGTACTGGTATGGCTAAAGGATCTCAGTCAAAAGGACATTAGTTTTATTTGGCCGATATCCCGTCTGAGAAAACCGATTATGTTGGGTTGGGTTCATCTGAGGTGTTGGAATTTGTTCAGTTCATTTGTTATGCATTGTTTATACTCAGAAATATACAGAATGTAAGAAGAAAGGTGGGTGGTATTCAATACAGACTTAGGTTCAACATAGGCCGTTAAAAACTCGGTTCAATTATGACTAGATACATTTGATTTTGTGCCTGATCCTAAAAAAGGTAACGGTTTGACTAAATTATTGTCCCAGGCCCCCATCACTCGTGGGATGCCAATATTTTAAGCTACCGCTTCAATTTTAGTTGTAATTTTTAATGCAAGAATAGAATAGCATAATTCTACATATATTTTAGTTTTATAAGTATACATACCTTAAAGGCTCTAAAACAATTTGTCAAAGTAAAATAAGTTTTTAGCTTGTGAATAAAAGAGAATAAATATAATAATTTATTTTAAATTAAGATAATAATTTATATTAAATAAGACGTATAAATCATGCAGCATGCAATATACACTAAAGTTCATTCCCACTCACTGTTTTTAGTTTTAATTTAAGGTTTTAACCTTAAATGTAATTTTGAACTTGTTAAATCATCTATCATGCGTCAGTATTAATTACTATCTTTATTTAATATCAATTATTATATTTAATACAATTAATTTTATTTCTTTATATTTTACAAGATGTAACTTATATTTTAGGTTAAAATCTAAAATTAAAATTAAAACTCAGTGAGTGGAAATGGGGCTTAAGTGCATTTAAAATTGAAACTAAAAATTAAAACTGAAGAATCGTTGAAGGTTAAAACATAATGGTTAAACCTTAAATACTTATACCATTTCTTTTTTCTTTAAATTTGTGCCTATTTCTGATTCGATTCTTATCACCGACAACTTGGTACTATATTTGCAATTTTTATTGTGTTGAAACCTCAGATATGTGAACTAGATTACCGCCTAATACATTTATGCATATACACTGCGCCTCGATTTGCAACGTTAAAATAAGGACAAAGCGAATTAATTTTTTTGTATACTCGTATGTAGCAATTTATTTGTAAATATTTATTGTAAGAGTTTTATTAATTGATACCCGATAAAACTACAAATTTCATGAAAAAATCCAAATTAATAAAACCCAAATACTCAAATATTTGCCCCCTCTACTTTCAGATATAAAAAGTAAAAAACATGACATTTTCTGCTAAATTCATTTGTCAATGAAAATAAATTTAATTTTAATTATATTTGGTTTCGGAGGTTAAAAAACACAGGAAGCTATCGTTTAATTGTTTACCGAATTGCGAATCTATGGTACCAACAGAACCGGTGATTCTTTGTACTCATTTCATTTTATTTGACTGCAAGGACGTTTGCATTTGGTCATTGTTGCATACCGATTAATGGCTGCTATATTTAGCATATCCATTATTTACTAAAATAGTTCATTATCAAATAAATTAACATCTTAATTGAATTTCGCTATTAAAATAACTACAGGTAGTAATTAAAATGAATTACTTTGCTATCTTGCATTTCAATTTGAATATGAAAATAATTTATCAACTTTACGAGCTGGTAAGCCTAGGCGCACATTGAATACAACAATATATGAACAACGCTGTAGAACAAACAGTTTTGTCTCCTGTGTATATCTGTCCTAATTGCTTATTTAAAGGATCAGAAAAATTCAATAAGATTCTTTTTCTTTTTTACTTTTGTATTAAATTAGATGAATTAAAAGTACATTCGATATGTGTGTATTACAATAAAGGTTTGACTGTCTTAAGACTGTCACTGTACCCAAACAAATTCCCTAAAACCATATATCAATAATGACAAAAAGAAAAACACATAAAGCAATGTGTTATAATAAAAACTTTGCTACGTCAACGGTAAGAAGATTTTTGTTCGATACTAACATTTTTACTAAAAGTTATGTTAAAAATCGCAAGCATGTTCACATGAAACTTGACTTGAGAACAAAGTCCCATTAAGGGAAATCTTCCTTTTAAGCATTTTTTGAGAATCTTTTTTGACGTTCAATAAAAAGATAGAACTTTGAGATTTTTATCAGTTATTTATTACTATTTCAAAAGTATGAAAAACAAATTTCATGTACAAATTCTCATTAGAACGTATGCTGTATCACTGTGAAGACACCTGCCTCAAAAAAGTGGCGCTGACTTCCTCCACGATTTTGACTTATTGGCTTATCAGAAAGAAAGACAAAAACAGCGTTTTTATCTATAGACCAAAATGCATGGAATTAACTATAGAATCATTTTAAAATATTGAAAATTGGGTTTTTGGCAGACTTCTGAATAAAAAGTTTCAAATTTCATGACTTTTTTTCACTTTTTCGTTTCGTAATAATTAGAAATATTCTGAATTTTTGGAAGATTTTAGTTCATTCCATGCGTCTACATATGCTGAGACTATCCTATAAATTTTAAGTGAATCGGTCAAACCGTTCTCGAGATGTGATGAAGGAAACTTTGAAAAACACAGTTTTCAGAAAAACGCGTTTAAAGTTCCTACCACTCAACTACGCGCTCTGAACATCTGCTTCTTCTACCTGCTGTGTCTTTATAATGACTTCGAATTTTAAAAAATCGCTTTACCACCATATTCTACAAATGTTTAGGAATAAATTTATGCAAAAAAAAATCAATTTTTTGAAATTGTTACACGGGAGAACCCCCTAAGAGCGAAACTATGAACCTTCTCTTTGGAGAAGCTACTTTTGAGACCGCAGCAACTTTTGAATTGTTTCTAGGGATCTTCTAAGGGTTCCTTCCTTCTTTGTTTGCCCTCTCTCCTAGTAAAGCTCTTAGCCTTCGCGTTATAAGGAGTCGTCGACTTTGCCTTATATAACACCAATGATAATTAAGTACATACTGGTATCTACTGAGTAGATACACACATACTGAGTACACTAAGTATATTCTGATAGCATCCTCTAAAAATATTCCTTTTTATTTAACTTCAACAGGAAAAGGAAAACGTGCCTTTAAGATGCATTTTAATTCCTAAACGTAAAATAGGTCGTGTCTATTAAAAATAATAAATTAAAAAAAAAAAAAAAACAAAAAAAAAAAATAGTGTGGATGTTTTTTAGTTAGCTTGACATATAACCCACAGATGCTAATACCGGTGTTAAACAGGGATCGGGATAAAAACGGGAACAGGGAATGCAAACGAGAACGGAGCAGGCTTCCTCCTCAACACGCGCGGGCTGGCTGCATCCTGGAATTTGTAATTTATAATAAATCTTTTTATGTTTATACAATTTTAAAGTTAAAATAATATAATTTATCAAATGATTAGCGATATAGGTTGATGCGGGACCCTTCAGAAGGCTCGTTTAAGGGCGTCCAACTCATTTAACTGTGACAGGAAAAAGAAAGTCAATTATATATTAGATATAGAGCCACTATTGACAAATCCATATGATTTTTAGATAGCACCAACCTTCAAACGATATGTGTTAAAATTTCATGACATGGCGACGATTTGTTTATGAGTTATAGTGGTTTTAGTAACGATACTTTTGTAATTTTCAAATCAATGAAAAAATCTGAATTTTGTATGTTGATAAAACATTGAGAGATTTGATATATACATATATATATTTATTTATTTATTTATGCAGTTCTGGCAACACAAAATATATCTGTCATTGAGCGACTTCAGATCCGCAATATAGTTTTTGCATTTAGGTCATGGCTAGCCTAAGTCACATGATACATTTGCAATTTGTAATTGTACGATCCGAGTACTTGAATTGCCGCTGCTGCTTGTTACTTAGCACTCAGTACTGGGTACTGGGTACTGGGTAGTGCATACTGACTACGTTTAAGGTGCATGCAGACTGAATCATTCAGAAAATCCTAATTAATTTGATGTAAAATCTAACTAAACATATTAATCATTGAAATTCGTCGTTACAAAGAGACCAACCGTGCTTTTTGAGTAGTAATATTTTAGTTTCATTATGTATTACACATAGATAGCACCGGCTAGGATATTTACAATTTGTAGTCATCGTGTAAAAGTATAACCCTAAATGGGCTTGTGTCCCCAATTTTTACTTATTGTTGATTGAAATTAATGTTAATAAATGTGTATTGGCGTGTCTATTTTATTAAATATTGACGGAGATATAGCAATTAAAAGTTTGAATTATAGTTTTAGCGCTAGAAATGGTCGTCCATATTTGTATGACGTGAAATGCATTTTAACGTCAGTTATTTGTTGAGTAGGTCAGTGCTGCGGTAATGTTCTGTAGCTGTTGGTAGTCAAATAATCAAGTCAAATCAAAGAATAATAAGTTTTTATTTTATTTAACTCTGCTAAGGCAGACATAATATTGAAATTGGATTGTTCCTTGAAATAGCTGTAACTAATATTTGATATTTATGATCTGTAAGGTTGGTAACCTTACACAAGGATTGTGATGTCACATGCATTTGGAATGTGTACAGCGTTGAATCCCTTTAATAATTAAAGAGACAAAATGACTTTTTTAATTGTTAATATTTCTTAACATATAAAGAGTTATTAAAAAAATAATTGAACATTCGAGGTTCTAGTAACCCACTTTATCAATATATAGTGCACTTTTATATAAATTAAGACATAGGACACAATCTCATTTACATTTAAATTTTCAGAGAGGAGAACTCGCTTCCCGTTTGTCCGCAATTTTAAAAGTAGGGTTATTTATAATCAGTTTTCTTTTGTTTATCTTAAAAACTATAAGTCTCACAAAAATTTTGTAAAGAGCTTTTTTGTAGATAATAATATTACCTACAACTTTTACTAACAACTTTTTGTTGTAACTTTAATAATAAAAAAGTTATAAGCATAAATAAAAAGTTATTCTCAATTCATATGTTTGTTCCATATACATGCGCCTTAAGTATGAATACAGCGTAGTGACAACTCAATTATCTTGTTCATAAGAAATGATTTATCTCAGTCAATCTCTGCTGATACGAGTACACTTACAAATGCTAAGGAAACTGATGCCAGTTGAAACTCATTAGATTCATATTTGATAGAACCTTGCAGTAGATTTTCTTAGTATGATGCAAGTCTTCAAAATGTCACCCGATAAATATTTTTTCATTTAAATAACCTTTGATAGTGATTTAAAAAAAACGTACAAATGCTATTTTTATTTTGAAAATATAAACATAGTTTTAAAGTTTGCACCATTTTTGAATTGTCAACAAACATCCGTCGTTGTGGTGACATTGTGCCTGGTCTCTGGTTCCGTGTTTCTCAGATCTAAATAACTCGACACTCAGAGGCGGCCTTAGGGGGTGGCAAGTAGGGGTCTCGCATTCTCGCGCAACAACCGAAGTAGAAAAATTCATTACTATATATCTATTTGAATCTCGCGCGTCGCTCTTTAGAAATCCTACTAGAATCACTGCGTCTTCTTTTAAGGTATTCATGTACCTTATTTTATCATCATTAATATTTGTCATCTTTGTGCTTGGTAACTTTTATAAAACTTCTAATATAAAATTGTATTTCTCGTCAATTATTATCAAAAATACCTTCTTACAATTTACATAAATTATGCCGCCCGGGGCCTCGCAATGACTAAGGCGCCCCTGCTTACAATGCATATTGCAGGTAGAATATGCCTTCTAAATAAACCAATGATTGCTTTTTAAAATATATATATTAATTAGCGATAGAATTGAATCTTAAATTAGATCTTTTTTTCTCAGCGGAAATATTATTTTTTTTCTCGGCGGAAATATTATTTTTTTCGCGGTGAAAATGTTAATTTTGTATTACATGGTATTTTGAGATTCTTTTTTCTTTTTCAAGTTATAAACATTTGGTAGTGCAGAGCACGAATGCACTTAAGGGGGGGGGCCTGGGTTTCAGCGTAAAAAAAAACACTTTTTTTGTGATTTTTTATCTCAAATGTCGATTGAGCAATTTTATTCAAACCTTCTATACATTGTTGAGCATAGTTTTGACTATGTTCTGTAAATTTTTCATGCAAAAATATTAAATCATTAGCCCGTGACAGAGCTTCCCCCAGGACGTCTTGAAAAAAAAACAATTTGTGGTGTTCACTGTAACTCGGCCGGAAATTATCAGAAAATGAAAAACTATAAAAATTTAGTTAAATTATAAACAAATCTTCCCCCCAACGTTCTCTGATTATTTTTTTTTTAATTTAAAAATTTTTGGCGGCCATCTAAAGTGTGAACCGTTATTTTCGACTAAAATTTCCGCCATTTTGTGGGTGGGAAACACCCTTAATGTTAAAAAAAAAATTTTTACTAAACGTAGGGAGGAGGTATTTTATATGAAGAAAATGTGTACAAAGTTTGAAATGAATCGGTCAAGTAGTTTTCAAATGGCAGTGAACACGGACTTTGAAAAAGTAGTTTTGAGAAAAACGCGTCAGGACTATACCAATGAATAAACTGTATACCTGATTAACATATAATACAATATAATATACCGGATTAATAAGACAATAACTTCAAGAATAATGCTTAGATCGGCTTAAAATTTTAAGGACATATTCTTGAAATGTTAAACAATAAGATAAAACAAAAAACAATAAATCGATTTTTCGAAAGTGAAAACCCAGGCCCCCCCCTTAAGATACAGCCGTCCTGATAGTTACTATATTTGTTAAAATGGCTTCTGATTAGTAATTGTAAATCCTAATTATTCTTGACTAATTTATGTAACAGTGTATAATATTTATCAAACGAAACATACTTGATTCCAAAATGTTGTATAACGAATAACGAATACGACATCGTAACGTCATATTGTTTTATTTGCAAGATAGCGTGGATAATTAGCTATGCAAATTACTCATATTTTAAATTCAATAAATAAATTATGAATAACAAGTGTCTTGTCAGTATAAATGTGTAAATACAGCCTGAATATTCTTAGAGTTAGATAAAAATAAATTTAAATAATAATAATTATTAACACTTACAAAAATGTAGTTAGGTTATGTGCAATCATAATCATGAATATGAAAAAGAAAACATGATCACAAAAAAAAAATCGATAAAGAAAATAGAAAGAGAAATAGAAAGATATAGTCGAAAGAAGAGAAGTACACTGGGACGAACTAACTAGGAGTATACAGTTGATAGAAAATAAAGAAAATCCTAATACGTTACTTTTTGTAATTTAATTTATTTAACACCCCAACCGACGCGGGGATGGGGATCGCGTTATGTGTTTTACAACGTTCCCTTTCTTACAAAAGCTGCGTATTTATGTACATTGAAATTTTCCTTACAAAATATTAAATATGTATTTCTTGTATTATGTATTATTATAACAAAGAAGTGCTAAAAATTTGAGTCATCCAGCCCAGTCGTCTGACCTAATTTTTTTAGTGTTTCAAATCGAGGGAGCGTCCTCCAACGTTAATTGTTACACGGATGAAATTATTATGTGTTTTTTTTTATTGTTTTGTTTATGTGTCGCATGGAATACCGACACATCCCCCCTTTTCCCCTCTCTGTCCTCCGTGCCTTGTATTATGAGGTTTGCCCACCAGCACGCACACATGCATTCGCAGACATTTGTTGCGTAACCAACCAACTTTATTTTGGCAACTTTCTCTATTTTTGCATGTGAGGATACAATTAAATTCTTCAAATTGAATTGTAAAGGTAAAACCAAAACCAAAGTCTAACCACATGTGATTCAAGAATTCTCAATTGCTTGTCTGAGAGAACTTGATCTGAAAAATTTATTTACACAAATAAAAATACCTTTTGATTATTTATTACATTACATTATTTATTACGTTACATTAAGCGAAAAAAATCAGTTTTTCTACATTCATTTACAAATCAATTCCAATTATTTTAACCGATCTGTATTTGTCGACCTATAATTGATTCGTCTGGAACTTTTAATTTGTAGTACCGTGTGTCCAAAAATTCACGAAATGTGTAGTCGCCACATGTCACCCTGTCCTCTCTCAACATCTCTGAATGAATGAGTCTTTAGAGATCTGAATGATGTCATTTTTAGGCCTGGCTTGAAGTCACAAGGATGTGCTATATATTATACTAAATATCGCTAACATCATGATACATAATTTAAAATTTAAATTACTTGTTCTTCGTATTTTTTAAAATATCTATAATATAGTGTAATATAAACTGTAATTGTGTTTCAACTAGACTAAATTTGATAATTCTCCTAATATTTCTTGATCTTGCACCCCTATTGAAAGATGAAAACTCTCAAAATTTTAATTTTGGAAACAAAGTAAGATTACTTAAGTTCATCCAAGTGTAACTGCTTAAATAATTAGCAAAATAAATTTTTCTTCATATCAACTGGAGTGTGTAGTATGATTTCGAATATATACACTTGAGTCCCAAGACCTATGTGAAAATATGATGGCTGATTTTTATGTATGTTTTACAGATTATTGTTAAAACCAAGATTTACTATCGACGGACCCCTTCCGTGTGAAGGGGAGTGAAGAATTAGGTAAACAACGTCATACTAGAAAGCTTAAATTTTTACTACTTTACTTTAGTACCGCAGTTTACCTAATTTTTTTAAGAACTAAAATTACTGCGATGATTTCTTGAAACATTACGAGTACGAGATGCTTTACTGTTATTGCTTTTACAATGTTTTGCTTCTGATTTTTCCTGAATCTTAAATACCATCTTTATCTACTACTAATCATCGTAACAAACAAAAGAATTTGTTATTTCACACAATTTCCGTGGAGCATCACTTCCTCTCGTCGCCAATAATAAAGTCACACTTGCTTTACCACATCCACGTTCACCAGGTTTGTTAGATCCACGGTACGCAGTTTGTCAGCCAGAAGACTAATCGACTGATGTTGTCATTTGGTGATAGTCCTTGACCCGTTAAACTGATTTGCAAGCTGTCAGAACTTCAGATTGGTTCTGTTCTGTGTAGTAACTGGTGTTGATACTACACGGTAAAATGTTACGTCACAATCACAAATCATCAACAGAGATGTATTGGATATCAGATTATTTCTTCAATCAGATTCAGTTCCGATTTTAAAGCAGACGGAATAGTCCGCCCTTACTTTCTAATTCAGATCCGGTGTTTAAATTTTAGTGTTATTAATACAAATATTATAAATGAACAGTTCGTTTCAATCCGATCTGATTGTGCTGAACACCCATAAAGAAGATGCAACGAACTACTTCCAAATTCACATTCCCAAAGTTTAACTAGAGAGCGTAAGCAATTCATTACTCAAGGGGGGTAGGGAGAGATTATGCAGAAGTTATTATTTGGCACAATGAAAACGGTTTTCAAAATATTCTTTCTCTTTCCAATATCATACACTTAAACGGACACATAGTTGTTGTCTCTTTTACATTTTAAAATGTTTCTTTTAGTAGATATAAAATTCCACCTTTATATAACCAGAATATCAAGAAACAAGAAACAAGATATATCTGTCTCTGTTACACTTTAATGTTTATTTGCAACTTCATTCAATACTGGTACACTAGTGAGACTAGATGAACTGATTTGTAGTTCATATCATAGTGACATTTCCCTTGATCAGGGGAAATCAAATTGAATTATTTCATGACAAAAATCTTCAATATGATGTCAAAGTGATTCCAAAATGTTTACTCTATACTTACACTGCTTCTCAATAATTTTAAAATAGTTTTGTTAACAGAAAGTTTAAAATGTCTTTTGGATGGACTATATAGGAAACAACTACGTTCCATCCAAGTAGAGAGTAAGGATCATTGTAGGAGCTACGTTAGACTACATGTAGGTTACAACACAGGTGACTACACAAGGCTACAAGTGGTTCTAAATAGGCCAAAATAGAACCACGTGAGTAAGTTGAGAATCTACAAAAGGAGTAACGACAAAGTATATAGCTCAGTGGCTAGGAGGCAAATATTTTCTGGTTTTGATTATTCTTTTATAATTGATTATATGTAATTTATAATCATAACTGTGTTAGGCAGAGGTGTAACTGCTTCGGCATTGGAAATAGGTCATTGTTAGATAAAAGTAAACTTACAAAAAAATCATACATATCCAGTGGCGTAGCTAGGTAACCAAGGGCCCCGGTACAAAAAAAAAATCTGGGCCCCTAACTAAACTGTTTAGGTTTTTCAAGTCAGATATAAATATATATAAATACTTTAAAGGTACAAAGCTATTAGTTTATCATCAGCTCTTTATCGTGCACTGCATGGCGCTGCACGGCACTGTATATTGTTAGCGATATTACGCTCTAAGACTCTAAGTACAATTCTGCAGCTACTTTTGTTTCAGCTTAATCTCAACATAAACAACTCTAAAATGCGTACCTCTGCTTGAGAGAATTACGTAATAGACTTAGACCTTTGCCTGGTCCATGCTTCCCCCCTCCCTCATGTTCAGCGATAAATTTGTACACAAGTGAGTATGAAATACACCCTCAACAAAAAAAATTAATTCCTATTTAGAATTTTTGTTATTGTTTATGTTTTTGTTATAAAAGTTTTGTAAGCATTGTCTGGAATAACTATTTACTAAGAGTATTACTTCAATGTGGAACCGTTAAAATATAAATATAAGTTATAAAGGTCCGAGGGCCCCCAGAGCTTGGGGGGGCCCATACCTAGCTACGCCAGTGTACATATCATATTTCTCCAATCGACTCTGGCCATAGTCTCTATCAACATTTCCTTTCTAGGACAGGTGGTAATTAAATCTACAAATTCCGTGTACACGTTTGCATTTCATACGCAAGCCCATTCTTAATTTATTAGAAGTAAAGTAACCAAACACTTCCAAGAACTCTCTTAGCTATTCAAGTCGGCTTTTGTTACTAGCTACTTGCAATAAGTTTGGGGGATTTTTTTATTTCGGATGCGATATCGATTATACCTAATCGTAAAATTACTAAGATATTACTATCTCTTATGTATAGATTAATTTATTAGTTTGTTTAAATATGATAATGATAAATACTTTGTAAATGTAATTAATAATTATGTATCGTATTAGGTGAGTAATTACTTAAAAATAAACCAGGATGTAAATGATACACAAAAGGATTTAGCGCAAAGTCAAAATATTTGTTAAAACCGCTTAAATTTTCAATAATTAATTTCCTGAAATATATCAGTGTTTATCTTTTTTTTATATTTATAAATAAGCTTTCATTTGGTGTCAAAACAAATAAATATATTAAATAATTACTAGACGACACAGTGGGCGAAAGCATTGAAGCGTAACGCTGACTGCTGTGTCTTCGTGTTTGATACACGAACCAAAACTATATTTTCTGGGTTTGGTTATTATCATTGTAAATTGATTATATACAAACATAATCATAAACTTATCAGACAGCGGTATTAATAGTTATCGAGACAATGGAGACATGTTGGAGACAACCGCCTTCAAAATCACCAACAAATTTCATGGTTCTTTAACCTCTTCGTCCACATTGTCATGTTTTGTCATACATTGAGGAGCACACACGATTCCAAATTTGAAAAAAATAAGAAACAACATTTGTATTATTTTGTTTTTTGGTTTTGTTTATTTCTTGTCTTTTTTTAGGTTATATGTGTCGTCACAAAGCTTAGGACCCCTCTCACCCCCACCCCCCTCTTGAAGAGGCTTGTCTGTCACTGTTTTTTTATGTTTCTTAGCTTCTAATGTAACTGTGTTGTAAGTGGTCTTAAATAACTCTAGCCAAGGATAATGTTCTACCCTCTATAAGTTTGATAATATATTCTAATTCTTCTTTATATATATTATCTAATTACCACATCATCACTTAAAACGCTAACAGAAATCTTAATCAAATAAATGGTTTGCTACATAATTTGCTAAACTACAGCAGTATTTGTCAGTGAGCCAGGTACTTTTACATTTACCTCCGGTAGTGATCCAGTGTCACCGGACTATACCCACCTTCCGCCTCGCGTAATTGTCTTGTTTACTACCAGTTACTACTATAGTGTGATGTCAGTTGATGCGGTGGTATATCATGTCCACACAACATAACATACAACATACAGCATACAACATTGCAGACTCATAATGTTTATTAAGCTAGTATTACAACATCGCCATCGTCAGCCAACGACAGAACACACCGTGTCCTCGCGCCAAATTTACAATTCACTTTCTCCGTTTGTGCTGTGCTGTGTTGTGTTCTCTGTACAATCTTATTCAAAAACACTGTTTCAGATTCATTATTTATTAATTGGGAAGAAGGAAAACTTTTGGTAGAAAAATATGGTAGAAATCTAATAGGAACCCAGTAAACAATTTGGTGACTATTCGAAATCATATCTATGCATATTTGTCATGAAAGAGTTTGCTCACCATTAACAAATACTATCGATGAAAGAATCGAAGCAATCTTTAGTAGACTTGTTGAATTTACTGAAAGGTTCTTGATTCCCAAACAACAGGATTAATGTCCTGCTCTATTTTTATCTCCTAGTTTCTCCAGGGTAATCTTGAATAACTGGATCACATACATATCCTCATAGAAAGGTTCTTTTGTCCCTAACTTTCTAGGAATAAATTTATCATCGAATTTATTGCTGAAGCATAGGGTTCCGGCATAATATGAAAAATAAACTATGACTGTTAAGAATTGTGTTTCAGGAAAATAAAAAAAACAGAAAAGACTGACCAGAAAAATTAATAATGATTATTGGTATAAGAGCCTAATCGAAGTTTTCTGCTTAGTAGATCCAGTTCTGAATAAATTGGTCAATACAATCAGATATATTTCCTAAATGAATCTTCTCGATTTTCTTGTAGAGTTCTTGTAATAGGACTAATTTCCTTGCTCATTTGTATCCCTATACTTCTTCGGTAAAGTTTTTCTCTTACCAACTATAAACAATTGAACTTGGAATAAATTTTGGAGTGACATTGGAAAGAATTGAAGTATCCCACGCTGAAATCGCAGCAAAATGAAATGAAAGGAAGTATGTAAATGAACCTCATTATCATTATTACATCCTTTCCATGGTTAAAAATGGATCAAACACTAAATTTCACTACATTTACTTTGACTTTGATATTACAGTAATATTTTAACAACCAACTTTTGTAATCTTCATTTTGCCACCTCACAAACTGAAAACCTTTTAATTACGTTTAATAGAAATGTTTCCCTCACATCTTAAAATCTCTTTCTATATTTAGAACTTCCCTCTGAACACCCACGTAAGAAAACATCTAAAGGGCTGGTTACCTTGTCCAATACCAAACTTGACTTGTGGCTCAGACAAAGATGCATCGTTGTATTCAATCTAAGATTCTGCGCAATCTTATATTTGGCGTTAAAGACCACGTCTAATGACTCTGTGAATATCAGTAAGAGATCGTCGGTGATAGGAGTATTTTCTACCGTTCGCTATAGAGCCATAACTGGTGAAAGAGTATAAAGCAATATTGGTGTTGTCCGATATTTTCAAACTCTGGTTATATTAACTCTAGTTTAACCTATAAAATAGGGTTTTCAATTCTAATTTTGTCAAAGGCGGACCAACGAAAAAAGTAACAGAGGTGTTTTGTTTGGTTAATCTATGGTTATCTTAAACTTAACCAAAAATTAGGGCTGAGAAACAAAAGTGTTAAGCAAGGATTATACTAATCCTTAGTTAACTGATAATTGAAACACCGATCATTAATTGAGTATTTTGGTAGAGTTTCTTATAGATCTACTATTAGTGGAACAAGAGAAGAAAGAATTAAATTCTTTATGTAAAACATTTCGAAAGAGTGATGTTTATTATAAAGACTACTACGATGGATAAAGGTCAAGCTTGTTTATTTTACGTCATTTATGTCTAAAATTTTAATAGACTCCGCAGAAAATATACTTCAAAGATTAAGACTGGATGTCAGAAAGGAAGAAGAGTTTAACTTCTTTTTAGTCTGGAATATTGTAGAAATAATTCTGGATGCTGCATTTATTGACGAAGTCTTTAACTGATGATAACAGCGTATGGAGATTTTAAAATGTAACATTTTTTAAATAATGTTTTACATATTCATTTAAGTTATGTTTCATTTTAAGTTACATTCATTTTAGTGGCAAATGTATCCCCAATTGTTATATATATCAAAACGCAATTCTACCGAAAAAGTAGTGTTTTCGTTCCAACATATCGTCATTTATTAATGCGCTGCCGAATTGAAACCGACAAGTGAATTTTGGTTCAGGGATATTTTTAATATGTACCTAACATGTACCTAAAAGCTGTACCCAAAGTTCTGTGAAACTGCATGGGAAAGTGCAACACTCTTTTTGAAAAAAAATTCTTTTATATTTCGACAAACATCTTTATCAACAATTACAATTTTATAGAAATAGAAATTAAAGAACCTACCTAATTCCAGTAGTTGTTTCTTCTGATTGCTTTATAGTCGTATAGAATAGGTTTGTTTATTTATTTATTATTGATGTAATATGTTTTTATCTGATGTAATGTCTATTGTAAATTAATTATTATATATTATGTCATTAGAATGACGTTTTAATGTTACAATAAATTAATATTGTATAAAAATAACATATATCCGGAATAGTGTCCCAAATTCAGCTTTTGCTATGTGCATTAATTACATATATCTTTACAATACTGCATGTCATGACATTCTGAATCCAATAAAGTTGCCAGAGACGAACTGGGCACATTTATCATATGTCAACTTGTCAAAGTTACGTATTTTATTTAATTTTGAATCAGAACACATTTTGTCATTATCTTTTTATTGTTGGTAAACCTCAATGCGAACCTCATAATTCGAATGCTTAGGTTACTTGAGTACAACCCTGCTATTTTTACATTATCGTTATTGCACTGGCCTTACAAGCATCATAATAATAATATCCAAAATTCGTGGAACTGACAATTTATTGCAAACTTTTTTACTAAAGGTTTATATAGGCTAGACAGCTAAAGAATACTTCAGATTTAGTCTAGCATTCAGTAAGTAAAGATCTCTAAATTACAGTAACTACTTTTCTCTTTTGATCAGTTCACCTCTCTGAAGACTAACATACTTAGTTTCTTCACGGTGCTGGCAAATTATAAACAACCACGCTTATAGTATATTAGCTAGTGGTCTATTTTCAAACAAATAAAAATAAGTTTAGATATACCAGAATAATTGCATTTCCAATGTTTCAAAATTCCACTAATAAATATTCTGAAATAATTCTAATACCTACGTTAATTAATAAAGTTAGCAATATATTAAATAAAGTGTTTGGTAATCCAATTGCTTCGGATTATCGAGGTCCTACTGTCCCGCTAAACACAAAACATGGATGCTACCTTACATTCACGCAATAGTCTACGTAAGCAAAATATAGGCGTCTTATTTTATTATTTTGTATCTAATAGATGAAAGAATTCAGATAATGAGATAATATTTTATAGACTGGAATATCATCTCACAATTTATATGCTCTTTCCAATTATTTTCACAGTACAACTCTTGATGCTTCTGAAAGCGCATTTTATGTTACTGGTTTATAATGCGACTCTGCATTGCACTAAAGTTCGCAAAAACCGGTCCCAATCCAACAACTACCCGCATTATAAATTGGAACCAATTCTAGTAAAAGTGAATTGTGTTTAGTTCCATGTAAAACGTTTATGTATTAATCACAAAAATAAAATATCAATGGTAATATATTTAAACGGCATAGTTGCCCTAGAAATGGGTAGTGAATTTGTGCAGCCACGCCGCACCGCGTGCCCAGTACCGAGTAACATAGATTTGTGTTAAAAATTATGGCTTAAGTATTTACCCCTGCTTTTCAACAATCACTGGCCGATCAATTACTGTCCGAGTCTGTGTAATATAGTGGATTTAATAATCTAAATTATTGCCCCGTTCAGTAGTCAAGTTGACCACCGATTAGATCTAATGCCGACACAAACATTTTTTGCATGACCAATTTGTGTTTGCCAATTTTTAATATCTTGTTTATCAGCCTCAAGTTTGATGATTAAAGCCTCCATCTTGAAAAATGGATGTTTATTTTGCTTTGCCATCTTACCAATGAATACTAACATATAAATATTAATCTCAATTTGATTCTGAGTTACAAATATTTTAAAGATAGTTATGACAGAATCAGATGCTTGGTGCTCATTGGGCCAAATGATATTTTTTTCTACCGAGTCCGAATAACACTTGTCAAGTTATTGCTTTAATTGAAGGGTTTTTTCCATTAAAAAGCTTTGCTTTATTAACAGACGAAATTCAGATCTTTCCATTGTTTTGAAAATTTCCAAATGTAACGCCATTAAAATCATTATAACTTATAAACAAATGGGCGGAATGTCATGGAATTTTGACAGATACAATTTAAAGGTTGGTACTATTTAAAAAGTCATATCTATCTATACGTCATCTTACCAACTTATTAAGTAATGTATTCTAATAATTTGATAACAAAAAAGTAATTTCATTTTTCTTTTCTTTACCATTTTTTGAGTGATGTGATATGGATGAACAATCTTTTATCAGATTTACAATAAACTATCTTACACACCGCTTTTTTTTAAGATGGAGAACTGTATCATCAAAATTGACGCCAGTAAACAAAATATTCGAATTGGCATATTCAAATTAATCAATTTTCTGCATTAAGTAACTTAGTGACACGTTTCTGAATAGCTGTGCCTAAATTATTATGCCAGCTAGAATTAAAATAATTAAGCAATGCGATTCTTTCCCATCTTCATCTCGACCTTAAATTTAGAACACTGACATTAGCCGTTCGAACACACCAAGCCACTGATATGTTTCCATGTGTGTGTGTGTGTGATTAAAAAACTTAAAATCCCTTACACTTGTCGGTCGCAATGTGTCAACCTTTTTAAATAGAAAACATGTAAAACTACTAAAAAACTCAAAACAGTTTCAGTTTTATATATCCTTTAACGCTAAACAGAACGGAGGGGTGAATCAACCCTAACCGTAAAATAACCCTAACCTTAAAAATATTTGAAGCTGCGTTCTGCACTTGTCGAACGATCGCCGCACCATCTAGCGGAGGAATGAACACACTTGAGATGATGTTCGGAAGTGTTATTTATAGGGCAAACCTGTTAACGACATATTTAGGAAATATACTGCGTAGGGCTGTGGTACTTAACCCTGTTTGTGTCCTGGGAAGACATTAGATTGTAAGAAGTGTGTACGGGATACTAAAATCAATATCATCATATAACTAATAAGTCTATAGTCTAAATCATTTAATAATCTTAATAGAGTATTATTTATTCCATTAAAACTTACAAAAATCAGAAAATATAAAAAATTATCTCAAGTTTAAATACAACGGTTTTGTTAACTTCTAGCACGCTAGCAAGTTGCATTTTCTACATTGTGTAACAATTTTTATGTGAGAAGTAGGAAATGAGTCTTGGAATTTTAGAGGCAAGACTTGTAAATTTATATCAGCTATAACATTAGAATCAAAATCATTTATTACGTAACTCCAGTTACCTGACAATAGCGGCCAATATAGGAAAATTTAAAATAAATTACATTTACAGTTTTCACATTAACATTACATAACTAAAAAAGTAACTAAATTATATTTTAGAAAGGTATTAAAAAAAATTCAGATCTCAGAATATTAATTTTCATAGAATTCTTCAACAAATTCAGACAAAAATTCATCTGAAAAAAATTAATAACTGGTTCTTAATTTTAATACACATTTGTCTATTAAATTTGTATTAAAATTAAGAACATTTTTAATAGTGATGTATGCATTTTACTGTATATACCTTTACGGCGTTATAAACTTCTTATTATATTTATTTTATATTCCATTTCTGAATTAACAAAACTTAAAATTTAATACTTTTTCCTCCTTACAATATTTTTAGACACTCTTCTTCTTCCCTTCTCCATTACTCATTTTTACTTCTGTCATCCACCTTCTTCCTTATCAACAGAATTAACCTGCTTTTCACCCTCTCACTCTATAATTAAAATTGGTATAACAAATTATATTTGATGCAAATTATGCTAAAATGTTGTTCTAAAAGAAATTGTAAAACACAGTAATTGATATTTCAGTGCCTTTTTAAATTTCCCGCGCAGCTATCGTCAACTGCCATCTATTATTAGACTACTGCCTGCAAATTTTGAGCAAGCTGCCTTATTTAGTTTTGGCAGCCATTGAAAGCAATTATCTGTGCGATGGATGCCACGATTTTGATTTAGTGTGTAGTCACCATGCAAAAATTCATAAATTGGGCTACGATCTGCAACTCCATCTAGCATATTCTCCAGATTTAGCGCCCCCCCCCCCCCCAATTATTTCCTGTTTTCAAATCTGAAGAAATGGCTAAACGGTAAGAGATTTGATTCTAACAAAAAGGTCATTATTGAAATCACTGAAACAAACGTCTATTTTGAGGGCCATGAGAAAAACTTATTATTTGGAAGGAATAAAAAAATTGAAAAAATGCTGGATTAAATGTATTGAGCTTGAAGGAGACTATGTTGACAAATAAAGCGCTTTTAGCCAAAAAAAAAGTCACGGAATTATCAAAACTACCCTCGTATTTTAGTAATAAAATATATAATGTATTGGTTGCTCCAGTGGTTCGGTTACTTCACACAAATACATGTAAGCACTCAACACATACTCTTAAAAAGTCAGTTAAGTTACAAAATAACTTTGTTGGTAAACGACTTAGATAATGAAAACACCATTATTAACATTCCTAACTAACATCCCTTCCTTAGCTGACATTTTTTCAAGTGTTTTTTTTTTTTTATTTTTCAACAAAAAATAACATCCCTTAGTTTTAACATCACCCTTGTACACATACTTAAAGCTATTCATTCAATAATAATCCAATAATGTCAATAACAAGTTCACACTTTCACCCCATTAGCCTACTACCCTAATGCTAAGTCTATTAGTCCTTAAGACCATTAAGTACTTGTGGAGATGACATACACAGGCACCGGTAGTCTCTGACAATGAGTGAAGAGGTTAGACGTGCTGAAACGTTAAACACTCCATCGTTAAGGGTCATTCTCAGATACTATTTTAATTTTACGTTTGCACACTTATTTTTGCATGTCAACATCATGGCCATATTTGTCTGGAATTTTTTTTTTTTAGTTCATTGCTAAAAAGTGAGCGAGAAAGAAAGAGAGTAAGAGCGTCACACCGTCTATCAGACTCAGTGTGTAAAAGTAATTAAAAGTACTTGCCATATTTTGATAGGCAAGCCGGTAGAGCCATTTTTCTCTAATAATAATTATCTATAAATCTTATCTTTATTAAAGAACACATGTACGTAATTACCAACCTGTACGTTAGTTACCAACCTTACAGGTCATAAATCTCTGCTATATGTATTTATATATCAAAATATCAAATATTATTTACAGCTATTTCAAAGAACAAACAAATTTCAATATTATGTCTGCCTTAGCAGGGTTAAATAAAATAAAAACTTATTATTCTTTGACTTGACTTGATTATTTGACTACCAACAGCTGCAGAACATTACCACAGCACTGACCTGCTCAACAAATAACTGACGTTAAAATGCATTCCACGTCATACAAATATGGCCGACCATTTCTAGCGCTAAAACTACAATTCAAACTTTTAATTGCTATATCTCCGTCAATATTTAGATATTTAATAAAATAGACACGCCAATACACATTTATTAATATCAATTTCAATCAACAATTGAAAAATCGACCACTAAAAAATGAGGACACAAGCCCATTATCTTATTGTCCGAAAATGTTTTGAAATGTCCATTTTCTTCTACTACATTTGATTTACTTCGGTTTCTAAATATTACAATGTACATAAATGTATTTTCATTATTAATATCACAGAAAATAGCACATGACAACTGATTCCATAACTTTGATTCCATTACTAGTTCTTACATTATTTCTATATTCGGTGCCCTTGTATAACAGTTGGCAACAGTAAGTTCGATAAATAGCTTTACGATGACAGCGCTTTCGCCACACATGCGGTATTTGCGCAAACGACATATTTTATTCATTTATTATCTTGAGTGACTTTAATAATTGATTGGAACCTTTTTATTTTTTTATACACATAATGAAATATGGCGAATACCATTACCTATAGTAAGTAGATTTTATTTTTCTTTTATGTAAATTAGTTTCAATTTATAAAAGTTTCATGTTACTGCTGATATTTATATGATGTAAATATATTTTTTTATAGACGTCTGTTTATTCTATGAATTTTCCGCTGCGTAGAAAATTATTTTTCCCTGTTTCCTGGCCAGACAGTTGAATGTACACCACTAAAAATATTGTAAAGTATGGAGAACTTGCTGAAACTTTGTAAATTTGTACTACGATAGTCAATAATTAATTAAGAAATTAAATAAGGGTAGGTTTCCGAATTTTTTAAGGAAATAATTAGTTTTAACTAATGGAAATTTCATGTACAAGTAAATGGGCATTACCTTGTGCATTTGATTGAAAATTTCATGTAAGTATCTAATGGAAAAATTATTATTTAAATTGAATATGGTTCAGAAAACATAAAAATAATATATTTTCGAAGAAATAACAAAATTAATCGACATTTTGTTAAGATTTGGTTAAATAATTCTTTATATGTTAGGAGATATTAACAATTAAAAAAGTCATTTTGTCTCTTTAATTATTAAATTTAATTATCATCGTTGTACAACATTGCAAATGCATGTGACATCATAACCGCTAGTTGCTATCTCTTTTATACAACAGAGCGTAAAAGAGATATACTCGTATTCTGGACAGAACTCTGGCAAGTTTACAGGTTACCAACCTTACAGTTCATAAATTTTTGCTATATGTATTTATATATCAAAATATCAAATATTATTTACAGCTATTTCAAGGAACAATAAAATAAAATAAAAACTTAATATTCTTTGACTTGACTTGATTATTTCTACTACCAATAGCTACAGAACATTATCACAGCACTGACCTACTCAACAAATAACTGACGTATAAAATGCATTTCACGTCATACCAATGGCCGACTATCTCTAGCGCTAAAACTACAATTCAAACTTTTAATTGCTATATCTCCGTCAACATTTAGATATTTAATACAATGGACACGCCAATACACATTTATTAACATCAATTTCAATCAACATTTGGAAAATCGACCACTAAAAAATGAGGACACAAGCCCATTTTTTAAATTTATAGCTTATAATAGAAGTTTATGGTATAAAGCAATGTTTTCTATGCAAGATTAAATAATGATACATATGAAACTAATACTTTACTACAAGATTTTAGTGTATTTTACATTTGTGTGGGTTAAGATATAATCACGTGGAAAAAAAAATATTCCAGATACAAAAAAATGTTAGAAATAAAAAAAAAATATTTGTAATAATTGTTCTACTGTGATAAGGGTTCTATTGACGTAATAGCGTCTATTACCGAGAATTTTCAAGGTCAGTCAAGTTCGTACGTTCCGACCTACCCCACTATGGATATCTACGCACCACAATTTCCCCTGTGTTTTACCCGGGTATCCGCTGCGCGTCGCACCAGCTCCAAAACATCCCTAACTCACCCCCTAACATTATACGCAACATCAACCCGTTCCATTTTCTAACAGACCAATGGCAATATCGCTAACCTACGAAAACCGCATGATACCGAATGGGACGGGACGGGGTGGTTTACATGAAAGGGTGCTCGAGTGAGTGAGTGGGTGTAAAGGGTAGGGGTTGGAAATGATAGCAGACGGGTAGACAGATCTCCGAATAGGCATTAAATGGTTTATGGCTATTGGGGGATACGTAGCTGTCTGGACGAGCCCTAACCCCTAAATGTGTTGGGGTAGGTTTTTGTTATAATTTGTTTTGATATTTCAGTAAAATAATCATAATTTTGTAAATAAAATAATGAAAAAATATCGTTGATAGGCGTTTTATGTTATTAATGGGGATTATGTTATTTACTTTTAATTTGATTGATTTTTTCAAAGCCTAATAAATTGACTTTTAAATTTTAATTTCTATACATGTTTAATGTGTTGTAGCTTCACTTACCGTACCATTACTTCCATAGCGCAATTGACATGTCCGAAAATAATAGAAAATTTGATAATTTTTGATGTTATTAACCTTAAACATAACAATAAAGTTCTCAATGTAATGTTCGCAAGATTATCGAAAAATAAAGACGCAATACAAACAAAATATTTTATTTTTTGTTAGACAAGAAGATGATGATCAAGAATTATTCTTATTTCACAAATTCTTCGAAATGTAAACTGTCACTACGATCTTTGTAAAATGCCGATCTATCTGCGACCAAAACTCAATTCTATCCAGTGTAAATTTCTTCTTCTTCCATTTTTTGTTAGACCTTATACAGACACCTGAAACAACCGTTCCACTACATCAATGTTAATTCAATTTAATATTTTAGAGCAGTGGTCTCCTTTTACTATCAACCTTAAAGAAATGTCTCCCTTTTTCATCGCCAATCTCTCTTCCTAAATTTGTTAACTTATTAGAGAAGATTTCAAATTCAAACTCATGTTTAATATTTTTCATGTTTTAATATTTGTTACCTAACGTTACATTTTATTATTTACAGAAATTTAACAAACATTTTGTTACATAGTCATTAAATAAATGTAAAATATTAAAATTTAATATTAAACATTTTATAATCTTCCAGAAAAACGTTAAAAAACGTAAATTTATGCCGAAAGATAACTTTTATTATGTATTCTTCGTAAAAGGCAGAGGCGGCCTTAGAGGCTGGCAAGCAAGGCCTCGCTCTTGAAGGGGTCTCGCATTCTCACGCAACAACTCAATTAGAAATATTAATTACAAAATATGTATTTGAATCTCGCGCCTCGCTCTTTAGAAATCCCATTAGAATCACTGTATACATATTTTAAGGCATTCATGTACCTTAATTTCTCATCATTAATATTTGAGTCTTTTTGCATGTTAAATTTTATAAAGCTTCCAATATAAAATTTTATTTCTCTTCAATTTTCATCAAAAATACTTACTTACAATTTACATAAATTATACAAAGAACAAGTGCCTCGCAAAGATCTGCTGCTCGGGACCTCGCAATAGCTAAGGCCGCCCCTGGTAAAAGATAAACTTTTTTATGTTAAATTCACCTTACATATAATTTTATCTAATAAGATGCATTCTAATAAGGCGTTTGAAATTAGAAATCGACCACCAGTGCTTTGGTGTATAATTAGTACAATACCAAAATAAATTAAATTAATTTTAGCAACATCATAGAAATTAATTTCACTTATACCCCCTTCTATATAACCCCCTAAAATCTTTTCAAATTCAAAAATAAATTTAATGTTGTTGATATCTCATAGCGAACAAAAAAAGTTGTTTTTCTCAGATTGCGTATCTATCTATGTTTTCCATTCATGTATGTTATTCTTTTCATCTGAAATAAACAAGTTTCTGTTAAATTAGGGCGTCGCAGAGCTTTCCTCTCCTATTCATTGAAGTTGTTTATCATAAAGAACGAGATTTTCCTCCCTTCCTTTTCCTCTCATTCTGGTACTAGGCTTCTGACAAGCGCCCCTAGTATAACCTTGACGCTGTCAGACGTCTGGGCCTACCACCACTTTCCCAACCCTGTGTAGACCCACTCCTAAACTCTAAACACCTACCACTACCCTTCCCAGAACCCTGACGGTGACATTGATAAATTAAGGCTACCGATTTCGCTTTATAACGCTATTCCGTAACGAAATTTCCGTATTTGAAGCAAAATATTTATTTGAAAATGTAGTTCAGGATATAAAATCAATTCATCATCATATAATAGTGATTAGAAAATCAAATTCACTTATAAAGTGTTAATAGTATCAATAAAAATGATTATTTTCACTGATACATACATATTTTAAGGTACCCCAAGTGGAACATGTAACGCTTTAATTAGTTTAAGGTAAGCTAGTATATGAAACTGCACTTCAAAACAATTTTCTGTATGAAATTAGAAGTGGAATTAGCTTATAGCGAGCCAGCAAATGTGAAACTTACACTGCAAGACAATTTTCATTATGAGAAGTAGAAGAGGGACCATGGATTTAGCTTATGGCAAGCTAGCACGTGCGAAACTACACTCTAAGACAATTTGATACTTAGAGAGATATAAATCATTAAAAAAAATAACTTACTGTTTTATATAAAATGAAAATAGCATACATTGCTGGTCTGCTAAGATGCAAATATTAATTTTTAGGGCATTTTGTAATTAATTGCTTTTTTTTATGAATCAAGTAATTTATTTTGCTGTATATACACCCCAATTGTATTATATGATGAGTTATTTCAGTGCCAGTCATGAAATAAATGTATTCTATCTCCGGGAATCAAACCGCGGTCCAAGAATAGCTGAGTGCTACAGTCTACGACCTAACGAATTAGACAGCATAGAAGATGATGGCCTAGTTGTCTCGGCAAAACACATTTTTAGTGTCAAAACTTTTTAATTACCTGTTAAATCACAACTGTCACTAAAGCCTCATTCCCACTCACTGTTTTGATACTTAATTTACTGTTTTTATTTCATATTTTAATCTAGATTTCAGATTTTCCGAATAAGGTTCTAAAAAAACTAAGAAAACTTAAATAATAAATGAAATATAAGATGGTACTGTGAATGACTACGCGTATTGCCATATGCTAAACAATTTAAATTAAATACAAAATTAAATTAAAGCAGTGAGTGGGAATGATACTTAAAAGCTATGTATTCATAGCACATAAAATACTTCTACACATTGGAACAATCCTTCTTAAATAAAATTTCTTAAAAAAGTAAACGAAAAATAACATTTTTCCCAAGTAAATTCCAATTCAGTTAAACTTGTTCGTGTATGAGCTTTTGCGTGTTGCAGAGCTTTCATCGTCGAACAAAAGCTCCCACACGCCGCATAAATAATTAGACCATCATCGTTGTTAATTACGTCCATTTATCTTAGTTATATCCTCTATCGCTTTTATATGTTGTTAGTGATATTTTGGTGGCGCTACCAGCGTGGCGCGAGACTCTACAGAATCGTACCCTGGTCCTTGGAGTAAGTTGTGAAGGGTATGCTTCCCCATGGTGGAGGGTGGGGTGGTAGCTTCATGCCCATACCATTAGCTACGATTCCAGACAGTGCTCCTGGCGGGGACTTCGTGGAACATGGTGGCCTAGGTCGTTACTATAGGCTCAGTTAGGGTAGGTTAGGATGGTTGGTTGGGCCAGACATAAAAAAAATTCTCGAGTATACGTCAGTTTAGATCCTTGATGTTTCAGGGTTGTTATTTAGACAGGGTGAAATAAGGGATTATTTATATTATATTATTTTTGATATAAAATAACCATTATTTTAATGATTATTTTTTTATATTATGTAAATATTAAAATACATATTGAAATAATGACAGCACTCAGGTGGAACTTTTGTTAGCTTGTGATAAGCTAATTTCAAAGTTTGTTTTCTACATTTTATAATAAAATACAGATATTGTTTTGCAGTACTAAGGATATGTTTGTTAGTTTGATACAAGCTAATTCAAAGGTTAATTTTGTACTTTTCATATAGAAATAGTTTTACTAATTTACAAGCGAATTAAAGTGTCACATATTCAACAATAGTAATAATTATATAATATTTATGTAACAGATAATAATCTTTGTACTTTAGATTAAAATAGACACTTTTAAAAATATGAAATACGTAAGTGGTGTATTTCACATATCGATCATCCAGTTCATTAGTGAGATATCTCGCACGAAAAATCGATATTATAAATAAACATAACGTATAATATTTGATAAAATTTTTGAACCATGTGAAAGAAGAATCATCAGTATGTACTAATTGAGAATAATATTGAGTTTTCTATATTTGTTTTTGTTTACTTGAAATTTATCAAAAACATTTTCAATTTTAATGAAGTACGTATTTTACGTATTTTAACGTATTTTAATGAAATACGTACATAAAAAATATTTTCAATTTTATTTAAAAATAAAAAATATTTTAAATTTTTAATTTGATTGTCTTTGTTTGACCAATTTTGTTTTTAAGCAGTAAGATTAAAATATATAAGTCTTTAATTTTTAATCTATATTTTTACGCATTCGTCAATATTTTGAATCCTTAATTTTCTGGATCCATTACCAAGTCCAAGCAAAATTTTGATTTTCTTTTTTTTTTATAATTATACAAATACAAAGATTAATAGTTATAAAACGAATTGTATATGATGTTTGCTTTGGGTGAAAACTGAGAAATTTGAGTTGATGACAAATACTTTCAATTTATATTCAAGTAATATTTTGCTTGAACAAAACCTAGTAATATTTAATCTAAAAGAAAGAACATTGAATAACATTGCAGTGCTACTCATAACTCATCACTGGATTCTCTGAAATCGAAAAACCAAAATGATTTTATTAGTTGATAAGTTTCAATTTAATTTTTCAATTTTTTACAGCACTTAAAAGTTATGAAACCGATATTTCATGAAAAAAATCAGAAACTTTGTTATTTTAAAATACGTTAATATTAAAAAATAAAAAAAAAAAACTCGACAGCGATACCTCGGCATTTATGTAAAGAAAGAGTGTGCAAAATTTCAAAAGAATCGGTCCAGTAGATTTTGAGCTAGAGAGGGCACCGACTTTGAAAAATCTATGCGTGAGAAGCCGTATTTAAAAGTTTCAGAGTAACACGAAAGCAGACCAGAGCGGTGAAGACTTAAAACCAAGCGACTTCAAATATTTACACAATAAACTTAATATGTTGTACAATAATATAAATAAATAAAAAAACAAGTTGAAACCTTACCCCCTCCTTAAGCCTTTACAAGGGGTTTGTTGCACAAAAAGGTAGACTTATTAACGACTTATAATAACGTTGTGTATTAGATAAAATATTTTACATAGCTTTCAACACAAATGAAACACGAAGCAAGGACGTCTTGGTTATCATCAACTTATTAATTCCTTACCCTCCATCAAATTCTATACACACTTCTTTAAATTAATTTCCGAGATAAGTATTTTCCACTTTAGGAAGTTAAATATAAATCTATAGGGCAGAGGCAGAGGTAGAGGCGTTGGGTTCCATGAATTCACTCAACCTTATTATATTTCGAAGCTTTGAGAGATTTCTCTGAAATATAACCTTTTATACTTGTGTACTCCTGTATACATATATGTATACACAAGTGCTTTGTATTGTACTGTTTCCAGGCCCAATTTCCCAATATACGAGCACACCAGACAGTAGACGGTTCCATTACCGCTCTAATTTCGTGTGTTCTCACCTTGTCTAATGAATTTATGTTTCAACGTGGATTTATCTACTTTTTAAATTATTCATTTGTTGAAACTAATTAATTAATAATAGCTGTTAATTGCTATAACAAATATTACCTTCAATTTTTAAAGTTTACGATTTTATAAGAGTAGAGTTTGCGCAATCGAAGACAGCACATTATCTAGTCCGAGTACCAAGCTGTATGTACGAGTATATTTGTATATGAGGCGTCTAGAAGCAAAGGGATGTAACTGACAAATTTTGAAAATTTGAGATAATCAGCGCAAACGTTAGAAGATGTACTAAATTATTTAGTGGCACAGAAATATAAGCAAAAACTTGCGACAGATTTTACTGTATAGCGTGAATTCTAATACCTACTGAACGAAAACGTCTATACGATCTTAACTTTTGCTACTTACATCCCTTTGTATCTAGACGCCTTATATGTGTATTCGTATTCTATAATACATACGCAGTATGGGGGGTACAGCACATTTTCTTCTTTGATGTCGCGTTGCTCGTGAATCTAGCCCTACCCTCTGGTTCTGTGTTCAATTCGCCTAAATATATGGTATTCGCACAGGTTTAGATCGTTGTATTTAGTATTTGCGAAACATTGGATATACTTTTTTGCTATGAGTAGAACTTCACAAAAAAACTATAAAAGTAAGTTATAGTGTAGTAACTTTTAGGCAGACGCCTACTTATTTAGGGACCAGATGAATTAGAGGTTATTATATTTGTAATTGGAAAGAATGAAATTTGGGCTGATAAGTAAAAAAATATTTCTATAATATTAAAATAATCATTTATATACATTCAATAGTAGAAAGACCATAGCAAAGTTTCATCGTATTCAAAATTTAATCTTTCCCTTTCTTAAAGATGTATTTAGATACATTTTTATCTTTGCCTGGTATTTATTTCTGTAATATCTCAAAAGTGGACTTGATTTTTTCAATCTCCCATTGTTCGGATTAATATACAGCAATAAAATACAAAATTTTGAATTCAAATACTCTTTAAGCTCAGATTCTGTAGAATTGAAAAAGAAATTTCCTTTTTCAGTGAAAGTGGTTGGTACCCAGTAAACAATTTGGTGAAGTGGCCTGTGTTGTGACGTTTCTATCACTATTTCATTTGAATTATAGTTCGCATCAACTTCATCTTCATTTGTATCCCGACAGGTGGAGTTCTTTCACCATTTGTAGTCGATAGAATAGACATTTCATATGAACGACTGCGAGAAACTGAACTCTTTCATGCCAGAAAAATCATAGGCATCTTCAATATGATGGCAAAGTGGTTCCAAAATGTTTTCTGGGTAATATTGTTTTAATATTGTATATTGTCATACATTTTTACTGTATCGACCTCACCAGTGGCGGACTGGTCATATAACGCAACTTGCTTAGTGGTAAACGTGTTCCAAATGAAGTGTGCTGAATAATGAATAGAATTTAATATGTGTGTTCTCTTTACCATTACAGACAAACTCATAAATTCTTCATTAATAAGAAATCTTTTTTAATTATAAATATAAGACACTTTCCGCTAATTAGTACATAAGTAATGTATCTGATTCAATTATATATATATCGAACCATTCCCGTTCCTCAGTAGTCAAGGTATTAACGTTGTCGTTAACCGGTAAATTACATAAATGTGTTCCCTGTCAACTGTTCAACTGTCAACCCGATATAGTCGTACTGATTTCACTCCCTCTTCCACCCTCTTTGTCTTATACAGCCTATCCCGGCGCGTGACCTTGCCGCATCGAGCGTCGTATCCCGGACGACGCCCAAGGCCGAACACTGACCTAGCGTCGCGCCGCCACTATTGATTTTTGAAAGGAAAAGTTTATCAGAGTTTTACCATTCTCTCTTGCATCACTTTCACTCTTATTTTTGTCCCTTTCTAATCATGTAATGAAACAAACTGCAGGGTGTTTAAAAAGGATCGTCTTTTTTAATTTATAGTAACATATAGGTAGTATATTCAACCGTAAAGGAGAAAAATGTATATCCTTTAATCAATGTTTCTCACATCACAAAAAGAACGATGTTCAAGTTTGAAAATAAATACTTTTAATTAAAAGTTGAAGAATTTTGATTCACCCTGTTCGACGTTGTTTAAAGCTGAATCCTGTAGACGTATTTTCTGAATTTCTGAGTACAAGAACTTTTTATTACCAATAAAATAATTATTACTTCTGCTCTACGCCGTAGACCGTAGCCCGTAGACTGACGTTGTAGACCTACACAAGGTCTACGTTCGCATAAAATCGCTTTTAGTTGCTGCTACGTTTTTATATTTTGTATTCACGGCGAATTAAACAATAGACTATCTAAATCGTTAGGTTATAAATTAGTTTTTATCATTAAGCACTAATTACTGTTATTAAAACGTCTCGCAAATTTTATCTTAGATTAATATTAGTTATTTGCAGCGATGTAGCGAAACGTAAAGTCGTATATTCCGGTAAACAAAATTACGTGAATGGAAGGTTTATTTAACATAACAAAAGTTATCGCTTACGTAAACGATTGTACCTAACATACAACGTTTAGTGACCATCTTATTGTTTTTTTAAAAGAATACTTCCTAGAAATACTTTTAGACTAGTTATAAAATAAAAACTACGACCTTTCCAGAGTAATAGCTTTTGCAAATCGATGGTCATTTTAGTACACTGTTGCCATTTATATCTAACTATATAACCATGAAGTAACGTTTCACCTTAAGTAAAATATTATATAAATGTGTCCGAAATTGTCTTTAAGAATCGAAAACTCCATTGACTACGTACAAGTGTATTTCTTAAAGACTACCTACTTCCTCTCTAAGGGGCCCTGTTTATATTTCGTATTCTTAAAATGTTTCTCTTGTTTTTAAAATTTTGTAAAATAAATACATGATCCGCTTTCTGAATACAAATTAAAGAAAATGTTAAGGAAAAAAGATTATCGTTTATTTTCACTTGCGTGTAATGTCTGTTATTAATATCGTCTGAAACGATTCGTGAGCATTGTAGGGAGTCAATTTTAAAAAGAAAATTAGACTACAATTTCAATTTAACATAAACCCATGTATTATGTTTTGTATTTAATTTTATTGTATAAGCCTCTTCAGTGTTAGAATCTCATTGCTTTTATTTCATATTTCATTTTTTAAATTAACAAAAATTAAAGATTCTATTCTTTCATTTCGTTTCAGTGTTCCTCTTCCCACGTCTTATATCCGGCGTCCATATTCTTCATTTTTTCTCTCCTAGCAACAGTTCATCTATACTGCTACAACTTCTCACCTTCTTTCTACACCTGCTCCAATTGTTCCTCATCCTCCTCACTCTCCAATATTTATTTCCTCTTCTTTCGTTTCCTAACCTCAATGTTTTTGATTCCTCGTTTATTTATGTGCTATATCCTCTTCCACGTCCACGTTTCTATATCCTTTTCTCTTATTATCCCCTCCATGTCTCACCCTGTCTATCTTACTCTCCTTTCCATCTCCTCCAACAACATATTCTCTCTCTTCTTCTTCGTACCCTTTCGTAATGTATTATTTAATGAACAATTTTTTACTCATCGTTACGTTTTGTTATTTACCCAACCTGAATATATTTTTACAAATTTTTTTTATAATATCATTAATTGAATATAAAATAAACTATATACGTATGTAACAGATACATTTTTTTATGTTAAACAAACTCAAAATACCTGTGTTCAGCGGATTATCATTATATTTAATTATTTCAAAAAAATAAGTTTTAGAAACTCAAAGGGGATAATCCTTTCTTCAATAGTATCTTAAAACGCCTTAAATATGTGAAAAACAAAAGGATTTTCTGTACAAGTATCAGATTTTAAAAGTAGCTACAACATATTCGTTATTGTATAAGAATTGTAGAAAATTATTTTCAGTATCATATTTTTTCAATTTGAAGCATATTTATAGAAACATATATCTGTGTGTATAAATAAAACCTTTTTTAATAAAATGTAATACCAGCGGATGAAATTTGAAACGATGTATGAAATTTCCTTCAAATATTACTTCAATATAGCTCATGTTTGCTGAAGTAATTGCGTGCTACGACGAGAATGTTTTATAACCAACGAAAAAAGTTTATTTATAATGTGTTCATTTTGATGACCCATATCCATAGAACAATTTTCCAAAACGTTTATATAGATTTTTTCCTTTTAAATTTATTACACAGATTATTTTGGAGTGTACAAACCTCGATTCGGTTTAATACTTCGATAGTCACTTGACCTGACCCAACTTATTTCAGCATCAATTACTTAATTAGGTAGCTGTTCAAGTAGGGTCTAATTGTTTATTCACTTCCAAATATGCAAATATTAATTTATAATAATATCAACTCGAAATTACAGTCAAGTTATGGTATACCATCGTCTTTATTTATTTAAAAGGCTGATGGTATAAATTTTGTAAGAATAAAATACATTCGATAAAAAACTAAGAAAGTCAAACTACTGCTCGCTTCAAACGCATTGGTGGCTTTATTGAGAAGAACGTGAAAAAGAACGAAAGGCGAATGCAATAATATGTTTATCTTTATTTGGAGAGTTAAAGAGAGACTGTGTTAAAATGTTCTATACCAACGATATAAAATCAAAAATATAATCATACAATTATTGAGCAGTTTGGTTGCTATGATGACGCTTTGGTTTCCTAAACACTTTTAACATAGTGAGAACCGAAGTTGAATAAAGGAAATAAAAAACTACTGGGTTTTGAACCTTTTAAAACGTTAGCTATTTATTTTGGTTCAGTGGAAAAAAACAGCATCGTATTAAGATAAAGACCTGGGTTCGTAGTCACAATTGATATATATCTTTATTCAACGAAATCTAAATACCAAGTGAAGATAAATATTATAAACTACAAATATAAAACTATCTGTCTCTCTCTAACTCATTATTTCATATTCATCCCTTAACAATAAAATCCACAGGTATTTCTTAACATTCTTTTTGTCCATCTCAGGTTTAAATGAGGTTCACACTGTAATAACATAGCTCAGACTTAAAATAACACGAGGATCATGATTTCATTTAGGATCAAGCGAGGGTCATATAATAGTGTTTAGTATGAGACGAGGTTCACTTTACTGTTTTTAGGACGAAAAGAGGGGCAAAGATCCATTTTAGGATCAGGATAGGTTTAAAATTTCGACTCGGGAACGATTGATTTTTTTCTGAATATATATTATTAACATTAATTCTAATACTGCCGAGATCGAAAATTTAACGCAATGTAACTAAGATTAGCACGTGTGAAACTTACAATTTCTATTTGAGTTGTAGAAAATGAAGGTTCTAATTAGCTTGTGGAAAGCTGGCAAGTGTAAATCTGAACTACAAAACAATTTTTAACCTGGGTGTAAGCATAACTATGCTCTATCTTGCATAAGAGATACTATTATCTTTTATAGGTATGATTTAGAATATTTCCAATAAATATACACAATATAATATAAACGTAATTGATTGTGTGTGATATACTTAAGTGATTTTGAGCTGCGTTTGTTTATCGCGATCACAATCTCCTTCCTATCATCACAATCACTATGTGACCCCAAGCTATAATCGGAACCCAGTCCCAGCCTAACATTGTTCGGATATAGCTATTGCGTTGGCGTCCAGGGCGTCATTTGGTCGTCGTTAGGCGTCGCAACGTTACATGGGTTGAGGTAGGCTTAGGGGACTATATACAAAATATTCAAGGTTAAAATACACTCAACGTAATCATTTTATATTGAACAACAGTAATATTCGTACCGTGCTGTGCTGTGTTGCTACGCTGTTCTACGTTGTGCTACGTGGTAAGTCCTACGAACCAGCCACAGCACTACATGTTCGATGTGGTGGGGGTAACGCGACTACGCAAGCTACGCAACGGAAAATGGAACAGGAGATTGAAAAGCGATAGGATGCTTGAATACTAATACTGTTGATGACACATAGACATCGGTGATAAACAAAGCTTTCAAAGCTTTATTGATGGTCGAAAGCTCTTGTTGTTTGAAGCTTTTCGATGAAATTGTTTTTTTTTTATTGCGGTTTTTATTTAGTAATTAATATTGGGCTTGAATACGTAGAAATTGTTATCCTTGAGCTTTTAAAACACATTCCTTTCATTCAAACATATTAATTAATTTGATCAAAGTAACTACGAATCAAACGAAATAGAATGCTCATTATGTATAACAAGAAATTCTGAAAAAAATCATAATGAAATTTAATTTTTTAATAAAAATAATGAATTTTTTTCTCTTTCTATTTAGTTTCTTTATTTCAGTTTAATTAATTGAATTAGTCAAATAATTATTCAGTATATGTATAGTATAGTATATATACTTTTATTATAAAAAGATACTAGCAGCTTTTGACAAACCCCCTCCTCCCCTCCGTGCGAGGTCATATTTAGGTAAAACAAATGACAAAGTTAATATTGGCCCCCACGTTAAAACTTTGCAAGTCAAAACACATACAGAATATATAAATATTACGTCCAATTAATAAACTTGCATAAAGCAACTATAATACAAGATATAAAAGGTTATGGGAAAATAATGTGCCTCAGTACCTTATAGAAAAAGATATAAAACACATAAGAAGGACAGCAAGGTTTAGATTGGGAAATGAGGAAAAAGGAAACAGATACTGGGAAAAGAGTGAGTAAAGACAGTGTAGAATGTGCGGAGCGGAGGACGAAACACTGGAACACATTAAATTTGAGTGTAAGGAAAAAGTAGCGAGCGAAAGGAATATTGGAAAAACAGGACAATAAATAAGCTGGTGGCTGGGTTGCACAAGGAACAGGAAGAGAGAGGAAGTACTAAAAGAGGCAGTGAAGGGAAGCAGGAGAAAGAAAGAAGTAGCGAGGAAACAGTTAAACTTCAGTCCAGAAAAATAGACTACGGAATAGACCAGTCCAGAAGGAAGACTAGGGAAAATGAAGGAAGAGGGTCAAGAGAAGAAGAAGCAGAAAGTACTTTTGGAAATAAAAAAGGTCTAGAATAGTTTAAATTTAATTGTAAGTTGAAGTATATGAAATGTATTAAGAATGTAGATTGTAAAGCCGAAAGGCGAACAATTAATAATAATAATAATAAACTTGCATAATTTATGAAAAGGGCAATTTGTTGCCTAATTCATGGAGTTGATTTAACAATTTTACTTATTCCTTCTTGACTACTCTTGCTTAATTAGTTCTTTTCATTTAATTTAATTAACCGCGCTCTATTTTCAATTTATGATGCCGATTTATGATTTAGTATTTAAAAATTGCGCATATTTAACAAGATCAAAAAAAGTAAAACTGAAACAAAATCTTTCTTTTCAAGTGAGTGACGTCACATCAAGAAGGGTCCACAATTTGTGGTAAGCGAAGAGGGATTAAAAACCGTGAAATTTGTGTGATTTAATTTAAGAATGACTCCTTTAAACAAAAGGGAAAACAGTTTTAGACATGGTCGGTTTAGCGGCTATACCTGTTTATAATTATAACTTGATAAATAAGGTAACCTTTGTTAATAAAAGAAATAAAGTATAGTAAATAAATTTCTCAATTTTCGGTTGTTAATTTTCTTTAAAAGAAATTCCAAAACTCACACACAGTTTATGAAGCAACTTGCAGAGTTTTGCTACAATAAATGCAAATGTTTTAGTTTTAATAAGGTGTACTTTTGCGTTGTACTTTAAACCCCCTCCCCACTCCCCAGCATTATGAAAACCCAAACAGATACAAACGCAGACGCAGACCCGACACCACGCTAACCAACTACACAAGAAACAACAAATGGAAACGGATATATTATTTTTAATTTGTGTCATAGCGTAAAAATACTTTTACAGTGTAGTAACATGACGAAAAAAAAATGCAGTTAGAGGTTGTTGATTTAGGTCGATTATATTTATCCGCGTACAATATGACGTGGACCAAGTGGCTGACATTCACTGACAAAAGTTATCGACCACACTGCAAGAAAATGCACATTGCGAGTTTATTCGCTGGTGACCTAATACGGAAAAAACTGTGTAAAAACTGCAATGGAAGAATCAATTTAAAAATAATTGTGGTATTGGATGGTTGAGGGCTGCAATAGCTCGTCTTTTAGACGGATAGACGGATTTTTTTAATTTTAATTGGTATATAGTCTTGTGCTAATATATCAATGACTCTATGATATAAAATGGTCAATGTTATTGGTTTTCTTCAAAATATATATTACATTTTTCTAAGTATGAATTACATATATAATAAGACTAAAGTTTACCCCCGTCGCAAGCGACGACTGTCTTTTGTGTGTGGCTTTAATTTCATATCAAATTTTAATTCCATTTTTAAATTGAAATATTTAACTTAATATTAATGTAAATGATAAAATTCAATATACTTCAGTAAATAATATAGCAAAACTTGTTAAATAATGATTATTTCAGTTGTTAATATCTCCAATAATATTGCAACAACTAGGTATAAAATCCATTTTGTAATTTTTTAAAACTTTATAAACGAAAAATAGCTTTAAAAGTGGGAGCCTGTAATCCCATGTCCATTAGCGTGAAAATTTAGCGAAAAAACACAAATTGTTGAATTATTTATTTCTATTCAATATAGAATTTGAGTTCTAATATAATATGTTTGTTTCTTTCTTCACTCTGCTGTACATATAAAACAACATATAAACATACATATAAAGTTGCATTATCGTGACAAGAAAATGATTCTTTCTTAATTAATTACTGGATGAGCAACGCTTGCTCCATCACTTTTACAATTGACATTATCATTGTATTTGTTTACTAATTTACTTATACCGTACTTATTATTACTATTACATATATTCGCATATTAGTAACTTGTGTTCCTTGACACAATTGTAATTCCCCAATTGACCGCAGAGTGTCTTGTTACTCATGGCGCTGCTGTCAAACGTGTTATCGACAAATCACATAATAATACATACATTTATTATATATTATTGTAACAGATTTACTTTTATATTTACTTATATACTATATGTTTTGTTAATTTAACAAAATGCTTATAAACTTGAGATTGACTGCACTAATGATATTGTATTTACCTTTACAGCCTTATAATCTCCTTACATTAATTTACTTCTTCTAAATTAAATTAATTTTCTTCTCCCTTTTCAATGTTCGTCTCTCTTGTTCTCTTCCTACTCTTTCTTCCTTCTCCTTACTTCCATCATCTAACTTCTTTCTTCTCTTTTCTCTTGCAACAGATCCTCTAGCTTCACCCTGCTTTGAACTAGCTCTCTCTCTCTGCACTTACTCTTCATGTGCTCCAGCTTTTCCTCGTCCTTACTTCCCTATTTTTCTGCATCTTGTATTGTATTTCGCTTCATCCTTCTTCTTAGTTACTTACTATTGCAGGCTATTGATGTGGATTGCAATATTTTAATTTTTAATTAATTTTAAAGCTCATCTACTACATTAGGAATATTCGCTATTACTTGTTAATCTATTGCCAATATTTTAAATCTCTATTCACACATTTTAATAAATTTTTTTTACTTTCTAGGTAAGTACATCTTTATACTACACCACGACAAGAAATAACTCTGAATTGTTTGGTGAGTGACTTAGTTTATTTAACATCGGTCTATTTCCGGCATTGGCTTCTATTTCCGGATTCACACATACTGCAAATAGAGCGAATATATTACTACGCCTGATCGGTTAACGATGCTGGCGATTTATGTATTCACCACATATAGTTTTGTCCCGGTTTCCTTCTTTTCCATGTTTCAGACAATAAATCTAATGACGTCCATGCGGCCAGTGAACGCTTACCGTTAGTCGTCTGTCTTAAACACTCTAAACCATAGAGGTATAAGAATAGAGTGCACATGAGGCTGAATACTGTGATAAATGCAAAGAGAGAGAGAGATAGCTGCTGAGTATCCTCTGTGTCTCCTTGTCTTTATCGCTTCCTCTTACACGCCTCTTCCTCTATTCTTATATCACTATGGTCTAAACACCATATTAACACCTTGTCTGTACTGTAGACTTAATACAAAATGTCGAAAATTTTAGACCACATACTTTTTTCGAAACATGAAATACATAATCAGATACTATACAAACAAATCTTTATTTTATCAAAAGTTGGAACAAGCATTCTACTTTATATCAATTGGAATTAAAATAATTTTTGTTAAAAACTTTCAATGCAATTCTTTCAAAATTTTATCACAGTCTTAAATGTGGAATTATAACATCGGCCCTTTTAGCTCCAAGACGCAGATATATTTGAACTTACCTCAATACTTTAGCACTCTCATCTACATAGAATTTTACCATCATAAACGTTCGTTTTATTAATCTTTGTTTAAACGCCATTGTTTTTCCTGTATTCAACCTATGTTTTTCCTACATTTATGAGAATGATATATTCACTGTTTTATAAAATAATTTTTTCTACCAGACAGGGGTATGATGTTAGTTACTAAATTTCTCCCAAATAAAGCCTGTATACTGTCTGGTTGCCATAGCAACCCGTTGTGAAGCTGTGACGTCACTAGACACCCCGATAAGGTTAAGGTCAAGGGGTGTGATACACCCCTGTCGCCCCCATCAACCCACGACCTCTATCTAAAGCTTTGGCATTCATAAAGTGAAAGGGAGATAGCTTTGTACAAACATTTAATGAAAATGAAAGTGATGGAGAGAAAAGCCCGGATAAATAGACTGTAGAATTGAAAGTTATATTTATTTGAAAAATAGAAAAATATAAAAAGAACAAAAGGAATATATACAATGGGAATCCTGACCAAAACGGTGGAAAGTTTATGATATGAATTAATAAGAAGATGCGCAGATTTATTTTGGAGAACAATATGAGTTTTATTTTGAAATGAAAACACTAACAATTATTATTTGTAATAACTGAGGAAATAACTGAGGAACATCGTTAAAAAACATTAATCGTGCATTTTCGGTAGGCATTTCTTTTTCTTATCATGTATCAAAAGGAGGATCACGCCTGAATTTTTGGCCGACATTTTGAAAATTATAACGCCCACAAAATTTTGTTTCAAGCTTTTTTGTAGATCATAATATTCTTTATTTTAAATTTATTGTTTTTACTTTTATAATAAAAAAGCAAATAATATATTCAAAATTAATTCTGCAGCAGTGTACTTTTGCCTTAAGCCCCATTCCCACTCACCGTTTTTAGTTTTAATTTAAGGTTTTAACCTTAAATGTAATTTTGAATTTGTGACTTCATGCGTTGGTAATATACATGATTTTGTAATAATTACTATCTTTATTTTATATAAATTATTGTATTTAATATAATTAATTGTATTTCTTTATATTTTCAAAGTTTAGGGATCTAATGAAATTCGCGGGCACCGCCATCTTGAAAATAGGGCTACCAAAAAACGATTTTTATGCATATCTTTTTTCTAATAGATCTTATGTTAAAAATTGTTATTATCAATTTGATAAAAGCGTTATTTTGCAGAAAACTAGTAGACCTTCTATTTTACCAGTTTATAAATTGAAGAAGGAATACGTATTTGAAAATTGTATTTTTTTAAATTTGAATAAAATAACGAGTATAATACTAGTATAACTACGAGTGTTACTTCAAACCATCGTGTTTCGATAAAGAAACGGAAATGTGTAATTATTTTGTCCAGACTTGGTGCGGCGCAAAGAGAGGGACGCGGGGGGACATTCGTTCAAGTTTAATGCGCAAGTCCTAAGAGCACTGCGCAGAAATGAAGAGGTTGATTAGCAAAAGTAAATTGATTTACGACGAGATACACCTGTAGACTAGACCTGTAGAACTGTAGACTAGAATCACTGAAATATTAAGGTTGTTTTGTTAAGTTGGTATAACATTTATTTGATAATTAGAATCGATGATCGAAGTATAAAAAGCTGATGATTTTATTAATATGTGGTTTGTTTTTTTTGATTTGACTATCCGCTAAAGGCAAATTGTAACATTATGCTTGTACATCTAGCATAAAAAGCTTTATTAATGCTAGAAAACATATCTTTACTTCGAAATATAGCTTTTGTTATATATAAATTTACAAAATAATAACCAAAAAAGTTACATAGGTACTTAACCGAGTAGGTATGACTACGTGAATAAAATATTTTCTATTTTTTTTAACAACCTAGATCAATTTCGAATCTGTCTACTTAATGATAAATAAATAAATAATATTTTTCGACAATTTTACTGATAAACTATTTTACCAGATCGCTATAAAAGATAATACATTTTTATATAGAAAGGTACTTAATATATAACATTCTGTCACGGTTTAGGTAAAATTTAAGAAATGCCTAAATTTAAGTTTCGTTTAAGTAAATTGTTACTACTAGTATTTAAGGCAAGATTTATGCGTTCTATTTAGCAAGTAATATTTACTTTTTATATACATATTCATATGAGAAAAGAGTAAAGAGAAGAAACTTCTGTTCAGAAAATAGAGAATTTTCTTAAGACAAGATACTAGCGTTTCTCTGTTTATTCAAAGTATTATTCAACACAGAATTGTTCTGTCCAGAGTACAGTTGCCCTTAAATAGTATAGGTTCCTTTAATTTCCGTGATAAGCTCCTTTTTATTGATTAAATTTCATACACTTACGAAAATTCAGGCGCTTTTTGACACTAACTTCAGGTGACTACAAATATCTATTTACTTAATTTAATTTTCTTGAAGTATTTACTTTTTTAAGTTAAGAGAGGTGTTTGGTACTTCTTCTAATTATGTTTAAACAAAGATCTCAAAACTAGTTTACATTTGGGATTATCCAAGTACTTGGTACGTCAGTTCTTCTTCTTGGTCTAGCTACACGATAGTCACATCTTGTACAAGATTCCTTCTGTGACAGGATTCATTTCTTTAACTACAAATAAAGTTTTTGAGATAAAGGAAAAAGCAAAAGTTTTTAAATAATATATTACACATATTCTCCAGACAACAACAAATCCTGTTCTTTATTTAACCACATAAAACATTCTGCAACCTTTGACTCTTCATCTTTGTGAAGCTTCATAGAATGGTACTTTCTTAGTATGTAGTTTCAATTTATATAACCAGGCGGCACTAGCAGCCAGTGTCTAGTATCGTCGTCCATCCTGTAGTTCATCTTAACACGTTGTGACCTTGGTACAACTTGGCAGAGCTCCTTATTCTTCTTCTTCTTCTTCTTCCACACACCTTGCTGGTATTAACTCTTCAGGTTGTCTTTGCAGCCTGCAGTGTTTAGCAACGGTGCTGCTACCTAACCCAACTCGATTGGCTAGTTTTATATTTTCTGAAGCTACGTATTTTATCTTTGGTTTTTTACCTTTATTAATTAAATACAAGAACGCAGTTAACTTTTGTCTTTAAGGTGAAACGATAGTTGGCCATTTTTGATTCGTGAAATATAGATGGCGATACTTAAATCGTTTTATGTAAGTAACTATAAACGCGAATCAAAATCTAAAGCTGCACACCCTTAGATGAATAACGTATCTACATTTTAAGCATTCTTCCACTGACTTTTAATGACTTTGGAAGCGCAAAAATACGCTTTGAAAATGAATATTGCTATATTTTTTAGTTTAATTCCAATTTTTATATGCCTGGTAATATTTCTAAGGGTTTGTCATAATTGTAAAACCGTTATTATGGTTCTAAAACTTACGCTTAAGACTTAAAAATATATAGAGTATTCGATAATATCCTAATTGAACATAATATAGGATTAAACTAATACAAATATGGGATATTTTGTTGACCCATATTTTCAATATTATTCAATATTATGGTGGTAGTAGCAAGTTGACATATTTCAAAAATTAGAAATTAGGAAAATGGGGCAATATACAATATAAGTTTAACCTGAGCAAATTTATGCCCTTTAATACTATAAATCTACAACATCCAAATTATTTTAAAGAAATATTCTCAACAAGGAAGATCTGTAAAATTTGATTTACTTCAATGCATATATTGGCACATAAAACAATCATTAAACAAAATTATTTAATTTTTTCTAAGTTGTATTTATTTTGCAAACTGAAAACTGTGTAAAGATAGACTTTTCACTAGTGTACAGGGTAAAGTATTTTCATGATTTGTTTTCTGACGTAAATATGTGTACATTTTCAACTAAAGGTGAACAAACATAAAACATATTTTTATGACATTCTAAACGGAAATCAAATGTTCTCAAATTCCTAATAAAATATATTTATTTTTTTAACACTAATGTGAACATATCCTTTGTTGTACATAATTGTAAGTATTCCTAACCTTCCTTAAGGTATAAAAATATAAGGTACATTTAAATAATAACCGGAAACGACATTGCGTTGCAAGTGAATAGAATAACAATTAACATTGCGTGCACATGTGTATGCTGTATGTGTGTGTGTGTGGTTAAATATGTGTGCGACTGTAGTGTGATAACGATTACATTTTACAGAGACGCATTCTAAATATACAGCATTTCTAGAAATGATTCGAAAATATTTACTATTAAAAAACACTGGGCCCATAACCTGTTTTAAGGTGGGGTAAGGTCTAAACAATAAAAAAAGCATATTTTCGACAGTGTTTTTTGACGACACAGCTAATATATAATTATTTCTATAATTACTACATGATAATTTGACATTTAAAAAATACTTTGTGAAATTTTCATAAATAAATGTCAAGAAATGAGCCACTGACAGCGAATCTCCGCAGACGTCACAAAAAAAGTAACATTGCGTGCCACTCATAACTGAATTTTCTGAAATTGAAAAACCAAAATGATTTCATTAGTTGATAAGTTTCTACAGGTAACGCTGTCGAGTTTTTCTTTTTTTATTTATTTTTCAATTTTTTACAACACTTAAAAGTCAAAACACCGATTTTTCATGAAATAAATCTGAAATTTTGTTATTTTAAGATATATAAGTTATTTAAAAAATAAAGTTGAAACCTTAATAAAATAAAAACTTATTATTCTTTGATTTGACTTGATTATTTGACTACCAACAGCTACAGAACATTACCACAGCACTGACCTACTCAACAAGTAACTGACCTTAAAATACATTTCACGTCATACAAATATGGTAGACCATTCTAGCGCTAAAACTACAATTCAAACTTTTAATTGCTATATCTCCGTCAACATTTAGATATTTAATAAAATAGACACGCCAATACACATTTATTAACATCAATTTCAATCAACAAATGAAAAATCGACCAATAAAAAATGAGGACACAAGCCCATTAGGTGAAGACTTGTTAAAACCATGGCCTTCCATAACAAAGTGATTCGGCAGAATTGTATCCGTTCTTTCTCATTTGGAAAGAGCACGCTGCATTATGTTGGCTCCATTACCCAGCACAGGATGCGGTCCGATCTGGACGTAATGCAAACGTAATGCGGCAATGCTGGAGCTGGTGCTAGTAGTTGAGTACCAGGTGCACTTCAAGGCGACCCGTTGACCAGACAAATAAGACAGACCGCGAGTTGTCATCCAGGTGAACAGGAAGTCTTGTGGAACGAATATTCAATAGCATCCAAAATTTGAAACACAATATGACTTCCTTGTTGTCACCGCGATGCGCGGCGCCATATCAGTTATTGTTTTGACACAGATTCAACAATACGTGACCTTTTGGAAATTGTACTTTATATATTTCAATTTCCGCATTCGATTGTTATATTGATTAATTCTTTTTTTTTTATTTTAATTTATACGAGTATATCCATCAAGAAGACAAAGTGAAACATACATCAAATATTGAACTGAGAAATAGTTCAGAAGAAGAAGAATGATCATGCTAAATATATCTAAAAATGTTCAAGAAGCTTGAAAATTATCTTGTTAAAACTTCTTTCTATGACTTCTTTCTTCCAAGTCGAGTATGCGCTGCGTATTTTCTATACGCTGGTCGTTTGTTTGTGCCACCTAAAATTAATTAATAAGCAGAAAACTTGTTGCTGATTCTAAATTTCTTTGAGGAGTCTTTTCTTGAGATACAATTGCAGTAACTACGACAAATTAAGAACTCAATATATTTCTGCTCATAATAAGTCCCAGAAACTTTATCAGCTTTGCCTGCTAACTATCACTTGAAAACTAATGAAATCGTTTTTTTCATTATACTACATGCAATGTTTTTATCGAACAAGTACTTGTCCAACATTTGCCGTCTTAATATTATTATAATTATTTGTAATTAGGTTAAATATTTCACATTTCCCTTTCAAGAGACTTTCTCAATCTTTTTATATAAAAAAATGAAAAATAGCACATAAAATAATAATTCTAAGACATGTTATACTCACTCGCATTTAAATATAGAATAAAATATTTCCATGCGATGTTTATCTTCTCCCGCATAACATTGTATTTCAACAATGTGTGTAATTCATATATGTATAAAAATATTAATTCAACATGCATATAATACCTTAAACAATACTTTGCTTTGCGAGATGTGCTGGTATAAATAGACATTTATTTTTACGAATAATTAAACATTCAATTGCATTGTCAAAAGTAAAAATGTCAAATATTAGGACAATTTATACCCACATCGCTTTGTATTTATTAACTTACATTCTTCCGCCTTAAATCCACTGATTATTGATTTATTTTTACGTAAACTATTTTACATTCTTAAAACTACATATCAAGCATCATCTCCTTCTCCTTTATTTCCTTTCTCTCCTTGTAAAATCTCTATCAAGTATACTTCACTTTCCAATTTCTCTCGAAACCTGCTCTAAATTTTTCACTTCCTTTTCACACATCCTATATAGTTTCTCCTCCTCTGCACTCCAACATCTACTTCCCTTTTCTTCATTCCATACTCTCAACCTCGGGATCATTTTCTTTTCATTCCCTCCTGTTTTTCTAGGTATTGCTACATTCTTTCATCCATACCTGACCGTATCTAATTCAAGCCAGAGTTTACCCCCGTCGCAATGCGACGTCTTTTTGGCGTGTATGATTTGAATCCAATAAAATAATTCGTAATTACGTAATTTTTTCGATTCGTAAATAAGTTACCAAGGTTAGCCTATATACAAAATTTCTAGCACAATTTTTACTCTCGGCAAATACTGCCCTCGTGCTCCCAAATAAAATTTTGAAATTTTGAATTTTTTTTTATTAATAATATACTTAATTATTCTAGAATCCAGAATATAAACTTTCTCCAAAGTTCCCTACAGGGCCACCGAATTTCTTCAAACCCCCCTTTTTCAATTTTTGAATTTCTAATTTTTGAGAAATGTAAGCATTAAATACCTTAATACACATGCAAAATTTCAACTTTCTATCTTTTACGAATTAAAAGTAATACAGCAAATCCAGTTACTTTTTTCCAGTTTTTCCAAAATTACGGGTATCCAGGAAATTCAGGGAAAAATCCGGGGACGCCAAAAGTCTTAGAATTTTTTTCTCTACGAAATAGGAAATTTTCAAAAACTTGGAGTCGTTTACGAGATGCCATACAAAATTCGAACCAAACATATAAACATATCAGAATATAAATAAACACTTGGAACATTATAATATAGGACAAAATTTCTAGCACAATTTTTACTCTCGGCAAATACTGCCCTCGTGCTCCCAAATAAAATTTTGAAATTTTGAATTTTTTTTTATTAATAATATACTTAATTATTCTAGAATCCAGAATATAAACTTTCTCCAAAGTTCCCTACAGGGCCACCGAATTTCTTCAAACCCCCCTTTTTCAATTTTTGAATTTCTAATTTTTGAGAAATGTAAGCATTAAATACCTTAATACACATGCAAAATTTCAACTTTCTATCTTTTACGAATTAAAAGTAATACAGCAAATCCAGTTACTTTTTTCCAGTTTTTCCAAAATTACGGGTTTCCAGGAAATTCAGGGAAAAATCCGGGGACGCCAAAAGTCTTAGAATTTTATTCTCTACGAAATAGGAAATTTTCAAAAACTTGGAGTCGTTTACGAGATGCCATACAAAATTCGAACATATAAACATATCAGAATATAAATAAACACTTGGAACATTATAATATAGGATTCTTACAAATTTTGTTTAACAATTTAAAAAATATTTCATAACAAAAATAACCTAGAAGATCGCTATTGAATGAAAACATTTTATTTATTGATTGATTGACAATAACAACGACATTCACGATGGACAAATATGAGCCCGTTATCTAAATGCATTCTCAATAAAAATGTTGGTTATGTAAGATCTATATAAGATAAATTTCTATATCACAATATCACGATCTAAAAAGTTAAGAATAGATAAGAATACGAAGCCTCTTTAAATGCTATGGCAAATATTCTAAACTGTATACACATTGTTTAAATCAATTAATGCTTATTTTAAGCCAGGTGAAATTAAGTCTTCTGTGTTTAAAATTCCACCTTAAATTTCTTTCATACTATGCAGAGTCTCATCTAATGTCCACGGTGTAATGTTAGGTAAATTATGTGTTATAAATGTTTCAGAAGAATAGATGGTGATTCAAATGACATGTTTTTAAAAAACAACATAACCTATTAATAGTTTTTACCTTTGATTTCATTCCAGTTAAAATAGCACTTCTGTTGTATAATAGACACTAGAGTTTACCCCCGTCCAATCCAATAAAATAATTCGTAATTACATTTCATATTTAACTCTATTTTTAAATTGAAATAATAAACTCGCAGAATAATAAAATAATTTTTCATATAAATTGACTAAAAAAATATATTTTTTTTATCAAAATAAAAAATATTTTAATTTATGCGTTATTTGACCAACTTTTTTTCAAAACTTGGGATTTTTTTTTTCGATTTGTAAATAAGTTACCAAGTTTAGCTTATATACAAAATTTCAACTTTCTAGCACAATTTTTACTCTCGGCAAATACTGCCCTCGTGCCCCCAAATAAAATTTTGAATTTCTAAATTTTGAAATATGTTCGCATTCTATAGCGTAATACACATGCAAAATTGCTTCTTTATATCTGTTACGAATATAAAGTTATACAGCAAAAAAGGGCACACTTTTTTTCCAGTTTTTCCAAAATTACGGGTTTCCGGAAATTCTTAGCCAAAGTCTTACCAAAAGTCTTAGAATATTTTTCTCTACGAAATAAGAAATTTTCAAAAACTTCCCTGGAGCCGTTTTCGAGCTACCATACAAATTTCGAACCAAACATATAAACATATAAGAATATAAATATACACTTGGAACATCATAATATAGGATAGATTAAAATAACAAATTCTGAACTCTGACTCCCCGCTATCTAGACTGGTTATACGCTTCCACCACCTAAGAAGGAATTTCTGCACTAACATTGAAATTACTACCTAAGAGATCTCCTTCAAAGCAAGTCACAACACCGTGCAACCATTTTGACTATTATATATAATAAAGCCATGTTGCAAGTTGTTAGATTTAAGTTGGAATATTCAAAACGAATCAAAATAAAAACTAATTTTTAATAATAAACATAAAAGTGTCATAATAGAATTATAAGGGATCATCTTTAAATTACGTCACACAAATTTTATGATTTTTAACTTCCACTTGCTTGAGAGCGTTGAAAAAATAAGAATTACGATGCTTGATTAAATAGCTCTGTAGCAAAAGCTATTAACTACAAACAAAATACATTTTTCATAAAGGAAATATATTCTAAATGATAATGAACATTGTTTGTTTATTAAGTTAGGTTAAGGTAGGAGGACAAATGTATAAATGGTAGTCGTATATGAATTAAAATTAATTTTATTAAGCTTATTTAACATAATTGTATAATAAATTAAAATCCAATAAAATATCTCTTTCCGAATCATATAAAGTAATTTTTTCTGTCATCGTTATCTTTAAGTTTTGCGTTATGTTTGAACATGGCGCCGAAATGCTCAACAACGACCACTACGACCCAACTCTTCAGATGTGTCGTTGTGAGCTTGGCGTGAGCGTAATAATGACGTCATTAGTGACGCTTTCGATTAGTGAAAATTTTGACAGAAACATAACCTCGGTTTGGTTTTTTTCCACAAACATTAATTTCGATTAACGATTTCCCTCTCGCTTCCTTCTCTTCCACGTTTTATTTAATAAATCCATTGCTTTTTATGACAACGCTGCCTACCTGTGGATCCTTACCTTTACTTATATCTTAAAACGACTCTAAATAAATTATTAAATCAATAGTAATTAAAACGATCCGTATATTTTGACAATCGCTCTTTAATGACGTAATTAACCTTTTAAATCATAAACATAAATCAATATGCTAATTATCAACATCATAAAAACTCAAGTACTTAGATTGCTAACAGCCTGACTGCCTGTATTATTTATTCTGATATTTTTGCATTGAACTTGAATTCAATTTTATCTGTTACTATAAAACAAAATAAAAATAAATATTCATAGTCGTAGACATAGTCGTGTTAAATAGACTGTGCAGTGCAGAAAGTTGAACATGGTCACGTGGATACATTCATACTGCAGTTACAGGTGCATTGTGCATGGTCAGAGACGAACTGGGATAATATAGCGGCATTCACTTGTAAATTAGAGAGACCTGCTGGAAAATTAACTGGAAAATATTCACTGAATGGACTTCTCTTTCAATATAACGTTTTAAAAATGTTTAATGCAAATATATACTTACATACCATCTTAATAATGACGTCACATTACCATGGTCTTTACTCTGAGTTGCATTTTTCTTTCTAATATTTCTAACGTTTTTTTTTTTTTTCAAATATTAATTTTTTCGAATTTCCTTATAATATATTTGTAATCATTGAGTTCTAAGGAATCGATCTATGGCTGTTTTAAATTGTGAGTGCTATGCCGAGAGGTTAATCAATAGGTCCAATATATTCTAGGATGATTTATTCTTCTTTCAACGTTAGGATTTAGAGGCTTGGCTGTCTTAAAATATGTAAAACACCACCCTCTGGAATCCTACGTAAAAATGTTATTCTATTATCAATATTGTTACAGACATCTAAATTTAGAAGATGCATAAGATAAATAATTGGATGACAAAGATTTTCAAGATTCCGATCATTATAAAGATATGATTTTTAATAACAAAAAACACTCAAATTTGACAATTTTGATACCGAGTAGCTAGAGTATTTGAAGACAGTGCCCACTAGGCCGTTGTAATGCATTTGATGCTGGTAGTAACACATTTATACGACTAAACATACAGATACAACTAGAGATTGTTGCATACACTTCCCTTCCATGTTTCATACAATATCTTACTCCTATTCGTCAAGCAAAGTAATGGCTTTACAAGTTGTATTTGAAGTACGATATTTTTTCCATTAAATACCCAGTAAACATTTTGGAGTGACTTTGACATCATATTGAAGATGCGATGATTTTTTTGTCATAAAAGAGTTCAGTTTCTCACATTTTTTTATATAAAATGTCTACTTTATCGGCTACAAATGGCGAAATTACTCCACCTGTCGGAATACAAATGAAGATAAAGTTGATGCGAACTATAATTGAAGTGAAATAGTGATAGAAACGTCACTAAATAGGGCACTTCACCAAATTGTTTACTGGGTAGCAATGTTTTATCAAACACACGAAATTCAAATTTTTCCACTGGGTTTGTAAATTAATTACTAGCGTCACTAAAATTACTGCAACTCGTAAACTAACGGTCTGAATGTCATGAAATTTTGACAAATTTCGTTCGAAGGTTAGTACTATCTAAAAACCATATGGATTTGTCATTATTGGCGCCATCTATAAGTCATCCTTTGACTTTATTGAGTAATGTGTAACATTCAATCAGTGCAAGATAAACATCCATTTTCCTAACTCCCTGTATATAAACTTTTAATTAACATGTCAATTAACCAGTTTACGTATTATACAGATTTTACTGATTTCATTTTTAGTTTCATTTTCTATATCAGTAAATTTATGTTAGTTGTTCAAGAAGAAATAATATTGAAACACTGTTATGGGAAAAGAAAAGTCGACTAACCTAGATATTGTGTGTTATAGAGTCAGATAAAATGAAAACCTAGAAAAAATGCAGTGAAAACATCCGCACGTAATGAAACTCGACTCGACATGCCGGTACTAGAACTCGTACAGTCTAGGATCGAATTAATAAAATAGTAAACTGAACTCTAAGGCAGTGAAGAAGCTACTAAAATTAAGCACAAATATTATTACTTTGTATTTGCATTTAATTTCGACAGATACAAACATTATCAGAGCAATTTTTTCTATGTTTTGTAACGGACTTTAGATAAGACATTTAGACATCCATTTTAGAACTTATTAAGTGCAAAGACCTCTAATTTCTAAAATAGGTTAGTTACTAGTTTTGAACTTTCTTGTTCAGTAGCTTCTTAAGTAGTCTAATTTTTAGAGTAACTTTGAAAAATTGCATGAAGTTATTAGACGCTGATTAAATACTACAAAAGTCTTAAAGGTCTGTAGTAACTAGATATTCCCACTACTCCAAAAGTTTGAGGGCCCCTACTATAAATATTTGAAAACAGAAGAAGATAATTATATAAGCGACTATAACGTTTTTCTTATCACTGAGAAAATGGCATTGTAGGAAGCTGGAAACAATACAATAAATAAAACAAATTTACCTTTTACAGCCTTTTTCTAAAGACCCTTTAACTATTATAATATAGAAAACTTGCAAACAAGAAATGTGTGGTATCCTGTTAGACTCAAAATGTTGTTCTTCCAGTATACTTTTTGCTTCTTGAATTTATTTCTATTGCATTGGCTGCTCCGCATTTCAATCTTCTACACATGTTTCACATACAGGAATCACAAACAAGCGCGATGCCTATGCCTTGGTGAAGTAAAGTGTGTACGCAAAACGAATCAGAACCGTACCAAGGCACCGACATTCAAAAGAAGAACCTAGCAAAACAAATGAACGAAATTTTGATCTGAGATATTAAATTAATTTTCTCTAGTAACCAAACTTTATTTAAAACATTCAATAGTATTCATCATTTGAATTGAATTATTTTTCATTTATACTTTTAACTGTAAATACTTTTCTAAGAAAGTGAAATTATTTGATTAAAAATGAATACTTTTCCTGCATCCTTGTGGTATAATTTTCATTTCTTAAAATATTTATTATGCTTCCTAAATAGTTTTAAATGTGCAAATTGAGAGAGACTACATTAACTTAAAATTTATAACAATAATTTGTATTGTATTCATTTAACGTCATTCAGTTACATACTAGTTAGTCTATTATTAAGTTATCATTCTCCAAAAATGTTTCTTCTTCTTATCGAGTGCCTACCTATTGTTTATATCTCCTTGTTTTGCTTCTTCTTCCATATCTACGTTCTGTCAGCAAATCTCCTGTCTGCTTTTCGCTGTCTACCTTTCCTTTAGATTTACATTAACATTAAACTTCCTCTCATTAGTCCCCCTTCTCTTCCTTTTCTCATGCAATATCTCCTCCAGGCATGATTCTCCTTCCTCCTTCTCCCGACATCTACTTTCCCTACCCTCTCCAATTTTTCCTGTTCCTTTCCACAGATCCTGCATGCTTTCTGCATGTTCTCTGTTCTTCAATACCTGTTTTCCCTTTCTTTATTCCCTAGTCTAATCCTTGTGCTTTGCCTAAACTAGCCTAAAACTTGAACTTGATAGTTATTAATGTATAATATAACTATCTGAGAATGTGTTTAACAAAAATCTCAACCATTTTCAATCACTTTCAAGTCAAGTAATTAATTATTTTTTATTAATGAAAACAAAGAGAAATACTCTAATTTGCAATTATTTTTGAAATAAGAGTAAAAGTTTAAAAAAGAAATTAAAACTAATACCAATTTGCTATCAAAAATAAATTTATTGCCATGGTAATACAATTTATTTAACTGCTGAAAATACTGTGTAGCTAAACTGTGTACTACATTTGTGCTTCAGTGTATGAAATAATATCAAGGTGAGCATAAGCTTCTTTTCCATCCAGTTCACCTCTGACAATGTTACATATTAAACTAATGAAGGTATTAATAAACAATTTTAAATGTGGTTTCCATTATTTAATGTCAAAAAGTTGACAAAAAACTAAAGAAGAGATAAATTTTGGTTTTTAATTTTACAAATCAACTAACATCAAGTATAAGTACAGATTACAGTTATGTTACTTATGCTATGTGCTTTATTCAGTCCACCTCTGGCAACTCTTGTACACTTGACACTCACATAGTGTTTTGTACATTGCAACACTTACACACATTACCAACAGAGTACAGACACATACAATAATATTGACACAAAAATGGCCGTCCTATTTATTTCCCTCTGCTTCAACGCTCATCGTCTCCTCCTGGTGCATACAGTTCAGTTCAGTTTTGTCCCCTTTGGTCTTCATCATTGCCTGATTATAATTCGCAAGACACACACACACAATCACCACACCAACGATCGACCATCGACGCAAACTGTGCTAAAGTCAAGGTTTGTCAGCAGAGGGTTACTGTTAGGAATACCAGAGCAAGAGATGTTGCTCAATGTTCAATGCGAAGCACTGCATCCGTATCACGATGTCGATTGTATGTAATGCGATATGCACCACTTTGGTTATAGAAATCGTGAAATTTCGATCATTTTGTGATATTGAAAGTAAAAGTATTTTTAAGTTTATCTTTTACATAAAAATGTTAGCTTACAAAATACAAGTTTTTTTTTCGATGCTAATAATACTTTCAATGGAAGATCATATAATGTTATGTAGTAGTTTATTAACAAAAGAACAGAATTATGTTAAACTTCTATAAATAATAAACGTAACGTACAAATATTTCTAAAATAGATGGAAAATTACAGGTACCTTATAATTTGTAAAGTAATATGAAATATGTTTTTTATGGATTAATAATTAACAAGTAATTTTTTTTATATTGTTTAATTTGCTATTATTTTGAATGTCTACAACTTTTAATACAAACCAGTGTCAGTAGTTGCAAACCATTTGAGTGTGTTGTATCAAAACGGATAAGGAAACGAGTAATATGAACCAAAACAATTCACTTATTTTAATTATGGGTTTTACACTATATGTAAACATCATCCTCAATGATCATGTTCAACATGACGTATTATTAAATCATGAGGTATTAAATATTCAACCATATGTGTAAATTTTACAGTTTAAGTAATTAAATGATTAATATAAATAACAATTGTAACATAAACATCCAGGGTTGGGTAAGTACTCTATTTGACCCCTATATGCCAGTGGCTTAATAATCTAGTATGGGGCCTCTAGCAAAAATATTATTGTAATTTGATTACATTTGTAACTGTCTTATTACAACGAGTGCTTGTGTATTACCCTTATACCGACAGTTCACTCTCGGCGGGACATTTGTCGATGTGCCGATAATGAACGTGGCTATTGGTCTCACCTTTCATTTCGTTTTTGACTTGTGTTAAACGACTGCTTGTCAACCGAGGCGAGAGCTACAGTACACACTCGATCTCGCCTGTCTCAACGAGAGGGAACTGCCGCATTTATAAATTTGCAGTTTATGCTCATAAAATTTTACAGCATCGCGTGTTATTTTCGTAATGTAGCTGTATTTCAAAATTTTGCTAAAAATAATAGTTTTTACTGTGGTTTAAAGCTTATTGAAAAAACGACAAATGTCAAATAGTAATAATAAGTTTAAGTAAGTACAAAACGGTCTGGTCAAGGATAGTATGACCCTATATCTTCCGCATCTGTGGTGCTCAAATACTAAATGAAAAATATTTAAACCAATATTTTACATGCTGAGCATTTACTACTTCTGCTATTCGACACTGCTACCTGCAGTCTTTCACGACTATCTATACTGTACTACATATTGCTTCCTAGATTTTATTCAGATTTAAATATAAATCTTATTTCCTGTACTATTACCTATGCAGATGCAAAGGGTTCCGTACCCCTGACAAACAAGTAACTTAATTAATACCTAATGCTGTTAGTTGTTTGCTCATACTCAGAGTTGGTCAAGGTTTTTTTCCGTCAGACATTTATTTCTGCCTTTGACTCAACATTATTCCTAATAAAATCTAATAAAATGATATTTTCTTTTATTTCTGTTAGATTTTTCAAAAACAATTTGTGCAAACAACATCTCCATATTATAGTCTGGAAGCTGGTGCAATATTTCTGCTTTTCTTACGAAGAAGAAACATTAAGAAAACTTGTGGTTATTATTTCAAGTATTAATAATGTTCACAAGTCAATAATTACTTTAACATTCTCCTAATAGAAAATTGTCTTGCAGTCTAAGTTTCACACATGTTAGCTTGTCACAAGCTAATTCCAAAGTTTATTTTCTACCTGGGTTATACAATAATCAATTCCTTAACATTCGTTTAACCGATCTATATGTGTCAAAGTCCCAAAACCGAATCAAAAACCTAGCAGTGTTCCGGTTTCTGCAGCACACAAAATCTGACAACTAATATGGGACAGTCGGATGTTTTCATAACTCCTAGACTACATATACGATCATAGACTCAGATTATTATTTTTATCATAGAATAATTAGAATAATGTGGCCATGACTTATATTTCGATTCCTTATTTGCATATTTCTTAGCTAAGATACGATACAATATTTTCCATTATTATTTGTTTACTCTTACTTTTAAATGTGTTTTGATTAGCTCAACGCTCAACATGCATCTTGTTTTATAATTTATGATGCTGTATATCTATTTGCCACTTTATTAATTGTGCAGCATAGGATAGTGTATGTGTGGATGCATGCATGTGTGTATGTGTGTATTTCTTTATGGTTGTGTGAATCTAGTCGCGCGACTAGAGCAAATATTCTATAATCAACGATACGACCGAAATTTATTTGTGTGGTACAAAATCTTGAAAGTTTTTATTTCTTCTCCAGTTATCTATTTCATCCGTATTTTTCATAGATAATTACAATTCTTCATTACAGTAACGACCTGTGAAACAATACATTTGTAATATGTGTTTTTAATAAGTGCGTTTATTAAATTATTTAAATATACCGTGTTAGTTTTCAAATAACTATGTACAAACATAATTATTTATAAACAATAATTGTTGCTTTTGTCCAACAAAACCTTGAACACTTCTGGTTATCTAAGAAGGTAACTTTGTGAACAATTAGAATATTTAAAAAGATATAATGCCTCAATACTTATCAAAAAATGCAACAGAAATTACACCGGAATACTCGAAATAATTACTCAAATTTGAAATTTTTTGTATATCTAATTTCTGTATATCTCATAAATTATGCATAATTTAAAACGGGATTTTTTTCCTTTATTTAAATTACTTTTTTTTATAATAGTAATTTACGTAAAGTTATTTTTAACAATTATGCAGCAATTTTTAATTACAGTTAATAGTGCATTTTTTTACTATGTTTTATCCTTTAAAATATATTAAAATAGTAATAAAATAGCGTTAAAGTCTTCATCGAAATCAGCATTAACTAAGGATACATAGTTGTTCAAAGCTGTATTATACCAAACGAATTCTATAACAGCAGTGCGTTGTACACAATCCGCACCGCACCGGTGATTTGGTGTTCTTTTCTATTCCTTTCCTCTTCTATACAAGTAATCTGGACAACAAATCTTATCATCCCTTTCCATTGCCCACTACACATTTAATGAATCTGTTTGATACAAACGGTCTGATGCGAACTGCAAACAACCAGCGTACAAGTTATATATAAGACCAATCCCGTCTGCAATGTTAAAAAAAAATTAGGCACCTTGATTACTTCCTAATTATTAGTGCTGTAACATTTTGTATCTATATACAAATACAGGATACTACTAGATACGTTTTAAAGTAAGTAGAAGTACCAAAATGCTTAACTCTTTGAATTTCCCGCACAGCTCCTGTCAACTGCCATCTAATAATAGACTACTATCAAAATTTGGGCCAGCTACGTCTTTTAATTTGTGTTAGACAATGAAGTTAGTCACAGTCGATTGAGTGTGTAGTCACCATGGCAAACATTCATAAATTAGGCTACATACTGCTACCCCATCCTGCATATTCCTCAGATATAGCCCCCTGCGACCTGAAGAAATGACTGTGCGATAAAAGATTTGGGTCTAACAAATAGATCATTACTGATATCTCTAAAACAAATGATTATTTTGAGGGTCTTGATAAAACCTATTATTTGGAAGGCATAATAAATTGGGAAAACGCTGGATTAAATGTACGTTGATAAATGAAGCGCTTTTTTCCCAAAAAAATATCTTTTATTGCGAAATAAAAAAGTCACTGAATTATTAAACTATCCTGGTATGTGAATTTACCTTTTTCAAAAAGACATTTTTAAACCCCGCTAAATTAATTGTAAGTAGTCTAGTCTAGTGTTTGCGAGCCTGAGATTGAATTTCAAATATATTTCCTTCTTAATGCATTTGGTCTAACTTAAGTGCATATGAACACCATATACATTGAAAATTAGAGAATACGACTATTATCAACAATGTAGAAATGATCTTGGTCGTTGGTCACACTAATCACTAGGTGTCTCAGTATTGGTGTCCTACTCTATTTTATTTAATGCGACCTGCGTTTATGATAATCAGAGCCAACTAAACAAGTTGTGAAAGGGACAGCTATAAAATCTCAAATATATAATGACATATTCATAAACATTATTTTTGGACCCCTGTACGTTATGTTGTACACATCTTACTTCAGTTATTACTAGTCACAGTTAGTAACAGTTACTGGCTCATACTCATAAATTCATCCACAAGATTATGATGATAGATGCACACTAAAATAATTTGCATGAACTAAATATTTGTTATTGGACCAGATAGTGATACAACTGGTAAATTGTTGTTAGCTAACAACCACTACAAGCTTCTGTTGAATAATATTCTTTATATATTTAATATCCGAAATTAAGAAAGCTATTTATTTAGTTTAAATGTTCGCGCCTTAAATATTTTCACTTCAGTCATATCAGTCCGACATACATACAGAGACATACCCTGGCAGATAATTGTCCTATAGTGCAAGATTCACACATTCTAGTTTGTCACAAGCTAATTTCAAGGTTAATTTTATGTTTTCCATATAGAAACTGCTTTGCTATGCAAAACCTCCTCCGTAACCCCAAGCAAAACATTAATTTTTTTTAATCAAATCACTATGTAGCACTCTTATGTCCGCCTCGATACCCAGATTTGTATCGTTAATACTCGTTATAATTCGTTGACAAATAATCCAGCTCACCTGTACAAAATTAATATTAAATCTGACGATAGATGTCAATGGGGTGAAGAAGGAACTTTGGATCATATTATATTTGAATGCATAAATTATAGTTTAGAAAGATCAAAATTCAATAGTGAAATATTAGATGTGATTAAAACTTTTCCTGTTAATACTAAATTTTTGTTAAGTGATTCAAAATTAATTAGTGAATTATTTAAATATTTAGAAATTTGTAAAATTGAATTATAAATTATAAAAGATGTATAAAAAATGTTTGATGGTGGCTATGACGACTAAAAGTCAAGGGAAATAAATAAATAAATACAAAAAAAAAAATAATAGCGATTATAATTATTTTATATACATTATTTATAATTCAATATCACTTAGTTTATTGTTGTATACATTTTTCTAACGTACAAGTTATTTAATATAAATTTAAAACATAATTATAAAATATTTTATTACAAAAATTAAAATAATAAATAATAAAAAACTTTATATATAACTAATTTAAAATTCTACAACGATCGTTGAAGCGGAAATACCAATCTAAAAATATGAAATAATCTTTATAAGCACTCTCAGAACAGTGCGACCAGTACTTGGAGAAGGCACGGGTTGCGAAGGAACAACAAGTAAAATAAAAGCAACAACAGTGTTACCAACTTGAAGAGTGAAGTCCTTTAAGGATAACTGTTTTAGAGAAATTTACAGAATATTAAAATTTTATTTTAGCAGGTGAACGGAACCTGAAGTCTATAAACATTGTATATTGTTTTCATCAGATTTAATTGAGTTTCTTACTCTACTGTACTCTTAGAGGGTATTCGAATTGTTTCACATTTGTAGACTTTATCATGAGATGAACCTTCTACTTTTGTGTTTATTAATACACCACTGTACTGTCAGTTGTATATATGTATCATTTTCGTTTCTAAACGTTTTGCTCCCAATCAAATAACATAACTCACGTTATGTACAAATATGATTGCATATATCTATTATGGCCCGGATCTATATGACACCAAGTAGAGGAACCTTCCTCTCATGAGAAATTGTGCAAATACCCTACAACGATTACCAGAGATGTGTGTTTTTCAAATACATATACTCAAAATGCAAATACAAAATAGTAAATGCCTTATTTCTATTTTGTATTTAAATATCTTTTAAGAGTATGGAATTTTATATTTTATTTGAAAACTTTTACAAACCTATTTCCTATTTGGAAAATACAAAATACTTTTTTCATTTTTGTTACTTCGTAGTGTTAATCAGTAAATATTATTTTTTGAATATAAACTTAAAACTAAATTTTTATCTATGATCTTAATCTATATATTATCTTTAAATCTATGATCTAAAAGTATCTGCACAATTGTCCTAATATTTCTAATTTAGAATGATAGATGTGCCTATTATTTTGTTATCCTTCTTGTTCCCACCATAAGACATCTGATTTTCGTTTACGTAAATTTGTTTATTATATTTTCTCGTTCATTAGTTGTTTTACTACAAGACAATCACTCCACTGCAATTCTTACTGAAATATATATACATAAATATATATTATTTTACCTACTACCCCCACATGCGACATCCAACATTTATATATTTTCATTCATAAGTTGACATAATTTAGACAGGATTTAGAGTGTACTAAATGTGTTGTAGTTTTAACGTACAGACTAGTGCGACATAAACATGCGACACTAATAAAACCCTTACTTTTGCTATTTTTAAAAATTCTAGGTAGTATTTTTATGAAACAAACGGTCTTTATCAAACAGAATTTTCATATATTTAACTAAAATGAAACTGGAAGAAAAGCATTCCTATTACAAATTCTATTTATATGTAACTTGTTAATTATTATGTAATCTAATTTATGCATTTTTTTTCTAGGTGAGTACGTTTTGCATATTTCAAAGGAGAATGAAAAATGTCTTCCAGTTATCGGTGAGTCACCAACAATCATTATCGTAGACTTATAATACTTCCTGGTTGATTAGGAAATTACTCATATTCATGAAGTTAATGCCGCTAATATGTGAATAGTAATAACTCTTCTAGTAAATAGTAATTGCACTTATTGCAACAACATAAGTCTGAGCTTGGAGATTGAAATTTTATTTGCTGACTTATCATATATCCATTTCTCACGATGAACAAATTTATGTACCTAATAAATTCATAAAGAAATTCTAAATTTTTTTTATTTATTTATTTAACGTTGGCCTATTTTCAATGTTGAGTTATATCACTGACAACCGGCAGTTTCCCTACCGGTGAAGTACACAGTTCCCTAATAAGTTTTATAATGATGTAACCATTGTTTTTACTATTGACATCGATGTAGCCAACACTCTGTATGTATAAATATACATATATATATCTGTATATGAGCACATATATACATATGCAAATAAACTGGAAGCTCAAGTTTTCCTAACAGCGCATGCGCGAATATAAATTGTGCTAAACTCGATTCGCAAATAAAAAAAAAACAAGTAAAACAAAAAATAAAGCAAAAGCAAAAATGAAATCACTAGGTGGAGTATTTCCGTCATAGAGAATCATCCGCTGGTTCGTCTGTGCTGCCTCCATGGTTTGCGTGGTCTTAGCCATGGTCTTCGTGGTCATGAGGATGGTTTTATAACTTAAGACAATGCCCGTATGCTAGCAAAATAAAGCTTCCGAAACATTAAGTATATATGAAATCTTAAGTTACTAAAAACAAATTTTTAAGTTTAGTTTTAATTAAAATTATGTATCAAACTTTGATCCAGTGAAAATTCAACTTGTTCTGATTCTGAAAAATGTTAATTGATTAAAAAATTATTGTATATAATATTGAACAAATATCAGTGCATGTAAAATAACTAAAATTATTAAAAACAATTATTAAAAAGGGCAGCAGTTTTCCTGAATCCGAGGCTGTCCACGTTTTAAAGAATAAATTTGCAATCGCGTACATTTCTTAAATATGCACTATTTTACATATGATATAAACAGTATAATATGAAGTTACAAAACACTTAATGTATATGGGTCATACTCTATAGATTAAATCCATGCGTCATTTACAACACCTTTGCAATGTAACTTTGCAATTTAATATTTTTCAGATAAATCTAATATATTTAAATATTAAATCTCTATTTGAATCGTTTACATAAATAATAATTTTAAACATTAAAGGACTGTACAATGGAACACTAACACAAATATTAGCATACACACTTAAATACTTTATACACATGCATGTATGCAACCGCATATGCATGTAAAGGAACGTACACATCGCCAGATCATACTAATAGGCCAGTGCAGTACGTTATTAGTACAGGCGTTTATTGAAAACCCTGTGAAGGTCACTCTTTTCTAAATAAAACCTGCATGATAACAGTAAATTAATTTTGAAATTCAATAATCTTATTTATGTTATTTTCTTTTTGCAATGATTTTAATGGGTCTCTACGTCGACATACTTTTTTTGTGCCATTTGTCAGTTTGTGATATTTATATGCTTCTATGTTAATAGAATTGCATTCGCGAGGAAACTAAATGTGCTTTTGCATTAGAACTACAAAATATGATCATTTTTGTATTTTGTGAAGACAATTGTTACTAAATACAATTAACTTCGCGTGAGAATTGAACTTAAATAGACTTTTAAATTGCCTTGTAGCACGCCGGCAATTTCAAAAGTATTATTTATTTGTTTTTGGGATATGTACTTATGAAAATGGTCTTCAATCCGGTAGCGGCTACAATTTGAATCACAAATTGGTTGAGGTTCTCTTTTAAATAAGTACGAGTGAGTAAGGAACGTTTTTTAACTCTCAGTTAACTGAGGTTTATTATAAACCTTGGTTAAAAGTTTTGTTTCTCAGGTCTTATTTTTGTTTCAGTTTGTAGACTCGAACAAAATAATAAATACAGTATCGTAAATATTAAAAAATATATTTGGTTCTCCTGTAAATAGTAAAGATGTAGAATAAATATATCCTTAGATTTCAAATTTCTAGGTTAGGCTTATATCCAAGGAATGATGACTAATGATGCGCTGAATTTCGACTCGAGTACCCAACCAAAATTCCTCGTTTGCATTTTTCTTTAGATAACAATAGAATTGAAAAACCCATTTTGTATGAACTGAGTATTAGAAAAAGGACCAGATGTCTTGTGATCAAACTGTCCGTTTGTTTCTTATTATTAACTTACATTCGACATTAGCACGTCACTGTCTTATTTATACACACGCACACTTCTAAACAAGCTGAGTGCAATGATACAACACATGTACAGCATGCACAACCGGGCATAAACACAGTGCAGTTTATTCGTGGTATGTAGCCTTGAGCTAGTTCGCTGCACTTGTATCCTACCTCTCCCTCTTCATGCCCCTGTCCCATAGCTCATCACAGGGAGTCTCAGCCCATCGATACACTCGTCTCCCTCTCTACCTCTCCACCCTCTCTACAATCTAAATGCATTTTATTCGCGTATTACAAGCTAAAACGTACAGTTGAGGAATTTATAAAAGACAACTTCGAATAAGGAAATGTGGCTTAATTTAGATCTTACATATGCACTACACTGGCAGTGGTACTGGCACTGGCACTTGCAGTATTATCTCTTTATGAAGTAATATTTATTTTTATATTTTTATTTAAATATTTTTTTAGTTACTTTTGTTACTATTTTAGATTGCATTTATATTTTTATATTTTTCTTGTTGTTTGTTTTGTTTATTATATATTGAAGAAGATTATACATTTTATAATTTATTTTTAAATTATGATTGAAAACAAAACGTAAGTTTTTCAAATAGTGTTTGTTTCTTTTAAAATTTGCATCTACTTTTAAACTATTTCCTGAATTATTGGGCTAAAATTATAGGAGTGGCACTTGTGTAAAAAGGTTTTTTGAATAACGAAATTCAATTCTAAACAAAACGATTCATTGCGATATATTATTTATACGATGAATTTGTTGCTTGCAATGAGTTGCTGTTGTGGACATTTTGTAACCTTTAAATATATAGGCAACTATCTTTGAAAGTAGGTTACGTTGAAGCGTTATGCTTGACCGTTGGGGCAAGTGAAATATTTATAATTTTTTTATAAGTATGTTAACTCCTAAGGAGAAGCAGAATAATTGGTTCTAAACCGCCATTGGTGCAGACTTTGGTGGTAGGAGAAATTTGGGCTTAGAAATGTGTAAATCCTAATCATATGTATTACAGAAAAGTTTGTAAAATAATAAATATGTTTTCTAGTCTCAATTTTGAAGATTTATAAAAAGATGTATATTTTTTTACATTTTATTTATTGCTAATGAGTCTTATCACCTATAACCTCCTACTATGTTGACTGTCTTTGTGGTCTTGTTGTCTCACAACCCTGTAAACATTTTGGAGTCACTTCGCCATTATATTGAAGATGTGCATCATTTTTTTGTCATGAAAGAGTTTATTTACAGTTCAGTTTCTCAGAGTCGTTTATATGAAATGGTTATTTTATCGACTACAAATTACGAAATAAAGTTGATGCGAACTATAATTCAAGTGGAATAGTGATTGAAACGTCACAAAACAGGACACTTCACTAAAATGTTTACTGGGAAGTAAAGTATTATCTTAATCAATTTAAATTAATAACAACCAAACCTAGAAAAAAGTAATGAGCGAGAAGAATATTGTGCAGTTATTTAAGGGAGGCAGTGAAGGGAAGAGGTGGATGGCGGAGATAGAGAAAAGGAACGAGGAAAAGAGAAGTAACGCCAGAGCAGAAGTGATTTTAATCTAAAGTGACAAAGAGACAAAGAAGACAAGAGGTGTAGATCTTTTTTCTTTTGGAATTGGAATGTAATTAAATCTTTTGGAATGTAATTAAGCACAATGATATGTAATTTATGAATTTAAGGTGGAAGAATGTAGTGCCTAATGGCGAAAACATTACAATAAATAATAATAATAACAACCAAACATAGAAGAAATAACTTTGCTTCGGGAATCGAATCCAAAGGTACAGTTCTGTAGCTTCATATATATTTGTGCAGAAAAAGTTCGTTTGCCTTTTTGCTTGGAGACACGTGCGCTTCTAGATTTCACAGTACTGTAAATAGTACTTGCTTTGGTTAAACAGTTCATTTTAAAAATGTAAGATGTTTTGTTATTCATAGCATCACAAGCTATTCAAATTTGTGATACACAAAGTTAACTGCATGTACTTGAATAATCTGGCTCACACTTTATGCATTAATACATGTTTAATTTATTTATAATAATGCCATAATAAAGTTTTTTATTTCTTCAATATTACGTAAATAGTCATTAATAATAAAATGATTACAAATCGAAATGATGGAAATTAAATATTCGTGGTAAAAAAAATTGTTCCGTAACAAGAAAAAAAAAATGTAGTCGACAAAATTTTGTTCAGTGAGCATAAAAGTATTTTAAGAAGAAGAAGAAGAAAAAAATTGTAAAACTATAACGTATTAAGCGGAATCATTTCCTGCCACATGGAAAATATAAAAATCTATAGATTATAAAAATATATTTTGTTTTATATAAGTGACGTCACTCAGAGAGGGTTCATTAAGTGTGACAAGAACTGAAAAGGGGGTCGGGGGCTAAACACAGGATAAAATGAATCAACAAGTTCTTTTTACATAACTAGAAACATGACAAAGTTACAAAAACTTTCTGCTACTCAATTTAGGGCTAGTCGACAATTTTTTTTTAAATTTCAAAATTAACTTTGAGTAATCAGTGTTTAGAAAAGTGTAAACATTTAATGATTCGATAAAAGTAGTCTTTATAGTATATAACTAAACATTTAATTTAACAAGCTATTAAAAAATAAAGAGTAAATTAGCATTCTGGTGGATATATCGTATGAATACAACGCAGGGCTACCATGGTGTACGAGAATGTGATTACTGGGCCCATAACCTGATGTGTTGTTATACCGTCACGTTGACAAGATTCAATTAAAGCTATATTCAGAGCGTTGAAGTGATTACTTGATGTATAATATTAAATTTAATAAATTGTTTGAAATACTAAACACTAATCAAAATATTGTATTATTTCTGGAAGGTGAGGTATTCAGAGAAACATAACAGTGACTTTTAAAGATACAAAGTTGCTTCTTATGAATTTAATAATGTAAGGGATATGTCGTCGTTTGTTTCGCGATTGATTATTTTCTAATGCAACTTTAAATATTTATAGTAAAAGTAAATTTACGTTTTGACTAATATCTTTGAAGCTTTTTTGGAAATGAGGTTTTGGAAATCAGAATAGCAGCTCGAAAAACATAACAATATTTAGAAATTTCTATTAAGTAAATAACATAGTATGTCAATTTTAATTGGGATTTTGAATCATGTCTTTATTTCTATAAAACTATGCTATATATGTTTAAGAAAGATATTAATGATTAAAATTAGTTTTGTTCCTTTAATCATTAAAGTAATTTTCACATTTAATTTAAAAATGACTCAAGTATCATTCCCACTCACTGCTTTAATTTAATTTTGTATTTTGTATTTAATTTAAATTGTTTAGCATATGGTAATACGCGTAGTCATTCACACTACCATTTTTAATTTAATTTATTTTTATAAGTTCTCTTAGTTTTTTTAGAACCTTACAAAATATTAAATTAAGAAAAACTATATTATATTATAACATCCAAAATGTGACAATCTGTCAAAATGCAGTAGGTTTTACTTTTAATAGAAGTTTAATATCAGTTTTTGAAAAATATAGAAGTGAAAACAATTTCTATTACTAATTGTTATTAAAAATAGCAATATTTATTATTTCACATACAATTTTGTCGAACTGTCAAAATGTATATTATTAACGATGCATACGCACCAACTAAATTAACACAAATTAAAACACTATTGTAAAAAGGAATGCTTAAACGAAAACCTGAAATCTAGATTACAATATTAAATAAAAACAGTAAATTAAATATCAAAATAGTGAGTGGGAATAGGCCTTTATATACTCTGCTACTTTTTTAAATTCCTATCTAAAATTGTAATGAAATATTTTTCACCTTTGTATCTATGGAAAACTGTACCGTGTAAATCCGGGTTTAAATTCTTCATCTTCAAATCCCTATCAAGAATGATTCAATATCAATTTGGACTTTTTCACGGGAAAATTTATTTTACAGGTATTACCAATTATCAATTGAATCTGCATCTCTCATCATCTTGATTGGTGATAGATTAACTATCTGTGTAAGTGATATGACAACGTGTATTGATAAAGCTGCAATTCAAATTACAATCAACTAGGCAAGTCATGACGTTACACGATTTATAATTAAGTTTCTTAACATCTCATTGATTTGCATTGTTGTATCGTATTTTACAAGACTTTGAACAAAGTATTAAAGTAGTTTGCTTTGTTTTTCATTCAATGTTGATAAGAAATAATTCATTTGATTAATCAAAGTAAGATTGTATATCAATACACATAGCAAAATATATTAATACGATAAAATAATTTAGTATTATATTATTTTAAATAATATTATATTTATTTTCATTTTAAACAATCGTAATTTGCTATAAATATAACATGCATTCAAAAACACGGAAGAGCTTCTTATGAATTTAATGTAAGGGGTATGTCGTCGTTTGTTTCGCGATTGGTTAATTTTCTAATACAATTTTAAATGTTTATAGTAAAAGTAAGTTTACGTTTTTACTCACATGTTTAATTAGAATAAAGTTAAAAAATGCAATATTAGAAATTAAATTCAAACAATTGAGAAAAAAAATTTCTTTTATTTTTATCTTATTAAAATTTGATCGAAAGTTATTATTACTGGTTGTAGCTTCTAGCATATCTTATTTCTCTTGGCGTGCTTTCAGCGGTGCATCTTTTAAACCTATTCTGTAAATATTTACATTTACCTGATTAAAAATCGAACTCGTTCATGTATCATGATGTGCCATGAATAAGACAAAATTTTCAGTTAAAAAAAAAATACTTACGGCAAAAATATGCAAGAGAAATAAGACTTGGATTTTGGGCCATAAATATAGAACCCATCACATTTGTAACAAGACGTCTTAAAGACAAAATTGTTTGCATTATCTTCATATGTTTAATCTTTTTAAATGATGTTATCTAAATTTTTTTCGACAAAAGGGCAAATTTGTAAGTAGTGTACAAGTAGCCTAATTTGTGCATTCATATAATGAATTTGTTATTCTATTTCTTATGTCAGACTTTGTACTTCGGATTAAAATAAAAATACCACGGCTCAAATCAAAATTCTGCAAGAGCGTTCATTTTAAATCAATAGAAAAACACAATATTTCCGTGAAAAATGGTGATATTTTTATTTTAATCTAAAGTACAAACTCTGAGGTTAGTAATGAAACAGAACATCTGCAAAATGTCACCGAAATATTGCGCTTTTCTACTGATTTAAAATAATCGCTGTTGTTGAAAGACCTTATATGACCTTATACTCAAAAAGTTTAGAAACCTCCGCTCCATTGGTTGAATCTAGTAAGTACCAGATCAATTTATGAGTGTTTTGTCTTGCCCTAGCATTGTTAGCTCCAAGAAGATGAAGCTGACCCATTCAATTCCGCGATCTACAGAAAAGAGTGCTGCTTCAAGTCCAAGTACGTCTTCGTAAAATTTCCTAAAATATCAATTGGAGAAATGGGAAGTCAGGATTTTCTAGTCAATAATGAGGTTAGATACAGATACTATAATGAGTATGCAAAGAAGATATTTGAAGCAAGAAACTAATATTGAAGAATAATGAGGATAGAAAATAAAAATGAAGGAGAGGAATTAGGATGAGCAACATATACTGAAGATAACTTATGTTGAAAGAGGTTGAAGGAACCAACCCAGTAATCAATTTGGTGAAGTGTCCCGTTTCAATTACACTTCAATTATAGTTCGCATCAACTTTATCTTTACTTGTATTCTGACAGGTGTTCTGCTTTCTCCATTTATAGCCGATAAAGTAGACATTTCGAATGAATGAATGAACGAATGTGAGAAACTGAATTGTAAATGAACTCCTTCATGACATGACAAAAAAGTCATGCGCATCTTCAACATGATGGCGAAGTGACTCCAAAATGTTTACTGGGAAATTAGATAAAATAAATGTTGATGGAAAAAGTAAGAAAGATGAAAGAAATAGACAAAGCAACACATAAGGACGGAAGCGCAAGACGCGCAATTAATGTAAAATATTGCCCTTACGTGGATTAAATATAGACGTATGAAATTACAGAATAAGCCTGCAGTTCCGTTGCGTTTTCTGTTTTCTGCAATGTAGGTTACAAGCTACGGCCCGATCAACTAATGCCCGATGTCGTGCTACCAGCCTATTACCTTCTTACACTTGCATTCTAGTTGGAATCTACTTGCATTTGAAAGAATTGTTTTTACCTCGTCCCTGTCATGTACGAATACATGCCAATGTTCAACTTGAGAATCCATCAAGCATGGGAATTGGCAGTTTTCTAACGTAGTGAAATTTTAACCACGGAAATAGTGACAGCACTTCAATTAAACGCCACACCACTGCACTGGTAATAAAATTATTAATTGCTTTGGTAATGACATTCATTATATTACCGATTGATGTCAATGAAATTTAAAATTTGACAATACTTCGTCCTTTGATAAAATGTTCAAAAAGATTATCTTTAGTATATATATTCAAGAATATACAGAAACGGAGGCTTGGAGAAATAATTTGTACAGAGTTTTGGTAAAAAATGGAGTGGTGTTGCCAACGAGTATGCCGGAACTACTAAGATATCCGAGGTGGCCAGTGTGCTTAGTGATAGACAGGATATGGCATATAGCGGGTTTAAAAGTTTTAATGTAATAATAAATGAAATGTAAATATGTGAAATGTTAATAAAATGAACTAAGAAGGGCGAAAAAAGGATCGTGGTCCTAAGAAGCCCGTGAATTATTAATAAAAAAAAAAAAATCAAGAATATATTTCCGTTCCCTATTTGGCATAAACTTGGCAAAAGCAGATTTATTCAAGTGGTGTACATATTTGCCACTTATGTCTATAATTACAAATTGCAACATGAGGTATTGTCAAAATGATAAGATTTGATTAAATATTAGATAAATATTGATAAAATTAGAATTTTATGCGCAATTTATTATACAACAAAACAATTCACGATCAAGGATGTTTTTGTTGTAGTCCAGGAAAACATTTAAATAATTGACAATTATTATAAGTTCGTCATTTCATAATCATTTATTACACTATCAATTATTCTATCGTGAAAGCCGGTAAATAGAGGCTTTTGAAATTAATTTTAATTTAAGAATAAATAAATTTCAAAACCTCTATATTTGCTACTACTTTATGGCCTGTTGAGAGGTAGGAACCGATCTATGACAGCCTTAAAACTACGATTGCTGTGCCCCATTTATTGGTAAAAGGAATCAGATTGGGGCATCTTGTTAACTAATGGGTCCCAATGTATTTTTAGGATGATCTACATTACAAATTGCTAGCTATTGTAGCTATATTCACACACATTCAGGTAAGATCTTGGATTAATGTCCTTTAACATTAAAGAATTTTGCCGGTTGTCGTTTTGAGGCGATTATCGGGTCCCCACATGGAAGACTCCGCCTTCGTGTTCACATATATATAGAAATAACATAAACACATATACAGAAAACGTATATGTAGCTATTTCATTTGGGCAGCTGAAATATATTACAAAATAAAGGTCTTATTTTGAAGTGTAATTTCAAGCAATCTTATTTAAGCCTCTTATACATCCTCTTCGGCCGGCCCTGTCTACTGGGATCAAACGAAAATATGCCCGAGGAAAATTGTATAAAGTATTGATAAATAAACTTCTATGAAATTTTGTAACAAACTTAGTATGAACACAACGTTCAATTTTTACCTACAGAAGTGGGTGACTATTTTTGTGATTATAAAGAATTAATTCATTAATATTGATTCTTATTAAATATTTATCATTCTTTATTTACAATCAAATCAAAAGATTAGATATAATTACAGAGTATAGCACTCTGTGTTGATAACCAGGTACTTTAAATTATTAATAACATTAATCAAAATATGGTTTATCAAAATTTTGTAAAAATTCTAACCTCAACTTTTGAACGATGAAACAATGACATGCAGCGAAATAAAATAATGTATCAACGAATCTCAAAATCAAATGACTATAAATGTGTACTCTATTAAAAATCGAAGAAATATTGGGCTACTAGATTTGTAACAGACCTATTCACAGGTTTATACACATCATTTACCTTAGACTTTACAGTCGACTTTTTACAGTCGAGTATTAGACTAATATGGGGTTCCCCCTTTTATGAGGGACTCGTACAATTGTTCATTTTCCTTATAGGATAACACACTTTAATTCGGGTTAAAAACAATATCGTAAATTCTAGAAATATATATTATTTGTATTGATAAAATTAGGTATCAGGGTCGCAAATGTGATTACAATAATAAGTAAACAAACTAACTAAACCTGGCCACGTTTCCCTGTGACTTAGTCTGATATCAAATGAATATAAATATAAGGCACCAGTGGCGGCCTTAGTCATTGCTAGGCCCCGGGCGGCAGATTTTTGCAAGTCCCCGGGGTTGCAGATCTTTGCGAGGCACTTGTTCTTTGTGTAATTTATGTAAATTGAAAGTAAGTATTTTTGATGATGATTGACAAGAAATACAAAAGTTATAAATAAATAAATGTAGAGTTTTAAAATTTCATATTGGAAGATATTGGAAGTTAACAAGCACAAAGACGACAAATATTAATGATGATAAACTAAGGTACATGAATGCCTTAAAAGATATACGCAGTGATTCTAGTGGGTTTTAATACATATATAGTAATGAATTTTTCTACTTGGGTTGTTCCGCGAGGGTGCGAGGCCTCGGACGGTTACTCTGCTTGCCACCCCCTAAGGCCGCCACTGTAAGGCACGATTTTCGACGTATTCGAATGCAACGTTGTGTCAAAATTTCAATACAATCGACTTTTCGAGTTTTTCGAGCACAAACATACGTCGGCTTAATTTTTATAGAGAAAGCAGAAATGCAATAGTGCAAAAGTTAATCATACTCCTTAAAAGCATACCTAAAGCTGTCCTTAAGCGATTGAATATTTTCTGGCGGAAAGAACCCAATAAATTCCAAGCACACATTCGTAATACTTCAAGAGCAACCAGTAAAGAAACTCGACTCGCCATACACGTATATATTTATTATGCGTGTGACGTCACAAATAAATTAAACTGGTCACAGATGTCGCAATTAGTTGTTGTACGAACTTTTGATTACATCAAATGTTTATATTATTATTGAATCAAGGTTTCGGAGGTGCCTGCAAAAGTGTTTACTCTAAAAAAATAAAAAGATTAAAATCAAATTTCGTAATATCTGGTTCAGTTGTTTACACTTTTTATACTCATTGACCTTAATCAAGTTCTTGTCCTAAAAGGGACAACCATTAAATTACGAAATTGCTTGTGCCTGTTAAATATAAAGTTACAATCAAATTTTGTGCTTATTTATTAAGAATATCGAGGTAACTGCAGTAGCGTAACAAGATACATCGAGCCCTTTTGCAAAAAAAACACCAAAAATTGTTTTTCTTTTAATTTAAATTGGCCTTGACATTTATTCGTCATAACCACCATCAAATATATTTAATATAAACTTTTACATGAAATTATATAAGAAATTTCAAAAATTGTTTAACAACATTTATATTTAATGAAGACAGATGTGAATGGGCTCTTAATTTCTATAAAAGTGTACTATATATTGATAAAGTGGGTTACAAGAACCCTTCAATTATTTTTTAATAACTCCTTATATGTTAAGAGATATTAACAATTAAAAAAGTCATTTTGTCTCTTTAATTATTAAAGGGATTCAACGTTGTACACATTCCAAGTGCATGTGACATCACAATCCTTGTGTAAGGTTACCAACCTTACTGATCATAAATCTCTGCTATATGTATTTATATATCAAATATTATTTACAGCTATTTCAAGGAACAATCAAATTTCAATATTATGTCTGCCTTAGCAGGGTTAAATAAAATAAAAACTTATTACTCTTTGATTTGACTTGATTATTTGACTACTAACAGTTACAAAACATTACCACAGCACTGACCTACTCAACAAATAACTGACGTTAAAATGCATTTCCCGTCATAGAAATATGGCCGACCATTTCTAGCGCTAAAACTACAATTCAAACTTTTAATTACTATATCTCCGTCAACATTTAGATATTTAATAAAATAGACACGTCAATACACATTTATTAACATCAATTTTAATCAACAATTGAAAAATCGACCACTAAAAAATGAGGACACAGACCCATTTTTATAATTTTAATTATTGTTCATGTGTTATAGGTTACAAGGAATTCCATTCTCTTATCGGGCTCTTGTCTAATCAATTGTTCAGTCTCAAAGTCGCTTATCGGATAAATCATGTTGTTATCAGTTCGCAGTATACGATATGTCAACTTCTGACACCTTCCGTCACTGAATCACTGTATTATCGATTCCATACATTCACCTGTTTTCTAGAAATATACACGAGTAAGCTACATTAAATTTGAAATGACTTCCTAGGACACAGAACTCTTCAAATTCAAATTTAAAAAAACGTTATCGATGGATGCCTTGTATTATATTTTGTCTGTTGTGTTTATTTAGGAAAAATTGGCTGCCTACTTTGCTGTGGTGATATTTTAGATAAAGATAAATATTTTACCTTATGTCTTTCGGTAGTCTGTATTCGATTTTGAAAGGTTGGCTATCGTGGGTGTCAAGGTATTATATAGACACATATATAGATACATAATAATTGGATTGTGAATCATTACTTAATTTCTATAAAACTGTACAATATAAATAAAGTTGACTCAAAAGCCTACTACTGCTTTTCGCTCATTAGTAATGTGGTAGAAACGTTTCTTTCATTTAAAAAAATTATGCGAAATTTGGAGAAAATGAAGAAGATGTTACTGTCACAGTACCAGTTCGTGAAAGTCAAGAATAGGGTCCCTAATTATCTAATAAATTATTATTTAAGGGGTAAAGTCAAAACGATAAAAGAATGCATATTTTTGATAATGTTTTTTGACGACACAGTTAGTATCTAATTTTTTCTGCAATTACTACATGATAAAATAACATTTAAAGAATACTTTGTGAAATTTTCATAAATAAATATCAAAAAATGGGGCTTTGACAGCAAATTTCCGCTAACGGCACAAAAAAATAGTGATTGCGGTGCCCCTCATAACTCATCACTGGATTATCCGAAATTAAAAAACCAAAATGATTTCATTAGTTGATAATTTTATGCAGATAGCTTAGTTAATTTTATGCAGTACTTAGAAGTCAAAATATAGTTTTTTATGAAAAAATTCAGAAACTTTGTTATTTTAAAGTACTTTAAAATTAAAAAAAAGAAGAAAAAGTCGACAGCGTTACCTTACCTTACCTTATTATTTATGTAAAGAAAGAGTGTGCAAAATTTCAAACAGATCGGTCCAGTAGATTTTGAGCTAGAGAGGACACCGACTCTGAAAAAGCTTAGTTTGAGAAAAAGCATTTCGCATGCATGTGAAGACATAAAACTCTATATCTCCGGCAGTTTTACTCCAATGGACTTCAAATTTTCACACAATATAAATAAATTTAAAAAAATGTTAAAATCTTACTCCCCCCTTAATAAATCATAATATTCTATTTTACAATAACAAAATAAAATAAACATTTTCGTCCCTTTAATCATTAAAAGAATCAACATTTCTGCGAAATTATTCCTATTTCATTTTATGAATTGTCATCTCTGTTATACAACAATTTATAAATTATTGAGTGTGCACTCAAACATCAAATACTATTAATCGTGTTGATATTATAAAGGTAGTAAACAAGATAAATAAAATTGATTACTTATTATTCTATAGACATCAATTTCTTACTATGAATAAATAATGTATGTTGGCAAATAAAAGCTTAACCTTAAGTGCATTTTTACTACAATTATTTATTTGCTGATATAAACAAACAAATGAATATCGCACCAATCAATGCATGACGTCAGAGAAAAAGTTAAAGGTACTATTATATATTAGTACTAAAGTGCAAAGAATTACAAACTAGTGAATCTTGTGTAATCAATAAATTTCTTTATTCGTTTAAATAATCAAAGATATCGCTATTCGTATTTTAAGTTACAGGTCCATTGAGACTGACTAATAATTTATTTTTGTTTAACTTCAAGGACATATGTCCTTAAATTTGAATAAAACATTTTCGCACGGTTTTCCACATTTCCAGACGTTCGCCACATTCGCCGTTTATTATATCTTCATAGATACAGCGAATCTATCAGACTCCGGCATCGGGAGTCGGCACTCGACAGTCTGCACATGGATATGTTTATATACATAAAATGAAACGAAAAGCCGAGCGAAAGTAACCGAAGGCCGAATAATGCCGAACACTTTCGTTTGTATATGCAAGGCAGTGGGTTAGCTGATCGCTTGCTAGAACACGATTTCAGTATGAAACGGTAAGTCCACCGTATGAAACGTGTAAATTATTTTGGGTTAGAAAAAATATATTTATGCAGAGTAAATTGTATAAACAATTACGCGCGCATGGAGCCGGCAACAAATTATAATGCTAATTGTGAATAATATCAGTGAATATTTGAACAATTTATTCAAATTCTGTCAATTTTGACATAGTAAACATTTAAAAAATTCTAGTTGTGATAAAGGTGGATTGTTAACGTCAAATTTAGTGAAATGTTTGTTCAGTGGATTTAAATAATATATTAGATATACAATGAGATATTAAATAGTTCCAAATTGTTTTTATAAAAATGTTAATGCTACATAACTCTGCTACGATGATTGGTGGAAATTTGTCTTCTAAGATGGATCACATTGACAGAACTAACACAAGAAGTGCATCTCCAACATATCTGCAAGAAACTTACATAAAATTAGAAAAAAATCGATCAAGATCTATTTCCCCAAATCAAAATTATGTACATAAATATAAAAATATAGAATTTGAAAACAAAATACCTCGACACGAGATATTAACAAAAGTAATTGTAAAAAGATTTGATCAGGACACCGAAAGAAAACGTAAAATTAGTGAAGAAAGTTTTTACAAAAATGAAGAATATAACAATAACTCATATAGCGATGACAAACGATTGAAAACTGAATCATATTCATCCATAGACTCAAAATTAATACAGTACAAAGAAATAAATTCAAATAAATTTATATATGTTAAAAATGAAGATGTTTTATATGAAGACAGTGTTACCAAGAACACTGAGATGGATTCTTGTAACAATGATGACCATGATGATAATGTGCCGCTGGATTTATCTGTTGGAAGATCTAGTTCCGGTGCAAGGATTTCAGAAGTGACACGGACAGACTCCGGAACTGATTCTGATGATTCCGGTGGACCCACTGGACGTGCTTACAAGAAAAGTCTAATGAAAAGATATCGTAAGTGATTCTTATTTAACATTTCTTGTTTACACAAGTATAAACTTGTCCTGACAAACATTTTAGAATAAATTATAAATACTGCCAAATTAATTATTATTGTCATCTAATTTTTCATTCGGGATTGGGCGATGTTGTAGCATTTTGTATCTTGATACAGATTTTAAAAAGAGAACTAGCTTTTCCTCTAGTTAAAAGATACTGTGCATGTATATTCATGGGCGTCCGAAAGATTCATTTGTATCTATCTTAAATTTAAGAAGTAAAATCTTACAAACTTACCAGTAAATTAACAAAAACGTGTAAAATGTATAGGATAGCAGACATTTTAATAAAGAATTCAAAAATAATTATGCCTACTCAAAGTTACGAAACAAATTGCAAAACGAGGCCAACATTTTTTTGGAAGCTCCATAAGTAATTTAGCCTAAATTACCCTTTTTGTGTGACTTGTGTTACAATTATATACATAGGTGTTCGCAAGTAACCTTTTTTATATTATTATTATATTTTATATCAAACCGTCGACTAGGCAACGTATTGTTTTGGCAGTAACAGTATTAGTTGCTATAAATTAAGAGTTATCTGTATTATATCTATATATATTAATATGTTTCAGCTAGCAACAAAAACTAGTTACCCTAAAATTAGAAAATCTCAATTACTTAGAAGTTAGAATTATATTTGCTATTATATACGTATGTCAGGTTGATTCAAACTATACTATAAGATGATCCATATAAGAACTTCCTGCAATAAATTTAGCTGTTTCCGTTTCTTGAAGTTTGCAATTATTCCTTATTTGATAACCATTTTATATTTTAATAAGCAGTGACGGCTGATTTACAGTTTTCTTTATTCAGGGGTTGGGAATTCACATGTCCTTACTCTGGATATGCAAATTTACACTGAAATGTGGTTCTTTTTCCAAACCAAATCAGAATATCTTTAATTTTTTTGTAAATAACGTAGTATCGAAAGGTTTAACCATTTTTCTCACTTATTTAACATAAAATAAGTTACATTTTACATAAATTTACGATGTTTGAAGTAAATAAAACGTAAAAGTAAATATTTATTTAATGACATTGTAAAAACTTATGTCTCTAAACAATAAAACTTAGCGTTACGTAAAAAATATTACGTTAAATAATATCTGAATTGTTGTTTCATGATTAGTTATATATATTAAACATTTTTACTGATTAAAAAGCCACGAGACGTCACTGTTAATAAGTTATTCAATTGAAGCAATAACAATTATTACTTGGAAGTGAATTTTCGTAAAAGACTCGTACATATAAAAAGCCAGCCCGTCTAGCCTTGTTATGTATTTACAGTCATGTCACATTTTTAATATCAGTGGTCATTTTTTCTAGAAATATGTTAATAAATATATAGATTATGATGTAGACTATAAATAAATTGAACCAGTTCAAGATGTTACTAAGGTTGAAATTATGTAATCTTACACTTAATCGTAAATAATCAATAATCATTATATCGGTTTATTTATACAATCGTGTAAACAGATGGTACAGTGGTCAAGGAGTTAAAGCGATGATGCCAGGCTGCTTGAATGATTATAAGCAATGCACTCGGCTATGCCTTGGGCTCGGGTTCAATTCGCTGGACATGAAATTGTTTATTCCATGACTGCCAAATAAATAACTCACCAAATTATTATTCACAAAACACACCAATTAAATTAAAATTAAATGGAGTTAACATAGTACAATTTCATCAGAGATATATAAAATCAAAGTATTATAATTTCAAATTTTTTTAAGGTTAGTTTTTTATTTCCTCAAGTTATCACCAGATGGCAGTAAGAACAACAATAACATAAACTGTTTGTAAATATATAATTGAATGTTTTGAAAAGTATAAATTGTATAAAAATGATAAAAAGAAATAATATGAACTGGAACAGGTGTTAATAAGAATAATACTATCAATTAATTTATAGATCGTTTTAAATGATTCATAGGTATATATCTCGTATCATTCAGAGAGTATACGTTGTACGTTACATTCGCAGGAAATATGGCATTTATGTTATCTATATTAAATTGTTAAGTTCAAGTGTTTTGTAGATAAGAATCTAGAATTAAAAAATATCTTATCAAATAAATTTTGTTGATATTTGTAGATTGGAGTTTAAGAAAAACCAGGAATAACAATGCTGTAATTTTCCTTATCATATTTACGATATATATTAATTACAAATACGTGAGAATTTTTATTTGATTGAAATCAGGCGGCGCGGCGCAACGCGGCTCGGCTTAGCGTTGTGTGTTATATTTTGTATTGATACACTGTCATTTTATATGTAAATAATATAACAGAGTTAATACACAGTGGTGTTTATTTATTTAGAACAATAAACGCACATAGAATTAAATATGTACATAAATACTTACCTGTACGGAATATACTACATAGAGATGCTGTATAGTATAGAAGTATACAAAATATATTTCGATAAACGACAGGGAACGCTATGGTAGTTTTCTTGATATCGATATAGCTTTAATTGTAACCAATTACGATATTAATTGTTACCAAAATTATGGTCCTGAGGTATGGCGATTGTAGAGACATTTTCTTTACAGCAAAATCAAAGTGCTTCTATTCCGTTTTGGTGGTAACAATTAATAAAAGCTTTTTTAATATTTAATTTCCTTGTAATATATATTTGTGTATATCTATTCAAACTGTAAATAAATAATCGGGAAATTTTTACATAAAAAAGAGACACTCAAAATCAATCAAATAAGATTGCAATAACAGTATTGATTATAATTCTTTCTTTAATTGATTGTAGTTAGACTTTTAAATACTAATTTTTTTAGAGAAGATATTGAATTTTAAAATTCAAATTGTTCCTGATATTAAGGACCATGGCTTTGAGATTGTAGAGACGTGCTTCTTTACATCAAATCGATTGGTTTTGGTTGCTTTTTAGCGGTGACAATTTGAATTTGTATTAGCTATTATTATTGTTCAAAATTATTTTCATTCCAAAATGCAGTATTTTTTTAGAATTCAAATATCATGCCATGGGTATTGGCTTCCTATAGCAGTAGTCCTTATTACCGTTAATTTCGACTAAACAACTCAAATGTAGCATCAAACATATTTAATTTGGGCATATAGTATTTAAAGAGTCGCTAATATTAAGGACTATGACTTTGAGATTGTAGAGACGTGCTTCTTTACATCAAATCGATTTGTTTTGGTTCCCTTCTAGCGGTGACAATTTAAATTACTATTTGCTATTATTCATGTTTTAATTATTTGTAATATTATTATTATTTTAGCTACAAAATAGGGATTACTTATTTTATTATTATTTTTTTATGGATAGTACTAGTACTTTTCGGCATAGGAAACTAATAGCTAATTTGTGCAGGATTTCTGTAACGGTATTCAGGTATTCAAAATATTTGTTTCTAACTCCGTATCGTATTTTTAACGAGCTCCCGTATAATTAAACCTTAAGATTGAGGCTAGGCGCACACTACAGACAAAATTATCTCTAACTTGACTTATCTTTGCCGTAAAAATATTAAGACAGCACCATTCGAGAAGGTGGAGCGCTAACAATTTACTATAGTGTGCACCTAGCACCAAACTGGCTTATCGGCATCAATCTCGTCGTCAGACAAGTTCCGAAATACCTGATGTTGAAATTTTTACCTTCGGGCATTACAAAATCTTTACCTCTTTACCAAATCTTGACAAATAAAAAAAACAGGTTAATTTTTATTAATGATTTTAATCAATTAATATTTTGATTAACACATTGCGTTATCATATTTATTTGACCTAAATTTATAAAATTTATTTACAAGATTGAAGGCCACTTGTACCGCGGATGTTAATCTTCAGAGAATAATGGATTTACTCATAGTTTTTAAATTGTTCTCATAGAATAAATATAATACCTACATAAAACATTTATTTTTTTATTTTTATAAAATTTTATTCGATAAACTTGTAATAATGGGGTTGGGACCTACTTCTGAAGGATCATGTGTAGATTTTTGATCCTTTATTCTAATATTAATATAAAAAAAATGTTTTATTCGTTTATAAATTGTTATTGAAATGGAAAAAATAAGTTTCGATATTTAAAACATATGTCGTTTTCAACACCTGTCTATATTTAATGTTATAAGGTTAATATTATTAAAGGCTCTTAAAAGTGCAAATTTACATGAGATAAAATAGAATCCGTTTGCGATTTATATTGGATAAAACAGTTGGCAATAAAATAGAACTCCATTCGCCACTGTTCGTTTTGCAATATTAAACACATATATAGGACTAGGTATCACCCACTTTTAGGCTTCCTAAACCTACTATACATTCTGTGATACAAATTCTATTGAAACTTTTGTTTTGCTTTATTCTTTTACAGTGAATTCAATTGCTACATCTTTTTTGCCCGGAATTAATCTTAAAAATCTAGAATGTTAGCCAACCGTATATTTTGGGTAGGCGGTATTTTTTCATCATGTAAAAGGATCAATAATGCGATAATATAAATTAACTGTTTTATGCATAGAGATATAAGAATAGAGTGCGCAAGAGGCTGAATACTGTAATATAAGCAAAGAGAGAGATAGTCTGTGTCCTTTTCGAGCCGAGTACTGTACCCTCTACCATACCGCCAATCAACCAAGCCCCAGCAGCAGCGGTTTGGCTAGGAAGAAACAGATAGGACTCTCGGTAGGGTATCTCTCTCTTTGCCTCTATTGCTTCTTCTTACACGCGGCCGTACACTTCGCGTACTCTATTCCTATATCTCTATGGTTTTATGTATTACAGAAGCACAGTCTGTTCATTACACCACGTAATATTTTCACTTATAACTTTTTTATTATAAAAGTTGCAACAAAAAGTTATTAATAAAAGTTGTAGATAATGTTATTATCTACAAAAAAGCTCTTTACAAAATTTTTGTGGGAGCTATACTTTTCAAGATAAACAAAAGAAACTGATTACACCATTATTTTCTATATAGCGGCGGAATAGAACACCTTCCATCCCGAAAATTCAGGTTTAATCTTTTTACATGATGATGGATTTCTTTGACTACGATATATAATAGAAAAGATTGTTTTGCCACAGAGTTTTAATGAAACATGAGTCACATTCAACATTAAATATTAGCAAAACATTAACTGTGAAGTGAATATTTTTTTACAATTTTGAAAACAACGACAAGCGTTTATATTTTCTGAGTAATATGCTAAATGCATATCTTATAATCAGGCAGTCTTCTTTACTATGAGCCATCGACACCATAGTAGAAATGGTCGTTAAGATAACAAAAAAAAAATTATATCAACATAAAATATTATTCCATTTCAACCTTTTTCTGAGGTATGAATTCTCACATTAAAAATACCCCAGACTATTATTATCCTATTTTTATACCCTGTTAGTTCTCGGATCTCTCAATCGTATCCCGATATGCCTGCCTTACCTTTCCAGCCGCCCCCGTACTGTGTTTCTTGACCTATATTACATAGTACCGTTATATAAGGGTTTGCAGACATCCCTTATTGTAAAAAAGAGACAGACTATTATCAGAATGTATCTACTATCTCTTTCTTGCACGTACACTTCACAGTTATATTTTTTTTATTGTTCGGATTTTTTTATAAATATGTTAATTGGAAACTAGAGTTTTTTGATTTTGTAAGACTTCGAGTTCTTCTTTAAATTTTGATTTAAAGAATGTATTTTTGTAGCGGTATATTTTATAAAATTGTTTCTATTATAAGATCAACTTCTTCAATGAATTTTAGTTGATCATTTTCCTATAACCGACGTCCTCTTACAATTCTGGCAGAATTTATGGTGTCGTTGTCATACCTATGGACTCTGTCACTGCTTCATAAGTTTTATGATTATGAGTACATAATCAATATTCGAATTGCTTGGTATTTATGAGTTATCTGATCATTAAATAAAATAGAGGGTACATTTTTACACATCATTGACTAAACGTTTAAATATTCCTAAAATATTTTGAATATTACTCTGTTTACAATTTTAGTCAAAGGAACAATTTCGCACAATAAATAAATCGTCATAAATATTTTTTCTGTAAACCCTTTCCACATTGTGTTTGCCCGCGAGATAGTTAAACATTTATTGCCCAAACTAGAAGTAGATAACCCTTTCGCTAAAAGGAAATATAAAATTAATATCTGAAATAACAATTTTGAACAATTTGAGAAAGTATGTAGTCTTTTTACGGTTTTAAATTTTGTTATATATACAATACTTTCTGTAGTATTTTTTATAACAGGATTTCTGGGCAATAGCACTCAGTAGGCTAATTCCTTTGTGTTAAATTTGAGTCGGTAACGTCTCAATATAATTTGAAAAATAACTAGGTCAAATTAACAAGGTAGCTTTATTACAAACAGGTATTATTACCATTAAATCAAATTTGGTACACGTGCTATTGAAACCTTTTTAAAATATTGTCCAACTGTGACTAATTTTTCGCATTAAAATGTTGAACATAGTTAAAACGATACAAAAAGATTCTAAAAGGAAAATTCATTGTTTGTGAAAGATAACATGGATTTCTCTTTTTTATTGCATTTCATTTTTGAAATACCAAAACGTTATATATTGCAAAATTTCGTATTTTTTTACAAATGTATATATTTACAACTTTAAGTTAGGGTTGAAATCACTACAATTAAAGCTAGGGTACTCTATACAAAACTATTATTTTCTAAATTGCTCTTCCCTCATGTCGCTTAATTTATTCGCCTCTCCTTTCCTCAATTTACATTTAAGGACTTTATCTTGCTATCAATACGACCCAAAATTTATGTTGCGCCTGCGCAGATCAATTGGAACGAATTATATTTAAGTAAGCAAAAAGTTTTATGACAGTCTGTACCAAGCAGAGTCGTTATACATACAAAACTTGTATATTATTAATATTCAGATGGAACTACACCTTCAATTTTAATCAAATATACAACGAGAAACGATCAAACATTTTCGATTATTTATACATACGCAAAAATACTTCTCTATTTCAGCTAATTTTATTAGAAAATCTACAGATTAGTATTTCTACTAATAATAAAAAGGACTGGTGTAACTACACGTCAAATGTATTTGCTTCTCTTTTACTCTTATTGCAAATGATTCGACCGTTGATCAAATCGACTTTATGATAATTAGATAGTGATCTCTTTTATAATTGTACAGAAGTGTTTTACATTCTACCTTTCGGGGCTAAAGTTAATAGAAGCAATCTGTGGCAAATTTACCCATTGCCTCAAGCCTGCAGAATTCAATTTACATCCAATATTTAAAATAAAAATATTGTACATATATAAAAAAGAAAAATGTTTATGTTTCTTTTTTTTTTGTCATTCTTGTATAAAAAAGAAATGTGTTTTCTCTATTTCCCCTACTTATTTTCCCCTCACCCGTATTTTATCCGCTACTCCCAGTCCCTCCCTCTAGACGGTAGCTGTTTTCATTTTCATAGACTTGTTAATGTAGGTCATGGGCAGAATTCTTGATACGTACATCACTACAGCAGTTGGCAGCGCTCACACCCGCACCACACCTCCCTCCCCTTCCCCCTTCTGTACATTCACTCCCCCCTCTTCACGTCGTACTGCTGTGGCTGCGGCTGTAGCTGCGGTTGTTGTAGAAATCGAAACATCAGCTCATTAACATGTTGCTTCATTAAAGATAATAACTATTAGTTTTTATAGATTTTATGTATAATTATTGAACGATATCCATAAATACACATATTGATATATGGGGGGAATCAATAAGAACTGACTCGCATTGATTTTTAAACTATAAGCTATCGTGCTCAAATTTTGCACTACCTATAATTTATAAAGATAATTAGGCGTCCTACGTTTTTATTATGAAACTGTATAATAAATTATTTTTCTCTTTTTTACTCTGAGAAATTTGTCATTAAAAAAAGAACCAACCGTTTATCTTGAAAACTATAACTCACACAAAAATTTTGTGAAGTGCTTTTTTGTAGATAATAATATTACCTACAACTTTTATTAATAACTTTTTCTTGTAACTTTTATAATAAAATAATTATAATGAAAAATAAATCTATAAATAAAATAGCAAAATGATTTTGTATTATTTTGATATTAAATTATCAAAATATGTACCCCTAGAATTCCATGGATAATTTCCCATATCTCTAGACAACGTTCGTCAAATTTGAAATATCAAAGTGACATTTGTCGAAAATGGTGGCAACTTTAAAATAGTCAGCTCTTATTGATACATATAAATGTGTATCTTTACTTATATTTCAAATAGTTTGCTTCTTTTAAATAATCAATATGTACTTATATATTATTATTTTCAAGATAAATTGTTTTTAAATCTATTGTTTGTAAACATTGAAATGAATGAGAACAACTGTTTAAACAAAATAATAGAATCTTCATTTGAAATAAACTTAATATATTTTATTATATTTTTTTGTTAAAATTGCATACTTTATTTTTGATGAACAATTGTCACTTACTACTTTTTATTTGTCAACAATTGAATTTTTAATTGTTAATTAAGTGTTAGATAGCATCAATAATTTGTTTATTGTGTTTATTATATTATTAAACTACTCCAAAAAAGATAGGTTGTCCTTCCTCCTTCTTCGATAAAAATAAAATTGACTTATCATTTAAAACATCGCACACAATAACTGAATTAAATGTTAAAATACGTAGTAAATGCATTTACGCATTTAGATACGTTTCCTACACTTGAAACGTATCTATCATTCTGTAATTGTATCTGGAAATTTATCTAAATACAAAATGTTAAAACGTTCGCAGCATATGGGTAAAAATTGTTCAGAACAGTTTATTATATATCTAAACACTGAGTTACATTTACTATATTTTACAGGAGAACAGATTGAAGATGTTTTACTCTAAGTAAAGGTGGACTTGGTGTTATTTAAAAGCATCGTTTTTTATTGAGGACAAATTGTTGTATAGCTATCTTATTTTTGACAAATGGACATAGTACCTCCGACCCACAGATATGTACTATACATTTAAATTACCCCTGCGATATTTTTTGTATTTCAAAATAAAATTCTGCACATGTTGTACATTTGAAAATGCACAAATTTCAGATTATTCACCGTCTCTTTAAGAATATAAAATTAACTAAATAGCATGTACTTGTTATATGCTTATTGATGTGTAAACACAATTATTTATTTCCTTACGATATAACGTAAACGTTCATCAATAATTTGTTTATGACAATGATACCGTATTATTTATATTTGTAAGTAACTACAGTTACATCAGCTAGACGTAACTATTACGGTATTTTAATAATATAAATTTAAAGGACTAAAAAATAAAAACAGTTACATTGCGCAGTTAGTTTTGGTTGCAACAAAAATATAGCACAAAACGCCCCCTTTTTGACATTTTTTTTATTTGCACCCTAATAAATTTTTTCTATTATCGATTTCTATTTTTTAACGTTTGTTTGTTTGTTCGTAAATACAACATTATTTCATGTTTTCTTTTCTTTAATTCTCAGAATTTTGCAATTTTTTTTTACTATAATATTTACTTTTTACAACCAATTATTACCAATAATTGTTCATTATGTTATAAATTTAAATGTAATCTAATAACCCAGTGTTTGCTATTAAGGCTATTTATTTAAAACTGTATTTCAACAAAATTCTTTGTCTAAATCTTTAACAAAGATCTCATAATCTGGGGCTATCCATTTTGCTTTTTTAATTGAATTATTAAAATTAAAACACGATGAATATCGAGTAGCTTCTTTACTGGCTGTTGTAGAACAGAGATAGCAATAGACGGTGGGGTAGAAAATTAGTAATGAACTATATGTTAACAGCCAAAAACGAATTTTCTGTAGACATTGTCAAACATGAATATTTTGATTGTTCTTTTTTAATTCTTTTATAATATTGTGACATCTATATTCCTTCATTTCTTTAGATATTTGATTTAGTTTGTATTCGATATTACTATAATACATTTTTCATTCAACATCATTAAATATTATTATTGGTTTTTTATCTCACATTTCTCAATAATGTAGTTAGTTCAATGCCTGTACAATTCCACTAATTTTTATCCTAAGAGCGTCCGCAGACGGGGCGACCAGTCTTGCAACCAGTCTCGTCGTGTGCTGAGGGCCTAAAACTTTATCCTTTACCTGTGAAACATATACAATTCTTTCCACTTAAGGCGGTCGCACACTGTGAGACTCTGTTATGTAGGTACCATTGAAACAGGCACAGCTGCAGCAACGCAAAATTGTTACCATCATCTCTTTTTGTTCAATGTGTTCATATAATTCTGTCTCTATCTTTCAACGCAAAAAAGCAAAATTATTTTCTTTACAAATTGTATCATTCTAAACTAAATTAATTTCGCTGCTAGTTCATCTGCATATACTGCACATTTATTTTTAATTATTTACCTACATCTATATTCTATCTTCCTGTGTATGTGTGTGTGTCTCTGTATGTATTAGTTAATAATAAATAAAACAACTACTACATAACATATCAGTAGAATAACGTCGCGTCATATCAAATCGGTTACAAGGTCGGACACAATTTACTTTTTTTTTTCGAGAACTGTTATTTACTTTTTGAATTGTGTAATACCATAAGAGCCAGCCATTGAGCGAACATTAATGCGGCACTTTACCGGTAACTGTTCTTTTGATATCTCTTGTACTGGTTCTTGTTTGGTCGTTGTTATAAAGTCGAAAAACACATCACTACTTTTGTTTTCGTTAGGTACCAGTATCAGTACCACAGTCTTATAAAATACGTGATTTGTACACACACACACACACACTTGCTTAAAACTGAGCTGAATCTACTCACTGTCTGTTAACTTTCTATTTTTTCAGTGAATACATCTTTTATAGTTAGGTATACGTATTATATATGTATACTAAAAAACTTGGTATAGGTCGTGAATATTAAGTAATTTTAAAAGTAGGACTTCTTCGAATTTATAAATATATATGTATATATAACTACATTATAAAGATTGTTCAAGTACAAGGAGTGGTGACAACTTTATAATAACATTATGCATATTCACTTTATAAAATTATTTGTCAGTTATTCAAAATGCATAATATAATTAATGCACTATAATGTGAAAAGTAAGTTATCATATATTTTAATAATAAAAACGTGAAGCGCCTTATCGCGTATCACATACGTCGTCATGTATTATTATACTAGACAGAGGCGGCCTGAGGGGGTGGCAAGCAGGGCCACCACTCGGACCTTGCATTCTCGCGCAACAACCCAATTACAAAAATTCATTATTATATATGTATTTGAATTTCGCGCCTCGCTCTTTAAAAATCCCCTAGAATCACAGTCTATATCTTTTAAGGTATTCATGTACCTTAGTTTATCATCATTAATATTTGTAGTCTTTGTGCTTGTTAACTTTTATAACACTTCCAATATAAAATTTTATTTCTCGTCAATTATCATCAAAAATACTTACCTACAATTTACATAAATTTTACAAAGAACAAGTGCCGCGCAAAGATCTGCCACTCCGGGACATCGCAAAGTCCTGTCGCCCCGGGGCCTCGCAAAGATACTAGACATGTAGTACCGACGAAAAGGGTGATGATAGGGAAAGTTTTTAGGGTTCGTAATTCATAGAACATCATCATATAGTTTATTAATTCACGACACCATAAAACCAGGCAACTTAGTAGGAGGTCGTTGGTGTTAGAAATCTGCATCGAAAATAGGTCGACGTTAAATAAATTAAAATTTTAGGGGTATATAGCATATAGTACAAACATTTTAATTAATTTATAAGAGAAAAACTAACAGTTATAAAACTTTGAAGGTAAAATTATGTATAAACTGTTGATTATTAAGTACATATTGTAACACAATCGTATCTGGAATAAAAAGTATAGAAGTAGTACACTGTTAAAAATATTAATAACACAAATTTATATATAAGAAATATTTTAAAATTAGTAAAGAGTTTATCGCTAATCATTTAGACATTTTTAATCATCAATACATAAATTTAAATAGAAAATATTTCAACTTTTTTTTAATAAAGTATAAAGTTTTTTATACACATAAATTTATTCGAATTTTTAGGTAAATGTTATTTTCATCTTTCGGCGCAGTTTTCATAAATATTAACTAAGATACTCGGGATATGTATTTCAGTATTCAACAGTGAAAATCATTAATATCGTATTCAACAAAAATAGAAAGTAATCTTTTGCTACAAATATAAAAATTTAAGAAAGTTCATTCCGATACCCCTTAAAGAAGTTTGAAAGAGTGTGTTAAAAAATTCCTATTGGCACAAGTGTTAGATAAAAAAAACCCTTTCTAAAAAATGTAATTATGGTTTTCACTGATTTCACTTATATTTAGTACAGAGTTTTATTGCCGATGATGTCCTATGATTTTGGCAGTTTTTATGGGGGTCGTGGTCGTACACCACCTGCTGTTGATTCTTTCCTGCATTTGAGATTTCAAGATAGCAGTGTCTATCATTTTGTCTAAAGTCCTAATTTAACAACAGTATATACAGTAAATTTCTTTGATATTTTCCATTTGCAAAAAAGAATTTAAAAATGCATTTTTTTAAACACGTAATATTTTACATTGTTTTTTATACGACTTTTTTAACTGTGTAAATACAACTTCAATGTATTAAACCACTCAGTATAAACGTGAGTGTGTGACCTACTTACCTCATTTACCAATACATATAAATATCACAAACACACACACACACACACACATAATATATATAAAATGTTCATATATACAGCAATAAACAAAAGTTAAATTATTGTTTAATGAAACCACGAGTCTGTGCAGCTGATGATTATTATCTTAAATAGGAATTGAACGAAATTTGTTCCTCGCCAGGAAAGTACTCGATCTTACTACATTGTTATGCAATCGATGACTTATGTAGAATCGTGATTACGATGAAGAAATCAACATTTTAGAGCGCATCTTCAAATTAACTTTCAATGTATCACGCTTAGCGCTGTACGCAAAGGATAGGGTTCTCTCAATGGGCTTGTGTCCTATGTCTTAATTTCTATAAAAGTGTACTATATATTGATAAAGTGGGTTACTAGAACCTCAACTGTTCAATTATTTTTTAATTACTCCTTAAATGTATTTAAGAGCTATTAACAATTAAAAAAGTCATTTTGTCTCTTTAATTATTAAAGGGATTCAACGTATACATTCCAAATGCATGTGACATCACAATCGCAGCCAACCTTACAGCTCATAAATCTCTGCTATATGTATTTATATATGAAAATATCAAATATTATTTACAGCTATTTCAAGGAACAATCAAATTTCAATATTATGTCTGCCTTAGCAGGGTTAAATAAAATAAAAACTTATTATTCTTTGACTTGACTTGATTATTTGACTACCAACAGCTACAAAACATTACCACAGCACTGACCTACTCAACAAATAACTGACGTTAAAATGCATTTCACGTCATCCAAATATGGTCGACCATTTCTAGCGCTAAAACTGCAATTCAAACTTTTAATTGCTATATCTTCGTCAACATTTAGATATTTAATAAAATAGACACGCCAATACACATTTATTAACATCAATTTCAATCAACATATAAAAAATCGACTACTAAAAAATGAGGACACAAGTCCATTAAAGGTCTATAGTTATATAATATTCATTTATTAATAACCAATTCCAAGTCGGTTCTCTTAACCGACTTTTATGTGTTGAAGTCACAGTATTCATTCATAGAACAAATAGCGCAACCATTATTTCAAGAGTGTCGTTTGCAAAGATTTTAGAAAATTTCTTTAAATACATTTACCTTGTATATATGTCATATCATTTAATCAAATTCAATGGTTTCTATGCGGATCACTGTACTCTTACCTTTACAAATGGAGCATTGCACGCCATAACTAAACATATTTCACTCTTAGTTCCATTTTGCTTGCTGATTACTTAAATTTAACACAGGTGAACTCATTTGCGAAAAATTGGCGCATGGTATGTAGTAATGTTCGGACCTTTATCTCGAACGAAACCTTACATTGCTTAGGATCATTTTTGTTTCATTATTCTAAAGATGCGATTATATTTCTTTAAAGGACTTTAATTAAGATTTATTTATAATTTTAAAATTAGTGATACTATTAATATGAAAAAGGGTGATTTTATAAAAATTACTAACATTTTTTATGTAAAAAATAATTCGTTTTTGTTATGTATATTTATGCATAGCTGTGTTCACGACCTTAAAATAAATATAATCTGTTAAAAATTTAAAAAAAGTAATCACTAATCGAACTGATTTTTGTGTAAGATTTCTTTTATGTTCTCAGTTCTCTAAATTTATGCTCCTATCATCTTTAATTTCAGTACCAAATACATGAATATCTAATGCATTTAAATCTAGTTGCAATTACACCTTTCAAAATACGTTTTCATATTTTTTTGTTGAGACTTTACCCTCCAAAATAGACCGTATGGAGAAATTCAAGCTCAAACGAAAAAGAAATAAACTTAAGGAACTACGTTATTCTGTTAAGTTAGTTACAAGTCTAACGAACCATGTTGTTCTACGTCGAACTTGAAAACAAATATTCCAAATGAAATTTGTTTCAGTGATGCTATTGTAGCCATACCACAGACTGACATATTTTTCATTAAATATAATGTTTTTTAACATTGTATTGCGATATTAAATAAACAGATTCAAAATTGTTGAATCTACACCATTTTTCATTTGTATCACTTCGTGTGACGGGCCCATAGATGCTACAAAAGTGTTGCTACATTGCTTTTGATAAAATTCTTGGCCACATTTTACCAGTAATGAACTTATTCCAGAAGTTAAATACATCGATAAAAGAATTCTTCCTCTCTTCATAATATTGTACTACTTTTTATCGAACTGCATGCGAAATAAGAACAAATTAAATTTGACATTACATTGTCCACGACAAACAGCGCCAGGCCAACACATTCTCAGCTTGTTTTAACAATATTGATTATGACATAGTAAGGTATGTAAATTATAATATTACCATACGAGAATTATTAAAGAGTGAGCGAGACAGGTGATACTACACAACTATAAAACGAACGGATAGTATCATTTCGTAATAAGTATGAAATGCCAACCAAACTGTTCCGGTTTTATTTTATTTATTTGGGTATTGAGGACACAGAAAAATTATTGTGAAGTCATTTTTAATTGAAAATTGCTAAAACATTTAATATACTAATATTGTATACCAATCAATTAACACTTACCAAGCAAATTAATTATTTTTTTGGGTTTAAGGATAAACATAATTAATAATTATGTAATAAAAATTATATATTTATTAATATGTAAACAAATAAGTGCTATGTTAAGTAGTTCGTTCTTATGGGCTTGAAAATAAGGTACAAGAAATGGGCTTGTGTCCTATGTCTTAATTTCTATAAAAGTGTACTATATATCGATAAAGTGGGTTACTAGAACCTCAAATGTTCAATTATTTGTTAATAACTCCTTATATGTTAAGAGATATTAACAATTAAAAAAGTCATTTTGTCTCTTTAATTATTAAAGGGATTCATCGTTGTACACATTCCAATTGCATGTGTCATCACATATCGCTGCCATATGTATTTATATATCAAAATATCAAATATTATTTACAGCTATTTCAAGGAACAATTAAATTCCAATATTATATCTGCCTTAAAAGGGTTAAATAAAATAAAAACTTATTATTCTTTGACTTGACTTAATTATTTCGACTACCAACAGCTACAAAACATTATCACAGCACTGACCTACTCAACAAATAACTGACGTTAAAATGCATTTCACGTCATACAAATATGGCCGACCATTTCTAGCGCTAAAACTACAATTCAAACTTTTAATTACTATATCTCCGTTAGAGATTTTTGTTTCATAATTTATAAAATGATGTATGGAAAATTACTTTATTTCACTAACATTGTTTAACATATCTTCATTTAGAACATCGTGTTTGCTATATAATAAACTAGACAAATTTTCTAAATGATTTTCAACAAATAACAAATTACATAAATTTGAACTTTCATTCCACCGTATTTACTTTAGCATAACTATAAACCAAACTAAAACGATATTTCAATAAAAATGAATATTTATTGATAAACATTGGTCAACTATAGTAAACAATAGATGTAAACAAAAAAACGATTGTTACTACTGTAGAAATAGCGTAGTATTGTACTGAATTGTATTGTTTGTATTATCACTAATACAGTTGCACACGTACTATAATCAATAGTAGTAAGGAAATACCTTTTATTCGTTAGTTAGGGCCTTGGGCCAGATTTGCTCGGGAATGACGGTGACGGTGACAAAATATTTGTAAATGGTTGTAGTATATGTATCCGTGTTTTAAAAAAAAGTTTCAAAATTTCGAAACGACCTTCCGATTTAAAAATATGTCATATCGAAATCTGTTGGAACCAGCTGTATTAAATCAATAAGGATCTTATCATTTTGAAATCGTATAACCTAGAATCTTTATCACTGGTAATAATAGCCAGATAACGTCCTTAAATCTTAGGTTGCTCAAAAGGTAGTGAAAACTTTTTGGTAAATTTTAAAGAAAGTAGAAACAACTGCTGTGTCTTCGTGTTCGATTCCCAGACAAGGGCTATATTTTCTGCGTTTGGTTGCTATCACCTATTATAGAAACAATTGTAGGTAGCAATTATAGAAACTTATTATGCAGTGGTGTAATACACATATATGAGGTTACCACACCTATGAAATTTTGTCTTTTTTGTATGAATTAGCGATTTTGAACCCAATTTGCGTCTCCTAATTTAAGTAAGAAATTAAAGTGTGTATGTTAAATTAAGTTTAAAAATGTTTAAATCAAAATTTTGCTACATGAAATAAAGAAAGAGTAGCATAGTAGACAAATTATTACAGCAATTACAGTTTTATTACAGGAATTTTACGAAAAGTTGTTGAAATTGTTAACGGCTTCTAGAACTATTAAAATTTAGTCTCATTTTCATATTTTTTTTCAAACTTTTGCGAGAAACTTTATTGTATCCCGTCACAATTTAGGAAAAAGTTACAGAAACCAGTAACAACAATTACCTGAAAACAGAATTCAGAACAGAATTCCAGAAAAGTTACAGAATCCCAGAATTAACGTTACTTGGAGATCGTTTTCAGTCTCTGAAAAATAGTGCTATTTAAAAAACAAATTTAAATGGCCAAATCAGAAATAACACTATTTGTAGTATTACAATCAATATCACAAAAAGTAAAAAAAGGTTTTTATAGCATACGTAACTAATACGCTAGCGTGCAGACTAGCGTATTTAACGGTCATATCAATTATCACAAATGTGTAGTCATTATTAGCCATTAACTAATCATCATTTTTTGTTAATTTTTTTTTTAACACAGTATTTTATTTACTATGAATGTACATACCATTGACTCAGAATGTACTCATAGCGGAAGACAAGAGAAAGTGAATCCTTGACCTGAATTATTATGTTACATAAATTACGATGTATTCAAATCGTGATGTTTAACATTTGGTGCAAAAATTACATAATATATGAATTTTAAATTAATACTTGTATATAATTATATATTTAAGTATTATATTAACAGTTTTTTTATTTAGAATTTGGTAATAAACTAATTTTAGAGAAATATGAGAATTTGTAGAATTATCTTGTTCTAGATTTGAATGAATAATTTGAGAAATGAACTAAGTCACATTTTTTATTGTGTTTTATATATAAAGGAATCTATAGAGTTTCTTTCCTTATTTGTTTCATGTCACTGCAAATAATAGCAAACAGTTGAAAATAATAACTGCACGTGGCGCTAATTGTATCGTATAATTTCGTCTGCCGTAGAACAAGTGGTGATAATTATCTCTAAGTATGAATTTTGAACTCCAAGATGACATTTTGTATAAATATGACTTCCTAATAAATTTTATGTTGGTCTATGAGCAGAATCTGTCCCACAGAGCCTAATAATTCTACGATCTGGCCATTTCAATAAAACGTATGCTGTCGTCTATAGGAAAGTTTAACAGTATATTTTTACTAGAAATATAGCTTCAGATTCTACAGAATTACACACAAAATTACGAGTGTTTTTTCTTGATCTTAAAGGTTCATTTGTAGCTCCAAAAATGACTATTATTTCTTTATTAATCACAATCTAAAAGTAGTGCGCTTATCAATCGACAACCGGAATTTAAAATTCTAAAAGTAATGCCCTTCAACCAGCTATTCCAAGTGCAAGATTATAATTTCGTATAATTTTTATAAATCTTGACAAACATCCAATTGGATGCATGACAATTTTTTTTTAGATCAGACAATAATACTCGTTAAATTTGTAATAGCTACATGAAATGTATGAATTTTTGTAAGTAAAATTACAAATTATATTTACATGGTGGACAGGTGCTGCGAGGCAAACTGTTACATGTATCAAGAGATGCAGAATTTATTTAGTCGTCATACTTAAAAGTGTTTTTCTTATAGTGTCCCGGGCTTGATTTTATATCGGCTAGGATGTAAGATAATTTGGGGAATTAGTTGTCATTGGTAGAATCAAATATGTAAACGGGAGGCCTGGATGTTGATCAATATTCATGAAGGCATATCCAAATCTTGCGTCGGTACTGGTTAACCTTGTTCCTTTAATATAACATTTTAAATAAAATAATAATAATCATATTCTACCGTAGAAGCTGTTGCGTAAGTTCAGGCAAAAATCACTTTGTTTAACGCTTAACATAACACATAAAATTTAATGGAATTTAAAATGTACGTGTTTTTATTTAAATGCTTGCTGCTATGCTTTATAATCTTCTATTGCAGTTCATAAATTCTATGAAACTTAAAAACTAATTATACATCTTCTTTTTTCTCCTACTGTCACTTTCCCTGTTCTTTATTCCGCTACTTCACCATTCTAAACTCTTTTGTTTTTATCTCTTTTCCTCTCTCTCTTCTTCCTTCCTCTCTGTGTCAACGCCATCTACCCTCTTCCTTCTCTGACTGCTCGTCAGTTCCTCTATTGTCTTTTCCCTGATAACGTAATTTTCCTCTGCAAGTCTAATTTTCTGTTCTGAAGCATTTGTTAATGAAACTGAGTAAATCTAATAAATATTTGACACTGCCTATTATTAATCTACAATCTAGTAATAAAGTAAATGTAATGTTTACCAAACTGCAGAAATTTGAGGTCACTAAGTAATTTAAAACGTTTGAATTCCCTGAACATCCGTTTGTTTACACAATAAGGTAATTTAACAAACACTTAATTAGGAAATCTTTTTTAGATGCTTTAACGTACACTCGTGTCTACAATTTTATAATTATGTACCATTTAAATATTAACTATTATGTTTTATAAATAAAAACAAGTAGACTTACAAACCAAGGCATCAAAATCAAAATTTGTAGAAACAAAAACATATTTAAGTGCTTCATGAAAAATGTAAATATATTTTCGTGTCATTAACATCATCATTAGCTCGGCAGACGCTGGTAGGCTGCGATATTCTCAAGAAGGTTCTTCCAATCCATTCTTTTGTAAGTTTTGAGCAAGCCACTCACGGTCGTTCCAAACGTACATACGTTCCGTTGGCTTCGCACCACGATACAAAAGTTAAAGGACATCACTTATATTACAAAATAAGCGCAACATATTTTCTGAATAGAAAAGCTTATAAAGTACTAAGACTACACTAATAAAAAAACGCAGTTGCGGGTGTTTCCGCACACAGTTTTGTCACATATGATACATAATATTAAAGGATATTTTACGTTCAACAACTTTTAGTCAAAGAATTTTTTGTTAAAAACGTGCAAAGGGTCAAAATTTTCAAAAATATATATTTTTTTTAATTTCATATTTATCAACAAATTAAGAGCTTAATAGTATAACTAATGCAATGAGTTTTCCATATTCGGAAAGTCTATTTCAAATAAGGAACCATCCTGAACAAATCACTAAAGATTTCATTTTCTTTCTTCAAATGTTGAATTCAAATCTAATACTATAATCAAGCTGTTGTCAACAGTAATGTAAGGTTTATGTAATATAAGCATGCTAGCTTATAACTATACGTATTGGAAAACCAGTAATTGTAAATAAAATATTGTAAAAATAGTTATTATGAAAAAGTAAACAATTATCCTTTATCTTATCAACGAAGCACAGTTATACTTGCACATATCTGTGGACTTGGACTGATTAAAATGAGGAAATACTCGTTTGTTTTCAGTACGTGTTGTTATTCACTTGCACTCATTTTGTTATAGTGGGTGTGAGTGAAACACAAAATATGTCGTATATTATTGTTGCAGTAGTCTGGACGGAGCATTACGTCTATGTGTTTTGTCTATTGTTGATGTATTTAATAATTACTCAATGCATTTTGTGTTTACTTCCTTTTTCTAATCGTGTTTAATTTAAGACTTAGTAAATAATAACATGTTGGGAAATCTGTGTTTTCTCTGGAAACTTATCGAGGAACAAATATTAATATTTGTCTAGTTTAGTTCTAGGTAACTTTGTAATAATTCGATGATATGGCATTATATGGAAACTTCATATACTTAATTCGAAAAATGAATGATGGGTTATTCCAAAAAATTTAAATTTTTTTGAAGTTATCCTCTTCCATTTCTAAGTTCTACCGCAAACAAGATGTCTTAAGTTACTTAGAGCATAAGGAAGCGAGCACACATGCACCAAGTCTGTCTCTATCCTTTTGCAACAAAAACTAAACTGGTTTTTTTTATCTAATTTATTTAACCTTGATCTATAACCGATGCTAAATCCTATCACCGATGACCTTCTATTATGTTGGCAGTTTATGGTGTCTTGGCCTCATATAAGTGCACTATACCGCAGCCTAATAAGTTTACGATTATGTATGTAATAATTTGATAACAATCAAACTCAGAATATATAGATTTATATTTTCAGAAAATATAGATTTTTTCGTTATACTTTTTTAAGTTTAATTAATATTTAATAGTTAAAATTAATATTTATCAATGAGTAAGCAAGAAACATTTATCTGTACGTAGTATGAGAAAAAACGAGACAGGTATATAATTTTAATTTTTTGAGTTTTTACTAATTTCCTGATTAGAGCGTCAATTTTTGGGTTTAGGAAAGTTTTAATATATTATATTATTATTATTTATAAAAGAAATCATCGTAATAGGAATAGGGTTGATTGATTTCCAAACAAATATTCTTTTTTAGAGTTCTTCTTCCAGTAAGTAGTAATTTAAAAAAGCCTGATCTTAAATAAAATAACGAAATACGAGCCAAAACAAAATCATCTTTTATATTCTAAAACCTCAGAATCAATAAGTAATTTAAATTTTATATACATCTGACCATTTTTTGTTTTAAATAGCTGAACTTTTCTATTTTTTTTCTTATGTTGTTATATTCCATTATATATTTTCATTTAATCCCAAATATGCTTATATACAATGTTGCAGTTTCATATCCGTAGCAATAACCCCTATTATATAAATATATATGTATATATACACTCGTATATATATATTATATATAAACATTTGAACTGAAAGTGATATTCAAGGGCGGGATTACATACTTGGACCGAGTCAACAACCCCTATTTGTTGGTGAGAAGTGCACCAGGGGTAGTTTATCCTGGTGTAACAAAAGGGCGGTTCTTGGTATGTAGTTTGTCTATCTTCTATCTCTTTCACTCCGTCCGTGACCGTGGCCGTGTAGTTAAAATGTCGAGGGTGGTTTATTTTATACATAGACGGAGAAAATAGGGGTGGTTTTTAGTCTAGTCGTATCGATCTACCCTGTTAAAACCATTCCGTAACACAACCCCTATTCCCTTGCCCTTGGGGTATTATATGTCTGTTGTACATAACGATACTATCCCCCAACCCGGACATTTAAATCCTACACTGTTAGCAAAAATGGTTTTTTCAAAAATAATTTTATTTATTTACTTAACGTCGGCTTATTTCATATAGCTTACGCCCTTTCTGTTTTTGTGGCATATATGTGGTCTATTATGTGGTCTCATATATGTAAACTACATCACTGCCTAATACCTGTATGATTAAGCATGTCCATAATCAATATAACTTAATAACAACCAAACCCAGAAAATATTACTCTGATCCGACAATCGAATCCGAAGACACAGCAGTCAGCGTTAAGCACCAATGCTTTCACCCACTGTGTCGTCTAATAATAATTTAATTTTGGATAAACAATATGTTTAGTAAAATTTTTCCTTTTCAGTTTTTGTAATAAAAAAAATATTTTAGTGATTTACTGATTTACTTATTTACGACTTAACTATCAAAGTATAAATAATTTTAGTTGGCAATTGGCTCGGCCAACATGCTTCATCATTTATGGGTGCAATTAACGTAGTTGGTGATTATCGTGTTTGGCTCGACGATCTTTGCCAACACGAACTGAGCACCAACATATTATATATGGACTTGTATAACAAAACTAAAACTCTTCTTTAACACAGATGTTAAAGTTAGTTTTATTATTTCTTTTTCTAAATTATTCTAACAAACATATGAGGCTCGCATCATTTGTTAAGGAGGATACTTTGTTCGGAGTCCAATATATTTGATTGTTAATAGGGCCTTTAATAGTAAAAAAAAATAGCAAAATTTCATTTGTGACAAAGTAACCACGGCTATATATTACTAATTTAGACTGACAAATTTTGATAATGTTACATAATATTATAAGCTGAAAAAACGGTAACCAAATAATATTATTTACTCAAATTTTAAGATGAATGTTATTATAATCACAAACGATTTATTTCCGTTTATTGATGCAAATGGGCTTGTGTCCTCACTTTTTAGTGGTCGATTTTTCAATTGTTGATTGAAATTGATGTTAATAAATGTGTATTGGCGTGTCTATTTTATTAAATATCTAAATGTTGATGGAGATATAGCAATTCAACATTTGAATTGTAGTTTTAGCGCTAGAAATGGTCGGCTATATTTTTATGACGTGAAATGCATTTTAACGTCAGTTATTTGTTGAGTATGTCAGTGCTGTGGTAATGTTTTGTATCTGTTGGTAGTCAAATAATCAAGTCAAGTCAAAGAATAATAAGTTTTTATGTTATTTAACCCTGTTACGGCAGACATAATATTGAAATTTGATTGTTCCTTGAAATAGCTTTAAACAATATTTGATATTTTGATATATAAATACATATAGCAGATATTTATGAGCTGTAAGGTTGGTAGCCTTACACAAGGATTCTGATGTCAAATGCACTTGGAATGTGTTCAACGTTGAAACCCTTTAATTATTAAAAAGACAAAATGACTTTTTTAATTGTTAATATCTCTTAACATATAAGGAGTTATTAAAAAATAATTGAACATTTTGTATTATCATATTGTACACTTTTATAGAAATTAAGACATAGGACACAAGCCCATTGTTTGAAATTTGCGTTTTTTTAAATTTAACATTGTAATTAAAAAAAAAAGTTTTTACGTATTCATAAAATTACTAGACAGTGATGTGTACAATTTCCTAATATCTACATATATACGATTAATATACTTGCAGTATATCTTTTAATATTCAATGGCGTTCGGACGCATAGATCCGTAAGACAGATTCCGCATGAAATTGAGAGTACTTCTTCTATGTATATAGTAGCTATATACATATACTTAAAACTGTATATATACTATCAACTCTCGCTTTCGTTCAGCGAATGACTTTTCTTGACTTGAATGTACATCGTGCAATGCGCAATAGCTGGTCTGGTATGATGTTTTGGCATCCTGGCACATGACTAATGCAAGTACAACATATGCATTTATATATAAAGAAAAAGACCCCCTATAACGCAGTTAGTATTTTACGCGTAACATGAAATCGCGTTATAGTAAATCAAATAGAATATTTTAAATATATGTGTGTATGTATTTGTCTACACTTTTGCTAATTGCAGGAAATAAGATATATGATATATAACCGTAACAAAATCTTCAAAAAGTCGCATCTTCATAATCTCTGATCTACACAATAAATACAAAATAAAAGTGGGCGTGTCTAATATTTTATTTTATACACTGTCAAATTTAATAGAAAAAATTAAAAACATTATATGGTATTGTAAAATATGTGTATTTCAATAATTTTAATAGACGTATATGCATTGTTTTTTCTAAAACCTGAAGTTAATGCTAATTTTTGTGTGTTTTTTTTTACAGTGGATACGGAAATTCCTATGCTCCCACATCTGCCGAGCTCTCCATCTCCTCCTCCAGGTCCACCACGGATTTCTGCAGTAGCGGCTCCAGCTCCGAGGATGTTACATAATATCCTCAGCGGTGCAGGTGGTCTTGTGGGTCTTAGTGGACATCTGCATCGACCTTACAGTACATCATCTACAGGTGAGTTGCGTAATAAACGTACAATCCTCAGTACAGTAATGAAGTGAGGCTTCGACACCATAAACCAACTTCAATAGTGTCTCACTGAGATGTACCTTCCGTAGTTTAAATTTCCGTAAAAAAGGAGAAAAGAAATATTGTATTTATTTATTTAAGACTTTAAAAATAAGGCAAACGTTAACTGAATTTTCCTTTAGCATAATAAATATGAACAGTATAAAGGCACTGTTTTTAATTTTAATTTAAGGTTTTAACCTTAAATGTAATTTTGAACTTGTGAATTCATGCGTTAGTATAAGTATTCATTATTTTGTAATAATTACTATTTCTTTATATTTCACAAGCACTTACATTTTACGTTAAAACCTGAAATTAACACTAAAACTCAGTGAGTGGGAATGGAGTTTTACATTATGGGTGTTAAAACAATAGGTTAATTCATCATTTTCGATAAAAGTATTTGTTTTTACAATCTTAAAATCCCGCTTACTTAGAATCTAATATCTTGGTAATGAAACGTTGCTTTTTCATTGATACCGATGATTAATCTCGTTCGATATCTGAGTGATATTGATTGTAATACCAGGATATTAAATGATAAGGTGTTATTTATTATGATATACATAGACAAAGCCAATGACGTCATTATTTGTGAACGTTGTAACTGACCAATCCCTACCCTAATATGTATACTTGTATATTGTTATCTATACTATATCTATATTCTCAAAAAAAAAACTGTATAAATTTTAGAACAGTTGTAAAGCATATTTTAGAACCAGATATTAAAAAAGATTCAGATCCAAGTATATTCATTTTCATAACATATAGAGTGCATTTTCTTAGAATTTTTAACTAATTCATCTTAAAAAAAATTAATACCTGGTTCTTAATTTTAATACGCATTTGTCTATTAAATTTGTATTAAAATTAATAACATTTTTAATAATGTAATATACATATTAATTCTTTAATTATGCTATGAATGTATTAAGATCATCATCGTACTAAGATGAAGAACCGAGCTTATATATCCGTGAAATACAATCAATTTCAAAGTGAAACATTTATATTATATAAATATATAATGTAATAAATATATATCTAGAAATATGTCAATCAGGGTCGACCTAATACCTTTATTTGTAAATACTTGCCAGTATTAAAATTCATGCAAATATTTTCACCTGTCCCTTTTGAACCCTTTTTGGTTCTTTAACCAAGTGCCGCATTGGAAATTTAGGCGATTTTAAATTTTGTTTAGATATATATCCTGACGTAGTACAATTCTGGTTACTTTTTATGGTGTTTATTACCTCTTTATTACCTTAAATCCATGCATAATTTTAACGAGATCTCTACTTCTGTTGTTTAATTCCTAAAAAGATCTTTTTATGACATTTATGATTCTATTACTCCGAAAAAACTATATATTAAATTTAAAGAAAAACTATAAAGTTTAAAACTATAGTTTACAATACATTATATATGGATACCATGTTTTACTTAATAAGTAGTTTTATTTATATCATATAAACCTTAAAAGTAGCTGGTATACACCTATATTATGTACCCTCCAAACCCAAATATGTGAACTCTCAACATTTCTCAAAGGTCCTTTGCTAATGCTAAAGATCTGAAGATGTGTGCTTTATTTCTCTTCAAAATAAGAAAATAGATTTCAGTATTGTCAACTTATTTTTGCTTTTTTATCTCATCATGTATTCGACATCTTAAAGCAAACTAAAAGGGGCAGACAGTCAACAATGTAAATCTTAGTACAGCCCTGTTCTGGCGGCTTAGGTTTATGTGCGGGCAGCTGCCCTCAAATACCTGACATCAGATACTTCACCCAACAAACAAGGGATCAATTTTGATTATTGTAAACAAAATTTACTTGTAATCCACCCCCGTCTCCACATGTTCTGCAACACTTTCGGCACTGTCCTGTGGACCTTACCGAACCGACTAACACAATAATAATATACAACAAAAGGGTGATTTTTGTTTTGTTACGTATTATTATATTTTAAGGGTTGAATATTTTCCATATTTGCGTAAATTCTCTTATTTCAACATCTGTCCATTCATTTCTTTGTGACTTTGCACAGCGGATGCAGATTTTATTCATTTAACTTTTACTTTTCAATATTTGTGTAATGTTATTCATAGTTACATGTCACTCTGATTCGTGCATCTGTTGTTTTGATGACTTAATATTATTTTCTGAATCAATATTATCCCTTTCACGTTATTATCATATTATACTCCTACAGCTGAATTGCACACATGCCCTTTTTTTACAGATCCTGTGCAATCATTCTTCTTTTGAGGACGAATAGCACATGCTCAGCATCCGTTTGTCAAACCTCGCGTAATTTCAAAGATTTTAATTTAAATCTCAAGTCGTTTTTTTTTTATAATTTTTTTTTAAGAGTATCAGCTTTCCTAAGATTTTAATAATCTAGTAATTCGTAAAAGGTCATTTATGATTGTAGCCATAAATTATTTCACAGAACTATATATATTTGGTCACATTTTTAACGTAAAAGATAAGTTGTTGCTATATTTATCAAATATATAATTAATTTTAGGTACTTTATATTTTATACTTTGTACTTCGTTTTATATTTATATTTGAATAGACAACATCAAGTCTTAACCCAACATTTTATTTTATTCTATAAATTCATAATTCTAAGTTTCTATTCTAAATTAAAAAAAATACAAATATAAAAATATCGTAAACTGTATTTCTTTGATGAAGAAGAATATCAACTATTCGCCGATATGATTATTTCACCACTGCGTAAAAAACTGGAACATATTATCAAAAAAAGATTATTACCCAGTTTTTAAATCTTTTTATTCCGCTTCTTAACTAATCAGTGACCCCAACGGTTCAAAAGTTACTAATCAGGTGATTACAGACTGTAAATAAATTATTACAAGGTCAATGTTATAAAAACAAATTCTTAAATGATGGAAAATAATGAAAATAAATCAAATTACATATCATTCAGTAATTAAGCTATGTAACTGATCTTTGACTTTACTAAATTTATTATCAACTTTTATTAACTTTAAGTAATATTTCGAAAGTGCATTCATTTTTTCTTGTAAATCATAATGACAGTTTTACTATAATCAATTAAAAGTAACAATTACACCATCTATGATATTGTGTGACCTACAACGTGAATTCAATATCATCTGGAGCAGTTTTGCAACACCGAAAATCGTTTGTTATCTTTTGCATTGTAATATTTCTCCTGTTTTCATGAAAAATAAATCTGCTCAAAAAAAATTGTTCTCACTCCAATCAAATTATTCTCAAGGCCCTCAAAATTATAAAATACTATTCATAATTATGTTCAAATATTATAGATTTCACCTTTGCAATATATTTGCTTTGGGAATTACAACCCTTAAACTAAAATTAATTTTCTTGCCACATAATTTAATTAAAACATAACTTTTTAAGGGTGAATATTTAAAACTTTTACAGAATCTTTAAATATTTCTTCCCCAGCCCCTAATACATTAATTTTCTTTCCCTATTTGTTAAATCTACCCTTAATTTTAGATTTATAAAAATGTAAGTTATTTATTTGTAACCCTATAAGTACTAAAATGCTATTAATCATTTTTTTTATTGACCCCAAGGTCATTGAAGGGTCATATTTGGAGGTCAGTTGTACGGTCAGTTTGACCAGTTCTTAACCCTTTCTATTCTAAAAGGATAACAACCCTTTCTTATATTTTTAAGTTACTGAAATAATAAAAATCTTATAATGCATTTTTTTTTCTTTTTTAAAAACCAGTAGCTTCACTGGTCGATGTATACTCACGTGAAAAATTATTATTGGTTGGAAAAACAGGATTATTAATTAGTATCTTGAAGTGAGAGCAATGGAGACGACTGCCTTAACCATACGGAACAGAGCAAGACAGCTTGTAGCAAGATAGTATTAGAGAATTTTCTACCTAGATAACAATCTTGTGGGCTCAACATTCCACTTGTGGCCGCTCTTAGATTTAAAAATATACCGACATCATTCTATTAACGATTTCTAATCAATACTCAAAAGAATTTAGATTTCAGATTATTACCAATCACAAATACATAAAACTCAAATCCATTTATATCTAGTAATAATTCGTTCAGCAGCCGTGGTCCTGAATAGCTCGGATCACTAAACCTTAGCCTACTAAATGAACGTTATATATAACGTAATTTATTTTACATAACAGTTAGTTTTGTTTTTTACTGAAGGTTAACATTGAAGTGAATCATTCCAATACAGTGGCATTAAATAAATGCAAAATACATTAAAAATTTTGTAGTAATTTATTAATTTAATATGTAACATTATATAATCTTGCATAAAAAGCTTATAGACGTCAAAAAATATGGAACAGTACACCAAAAATGCACAACGGAAAGTTAAATCAAATACAGAAATATTTTTTCTCAACAATAATAAGTCATCGACATTAATTTGAATAAATTTCAACGAATGATTGGAATTTCCCACGAAAATTGATGATGAAATGTCGTTAGATTTAAAAAACTACCCCTTTTTAAGTATTCTAACGTTCGGGGTATGATTAAAATGTACGTTATATAATAACATGACCTTCTGACCTGATGGACAGCCCTTTAGCTGACCGTTGCCCAAGAGACAAGATAAAAAACCTACCAGATCATGTTTCTTACAAAATAACACCTCTTTGAATTAATGAAGTCCGAGGTCCCATCTTTTTATTGTAATTTATTCGAGCTATCTAACATTATAAAGGTACAACCAAGGTCAATAGTTCACCGGTGTATTATGGGAAAAATATTCCAAATGTTTGGTTTTAATACCATGTTTATTTAGGAACTTTTTCCCATATTACAAAATTAATGAAATAATTTGTGAATTTTGTACAGGGTTTATTTTATTTCACCCTTAATTCGTGAAATGATTCATTCTTTGACTTTTAATTTCTAGCAAATTCATAAAATATGAATATGATGTTATTTTAATATATTTTTTTTATATTTATTTATTTGGCTTGACTTTTATTCGTCATAGCCACCATCAAACTTTTTTTATACATATATAACATTTTGTAATTCTATTTTACAAATTTCACTAATTAATTTTGAATCACTTAACAAAAATTTAGTATCAACAGGAAAAGTTTTAATCACTGATGTTAATATAATGTTTTAGCCAGCTGTAAATGAGGCCTTAATAATTAAAGTTCGTGTATTTATATGCAGAAGGTCTACAAAGTATGAGTACATAATGTTTGCACTAAATAACCATCTATGCATTCGCCTACGATTGACTCTTGTGAACTACCTTAAATAGAACCCTTTAAACCAATTTAATTACTCATATAAAACAAAATTTCAACTAATTTAACAAAATTAAAACTCTTAAATATTTTCCTTGCAGTTTTTTTTTTTTGCTGCTATAAATGTAATAAATTTGACCTAAATTTTTAAGTTCTTCTATTTATTTTTTTAATGAATTAGTTTTTGTGTTAAGTGGGTCAACCGCCGCTTGTCTGGACGACATTTTGACAAACCACAGCCTCTGGAAATGTGAAATGCACTTGTACTGATTTCATTAGCTTATTTGTTAATTAATAGAAATGATAAATTAGCACACCACATTTAAAATGCCAATTTGATGGGTGCGGTTAATAGGTGACGTCATATTTAAAATGCTATGTAATTAAAAATCTAAATATATCTATAATAATTTTATATATATATATTAATTAATCTACTCTAAACCTTAAAATTATGTTTAACTCAATTAATTTTGGTGTTAAGTAATGACTAAATATGGATAATTTTTTAAAACTGTGCAAATTGCATAATGTGAGGCTAAACAAATTAGGTTACGTTCTTGACTCATTTTGAAAATATCACTTAGCGCCTTAATCCACTCACAATTTGAATCAGATTTCGACCTTGCGTTTGCCAATTTGTTAATTTATGCAAAGATTGATTCGGTATCTTCCTACCGCAAGCGATCTATTGGTAAAGATAGTGTCCCAGTTTTTATCCAGAAAATTCCTTCTTAGTTTTCTCTCCCAAACTTCTGCTAAAATATTCTTCCTAACAAAAAAAACCAGTATGATTGTATTATTATTTATTGTAATGTTTTTGCCATTAGGCACTACATTCTTTCGCCTTAAATCCATAAATTACATTCCAAAAGAAAAAATAACCTACACCTCTTGTCTTCTTTGTCTCTTTGTTACTTCAGAGTTCCTTTTCTCTATTTCCGCCATCCACCTCTTCCCTTCACTGCCTCCATTTAATAACTGCACAATATTCTTCTCGCTCATTACTTTTTTCTGTTGCTCCAGTATGTCTCCAGTTTTTCCAGTATGCTTATATATGGTATTCTTTTTCCAGGTTCTCTTCCACCAAGTCCTGCAGACAGTGGTGTATCCGACGTTGATTCCAGTAGTTCCGGCGGATGTGGTACTAATACCATCCACAGTGAAGAGCTTAAAGCTCGCCTAGCACCTCCACCTCACCATCAAGGAACGTTAACAACCATCGGAGCTTCTTCTGGGAGTTCATCGTCCCATCATCATACAGCGGGACAATTTTTGGCACCACCTTTCTACCACCATTCTCCACCTTTAAGGAACTACTATCAAAGGAATCCTCAAAGTAAGTCCTTTTTATATATTCTGCATGAAATTTTTTTAGATGGTACAACTCTTAATTGTAAATATAAATTCTTATTGAAACTTATCTTCTAGAATTTGGGCAGACCTTTCCGTCTGATTTAAAACCGTGTCAAAGTCTGATTACGATTTGATCTAATCGTCTAAAATGGGCTTAATATTGATTATTGTCACTTTTACAACACTTGCTCCGGTCAAACTGCTTGAAATGTGTTCAGTTAGACTGCTAACTTCGTGAGCGTAACTTATAGAACATTTTAATAATTAATGAGAACATTGAGCGCATTTTATGAGTTTTAAAAGTATAGTTTATATATAAATGAGTTGATTTAACCATTTTTCTATGCTATTTCGTATAAAGCCTCATTCCCACTGACTATTTTGATGTTTAATTTAATCTAAATTTCAGATTTTCAGAATAGGTATTTCTTGTTACATTCGTGTTTTAATTTGAGTTTAGTTCATTTAGTTGGTACGCATGCTCATTACTAATATAAATTTTGACAATTCGTCAGTTGGACAAAATTGAATGTGGAATTATTAAAATTACTGTTTTTAATAACAAATAGTGATAGAAATTGTTTTTACTTCTTTATTTTTGACAAACTGACATTCTTGAAACTTCTTTTAAAAATAAATCCTACTGCATTTTGACAGATTGTCAGTTTTGGAGGTTATAATATAATATAGCTTTTTTTTTGATTTAGTAATATTTGACATAAGGTTCTAAAAAGCAAAGAAAATTAAGAAATTAAATTCTGACTTATGGTAAAAATGGTGCACATATTCCCATATGCTATACAATTTAAATTAAATACAAAGTTAAAAACAGTAAGTGGGAATGAATGATATTTAATTATTAAACGTTCTCCTTTTGAACTCATACATTTTCAAGATTGACATCGACTTGCCTTCTGACACCTGTAATAATCGTAGATCTATTATTGTCATGTTATCAGACCTCATGGATTGTCTTATCGAAATATTGTTATTTTTTATTGTTAAAAACAATGCAATAAAATTGTCATTCTCGTATAAAGAAGCCATATTATTAACTCTTATCATTTTTATCAACAAAAATAGTCTGATCATCAAAAAGTTATATTGACGCCATAGTTACTGCAGTTTTGTTTAAAATGTATCATATCAGTTCTACATCTTGTCATAAATATTTTATATTGTAATATTAGAATCTTTTAAATCTATTATCAATTATTTCTGATTAATAGAATTGTGACGGAAAGCTATTGTCACAGATGTAACCTTTAGTGCGAACAGTTCTAGAAACAATCGATCGAACACGAAGACACAGCAGTGTGGTGTCAAGCATAAATGCTTGGCGACTAATACATTTTAAATAATCACTAAATTAGATACTATTAATTAAAACTAAAATAATTATCAATCATTTTTAATTACATTTAAACAAATAAAAAAATATAACAGCAAAATGTGTGCAATCTTAGTCGTCTATCTCCAAAATTTTAATCAATAAATTGAAATAATCAAGTCTATTGATAAAATTTTTATTTCCACCTTTTAAACACGTGCCAAATCAGAATAATAATAACGGATTGTTTAAGTGTTTTAAAAAAATTAAATTCTAAATATAACAAATCAAATAATGATATTTTGACATGCAAAATTAAGGAGCTGCATTTCAATATAATAAATAAGAATAATACCATAAAATTTATGTGGATACCGGGATATTGTGAAATAAGAGAAAATGAAATTGCAGATAAATTGGCAAAGGAATCAATAAATTTGGAAATTTGAGATGAAAGTGAAACTACCTTCATATGAAATTTTTAATATAATCAAAAAATTAAACTTCAATTTGAGAAATCAAGATTTCATTAACAAAAGTCAGTTAAAAGAGATTAATCAGAAAGAGATTATTATATGTTACATCCAAATTTAGGTAAGAAGAGATGGTTTAGAAATGAGTCCCGCAAAATGATATCAACTATAATCAGAATCAAAAGTAATCATTGCAAAACTACGTGTCACAACATATTTGTCATTTTGTAAATTAAGGACATCATATTTAAGTTTTATCAAAATCTGTTGTGGTTTGTGGTTTTACTAGTGAACCAACTACCTTAATCAGCTATTTCGTCTCAATTGTATCTAATCACTTTTTGTTAATACATTTTTGTCGATATTTCAACTTATTTTTAAATCGTTTATCCTGCTCAGTTAACACACAAAATAATTTTTGCTAAACGATAACACACACATACTAACTCCAAATATCGATATAATTTGATAAAAATATATATATAATTTATAACAAGCTAATAAAATAGATTAAATTTTGTTAAAAGTCAAATTAAGGACACGGCAATTTTTTTCGACTTCGGAGGCTTCTAAACTGCACTATCACAAAACTAGGCTACTATTATCACATAGTAATTTTTACTGTATTTACGTTTTTGTATACGCCAAAAGACTGCAAGTTCCCAATCCCTGATCTACACAATAAATATAAAATACATGTGGGTGTGACTGTTAAAATTCTTCTACTGATATAATAAGAAAACGCTAAAACTAGTAACCGGGTATTTTTAATTGACTTGTTATGCGTAATATGTAATCATATACGTAAGATACATCGCGTTGTGCGAATTCGCGTTGTAGGAGTCCTACATTACATACATATTTGGCGATAACAACTGTTTTCCTATATGTATTTTGGTTTTATCATCAGTGGTTTTAATAAGTAATATATAAATATACATAAAGAATTGAGGTACTGTTACAAATGCATGTAAATTTACTATTTGGTTATCAAACTCATTTCCGGGTGTAGAACTGTCTGTTTCCTTTTCTAAAATATCAACACTCAAATGAACATTCAAATGAAATCAGTCGCGGATATCCCGGTTGGTCATTTTGCAATGTGTGTGTGTATGTTTGTATGGTTGTATTTGCTTACTTTCATATGTCAATGTTTTTATTGTTTAGCAAATTTATTAATAGATACATTTCATACCCATTTGGTCATTACAAATTAATTGGCGTTAACAAATGGCAACTAGAAGGAAAGAAAATTCATAATAAAGTATACTTGGATTTTTTTGAGCAAATTAAAATTTTGGTTTACCTTAATTTGTTTCTGATAATGGGGAGCCTCTAAATCATTATAAATATTTAATTAGATTTTAGATTCCAATTTATCCAGTGTAGATTTTGTAACACTAGTGTACATTTGAGGCGTCTAGATGCAAAGGGATGTAAGTGACAAAAGTAAAATTCGTCAGAAAACGAGTTTAAAGTTAAAATTGCATAGGCGTCTTCGTTCAGTAGGTTTTAGAATTCACACTATATAGTAAATCTGCCCAAGTTTTCGATTATATCTCTGTGCCACTAAATAGTTATATCTCAAATTTTCAAAATTTGTCACTTACATTTCTGAAAATTTGATTTTGACTCACTCCGTATTCTCACAACTATTTTGAGAATGTGAAAAAGGGTCCAATAAGTATGACTAAGTGCAAAAAATTTCTTTTAAATTACTTTTATTTAGCTTTCACGCAAAATCAATTGTATCTAGTGAAATCGTACCATTTTTCGATGACAATGGGCTGAAACTTTTTACCTAAGGGTAATTTAGATCTACTCCTAAGCAATAATTGATTTAACCAAACATTTTTGTGGAAAATTTTGATCAAAAATTTGAACTAGTTATACATTATGATAATTTATATGAATTAAAGTTACATTATTATGGCGATATTCTTATTATTTCGCTTACTGAATTTAAGAGTGAAAAAACATGAAATATGAAATTGGCTGGAGCTGCCATCTATGCAGATTTGGATAGAAATAGCAATAGTTAAAAAAAAAATCAATGTAGTCTAAAAGTCAATTGATTACAGACAATAAATTTGACAATATAGGACAGATAAGTTTGTTAAAAGTACTTGTTTAAAAACCTAATTTAACTACAAATATTAATTTGAAATCCACTGTACAATTAAAAATGTCTACGTTTGTCAAAATGTCTAAAAATAATTTCTTTTACTCAGAAGTCACTTATGCTAATATTTACAGATAAAACGTTCATTTTGATATTTGATTAAACTTAACACTAAGTAAGAACAGGTTAGTTATAAATAATAAATAATATTTTAGATAAGAATCATAATACGATTATTTTATTTAAATCGTTAATTTGTTTTTCAAATTTGGGATAGGTTATGATAAAGAAAATTGTATCTCATAAATGTGTTGTGTTATCAGTTTCAAAATTATTTGCGCATTCGCGAATATTCAAGGTCAATCGATAGATAAAGAAACCACCAGGGTGCCATGTCATGATAAAAAAAATGATTAAACGTTTAAATCAATCAAAACACCATTATTTAAAAAAAATATATTACACAATGTTTGCAAGTGTACCAACAATAGAAGGAAGTTGTACGAGTCTTGAATTTGTTGATAAGGCGACAAGGAAGTTATGCATTCGTTAATATTTATCGCAGCTATAAATCTAAGTTGATTAGGACAATTTGATTATCTTGAAAATTGTGAAATACTTGTTGGTAAATTTGCTGTGTTCCATTTGGATTATTATTATATATCATTGAAACAATTATCTAATTTTTGGTTAGTGAGTGCTTTTGCAGTTATAATCGGAGGCCAGTTGCTAAAAGGGCCGATGACAAAATTCGAAATTTGAAACGGAGATGACAGTTTGAAAAAATCGCACAAAAATTTCTTATTGGCAATGGTTTTGAAAAATTTAATATTTTGAAGAGAAATCTAATTTTGTTATTTAGAAATTAGATAGAGCACTAACTATAGGCGGTGTTGTTTAAGGCTTGTCGCACACTGCAAACGTATTTAAGCGACAACGAATTCGGGCGTAAATCGGCGGCTTGATAGAGCGACTACAACTCTCAGAGCAAGCCGATTTTTGTGTTCTTTGCATGTGTTGTGTCACAATACATACATACCACGTACCGATACGACAGTACGCCAAGTCAAACTTGTGTCTTTTGCACTATCATAATTTAATCATGAGAACAAACTTTTACTTTAATTTTTATCGGCACACTTTTTGAAAGAGACTATTGAATTATCTTTCTAATGTATTCGTTTGGTTAAAATTCGCTGATATATGCTTCCAGTGTGAGAGGCCCGTATTCTGACGGCTTTGCCGCTTGCAGTGTGCGAATTCATTACATTTACAGGGTTCGGATTGGTAAAGCGTAGTAGCGCGTATACGTCCGGTCAAAATTCGCGTAAATACGCTTGCAGCATATTCAAAAAGTATAGATTTTTGGTCGCTTTAATTTTATGCATACCATATTCAAACTTGAATAGTAACGCCCTCTTCAACTGGTTAAAGAAACGTTTAAAAATATGTTTTTTGTTTATTTAAATTTCGTTGCAGTATAATATATTAACTTGTTGATTCAAAAAAGCCGTTCTTTTTTTAAAACGATCGTTAAATTAAACACAAATGCAAATAAAAACGCTTACGTGAGAAATAATTGTATGTTTTTTTCACAACAAATACATCTACATTTTTATAAGTATGATCCTAAATTTTATGTAAGTATTTGAATTTTTTTTTATCTATAACTTAACAAGTATTGTAATATTACAATGTTGCCAAAAAAAAAACACAAATACATTGATATATTTTTATGTATGAGTTATAAAAAGATGTTAAAATATACAACAAATTACGTAAAACCTGACCTCAGTCAATGTCAATATTAGATGGTCGGCAACATCGTGGGTTTCACATTTAAAATACAAAATAACATTCTTCATTACTTAGAAAAAAAAAGTCAAATTAGTGACACCTCTTAATGAATTTATTTTATTTTAAAGGTAATTAACTTCGTCATTCTCAGACAATCAATATTTGGTAGACTTTTGCGCGTTATATATTGCAAGGTTACCGGAACTATTAAATGATTAAGATAGAAGTATATGTTTTTATATATTCGAACAAACCCGTTGGTTGCATAAAACGGCTACACTAGCGCCACTAGGTACAGAATCAAACTAAATAATTTAACCGCGAATTTCAAATCTAATTAATAAATAATTAATTAATTAATAGTTTTTTTATTGCTTTATGACTAAATACTGTAATTTAAGACTAGATAGACTAAATAGAATTTGAAAAATTAAACCTGTAGCAAATGTTATAAAATTTGATTATGAAAATATATTTTCATTTTTATATATTATCTGTACATTTTACCACAGCCAGGATGTGCATTATTTTACTTAAATAGCTTTATATTTTTATATAAATTAAAGTCTTCCGTTGTAAGATAATACATTGCTATATAAAACACAATAGAAACAAGGAAAACTGCGATTTGATTAAAAATTTACTTCCTTATTTATAGAATATACGCAATTACGTATCTTATATATTATTAGTACAGCAATTAACACTAAAAAAACATGTTTACATTATGTTTAAATATTTTTAACACGTCATATCAAATGTTCCGCTTTAAATAATAATATCATGCGATGATTTTTTTAAACAACTCTTTAATACCTAACCTAACCCAATAGTATTGGGGCCCGAAATAACTCTGTACCAAAACCTAAGACAAGTAGTGAACCAGTGTCGGTGTCTGTCGGCCGATAGCATCAACTTCTCTATAGTGTAATCGGACACATATAAACATCGCGCTCATCAAGCATACAGCAGCCAGAACATTCACTTTAAAAGTATGAAGTTGTAAGGTTTTTTTTATTTGCATGTAATTAAAATTTTTGACAGATTGGCTGACAAATTATATACTTAAAATTAGATATTAATCTTTTTAGATGAATTTGAATGGACAACTTCCTAATAATTTGCAATCTTCAACTTTTTCAAAATTTATTTTTGAACTTTTCAACTGAATGTAAGATTACGTGTGATTATCACTTTATAGATTATAAAATATTAAGGTGAAACGATATTTGGCAATTTTTTCTCGCGAAATATAGATGGCGATACTATACAGCAGGTTAAATATTATCAAAAAAAACATGTTTTTTTATGTTTAAATCGTTTTATGTAAGTAACTATAAACGCGAATCTAAATCTAAAGCTGCAACTAGTTAGATGAATAACGTATCTACATTTTAAGCTTTCTTCCACTGACTTGGAAGCGCAAAAATTACTTTTGAAAAGGAATATTGTTATATTTTCTAGTTAAATTCCAATTTTTACATGCCTGTTAATATTTCTAAGGTTCTGCCGTAATTTTAAAGTGTTTATCATGATTCTCACACTTACGATTAAGATATAGAGTATTCGATAATATCCCAGACATAAACATTGGAATTTAACTAGAAATTAATATATTTTTATTTTATTAAATGGAAAGTAATCCCCTTACAACCTCAATGATTATTTAATTTGCATCGTAATGCAACGTACAAAACAGTTTTAAGGAAAATACTTGTATATATTGAAAGTGGAAGTGGTACAAAAGTCAAACTAAAGTCACCTACCTAAACCTAACACCCGCTAAACAGTTAAACACCTAAATAAATCGGTACGAATGTCCGCATTTGACTAGGACCTAGCGAAACAGCCAAGCCCCACACCTCCCTCCTTGTCCCGACACCCAATACTCTACTACTTGTCGTAATCTTTTTATTTATATTTTTATAATGCATTGTTGTTTATTATTATGTTTTTGTTTGTGACTTTTTTGCGGTCAAATTATATTTTAGACATTTAAATTTATTTTTTATTTAAATTTAAATATTAGATTTTTGCATAATGAAAGACAAAGTCAAGTTTGGTTTTGAACTACGCATATTCTTATTACAAAAGGTTTCTTTATTAGAGACGTGGATCAAAATAGTTCGACGCAAAATGTGAATTTTAAAGTACTACTTCAGGGTGACCACAAAAAAATTATTTCAAATTTCACTGATAATTTCAGGTTTTTCAGTAAAGTTTTTCGTACTTTTCCCTGATATAGAAATTTTATTCGTATCACTTAAATATTTGAAGTTTTAATTAAAAACTTAAAAAAAATATATTTATTTCTTATTTATTTTTTATCTCATTGTCTTAGTTGGCGTTTATTAACTAATGGGCTTGTGTCCTCATTTTTTAGTGGTCGATTTTTCAATTGTTGATTGAAATTGATGTTAATAAATGTGTATTGGCGTGTCTATTTTATTAAATATCTAAATGTTGACGGAGATATAGCAATTAAAAGTTTGAATTGTAGTTTTAGCACTAGAAATGGTCTGCCATATTTTTATAAAGTGAAATGCATTTTAACGTCAGTTATTTGTTGAGTAAGTCAGTGCTGTGGTAATGTTTTGTAGCTGTTGGTAGTCAAATAATCAAGTCAAGTCAAAGAATAATAAGTTTTTATTTTATTTAACCCTGTTACGGCAGACATAATATTGAAATTTTATTGTTCCTTGAAATAGCTGTAAATAATATTTGATATTTTGATGTATAAATACATATAGCAGAGATTTCTGAGCTGTAAGGTTGGCAGCGGTTGTGATGTCACATGCATTTGGAATGTCTACAACGTTAAATCCCTTTAATAATTAAAGAGATAAAATGACTTTTTTAATTGTTAATATCTCCTAACATATAAGGAGTTATTAAAAAATAATTGAACATTTGAGGTTCTAGTAACACACTTTTATAGAAATTAAGACATAGGACACAAGCCCATTCACCCTTATTCAGAAAAACAACCAACTAATTTCAGTATTTGATTTAAAGATGGCAGCACCTGGATATGAAATTAGATATTATTTTATATATTTAAAAGAGATGTCTGATGTCACTTATACTGACAGCTATGGATTAATGTATTATTGGTGTAAATATTTCTATTGCTTCGTCTATTTAACCCCTACAATCACGGACGCCTATGTATATATTTATATATAATCTTCATCAGAATCGTATTCGTAAACTTGTAACGCATACTTGATCCGTTAGCATAATTTAAAATTAGATCCTCCAATATGTGTTCCTGAACTTGCTCTTAATATGTATATACTCTCATCTACCCACAATGCATCTGCGTTTTATTTTATAGTATTAGTACAAGCACTGTACCACCAATCAGTACATTACTTATAATATATACTACTGGTATACTATACAATTAATTTTACAACGGAGTGTACCACATCGTAATATCAATGTCTGGTCATCGACATGATGACTTTGCCATCTTGAAGGTCATACGATGGTTTACTACACACAACATACATACACACAGCACACATGCACAGTTAACTGCATACACTAATGCATGCAGAAATGTACGAAAATGCATACAAACAAAAGCAAAAGTATCGCATATTAAGGAGAGTTGCGCAGTAGAACTAAACCAGCTTATGTATGTAGTTTAACATATACATAGTATTCATAAATGTTTTATGTACTGCTTGTATATTTATATATAATTAATATACTCTTTTGTTTACATTTTTTTCTTATGTATTTAGATGCTGATACGATATCAGTTAAAAAAACTATTTTTTTGTTGTAATATTTTGTAGTTAATGGATTTAAACATGCGTTCAGTTCGAGGGTATATTTATTTTAATAAAGCGAAGTACAAAATTGAATAGTTTCACTCAAACTTCGCTTATCGAAGCAAAATGTCCCGTTAAATTTAAAACACTTCGAAGGCATTTCGTTTTCATAATGTTTTGATTGATTTTGTGTGACTTGAATAACTAGGAATTCTCGTGCTTGAATTTTTTATGGAAAAATTGTAATTTCCTTTTATTCCTTTGAAAAAATTCGTGTTGAAGTATATAAAAATGAAGTACACGACACAACCAACAAGATATATCACAAAATGCAAGTTCAGGCGATTTTATGACAGGTGTTCATTTATAACTTATAAGCGTGAAATATCATAGGATCGCTTTTAACTTAATTCTTATATAGCAATTTATTAATTCCTTTCTAATAAGTACAGGGTTGCCACTGATCTGGAAAACCTGGAAATCTCATGGAAAGGTCAGGGAATTTCAGGAAATTTCAAAAAATATCAGAGAATTTGAATGCGGTAACTATTTCATATATAGTATATTGTATTTCATTTAAAATTCAAAATGAAATGGATCAGAAAATTTAAAAAAAAAACTTGTAGCTTGGCGAAATTTTGGCGTCAAAAAGGCTAATTTTTTAGCTGAAATTCAAGTTATTGATGATCAATTTAAAAATCTTCAATAATTTTAACTATTAAATATTAGTCAATTTGTTCTACTTTATACTAGTCATTAGCTTATTTTTGTCTTACTCAATTTAAGTTAATTAGTTAATAAACTCCAACTAAGACAATGAGATAAAAAATAAATAAGAAATAAATATGTCTTTTTTTTTGTTTAATACCAGATTCAAATATTGGTAATTACAATATAATCAAAACTTTAAATATTTAAGTGATACGAATAAAATTTCTATATCAGAGGAAAGTACGAAAAACTTTACTGAAAAACCTGCAATTATCAGTGAAATTTGAAATAATTTTTTTGTGGTCACCCTGAAGTAGTACTTTAAATTTCATATTTTGCGTCGACCTGTACTTTTTTCACACACAGACGCAATATTCGTCTGTAAGAATTACTCCATGATGAATTTAGTGACGTCATAACAGAAATAATAAGATTTGCGGAGTGTAATGATGCATACGTACAGTCTAACACGACCGACAGACCGACTCCCAGTGCATGGCGATTGCCGACTTTGCCTCACTGCCTACTTAGTACATAACCACTGGCAACTGCCACCCGTACTACAGGCCTCCCAGCCCCGACCCCGGCCCGAGCCCCGACTGAGGGTGACCGGCCCTATTCAAGGCCGTCACAAAAAGGAAACAATAATAATTTAGATGCATTTTATTAAACAAACTTGAATTTTATTAATATTTTCTATTAAATCGTGTAGCATTGAATTAATAAACTATATTTATTAATATATCTACTAGTATATTTGTTTATTGTCTTTATAAATGTTGACACTATTTAAAACATGGCGCTTGCATTTTATACCTTGTTTAAAGTATTTTATATACATTAATTAATATATATGAGCATATTATCAGCTTGAAGACCTACACTAGACGGCATAGTACACATCTGACCCATCCATAACTAGTCCATCATATGGCAACACTAAAACAATGAACAACTAGTTTATTTACTTCACCATCTTTTATTACATATTGTACTTTTATCACCCGCAATAAAGAATGCCCTAATTGCTTTTATCTAATTAATTGTAGTCACCATGTGTGCCACGGTTTTATTTTTCATAATTTCTTCAAAAAATACATTTTACTAGATATTTAAATGCATGTTTACATAACCTTATTGCACCGTAAGAACATTAAAAAAGTTAGTGTATATATGTTTTGTTAAAAGCAGCCTAAATCTTTGTATTATATTAAAGCAGTTGTCACCAAGTCTTCATCAATATTGATTAAATTTTAAATACTTGAAAACCAGAGGAATAGATTTTCAGTATAGTTATAGGTCTTAAATCCGATATAGGTCATTCATTCTCTTGGATTTCAAGTATCAAAGATTCAAACCACAATTGGTTGATTTTGGTTGAATGTGCATGTCATATATATTTTAATAAACAACGCATACATTCTGCAAACACACAGGATATTGCGGATTCCTGTGGCAGCACTTCCCGGTCTTATGATATTTAAACTTTATACCGGTTTCACAATTGCATTTATTAGAAACAGCTATGAAGGAAATCTTCTTAGAATATATAAATTCGAAATTTCTAAACTTGCAACAATAATTTTAGTTCCTATTATAACCACTATCTTATGTAAAGCGCTATGAGCAATATGCAAATTAAATAAATAAAAAAATATATAATCTGTTGTTATGTAACTTCAACATATAATTTAAAATAACACAAAAAGGCGAAATTTAGTCTTGAACTGATTAATTTTTGGGTTGACATCATTTATACCAGTAATTATCAATTCCTAATTACCCCAACGGTTATCACGTTTCGATAAGATTTGGGCAGTAAGTTAAAAGTTCCGCAACACGAAATATTGATAACAATTATATCATAAATTTGGAAAGACTTTATTTCAGAAAAAAATGTAGTTTGCACCTTTTTTATTATAAATATATAATTATTACAAATTTATTGCTTATTATATAAATAATTTATGTAATATGCCCTGGAGCAGGGCCTTTAACTCTAGGCGCACGAAGCCCCGAAGGCCCCGCAAAATCAATTTGAGTCGAACTATCTCGGAAAGCAATTGTACTTACGGCGTGGGTGCTAGAATTCACTTTAACCTTTATATTTACTCTATAGGTATTTTTCTTTTCAAATTTGTAACTCAGTTGTAAATTGTCTCCGATTCTTAATAGTTTCTCTTTTTATCAAAACGACTACGTGTATTAATTTCAACATTATTTTTATCAGAAGACTAAAATTTCATAATAGATAAAAAAATGATAAAAATGCGGATATTTCTCATAATCTAATTCTAATTAAAAAATGCTATTTAAAATTATTGCAAAGTTGTCAAATCTTAGAAATGGGCGACTCTCATTAGCAAAAAACCATATGATGACTTCATATGTGCCAATTTCTGTTAAAATTCTATTAAACGCAATCAAGGAAATGTCCCACCAACCCAACCGCAATAAGCCAAACATTTAAATACATAAACCGAATAAAAAATACAAGATAACAAAAATATTTTAAATGTCATTATATTATAAAATGTTATATATTTTGAATAAAATAATTTTTATCTTAAATGATAATAAATAACATAAAAATACAATATTTGTATAAGTTCATATTTGTCTGACAATGACAATAATTTTTCAGTATATTATTTTGAAGGTTAAATTTATCATGTAAGGGTCAACAATTCAGTATGTTTTTTACATTATATAAATTTTTAAAATAAACAAAAAACATTTGCGTACATTGCAGCAGTCTGACATGCTGAGTGTTTTAATTTATTTTATAAATAAATATAAATTATATACAAAACACTTGTTAAATTAAGTATTTTACCGTATGATATACAGAGGATGAAACTATATCAGAGCTCTTTTTGACTATAGTGAAAAACAGTAATGCTTTACTTCAGTAATCGTATCATGAAGATTCAATACATTAACAAATTATTTTATATTTAAAAGTGTCACTGGATACATTTTTAAGGTTTGCGTCTTTGCTTTATAAATAGTTGTACACTGGCTTCGTGTACAATATAAATAGAAAGAAAGCCGTTTTTTCGATTCTCAGTTAACTGAGGTTTATTGTAAACCTTGATTGATACTTTTGTTTCTCAGCTCTCATTTTTATTCAAGTTTAACATAGCTAAACCAATCAAAATATCTCGATTACATTTTTCGTTTGTTAACTGTGTTCGATCTTACACAAAACTAGAATTAAAATAGTAATTTTTTAGGTTATATCTCTCTTTGCAGTATAAATCACTGTTAGTAATTTTCTTTCCAAATGAGAATAAAGATAAAGATAATATATTTCTTAAATCATTTTTTTATTTTTAATTATCATAGGAAATAAATTCTAACATTAACATGATAAACGAGTTACAAATGCTGTTTTTCTCATGAAGAAAATTTTAACAACGGGTTTGTTGGTATGATTGTAAAATGAGAGTTTTATGTTGGTAGGGGGTTACCAGGAATTCAGGGGAAGGGGAATGAACTGCACAGGCAATGACCAGGAAATGACGCTGAGTACTGGTGACCTTCAATGCCAGACTAACTTATATTAGCACACACTACTACATACAAATGAAACACACATATTATTTAAACACATATATAGCCGCAGACAATGAAAATATAACATTTGTTTTCTGTTTCTTATATAAGATATATTCTACATATATTGTTTCGTTTTATTTTGTATTACGTTATTAAATGCACAGTACAATCGATTGATTTTTATCTTTGTTGATTAGGCAGGTTATAACTTAGATACTAAATAACTTTTATTGCACGCCATCCTGTCGTGGGTAGTCTATGAACTTCAAATTTTGTCTTCTTCATATATCCTGTTTCTATTATCGATTTTTAGATTATTTCATTTGATTAATATTGTTAAAGTTATGATAAAAGTTTTTTAAAATAATATTACTAATTTTTGAATGTTGTAAATTCTTTATTAAGAAAATGAAATTCTAATGAACTCCAAGTGAAATCAGATTCTTTATCTTTTATATTAAGAGCAATATTCTTTTTATAAGACCACGCTCCTCTACAGCACTCCTCTTAGACTTCTGTTATCAATGTAATAATTTTGGTTTTTTGTTTGTTTCAGTTACAGACAGTTACACTACGTATCTTCAGCACGTGCAGCAACATGGTTCAGGATCTGCCGGTTTATTGCAGCATCCCCACCATACACAAGCATACGGCGGTGGGCATTTTGCAGCGCCATCACCACCACAGCGTTCACAACACTCGCAACATCATCTTACTTCCGGTCATGTAATACAAGCAGCAACAAGTAGTGTTGGTGATGATCTTGGATATATGCTTGAGCTGGGATTTCAACCAAGAAAACTTAAAAAAATCAAAAAACAGAAAAATGGTGAAATGGGTGGTGTTAAACGAAAAAGTCGTGAAGGATCCACAACGTACTTATGGGAATTTTTATTAAAATTATTGCAGGATAGAGAATATTGTCCAAGATATATTAAATGGACGAATAGGGATAAGGGAGTTTTTAAACTTGTCGATTCGAAAGCTGTTTCTAGATTATGGGGGCTACATAAAAACAAACCAGATATGAATTACGAAACCATGGGTAGGGCTCTAAGGTATTACTATCAAAGGGGTATCCTTGCCAAAGTTGACGGTCAACGATTGGTCTATCAATTTGTTGATGTTCCAAAAGATATTATTGAAATTGATTGTGCCGGAGCATAATTATATCACGGTTACAAAATTTAGAAATTCCGCCATTTTGAGCAAAAGTAAGATGACGTATTTAAATTTAAATACATCGCGCTGGGTATAGTACAAATTGTTTTGTATGGACAAGAATACAGATAAAATATGAAAATCTCGGGAAGCATAAAGTTTAACGATATAACTTATTAAATGGTATATAAACATATATTTAAATATCCCTACTTGCTCTATTAAAATGCGAAATTTATATATTAAAGTAAGGTGTGTAATTTCGATTTTTTAATTTTAAACCATACAAAAAATTTGTCGGTACAAATACTGGCTGTTCGTTTGGAAGATTCCTTATGAACCAAACTAAAATAAACCTCCCAGTGCTTTTTAAACATTTTGAAACTTTTTTTTATCAAATTTTAGGCCAAATATTTTGTTAAAAGTATCTGCAGTACTTGCAAATTTCAAAATGATGATTAAAAAATTAAAAAGTAAAATGTTTGAAAATTCGAAAGTATTTAACAAATATGTAATTAATTAACTTAAGTACACCAATGCGATAAAAAATGATTTTCAAAACCTAGAAAATATACATGATGGACAATAATAAGTTCTTCCAGAAAAGGGTTTGAATCTTAGAAATAGAAAGAATATTAGATAAATGAATACAGGAAAAATTTTCAACTTTTGAAAATCTATTTTTATTGTTATAAGATAATTATATAATATGTGTAAAATTGAATTTGGTGTTAAAATATTTTAACCTAATTGACGTTAAATTGAAACTTTCCGAGATGAGAGTTTAATAAATTATGTATAGAAATTAAACAATTTTTCGTTTTAAAAAATTTAAATTTTGTGCTAAGTACTATATTTTATTTTCAATCATGCAAACATTTTAGTTTGAAATTATTTATTAATGTTTATAAAAAGAATTGATCTCATAAATATTTTTGTTCAGCGGATAAAGGTGATTAGGGTAACTAATTTTTATAGCGTTGACAACAATTACTAATAAAGTTGTATTTTAAAATGTTTATGTAAATTGTTTTTAGGTTATGTAATTGTCAGTTGTCAATGTTTGTATGAAATTGTTTTGTATTTATAGTTCATAAAATAGAATTAAAACACTGTAAATTGTAAGTAAGTTGTAATTAAACTTTATTATTAATATACATTTATTTTTTTAAAACAATTATTTTCGGTTATTTTCATTTTCAAAATTTTACAGCTTTTATTAAAAGTTATAATGAAAAATTGTTTATTTTCTAAGTAATTTCTCTACGATTACTTTAATATAAAAGTGCAATGATGTAAATAACATATATTAAATAAAGTAAAACTAAATTTATTAATATATGTACAAGTTAAAATCGTAACCTAGAATTATTTGAAAATTGTACAAAGAATTAAGTAGTAATTTTTGTATTGACATTATTGAAATTTATCAATTTTTGAAACTGTTTTTCAAAGATAAACCTTAGAGAATATCAAAATAATGGATATTGTTTGGTAAAATATCCAAAGAAAATTTTTATGTTTGAAAAATATCTTATAATTCAAATTCAAATGATCAGTGCGAAACATTAAAATAATTGATTTTATAACTAAAAATCAAAATGGCGTCAAACTATTTTGACAAGTAAAGTTATATTATTTTCATAATCCTATTGTTTAATAAAAAACAGTCTTATAGGCATCGTTAATTGTGTTTGTCAAATTTTCGGTGAGTTTATTTAAAGTTATAAGTTTATTTTTCAAGATGTAATTATTTCTTTGGGTAATATTTATGTAGCTAGGTAATGAAGAGATTTTATATGAAAAGTTATTAATAGTATTTTTGTATATGTATAGAAAAATATGAAAGGACTGATACGAATTTGTTAAGATTAAGATTGGTGCTTTAATGAGATTTGAAAAAAAATAGATAAACTACGAAATGCACAATTTATACATACATAACCTATAAGCATAAACTATTACCGTCATATATTTTTGAATGTGTTACTTGTTTTATATTAAATATTCAAAGAAGTATAACATATTTATGTATATCTAATCTTTAGTTATCTAAAAATTACTGGACCCCATAAAATTAATGTATGTGTTGTTAAATATCGTGCCAAAAGCAAAGGGGTTAGTATGTTTTATTTACCTTTCCAATGGATTTGATTTACTATATACAAAAGTACGATGTTTTCATTTAATTTTATGAGAAATTAAATGCGTTCAAATTTATAATTAAATATTAGCACTAATGATCTGACATTAATTTGATATAAAATTATAATGTACATTACTGATGGTATTATGAACTGATTGGATAAGAGCGTCTTTGTGAAAATTATAACAAATGTTTAAATGTTACCTGTTTATATTGTGGTCCAAAAATAAGAAAACAAAATGTTCGGCCTTAAGAGAATGTGAATATCGATATTAATTTAATTTTTATAAACTAGATATTTTGTTGTTAAAGTCAACCAGAAATATTTAGTAAAGACATTGTAAGATGTTAGTGTACCAGATAATTTGAAATCTAAAATATTGCGGATGTCCTGTAAACTAAATCTTAATTACAATAAACTTTCGGTTAGTCATAATTAAAAAAATTGACGAAGAGTACAAATATTATATCAATTAATTGATGCAAGAGTTCGCAACATTAGATTATTTCAATATTTTATCTTCTTAGCAGGACATCGAATATTATAAAATTATTATACATTAATTAAAACCTAAAAAAAGGAAAAGTGTGTTCGTCTCTTTCCTTTATTATGTAATGATTGTATTAGAAAGCGATGAAAATGTGAGCTGCGAAACAGTTTTCTTTTAATTAAATGATATAATGAATATACATATAGAAACGAAGAGAAAATGATAAAATAAATAAAATATTTGTTTATATATATAAAAATTAATTGTTAAACTAGATATAATAAAATGTTTTATTATTATTTCAATAATTCAAGAAATGGAACTATTTATTTGTTAAAAAAAATAGTAAAATAAAATTTTATAGAAATGTAAATGAATAAGTTTAGTATGAATGTAAGTTGATGTTGATTGACTTGCGTTATGTTTTATTGTAATATATAAATTTTAATAATTGTATAGAATAATTTATAAGAGATTACTACTATGTAACGCCCTTAGGTTAAATCAAAATTAGTTAAAAACTTTTGTTGATTATGAAAGTTGATTATTTTGGACGTCCTCTTGAAATTGACTAGCTTATTGAATGAATGACTACATTTATACTTTGTATAATATTCTATAGACGACAGAATGTAGAATAATATACTTAGTATGATTTATGAGTTACAAAACTTAAATATAAGTTTCAAAATTATAAATGAAAAAAAAACAAGCTGAAACTTTCTGTGATTAAATTTTTTTGTGAAAATAATTTTAGATATTTAAAAATCAATTTGTAAGTATTTTTTGCTGTAATGTTTAAGTTTTTCTATCTATAAAATTGTTTGATTGTATTTCATAAGAAAAAATGTTAAGAAAACACGAATTCATTCAACTATGTACCTCAAACTTTCAGGATTTAAAAAGAAAAATACAAAAAAAATATAAATTAATGTTTCTTTCTGATTGTAAAGTTTTGTCATTTTAAATTTTAGATATAAATATGTATTTCATAATATACTTATTTACTTGTTTCAATCTCTATTATAATAAATCAAATATTTGACAATACCGCTGGTAAGTACATATATTTTTTTACTTTATGTAAGAAAGATTTCTTTTAAATTTTCGCGCTGTTAAATTGTCATGCGCAGAAAGTTGAGCTGCCATTGAGCTAACGCCTGACACTATTCCTCTTGCTATTTGCTTGCTGCGAGTGTTGCTGTCGACGAGTTATTGGATCATTTTTAATAAATACATTTTTTGTAATCATTTCACACTGATAACTGTGATATAATCCAACAAACAGAACATATGCTTATGTATTTATATTAGTTATAAATACATGCATTATTTATAACTAATTCTTGTGGTTATAAACAAAGTGCGGTGTAAGTGTCAAAATTTAGATAGGCAGGTAAATAATTTATATTCAGTTATATATACTAATATTTAATAAAAGTATACATTAATTTAGTATGCATCATTAATATAAAATATTCACTAACGTTAATTGTTGGTCATTAATATTAAAATGCCATTGCTCTTAATTCGAGTATATAGGTGATTCCCTTTAAAATATGGTATGTGTTCTAAAAATAATATGCAAATGCATAATATACGCAAGTGAAAATTATGATTAACATAGAACCTCAGTTGAGTTGTGATTTATAAATGCAGTTACTGCTGCGTAGTTGTCAATCTCCATATTGTACGTTGATATTATATTTACCTTATTTCATTTACTATAAAATCTGTCTCAGGGTTTTTCTAGGAAATTTCTAACATGTAAGTGTTTAAAAGAAATGTTATTAATGTGTAGATTAGATATTTTGCTAGATACGAAACAACTGTCACTTTTTTTTAGGTTATTCCTGCGAATATACGTCGGATTATTTAGAGAACTAGGTTTATAGATGACAAGAGCTGATTGTTCAAATTGTTTACTCTTAGCCCTTGTTATGTATAGATTTAGTACCTATATTTACTTCAACAGTCCAACGAGAACATCAGATTCGAGTTTATCAATATATTGAATTGATGTATAGGTGTTTGTAAATATATTTGCAATTATCAGTTGAATGATATCTTAATACATGGTTGCCTTGACTGAATGTTTTGATGATGAAACGTTGTCGTAATTACTGTTTAAAGTGTAGATAAAATTGTTTTTCGTGCTGCCTGTTTTCTATGTGCATTTTCGTGTTTTATGATAAGACTATTAATAAAATATAATTATTTACAGAAACCCATGGCTACTGTGAAAACACCCATTTCTGTGTTGGGGGAAATTACGGTGAACTATAATGCTCAGCCGGTTTACACACTCATTCAAGATACTATAGGTCCAACAGGACCGAGTTTCAAATTTAAGGCAAACGTAACTATTCTTGGACGGCAGTTTACTGGTGTTGGAACCGGACGAAGTAAAAAGGAGGCTAAACATAATGCAGCGAGAGAAGTTCTGGATCTTATTGAAAAGGACCTCTGTATTAAGAAGCCTGCAAACTTTGTCGTGACGGCTCCCTTAATTGATTTGGCTGGAGATCAACAGGATGGGGATTCAGTAGAAATTATTTCAACTCAAAATACAGTCGGTAAGTTACGTATTGTTGTTTTATTATTTGTTTAGTTAGTCGCATTACTCACCAGTCATTGTTCTATTAATAAACACAACATATTTGAATTTAATACTATTAGTGAAACAATCAAAAAGATAATGATAATATATGTTATATGAAAACCAACAATATGCTAACACAACTTTATCAATTTAAAGTACAATTTAATTAAAAATGCTTGTTCGGAATATGTTCAGTGTATGTTTAATAATAATACTAGTTTTATAAGTATTAAAAATAACATAAGACGGTGGAACAAAGTCAATTATCTTTTACTTTTATAGGTGAATTACAACATGTGTGCCAAACTCGACAGCTGCCGATGCCAGAATATGAACTTATTGCCATGGAGGGCCCTCCCCATTTACGAGTTTTTACAATGCAATGTAAAATTTCGAACATTATTAAAACAGCAGATAGTTGTAGTAAAAAACTAGCGAAACAAAAGGTAGCTGGCATAATGGTTGAATACTTGAAGAAAGAAGATATATATATCCCAGACATTATGGACTCTACCACAGAAGTCTTAGAAAAGATATTGAATACGAGAATGAAAACTGTCAGCATGTCAAAAGGGTCAGCATACAAAGACCCATTTAAAGACATGAATGATAATCTTAGGTTGGCTGCTTTAGCCGCCTTGGATGAACCGGGAGATCCAATTGAGGTATTGGAAAATGTATTCAAAATAATGAAATTAACCTTTTCTATTTTTAAACAAAATACTAAAACTGATAAAATGTTATATTATATTAATATTGATAATCTGCCAGAATTAGTATTTTGTGATTATTCAATAGCAGCATTGTGTGTTGCAACAACCCAGGCGCTTAAAATTTTATTGAAATGAGGGAAATCAAGAGTTTTGTTTTTGTTCTGTTATATAAGGATACTTTATATATTTTAAGAAGGACTTACGATATTAAGTTTTGGAATACAATGGCAAATTGTATTTATTTTTCTTCGAAATATTAAATATATGTCCGTGCTTTTGAAACGTATGGAATTTGAAATATTAATATATTTTTGCTTTTAAAATAAACAGAGTTTAAAATATGAAGGGCTATTTTCGGGTTTTGAAATAACGGTACTTTTTAGTGTGTTTATGGTTTCGAAATGCACCGGCTTCAAATATAAATGCATGTTTGCTGCTCATGTTTTTGAAACGAACGGATTTTCAAGTATTAGTACTTTCAAAATGGGGGCCTGTTTTTGAATTCAGTGGCTTCCAATCTGAACGCATGCTTTGTGCACATGTTTTTGAAACGAACAGATTTTCAAGTATTAGTACTTTCAAAATGGGAGCCTGTTTTTGAAATTCATGAACTATAATATGAGAGAATGCCCATGTTTTTAAAACGAACAGATTTTCAAGTATTAGTACTTTCAAAATGGGGGCCTGTTTTTGAATTGCAGCGGCTTCAAATCTGAACGCATGCTTTGTGCACGTGTTTTTGAATCGAACGGATTTTGAAGTATTAGTTCTTTAAAAATGGGGCCCCGCTTTTGAAATTCATGAACTTTAATATGAGAGAATGCCCATGTTTTTGAAACGAACGAATTTTTAAGTATTAGTACTTTCAAAATGGGGGCCTGTCTTTGAATTGCAGTGGCTTCCAATCTGAACGCATGCTTTGTGCACATGTTTTTGAATCGAACAGATTTTCAAGTATTAGTACTTTCAAAATGGGAGCCTGTTTTTGAAATTCATGAACTTTAATATGAGAGAATGCCCATGTTTTTAAAACGAACAGATTTTCAAGTATTAGTACTTTCAAAATGGGGGCCTGTTTTTGAATTGCAGTGGCTTCCAATCTGAACGCATGCTTTGTGCACATGTTTTTGAAACGAACAGAATTTCAAGTATTAGTACTTTCAAAATGGGAGCCTGTTTTTGAAATTCATGAACTTTAATATGAGAGAATGCCCATGTTTTTAAAACGAACAGATTTTCAAGTATTAGTACTTTCAAAATGGGGGCCTGTTTTTGAATTGCAGTGGCTTCCAATCTGAACGCATGCTTTGTGCACATGTTTTTGAATCGAACGGATTTTGAAGTATTAGTTCTTTAAAAATGGGGCCCCGCTTTTGAAATTCATGAACTTAAATATGAGAGAATGCCCATGTTTTTAAACGAACGGATTTTGAAGTATTAGTTCTTTAAAAATGGGTCCCCGTCTTTGAAATTCATGGAGTTAAATATGAAAGCATTTTGTTTGGCCGTGTTTTTCGAAAGTAATAGATTTTTAATTCTTTGAATTACCGTATGAGTATATGGCCTGGATCATATTTGCGTGTTCGGGTACGAATGTTCAATATTAGTGGTAGGCATGCTTACACACAGGGGATAGATTCTTGTACACGAATACGAATGTTTTTGCTCTAAGTAGCGAAAAAAAATAACACACTTCAAAGCGTACTAATCTGACAAAAGGCAAAGAACTCGCATGTATGGATGTAGAATATGTTTTTGAAACGCACGGAGTATAAAATATTACCCTTAAATTTCTGCCAGTGTTTTTTAAAGGAAAGCGATTTAAAATACATAAAAAGCAAAACATATACATGGTTTTACTTAATAAAAATATTATTATATATTTAATAGTGCATTTTTATATAAACAATTGATATTAAATAAATAAAACCAAATAAATTTTAACAGGTTATTTTATTTCTCAATTGAATGCATATTTATACTAATAAATAGTAAAATTTAGATCTGTTTTAATCTATATATTCCTTTTATTCTACTTCTAGGGATAGCACATCGAAACTCACAAAATTGCAGCAAAGTTATCTACCTTAGTTATAGTTCCATATACCTGCCATCTATAAACCAAATCATGAAGTAAACGTAGGTCTAAGTACTCGGTAGCTACTGTCAGTTTAGTTCATCCTCTCAATACTGGATGGCGAGAGAAGCGAAGTGACCTTTGAAAAGGATAACTTAGAGATTAAAACTAAAATTTATGACTTTTTAAAGTCTAAAATCTAACCTTTTCATCATTATTAACAAGATCATAGTCTTCCTTCATAAAAGAAACTAAAATTTATGAATCTTTAAAATCTAGAACACAACCTTTCCGTCATTTTTACCAAGATGATTTGATTTAAAGACTATAGATACAATATAGTTTGTCATTATCATATAAAATTGTACATAATCATTTACATTTTACAATGTAGAAGTTTTACTTTTTACTAAATTAGAAATAATCGTTTATTTATAATTATCACGCCTGATTTACGGGCAATACAACTAACTTGATATGTTATTATAGTTGCCGTAAATCCAGGCGCATGATTTATGGTTAAACTTCTAATAGATATGGAATATTGCACTTTAAATTTATCTCTTGAACTAAATTAATATATTTGTAGTTTTCTGGCACTTATGCAACTTTGTTTAATTTTTATATCTTTTAACAATGATATATGTTTTATAACGCAGTTTCTTATACTAACTTTATAATTGCAACCTACAAGGTCTTCTTACATAAAAATAAACTACAAAAATTATGTTTTTTTAAAGTCAAAAATAGCTATAATAGCTTCTCTTCCATTTTAAGAAGATAGTTTTTCACTCACAAGATAACAGGAAATTTATGATTCTTTAAAATACTAAAGTGATTTGTATATATGTATTGTAAAATGTAAGCCTATAAATATATTAAAATAAAAACACTTAATATAAATTTTACTTCTTTTATTTATATAGAATATAACCTTCACATACATTCTTCAGAACCTTCTTGCATTAAAAATAAAATAGAAAATTTATGATTTTTTAAAATCAAAAACTGAACCTTTTCATCATTTTTAACAAGATTATAGTCTTCTTTCGTTGAAAAAATACCAGAAAATTTATAATATTTTAAAGTTTAAAATTGAATTTTTTCATCATTTTTAACAAGAGTATAACCTTCTTTCGTTGAAAAAATAACAGAAAATTTATAATATTTTAAAGTTTAAAATTCAACTTTTTCATCATTTTTAACAAGAGTCTATAACCTTCTTTCGTTGAATAAATAACAGAAAATTTATGATTTTTTAAAGTCTAAAGTTGAACCTTTTCATCGTTTTTAACAAGATTATAGTCTTCTTACGTTGAAAAAATACCAGAAAATTTATAATATTTTAAAGTTTAAAATTCAACTTTTTCATCATTTTTAACAAGAGTATTACCTTCTTTCGTTGATAAAATAAGAGAAAATTTATAATATTTTAAAGTTTAAAATTTAACTTTTTCATCATTTTTAACAAGAGTATAACCTTCTTTCGTTGAATAAATAACAGAAAATTTATGATTTTTTAAAATCAAAAACTGAACCTTTTCATCATTTTTAACAAGATTATAGTCTTCTTTCGTTGAAAAAATACCAGAAAATTTATAATATTTTAAAGTTTAAAATTCAACTTTTTCATCATTTTTAACAAGAGTATTACCTTCTTTCGTTGAAAAAATAACAGAAAATTTATAATATTTTAAAGTTTAAAATTCAACTTTTTCATCATTTTTAACAAGAGTATAACCTTCTTTCGTTGAATAAATAACAGAAAATTTATGATTTTTTAAAGTCTAAAATTGAACCTTTTCATCATTTTTAACAAGATTATAGTCTTCTTTCGTTGAAAAAATAATAGAAAATTTATAATATTTTAAAGTTTAAAATTCAACTTTTTCATCATTTTTAACAAGAGTATTTATTACCTTCTTTCGTTGATAAAATACCAGAAAATTTATAATATTTTAAAGTTTAAAATTCAACTTTTTCATCATTTTTAACAAGAGTATTACCTTCTTTCGTTGAAAAAATAACAGAAAATTTATAATATTTTAAAGTTTAAAATTCAAGTTTTTCATCATTTTTAACAAGAGTATAACCTTCTTTCGTTGAATAAATAACAGAAAATTTATGATTTTTTAAAGTCTAAAATTGAACCTTTTCATCATTTTTAACAAGATTATAGTCTTCTTTCGTTGAAAAAATAATAGAAAATTTATAATATTTTAAAGTTTAAAATTCAACTTTTTCATCATTTTTAACAAGAGTATTACCTTCTTTCGTTGATAAAATACCAGAAAATTTATAATATTTTAAAGTTTAAAATTCAACTTTTTCATCATTTTTAACAAGAGTATTACCTTCTTTCGTTGAAAAAATAACAGAAAATTTATAATATTTTAAAGTTTAAAATTCAACTTTTTCATCATTTTTAACAAGAGTATAACCTTCTTTCGTTGAATAAATAACAGAAAATTTATGATTTTTTAAAGTCTAAAATTGAACCTTTTCATCATTTTTAACAAGATTATAGTCTTCTTTCGTTGAAAAAATAATAGAAAATTTATAATATTTTAAAGTTTAAAATTCAATTTTTTCATCATTTTTAACAAGAGTATAATAACCTTCTTTCGTTGAAAAAATAACAGAAAATTTATAATATTTTAAAGTTTAAAATTCAACTTTTTCATCATTTTTAACAAGAGTATTACCTTCTTTCGTTGAATAAATAACAGAAAATTTATGATTTTTTAAAGTCTAAAATTGAACCTTTTCATCATTTTTAACAAGATTATAGTCTTCTTTCGTTGAAAAAATACCAGAAAATTTATAATATTTTAAAGTTTAAAATTCAACTTTTTCATCATTTTTAACAAGAGTCTATAACCTTCTTTCGTTGAATAAATAACAGAAAATTTATGATTTTTTAAAGTCTAAAATTGAACCTTTTCATCATTTTTAACAAGATTATAGTCTTCTTTCGTTGAAAAAATACCAGAAAATTTATAATATTTTAAAGTTTAAAATTCAACTTTTTCATCATTTTTAACAAGAGTATTACCTTCTTTCGTTGATAAAATAACAGAAAATTTATAATATTTTAAAGTTTAAAATTCAACTTTTTCATCATTTTTAACAAGAGTATTACCTTCTTTCGTTGATAAAATAACAGAAAATTTATAATATTTTAAAGTTTAAAATTCAACTTTTTCATCATTTTTAACAAGAGTATTACCTTCTTTCGTTGAAAAAATAACAGAAAATTTATAATATTTTAAAGTTTAAAATTCAACTTTTTCATCATTTTTAACAAGAGTCTATAACCTTCTTTCGTTGAATAAATAACAGAAAATTTATGATTTTTTAAAGTCTAAAATTGAACCTTTTCATCATTTTTAACAAGATTATAGTCTTCTTTCGTTGAAAAAATACCAGAAAATTTATAATATTTTAAAGTTTAAAATTCAACTTTTTCATCATTTTTAACAAGAGTATAACCTTCTTTCGTTGAAAAAATAACAGAAAATTTATAATATTTTAAAGTTTAAAATTCAACTTTTTTATCATTTTTAACAAGAGACCTTCTTTCGTTGATAAAATAACAGAAAATTTATAATATTTTAAAGTTTAAAATTCAACTTTTTTATCATTTTTAACAAGAGACCTTCTTTCGTTGAATAAATAACAGAAAATTTATGATTTTTTAAAGTCTAAAATTGAACCTTTTCATCATTTTTAACAAGATTATAGTCTTCTTTCGTTGAAAAAATACCAGAAAATTTATAATATTTTAAAGTTTAAAATTCAACTTTTTCATCATTTTTAACAAGAGTATAACCTTCTTTCGTTGAAAAAATAACAGAAAATTTATAATATTTTAAAGTTTAAAATTCAACTTTTTTATCATTTTTAACAAGAGACCTTCTTTCGTTGATAAAATAACAGAAAATTTATAATATTTTAAAGTTTAAAATTCAACTTTTTCATCATTTTTTCAAGAGTATAACCTTCTTTCGTTGAATAAATAACAGAAAATTTATGATTTTTTAAAGTTTAAAATTGAATCTTCTCATCATTTCTAATCGTAAAGAAAAAAACAGAAAATCGAATTTTTACTGATATTAAAAATGCGTAGGTAATATCATTTTTAAGAAGATAAACTTCTTTTATCTTAAGGAATGCAGAAAATTAAATTATTGCTAAAATTAGAATAAATTTTTTCGTAAATAAACCATTAATATGTACTTAGGGATGTTAGAATTTGTAATTGAAATTTAAGTTGAAGTTGAAATTTAATTTATTAACGTCCAATGTTGAGTTTTATCATTGATGAACTCCTAGTATGCTGGCAGATTTAATAGTCTCGTAGCCTTATATATGTGATGTACACTGCTGCCTTATAAGTAGTATATCGAAACCCGAATACACGGCAGTACGGCGTCGACTAGATATAAGCTAGGCCACTGTGTCTTCGTAAAAGGTAGTATAAAAAAGTAACTAAATTTATTTAAGATTTACTTGCGCCTGAAATGATGCAACAATTTATACTTCTCATGTGTCGCCATCTAGTATTGAAGAGATTATCTATATATAGTTAATGAACATTTAAATTATTGTGTGTTTAATGATTTAATATATAGATGGCAGATTTATCTGGAAATATATTAATCATATTTGTTATTGGATTTGGAATTATTATTTGTTATTGGATTTCTTAAACCCAACTCAGTTTATAATTTCTCTTATGATAAGCCATAATTAATACACAATTGCTTATTAATATATTTTTGTATTTCAATAAAATATGTTGGTGTTACAGATCAATATATTTTTTTAATTTAATACTTAAAGTTATCTTACTATAAAGTTACTTCTACAATATCTACATAATTAAATTTTTATTTTTTATAATATTGTTCAATTTTGTGATCCTGCTTCGTGGTTTAAATCTTCATGTCCGTCTTGAAACGCATCTTAAGAGTTTTGAAGATGCTGTAATACAGCGTAATAGGTGTACGCCGAGTTCAAAATCTATAATGGAGGAATGTAATGTATCAAAAATTACAATTTTCTTTAATTTCTTAAAATTTTACAAATATTTTTTTAATGTTTACTAGTTTAAATATGTATAAATGTAAAATAAAGCAGTAGGTAAACAAGTAATGCTAACATGTACCGATTGTACTTGATAATCATTAGAATTTATAAATAAAGGTAACAATTAAGTAAAGCATCGTTTTACCATTGCTTAAGTTCAGATTACAAAACGGCAAAATATTCAGATTACAAAACATTGGATCCAAAACTTTTTGCAAATAAATCATCTTAAGATAAGAATCACGCATCCCGTTATATATATTATTATAAATATTTTAATAACTCACCGATTTCGATGTCTGTAAATTCAGCGGCAGTAATTTCCCGGCTTTGATAAAGAGCGGCCTCGTGGTGGACTCCATGAAAATGCTTATCATTTTTCGCAGCTTTTGATCTGCGTCTGGCCAAGACGATCCAAATGCCGCGTCACATAAGTTGGAACTCTGAAACGGAGTAAATTATTAATAAGCATAATCATATTCCAAAAGCAGTGTTGTAAATAGTGTGCGTCTTAGCTAAGATCATTATGGATCAGGATAAAATCTGAGCTCACCTTGACCATCATTTCGTTTCCAAACCAACATGGTAGAAAGATTTGAAACTGGAGAAGACACTGATAGAATAGTAACATCGCAAATTGTGCAGAAACTAACGAAATCTGTAAAAAGAAAAGTGGAATAACTTTTTAATTCAAACGCCTTTAGGAAGACTATAAATAATCATAAAGAAGATTCTAAAGCGGTCACTTACCACCGACATTTGAAATGCAGTCAAGCAGACGATGATTCCGCTCATGAGAAATTGAAAGAAGACAGAAAACCCGAACAAGTCTTCTATTTGCTGCACAAATCTGAAACAAAACAATTTGATAAATAAATCAGTGTTTAAAACCATCAGTAATCGGTTCTGAACATGGATAAACTATTCTGACCCTGGACCTATACAGTAAAAATATGTAAGGTCATTAATGGGCTTGTGTCCTGTGTCTTAATTTCTATAAAAGTGTACTATATATTGATAAAGTGGGTTACTAGAACCTCGAATGTTCAATTATTTTTTAATAACTCCTTATATGTTAAGAGATATTAAAGTTTGTCTCTTTAATTATTTAAGGGATTCAACGTTGTACCCATTCCAAGTGCATGTGACATCACAATCCTTGTGTAAGGTTACCAACCTTACAACTCATAAATCTCTGCTATATGAATATATATATCAAAATATCAAATATTATTTACAGCTATTTCAAGGAACAATAAAATTCCAATATTATGTCTGCTTTAGCAGAGTTAAATAAAATAAAAACTTATTATTCTTTGATTTGACTTGATTATTTCGACTACCAACAGCTACAAAACATTACCACAGCACTGACCTAACCTACTCAACAAATAACTGACGTTAAAATGCATTTCACGTCATACAAATATGGCCGACCATTTCTAGCGCTAAAACTACAATTCAAACTTTTAATTGCTATATCTCCGTCAATATTTAGATATTTAATAAAATAGACACGCCAATACACATTTATTAACATCAATTTCAATCAACAATTGAAAAATCGACCACTAAAAAATAAGGACACAAGCCCATTCTTAAATAAACATACTTAATAATGACACCGTAATGTTCAACGCAATCCTTCAATTTCTGATGATCTTCCAGAAAGTGAGATGCACCCAATTCCTTTAAAGAACTTGCTAAAACATCCAACTGTCCTCCAGCGACGATCATGAGGCTTGAGATGAATGTATCCATTGCAATGTTTAAGAAGCAGGCGTACGTAATTCCAACAACTTGATAAATGTACATTCCCTGATAAATTGGATACGGTGTGAAATCGAACCCGTACGAAGCTAGAAATGGCAGCCTTCTTGGCTCCGCGCTCAACAACGGTGTGATATAAATCATTATTAAGCTGACGAACGACGTATAGATGAACAAAGATGTGGTAGTTCTAGCAAGTTTCACACTGTCCTCCATCAATTTTAATTTCTCTGGTTGAATATTATCAGGACTTATATTTTGAAGAATTTCCAAAATTATTTTAATCCCATCACGATTTTTAACGATCTTGTAAATTTTTGGAAACATTGCAAGAAATGTCAATGATATAAAAGCTGATTCTGTAATTATATTCAAATCGCTGATGTTTAGAAAAAGATGCCAAAACATTCCCATAGTATAGATTACCATAAATGGAATAAATAGAACTAGGAAGTAGATGTTGTACAAGAAATACCGCCACGTCTTGTAGTGTACTGGAGGCCATAGTCCACAGATACGCCAAATTAGGAGATTCAATTTTACCGATAGAATCAGATCCATTTTTTGATTTAAACAAAATAATATCGTTTTAGGAATTATGTGAATATGACTGATTCAATTTTCGGTGAGATATGATTTATATAAAAGTTGTGAGGTTAATATTTAATTTTGAAAAATGTAGTTCAAATCTACGGCCGAAGTTTAGAATAACTCCATTCATTTAAAATCTCCAGAAGGCCCTTTCATGGATTAAAAAAATCTAAACAATAGATTAGGGATTAAAGAATTATAAATAAACAAATAATAGAATGGGACCTTTTTGGACTAAATGATATAGATGTAGATTTAAAGCAATTCCCATGCCTTGTGTTTGTAAATTTCTCAAACATTTTTATTCTATTGAGTATACATTTATCTTAGATTCATTATTATATAATGTAAAATACGATATTATACCTTCTCTTCCGATATCACTTCTCTCTTCCCTCAGGCTTGTAATACCTCATACAAAATAAGGGCGTCCGCAGACGGGGCGACTGGTTGCAAACCTTAGCCCCGAATCTGCCCGAACCGAATGTCATTACAACTGTGTTGTTAGTAAAAGAACGAACGTGTTTACGAGTGAGATAAAACACACGACACGAACGTAACTAAACTGATTTTAAACTGGTTTTGAACATATGTTCAGCGACTATATTTCTCGGTTGCAGGGGATTGCTGGTTTCATCAACAGAGATGTTTACGAATACTATTGAAAAATATGTAAATACATACATACAATCAAATATAACACAATAGAATCCCCTGTTTTGCAATTGTTAAAAATTCTATAGAGTCACGATACACGGCTCGACATGACTCTTGCTCGTTTTCGTTGAAAACTTCTCGGTTAGTTTGCAATCAGTCGACTCGTGTGCCTTTCCTCGTTTTTTATCTCACTCGCATACACGTTCGATCTCTCACTAACAACACAGTTGTAATCACATTCGCTTCGGTCAGATTAGGACTAAGGTTTGCAACCAGTCGAGTCATGTGCGGAGGGCCTAAACTGCACCGCTACCTAAAATATATTTTATTAAATTAGGCATATTATCAATTACTAAATTAGAGATCATACATAAATTACATCACAGAAATTTCATGGTTTCCTAACCCCACTTGTGACGTTACTCATTTGCAAGAAAAATATGATTTAGCATTCTCAAATTCATAATGCGTTTTCTAAACGTTAGACTAGTTTTCTTGTCCCTTTATCTTCTTGACTTATTTTACTAAATAGTACCTACATGATTTTTAAAATATCCGTTTAAGATATAGCGGCAACCTGATTATTACATCGTCACCTTTGACCCGCACAAAAATATTTTTTTCGAAGCCAAATAATAGCTTATTACTAACTTAATGATTGTCTATCTCCCTAAAAATCTAATACATTATTTAATTTTATGATTTTAAAAAATTAATGAAGCTGCAATGTATTTAGATGTGTTATTAAAATATATAAAGGTATATAACTATAGTGCTTAAATGTTTAATTATAAATCTCTCTAAATGATTCAAAATGTATGGTCTATGATTAGGAAATTGTTATGAAATCGTTTTATTATGTATTGTAATAAAGTAATCTAAATCTAAAAATAATCCATAGTAAAACATTTTAAATTTACTCTCAATAATGTTGTGAATATTCTTAACAGAGGGGGTTCAGTGTGACACTGGAAATATAAATGAATTTGGGGTGATACATTTTTACTGAAAATAAATAAGTTAAGATGAAAAATCTGCTTCAAAGTTGAAGTATTAAATATATAAATCAATATAAATTAAAAGGCTTATCTGGCAATAATTAACGTGTAATATTTTGTCGCCATCTGGATTCACGAAAAACAATCAATATCACTCACACCTGTGATTACGTCACTCGGCTAACTTTACGTCTGTCCTGTCACTTTGACACAAACCAAACAAACAAATGTCATACGTCATTTTCGTAAGTGTTATAATATTTAAAATAAATTAAAAGTGCAATTGCAATCCTTGAGTAGTAGACAATATTTCTTAAGTTCTTTAAAGAACAAGTTTTAATTTATTTATGTTGTGTTTTATATGTAGATCTTTCATATTTGACAGTTGTGGAGAGTGTCAATAACAATTTAATATGAAGCACCTAACCCCACAACAACGTGTTGAAGTTATTAAAACATTTTATTTAAATAAGTGTTCAATTGTAAATACACGAAGAAATTTACGTGATTTTTTTGGTGATCGTGTGCCAAGTAAGTCAACTATTCAGCGAATATTGAGTAATTTTGAAAATTTGCATACACTTGGAGATAAAGCAAAGTCTGGACGACAACGTAGTCAAAGTACTCCAGAAAATATTGAAGCAATTAGACGAAGTGTTTGTGAAAGTCCGAACATCTCCCATCGACGCCGTGCTAAACAATTGGGAATGTCTCCATCATGTTTGTTGAAAATTCTCAAAAAGGATGTGTTTCTTTATCCGTATAAACAAGAAGAAACCAAGACTGTTGGTGGCGAGAGTAACTGGAAACTCGCGAAAATTGTTAAAGAAGAAAGAGATGCCGACGTGAAAGGTGGGAACAAAGATGAAAGCAAACTAGATGAGTCGGAGGATACATTCTTAATGAAAGAGGATGACATAGTCAAAATTGAAAATGGCATCGAGAAATTCAATTCAGCTCAAGTATAGGATGAAGGCCTATTGGTAATTTAGATTATTCAGTTGCAAATTTTAAATATTTTCGTTGTTTTGTTAATTTGAAACTTTTATACATACCCAGTAAATATTTTGGAGTCACTTTGACATCATATTGAAGATGGAAGATGCGTATGCTTTTTCTGTCATGAAATAGTTCATTTACATTTCAGTTTCTCACAGTCGTTCATATGAAATGTCTATTTTATCGACTACAAATGGCGAAACCATTCCACCTGTCGGAATAAAAATAAAGATAAATACAATGCGAACTATAATTGAAGTGCAATAGTGATAGAAACGTAATAAAACAAGACACTTCACCAAATTGTTTACTGGGTACTGTCGCATTTCTAAAATATTTAAAAATAGATCTTCTGATAATGATAATTTCCTAAATACATACATTTAAGAGATAAATACATATTATTTTTCCGTTTTTAGAACAAGATACAACAAATAAGGATGATCTTATGCGGGATGAAGTTTCTGTTAAAATAGAAGACATCCTACAAACTGTTGCAGATGTTGAAGATGTTGCAGAAGCCCCAGCAACTGAAGAAAAACAACGAAGAGGCTCAGTCAAAGGAACAGATTAGAACATGCAAAGATTTTATTTCTAATTTTTTATATAAACGATTCCAATTTTATAGTAATGTACTATTTAGAATAGAATATTAATTATACAATATTGAACAACTATATTTTAATTTATTTAATACGTACAACTTATAACAAGATTTATCATGTCCTACAAAACATTAAACATGGATGTTACATTACAGTCAAGTACTTAGTACTAAAGCGGCTACTATTTATTTACTAATAATATTTATTTTAAAAGGTTAATCCTTGAAAAGAGTTTATAATCGTTAAAAAGTAGTATAATAGGTCACCAAACGTTGCATATTAGGTAAACGCAGGTAAACGTTACAGTTAACTTTTGTTATGTTTAGATGATCAAATATATACATTGTAATACATTGCTGCCATCTAAATTCACAAAAAACAATCAACACCACTCTCCACCAGAGATAATCACGAGTTAGTGATAACATTCTGTGATCTCTCTCTCTGCAACTCATTCTGTGTTTTCGGTGTACAACTCACCAACCTCATAGTGAACTGCAATGAACTTTCTATGAGTTCAATTTAGCAATTATCTCTGCAATTTAGCTGATAATATCCAAAACAATTTAAAGGTGCAATTATTACTTAATAATAATTTTTAAGTTAGCAATCTATAAAATAAAACCGTTTTTTAAAAAGTTATATCTATTATATAGGTAAGTACATTTATTTACATATTACAAACGAACCGGCGTCATTTATTTTAATTAATTTCGGTATCCATTTTGTTTATACTTATAAGTGCATAGCCTGTAACATTCCTTATCAAACAAATTCCTTTGATTAAAATTTTAATAATACACATGCATTATATACTTGCAGTGTATTTATATTTTATATATAATTAGTTAATATTTGTAAAATTGAAAAATAGATAATATACTCTGTAATAATTAATATGTGGAATGGTAAGAAATTCATGAACATTTCGTTATTTTTTTTTAAACATTTTAAAAGAAATGTAGTTTGTTGATTTCAATTGAAGCCTATTTTTTTTTATTGATTTCTAGTACATCTAGTGCAATTTTTTGCACATGCTCTACAACTGTCACAGTTTCATTTAATTTACATTTTGTAGATAATAACAAGAACAAAACTAATTCGTTTTTATTATTTTACTGGACGCTTATGGAGTTCCATTAACAAATCGTATTAAATAGTAATTTAGACAAAAAAAGAAATAATTTAACAAATTCCTAACCAACAAAGAATCACACCAGAGTTAAAGCACTTATTTTAACCTTGTTTAAGTGTTAACTTGTGAAATATTAAGAAATTAAATTAATCATATTATATATAATAATTTATATTCATATTGAGAATTTATTATTATAAATAAAGGATATTACGAACGAACGGCACATGATATAAGCTGAAACTTGCAATTAAGGTTAACCTTAAATTAAAACTGAAATCAGTGCGACTCACTGATACTTAATTTTTGGTATTTAGGTAACAATTTTATATTCTGCAGGTATGACTAATCGACGTAATATGTCTGGAAGTCGTGATATGGGCCGCGGTTATGGTCGTGGTGACTATGACCGATCCCATGGATATGGACCATCCATAAACCCTTGGCAAACAGGGACTACCCCGGGTGCACGAGGCAGTTATAATGGTGACATGGGCGGCCCTATGGGTTCATTGATGTCTGGATCAAATCTAGGAAATTTTGGTTCCCAAATGAACAACACTAGTGACAACTGGGCTTTGGCGAATAATATAATCAACTTATTAAGAAATAATAACTCCCAGCAAGTTCCATCACTGCTGGATTTAGCCCCACAACCGCTGCTGAATAACAGAATGATGGGCCCTGGACCTACAATGAATAGATTTGATGACAGAAATTCGAGACGCATGCAGCCATATAAGGTACCTTCATAAAAGAATTAATGTACGTTAATTATTACCGTATCTAAACGTTGGTTTTCATAAAACCAACTGACATGAAAGTTTTGTTTTATTAACTTAAACATTCAGTATTTTAGTTGGCAATTATTCTTGCTCTGTAGAATTCTAGCAAGACTGTTAACCTACGTATATATCTCTAAATATATTTAAAGATATATATAGACTTCTGAATTTTACTGAAATTTTATAATAAGATGTATTTAGTCCTATTATAATAATTCATAAATGGTATGGGGTATTAGTTTATGGTCTGTATATGCTGTTCCGAAATTTTCTTCGATAAGTTTAGCACATATCAACATGTGAGTGGATCTTCATTATTTGTCTGCTAATTCAATTATAATTGAATGCAAAGTATATACCATGTGCGTCTTCTTATATCAAAAAGCACAGTCCAACACCACTTCAAGATTTTCGACCTGAAAATAGTGGTCTACAATTCTGAAGTTCTAGAAGTTACAGTTTCTTACAAAATTATTTATTATTTTGTAAACGTTGTAATTCTTTTGGAACAGGAGTACTTCATATTCATCCACCCTTCTCAAAAATACCTTATCATATTTATTACCCAATTCTTCTTACCAATTATTAATTTTGATTCTAAAATCAATTTTTTTCGACCATTTTTGGTCATTTTTGTTTGACTTTTAATTAGATGAATCGTGGAAATCTGTCTTCAAATAGAAATCGTCCCCAAGATCAAGGCAATCGCAATAATGCTAGTCCAAATAAACCTAGGCACGATAATCGCAATAAAAATCAGACCCCTGTGGGTAAAAATACCCCTAAGGTGGGTTCAGCGAAAAAAAAAGCTGTACCAAATCCTCAAGAGAAGAAAGCTGTTACTGAAGGCGTTAAAAGGTAAGAAATTCTTATGTATATCACTTAAAACCTATTATCCTGCTTCATACAGTGATTGTTGGTAACGACAACACGTACCCGATATCGCAGATCTACTTGATCAATGTTTCTTTTCTTTGCCCTCTGGTTTCATCATGAAGTCGCTGAACACCACATGAAATCAATTCTTTTTTACATTGTGATTGCCAATTCAACCAAAACTATTTTATAGTTTTCATTTTTTATGAATGACTTCAACTAAACCAAGAATGGATATATTTACATTTTTTCCGATATTTTATTCACAGCATTATAGTGAACCTCTTTTTTTTAATAAAATTAAATTGGTTATTTAGCTATTATCTAAACATATTTTAATTTTTTAAATGAGTCTAAATGAAATACTTAAATTAGGGAAGATTCGGAAACTGAAGGAGCGGAAAAGAAGCGCGACTGGAAGGATGAAAAGAAAAACGAAGCTGGTGAAGAAAATGAAGCCACGCTAGTGAAAACTCCAAAAAATAACAAGAAACAAAATAAAGTATCACGTTATGCTGGGATCAACTCAGATTACTTACATTGTCACATTTGTAAGAAGAATATGTGGGATGGTATCTCTTTCGAAAATCATTTGAAAGGTACAAATATACGATATTATAAATATTACAATTTGAGATATGCGGGTTCAAAGTATATGAAGTGTGATTTGTTAATTGTTTAATAATTTTTAGGCCGCGCCCATATTTTAATGACAGAGGGAGTTATCGAGGGTTATCGCATCAAATGCGATCTAATCCGTCAGGAATGCAAGCTTATAGAAAAAGCTAAGGAGATTGAGTTTAAACGTCTGAAGTGGTCAGGAAGTAAAGTTAACACACACCAAGAATATTGCACAATGTGCGATCTTCACTTTATTGGCCAATTATCGTTACATCGCAGATCAGAGGGACATCAAAAGTTGAAGAAATTTTTGCACCCTAAATGTTTAGATTGTAACAAAGAATTTCCAACCCGGGCGGAATGGGATGAACATCTTTTGTCCATCGCTCACTTAAAGAAAGCATCCGAAAAGGGAAAAGCTACTGGCAAGGGATTCAAGAAACGTCAAGGTATTTTGCAAAGTATTAAATATAGAAGCAATATAAACATGCAAATTTTACATTAAAATTTTTTTTTAGTTGATTTTAAGCTTCGAACGGAAGCCGAAGAATTGGAGGATATAATGCAAGCAGAAGCAGAAATGAAGGTTGATAAAGCTGCGGAATCGAAAGCTGAAAATAATGAACTGACGAAACAGGAAGGTGCAACTGAAGAAAAACCATCAGATGAAGGATTAAATACTTCAGATATTGCAGACCCTCTAATCAAACAAGAGGTCGTAGCAGAAGAGATAAAGAATGAAGATGGTGTAATCATCGAGTTCTCTGAAGATTTAGACTTATCGGGTGATATTAAAACCCGGCTTCCTAAATATAGTTCAAACGTATCCGTCGGAGTGGGATTTATTTCGGAATTGAAATGCTTTGAATGCAAATTGTGCTCTCGGTATTTTGAAACTGAAAATGCAGCGAAGGTTCATTCCAGAGCTCCTGTACATCACAAAACCTTTGTTAAAATGTTAATTGGTAAATCATACGAATTAAAAGCTGTGAGTATTATTTTAAAAATTAGTCATTAAACATATGTTCTAATTGAGCTAAAAATAAATATTATATTTTATAGTTAGCAAAAAAACACGCTCTGACTGAGGAAACCAGGACTGATGACGAGGGCAACTGGAAACGCAGGAAGATTGTTAAAGATGAAGGTGATTGCGAAGGAGATGCCGATGCTGATGTTGAAAATAAAGATGAAAGCAAACTAGATGAATTGGAAGAAGCATTTCTGTTAAGTGAGGATGATACTGCAAAAACCGAAAATGGCACTGAGAAATACGACCCAGCCCAAATATTGGATGAGGAAGAGAAACCAAATGGTAAGGTTGTAGTGACAACTGTGGTGGGTCATGCATATTAATTTAACTTAATGCGTTATATGGCTAGCGATTTCCAATTGTTATGGTTTTTACATCTACTATTGCATTTCTGAAAGTGATAATTAAATATGTCGTAAATATAGTAAATAATTTATAGATTTTAAGGGTTAAATACACATTATTTTTTCATTTTTAGACCAAGATACAAATAAGGACGACCTTATATGGGATGAAGTTTCTGGTAAAATAGATGACATCCTACAAACTGTTTCAGATGTTGAAGAAGTTGCTGAAGCCCCAGCAGCTGAAGAAATAACTAATAAAATAGATCTTCCTCAGGCCCAGGTGTTAGTGACTGATATTAATGAACAAAAACCAGCAACAACTCCTAGTAAAACAACTTCATCTCCAGCCATACACCTTCAACCCCGTAGAGGAGGTCGAGCTGGCCGAGCAAAATGTTCAGGAAGAGGAAGATATTAAAGCATTTGATAATTATCTTATTTCTAATTTTTAATATAAAGGATTCCAATTTTGTAGTTATATACTATCTAGCCCTATATTAATTGTACATTATTGATGATCAATTATATTTCAATTTATTTAATTTGTACAATCTATAACAAATATCATTTTATTACCAGATGAAACATGTACATGAGACAATTTTGAATAAAAATATGAAACATGTAATAGTTTTTTTATATTTAAATATTATGACCTGGGAACTGGAAAGAGCATAACCAAGTAGGCATAGAGTTCAAATCTTTTATTATTTCAAATTACTAGAAACATAATTATGTTGTTGCGTGATCAAGTTAAAAACAAATATTTACAACAAGTCGTTTTGATGTAACGTTAAATATTGGAGTTCGAACGACATCTGTTATCTTTTGCAAACACTCAAGCTAATGTGCTAAGAGGTATTTCTGTCATTCTCATTTATTTTGAGGTTATAGTTCATAACATTAAAATTATATTTAAAAAGATGTTAAATATAAGAAACTTTAACTCTTTTAAAGCCGGATTTTCGGCAATAAACAGATTACAAATATGTACATTAACGAAACTAAATCAAACTACTTCACAAAATCTTCAACATAACCATCAAATACAAATACGTTCATCTTCAAATAAATCAACAGATTTATTAGAAAAAGTATATCATGGAGTCCTAACACCACAAATAAGGGCTGTTAAAGTGTTTTCACTAACAACTAGTATAGCTGGAATAATTGCACAACCTGTATTAATAAAGCAAGCCGCAAATTTAGGGGGTATGCCAATTGTTGTTGCGATGTGTGGATTTATTGGTTTTTTCACTTTCGTCACACCACTATTACTACATATTATAACAAAAAAATATGTAACAACTATTGAGTATGATAAAACATTAGACAAATATATTGCTTCTACAATTACTTTCTTTTTAACTAAGAAAAAGGTAAGTTGCAGTTATATTCAAATTATTTCTTATTAACATTGTTACTAACTATAAACTTTTACTTGCAGACTGAATTTAAAGGTGGTGATGTTATTGTACCCGATGTTCCTGGTATGTTTACTACATTTCACGTAGGGAAAACTGCTCTTTTTGTTGACCCTAGACTCTTTGAAGATCCTGGTCATTATGCTAAAATAATGGGATATGATAAACCAATGGACTTTAAACTGAACTTAAAAAATACATCTCAAGACGTTAAAAATATAAAACCAGAAGGCCCTAAATAAATATAAATAATTATAAGTTTAAATTATATTTAGTCGATATTATTAATAAAATAATTTAAAACAGTTATGTCTTATATTTGCCTACATTTGTATGTAATTTAATGCATATATTCTGTTAATATTTTAAAGAACTGAATGTTCAAATAATGCTCAAACAACAAAAATTTCACATAGAGTCAATAGAGAACGTAACTATATAAGTTTTAATAAACATGTAAACTTTATCGACGTAGTTATTATTATACTAACATATGTAAAAGTTATACATTTTAGAACATGAGATCAACTTTGAAAGTCACATAAATTTAAAAGTAAGCTTCAATAATAGAAATACATTTCTGTTAACATCCTGTTAAATTCAGCCTTACTATAAATAACACGAAGCCTCTGTAAGGTGGTATATAGAAAGTGGTACATAATTAATTATTTGCATATTTATCCTTCATGGTTCAACAATTATTAATTTTAATACACTGTTATAGATCTCTTTATTTTTTAACAATAAACTGAATCGAAAATTGAATGCTCTTTAACAGTGGCGGGATTAGCTTTTTTGGGCCATCGTTTTGGATTAAATATTACTAGGTTTCCTTAAGTAAAATATTACATGAATGTAAGATAACATTTGTGTTTTGCAATTTTGTGATTTAAACACAGTAGAATTTAAAAATTTCCATCGTCGATTTCATGTACAAAATACAATATTTCGTTGTTCGAGATACCTTGCATCCAGTTCGGAAAAATATAATTTCTTTTTTGTATATGTTTTTAGTAAAATTATATAATAAATAACTAATTAAAAAAATGGTAACCTTTGCTCTTATTTTGAGTGTGCTATTTATTTTTATAAATAAATTTATTATCTCACTTATTCAAAGATAACAACAGCTTCAAAACAAATTAAATGTAAAGGATTGGGCATTTTATTAATTTAAATAACTAAACCAATTAGGGCTATTTCGCAATTATATAGCGATGTGCACACAGTAAAGAATTCCAAATCATATATTTATTAAAATATATTTTTTTTCATGAAAGAGTTTGCTTACAGCAGTTTCGGTTTCGTTAAGTCGTTTATATGAAATGTCATTGTTTTGTTTTGCTGCAAATATTCACTTAAATGTGGTATTTCACCAAATTGTTTACTGGGTATAAAAAAAATGTAAAAAGTGGGAAATATAAGTTCTATATCTTGGAGCGGACTTAAAAAACCTAATTTAGGAAATATGCTTTTAGAAAAATCGCTTAAAGTCAAGGGGTACCATTAAAAAGTTACAAATAGGACTTAACTGGAGGTCCCGTTTGTTCTAAAGCACATGCAGCAACGCAGAACAAAAAACAATAAGAAAGTAATTTAATTTTTGGCATGCAAAATGTGTTGTATAGAAACACTAATAAATATTGCGGAACAGAGATAGAAATTGTAAAAATAAACCATGAAGACATGGTACTTATTCTTTTAAGCTGCACTTTTAATTGTTAAAATTAGATAGTTCATTTGAACAATATATCTTTGTATAAATTGTATTTTACATGATGTAGAAAACAAATTAATTAGCACAAATGAATTTTTTTTCGTAACTGCTTGAATGTAAAGATTACATCTAAAATTGTTAATCTACAGAAATATATTTTACAGCTATCATATTAAAGTCCGTCGTCGATGGAGAATCACGAGACAGACTGAAAATATTCAATTATTTTAATTACCATTTTTGTAAATTTTGTAAAAAGAAAATGGCGAGCAGAACACCCGCAGAAAATCAACTCAACAATTTTAAGGCAGCTCAGGTAAAATTTATGTTTTATTAAAAATCATATTCGTTTAGATTTCGTTATGTAACAAGTATTGGGGTAATTGCGCAGTTTTGTATATTTTACATAAAAAGTAAAAATAAAAAGTATTTGATTTATAGTAATTCTTTTCTTTATTAATGTAATTTATTTTGTATATATAATATAGGATAAAATTGATTTTTCTAAAACTTATATATGTAATATTTATGTTTTAATAAAAATACATTTTTTAAGAAACCATAAAATATTGCAAATATAAGGTTAAACTATGCATATATATGACAAATTTCTGAAAAAAAAAAAAATTTTTAATTGAAAAGTTTGCGGAGTTAAAGTACACTAGTTCTCATCATAATAATATTCATATATTTTTATCAAAAAGTGGTAAAGTTTATCTCTTGATAAAAATGATAAGCAGTTATAATCATAAAATTCTATATTTGTCGGTTCTATAGGGCAGAAGATATTTTTGTAGTAAATATTATTTTAAAGATATTATGTAAAAAACTTACGAATATTTTGAGTGTACGAAACTTTTTATGTAAAATGTTATCTTGAAAAACTCTAAAACTACATAATTTCTTTTTAACGATACTACCTGCTAAAGGCAAAACTCTAGCTCAAGTTCTGTTTAACGTAATATATTTTACCTAACGTTACGTTTTATTATTTACCGAATTTTAACATGTTCTGTTACATATCATTAAATAAATGCAAAAGGCATTAAAAATCTTTTATGAATATATTTAAATATAATAACATATAGTTAACATTATTTAATCTTGCATAAGAAACTTTAATAACGTCAGAAAATATAAATTTATGTCTCCAGATGAGTTTTTAAATTTTTTTTTAAAAACGGATAACTTCAATGACATAATTTCAGGGATCTCCTGATGTCGTAACAACCGCAGGAGGTGCTCCAATTGGAGAACGATCAGCAATCCTAACAGCAGGGCTAAGGGGGCCTGTACTCCTGCAAGATGTCAACTTCCTCGATGAAATTTCCCACTTCACTCGTGAGCGTATCCCAGAACGAGTAGTCCACGCAAAAGGAGCAGGAGCCTTCGGATATTTCGAAGTAACTCATGACATTACCAAATATTGCGCTGCTAAAATTTTCGAATCTATTGGAAAGAGGACACCAACCGCTGCCCGATTCTCTACAGTCGGTGGAGAGAGCGGATCTGCAGATACCGTTCGAGATCCCCGTGGATTTGCTATTAAATTCTACACCGATGAAGGAATTTGGGATTTGGCTGGCAACAATACTCCAATTTTCTTCATTCGTGATGCTATGTTGTTCCCTAGTTTCATCCACACACAGAAACGTAATCCTGTAACTCATCTGAAGGACCCAGACATGTTTTGGGACTTTATTACCCTTCGCCCTGAAACTACTCATCAAACAGTGCTTTTGTTTACCGATCGCGGCATCCCCGATGGGTACAGACATATGAACGGATACGGATCTCACACCTACAAGATGATCAACGCCAATGGCGTCGCACATTTTGTAAAATACCATTTCAAAACAGAGCAAGGCATTCGTAATCTTCCCGTAGATCGCGCTGCTCAACTTTCTGAATCTGATCCAGATTATTCCATCCGGGATTTGTTCAACGCGATCGCAGAAGGAAAATATCCAAGCTGGACCTTGAATATTCAAGTAATGACCATCGAACAATCGGAAAAAGTCAAGTTCAATCCATTTGACATGACTAAGATTTGGCCACAAGGCGATTTCCCACTAATCCCTGTCGGAAAACTAGTATTAGATCGTAATCCCGTTAATTATTTCGCTGAAGTTGAACAATTAGCATTCAGTCCCGCTCATTTACCACCAGGATTGGAAGCAAGTCCCGATAAAATGTTACAGGGACGTCTTCTTGCTTATGACGATACTCATCGTCATCGGTTAGGAGCTAATTTCTTGCAAATTCCTGTTAATTGTCCGTTTAGAGCCCCGAAAAACTACCAACGGGATGGGCCTATGAATACCACTGACAACCAAGCTGGCGCGCCAAATTACTACCCTAATTCTTTCAGCGGGCCACAAGACTGCCCAAGAGCTGCTACCCTGGTATCCAAGCCGTTTATTAATGCAGTGGTCGACCGTTATCCTGGGGAGGATGGTGACGAATTCTCACAAAGCGCTGTTTTCTGGTCGAAGGTTCTTGATGATGGGGAACGTCAACGACTCGTCGATAATATTATTGCTCACTTAAAGAATGCCTCCGATTTTATTCAAGTACGAGCTGTGAAGAACTTCTCCCAAGTAAATGCCGATTTTGGTAGACGAATTTCAGAAGGACTTAAAGCTAAGAACCCTAATGCAAAACTTTAATTGGCAAAGAATTATAAACATCAGATTATGTTTGTATAATTTAATTTTAATGTACATATGGGGTAACACACGGGGATTATGATTTTTGGTTTTTTATATATATTTTTTTACATAATAAAAGTGCAACTTTATATTTAAAAACGATGTTTTAGTTTTTTATTTAGTAGAGATATATAATATTGCTTTAATAGCGTGCAAGTGCGTTGTATTTCCACATGATCAACAATCAATTATTGCGAAATAAAATTTCATGGTTTAACAATTAATCTCAATGTATTTATCAGAAAGTTTATGAAGCCTTGATATTATTTTCAATTTATGAAATTATATTCAAACATTTTCCCACTAATCAAAGTATATGTTTTAAGATGAATAAATTGCATTTATGTAATCTTCGACGACGTCTTCTTGCTTATGACGATACTCATCGTCATCGGTTAGGAGCTAATTTCTTGCAAATTCCTGTTAATTGTCCGTTTAGAGCCCCGAAAAACTACCAACGGGATGGGCCTATGAATACCACTGACAACCAAGCTGGCGCGCCAAATTACTACCCTAATTCTTTCAGCGGGCCACAAGACTGCCCAAGAGCTGCTACCCTGGTATCCAAGCCGTTTATTAATGCAGTGGTCGACCGTTATCCTGGGGAGGATGGTGACGAATTCTCACAAAGCGCTGTTTTCTGGTCGAAGGTTCTTGATGATGGGGAACGTCAACGACTCGTCGATAATATTATTGCTCACTTAAAGAATGCCTCCGATTTTATTCAAGTACGAGCTGTGAAGAACTTCTCCCAAGTAAATGCCGATTTTGGTAGACGAATTTCAGAAGGACTTAAAGCTAAGAACCCTAATGCAAAACTTTAATTGGCAAAGAATTATAAACATCAGATTATGTTTGTATAATTTAATTTTAATGTACATATGGGGTAACACACGGGGATTATGATTTTTGGTTTTTTATATATATTTTTTTACATAATAAAAGTGCAACTTTATATTTAAAAACGATGTTTTAGTTTTTTATTTAGTAGAGATATATAATATTGCTTTAATAGCGTGCAAGTGCGTTGTATTTCCACATGATCAACAATCAATTATTGCGAAATAAAATTTCATGGTTTAACAATTAATCTCAATGTATTTATCAGAAAGTTTATGAAGCCTTGATATTATTTTCAATTTATGAAATTATATTCAAACATTTTCCCACTAATCAAAGTATATGTTTTAAGATGAATAAATTGCATTTATGTAATATATATATTTTTCATTTAGTATTTTTGGTTTAACTTACAACTTCTTAAACCTTTTCATTCGCTTGAATTCGGATGTGTTCGATATATGCCAAGCTATATATTCAACATGAGAGACAGAGAATACTGATTCAGTAAAATATAAAATCAACAGAAAATATATTTATAATATTAGTCTGTCGTCGTTGGAGAATCACGAGATAGGCTCTTATTTATTTATATTAATATAATTCTGTTATTTTCTTGTAAAATAAGAACAATCAACATGTCAGGACGTACACCCTCTGATAATCAGTTGAACGACTACAAGAAGTCAGTACAGGTCAGTACAGAATTTTGTAAATTTATTTGCGTTTTTTCAATCATATAACTTTATGAGGTTTTTGAATAAAAGTCATAATTTTTATGGTAATTGAGTTCAAAGTTCCAGACTTACGTAAATGTTCTAGCAAATTGTAAGCATGACTTTTATATTTTAAATTTATGTATATTATATTGCACATCGTCTTATAGTACATCACGAACTTCTAAATATGTTTGTTCTTTTTGTTACTAAATCATGGTGGTTTAAATATGTTTTTGAAAATAAGTCATAAAAATTACGGAATGAACCTATTACTCTCAACACTTTTGCAATTTCTAATTACCCGCTAAACAGAAAACGTTAATGTTACATAAAGTATTTTACGTAAAAAATATACGGATATACTTTTAAAAATTGGCGAAGATTGATAATCATTTTGAAACTGTTTAAGCTCAACCTACTAACATAAAAATACTCTAAATATTATGGCGTTCTTTATTCATAAAAACATAATGCCCTTGTTTTGCACTTCTTTTTAATCTGCCCCGGTACACAGGAAGTTATTTTATTATCAATAAAACACAAAAATAATTTTATGTAAAATACTAATTTAAAATTAAAAGTGCAAAACGAGTGCGACATTTTTCTTGGAATCTTTATTATAATACTCGTATACATGATTGCTATCGACCTGCCAGTTACGTGCAAATTCGCTACTGACGTCCTTGACGTTCTTTTAAAATGAAAATTATAATTTTAAATTGTGTTATTTCTTTGTTAGACTTGCATACTTTACTTAACAAGTAATATGACGTCACGAAAAGTAATTAAAAAATAACTTAACCTCTGAAGTTCCGGTAGATAGATAACTGTATCAATGCAATTCTATAGAATTTAAAGCTATATAAAAACTTTGACAGTATTTAAAAGTAAAATGCAATAACCTAGTAGTCATCTCCAGTTGACGCATATGGCAATACTTCCGGATTAAAAAATGAAGCATATTAGTTAAATTAACACTACTTATTTTAATTGAATTATGCATTTGACAATTATCATTTCGCTATTGCATGACTAGTAATTTTACAAAGTATTACTTGATCGAATCAATATGTACATTAAAATGTTTCTGTGTTATTTTATTCGTCCAGTATTTTTCCTATAATTTTCACACGGTCAAGGACACCTTTGTGTCGCACTCACACTATTTACCTGGAATAGAACATCGCATGTTTTCCTAATTAAGTATTCATTATTTGTAATGGTATCTCCTGTACTAGTACGTTCAATATTCATTTTCCGAGTTTTTATCGATTGTAAAGAAGTAACATGTCAATTTTAACATACACCAATATTTTACGTAAAAGCAATGGATTTTTTTATATATTTGGTTTCTAGGGTTGTGCGGTTACTACATATGGAGGTATATAAGAATATATATTAACTAATTACCATCGTTATAGGGTGTTATACAATATTATAAGTATGTGTTTTGTGTTATGTATATATGCGTGTATAAGAATATTGTGTGTTTAAAACAGTGTGTGACATGTAAACCTATTAGCCCAAGCATTATCTAATATTTTGCATTTTGATTATTTCGCGTTTGCATTAAAGTAACTGTGAATACTACTAGTAGTAGGTAAATACTTGTTTCAACATATTTTATGTTTCACTCACTCTTGCAATGAAACAAAAAAAACATACAACAAACATATATGAGTTATAATTATTAATATTTTAATATTTTGAACTTTATATTTATGTACAAACTATACAAGAAGTACGTGGTAAGTTTCAGTTTGCCATCCATTGTTTTTATAACGGTTATTATCTTGTCCTACTTATACAATCATATAAGTACACACATTGAGTACCTGCTTTCTATTTAGCCGGTGGGTATATGAATTGACGATGAAAAAGAACAAGAGAAAATAACGTCACATATATGAATTATATAGCTCTTACTGTTAAAATTAGCTACATCTACTTTTAGCCTACTACTTAATTTCTACTTTTTTAGAGGTTTGTAATAATGATTGGTGGGGTATACAAAAAATACAGTTGTTAATAATTCATATTTTAAGTTGATGACATGAGATTATAAATATTGTATTGTTTGTGAACTGAAACAAACTTTGTATCAATCTGCGTGTATAGATATTTCAAGATCATGTTCTGGGCGTCATGTTTAGATGATTATGTTAATTATTTTATAATTTATCTTAATTAGATAATCATTATTTTTAAATATAGATAATACTTAATTTTACTAAAAAATAACAAGTGACTTGCTTATTATTTAAATGATAACCGATACTAATATTAAATGATTTCTTCTTCTTGTTTTTCAATCAAAATTTATATTTGAATATATGAGTATATCGCTCTTGTTTAATAGACAATCTATTAATAATAACTAGGTTTTTGGATATTGCCTTATAGCCCTTTGTACTAGTTTGTGCATGATGTTCCTCTTGTTTGTTTAGAAGCATGTCTCAAGGTCTTCACGTATATTTATGTTTGTGTTGTGATTTTAAAATATACAACAAATATTCATGAGGTAACAGACAATAATACAAATAATAACCACAATATTTTGATTGTTCTAGACTAAAATATTAACAATTAAATATATCATTCAATAAATAGCAGTAATTTTGTCATCCTTACAACAAACTCATAGAGATAAAAGTGATTACACTTTGAATGACTTGTGCGAATATGTTTTACCCTGTCACTTATTGTAATTGTAGATATATTTTCAACATATTAATCTCTAAAAAAATGCAACGAAACTTACACTTTATTAAAACCTAACCTAAAAAAATGATTTTATCTTTATTATTAATCAAAATTGTGGTTTTATCCTTTTTCATTATCATCTATACACTTTAAACACTTATATTTTATGAACAGCGCAATATCCAGATGATATACAAAGTATTTAGCTAGTATACTGTAACTAGTCAATGAGTTTTAAATAATTTAGTTAGACAAATGAAGTGTTTTATATGTATGTATATCGATACGACATTTGCAAACATATTAACACGCTATCTGTGGTAAACTGACTGATAGTTGTTTTATAAAAATCTTTGTGCTTTTGAATCTACTCATATTCTTTAACAAATAAACGTTTAATATCGAAGTGTTTATAATGTTAGTTGCTAATTGCAATAATACAACTGATAAGATAACACACGCAGTGGATGATTGTTGTAGTTCGATTGGTTTGTTTTGATTACTGCTTTTAATTATAATCTTTATATCACCGGTTCTTAACCGATGCTCCGCGAAATATTAAATTGTATTTTTTACATTCAGAATATTATAATAAATGACTAATATGACTGTTAGTTCCGCATTGAGAAATCAATTAGTAATATAGTTATAAATAATTACAAAGACAAATAATTTATTAAGTATTATACTTAGTAAGTTATTAGTAATACTTTGTCACGGTTGGCTATAAAACACTGCCTTGTAATTTCGCAATCCAATTAGATAATAAATGCGAATAATTCTCATATGATCGTGTAAACGACAGATGCAAACATGACCAAGCGTTTACTTATCTCTTATAACCATGGGTGGACAAGGAGTAACCATAGATTAATGCTTCCAGGAAGCATTCTTTTATTATTCTTATATTTTGATGTAGATGTTGTGTCAAAAGATACCTACCAAACTCTGTTGTGTATGTTCAGGTTTATTTAACATTAAATAATTATCTTTTACGTACGTTTTGTAAATAGAGATTATTGTATTAATAATATCATAAAACCATAATTATTGGCTTAATAAGAAACACAAGACATTTTTTGAATTATTGTAGTTATAGAACGGTCATTTTGTGTCTTTAGAATCATAAAAACAAATAATTTTGTACAAAATTGAAATCGTTTTAGATAAAATATTTATATAAACTATTCCAATAAATTATTTAAGATGGAACTTAGAATATATGGTATTCATCTCAACTTGATTTATTTAAATCCACCACTGATTGTAACCAGCATACTCGTATGTTTGTTTCAATTATAGCAATTTGATAAAATGTAAAAATATAGAGATAGAACGGTATACGTATTGACTTTCCACACACTGTGACTTGTTTTCTAGTGATTTTGTTTTAGTTTACATTTTTAAAGGTCAAAAGTTCATCAACCGGTTGTTACGTATTCATATATTTTATTCACTATTTAATGCGTCGTAAAATTATATTTGTTTTTTATTTGTATTGTGTATTTCTATTTTTATCGGATTATTTAATTAGGATGTAAATCGAGTCTCGGTCAATTCGAATATGTTTAATAGTTTTAACAATAAGAAATAAATTCTACAAATAGACAATAAGTACAATACATATACATATTAATGTATATTTTTTATGAACATAAATTACAAAATTACATTAATATTAAATAAATCATTTAGGTAGTTGTGAATTTTATGTTCTTAATGACAAAATGATTTAGAATGACATTTAATGACTCCTTTCATAAGTATATATGTTTAGCTACATAGATAGGCGCATGTATAGAGACGCAGTTTCTCCTTTAGAATACAAATTTACACTCGATAGAATACAATCTGAAATCTTCTGTAAAGGTCATCACTTACAGATTGCATAAATTTATACATTGCTATTTCCTACTTCTTTATTTTTTTGCGGACGCTCATGACTGCTGACTTACATTAAGAATGGTCTGTTTATCCAGCAGCTTTTATAGTTTCTAAGGTCGTTCAGTCGTTTATCAACTTGGGTCATTGAACTGTCAACGACAAAGCATTTCTAACATGTTATGTTTTATTAAGAAAAAAAGTAACGGATGATATTGATTTTTAAAATATGAAATCATTTATTACTTGCAGAGCTATGTAATACATATTGTGAAACATATTATTTTAATACTTCTAGTAAAATTATTTTAATCCAGCAAATATAAGCGATTTTTTTGAAATTATCGAATGTTAATATGGTTCTGACAAAAATACCGAAGATAAATCATTCTAGATAAAAATTCAAACGATTAAAATATGTATTTGATGTATTTAAGTACATTCTGAACCTGTGCAGGTGATATAAATAACCGAAAAAGTATTTCAGCGTTGTAGGAAGTGCGGAGTTTAAAGTAAAACAAACATAGAGTACAAAATTTATTTCATGCATCGATAGTAATATTTATTTTATTGGATATCCCACTTTTGTCGATTTCAATTCATTCTATAAGCAGAGAATGCCGGATTAAAGGGATTTTACTGTATATTTCATCAATTATTTAATTTAATATTTTTTGTCAAACGTTGTTTTATTAATTATTCTTACTATGTCATTAAATAAATGCAAAAGATACTCAAAATCTTTTACTAATACTTCAATTTAATATGTACCATTATATAATCTTGCAAACAAGGTATTATTTATGTCGTATTTTTATATATATATATATATTCTTTTTTTTTAAAGTCGCAATACTATTATTATTTAAAAATTAATACTACTAGTAAATACGCTGATAGAATTATGTAATTTCAGAAAAAATGTAATATTAATTTGGTGTTGAATAAGTTAAATAACAAAATATGGCGTTGTTTGTTTTGCGTGGTTAACATAAGTATGTGTGTTCTCAATTAGTTCAGATGTTATATACAACTTACATAACACATATTATCTCTGTTTAGTGATAAGATACTAATGATAAAAACATTATAACATCAATTAAATAAAAATGACGTTCATAAGTATTATTTAATGTTAATATAAAATCACCAGATAACTTCGCCGTCAGCTTGATTCCAAAACATACACAGACGTTCTTATTACTTTAAAAAACACCGGTAAGTGGGACCACGGTGCCGGCCGGTTGGAATCTAGCCGAGGTCTTAGCTAGTGTACGTTTCTTGCATTTAAAACAAGTTCTTTTAAAACCACTTGCTGTTGAAGTATGTATCCATACTAATCCAAGTAAGATGAAACGTTATTATAAAACTAAAAATTAATAAAACATTATTCTTATGATATAGTACTATTTGCAATTAATGTATCTTGTAATTTAAAATAACAAAAGTTCCGTTGTACGTTATAGTAGCAAATTTCTATATTGGTCGCTTTTCAATGGGCTTGTGTCCTATGTCTTAATTTCTATAAAAGTGTACTATATATTGATAAAGTGGGTTACTAGAACCTCAAATGTTCAATTATTTTTTAATAACTCCTTATATGTTAGGAGATATTAACAATAAAAAAAGTCACTTTGTCTCTTTAATTATTAAAGGGATTCAACGTTGTACACATTCCAAATGCATGTGACATCATAATCCTTGTGTAAGGTTACCAACCTTGCAGATCATAAATCTCTGCTATATGTATTTATATATCAAAATATCAAATATTATTTACAGCTATTTCTAGGAACAATCAAATTTCAATAATATGTCTGCCTTAGCAGGGTTAAATAAAATAAAAACTTATTATTCTTTGATTTGACTTGATTATTTCGACTACCAACAGCTACAAAACATTACCACAGCACTGACATACTCAACAAATAACTGACGTTAAAATGCATTTCACGTCATACAAATATGGCCGACCATTTCTAGCGCTAAAACTACAATTCAAACTTTTAATTGCTATATCTCCGTCAATATTTAGATATTTAATAAAATAGACACGCCAATACACAGTTATTAACATCAATTTCAATCAACAATTGAAAAATCGACCACTAAAAAATGAGGACACAAGCCCATTAGAATAACGCTGTTGCTTTAATTATTGTATCTGTTTAGAATATCTATATAAATTAATTGCGTATTTTAAATATTATATTTTTAATAATGATATCATCTGATATTCAAACCAATAATTGTATACATATATTTAAATATATAGCGGATAAAGAGAGATAGATATATGTTATATGTACACATAAGATAACAAAAAGGCTAAATTGAACTCTGTATAGTTTGACGATGATAAACAAAAAAAAATTAACGAATTCTCTGCATTTATTTTAATTTGACCTTCAAGTAACCTTGGTTTAATAAACATGTTTACATTTTTAAACCGACTTATTTAGTACGAATACGACTATGTAATTCTTAAACGTTTACATATATTTTTTACACACGTAAGGTGATATCTCTTTATTTATTATATCGATTGTAAATATTTTATAATTTAAGTAAATGTAATAAAAATATGTTTGTAATTTTATTTAAAAATAGACGATGGAAATCCAGTTAAGTACAAAAACATACCGCAATATTATTTGTTTCAGATGAATGTATATGAAATGAATATTCCTTACATATTTAAATAAAACTTCTTAATTTAGTTTTAACATTATTTTGTTGCTAACCTTGATTTTCTTGCTGATATTAACCAGATATACAAAACCTGTTTCCTCTCATAATTAATGAATATATAATTGAGAGAATAACTTAAGCTGCTTTTATAAATGAGAAATAAAAGCTATAAGCGTTGTTGTCACGTCTAATAATCTAATAAATATTCTATGACATATATCATTCCTAATTACATACATTGCTTTCAATTGAAGCACGAAATGAAATAAATTACATGTCTATGTCATACAAGTATGTACGCATTAGCATAGGAATGAATGCTCAAGATAATGATATTTCTTGAAGGACAAGTAGTTATATTGCCTTTCGTGGGTTTTTAAACAATTAAGATTCCTAAATAATGTGCAATAATATTGCATTTAAACAAATAAAATTAAATAACATTTACATACATATAAACTTTGCAATGAATTCATATTTGAAAAATTGCTATGAGAAATGCGCCTGATATATTGCAACCTCTTCTACAAATTCAATGCAGTAATATTGAATATTTATTTTTCAGGGAACAACTAGTGTTGCAACAACAGGGGCAGGTGCTCCACTTGAAACAAAAACAGCAACTCAAACAGCAGGACCTAGAGGACCAGTACTCCTCCAGGATGTGAACTTCCTCGACGAAATCTCTCACTTCGATCGTGAACGTATCCCAGAACGAGTAGTCCACGCAAAAGGAGCTGGAGCATTCGGACATTTCGAAGTAACTCATGACATAACCAAATACTGTGCTGCTAAAATTTTCGAAGCTGTTGGAAAAAGAACACCACTTGCTGTTAGATTCTCTACAGTCGGTGGAGAGAGCGGATCTGCAGATACCGTTCGAGACCCCCGTGGATTTGCTGTTAAATTCTACACCGATGATGGAGTTTGGGATTTGGTTGGTAACAACACTCCAATTTTCTTCATCCGTGACCCCATTCTGTTCCCAAGCTTCATTCATACTCAAAAACGGAACCCAGCGACTCATCTTAAAGACCCAGATATGTTCTGGGACTTCATCAGCTTGCGCCCCGAGACTACCCATCAAGTGATGTTCTTATTCTCCGATCGTGGCATTCCAGATGGCTACAGACACATGAACGGCTATGGTTCACACACCTTCAAGACAATTAATGACAAAGGAGAAGCATTTTTCGTTAAATTCCATTACAAAACTGATCAAGGAATTCGTAACCTTCCTGTAAGCAAAGCTGGCGATCTTTCTGGTTCTGATCCTGACTACAGCATTCGTGATTTGTACAACGCAATTTCTCAAGGTCACAATCCTAGCTGGAGTTTCAAAATTCAAGTAATGCCAGTTGCTGAAGCTGAAAAAGTTAAGTTTAATCCATTTGACTTAACAAAAGTATGGCCCCAAAAAGATTACCCGTTAATTCCTGTTGGTAAATTAGTATTGGACCGCAATCCTGCTAATTACTTCGCTGAAGTTGAACAATTGGCATTCAGTCCCGCTCACTTGGTGCCCGGCATTGAAGCAAGTCCTGACAAAATGTTGCAAGGACGTCTTTTCTCATATTCTGACACTCACCGTCATCGTTTGGGTGCTAATTATTTACAATTACCTGTTAATTGCCCGTACAGAGCTACTCCCAAAAACTATCAACGTGATGGACCTATGACCTTCACGGATAATCAAAATGGTGCTCCAAATTATTTCCCCAATTCGTTCAGCGGACCACAGACCAGTCAGAGGGCTGCAGCTTTGACTTCATCTCCTAAAGTTAGTGGAGAAGTTCACCGATATGAAAGTGGAGACGAAGACAATTTCTCTCAACCCGCCATTTTCTGGTCTAGCGTCCTCAACAATGAAGAACGTCAACGTCTTGTCGATAACATTAGTGGACATTTGAAAGACGCTTCACCATTCATTCAAGAGCGAACTGTGAAGAACTTCTCTCAAGTGAATGCTGACTTCGGTAGAAGATTAGCAGAAGGTCTTAAAGCGAGAAGTCCACATGCAAATCTTTAAAATGTTTCAAGAGGAACAAGTTTTTGTATACGCACCAATCATATAATTAAAATGTTAATTTTTGTATAATCTTTTTAAATATGGTTGTTTAAGAGGGTTCACTGTAATAATTATATACGATTTATTAATTTTTATTTTAATAAAAGCAATTTATGCATTTATAAATATTCTTATATTACTGAACAAAATAATATATTAGAAACGTTTTTTTTTTTAATATTTATTTTATTTGTGCATTGAGAAACGATTTTACAACTTATTAATTTAGGTTGCATATCTATTAAATTATATTTGATTGCCATTGAGTACTTCTTCCTGAACTAAATTATTCGTTTAGGTTGTATGTGTCCAATACGCACATATGGTGTTTAGATTCTTCGATTATGTTTTGAATTGGTTTGTTATGATTAAGCTACATGAAACTAAATTTTCATATGGTTTTGTTTAAAAAGTCAATTAAATTGCATTCAGGTTTATGTTGTATCATTTATTTTAAAATAACGCAAGTGTTATATAAAGCAATTCATGTAATTCTAAATGGACATTCAATGATACAACATAAGGATTCTTACGTTAAGTATGTAGTTGAACTACTATGATTTATTTTTATAAATTAATTTAAAAGAACTACTTTTTATAAAAAATAAATATTCTCCGAAAAACACAGCCAATCATTAATAAATGTATGAAATATAACAATATGAACACACTGATTGCTATAACTTTAATAATAATAGTTTCAAATATTCAAAAATTGAATAATTTTTTTAAAATATCAGCAGTAATATTTATAAGTAAATCTAGAGTTGAACAAAAGCAGATTTTGAATCAGTGGTGTTTGGCGGTAAGTAAAATACTTGTACACCTGGTAACCCTAATAAGAATTCAAGTAGTAACTTCGATAACTTCTTGGCTATCTGGTAGAATGATTATCTCTGATACTTCGTTTATGTAAATATTTCTAATAACAGATTCTTGGAGATTTTATTATATTCTTTATCACTCGTACTAAGTACTATTAAGATTGCAACTAAATTTCAGATAGTTCAAGTGAGAGAGCAACATATTAAGAGTTATTGAGATTTGTTTGTAAAAAATCCATTTGTCTCTTAGTTCTATTTTGTGATTTAAATCATTTATTAAGTAAGGTGATATAAATAAGAATAAGGTATGAAGTAACACCTGTTATTATTATTTGCATTTCTGAATTTTGCAATCAGTTGAGATATTTATAAATATAAAACATATGTAACAATATAGTATATTATATAGTTAACTAGACTTCAGAATGTAAAATAATAAAATAATATAATATTATTTATGAATAACTATATATTATAAATTTTAGTTAAAAAAATTTGATTTAAAATACGCGGTATTGTAAATACGCATGCGCACACGTAGGACATCTATACAATAACTAGGAAACTAATATCAGGATGCATTTTTCTTAACCCGTTGTGAACTGTCAGTGGTTGCGTACGTGAAGAAAACCGATGAAAAACCATTGATAATTAAGGTGTTAATTATTAAATTATAAATAAAACAATTGCTGAGTGTTTGTGGTTCCTTTAGAAACCGAGCATGGAAGAAAACCAGTCGTCGGACACTCTCGTTCTACCGGACATGACCGAAGCCGAACATCTTGCGAGTGAACACGATGGCGATCATGATAATGGCGACGGATCAAGCCTCCATGGACATGGGGGAACATCTGCTTCACGTTTTGAACAAGGAGGGAATGTGGTTACAGTACCGGTATCGCTTCCAGTGGGTTCCCTTATTGCAGGTACCACGTTTAATGTTATCACGCCAGACCAGTTGCCTCATTTTAAGCCTATGTTATGTGTTGACAACGGATTCATCAGCGGGGGTACTGTCGTTGGCGATGGTTCTGAACTTAAAGCAACACATATCGTGATACAACAAGCAGATGGTTCTGTAAGTGAAGCTACAAATGTTGCCCATTTGGCCAGTGTACAGACGACTAGCGGATCATGGACAGATGCTGTTAATATGCCAATACTCCCTGTGAGATGCAAAAATACAAACGCTGAACTACACAAAAATCGTTTTGGTTCTGGAGGTAGAGGTCGATGCATAAAACTCGGTAATCAGTGGCATACACCTAGTGAATTTGAAGCTTTATGTGGTAGAGCTTCCAGCAAGGATTGGAAACGATCAATTCGATTTGGGGGCCGTAGCTTACAAACATTAATTGATGAAGGAGTCCTATCTCCACATGCTACTAGTTGTACATGCGCAGCTTGTTGTGATGACGACACAGGTGGTACACTAATAGAAATAAAACACCAATACAACTACAAAATGCGCCATTTCATAACAAACATATTTTATTTTTAGCTACTGGGCCAGTGAGACTATTTACACCATACAAGCGGCGAAGACGTCAGCCAAACGACATGGAAAACGAAATTGCAAGGTCAGCAAAGTTGATGCGTGGGGAAGGAGGATCTGCTGATGATAGTGATTCCGAAAGACAAGTAACTGTAGGAGTTCCTAGCAAAGAAGAAACTTGGCAAAGTATGGCGGAAGGCATTGACGCCACTGGCGAGTACCATCTGCTACCAGATGCGCCCCCAGCATCTAGTACTATTTCTACACAATCTGGTATTTATTATTTTTTAACAAATGAAATACTCCGACTAGTTAATATAATAATTGTTTTGCAATAATAATAAACGTAATTAGATTTATTTACAGTAAATGCAGATATAATGAGACTTAAAGAATTAAGCACTAATATGCAGAAAATATCGAATGAATTTAGACGATATTTTTCTGAATCCAGAGAAATATTTTCACGACAATTAGATAGACTAAACCGTGAAAAGGAAAGTATAGCCCTTGCAACTAGAGTTCAAATACATTCTGATGAAGCTGAACGGCAAGTACAATTACAACCCTCTGGTGTTGATAATCAGAATGCCAAAAAGGTACAGGTAGTATCATTTTGGTTTCCTTTCAATTTGATGTATATCACTTTATTGAATACGTATTTATCTTATTTGTTATAATTTCAGTGTGCCAATTGCAACAGAGATGCTCTTGCTGAATGTTCACTTTGTCGCAGAACGCCTTATTGCTCCACATTCTGCCAACGAAAAGATTGGGGGGCCCACCAAGTTGAATGTGTGAGGGGAGGAGTACAACAAGAAACCCATACCCAACAATCTATTATGTTAATTGTTGAAAGTGATCAACAATGAAATTTATTTTAATTTTGTTCTTAACGGCACTAAAGATGAAGACTATATGTGGCACGTTTTGCAATACTTTTAACACAAGAAGACATCTTATTAAATAAGTAAATGCAAAAGGTGTATTGTTGAATAGTGTAAAATAAATGAATTAATGTAAAAAAGAAGAGCAGTCTGTTATGTTAATTAAATCTTGCTTTTAAATTTAATCAATTCAGGATAATTAACTTGTAATCGGTTTATAACTTTAATTGTAAAAATAAAATTTATTATATAAATAGGACATGTACTGATTAAATAGTCTAAGGATTAAAAAGTTTTTCTGAAGTTTAGGTAAAAATAATCTTAATTTTTTTTTTTGAATAATTAAATTTATATTCATGTTTTATTTTACTATGAGTGAAGCTACTACTTTGTACTTATTATATAATTAAATAAATTAAGTGTTTTAAAAAGTTGTTTCTATTTAAAATAGATTTAAGAAATTTTCATTTGACAGGTTATTAAAATAAAAATATTTTTTCATGATAGAAAAAATTCTACAAATATAAAACAATAAAAGTTCTATTCTACAAAGTAAAACAATTACTACTTACAATTAATTTTAAAAATCTAATGTAATTAGATTTAAATAAATAACACAATTATTTAAACACTTGACACAAAACTTTAAAACCAGTACTTTGTTAACTCATTGGCGCATTAAAATATTTAAAATAATAGGACTTGCCAGATGTAATTTAATTTCATGGATAGAAAACGCGGCTATTTTAAATTAGTTCAAAATCTTTTATAATTTTTCTTGTACATTAAATAATTAGTTAGTAAAAAGTAATTTCGTTTCTTAAATAAATATTAATGTATCAGTATTAAGTGATTACCCGAGTATAAAAATGGCATCAAATTTAAATTAAGAAAAATTGAAATCGTTTGAAAGATTATTTTCTATTATTTTTACTAAATCCTGAATTTTGTTAAGACTTTATTTAAATATAAGGTACTATAAAAAAATAATCTTTTAATAAAGTTTTAACATTTTCAACTTAGGAAAATATAACATTATTAATTATACTCATATGTCTTTCAGTATAAATGTCTTAATAACTATTTATATATAAGATTTATTGATTATAATTAAAAGAAAGTATTGTATTAGTATTTGTATTAGCACATAAGGTGCCAATATATTTTTCTGAATCTGATATTTTATTATTCATGTATATTATTGTATTTATCAGAATGATACTGCTATATTTTTTTGGTTTGTTGGTGTTTCGTTTAATTGGGTTGTGAACTGAATTTATATAAAACTGTGCTGTATATTAATAAAGTTGGTTATCGCAACCTCGAATATTCAATTCGCATTATTATTTATAGAAGTTTTTTTTTTAATATAGTTTCTCGGGCTTCCTAGGCACGTAGCCTTTTATCGCCCCTAATATATTCTGCTTCTTCTTATACGTTATATCCAGACAACAAGAATGATCTATTCATGGCTACTACTGTTATAAATTTCGGTTTCTCAATCAAAAAGGCGGTGTTAACAGGAAGCGTCTGCGAAGTCTGTAGCACCGCCCGTTGCAGTCCATTTCTTGACATTGCTGTATTTTTACATTGCCACAGAATGTTGTCAGGGTCTGCCTCTTCTTCACCACATCCGCATTTAGAGTTTGGAATGATTTTGTTTCTTGCTAGATGTTTCGGAGCTCCAGTATGATTCATTTTTAGTCTTGAGGTCATTGTAATTAATCTTCTTGGCCATTTTAGTTTGGCAAACCATGGCTTACGTCTCAGTATTGGTTGTATTGTATAAAATTCTCTACTTTTATCAGAATTATTCCACTTGTCTTGCCAATTTTTCATTTCATTTTTTTCTAATTCTGCTTTCATGTATTTATGGAAGTTACTAATGATTGAAGTCATTTTTAATCCTTTAATAATTAAAAAACTGACTAGTAGATATAGTTTTCTTCTTTTCCATAAACTTTACTTATATTCTAGCCAGAAGTGAGGTCAGCAAAATATTAAGCGGTAAAACGTAATAAAAGTTTAAATAGATATATCTCATTAAATTTTTGGATATTTAATAAAATAAAAACGTCGATATATATATTAATTATCCAATATTTCAAAAAAAATATTATAAAATCCACCCCATAAAAATCACAATCCAATTGATTCTATCTGATTGATTCTATATCTAATACATACAAACAGCGGTGTATGTGACATTTTTCATTTCTAATCACAATAGAAACTGCCCACATAGTAGGAGTTCGAACTCCTTATATATCTTAGAAAAAATGATTAAAAATTACACGTCAAAGCAGAAATTCAATTTTTAAATAGCTATATTTCAGTTAACTTAATTATTAGATTATATGTATTACAATAAACATTTGATAAGTTCGACTGCAAAAAATGAGTATTAAAAATTTTCTGTATTAGACTTAGGACTTTAGATTTAAGTCGCTTCATTAAATATATTTTATATTATTACATATTTTGTCCAGGTTTAGTAGTTTGTTGAAAAATATAAATCACAAACTGAGAATAATTTAATATTATGCCCTTCGAAAAATAAAATGCAACTATAGTAACACCTTCAATTTAAAGCTCTGAAGCTGGAAGCTTTGTCAATTTGATTAACAGTGCATAGCCATGTGAAAATGAAAAATATTGAAATAAATGAGAATAAATACTATTAATAATGATTTTGATTTTAATTACAGTATGATGTTGATAATTTTAACTATTCAAGACTATTTTAATAAGATAATTTTAACTATTGCCAAATACATGACATAATACTGTATATAATAGCTATATATTTATATATATATATAAATATATATATATATATATATAAATATATATATATATATATATATATATATAAATATATATATATATATATATATATATATATGTGTATATATATATATATATACATATATATGTTACAAATTTGTGCTAAAAGCTTTTGAAAAAAAAACAATTTAATTTAAAAATAATAATTAATTAGATTATATTAGCGCTAAAACATAAAAGTAAAATGTGAACTTTAAAAGCTTCCTAAGCTTATAAAGTAAAGATAATAAAAACAAAACAAATCTTTTGGAATAATAATAAAAATGTCAACTTTATAATAATTATTCATAACAACCACAAAATTAATGATTTCCATATCGCTGATTAAGCTCATACGTTATTAAATAAGTTCAAAAGCTCAACTTAATATCTTATTAAAGCATCTGCATAAAATTACAATTCGTGCTTTTAAGTACATGTACAAAAAGAGACGGGTATATAAGTAAGAAAAGTAAAGATGTATTATGATAAAAATAGCAGTTGAAAAGCTCTTATGTATTCCGCTATTCAACATACGAGTATATGATAAAATGTAACGTGCTAAATAAAGACAGGTATATATCGCGAATAATAAGTGTGATAGAAGCGGGAATAGTATTATAGCAATTGACGTCATGAATGAAATTCTTTGCGCATGCGTATAACATAATCATGATTTATTTATAGTTGTGTAAGTGTACGTAATGTAAAGCTCAGACTATGCCCCATGTTTGTTAAGATGTTTGAAAAGGACAAGAGGGTAATTTACAGAACAAAGGATTTTCAGGTTTGGGAAAACATATTTTTTTCATGGGGTGGGGTCGATACAGTAAACGCTTATGCAAATACAGAATACATGTATATAAATAAATAAATGCATATATATATATATATATATATATATATATATATATATATATATATATATATATATATATATATATATATAAACTATGTATAAATAATTGCGAATATATGTTACGTACCTCCAAAAAAATTGTAGCAAGAAATTTTTTTAAAACTAATTAGTTAACTGTTGCTAATTACGATAAGAATAATGTTCCCTAATTATGATCAGATACAAAACAAATGGCGAATGGTCCAGCATCCCCAATGATGTACAAATCCTTTAGCTTTTTAGCATTAAATATAAAGAGTGTCACAAAATGTCAGAATACACAACTTTATTGATTTTCGTCTGACAAATCGGATTAAGCATTTTATCAAAATAATGTAATACGCTCAAAAAGTATTTTTCTTATATCTCAATTTAAAAGCGTTGAGAGAAGCCATCGGATTTGAAAAAAAAAATTCATTTCAATCTAAGATTCGTCCTAATCATGCATGATGTTTTTGCAAAATCTCAAATTTGTATGTCAATATATAATTCATACATATTTTATTTTATATACTATAAATTTTTCAAATTCCATTCCATTAAATATAAATTAGTAAATGGTGATATTTTAGCTCATGCTTCACTTCACGAACGTATTAAAATTCTATATAATTCACTATACGAACTAAGGGTCATATACTGAAATATCTTATGAGAAAGTTCTAATATTGATATTCAGAAAAATATCTGTTTCTTATTTTCATTTTAAGCTAATTTTTCTTTTCTTTGGTCTCCTCTTCCCATATATATTTTTAGTATTCACAAATTGTTTCATAAACTCCTCGAATTTTTTATTTCCAGTTGCAATTCTTACCGCAAGTAGGGCTCTAAATAACTCGAAGTACTAACTTAGAGCATATTTCGTTTAAGTATTAATTTAAGCCTGCTTTTATCTGTCTAATAAAAAAATTATTCTGTTTTAGAATCACTTGAATTTGTGACCATATCAGTGATTAAATAAATTTTATTCTAACTGTACTATTTGTAGAAAATTTAGAAAAATTCTATATAGCATATAATAAATATATATAATAAATGAAGCATTAGATATACCTAGAAAAATTAGCGATTAGCGAAACCAAAAAAATTACTCAGCGAACCTAACTTAATTTAATTGTAGACGCTCCTTTACCATTCACAATGTATCAAACCTACACATTTTTTCCAGTCTGTACTTTGACGTTATACCAGTTAGACATAAGATTTAAGAGCATTTTCCTCGCGCGTCTAGTACAAAGTATCACCACCAGAGGGGACGTTATTTCATCTCAAGTTTTACACTATACACCCTGTATACTTGTGTGTGTTTTGTGTATACATATATTCACCCTACCACCACACACTTGCAACATTTTCCACCGTATCGTCTGCGAGGTGTTTTTTTTTAAACAGTACCTAATATTGATTCGTGAATATAACAACATGGCCGACAATCTCTGAAGCCATATGGATGGATTAATTAAATAATATTATATATTATATATTTAAATTATATAAAATATGGTATTGTGTAATTTGAATATATTTTTAATATATTTTGTTTGTATTTTGTGTTTTTCGATATCTGTTCAAGCTGAAGAATTCTATCCAGGTAAACATATTTTTTATACTTGATTTTAATTGTTCATTTAAATTTGTTTACTATATTACATTAATTGTAAAAATAAACGTAACAGTTATGTAGCAAACGTAAATGCTACATAAATTTTTTAAGCGGGATTATTTTATATTTTGTTATAATTAAAATAATAAATATTTTATACTTAAATTTATTTTTATGTTCATAAAGTTTAATAATTTTGTTTCTTCTATAATATTATTTGTTAACTGGCTATTTAACTATTATTTTAATGTAACTTATATTAAATGCACCTATAGCTATTAATTCCACATTATAGTGGATCCGGGGATCCACTTTCAAACACATAAATCCAAAATTTTTAATAGCAGTTTCTTTTGGATCCATTATAAGCTAGAAAGCTCAAAAAATAAAATTAATTTTTTTGTACCATATTGCGTGCGCCTATTTGTTGTACTAATTCTCTAATAAGACTTGTCGTTTCTACTTGGATGACCAAGTAGAAGCTGCACTCCAATTTTCTGTATGAAAGTTAGAAAATGAACCTTGAAAATTGGGGCAAGTTTCAAAATGTACTATAAAACAATTTTCTAACCTGGGTAATAAATATATTACCAAACAAAAAGCATAAACCAAAAAGTAACATAAACGTAAAATGTATGTTACGTTCGGAGGTAAAAAAAGACGCTTATTTAATATTAACATTATTAATTACAAAATTTGACATAATAATTATACTCAGAAAACATTCAAGTCATTTCAGTCGTTCAAATGAAATGTCTATTTTATCGGCTACAAATGGCGAAACCACTCCATCTGTCGGAATACAAATGAAGATAAAGTTGATGCGAACTATAATTGAAGTGCAATAGTGATAGAAACGTCGCAAAATAGAACACTTCACCAAATTGTTTACTGGGTAGTTACCAAAAATTTTTGTATCCGAAACGGAACTATCAAAAGAGAAGAGAGATAAAAATATAACAGTATAAGATATTAAAGAAAATTTTGAAAGATTTGAAAATATTGTAAATAATCGCTTAATATACTGGAATTTAACTCTAGACTTTTTAAAATCAGAATTGATTTTTGAAAGAGGTGGAAGACAGCGAATTTTTGAAATAAGAGTGGGGAGCAGGGGGGGGGGTACTGTAGTAACACGCCTTTATTGACGGACTGATCGAACTGAAGTAACAATATTTAAGGCGCTTACATTTAAACTAAGATTACATCGACAAAAATGGAATATGTTGTTTTTCGATCACACTACCGGCTAAAATGTAAATATTTAAAATCTTATTTTACATGTGTACCATATTTGTAACTTCTCAATTCATTATTTTACTGCAAAATTTATTGAACATTCTTGTTAAGTGCATGTGCACTTTCTAAGAGATTTCATTATATGATTTTATTTAATGTTTAACTCATAAAAGAATGAAAACGTATGGTGTCGAACATGTGTTGCATTGGCCCAGTCTTTCGCCCTGTAGTCCCCTTCACCTACTGGTCTGCTATACATGCCTCCACTCGACTCAATCTCTGACGTCAGAAGCGCTTTGGTCCTTTCGATTAAAAACCTTGATAAGATTCTGATAAAGTTTCGTTTTGATTTTAGATTTATGTTCTATGGAAACGGTTTTATTGCTTTTGGGTTATTTTAGGATTATAATTAAAATTTGCTATCTCGTATTATGCTTGTTTATATAAACATTTTTGCGGAATTGTTCCAGAATAAGTGTCACATCTGTTTAAGGGGTATGGAGGAAGGGTTTACTTTTTCTTATTTATTTATTTTAATGTAAAACATATTAAGTTTATTGTGTGAAAATTAGAAGTCAATTGGAGTAAAATTGTCGGAGATATAGAGTTTTAAGTCTTCACCTCTCTGGTCTGGTGTTGTCTTACTTTGAAACTTTTAAATGCGTTTTTCTCACACTTAGCTTTTGCCGAGGGAACGCTGTCGAGTTTTTTTAATTTTTTAACTTTAGCGTATTTTAAAATACAGAAACTTATAAACTAATAAAATGCAGAAACTTATCAACTAATGAAATCATTTTGGTTTTTCGATTTCAGAAAATCCAGTGATGAGTTATGAGTGACACCGCAATGTTACTATTTTTTGTGGCGTCTGCGGAGATTCGCTGTCAATGCCTCATTTCTTGATATTTATTTATGAAAATTTTACAAAGTATTCTTCAAATGTCATTTTATCATGTAGTAATGGGCTTGTGTCCTCATTTTTTAGTGGTCGATTTTTCAATGATTGATTGAAATTGATGTTAATAAATGTATATTGGCTTGTCTATTTTCCTAAATATCCAAATATTGACGGAGATATAGCAATTAAAAGTTTGAATTGTAATTTTAGCGCTAGAAATGGTCGACCATATTTGTATGACGTGAAATGCATTTTAACGTCAGTTATTTGTTGAGTAGGTCAGTGCTGTGGTAATGTTCTGTAGCTGTTGGTATTCAAATAATCAAGTTAAGTCAAAGAATAATAAGTTTTTATTTTATTTAACCCTGCTAAGGCAGACATAATATTTAAATTTTATTATTCCTTGAAATAGCTGTAAATAATATTTGATATTTTAATATATAAATACATATAGCAGAGATTTATTAGCTGTAAGGTTGGTACCCTTACACAAGGATTGTGATGTCACATGCATTTGGAATATGTACAACGTTGAATCCCTTTAATAATTAAAGAGACAAAATGACTTTTTTAATTGTTAATATCTCCTAACATATAAGGAGTTATTAAAAAATAATTGAACATTTGAGGTTCTAGTAACCCACTTTATCAATATATAGTACACTTTTGTAGAAATTAAGACATAGGACACAAGCCCATTATATAAATAATTATATATTAACTATGTCGTCTAAAAATATGATCGAAAATATGCTTTCTTTTATCGATTTTTCGAATAGTACCATGCGGTAGCATTTAAAAAATTGCACCTTGTTACAAGAAGAAAAACAGATATTATAATTTTTCATTTTTATAGTTTTTCATAAAATAACATTTAAATAAAATATAGTTTTAATCCATGTAATAAACAATGAATCCATTCCGCGTATATTCTAAAAAAATACTGTTTTTTTTATTATTCTAATTTAATAGTTCTTGATATCAACAATAGTGTAATAATGTATAGTAGAAGTCATTTGATAAGAACAGTTACTGATAAGAATCGAAGTTGATTTATTTACAATTCACCTCTCTTATTCAAAATCTCAATCCATGGTGGTACATAAGGTTTTATCGGTGGCAAATAAAACAACCAGGGAAACACAACGAAAAGGTCACTTAGATACTTTTCAATCACGAAAAATTACAATTTAACTCTCTAATCCCCCACTGGGCTTATTAAATATTAATTTATGTCATGTAAATTCTTCTTTATACAAAAAGTGATTATAATAATTCTGTTCCAATGACTAAACACGGGTTTTGCCTTTGTCTTCTTATCAGCTCCAACAACCGGTCTAAATAGACTAACCAGTAAATAAGCTTAATGCGATATGCTATCAAGCTGACCCCAAAACTTATTTAAAGCAGTACAAAACACGAGCTATGTAAAATGTTATAAAACAATTAACATATCTTTGTTCATAATTAAATCTTGTTAATAATGTTATTCTAAAACCAAAGGGTTATAAATATATTATACATCATATAGGTTGTCAAACCATTATTAAAAGAAACCTACGCATTTTTAAAACACCTATCCCAGTAAACATTTTGGAGTCACTTTGACATCATATTGAAGATGCGTCATGATTTTTTTGTCATAAAAGAGTTCATTTATAGTTCAGTTTCTCACATTTTTTCATATAAAATGTCTACTTTATCGGCTACAGATGGCGAAATTACTCCACCTGTCGGAATACAAATGAAGATAAAGTTGATGCGAACTATAATTGAAGTGAAATAGTGAGAGAAACGTCACTAAATAGGGCACTTCACCAAATTGATTACTAAGATACTTTCTAAATTAGGTTTCTTAAGTTTACCCAAAGCTATAAGGCTGCCTTTAAGAAAGTGCAGAATAAGTCCCTTACTGCAGAGCGGGCATAAGTTCTCTAATTTAGAAAATAAAGGCTTTTGAAGAATTGCTTAAAGTTAACATGTTACTAGTTTGAAATCTAAGATTCTACTTGATGTTCTGAAAGATCTTTTTGATACGATACGCAGAGGCAGCAGGGCAACCGCCCGGGGCCTCACATTCTCGCGCAACAACCCAAGTAGAAAAATTCATTACTATATATGTATTTGAATCTCGCGCCTCCATCTTTAGCAATTCCACTAGAATCACTGCGTATATATTTTCAGGCATTTATGTGCCTTAGTTTATCATGATTATTATTTGTCATCTTTGTGCTTGTTACTTTTATAAAACTTCCAATATAAAATTTTATTTCTCGTCAATTATCATCAAAAATACTTACTTATAATTTACATTAATTATACAAAGAACAACTGCCACGCAAAGTTCTGCCGCCCCTGACGATACGATACGTCTTATTTTATTCTTAACAGTGGCAACTTACTCAGGTGAGGACCCTTTTAATTCAAGACCCTTGTGAGCAAAGCATTTTAAGAAATACTCCAGTATTTGTAAATTCTTTCGCAAATAGTCAAGCTTCAGAAATACGTTTATTCCATTACTTTATGTAAATATTATATTGACCTAACCTATTGTAAGAATACGTGTTACTTTGCTGATCTCCCTCTCTCTCTCTCTCTCTCTCTCTCTCTCTCTGTTTCTACGGTATATCTGGACTCACAAGCTACGGTTATTCCCACGACTATATCTACGAAGGTTTAACCTTTTTCGATAAATCATTCAGAAAAGATACATTGCCTTAGGGAGTCGTTTCAAGAATAGGATCTCAGTCCATTTAATTTCACCATCTGTCGAACAACATTTAGGTTTTTGTTACAAGACCCTTGTGACCTTTAACATTCGTCTACGATACTTTTTGAACAAGATTGAACAAGATTGAACAAGATTTTACGATAAAAATATTATGTTGGTAAAATCAATACTTAATATCAATGGCGGATGATTCATAAATAAAAATAAAAGCACTAAATCATTAAAAGAATTGTGTATTATTACTAGTTAACCATTGTAACACTGCCAATATCATTTGAGCTAGAATCTGCTTAGTTTCTCTACTCTTGGCAACGAAAAATGAATGAGGTTAAATCTTATAGTTAGCGTATGTTTAGCAAAAATTTTGTGTGTGTTGTTAGCTTACTACAAGCTATTTAAAGTGTTATTACGCGTTACATTTTCTACCTGAGATAAAACACTTTGTTTTGCAATTTTCCAGACATATCCGTAAAAAGTATAACTCTATAATCGAATTAATGAAATTTATGAATGAATAAAAAACAAATCTTAATTATCCAATCAGCGATTACTACAGCAATTATTTTCCAATGCCAGACACATTAATGAACTGAAACAATGTATTTAAGAGCCGTTTAAATTAACGTTCAGACTAAACGTTTATTGTTTACTAGTGACGTCATAGCATTGACACCTGCGGATTATACCGCATGTGAAGTTTAGTTCAGTGCACTCTTTTAGTTCACTGTGGTGTTGAATTCAATCGATTGTGAGTTCTGTTGATTCCACTGTTGTACAACTGTTCTATTGATAGCCCAGGGTTCAACAAGTAGCTATTTTTAGGCACTGAATTCATAAAAGCTTTTTATTGCTTTTGACAATACAAGGGAAAATCTATTTTTTATATACCTCATCCCCATCTGTCATGCAGTGGTTGAGTAACACACTACCTTTTGAAGAGAATGGGCTTGTGTCCTCATTTTTTAGTGGTCGATTTTTCAATTGTTGATTGAAATTCATGTTAATAAATGTGAATTGGCGTGTCTATTTTATTAAATATCTAAATATTGACGGAGTTATAGCAATTAAAAATTTGAATTGTAGTTTTAGCGCTAGAAATGGTCGGCCATATTTGTATGACGTGAAATGCATTTTAACGTCAGTTATTTGTTGAGTAGGTCGTAATAGGTAGTCATAATAATCAAGTCAAGAATAATCATTTTTTATTTTATTTAACCCTGCTAAAGCAGATATAATATTGAAATTTGATTGTTCCTTGAAATAGGTGTAAATAATATTTGATATTTTGATATATAAATACATATAGCAGAGATTTATGAGCTGTAAGGTTGGCAGCGATTGTGATGTCACATGCATTGAGAATGTGTACAACGTTGAATCCCTTAAATAATTAAAGAGACAAAATGACTTTTTTAATTGTTAATATCTCTTAACATATAAGGAGTTATTAAAAAATAATTGAACATTTGAGGTTCTAGTAACCCACTTTATCAATATATAGTACACTTTTGTAGAAATTAAGACATAGGACACAAGCCCATTATATTTTCCTGCCTTTTTTGAAAGCATGGGGAAAGGGGGAAGGGGAGGTTCAACGTGACATCTGTATCCTCAGAATACAAATTTACTCGATAAAATTTTGGTGAATAGTCAGGAATTGATGATTTTCAAATTTACGAGTTGTAACTCCTTAATGTGAAGCGGCAGGGAAGAATGTATGTATGTATGTATGTTGCAGACGGGTACGGTTCTACCGTAAAAATATCTGAGATATGGGCTGGGTAATGCAGACATTTACTGTTACTAGAGTCATACTGTTACTAAAGTCGCTGTATATACTTTCCTTCCCGCTTCACTTCTCTTCCACGTTTTAATGTATAAAGTCAATGCGATTGTACGTATTATTATCTTAAACAATTTGCATTTTTTTTGCTCTACACGTTTATTACAAATACAATTTGTTATTTTTAATACAAAATTCTTGTACTACGAGAAATCTCGCATTGAATCGTGCATTTTGAGTAGGCAGCTTTCATTCGGCCACAATCTTAAAGATAAGACTGTAATAAGTTTTGTCGTTTATTTTGAAAACTATAACTTCCACAAAAAATTTGTAAAGAGCTTTTTTGTGATATTATCTACAAATTTATTTAATACCTTTTTGTTGCAACTTTTATAAAAAAAAAGTTATAACTAAAAGTATATCAACGTTTTAAATTTATTGTGTTCTAAATGTTTGGAATCAACAACGGACTGTGATGTAAACAATTGTACTTGATACGAGTTTCAATAATTATTAAAAATAAAAATAAATGTTTTGATTACTTCTTATCTTTTAATACAGTAACCTATTGGTTATGACCAGGCCTTATCACTTAATACTATCTTAAGTGAATTTCCATTTCTTACCACATCCGGATAATATATTGTGAAACATTAGTATAGTAAAACCGCCGTTAAAAAGGGCTAACTATTTTAGTAAACAGCAATTTCTTTTCATAATGTAAATGAAATAAAATATGTAATTCTATATATAAGCATGTTTCTTTTGTTTATCTTGTAAACTATAACTTCCACAAAAAATTTGTAAAGGTGTTTCTTATAGATAATATTCTCATCTACAACTTCTCTTAATAACATTTTTTTGTAACTTTTATATCAAAAAAGTTATAAGCAGAAAGATTTATAACACATGTTGTGAGATCTCCGTATATTACATTTATAAAAAACTAACAAAATTTATGTAAATGTGTTGTATTTTATTCATATTTTTCCATCTCTTATTAATAAAACATTTCTTTCTAGATTTTCATCGATTGCAGACGAGGCACTCCCCTTTCAAGTGGCAGGGTGTGTTTTTACAAAAAAAAAAAAAAAATTAAACATTTTATAACTTGAATGTATTTGTTTTTAGTTTATTTTTTACCCTTTAGCAATATTAAAAGGTCGAATGATTTATCAATTACGATTGAACAGCGATTCTGAATATTCTATAATATTATTAAACCGCAGGCGATATTAATCATAACGTTACGATCAACGGTGTTTATTTTTCTTTCATTTATAAAATTTCTATTACTCAAAGCTTGAACGTTGATTAAAAAAACCAGCTTTTTATATTAACACACATGTATTAACCTCTCTTTAATCTGGCGTACATTTGGGTTACCGTATTAATCATGACGTAGGTGGCTCGCTTACAAAATCGCTGTTCAATTTGCCTATTTCTGCATTACTTTTCAGTTACGCTGCCTGTCATTAAATGATGTTTCTTTCGCTCTTATATTTTACTGCTAGCATTACAGTAAAATTATTCAATTGCAATTATTTTTTCTAAAGTATCTTAAAGACCCTTAAGTATCATTCACACCTACTGTTTTAACTTTAAGTATTCAAAAACTTTTGCACAAAATCCTAATCTATTTCGCAACGAATATTATGTTTCAGTTTTTCGTTTTAACGTAAAACTTTTTAGAAAAATAGCAAAGACAAAAGATATTTTTGTAAATCTAAAAATGAGATAAAAAATAAAAAAGAAAAATGTTTTGGTAATCAAATTTTACGAATTTTATGCGTTGTTTTACTGTGTAGTACTTCCAAGATCATTTTCCTAAATCTCTACTCTACATATGTTAAATTCGATATGTCAAAGTGATACTTGTACAAAATGATTGCAAATATAAAGCAGTCAGTCCTTATTGATACAGTCTTATATATTTAGACAGCTTAGCATGGTACAAAGTTATTTGCATGAAATTTTTCCGTTTAATAATACGTAATATGTTCTTTATTTTGCAACTATAATAATCTTTATTAATATTTTTCAGGATCACAATCAAACCAAGAATCCTCGGAAAAACTACAAAGGCTCGCAAAATTTGTGGAAGATGCATATCGAAGAAATTCGGACACTTTCCAAAACAATGAAAATTCTGAAATTAGTCCAAAAGCGAACGCGATACCGGATTTCACATATTCTTTACCAATAAAGAGTGATGTAGGAAACTCAGAAAGTACTTTTGCGGTTGGACCCTCTGACCCTCGGTACTACAAGCAGGATGAAGTGGGTGGGTAATTAATTAGGAACTTTATAATTAACAGACAACTATAGCTATACGAGTAGAGAGGGTAATGTTACATAATATAGTATCTTACAGAGTGTTGGAAAGTTTGTATGAATTTCAGATTTTATGGAAGCAGGGAAATATATAATTAACAGCAATTTTCTGGAGATTGAAGTCCAAGTTAAAGGATGTCATGATTTACTAATGATAACGACAATTCAGCAAGTCACATCTTGGGATCTAGAATTTGTCCATTCAGAGACTATACGAACCGAACTTTGGTTCCCTGAAAAGTATCTGGGAAAGTTGGTATAGAAAATGTTTTCCTAGATACTTTTCGGAGAATCATTATTCTACTAAATACGCTACAATCTGATGAATGATTTCTTGTAGAAAAAGTTTATCATGAAGACGTCTGTAAAAGATTTTATGGAACTAAGGAACGAAGAGAAGATTGGTGACCATAATCTATGAGAAAGAGCACCGATGTCTTAATATAATTGTGTGTTAGAAGTAGAAAGTATACATTAGAAAAACAGCAGCAACGGTAACAATTTAATGTTAAGAGGGATTTGTCACAAATGAATATGACCTTATTTGACTCGATGACCCATACAGTGCAGCTAAACCAGTGTGAGACCGCCCTGAACCAACGAAACTAAATATCTTAGATTACTAATCTAGACCACAGAGTGATATGACAAAATCTTGTTCAGATCTAAATTAAAACATGCAATTAAACTGAGCAACAGTTGCTGTGAGATGGATAGAACATAGGAATTATTACCAGAAAATAAAACTACCCATTAAAAGTAATTAATATTTATATTGAATATTTAAAAATTTTATATAGAAATTATGAAGGAAATGGAATTAGTTATTCAAATATTTAGAGAAAGTAAGAAATGTAACCTTTAAATGTAATTGAAACATAGTGTGGAAAATATTAACACAGAGTAAAAAAACTAAGACAATAAGACAACACTACAGCTAACAAGAGGGAAGGAGCAGAAACGAAATAGATACTGATAAATGAAGCGCTGACAGGAGACAAAGACAGAAAGAAGTTGATGACGGCGAACTACAGAAAGAAGAAAGGAAACAGAGATGGAACTTGAGCAAAACATGGATGGATAGAGGACAGGATGAGATAGGCACACGAGAAAAAGAATATAAAACTTCTGGAATTTTCAATAGTTTAAGTGTAGCCTATGTTAGATAAATTTAATTTAAGCATACATCTAAATGGAGGAATAAATGCTTAAAAATGTAACGCCACACGCCTATAACATATTCAACATCTTCTAATCTATATTTGTAGATGTCTTAGTTTGTTTCTCTGATCCGGAAGGCAGTTAGAATGTCTATTAGTTGTCTAAGTACCATCCTGCTTTAGTATTGTAATGTCTTAAGTTTACTTGTAATTATATAGAAATTTTCGGAAACTCTTCAGTCATCAAACCAGGATTCAGGTTAATTCTAAGAAAAGGAATTGCTTGGTTTAATTTGGCGACTAGATTTAGTGATTTTTCAAGTTTTATTTTAAAGTATTACACACTTTTGTATAACATTAGTCAGACTATAGGTATAGAAGAAGAATTATAATTTAGAATGGATTTCAAATTGCTTTCTGGGTGATGTTATATTATAAGGTATTATAGCCCACAAAATCAAATTAAATTCGCAACGAAAGCATCTCTTTAGAAGACTAAATCTGGATGAAGTGAATCAACTTTATGTTATATTTTCAGTGGAACCACACGAAGAATCGGCGCAACATATTGATAACATTGAACAAATTGACGACAACAAAATTCTAACGTCAAACAAATATCAGCAGAGATCAATGTCTTCTGGGGGAAGTTTTTCAGATGATATGGTGGCACGAGGAGCTCGCCGGTTAGATAATGACAGCTCAGGGATATATTTAGTTGCTATGGTTGCTGGCATCAGCGCTGCTGCCACAGTTGGTCTTGTTGCTTTTGGAGTCGGATGGTACACGTGAGTAAAATTGAATTTCTATTTAATTAATTGGTTGCAAATTTCGTGGGTAAAGTCTGCAAGTTATTATGCCTTAACTTCACGACAATTTTCACAATGGATGTATTAGAAAAATATTTTTGAATAAAGAGATGGTATTTAACATAATTGAACTAAATTGTTTACCTATAAGTATGTTCACGTAATACATTTTATCAAACGAATTTTTCACAATATTAAATTGGTTCAAATATTGGATAACTGGTTTAAAGTCTTGATAAGAAATATGTGCGAATCAATATATCCAAACGTTAACGAAGTTACAGCTATATCAAATTTGAATTTCTGTTTTGCCGTTTAAGCAATTGTTTTACAAGAAATAAGTAGTAATAAGTAAACGAGATTATTTTTCCTTGTTGGCAACCTTGTTTATATAATTCTCGTATGCGTCTCTGTTGTATAAAAGAGATGGCATATTTGCGACATGTGACGTCACAAGTCACTAATGTTGTGTAACGTTGAACACTTTAATAAGTAAAAGGAAAAAAATACTTTTTTAATTGTTAATATCTCCTAAAATATAATAGTTATTAAAAAATAATTGAACATTTGAGGTTCTAGTAACCAACTTTATCAATATATAGCTATAAGACAAAGGACACAAGCCCATTATGGTATATTTAATATTTAATTATACAATTACTATACCATTACAATAATTTTAGATAATGACAAAGTTTATTTTTTACCAACTTTTGTATTTAATGACTGAATACAGATTGTATTGAAAGTAATATAATTGCCATGATGAATATTTACTAATGTAGTATGTTCGAAATAGCTTTTGTGTTGGTTATTTATTATTCATATATCTAGTATATCATAGATTATCAAAGTGAGGTCTAGGATGCTTATTTTATAACTTATTTCCGATGTCATTATCAACATTTTTTCATATCGTAGTATTATCGAATACTCTGATTACAATTTGAGTAAGAATTTTCGAAGCACGTTCTAAACCACAGGTAGAAAATATATTTGGGTACGTTCAGGAAAAGAAATTTCGTATTTTAAAGCTTAAGTTTATGGGGTTGGGTAATGCATTTTTGCTTCTGCAACTTTCGCCTCTGTTTTTGATCCAAGAAGCCTTCAAAACGGATACTCTTTTTTTGTTGTCGCCCAAATGTCGATTCCTATACTAGGTCGAGTTCTAGAATATCGTATTCGATTTAGCACAGACTTTATAAATCCATAACCGATTTTCATAAACCATTTTTTACAAATCACTTTGATATAACTAACCACATTACTCTATTAAATGTTCCCCCAGTTTATTCTTCTTGTTAACATCATATTGTTACCAAGATTAGCAAATAAAACCTTCAGAGATCGTTTAGCGGTCCGGAGGGAAGCTGTGCGAGAGATACCCTAATCATTTGAACGATGCTTTTACATTTTATTACGGTTAACAATGTTATAGCTTAATTTTATAGCAAAAATAATAGAACACTTACATTTATGTATGTTAAACTCAATCCCAGGATGATTAGATGTTAGTTCTTCCATTCGTTCACCTAAAAAAGAAAATAATAATTAGAACGTATTATTACATAAGTTTTAAGTGTCTGAAAGTATTTAATTGTTATAAAATTTATCATCTATGTAACTAACTTTGTTATGGCATAGACCAATAATAAGTCAACTTAGTCACTTAGGTGGATTCAAATTGGTTGAGGTTTGCCTCTCTCCCTCCTCATTAATTTCTGTTATAATTTAATAGTCTAAGCTGAGTGATTAGGATACTAAAGAAGCGATTGTGAGACAGTAACATTTTCAAAACTGTAACATTTAATTTGGAATTGAAGTTGTGTTACTTAAGTTTAAATGTATATAGAGAGTTATATAGTTCGGCGACGACTCATATTTAAAACAAGTTGTGGGGTATAAATTGCCGATATAACTAAAAAGCACTGACTCACTTACTTTTCTATAATGTATATAGAAACAAATAAGATAAAGTTCATTATCTTATTGTAGATTTATACCGCTCTTATAACCTCTTTTAAGTATAAGTCGCCGTCGAACTATCGTGATTTGGACTCTATATACAAAGTTTGCCCTACATGGAAACAGATTAGACAAAGTAAGGCCGCTTTTAGGATCGGTGGAGCGCGTGTTATTAAAATATCAAAAAGTCAATGGAAATATAGCTATTTAAAATTTGAATTTCAATTTTGTAGCTTCCATTAGCTCTGCATATGACGTCATTGAAGAAATAATATAAAATTTAATGGGATGTAGCAAACAGTTCTCTCTGTTGTCTTGTCTAAGTATAAGTCATGGTGATTTGACACAAGGGACTGAATAATAAACCACAGATTTGACAGATACCGTGAAACATCGGCTCGCCCCTATTGGAAAACCCTATATCTTTGTTGCATAAATGCTATAAATTATTTTAATGATTAAAGAAACAGCAATATATATCTTAGCCATCAATTTTACAAATGATTAGACATTTGTGGTGCTGATAGTCAACTATATAAATATATAGCGGAGTTTCCTAGAAACTACGACATGGCTCAGCTCAACCCAATTGAAATTCCGACCTTAACCTTCAGCGTCTGTGACGTCACAGCGTTCTTTACCGATAAACGATCTGTTCAACTGTTTCATTATTTAATTCATAAATTCGTACATTTATTCAGAGAGGGTGACAATGAAATGTTCTCCATTATCTGTTGTTTTCGAATTCCAATACGTGTCGTCCCCATGGCTACAGAACTCCACGTGTTAGCGTTCACTGATGCTTACAAGAATCATAGGGATCAAACAGGAGGAGGGAAGAGAGGACGATGAGGTATATAATAAAACCACAATGGCTGCTTCCATAATTTAACCCAATGTTATGTAACCTATGGATTTGTGGTAGCGCCAAGAGCGTGAAGATGGATGATTTAAACCACGGGGGTTGACTGGGTTAGTATGAGGGGGTGGGGGTGGAAACTGTTGGTTTATTCATGATTTACTCCACATATGAGAGACAATGTTATTATGAGGGCATTAATGGATTTATGAATGTTTTTATAGTGCTATACAAATTATAAATTCGATCAATAATATAATATATATGTATTAATCAGTAATCCCTATATACATTGGCGTCCGCAAAAGAGGGAATCTAATGCAACCAGTGGCGTAACTTGTCGTTATAGATGCGTTTTCCATACGTCCCGTGTTTCCATTGTTGATTGAAATTGATGTTAATAAATGTATATTGGCGTTTTTATTTTAATAAATATCTAAATGTTGACGAAGATATAGCAATTAAAAGTTTGAATTGTAGTTTTAGCGCTAGAGATGTCGGCCATATTTATGACGTATGTCTGTACTATTAAGAGTAGGCCAGCTATTTTTTCTAAGGATTAGAATTCTGTGTTGAATATACTATCTCTTTTACGCTCTGTTGTATAAAAGAGATAGTAACTTAGCGGACGTGATGTCACATGCATTTGGAATGTGTACAACGTTGAATCACTTTAATAATTAAAGAGACAAAATGACATTTTTAATAGTTAATATCTCCTAGCATATAAGGAGTTGTTAAAAAATAATTGGACGTTTGAGGTTCTAGTAACCAACTTGATCAATATAAAGTACACTTTTATAGAAATTAGGACAGAGGACACAAACCCATTAGCCGACCTTCTGAGGACCCTGGCCGTTTAAGTAATTTTTATATTTGTGTAAAAAATAAAACTAATTGCGAAAATAGTGATTCTATTTTATCTTTAGTGTATTTTTCATCAGCGGAACAATTATTAGCTTTAAACTTTTTGATAAAAACATTGTAACTCTCTCATTTTATATGCTTTTTGAAGTTGTTTTGATTTCCTTTTTCATTTCGACTGTGGCTTCTGTTTACTATAGATGTCTTCAAACACACCAACTAGCATTTTGCATTCGCACGCTCATGAAGCCTACTAGTGGCATACCTCTTTAAGAGAGGCATCCCCACCACCGCAAAAGTTGCTAGATCTATATGTACGATCATGCTCAAGGCTTACGCTCTTAAAACACATAAATAAATGAATTTTTCACGCGAATTTATCAGTTTTTGATCACTTTCGACGTCATTTTTAAATATCCTTTGTCACATTGTTTTACGAACGCAAATGACCTGTGCCACGGCCTTACACTTTATCAAACGAACATTTTGATTTATAGAAAAATTAATTAAATATTTAATCCTCAAAGAATGGCAAAATAAAAGAGAAAGATTAAATTCAAATTTATTACGTTTTTTTTTTTACTTAAGAGGTGAATTCAGTGACGCATTACCACTTTTTGAAGGGATGGCGTAAGCGGCAAAAAAATCAATTGTATGTAATCACAATTTCTTCACTAAAATCAATTGTATTCAATCTTAATTGCTTTCAACGGTAGGCCTGTTTCAAAGGAAGACCTGCAAATAGTACGCCACTTGCGCCATGTTAATTTCAGCAATACTTTCATCTATTTATATAAATTTTTGAATTAACTATATATAATCTTCTATCGAATCAATCTTTTATTTCAGTTAAATAATTATATATTTCAAAAGTTTTGAGTGTATGTACATGGTGGTATAAAATGGAAAATATATTTTAAAATGTTTTCTAAAGTTTTCAAAAGAAAGAAACTTTTAAATTTATTTTATATTAAAAAATAATGTATTGCAAGAAAAGTTTAGTAACAGTAGTGGTTACTTTAGAGCGGCTGGGTCATTAGAATGGAAGTTAAAGTTAACGGTGTGGTTGGCAACCTAAAGCCAGCGAAGAACTTATTGGGATAAGCCTACAACCTGTGCAAAATGAACCTCCTTCCTCGTAGGAAAAGTTAGGAAACGTTCATAGACGTAAAAATCCCACTCCGACTGCGCCAAAATACTAAGCCATTTCAAAGTTCGTGTCATAGAAAAGGAAAAGATATGGATATGATTCAATATTTGAGTTGAAATTCAAATTCAAATAATTCTAAATTTGTACTCTATTAGAAACAGAAATATTAGCAACGAACTGCATCGTCAGAATACATTTTATCCAGTGCGAATTTTTCAGATAGATTTGTAATTTTTATCTTAGATAATATTTTATTCAATGGATATTTATCTTATGAAGACAGTCAATTCAGTGTAAATCTGTTATAGTCCCGTATAAATTTGTTTAAGATGGTTTGGAATCTGCCCCGTTGAAGTGGGCCGCGTACAATTGTCCATTTTCCCCACACACAAAACACACTTTAAACACACTTTAATTTTGGTTGCGAACTATAATTTAAATTCATGAAATGTATATTCCCACTAAACACAATTACGTATATGTATAGTTTATTTAACATAATAATATATTATGTTAAATAAATGAATATAATGTAAGATTACATAACGAAAGTTATCATTCGACATAAATTTATGGTTTTTGGCGTTAATAAAACTCTTTATGCATGATTATATAATATTACATATTAAATTAACATATATTAGTAAAAAATTTGTCATGTCTTTATTTCATGACAATGTTACATAGAAAGTAAAAAGTACTACATAAATTTACGTTTTGTGTTTAGCGAGTTATATATTATTAAAGATATAAGGAATTAAAATAGTCATTTAAAGAACTAGGATAATTAAAGAGGCTAAATTGTCTCGTGTGTGCGTCCTGCCGTAATGGGTTGGTAACTACTGTATCACAACGTGACTTTAAGTTCGTTTCAAGTTGGTTAAAACGTGGAAAACTCAAGTTTCCAACGATTTGAGAGACGTTTATTGCATCAAAAAGAAAAACGTAAGAAAAACGACAACAATCACGTCTTGGATATTTTTAATAAAAAATATATTAAATTATTAATATTAAAATAAAAATTATTAGATTTTAAATTAAAAACAACAAGGAAAATGAATTTGACAATTTAAAAGAGCTTTTACTAATCTAAAGAATTTTAAAGTATATTAATTAAAAAATAATAAAATCTTTGATGTTATGAAAAAAGTAAAATATTAATGCGTTCATATTACTCTAAGATTTAAGAGGCTTAAAATTGATACTGCAGTGCTTTGAAACTTAGTAATTTTTATTGCCTTGCTATAATTTGGGCAAAAAGCAAATGGCAGTTTATTTTTTCAGGATATACGTAGATGTGGCAACCGGGGGCCCCCGAGAAAGGGGATAAAAATAAACTCGTAATACTTAATTCGGTTTACAATGAATAAAATACATAAATCGAATAAATATCTTACTGTTTTATTGGGAACAAATTCATGAATCGTGGAAGTAGAGGCTCTAGAAAGATACTAGAATTTGTGATCTGGACTCAGGAACTCTAAATGTTTAGTTACGCCTCTGATATACACATACGCGGATCGCATATTTTATGGCAGACTCCTGCTTTTATGTGCGGAAACTGGAACTCAGTTTCCCGCCAAAGATATTCAAATAATTTCAAATTTCTATTATGGAATGTTTATGGAATTTTTTCTTAAAATTACGTAATATTCAGTAGCAATAATTTCAACAGTATTTTTTAAGTTCTTGCATATCCTTAATCCTTAATGGCTTAATCCTTTGTATATTTTAGAACATTTTTGCTATTTCAAAAATGGTGCGAATTTTATATAACGACAAGCATAAGAAGGACAGCAAGGTTTAGATTGGGAAATGAGGAAAAAGGAGACAGATACTGGGAAGGTAGTAAGGAAAGAATGTGTAGAGTGTGCGGAACGGAGGACATTAAGTTTGATTGTAAGGAAAAAGTAGGGAGTGAGATGAATATTGAGCAGCTCTTAGAAGGGGGCAAGGAAGAGAACAGATGGATGGCAGAAGAAGGAAGGATAAAAGCTTTTTAAATCTTTTTAAGGCAGAAGAATGTAATGCCGAAAGTGAAGGAAAGAGTTGGATGACGGAGATAGAGAAAAAAAACTAGGAAAGAGAAGGAATGGCACTGTAGAAACAGGAGGGACAGTAGCAGAAGGAGCGAAGCAGTAGCAGCAGCAGTTTAGTTTTTATTTTTATAAGGAATTTTATATATTTTTTTTGCTTTTGAAAAAAATGAGAATGTTTAGATTTAATAAGGATCAAAATTGAATTAAGCACAATGACATGTATATAAATGAGTTAAGGCACAAGAATGTAGTGCCAAATGGCAAAAACATTAAAAAATAAAATAATAATAATATAATGACACCTCTTGTTGAAAGACTCTATAGTAGTAGTATTTAAATAACAGACTACTTAACTTTTATTTGTTGTCCACTAAAGACACAATCCGTGCATTGATATTTTCTATATGGACTTTTTATATAAAAGCAATAACGAAAAAATGTTTCCAATTGGTTGACATTCGAAAACACTTAACATTGGGTATAACAGCGTTCTTAATCCTTATGGAGTGTACTTCAGTCAATCTGAAGGAGTAAACTTGGATATAAAAAGCATTTCGGTGAAGTAAATAACTTGGAAGTAAGTACTACTTCTACTACCAAGTAGAAATTGAAACTGGAGGAGTAAATAACACAAGTCCGTCATAGTCTACGTTCTTCTGTCTTTGCTCTTCGGCTGCGGTTAGAGCTAGAGCTCCGGCGACTAATGTATAAATTCCTTCATAAAGTATTATGTAGTCGTCCTACGGAATTGCTATACGTCCGATACGATATGCTATTTCAGAGGTTACCAACATTTTTGTGTGAATATCATATTAACAAACTGATTTCTGTATAAAACATAAGCCTAGCAAGAAGTATTCTATATCTACATTCGGGATTCTCCTTGTTATATCCTGGATATATTTAAAGCTAGAAGACTATGATTTTCACATGAGTATACTAATAAATCTGCAATGTTATGAGTATCCTAATAAACCTGCAAAGTATTACGTGTAGGTTTAAGTTCCCAATGCACTTATCTACTGATAAGTCAAGTGTTCAAGTCAGTCTATTAATTTCATATATGAGAGCTGACTTATGTAAACATTCCCAGCTAGTTGTGTGTGCCTGTATCTTTTAAATCAACCCTTGGAACTTTAGATAACAAAAGCTAGAGTAACTAGTCAGGACATGTTTTGTCTCATGCACTAAAGTTACCTATAAGAAAATCTTGTACTGAAGATCATTCACAGTCTATCCTTCAAACTATTAACACTGAATAACAAATAGACTAATTTTTGGTTAAATTACTTATTATAACTTAATATGAATCACTAATTCTAGTAGAACTTTTATATATCAATAAAGTTAAAGTATATTAATAATATTTGTTTTATTATCCTGCAATAGAAAAATTAAACTAACTTACAAGCTCTAAACGACATACGAAGAAAATTCACTAGTCTGTTCGGCAAAACCTAACATCCTTGCAAAGAAATGCCTTTAAGAAAATGTAAGAAAATCTTTGAGAAATCCCACTAGAATCACTGCGTCTTCTTTTAAGGTAATCATGTACCTTATTAATTTTTTTTTGCGGCGAAAATATTATATTTTTTCGTGGCGAAAATATTATATGTGTAATATATCAGACACTATATTCTTTTATACAAAGACATTATGTTGGTACTCCCTGTTCTACGGTATGCTACGCTTCACGCTACGGCGTTTGTGGCGTTTATTTGCTTCGTGTTATAGGAGGACGTTTTATGAAATATAAGCGAGCATAAAAGCATTTGATAATACAGAACTGGCATTCGGATCGTTCGAATTCAATCAAATATTAATACACCGGGAACTATGACAGCGAGGGACCAGCACAGAACTTGATGGACTTGTGCTGAATGTGACGGAATGGAACTTTAATGACGGATTCATTAAAATATTGTGCTTAATTTCACTAATTAAAGGAAAAAAAATTATACAAAATTCAAAATTAAATTTAGTGTTCATATTGTTATTTTTAATATAGTGTGCGTGTGTTTGTAATTTTGTTTCCGTTTATATTTTTTTAATTAATTTTTAAAATAAGGATCTTAAAAATATGTTAATATATACAGTAAATAATTAAATAAATGTACATTTTTACTTTACTTAATTAAAAGTGTAAAAAATAGCTGCATTTAATTAATTTCAGGCTATACTTATTTCAAAATCAAATATAACGGTTTGTCACAAATATTTAAATTCGAAAATAATTTTCTTTTCAATAAAATACTAATTTTAAAAAAGGGTGCATTTTAACATATACTTTTTTAATCAAATAAGCGAAGAGCATTGATACTTGACGCGAAACTCTTAATGCGTATTTGGTTAAATTGCGATGACGTTAAATAAATTTAAAGAATAATCAAATAACCTTTCTACCTCTATGTTTTATTATTCCGGTTGACTTCATTTTTAATTGATTTTGATAAGTTTAAGAACGCAAATTTTATTATAAAATTATATTTTAACGGTATTTTCTTTTCATGATTTAATATCATGCTAGACAATATCATACAGTGTTGCGCTGAATTTTATAGTTTTACACCAGTTTTGTCGCTTTTTCGGATTTGAATAGAACACAAAAAATGCACTATATATATTTCTTAACAAATTTACAAAACACACAATTATTATATTACAATTAATACGAGATAACAAAAAAACAAACAACAGGTTTAATTTTTGTTGTTGGTGGTAACCAAAATTGAGTGCAAAAAAATGACACAGTGCATACAGAGTTCCTAAAATAACACGATAAAATTTTAAGGGCAGATTTTTTTTCCTTGAGAAAAACTGCACTGAAAAATGCAACACTCTCTTTGAAAATAAAACGCAAAATAAACAACGTTTAGTGAAAATTTTTAGAATCAGAATATTTTTAATAATTTTTTGCAGGAATGTAAACTTTACACAACATTTAAAAGTAATCGTTACGTAAATGTAACATAAATAACGTAAAATTGTCTATTAAATGAAAATATGATATTGGAGTGGATCAGTTAAATTACCTTAGATAGACTAATCAAACCTAATCATTATATTTGAAATGTACCAATTAATAAATTTTTATCAACAACTAAATATGTTTGCTTGTATAAAAAACTATTTTAATAATATCAAATGGAGCATTGTGGACGCCACTGACACAGTGTAAGGAAGTTGATAATTTTAATTATTATTGCTTTTAAGATTTTGTATTTTATATATTTATTTGAGTCTATAGTAAAAATTTCATATAAATCGGTTCAATTATCATTGGTAAATTCTAGCTTTAGTAAAGTCCAACTAACCTTACGAGTGCCTAACAAGGGCACGGTCGGGTTAGTCTAAAAAAATATATAACATAAGAAAATTTGCAAATGATTTACTATAATACTGGTGTTTTCTTTTTATTTCAGTTTACAAAAGAAAACAAAAGCAGCAGCCGACGTGGAGTACCCTGCTTATGGCGTGACAGGGCCCCATAAAGAGATCAGCCCCTCAGCAACAGCTGGAGATCGAAGGTTAGCGCAATCGGCGCAAATGTATCACTACCAGCACCAAAAGCAACAGATTATTGCAATGGAAAAGTAAAAAGAGATATTATATATTATCCATATATATGAGGTGTTTAAATCCAGAGTAGACTTAGTAGCCATTTATATGTTTAGCTTTAATTACTTCAAAAATTCTATCTTTGGTTTAAACGTTTCATATATAACGTAACGCCTGCTACTTATCTTCTGCAAACAGTTTTACACCTTTCGGTTTCATGAACTATGTTCTCGGGGTTATTGTTATCAATGTAACTAAAATTAGTTCACAACCACAGCCGCACCGTGGGTAAGAGATGACAAAAAGCTTTTCACGGCCTACATGTTGTGTTTGACAGAGGAAAACAGTGCAAATGGCAAAGTAGTTTCACTTTTAGCGCGTATGCTGTGTTACTCACTTAGTATTTTAATACACATTATTTTGTTTAGACTAGTTAGGTGTATAAAAACCCATTTTTCTTTCAGTCGGGCTGGTGGTGGACAAGGAAACGGAAGTCTCTCAGAAGCTGAAAGTGATGACGAGAATGATGAAGGTGATTACACAGTCTACGAGTGTCCAGGATTAGCTCCAGTAAGTTTATCATAAGGATAATGTTATAATAATATAGAATTATATCTAAAATATATGTTTTGTGTTTGAATTTATAGACAGGAGAAATGGAAGTGAAGAATCCATTATTTTTGGATGATCCAACGCCTGCAACACCGGCAACCCCTGCAACTCCTGCAGCAGCAGTTGCATCTACAGTTAATATAGTTGCTCAGCAAGATAACAATACAGGAAAACAGTAAAACTATTTAAATATTTAAAAAAAAACATAACCATATTTGTAATAATGTTGTAATCCCTCTTCTACCTTCTCTAAACATTTCAAAATCAATGACAAAAATATATAGCTCCATAAAAAAGTAATTGTAACAATGCATGTCATATATCCGATTATTATTTTTAATTGATAACAAGTAATGAATCAATAATCAATAGAATTTCTACACAATATTAAAGTACGGTTAGTTTTATACTTTTAAATAAAATATTTGCTTGTTGTGAAGTTATTATCGAAATATCAATTTAGCAAATATACAAACCTTTCTTTTAAAGATTTAAAAAGAAACTACAAAATGTTTAAAAGTATAAAATTCATTTTTTTCATAATAAATGTACTGATTTAAGTCAATTCTCGTATGCAAGTCCAAAAATAAGAAATTACCAAGCACCTACAGAAAAATTTCAGCACTCCAATTACAAAAGAAATCAAAATTTGATTATTAATTTTAAATTTAAATTAAATAATTTTTTCAGTTTAAATTTTTCATATTTATATGGAAGATGAAATGGTATACTTATTAACTAGAAATACCATAGTACAAATATATTGCAAATTTAAAGGGATTTGGTGGTTAGCGTTGAAAAATCTGGTACCCAACAAAAATATATATAAATTGGGAAACTGGCCATCTATTTTAATGACACGTAGAACTGGAGGAATTGATAGTAGAGAAAATAGATTTTATATTGAAAAGGAGCTCAGATAATGAAATTAATGATCGAAAATAGCACCGTCCGAAAAGAGATTTTTCTTATATAGTAAAACATAAAAATAATGTTTTTTGTTTACTTGTTATGAATTAATTTTTGTTTACGTTTATCTTAAAACGGATACAGGTGAACTGAATGAATTAAAAATTATACAAATTTATGATTAAACATAGGGGCCTATTTTGTAACTGCTTATCTGACGTTTGTCAACTTCTGACGATTTTTCAAAGGCCTATAATTTACAAATTAGGCTACTTATGCCTGTTTCAAGGTATGGGATCCATTTTTCTCTTTATTTAAGGTCTTTTGATAGTTTTGTGTAAACTTGCATAGCTTAGTTTAGAAAATATAAGGCTTTGAAAAATCGTCAGAAGTTAACAGACGTCAGGAAAGCAGTTACAAAATAGGCCCCTTAAAGTAAGAAAAAAAATGAATAAAGTGTTTGCAATTAGGCAAACCAGAACCAGCTGCGCTTAATACAGCAAAAATACGAAATAAAAGAAATGTTAGGGTGGAATTATTATAGTCAGAAGGTCAGAAAAGGACTGATATGAAGTGCGAGAAAAATACGCGCGTATACGGTTCTGTGTGAGTGTAGCGTTTGCTTTCAGCCCCTTAACAGATGCAACAATTATAACACTTTTTATTTTTACTCTCTTTCTTCATTTTTTAATTTGGTTTGAATTTGGTACAATGAAGGGAGGAAGATAAAGTATAAGAATTGCAAAAAATCAAATGAAAGTGGTGTAATGTGATAATCTCCTAAAAACTTTATATATCTATAGATATATTTTTTTGTTTCGTGAAAGAAAAAAGCAGAAATATTAAATATGTAACAATTAAACAAAAAACATAAAGAAAATATTTTTAAAGAAAGCTCATTTTCTTACTTAGTTATAGTTTTGTTAATAATTAGTTTATATTTTAAATAAGTTGCTAAAATATTAAATAATTTAAATATATAATAACCCTTGTGCAATCATGATGATATATATAAAGAAAATACTATGTCTACCAAAAAAGTCTATTTTTATGCCTAATTAATGTTTAATAAATATATTATATAAATAAATATATAACTTATAAATATACGGATGTTAGAATAATTAAAGATTTAACGTTATTCTTCTTATGGGGTTTAACAAACCGATGCTTTTGGAAGACTTTTTAACAGGGGTTCCCAAACACTGGCTAAAAGCAAAGCAAGACAAAGTGTGACAATATCATACTTGGTAAAATTTGGGGTCCCATGTTTTGTGTTATACTTGAAGACCATTTATTATATACAAGCATTACTGTATCTATTTGTTACTTAACTATAAATTTATATACACAGTAAATTTTGAAAAATTATACTGTTACTTGAAAAAACAGACTATGTATCACACAAAATGTAATTATATTTACTGGAAATTTCTATAATCACAAGTTTGTTACTTTTTTAATAGTCTCAGTCAAATCTTCATTATATCTACTTAAATTTGGATATTTGTACATTTTATTATATCTAGCGTTTGGGTTCGGGACCCGAGTGCCACACATTGGTTCGAATCACGAATATTGCTGAAGGTTTAGAGAGGTGAAATAATTTGTATTAAAATGGCATTTAGTCAATTTTGGATTAATAAATTTATAGCAAAATGTTAATGACAATTTTTTTAAATATTTATTTGAGAGAGAGTTAAAACAATATATACTATTTACTTGGAGCATTGAAGAATATATATGCTTTACTGTTATTGGGCTATTACATTGTTCACAGATTGGTTGTAGTTCTCTTTTTGAATAAGTAGTAGGTATAACTGAGATTTGTGAGAAGACCTGTGTAAAAATGTAACATGTCACAACAAAATATTGAATATTTGTCCTCCTAGATTCGTGTTTCGAACCATAATACGTCACATCACTTGGATGATTAGCACTTGTTTATGGTAAACAAATTTACCTTAGCTAAATAATGTTATAATGAATTAAGTTCATTAATTTAAAGATTTATTTTTAGTAAGAATTTCAAGAAAATGAAGAATATAATGAATAACGTTAAAAATCTATTCCCCATATCATATGAAAACAGTGTAAACCAAAAAAAATTATGAAAAATTAGAATAAACTGTACAACCCTATTGTATGTGCACGTTTGCTATCCAAATGAATGGATTTATTCATCATTTAAATTAACTCCCTCTATATTTTATTTTATTTATAATTAATACTAGGAGGAAAGTAATTGTATTTTTTTTAATAAGATTTTAGATTATGCATGAAGGTTTATTAAACATTCTATATATTTTATGATTGAAATATTATCCAGATATATAAAAATACAAATAAATTACAAAAAAAAATATCATTCTCTTATTTCCTTTATAAAATCAGTAACAGATTACTCATATTTCATATAACGCATCAAACTTTGTAAAAAAATAAATTTTATATCTCGCGCCACCTATTTAAGGGCAACAGCTCTGATCTCAACAGAGACACTGTTTAACTTTCTATATTTATTGAAGAAACCCAAATAATTTCGCTTCAAACACTCTAAAATATAATATTTATAAAGTATAATAATTACATTTAATGAATAACACTATTTAAAATTATTAATTAATACACACAACTTGTGTTAGTGGTTTTATTTTCATTGTGTTGGCTATATCATGAAGTTATATTTTAAATTTTTAGTATAATTTCTCATCTGTCAATCTTTGCCATTTTGTGCTGGTTTTTGCTAATGGTTTATATATATCTTATGTCACAATTATCATTCATATAATAAATAAATAATTAAAATTATAAATTAATAAAAAAATTACGTGTATCCAATATATTACATGACAATAATATTATGTGATTTTTGTGTTAGTACAAAATATTATAACCTATTCAATTAACAAATTTATGTAAGTACTTTCATAATTATATATACTTTTAATTTTATTTATTTATTATTATTTATTAATTAGCTATCATTAAATTACTGTTACATTTATTTATATTTATAAACATTTATTCTGAGACTATTTCAGCAATAAAATAAAATAAGGTTATAAATTGTTGTTATGAATGAAAGTGTTGTATATAAACAATGCGTTTCAATAAATAAACAATTCATATTGTTTTAAAATTGCATCTACATTTATAGAATTAGAAATGCATAGAATATTCGGTCAATTATATACATGAAAATATATGACTAATATAAAATTTTGTTGAGAGATTTATAAAATATTATATATTTGCCGATAATGTTAATTTCCTTTGAAAGATTGTAGTACTTTAGAACGATAATCGTTTGTTAGTTGTAAACAACAATGGATTGATAACAAATTATCAGTGTTTCCGTATTTACATAAACTGATTGTAACTTTTACATACATTGTATACAAAATATAATACACCCAGTTTATATATAAAATATATACTATCTAGTATATCCAATTCCAATGAATATATAATTACAATTGATTTATTTTTCAAGGTGTTCAATTTATATTTGTTAAGTGTAAGTAATAATTGGATTTGATATATTTTTTAACCTTGATATTCGTGGTTTTTGGATCCTTGTCATTTAATAGATTAATTTAGTCTTATATCAGTGTCATTAACACCCACACGCACCAATTTAATCATTAACTTTGAAATTGTTTAAATAGTTTCACATTATTGCGAGTGATTCGTGTGGTGGAACATTTTATTATTAGGCTGCGTTGTTATTATATTGTAAGTTTTTAACATTTTTATTTATTTGTTAATATTATAAAATTACATATTCATTTTAATATTGCCTATGAATATAGTAGTAACTTCTTAGGTAGCGTAGTAGTTAGTATGATTAATCAACATCAAAAACATTAATTTATTTGTAAACAAATTCTATAATTTTTTTAATATTAGGATATTTTAATATCTTGTGTACAATAAGGAAGATATTGAAAGGATATACATTTTAACACAATATGATCACCTTATAGGGAACGCATAATAAATTTAAAAAAATGTCCGTTTTTACAGTAAATAAATAAGTATGAATTTATTTTCAGGACTGCACATTTTTACTTGCAAAAAATTATGAATTGTCGTTTGGCGTAAAGATTTAGGCATCATACAAATTTTGGATTATCGGAGGACGCCTATTGTAAAATTTAAATTGTTTAAACAGGTGCAAAGTTTCAACCGAAATGGTTTTTTCAAATGTTTTTTTTTTTTTTTTTGGATAACAAAGGTTTCTATTGTATTATAAAATTTAAACAAATCTTAAAAGTTTCTTGCTGTCGTGCATATTCCAAATTTTTTTAACATTAATTTTGTTTTTATGCATTAATATTTTATTAAGTGCGCTATATTCTTAGTATTCAGTTTTCATTCTTAGCCACTTTGCATATGCAACAATTTTAACACACACACACTTTTTAATTTCTACTTATAAATTATCACAATTTCTTTCAACATTTATCTTAATTTAGTACGTTGAAGGGATTAGTATAAATTTTTTAAATAGTAATTGTAATTACTATTCAATATAAACTTTTAAGTTGGAAGTATTAAAACATAAAAAGAATTATGTGGAAGATTTCCATGGTTACAAAATAATGTTTTATGCAAAGATTTATAGATTTTTAACGTTATATATGATGTTGTTAAGATATGCAACTTAAATAAACCCAGAAAAACCTAGAAACCTTTTTACTCGAAACAGATTTTAGTTTTGCTAACTATCTCTCACGCGAATTCTAATTGTATCTGGTCACAATTGGACTTCAACCTATTTGAAATTACATTTTCTTTAGATCCCACTGGAAAACAAATTTTATATATAAATCCAGATAATGAGATATTTTCATTAAAAAAAAACTTCCACTCAGATAAACTCAGACCTGGGTGGAAGAACCCAGGCGTCAAGCACTGTCTACTACAACCTATTAAATTTGTTTTTTCCGTATAATTTGCAATAAAAATGTATTTTCCGCCATGACCTACTACTTCTCAGTATAATTAAATGTTTTCTGTAATAGGCCACTGTCTTATCATAAATTAGATGAACACACACACATACTCATTTATTTAATGATATCACGTGACAGTATGGAGGCGGAAATGTCTCCCGGCGTACAATTCAATAGCAGACAATAGTCTGTAGAACACAGAGTGGTTTTGATTGTATTTACCATCTGCTCCTTATTCTCTTACTATTTCTATTCAATTCAGTTTATAAGATCGTATTTCAATTTCATGTAGATATTTATTATTTAGCTATAGTGTCTAACAGAGATGGAGAACCTTTTAGAGAACAGGTACTGTCTACAGTGTTACTACCTTTATCGGAGTGGAATATACTCTAATCCATATTGTAAAGAAATAAATAAAAATTTCTAGAATTGTCTCCAAAATTGAATATGTTTTGCTGCGATTTTTTTCTTTTTAAAAAAATATATTTTTCTCAATGGGCTTGTGTCCTATGTCTTAATTTCTATAAAAGTGTACTATATATTGATGAAGTGGGTTACTAGAACCTCAAATGTTCAATTATTTTTTAACAACTCCACATATGTTAAGAGATGTTAACAATTAAAAAAGGCATTTTGTCTCTTTAATTATTAAAGGGATTCAACGTTGTACACATTCCAAGTGCATGTGACATCACAATCCTTGTGTAAGGTTACCAACTTTACAGATCATAAATATCTGCTATATGTATTTATATATTAAAATATCAAATATTATTTACAGCTATTTCAAGGAACAATCAAATTTCAATATTATGTCTGCCTTAGCAGGGTTAAATAAAATAAAAACTTATTATTCTTTGATTTGCCTTGACTATTTGACTACCAACAGCTACAGAACATTACCACAGCACTGACGTACTCAACAAATAACTGATGTTAAAATGCATTTCACGTCATACAAATATGGCCGACCATTTCTAGCGCTAAAACTACAATTCAATATTATTCAATACTATATCTCCGTCAATATTTAGATATTTAATAAAATAGACACGCCAATACACATTTATTAACATCAATTTCAATCAACAATTGAAAAATCGACCACTAAAAAATGAGGACACAAGCCCATTCAATTCAATTTAATATTTCAATTTCCAAAAATTTAATTCATATGTAATATGGCATATTTTTTGCGGAAGTCTATTGCATACGATACTGAACAGTGAACGCTCTTGAATGAATAGCCATGCAAATGGCTAGGACTTCCATGTTTATAAGTGCACGCGCACCTTTATACCCGTTTACCAGTATTTGACTTGTGACATACAGTGGTTTTGTCAACAAAATTAGTTTACATATTATTATAAATATTTCTCAGAAATAAATACATTGAGAAATAACCAATTAAAATCACAATATCTTTGTACTTTTAATAACAATCTAAATATTACGTAAACAGTACATAAATTTATATGCAATGGCATGCAAATTTTAATCTTATTCCATTTACATACATGGTATCGCATTAAATTGTTTTATTACGGTTTTTTAAATAATAAAAAAACATGGTTTAACAATTTTATGTTCGTTATACGTTCTATTACGTATGCACTTGTTCAAAATAGAATCGTATCAACTAAAATAATTAAATAGTCTAATTGATTACATCACCAGAAGCTATATTTTTTTATTGTCAGGCTTCCTATTATATCACAAACACAACGCGTACGTCATTTCAAATAGAGTTGACTTTATTTACATTTTACAAAATAATATTTTTATTTTATCGTGGTGCAATATTTGATATAAATTTATTTATTAAATTCATTCGTTTCCTATTATTAAATTTATCTGTTTTTTTTTTTAACTATTTACGTCAGCTAATAGTTTTATTTAATAAATTATATGGAGGTGGTATATATGATAAACGCTTGCTTAGAGTGGGAAGGGGGCTTCGATAGATAACATATGAAAAGGGGGGAGGGGGGAAGGTTACGGTTAAGCTAATGAATAAATTTGTTTTTCCTTTTAAGCGTTTGGGGAAACAATAAAAAACAATTTATTTTCTGTAAAGAAAGAAAATGAATAAGAAGTATAATCTTTTAAAAACAGCATTTAAATTCATTTATCATATGAGATCTCGAGTTCAAAGAGCTACTGTAAGACGTCGGTGCTAGTATTGAAAATAGACCGACGTTGAATAAAATAAAAGAAATATTAATTTACGTACACAGGTCCGTACTACTCGCATTCGATTATATCGTATAAATCGCTTTGATGCGCTTATCTAATTTTTTCAGAAAATTATATTGACAAATAATTTAAACTTTTATAGAATTTAACTCAACCAAAAGGTTGTCTATCTCTGCTACTTTAAATAATAACCGGACAATTATGAGGTATTAAATCATACAAAATGGTATAATTTTAAATTAATGGTAATTTTTACGAGGAGGGTAAACATATAAATTGCAATTAGAGCTGTTCACGTGGTAAACCATTAGTAAACTTTTCTAGAATAATAAAGTAGGAATATATGTATAGACACATATATATATATACAAATTACGGGCATAATGGAGTATCACCACTGCCATCTGTTTGGGTTGTTTTTCATATAAGATAATACTATGCGCTACTGCAAACCGAATACGTTAAAGTTCATTTGATTTGCTTGACAAGTTCGGTGAGTATTCGATAAACGTTTTTAGCTGTGTACGTTTTTTTGTCGTATGAATGGTTCTGTATAAAATGTATGCGCTACTGTTTATTCGAAAATATTTATACCAGAGATATATCCAGAGATAAGTAATAATATTATTAATAAAATCAATTGAACGTTTATGTATGTACACATGAACATTCAAACAGGTCAATGATTTTGTACAAGTGACGATATAGTTGCTATAACGATATACAGGTGGCGACACTTGTTTCCCAATAGAACAATAGACAATTGTCATTGTTTAGCTTTATAAATATCTTACAATATGGCAACAACCATCGCTATAACTATTATTACGTCTAGACAAAAATAAAATGAAATAAATTCATATAGAACAAAAATAGTAAATGCAACAAGAACAATTGTAAAATATTTCCCGTGTTAACAGGATATATGCAACATTACTATAGGACATATTTTTCTATTTGTTTTATTTTTAAAAAGAATCATTGAAACATATGTTTACCTTTACAGTTATTTACAAGATAACGGTTAGTTTGACAGTGAAATATTTATGTTTGATAACAGTAACAGAGCTAAAAGATAACACGGTGAAAGTTTGATAAGGTAGGTTGTGTACTATTACTCATTAGACAAGCTGGCTATTTAAAAATGTTATGTAAATAATATTTCTAAATTAGTAATGATAAATAATAATAAACGAAAACTGTCAAAAGATTATTATAGAAATTGCTAAAATTAACTGGGGATTCTAAACTCTGCAAAGGCTTGCGTAATGGAAGGCGAGTTGCGAGTAAATACAAAAAATGTTGTAGTAACTTGGATGCGAGCTACTGACTGACTGGTTTTGGACAGTAATTCGCATTAAGGTCAATAAAGCTGTATTGCAGCAATTCGCAGCGTTTTATTTTTTATATTAGTAAGGCCTCTTTCAACTCCTAAGTTTTTCAGATTGGAGTCAGACTTTCTGCATGACAAATTTTCGGAAAAATTGCAATTTCGTCCATTTTGGTTTGCTTTCTTCAACAGAGGTCATCATACTCAAATGATATTATCCTGTCCAAGTTTGATGTCTTATATGTATGGCAAACCACAGTGTAAAAGCCTAAATTATCTACAACCGCATTGAGCACGAGTTCCCAGTTGTTATATATATATATATATATATATATATATATATATATATATATATATATATATATATATATATATATATATATATATTTGTTTATATTTAGGAAAAAATATAACCCGATATTAAGTACTAAATATTTACGAAAAATTTTACGTATTTTTTACTCTAGGCTGTTTCGTTTCTGTGGTTGTTTTTCAAAGTAACATACTTATGGCTTTCGTAATATCTTATATCATTTTTTAAAGTAAAAAACGGTATTATCTGAACAATGTTTGTATGTGTATAAACATAGGAGTAGTTTTTAATGCAAGATAACGACCTTCTAATGCGGTTTTACACAAGTTTATCTTTGTTAAAGAATAACTTTGGATTATAAAAGATTAGTTGGTTTAAAATAATCATGAATTTTCTTTACTACATATCTAATTAAACATCCTGCTCTGTTTCATTTAAAACAAAAACTTTATTGTAATGCAAAAGTGTACGGACACTACAAGTTACAATTCTCTGGAAGTCTTCATCCTAACTGTATCTATCCCATTATTGCTGTCTTGCTTTGGCTTGTAACATGCCTAAGTTTCTTAATAAAATAAATTCATTTTCACCACACGCTGCCCAAGAAAGATGACCTCAGGATTGGAATTAGGTCATCTTAGTAAAATCCCAAAAAAATGAAACCTGGTCATCATCAACAACAGAGCGTGCGTGCATAGCCCGTTAATCTGTAACGGGTCTTCAGGTCTAACGCTAAGTACTTGGAGCATCTGGTATGATTACTTGTCTAATGTTGAATTGAACGGTTTTCTTCATTAACCATGTGTACAACAGTGTAGGATAGATGGAGTCTGAAGCGTTAAGCGTTGAGGGGCCTCGTTTACCCCTCCACCCCAGTATACATCAGCTTTATACACATTTACATTCGCGGTTTGCGCGCAGCCGCGAGCCCCAGCAACACCCAGGCCCGGCCAGTGATTCCACAATTCTCCATCGTAGAACTCTAGCAATAGCACTGGCACTAGCACATTCGCTGTATAACAAGCAATCCAATAATAATGGCCGCTACTGATCGAACATACGTTGCTTTCTCCAGATAATATATTATTAGTGTAGTATTATCCACTTGATCGGTTACAATAACATAATACAATAAAAACCTGATTTAAAAAAATCGTGTTTTAATTTCAAATTCTGATTAGACAATAAAGAAACTCTGGTAACACTATTCTTCGATTTAATATATGTATATAGTACATATTATGTTTATAAAAGAACTGGTTGGTTTTTGATCGTTGTGTACTGTGTGTATTATACGTCACTTTAGAAAATGGCGTCAACTGTACAGCCAGTGTAATATGTTGAAAGTTTGTTTTAAATAAAAATACGTTATATAGTGATTTTTAATAATTTTTGAATGTGTTTTGTATTTTGATAATGTGTTTTGATCAGTTATCTAGTGTTATCATATTTGTCCTTGACCTTATGGCTGATCCGGTATTCCAGGACTTACTGTGGTGACCGACTTGTGTGTTGCAGCAGTGCTAGTGCCTAGTGCCGAATGTAATAGAGTTTGAAACGATCAGTACGACTTCCAAGTCGAAGTGAACACTGAGACACTGAGACATTGAGTTGACACGAATACATAGACAAGAAGACACAAAAACAGGTTCGCCTGCTCGCCTGCTTGTCTTCTGCTTCTGTCGCCTGTTGATGATCCTGTCCAGATTTATTTTATAAAACAGTGACATAAAATTAATAATAAATTATAATTGTGTAATTAAACTAAACCCCCGTTAGTGTTAGTGTAGTTTAGTTTGGAGTGGCGTGAGAAACATTTAACAAACATATCGAGTCTATCACAGAAATTAAAACAAAACCACCAAAACCAAAATGCCTCTGTTCGGTAAAAAAGATAGTGGAAAAAAATCCAAAAATGATGGAAGAGACGATAAGCAACCCAGCATTGAAGATAAATATATAATGAAAGAGTTGTTGGGGACAGGTGCGTTTTCCGAGGTTCGTTTAGCCGAGAGCAAAGAAAGCCCTGGCCAGATGTTTGCGGTGAAAATAATTGATAAAAAAGCAGTGAAGGGTAAAGAAGATTCATTTGAAAATGAAATAAAAGTGCTGCGAAGATTTAGCGAGTGGGGAAAGCAGAGTAGCGGACCTACAGACGCTGAAAAGGGCTCTTTTTTCACGCACCCCAACATAGTTCAACTCCTGGAGACGTTCGAAGACAAATCTAAAGTTTATTTAATTATGGAGTTGGTAACGGGAGGTGAATTGTTTGATAGAATTGTTGAACGTGGTTCTTATACAGAGAAAGATGCATCTGACTTGATCAGGCAGGTGCTGGAGGCTGTGGATTACATGCACGAACGTGGCGTAGTGCACAGAGATCTCAAACCAGAGAACCTGCTGTACTATAGTGCAGCTGAAGACAGCAAAATCATGATCAGCGATTTCGGCTTGTCTAAGATGGAGGACTCTGGTATAATGGCCACAGCGTGTGGAACACCGGGATATGTGGCCCCCGAGGTGCTGGCGCAGAAACCTTATGGCAAAGCCGTGGACGTATGGAGCATAGGTGTCATATCATACATCCTGCTGTGTGGATACCCTCCTTTCTACGACGAAAACGACGCTAATCTATTTGCGCAAATACTTAAAGGTGAATTTGAATTCGATTCTCCGTATTGGGATGAAATAAGCGATTCTGCGAAAGATTTTATACAGAATTTGATGTGTGTCAATGTGGAGAAGAGATTCACATGTAAGCAAGCATTAGCTCATCCATGGATTTGTGGGAATGCTGCAAATAACAAAAATATTCATGGTACAGTGTCTGAACAACTTAAGAAGAATTTTGCAAAATTACGATGGAAACAGGCCTACCATGCTGCTACCGTTATAAGACAGATGCAGAGGATGGCTTTATCCAGTAGAACTCCTAGTGGACGCAGCCCCATCGCCTCCAGGAGCGGAGACAGTTCCGGCTCTTTAAATGGAGCACAACGTGATAATAAGTAGGACTTCCACATTTTATTTGAGAGTAGTGCATCTATATCATATGAAAACAACGATTTCACGTGTTCGTCTCTAACCTAGTGTGAGAGCGACACGTAGTTCAGCAGCGGGCTATACTTAATACACGAGTTTAATAAAAATACAAATAAAAATAAAAATCGCTGCTTTTATGTTTAATCTTTAAAAAGTTATATACATATATATAAAATAAAATTAAAATAAATATAAAAATAATATCATAATGTGGAAACTAACTAATAAGCTAAATTAATAATAATTGAAACTTATATTTTTGTAATCATAGATTTTAGTTTTCAGTGCAAGAAATTTCATTGTATGATCAATATCATTCAATAGAAAAAATATCAGATCGACCATTCGTTTACATTTTACATTCGATTACATGTGCATTTCATTTTATATTTACATTTACATTTAATTTTACATTTAACCGACATATCAATTTCGCTTTTATGTTGTTCAATTAGTTTTACATAATGTCGTTATTATGTAATTAATAATTACGCTGAGAAATATACTAGTACATATGTATATGCAAATTCTTCACTCCAAGAATGTGTGCGTGTTAAACATGTGCAAGTATTTGTACGTCGAGTTTTATCCTCCATTGAGAACTCTGTACAGGTTTCCAGGGAAATAGAAACCTTCAGAAAGATTTCCACAAGTGTATACAAGCGTCTTGTAGATACAATTTATGCCTCGTAAGCATAGCTTAGACCAGGCCAGCAGGATTTTTAATGACGATGTAGAAATGAATAGATACACGATATAAATATATTCATGTAGAGAAGAATTTGTGTATTGTTTGTTTAAAATATATTTAATTCAATATAAAATAGCTGCTAATTATATTCTTCTAAAGGACCGTCCCCACTGATGCAATATGAACATAAAACATTGATAGTATATTATTTTGTTGTAGTTTTATATATATTTTATTGAGTATGTCGTTAAATTAAAAAGACTTGTTTCTTTCACTTCGAGAATTTTGACAGGTTTTTGATATGTGACAGAGATAAAAGGATAAGTTTTGTTTATGCTTAAAATAAGTTGAGCAGTATAAATCTGCAATACAATGACAACACACTGTCTTACTCTCTTTATTATAAAATATATAGCAGCAAAAGAGATATAAAACTTTCTATCCTACCGCAGATTTATACGGCTTTTACTATATTTAAGCAAGTCGTACCGGGCAACTCTCATAAATTGATTATGAAATTGGTTATGTGAAATAAATGTAACAATAACAAATGCAAAGTGACATAGAATCTTCTTCCAGTACATATTTTTGTGTTTTAGAAAATGTTACGTTAGTAGGGACGGGACTTTATGAAACTGAAATTGTTATTATATCGCCTAATTAGAGTAAAATTTTAAATGCATTTCTCTGGTAGCTTATAAACTCCATTTCGATAATAATTTAGATTAGTATGTTATCGGTAAAATAAGAACAAAAATAAAAAACAGAGAATTGTATAAAATACAGTTACGGTGATTTTTGATATCACCTTTGTAAATAAATATTGATTTTTTTATGTGATTTTTTAAAATGTTAGTTGTGTTTTTATTTTCTATTGGTACACGGTACATAAAACTATATATTCTAAGTGTAAAATATCTAACAAATATTTAAATCAATATTTCTCATGACTTAGAAAATAATTGATAATATGTTTGCTCTTAATTAATGAAAAAGATGTTTTAAATTATTAATTTTGGTAGATACTATTAAATTTTATAAATATAACATCATAAATGTAGCATTTACGTAATATTTATGTTGTAGATTTGATTAGACGTAAATGCTACATAATTGTGTTTATTAAACGTTTTAAAAATATATAAATTTATTAATAAAATAAAATAATTTTTTTTCGTACTTCTTGCTATCTGATATTTTAAAAGGATTTTTTAAGTAAATGACCATAGTTAACAAAAGTCCTTAATTTACGCGGATTCTTATAAGCGACATATGTATGCATGTAAAATAGATATTAAAGTTTCGTTTCTATAAATTTTCATTAACTTTGAAATGAGTATATAAATAGTATGTGTTTACAAAACAAATTGTATGCTAATGAAATTGCTACAGAAAATTTCTGAAACAAATTAACCGCGAAAATTAGGAACTTGCTATATTGTTTTACGTAAACAAATTGTTAACAGTTTTAAACTTTTTAGCGCATATTGATCGTCCAGTTTGGAGGTAACGACAAAAACAATATATTCAAGTTTCAAGCATTCGAGTTTACCTGTATTTTTGTATATAGGGGTTAAACATTAAATATAACTAAATACTAAACTCAAATTTAGATTTTTCGGAGATGTATCGCTAATAAACTGGACGATCGATATCATTTAAAGAGATTGGATATGATAATAAATTTCTATTGTACCTATCTGTAAATTTGGTCGTATTACTGACATGAAATTCCTTTGTTTAACATCTCATTGTCATTCACTTTACCGATTGACATATTTTTGTTTGTGTTCATTTTAAAGCCTTTCTCACCTCGTTTAACCTTGGACTATTATTTCTTTTGTTAATTTTGGGAAGTATAAAATTTAATGATATATTTGGTCGTATTTATAGCTTTGTTATGATAGTATTACAAGGACATTCCTTATTTTTTATATTATCTGTTATTTTTGTTAAACATATTTCCAACAAATGTAATATTTGTCATTGTTCAGGTGTATCACTATAATACATAAACTACATCTCCACCAACTCGTCAATGACACTAATGCTGGTTTCACATCAGAGAGACAGTTTTGTTGTCAAAAAACAAAACAAAATCATGTTTTATTTGATTTTAAAACAGTTCTGTTTTTCGAAAACAGTCTGGTTTTGTTTTTTGTGTTTTTCTGTGTGTCCCATACAAATTATAAACATGATAAACAACAAATGACAAGCGCAAATGTTAACTAAAAACAAAACTGCGTGTTTAAACCAAGCAGATTAAAAAACAACAACAAAAGGGTTTTCTTTTTATCTTACCAACTCCAGAGGGGAATGTGTTTTGTTTACTAAAACAGTTTTAAAAACAAAAATGTTTTAAGAACTGCCTCTTTGGTGTACATAGATGTTTTTGTTCTGAACTGCTAACCCATAGTTAGTAACTGTCCAAGTTAACTAACTATGGGTTAGCAACCGGCCGTAAGTTTGGCAAACGTTACATATGATGCTTTTTGTATGAATCCGTTTACAATATTGCAATTACAATTACAATATTCCTATTATCAATATGTCACAAACTTATGCAACAATATATTCCAAATTTTTTCCATAAATATAAGTTTCCATAACTTTATGAATTATTTTTCATTAACGAAGAAAAAATATATGTATATTAATTCTAAATATAATAAATTTAAATATGTATAAAAATTTACCTTAAAAGCGAAATTTATATGCCTTTTATATATATAAGTTATGAAAGCTATTCAGATAAATTTAATTTTAAAATATTTTAATAAAAGCGTTAATAATTATATAGCTCTCTCTATCTATCATCTATTTCTCTGTCTCTTTCAACATTCAATCAAGTTATAATCTAATATATCTTCTCTCCCTTTCTCTCTTTACTATCTACCTATCTATCTATCTCTGCTGATGCCTGTGATGATATATAATTAAAATAAAATAGACGCTAAACTTCTCGAATCTTGGATGCGCGAATTGATGATAATAATCGTGTATTTGCCAGAAAATCATTTTATCTTCATTTTAATTGTATATCATATTTTATTGAGGTATAAAATTTTCTATTGTAATTATAATTAATTAATTGTATAATAAGTTTTAATTAATTAATTAATATATTTTATCATTGTTAATATATAAATATATGTTTTGTTAATATGAACAAATTTTATTATATAAATAATAATATTATAAAAATAATAAAACTATATATGAAATATACATATTTGGAGGAGGGCGTTGAAAAGCTAATACTCCACACAGTGTAATGTGATCGATCAAAATCATGACGAAAAGAAACTACAAAAATTAAATAAAAACTGATTCAGATTTCTGAAATTTGTGTTTTATTTATCATTTATTTATTCATTATGTCAAAATTTCATGCCTATAAAAAGTGTAACAAGACGTGACATGGAGAGGGGGGGGGGGCAGGGAGATATAGGAACATCTAATCTAAAACTTAACTCAAAATATATATGGCGAAAATTTAATTTATGGATGACCACTAATCTCTACATTGTTGTTGCTTTTGTAAATATTCAAAAAGTGACTGTAAATATATCTCCTCTTGACTCTCTTACTTTACTATTTCTTCTTGACTCTCTTCCTTTACTTTTTTATTATTGTCTCTATCTCCGTCATTCACCTCTTGTCCTTATCTCCTTTCCGAAAATCCTCTATTTTTCTGGACTGAAGTTTAACTGTTTCCTCGCTTGTTCTTTCTTTCTCTTGCTTCCCTTCACTGCCTCTTTTTAGTACTTCCTCTTTAGTACTTTAGTATTTCGCTCAGTACTTTTTCCTTGCACTCAAACCTAATGTGCTCCAGTGTTTCGTCCTCCGTTCCGCACACTCTTCACTTTCTTTCCTCACTACTTTCTCAGTATCTGTTTCCTTTTTCCTCATTTCCCAATCAAAACAGTAGTTAGTAGTAACTGACGTTTGACTAGAACTTTTATGCGTCTCTTTTACACTCCATTGTTACGCTAATACATTGGTTTTAGACAATTTTCTAATAAAATAACGTACTATTTTATGTGCATGTTTGTGTTCGCAAAACTCGAAAAGAACTCAATCGATTGACTTGAAATTTTGACACAAGGTTGCAAGCGAATATGCGCGTGTTTTCGAAAATCGAATTCACTTCTTTCCAGTTTTATTTACTTTCTCTGCGAAATCCTTTTATTCCACAGCGAATTATTTTATTTAAAAATTTAGGCAAAGTAGAACTTTTAACGTCAGGTTCTAATTAGCCTTATAACAACATTGATTCTACAGGTTTCTGGTAGATACTGGATTAAGAAATATCGTACCTAACCTCAAAAAAATTCCTTACAATAAATACATCATTTACTTATGACACGGAGTGTATCGAACCATAAACATATGCTTCTCCCGTAATTAACACATCGTAAAATATAATTAGACAAGTTTGTTATTAATTAGTATTATTTCAAAGTAATTTAGTTAAGAAATTAGCATGTGAATTAGAAATGATAGTGAAATTATTAACTTATAGTTTTATGTTCAAACGGAACGTTATTAATTAACTGTAAAGAAAAAACAAGTTTGATTTGTTAAGAAAGAATTATTATTTTGTTTTGTACTTAGCGTTATATTTAAGGAAAGGATCATTAATCTAAAATTGTAACGAATATGATTTATTGATTCTTGTTATTTAATAAACAAAAATATTTGCTTTAACTTGGAAAATATATCCATCATATAACAAATACAGCTAAGTATCATTCCCACCACCCACTATATTAATTTTGTATTAAATTTAAACTGTATAGCATAGGAGTATACACCATTATTAATTTAGAATTTAATTTATGTTTCCTTTGTTTTTTATGTTATATTTAAAATAGAATTGAAGCCAAAATGCAGTAGGATTTATTTTTAAAAGAAATCTAATGTCAGTTTGTCAAAAATAAAGAAGCAAAAACAATTTCTATTACTAATTGTAATTAAAAACAGCAATTTTAATTATTCCACATTCAATTTTGTCCACCTGTCGAACTGTCAAAATTTATATTACTAACGACGCATACGCACCAACTAAATTAACTAAACTCAAATTAAAACACGAATGTGACAAGCCTATTTTGAAAATTTGAAATCTAGATTAAAATACTCGTATTAAATAAAAATGTAAATTAAATATTTAAATAGTGAGTGGGTCGGGTCATACGGACAAAGAATACGTAAGCAAATTTTACATAAAAAATTTAATCTTGCAAAAAGTGTGTGCGAAAATGCTGACGAAAATTTTGACAATCGAAGATTTTTCTGGCAAAGTATACCTCAGAATTATTTGAGACCTATCACCCTGTGACTTTTTATCTGTTCCTCAAGCATTAAAAGGAACAAGAATTCAGACCGCTAAAGTTTTGGAAGAAAAACCTTCCAGCACTGTTTTCAAAAATGAAAAATTCTCATGGAGCAGTGTAGTGATAGAGGAGGAGTGTATATTGAGAGGGATAGTAATTAAATACGTATAACTTTGAAGTAATATCTTTTACAGCCACTGTGTCGTTACTTTATATTCACTTTAGGTATTTGCTGTTTATCCGTTAACAGGATTAGGATAGGTCAGTTCTCTGATTACTATTTGCAACATACCTCTCTTGCGCATTTGCTCTGTAGTAAATCAAAGGTCATAATATACACAAACATGACGTCAAACAATTTGTTGAACGAACGTACAACGTTAAAGAATTTAGCTAATTACTTTCTAATTTTTTTAATGCGTTTTATTTTCACATTTTCTTCAAATTTTTTTACATGATATTTTTTGCAGTGTTTTTTCTAATAGTAGGGATACATCTATTTTACGATATCTTTTATGCCATGTCATTTTCTATAGAATCGGGATTTCATCTTCTATCACATTGGATCTTGGCTTTATATCGATGCTATAATATTTATAAACATAATGAACGTATATCCATTCAATAACTCTTTTATATAAAAAACTTCTAAATATAACTTTCAAAGAAAGTGCAGTTTTTTTTAGCATGAGATATTTCTATTATATGAAAAAATTCAATTGTACCCGGCGATCGGGTTAAATATTTTATAAGAAAGAATAGCGCCTTTCAAAGATGATGTAAATAAGGAAAATGGAAAAAATGTTAATAATTCAATCTGGTTATATAATTCTAGCTATATCACAAACCTCGCTTGACGTTTTTTTGAATCTAAGAATCTCAGACTACCTGTTTTGTGACTAACCAGAATGTTTTATTAATGATGTAATCAAAATCAACGAGTCAAAGCCGAAATTATTCTGTTCTTTATTGTTTAGATTAAAAACAGATTTCCTACATTTGCTCTTTTTGTTTTTCATTAATCAAAAAAAATGTTCTGTTTTCACGTACACTAATGTCAAATCTAAAAAACCAAATTCATTTGAAAATATATATCATTTACATCTTTCAAACTTTAATTTATTTTATTCATTCATTTTTTAAAAAATGAATGAAAATATGATTAAAAAAAGAGTATATTTTCGATAATCTTTTTTGACGACACAGTTAATATATAATTATTTCTATAATTACTACATGATAAAATAACATTTGAAGAATACTTTGTAAAATTTTTATAAATAAATGTCAAGAAATTAGGCATTGACAGCGAATCTCCGCAGACGTCACAAAAAAAAAAAACATTGCGATGCCACTCATAACTCATCATTAAAATCTGAATTCAAAAAAAACAGAACGATTTCATTAGTTGATAAGTTACAGCAGGTAACCCTATCAAGTTTTTTTCCAATTTTTTACAGCACTTAGAAGTCAAAATACCGATTTTTCATGAAAAAAACTTGAAACTTTGTTATTTTAAAATATGTTATTAAATAAAAAAAGAAAAAAACTCGACACCGCTAAAACTCGGCATTTATGAAAAGAAACAGTGTGCAAAATTTCAAAAGAATAGATCCAGCAGATTTTGAGCTAGAGAGTTCACCGACTCTAAAAAGGCTATGTGTGAGAAAAACGCATTCAAAGACGAAACCAGACCATAGAAGAACACTTAAAACTCTATATCTCAGTTTTACTCCAATCGACTTCAAATTTTTACACAATAAACTTAATATGTTGTACATTAATATAAATAAATTTAAAAAAAATGAAAGAAAACCCTTATACAAAATGCTAAATAATACCTTGGAGTAGACATAAATATCCTAATTTAAAAAATGGCTTAAAATTCCCTTAAATACTTACAAAATAGGGGTTTTCCCATTAACGAATATTATATTTAGGAACCTCTTGTAATATGTAATCTAAATCTTACTTTAGTAAAATATTATTTATGGTATTAAAATCATATATTTAAATGAGAATTCTGCGGCGACTCATGCTTAAAAGAGTTTATGAGAGCCAGTGTTTTTTTATACGACACAATTGTTTTAAGCCTGAGTCACCATCGAACTAGCAATTTAAACTATATCAAGAAATAGCTATAAACAAAAACCGAAAAGTAATAAATTTTTCTCTAGTCATAATTGAAAACACATACATAACGTTTACAACTCGTTTGACAATAGATTAAAATCGCTGCATTTAAATAAACTTTACACAAAAATAAATAAAACAGCTCCTGATATTATATTTTCTTTTCCATAAAATTTCCCTCGCTATATTGTAATCATACATGTTTTATAAAATAAACACGATTCTGCAATTTGCATACTCTAATGCTCTAATTTATTGATTTTTCCTTTGTCCCTTTTCTATCTTGCTCGTAGCCCATGATGGTTGTACACTTTCTGTTTTCTGTGCTTACTACTTCCACTGACTGACTGTCTGGTTGGTTCTCTATTCAGTTGCTGTGCTATACCCATACAACCCATAGGTCATCATATCCACTATCTGCTACCCACACGTTTTAACTACGACGAGTCTCAGAGTTTTTCATCATCTTCCATATATTCACACTAAAAGGGTGTTCTCTCTAGGGGGTGGAGGAGTGGGAGTGGTTGGTCTAGTGCAACTATCCGAGTTTCAGCGTCACGCATTGGATGCTATTTATCTTCGTTAAAAGAAAATGAAAAATAAGATGAAAATATGGTTGGTGGCAGAGTTTTCCAGTATGGGAGGTTACATGGGCTACAACGTACAGAACGCGTATCGCTCTTAAATTTTAATTATGGCAACACAATTTGCACCATTAAATGTTCATGAAATAAAGGGACTAAAAGAAGAAATTGGTACAATATACGGAAAATACAGTTATACCTTAGGTAAAAAGTTTATATTTAAGCACTAACCAAAATTTTTATAGCCTCGTATTTTTTGGCCCCGGTCTGCGTCGTTTATCGAATCCGAAAAATTACAAAGTATTAATCATGAACTTCGAATTTACGGGAATTTGTGAACGGGATTTTAAAATGGGTCAGGTAGTTTGGCTATTCTTAATAACCGTGCTCTTAAATTTTAATTATGGCAATACAATTTGCACCATTAAATGTTCATGAAATTAAAGTGACTAAAAGAAGAAATTAATACAATGAGCAGTTTTCTAAATTCACGTTTAAAGTGAGGTTTATAGTTAAGCAGTAACTTACAATTTCTAAACCCTAAATATGTATTTTTTGGCCTCGGTTTGCGTCGTTTATGATACCGTATATATTAAAATTACAAGGTATTAATGATGCAACTTCGAATCTACGGGAATTTGTGAACGATGTTACTTTGAAAATGAAGCAAATTTTAAAAAAGGGCAGGCAGTTTGATTATTCTTAATAACCGTCCTCTTAAATTTAAGATTATTACAATTCAAAATATCTAACATATATTTTTTGGCAATATTTTTTACTATTTTTATTTTATTTTAATGTTTTTGCCATTAGGTCCTACATTCTTCCGCCTTAAATCATTAAATAGCATATCATTGAGATTAATTACATTTCATTTGTGTTCCTTATTCTATCTACTCATTCTTTCTTCTTCGAAAAGAAATTTAAAAAAAAAATAAACCAAAACCCCTACTGCTTTTCTATTCTTACTACTCTCTCTCCCGTTTTTTACACTGTCATTCCTTCTCTTTCCTCTTCTTTCATTTCTCTATTCTCTTAGTATAAAAGCTCTACTATGAAGCCCCAAAATTGCTCACCAGCTCTTCATGTATTAATTCTTTTTGGCGTTGCCCATGAGCATATGTAATTAATATAAGTTATTTTTGTGGACAAATATTTTACAATTCAATTCAATTTGCATAATAACGATTTTTGGAAGTTATTAGATAAGTCATCATTCAGCTTACTCATCGTTTCTTAAAAGAGTAATAATTCTAAAAATAAAAGAAACTGTAATTTCACGCAATAGCAAATAACATCACAAACTATAAACAAATAGACATAAAGCAAAATGTGTTAAAATAACAATACAAATAAAAATGTTATAGCAATTACGAAATTGCGTTTTTTTTATGTTTGGTAAATAATAGAGGGTTAAAAAAAATAAGAAAACTGTTTTATCGTCAACATGATGTTTTCTTTTATCGTTGAAAACAAATCCCCGTAAAAGAATTGAACGCAAGAAGTCACAAAAATATAGCAAAAAAATAAACTTAATACAATAGAACAAGAAAAACAGAGGAGGAACAAAAAAAAAACACACAAACTTTTTAAGAAGCAAAAGAAACTTTGAATGACAAAATAATGTTAGAAAAGTTTTTATAAGAAAAGATAATAATGGTAATGATAAGTAAATGGTATTAAATATATTTCCAATAATTGAAAAAGGAAATTACTAAAATAAATATTGTGTTACCAGACACCCCCGTGTTGGAGAATATTATCTGGCTACGTGTTGCGCTGCTTTTATACTTGTAATAAATGTATTTGTGTAAAATGTATATTATAGAAAATATAGAGGGAATATCAATAAGGAAGTTATAGGACAATAACTGGAATAGCTTTCCCCCCGAAAGTTATATTTAACAATTAATATTAATTATTATTATTTTATTGTAATGTTTTTGCGATTAGGCACTATATTCTTCCGCCTTAAATTCTTAAATTACACATCCATTGTGCTTAATTACATTCTATCACTCCTTCTAAAAGAACCAATAAAAATACAAAAAAAAAGAGATAAATTTAAATCGCTCTGCTTCTCTTTTCATTCTGTCTCTACTCTGCTTTTCCTCTCTCTTTCCTCGCTCGTTCTCTCTTCGTTTAATAACTGCACAATTTTCTTTTCACTTTTTACTCTTTTTTCACATGAATACTTAATGTGCTCCAGCGTTTCTTAGAAACAGATAACTATTATTTTTATAATTCTGGATTAGATATTAACTAATAGCAATTTGATTTCAAAGAGAATGTTGCACTTTTCCGTGCAATTTCTCTTGGGTTTCAGCACAGTGCAAGTAATCTGTGTTTTCTTTTTTTAATATTTATTTTTAGTGCATCAAATATTCATAGTTATTAGCACTTAAACCAAAATTTTATTTACATTTCTCAACATTTTATAATCTATTTAAAATTATTTTCCGTCCGTTGCTTTTCTAATAACTTCCTTTATCCATCTGATACCTTGTCTGATTCTTTCTTCTATTACCACTTTTCTTTATTACTGAATCACTTTTCCACATATCTGCCAATGGTATACTGCTTTATCGAATTTTCTTTTTTTGTGATCAAGTTGTTTTTTTCTCATATTTATGATTATGCTTGCACATAACCAATTAAATTTGATTGTAACCAAACCCAGATAATATCTGGCCCGGGACATAGTAGTCAGAGTCAAGCATCAATGCTCTCGCCTACTGTGTTGTCAATCTGTGTTTTAATGAAGACAAAAAAAGAATTTCTACCTTCTAAATTTTATCGTGTTCTATTTGTAAAAGTAAAGTGTCGCCAGATTATTACACCTAAAAAATATAACACAATGCAACACTTTGTAGCAAGTGTAAAACTGCACTGTAAGATAATTTTGTACTTAAGCTGTAATTAAATATCGACAATCATTTCGTTTCTTACACATACGCAAAAAATATCGCTCTATTCTCAGTTAATTTTATAAGAAAATTTACCAACTTGTTTTTTTTATATTAAAAATAAGAAACTGACATGTTTCCCTTTCATTCGCTTTGACATTACTTTAATCTCTTTAATCATCTTGGGTCTGAGACGGTTTATAGCATTATTCCGATTTTAACCGGTTCCAAATAGAAAAAGAAAGATATTTTAGGTTGAGTTTTTAATCCGAAGAAAAAAGAATTTCGATTTTCATTCAATTTAAGTTATAAGGCAGGATTTTATGCTTTATTTATTTACGCATATATTTCAAAATTCAGATACGCATCTCTAAGATGTTGTAGTTCTCTTTGTATTTTGTTATCTTCTTTAAACAATTTCACAAAATTTATTTACATTTCATTTATTTATATTTATTTGTTTAATCTTAAGCTTGTTTACATTTGTCATTAAAACATGTTTGGTTAACTTTTTTTTAAAATATTTATTTTGATTAACATGTTAATTTTCAACAAATACATTAATAAGCTGTCTGTTATAAACATTAAATTGTTATGAACGATGACGGCACATATGTATTAAATTTGATATACCTCTAATTGAATCAATTATGGTAAATACTGGCTGTGTCAAAAACACAGCTGTTGTGGGAATCGTTAAAAGTTAATTAAATATATTTACGTTTAAATAATATTCGTACTAATTAATTTGAATTATTTTATTAATCATTATTTCACGTCTGATTTATTTCATTCAACATTTAAATGGTCGCCCTAAGTGGGGAGGAGGGGATAATGTTTCACTTTTATTTTTTATATATTTACTTATATTAATGTTAACATATTAAGTTTATTGTGTGAAAATTTGAAGTCGATTGGAGTAAAACTGTCGGAGATATAGAGTTTTAAGTCTAACGCGCTTTTTTCACATTTAGCTTTTTCAGAGTCGGTGTCCTTTCTAGCTTAAAATCTACTGTACCGAAACTTTGCACACTCTTTTTTACATAAATGCCGAGGTAACGCTGTCGAGATTTTTTTTATATTTTTAATATATTTTAAAATTACTGATTTATGACTTCTAAGTGCTGAAAAAAATTTAAAAATCAATAAAGAGAAAAAAACTCGACAGGGTTACCTGCAGGAACTTATTAACTAATGAAATCTTTTTGGTTTTTTTATATCAAATAATCCAGTGATGAGTTATGAAAGACACGGCAATGAGACTTTTTTTTGTGACGTCTGCGAAGATTCTCTGTGAATAGCTCATTTCTTGATATTTATTTATGAAAATTTCACAAAGTATTCTTCAAATGTTATTCTATCTTGAAATAATTATATATTAACTGTGTCGTCAAAAACATTATCGAAAATATGCTATTTTGTATCGATTTGACCTTAGTCGTTCTATCAAACTGTGGCCACACCGTTCTTGAATGTTATAAAGTCATAGATGACGTATAACTAACACGTTAACAAGTTACAGCGAATATTGGTAAAGTAGAACATGTGTTGTAAAATAAATCAGATATTAAATACTGAATATGTTTTAATAAATATTTAAGTAACAAATCAACATCAATAGCCTACAAATGTACTTACTAACACTACGTTAAATAACGCAAGCTTTTTATTCAAATTTTATTTCAAGATTTTAATGTCTTAGACCAGCCAGCGAGTACTTTTAACTAATAAAAATAATATTTTTTTAAATTAAAACTTTTCAACCGTGTTATAATTCTAACTTAAATTTGTAGCCAATAACTTTCTTTGATACTAACTTTTGATAACTTTCTATGTATAAAGATAAAAGCTCCTCTCTCTCTCTAACATCTAACTCTCAACATTGTAGTATCTAACGGTAACCCCAGTCTCCCTCCCAGCCCTACAGGACACAGTTTTCTAGGTGGTTTGGTGGTTCGGCTGTTCATTTAGCCAACTTCGTGTGGGAGTCCCTAGTGTCACGCTCCAACCGTAAATAAAGAATCACAAAAGATAACAGAACATTCGGTCTCTCACTTTAGAGCTACTATAGTAGACTTTGTGCTCTGTCGCTGTACCACCTGCTCCTTTTAGTGCCTTTGTGTATTCGTGTTTAACAGTGCTGGTCAATTCGCAGGAATCATAACCTGATTTTTAGCAATGGAGGTATTTTCTATTGTAAAAAGTGGCTGTAGTACATATCAATCAATACAGTAGAATCTATTATAATTTTGTTATTACAATACATAAAAAAGTTTTAATTTTACTATTATCAGAGGATACCTATTGAAAAAAATATTTTGCGCGTCTGTAGTAATCCTTACGTTCGCTTTATTACCCAGATGTGTACTGTTGCAACAAGAAATATCTAAATGGTTATGTTTTTGTCTTTTAATATATTATTACTCCGATCTTCAACTTACAAAAAATGACCCGTTTTCTTAGCGTTACAGCGCGCTATTATTGGGTTTAAAGAAAAGTTGCAAAGGAGAAATATGTGCTAAATTTTATCCTTTTTAAAATTGATAATAAGTACAAAAGCTCTAACACCAACAATGCAGAGATATTTAAAACAAACCAGAAAAGTATAATATCTACAACTATCAGCCAATTTAATACGCGACCTTTTGAGCGGTAGAGGTATTTATTTAAAGCCAGATACTGTATTATACGTCCAAAGTAATTAATTCTTTAAACAAAATCTAAATAACAGAATATATCTATAGATAGAACAGAATAATATGATAAGCAGTAAAGGAAAGTGTCTTAAACAGTTTTTATACCTAGAAAATATAGGTTCTCTCAATTCAAGTTAATATTTATATAACATTAATTTATTAATAACCAATTCTCGAATATGTATATTGTCAGGTCTCTTAATTGATCTGTATGTGTCGAAGTTCCAATGTCGAAACCCTAAGTATCCCCTGTGTCTAACAGATCCCCTCAGATACGCCCCCTGTGGTCCATAAGTATCTGCACCAGCATTCTGATGCAAGGCACTTCTGTTCCTCTGCATGATATTACTGCTAGCCTTGGGTTAACTCATAGCGATGTACTGGGGTATTCATATACCAAATAGAACTAACATTACATAGAAAGCTATGTCATTAACGGCACAATTAAATTTTCCTTTCATTAAATATAAATAAAATGAAAAATCGATTGTTAATAAGATCACCGACGATATCTCATAGCACCAGGCAGTAATAGGAAAAAGTTTAATTTTGAAAAAAAATCTCAAGTCATTATATTTTATTCCAATATTTGTATATGGCCATCAATGCTGTATAACTTTTGTCTGACTTGTGTCATGTTTGTATTATTGTTTATCCAGTAGTGTTATTTTTAACAACAGCTGCTCTTCACTGGCAACAAAGTTGAACTTGTCTGACTCGACGCAATTCATATTAATAAAGTAACACACACACATATATATTGGCAATAAGACGTCACTAATTATGAGAATGAAAAAACTTGAAGAAAAGAAATTTAATAAAGAAGTTAATAGAAAACTTTTTTGCAAATAATTGAACCATTTCTTGGAATGAAAATGCTAGTATTTATCACAAATTATAACTGTTATCTAACTTTAGTTTTAATTTAGTTTAGTTAGCAATGCGACGTCTTTTTAGCGTGTATGATTTGAATCCAATAAAATAATTCGTAATTACATTTCATATTTAATTCTATTTTTGAATTGAAATAATAAACTCACACAATAATAAAATAATTTATCAAAATAAAAAATATTTTCAATTTATGTGTTATTTGACCAACTTTTTTTCAAAATTTGGGATTTTTTTTTCGATTCGTAAATAAGTTCAATTTTCAATTTTTGAATTTCTAATTTTTGATAAATGTCAACATTGAATACCTTAATACACATGCAAAATTTCAACTTTCCATCTTTTACGAATTAAAAGTAATACAGCAAAAAGTTTTTCCAGTTTTTCCAAAAGTACGGGTTTCCAGAAAATTCAGGGAAAAATCCGGGGACGCCAAAAGTCTTTTAGAATTTTTTTCTCAACGAAATAGGAAATTTTCAAAAACATTGATGGAGCCGTTTTTGAGCTACCATACAAAATTCACTACCAAACATATAAGATTAGAAATATATAAGAATATAAACACATAAGAATATAAACATACAGTTGGAACATTATAATATAGGATTTTAATTCTAATTATTTTTTTTAAATTGGTTTGGTTTGTTAAAAAATTATGATTCACTTATTTTTAAGGCCATTTTTTTAGTTTTGCAAATCTTAATATATAAAAGAAAGACGGGTTTGTTGCAACACTTATAACTCGAGATCTGCTGAACCAATATTCATGGTTATTGATTCGTTGGATTTGTCTTCGCCCCGAATAGCATAATACATCTTAAAAACAATGAAAATATATAAAACAAAGTCGGGTTTGTTACAACACTTACAATAGCATAATACATCTTAAAAACAATGAAAATTCGAAATTTAAAAAACTCGACAATGAAAACTCGATACTTAATCATTTCAATAAATGCTGATTTGTTTATTTCATGTCAAACATTTGTTGTCATGACAACATGTTGTAACAACTATTCATGTGTGCTTTCAGAAATTTATTTTTTGTAAAATGTCTCGAAAGTTCAGGTACTGTTATATTTGTTTGTTTTAGACATTAATTTGTGTAAATTATTTATTAATTATTTAATTTTTAATTTCAGAAAATAATACCTAAGATTTATTGTACAGGTTAACAAAAGTGTAAATGTCTTTTTATAGGTTATCTATAACTATAATTTTTCTTGATAAGCTATTCATATGTAGTGCTTATATACTCTTTGAGCTATTGTCTATGTCTCGAAAGTGGTTTTTTGTGGTTTTATGCGAGTGCACATTCAGTATTAATATTAATAACTATGCCGCGTCCTAGAAGATCTAATCTTTCCCAGCGGAGCCGTAATGCAATTAGGCAACGGAATATCGCGAGTCAATTATCTGATGAAGAACGAGAAATTGCACGAGAAGAGCACCGCGTTAGTATGGAGCAATGAAGGGCCTTAATTCGTGCTTCTCAAACACAAGAGCAAAGAGAGGTAGCCCGTGAAACGGCTAGGTTAGAAACGAGAAATCGTCGAGCTTATCGTACAGATGAACAGAGGAATAATCTTCGAAGTGCAAGAAGAAATAGTTCAAGTATTGATTTGAATCGAGCAGCGTTTCTATATGATTGCACCATCGACTACAGCTTGCATCGTTTAGTTTGCATTGGTCCAATGGACGTTGTTTGCCAGCATTGTGGAGCATTGAGGTTTGCTGGTGAAACGCCTGATTTGTGCTGCCTTAGTGGTAAAGTGAAATTGCCATCATTGGTCCCGCCACCAGAGCCATTGTGCTCCCTGCTTTATGGCGAAACACTAGAATCACGACATTTTCTAGCGAACACTCAAAAATACAATGTCTGTTTCCAAATGACTTCATTTGGGGCGGAAATTATCGAAGAACACGGATATAATCCGACATTTAAGGTAATTTACGTTAAAAACTATATTTTCTATGATTGTAAAAAAAATCTGGAATGTAGTTTGTTAGATTTCTGTATTTGGCATTTTATTATTTGAAAAAAAAAGTGTTTGTAAAAAAAGTGTTTGTAAATCTAACTATAACTATGGTTTTGACTTTACAGATTCAAGGCCAGATTTGCCATCGCATTGGATCATTGCAACCTATAGAAGATGCACAGCATAAATTCTTGCAAATATACTTCATGGGCAATATGGAAGAACAACTTGACCGGCGTCAAGGGATCAACACAGCTACGAAAAGAGCAATTCTCCAAGATCTGCAGCAAATGCTTCATGAACATCATGCATTGGTCAGGCTGTTCAAGACTTCAAGAAATCTGTGGCGATATGTAAAGAAACTTTAACTGTCTGTAAATATGAGAGTTGCATTGTTGAACGATCTATCTGCTGATGATTTCTCGAAGCAATTGCTGACTATCGGTAATGGCCGTGTTCCTGTTGACAAATCGAGCGGTTTGATTTCATTTCCTCCAAATGTTTGCAATTTTGTATCATCAAAAAACGAGCTTATCAACAAAGTATTCCCGGATATCATTGCTGACCACAAAAATACTAAATGGTTAAGTGAGCGAGCAATTTTGGCCGCTAAAAATAAAGATGTAGATGACCTCAATTTTATAATTCAAAATCAAATCGTAGGTACTCTGTATTCATTCAAATCTATCGACTGTGTAACAAACGAAGAAGAAGCCACTAATTATCCAAGTGAATTTTCAAACTCCTTGGATGTGCCTGGTTTACCACCGCACAATTTAAAACTTAAGGTTGGCTCGGTAGTCATCATGCTTAGAAATTTAAACCAAACAAAACTGTGCAATGGAACGCGTTTGGTGATAAAAAAAACTGATGAGCAATGTGATTCACGATGAGGAAGTTCTTATTCCAAGGATTCCGATGATCCCAACGGATATGCCATTTGAGTTTAAACGAATTCAATTCCCGATTCGTCTTGCCTTCGCCATGACGATCAACAAATCACAGGGCCAATCCTTGACTATTTGTGGCCTCAATCTAGAAAATGCATGTTTTTCTCATGGTCAATTGTACGTGGCATGCTCACGTGTCGGCAAACCATCCGCTTTATTTGTTCTTGCGCCTGACCAAAAAACAAAAAATGTCGTTTACCACAAGGTGCTTGAATGAAAATCCCATTAATGAATTAATCCGAGTGTATTCCAATCTGCACAACATAGTTTTCAATCATTTTTTTCTGACATGAGTTTGAATTACTTAATTATTATTATTTTTTTAATTTTTATTCTCATTCTGTATGTTTTCATCATCATTCATCATAATAGAATACTTTTATGTTTCTATCTATATTAATAAATATTATTTTGTATCATTGTAATACGTTCATCAAAGCCTAAATTAGTTCAGCTAAAAGGTAACACGACATTCATTGACTGTTAGGCGGTACGAAGTTCGCCGGGTCAGCTAGTATAATATACGAAGCAGTTTTTTTCAGACTGAAGTTTTATCAGATGAATCTTTCTTCTTTTTTTTTGTATAAATGATAAAAAATTTCATAAAAACTGGTAACTGGTAACATAATCCATTATAGATCCTTACATCACCTACGGCGTTTAGCCAATTGGCTACTACAAACTGAACAATATGTAATAAATTTAATAACGTTTATAAAAATATTTTGCTTTTGTCAGTTTAGCCTAGCGTTATGATATCAAATTTATCTGAACAAGTGAATCTACATTATTGAACAAAATAAACCTTCGGGAAATAATCTGATAGATGACATGGCAGTAAAGATTACAATATAAAAAGAATATCAATTTCTACTCTAGCCACGAGAACTTATCCTCGAACTATGACTTTGGGTATGAAATTTTCATCTTTTTATTCATCAATGTGTCAAAAGTATTTGAGGACATATTTTGAACCATATTTCTCTATAAAAATTGTATTTGATTAAAAAACATATTATTAGATTATCAGATTTCTAAATCTAATTCTGTTTTATTAATTGTTTTTAAGAGAGAAATAAATACAAGATTGATTAATGATTTCCTCACTTACAGTGAACGTGCAAATTATTATAGCTTGTGCAACTTACCCTCTCTGACTTAGCATTTCCAGAGTCCGGATTTCCTGTAACAATACAAAAACATTTTAGAATGCATGACAATAATAAATTTTATATTTAGAAAGTTAGAAAATGAAATTAAACTATGAATAATACGAAATATGCAGCAGAAAATTTAATATGGTTCAGAAAACATCAAGCTTTCGATTATAACAATAAAAATAGTATGTTTTCTCAGAAATACCTAAAATAATTGACATTTTTTATAAAAATTATCGGTTACTTCGGCTGTTCAAAACATGATATAAAATTTGGCAAGATCTCTTGTACAGTTAGTCGACGCATGAGTTACCGCGAATATTGAAAAAGCATTAGATCTTCCCAAGCGATTTAGATTACAAAGAAAAAAACTAGTTTGGTCTCGTACAGTTATTTTTTTTAAATTTAAAAAGTGAAAGTAATACACATTTATTTGCAATAAAACAAATAACTATTTAAATAAAGTAATAAGTTATTGTTTTGACTAAATATTTTGTAATTAAACATAGTTACTACATTATATAATTGCAAGTAATATTAGTTTACCTATATACTATACATGTCACATACGTTCAAGCTGTTATGTATATTTCAAACTATAATTCATTTTATGTCATTCTTTATAAAATTAATTGTATGTCATTAACTTACTGGTTAAAGATTTAATGAATTATTGATGATATGGCTATATATTTTATATGAGTTATGATAGTGGTTAAGATTTATAATGTATGAGACAAAATATAAAGTGAAACATATATCAGAAAGAGATAAAAGACAAAAAAAATATTAATAGTTACGATAATTTTGTTACTTTTTTGTTTCTATTATTAATGGTATATGTTATTACAATCAATTAAATGCATTTTCGAAATAATTGTTATGAAATAATCGTACAAATATAAACTGTTAAAATAATTGGTAAAAACCTCTCCCACTGCAATTCATTTGTAAACGATGATGCTCTGTTAGTTGGTAAACACAGTTATGAGTTTTCAAACTACGGACAAGCAACAAACGTTTGCTATGGAGATATCGTACCAGCGTAATGGGCTTGTGTCCTATGTCTTAATTTCTATAAAAGTGTACTATATATTAATAAAGTGGGTTACTAGAACCTCAAATGTTCAATTATTTTTTAATAACTCATTATATGTTAAGAGATATTAACAATTAAAAAAGTCATTTTGTCTCTTTAATTATTAAAGGGATTCAACGTTGTACACATTCCAAATGCATGTGACATCACAATCCTTGTGTAAGGTTACCAACCTTACAGATCATAAATCTCTGCTATATGTATTTATATATCAAAATATCAAATATTGTTTACAGCTATTTCAAGGAACAATCAAATTTCAATATTATGTCTGCCTTAGCAGGGTTAAATAAAATAAAAACTTGTTATTCTTTGATTTGACGTGATTATTTGACTACCAACAACTACAGAACATTACCACAGCACTCAACAAATAACTGACATTAAAATGCATTTCACGTCATACAAATATGGCCGACCATTTCTAGCGCTAAAACTACAATTCAAACTTTTAATTACTATATCTCCGTCAATATTTAGATATTTAATAAAATAGACACGCCAATACACATTTATTAACATCAATTGAAAAATCGACCACAAAAAAATGAGGACACAAGCCCATTTAATAAAATGGTCAAGACTCGAAACCGAAATTATTTTATTTAGTAAAAAACTTATTTCTTTCACTTTTAAACTCATGGCTGTGGTCTATATGCATCCAACCTTTTACTTGATCTTAAAATCGGTTCTACAGTCCTACAAAAACTTACCCAATTCTTGAATTTCGCTTGCTAATAATGTTAGCAAATTCAATATGATTTCGATACAATATTTAGAGTTATGTTAAACATACGTATATTCTACCTTAAGGGGGTTCTCCCGTGTGATGAGTTCAAAAAATCGTTTATTTTTTTTGCATAAATTTATTCCTTAAAATTTGTAGAATATGCTGACAAAGTGATTTTTTAAAATTCGAAGTCATTATAAAGACACAGCAGGTAGAAGAAGCAGATGTTCAGAGCGCGTAGTTGAGTGGTAGGAACTTTACACGCGTTTTTCTGAAAACTGTGTTTTTCAAAGTTTCCTCCATCATATCTCGAGAACGGTTTGACCGATTCACTTAAAATTTGTAGGATAGACTTAGCACATGTAGATGCACGGAATGAACTAAAATCTTCCGATTATTTCGAAACGAAAAAGTGAAAAAAGTCATGAAATTTGAAACTTTTTTTCTTCAGAAGTCTGCTAAAAACCCAATTTTCAATATTTTCAAATGATTCTAGTTCATTCCATGCATTTAGGTCTATTGATAAAAACGCCGTTTTTTTTCTTTCTTTCTGATAAGCCAATCAGCCAAAATCGTGGGGGAAGTCAGTGCCCCTTTTGTTTGAAGAAGGTGTCTTCAGAGTGATACAGCATACGTTCTAATGAAATTTGTTTTACATACTTTTGAAATAGTAATAAATAACTGATTCTAATGAAATTTTTTACATGAAATTTGTTTTACATACTTTTGAAATAGTAATAAATAACTGATAAAAATTTCAAAATTCTATCTTTTCATTGGACGTCAAAAATATTCGCAAAAAACGCTTAAAAAACAGGCCGTCACACGAGAGCTACCTTACAATTATGCTACCTTACAATTTATGTAAGTCAATCAGTTACAATCACGTCATATTCAGTTCGTAGTACTAATTCGTTTAGACTTGCGCGACTATGAGACCTGTAGAATCTTTAGAAAATTAGATTTAGTAGACACCTATATAGCAATAGTTTCCATTCTGTATAGTTTCTTGCTACACTATATGTAATTTACTAGTTTATTGAATATAGTATATTGAGTATATTCTGTCTCGCTCGCACAATTACTTTATTCTGCAGGAAGTGCATTAAGACTTACATTCACGACACCATGGGCGCCCGCGATTGCGAATACATTTTGTAAATATTCTTTGTCATCTTTTGGAGATTGGAGAACGCCCATGGTGTCCACATTGTCGCCATATTGTCCGTTGCTTGTGCAGTCCTTCATTGCCACTCGACTTTGCGAACAATTATATCTAGTTATTTTATCGTCATAAATCTCTGTGAAACCTGCTAAGTACTTTCCACAATTCTGCTTGCAAGTGTACACTCGTTTATACAGGTCTGTAACATGTAAGCGCTGTGTTTTATAACAGACTTTTTTTTAGCTCCTGCTACTGCATAGTAGGATTACAATAAAAAGTATTATGCACTGTATTACGTATATATATTTAGATTTCTATAAAAAAAAATGTATAAATTGTATGCTATTATATATATCAATAAAACACGAACAAAAACATCAATGTTTACATCAGACACAGTTCTTAAAACATTTTTGTCTTTTGTTGCTGTTTTACTAAACAAAACACATTTCCATTTGTAGTCAGTAAGATCAAAGGAAAACACGTTTGTTGTTGTTTTTTAGTCTGCTTGGTTTGAACACACAGTTTTGTTTTTGTGAACATTTGCGCTTGTCATGTTTATAATTTTTATGGGATACACAGAAAAACACTAAAAACAAAACCAGTCTGTTCAGTGTGAACAGTATGTTTTGGAAAAACAGAACTGTTTTAAAATAAAATAAAACATGATTTTGTTTTGTTTTTTGACAACAAAACTGTCTCTCTGGTGTGAAACCAGAATTAAGTATAAGAAATGTTTATTAAAATATATTTTATGTTTACTATCTAATTTATTTTACAACACACGTAGTACATTAATCGTATTCGCTATCACTTGTTAACTTGTTCCTCTTAAATACTAAACAAATATTACAAATTAGGGATTATTTATAATTGAAATAGTTAAAAAATCAAACAAAATTGTTCTATCTGATTTTAAACATAGACGACGCAAATATTACGTACAATCCAGTGGTCTTGGTTTCCTGGAAATAATTTTGCGGTCTGAAAGAAATTAAGGAAAAAACACAATGCTGTTGCCATAATGATTTTCTCTAATTAATAAACATTTTATAATAAATGAAAGATGGAAAGGTTCATGCTATTCTGATTATTCATTCATTTTATTAACGCGTAATTTTTTTTTGGTTATTTACATTTGTTTTCCATTTGCTTTCGCCTGTTTTTCTATCTCTCTCTCTCTCATTGTTTCTCGCACGCCCACAATCCCTTATCCTTCGTAATCGTTACACATGGCCCAACTATTTGTATAATTTCGTTTCTATTTTACTGGGAACTCTGGAAATGTTATATTCAATATACATACCTATAAACAGAAAATAGAACAGTACAACTAGCACAAAAAGACAAAATCAAATATTGGAGGACAACAAATTTTTGAGAACGATTCTGTTGAAATATCATTCATTTTTTTTAAATATTCTTGTAGAACATTTTTTTACATATAAATAAATTGATATTTTATCAATAGTGCCTGGACTATTTTTGAATTGCTCTGGTTTATAGTATGTTGTTTGGTTTTCGTTTAGTACATTCGGTTCTCATTAAGTTTGACCTTCGCGGTAACAGCGGTGTGTCGGTGTTTGGTGTTTGGCCCGACGCAACGCAACGTGTAACGCAATGGACCATTTGATCATTTCATCTCATAAATTCCAGCCATCAATACTCACGTTATTTTTAGATTTAAACATTATTAGGAATTAGGTATATAGATTAGAAGTGATTGTATAGCACTCACTCATTTACCGTTAAAACTAGTATAATGTAAAGCATGGGCGTCCGTAGGTAGGGGCAAACCTGTAAGCCTAGATAAGATAATCATTTTTTTGATAATTTTTTTTTTCATTTGTGTTATACTCATTTTTAAAGTCAGATTTTTAATTTTTTTTTATTGAGATATTGATCAATATCTATATTTTAACTGAGATATTATTCTCTCTTAATTTTTAGTCATATTTTTGACATCATTAGATTATTATGAAAGTCTGTAGAATAATAAGTAATAGATTTTATAATATAAAATCTTTGTGTTGTCTATACAGCTGTAAGCTTTAATTAGTATATGACGTTTGATTCTTCATCTCTTTTACACTCTATTGTATAAATGTGAGGGAAAAGAGTAGGAAGGAAAAGCATATGACGTCAATGGGTGAAGTATATTTTTTTGTAAATGTTTAAAGGATCAAAAAATGACTTCTCTAAACGTTAGGTATATTGCGAATTGATTAAAAATAATTGGACTTTTGAATTTCTCTTAGCCAGCCAACGTTATTAATATATATTACCCCGTTTTATAGAAATTCAATTATGGTTCATAATTGTACCTTTTCTAGTTTTATAAATATTTTATTCGAAAAATAAAATAAAGATTATTCTTTTGTAATACAGACTTTTTCAATTATTAATATTTAATATACTCTTAAGATAGAAATTGTAAAATATCTCTCGTTGGTTCATGATGGATGAAGCATTCTACCATGAAACTAAACCGTATACCTGAACGCCATAACTAAGAAGGTATAAGACACAAGGCAGAGCTGTATTCGCCTTGAGGGGACTATTTTAAAAATAGTTGAGCACTTTAAAAATTTCTGTTCTCGCATGATGTGCGCTATTGATACCAACTAATTAGCATAACATTTTTGATATTGTTGACAATTACTATTTCCAATACCATTGTACGCTGATTAATACTATGTTACCATGAATTAATACTTTTAGGGCCTTATTCTGTTAAGTATTTCCACCGGTGAAAACATTTCATCGCTGTAAAATGATGTCACAACAGCGATGATTTTTTATTTGGTATTCTGTAAGACATTTCCATCGATTTTAATTTTGTCTGTATTTTTTAGAACTGTCAAACAATTCGAATTATAATTTGCATTTCAGTACAAATTTTTTAATACAAAGTATATGTATAGTAATATGAATATACAAATATAAATATATCAGAAAGTGAGGTTATGTTGCTTGTCAATTGACTTGAGCAATTGACATGTATTCGTACTTGTCAAGTGTTTGAATTTTTAAATATTTGAATATTCTGAATGCCGTGATTGGTCGAATATTTTTAAAATTGATGACGTCTTAATATACGTCATCAATACCAGTTTATACTTTTTCAACACTGTATATTATAAGGGCTGTGGAAAATTTTGCATACAGAATACCACTTTAGATATTTTAAATACAGCGACTTTATTCGAGCGGTGAAAAAATTAAATATTTCCACCTCTGAAAAAATAAGGTCGATTTTTTGAAAAGTTACAGAATAAGTAGTACCCTTAGTAATAATTCTTATTTTATTTAAATCATAAAAATATTTTTTCAGTAAAATTAAATCTATAAAATTTAGTTAAAAAATATAAACAATCCTTGAGAATAAAAATAAACAAGTATAGATGAAGGTACAGATTTAAAATCTAATGTATGTTCCAATTAAACATCCGCAGTGCGACACTAAGTCGCATTGTGCTCTGTAATTGGAAAACACACAATAAGAGTATATAGAGGTAGACTTATATCTGACAGACGCAAAGGAAAATTAAGTGATTTTCAGGAATATGACAAGGATCTATTTGCAATAAAGAAAACCACATCCCCAGATAGCTGAAGACTATCCAGTAGAACCAATAAAGCATCCAGATCAAACTAGTTATGGTTCAGAACGCGTAATTAATATAAACCTTATAACATGTAATAATGTATAGAGGAAAGATTTTTCAAAAGTGATATATGGTTTATATTACTCAGCCAATACCAAAATTTTGAACAAAAATTTAAAAAAATGTTATAAGACTTTCAATTGCTACTATTGTAGACTTAGCGCTGTTGTCACACATGCGATAGTTTTACAAACAGCTGTTATATGTTTCTTAGCTAATGCGGCACTGTATATAGTATGTGCTGCATACGTGGCACAATACAACTGCATATTCCCATGTATATATATACATAATACAGTGAAATGAAATCTGTAATCCATAATGAATAACACTTTCAAAGCTTCAAGCGTTACAAATGGTATAATTTAACATTGATTGAAAAAAATAATAATATAATAGTACAAAAGGAAAGTGCATTCAGTTCTTGATAGCATACATATTCATTTGCCCTAATTTAATAGGAGCAGATAGTAGTAAAGTAAAAAAATGACTATCGAAATTTTAATTTATTTTTATAAATAATTTAATTTATTTAACGTCAGCGTATTTTCGATGTTGAATGTTATCACCGATGATCTCCTACTATGCTGGCAGTTTTTGATTTAGACCTTCATCTTGAAAAAATGGCACCTCTTCACTAGTGATTTCAAGATCAACAAATAGAACTGTACTACTCGCAAAATCGATTTAAGATAGCTGTTCACTGGATGCATTTAATAAAACTTTGCTTAATTATGCTTCAATTAAATACAAACAGATTTGAGCCTAATTATTTTAAATTTGATCACGCTGTTTTTATAAAAAACGAAATCAAAATTTTGTAAGTTTAATACGAGATCTTCATGAAGATTGGATATTTTATAAAAATCGTTTAATATTATTATTTAAAATGTGAATCAAACAGTAGAAGTGATTTGGCAACAGCGCTTTCATGCTGCTACGAAATAAGCGCTGTATTTGGTTATGTCCACAATGTGTTACGACTAGTAACAGACACCGTAGTTGCCACGATTATTTTCGTATTACTATGGATGTGTACTAAAAGTTTTCAACTGGGATTAACCGCTTCGGTTATCTCATATTCTTAGTGCACTAAGCTATACTTTTGAATTAAATTGTCAGTGGATAACTATTCGTTTCTTGGATTAATAGCAACAATTGTTCCGTGTATATAATACTTTGTTGTTTGTCCTTCGCATACTTTATTACAACTATATCTTTAATCACAAATCTACATTATTACATCGCCATCAGATTCAAAACTATGTTATTCAAGTACTAGCTCTTGTTCTGACACACACACATACTTGCGTTACACACAGAGACAAACAACTAATTATTACTTTTATTCCACAATTCGTGCCTTTGTTTATAATAAACATTTATTCATAATAATTAGATCGTTTTAAAACTAGTATCATTTTCTCTTTCTAAGCCCCGTTGTTTTTTCTATTTAGTTTCGTGATTTATACTTTTATTCAAGTTTTACGCGTTCGGTTAGTTAGATGCATGATACTCGCATTTTGTGTGTGTGTGTGTGTGGTTGTGTGAGTGCGTGTATTTTTTTTATTTTCTTATTTTATTCTCTGTTTTAATTATTGTTAATTTATTTATTGTTTGTGTAGTTTTTTTCATTGGTTTTTTATGTGATTTTTATCTAGTAGTCAAAGTTCAAGTTAAGTGTATACGACTGATTAAATACGTATGTAATTTATTTATTTATTCAAAAATACGACTCCAAAGGGCACCCACTGTTTTAATTATATGTTTTAGTCACAAGTTTTGGTTTTAATTTTGAATGTACTTAGCGCGTATATGTCGTATGACAGTAATATATTTTATTTAATATAAATGATTATATTTAATATTAATTTTCACAATTCGAAAAGTAATTTTAATTGTAGGTTATAAATTTGGTAGTTAAAGTCTCATTCTTACTAACCAGTTTTAATCTAGAATTTAACAAACGTTTTTTTTGTTTTATTACAACCTTACAAGGTCTAAAATGTGACAATCTGTCAAAATGCAGTAGGATTTATATTTAAAAGAAGTTCAATGTCAGTTTGTCAGAAATAAAGAAGTAAAAACAATTTCTATTACTAATTGTTACTAAAAATAGCAATTTTAATTATACCACATTCAATTTTGTCCAACTGTCGAACTGTTAAAATTTATATCACTAACGCATGCGTCATCAACCCAGTAAACAATTTGGTAAAGTGAACTATTACACTATTATTTACAAAGAAATCATACGCATCTTGATGGCAAAGTGACTCCAAAATGTTTACTGGGAACTAAATTAACTAAACTCAAATTAAAACACGAATGTGACAAGGAATGCCTATTATGAAAACCTTAAATCTAGATTAAAATATTAAGTAAAAACGCCAATTAAATATCAAAACAGTGAGTCGGAATGAGGCTTAAAAGAACACTATACTGTTTTGTTTTAAGTTTTAGAAAGTTTGCTGTATGCATGCTAAACAAATGCAGGAAACTATTGTGCATATTTTCATATGCTATACTATTCTTGTAACTAAAAAATAATATTAAAGTAAAATATCAGGTGGAAATGAAAGTTACGCATGTTATTTGGTTAGTGTACTTTTAGCCTAATTTAAAGTAGTTTAATTTTAGTAAAATTTAAAATTAAAAAGTGTAATAATTTTGGCCCCTTCCAACTATTCTCCCTCCCCTTGCTGTATAGTAGTTCCAGCACTTGGTTGCACATAACTTTTATTTTTGTATAGTGTTGTGCGTTGTATTTCAGGTATTTCGAGTATAATATTTAAAATGAACGTGTTTGCGTCGTTTACGTTTACATTGACTCTTTGAATTGGTTTTCTGCGACATTGGTTGACATTTTATGTTCTAATTAATGCATCGCATGAGCAGATATATTTAAATACATAAATACGAATTCTTTTAGCTTATATACATTTCAAATTTTACTGTTTAATGTGATACTAAGCACTGAACACGAAACCAGATATTTCAGGCTTTAACTTCATAATTTGTTGGCTTATTTATATGTGTATAGGTCTACAATATGGTAATATTATTTATATATTAATTGTGTATGCCTTTCGGCTTTACAATCTACAGTATTATATTTCTAATACATTTCATTCCTATATACATTCCAAACTTAAAACTAAACTTAAAATAAACTTAAAATCTTCTCGACTTTTACTACTTCCAAAAGTGCTTTCTGCTTCTTCTTCTTTTGACCCTCTCTATTATTCTCCACCAGCTTATTACCACCAGTTTATTCTCCTGTTTTTCCTTTCCTTCTTACTATTTCCGCCATCCACCTCTTTCCTTCACTGCCTCCCTTTAATAGCTGGCCAATATTCCTTTCGCTTGCTACTTTTTCCTTACACTCAAACTTAATGTGCTCCAGTGTTTCGTCCTCCGCTCCACACATTCTACACTTTCTTTCCTCACTCTTTTCCCAGTATCTGTTTCCTTTTTCCTCATTTCCCAATCTAAACCTTGCTGTTCTTCTTATGTGTTTTATATCTTTTTCTATAAGGTACTGAGGCACATTATTTTCCCATAACCTCTTATATCTTTTATTGTAGTTACTTTTTTCTATTTTTCCCATTCTCTCCTGCTGCTGTGTCTCCTTATCCCTTCTCCTTAGCTCCTCTGCCACACTTGCGCCACCTTCTCTTCTCCTCTCTGCCTCCTCGATCGCCATTCCATTCCTTTCAAAGTATTCTTTTCTCTTTTTTGGACCTCCTCCCCCCC